>CM059599.1:387064425-388314425 GCA_030412105.1 Cyclura pinguis
TTTGCCCTGGGCGGCAATGTTTGGGGGCGTTCCGGCCTGTCGCCGTGCCCCTGGTACTGCAGCCGTGCCCGTGCACCGTGGCCACGGCCCACCAGCGATGGTGGTGCCCCCTCCCGCCCCCCCCATGCACTCCAAATTCTGCTGCTGTGTCAAGTTGTGAAAGAACATGGGAGGAGGTGACGGCGAGCCTAGGAAATATGTTGTTTTTAGTGATCAGCAAATGGGATAGCAATGCCTGCTGATTTTGAAGTGTAATAGCTTACATAGTACCGTGAATCTAATGGTTCTTTTGTCTTGGCAATTGCCAAGGCGTGCGGCTGTTTTCTTCAATGTTCCCGAACAAAGCTTTTGAAACCTCTAAAGCCTAGTTCCTGAACATGAAGCTATCCCGTACATCACACATAGAGAGATGAGGAAGAGGAGGATCTTTGTCTACATTCCCACCTTTTCTCCAAAACCAGGATTCAAAGCTTTGCATTGTGCATTTACTTAAAAGATGCCGAACAGCCTCCAGAAGTGTGGAAGGTCAATTGCAGCTCCGCCGATAGCTTGCAACCGAAGTACGATGGTTTCTTAGCAGAGGGAACTGTCTGTCTGAAAACGCCATAAGGCAATGTCTGGTGTGTCCACACAGAGGTGTGGATATCATCTTTCTAAAAAATTTGGTTTTCTCTCTTTTTTTTTCCCTTCAAAACTGTCACTTTATTTGTGTACGTATTGATTGTGGATATAATCAGTTGAAATTCATGCGGTTGGCTAATGGTTTCAAAGGGTTAGAATGGTTCAGTTTTGGAGGCGTATCGCTTTTGAGTCCACTCTTCCGTTTCTTGAATTGCTTTTTGGTCTGAATTGCCTTTTCCCCCCCGTCCTTAGAGGTTTTCCTTGTATGGTTCTCTTCTTGCACCTTCTTTTCACTCAGTCTGAATTATTCATCACCCCTTTGTCCTTATTTCTTGAAGGTTGAATTGCTGGGCCTATAGCTTTTTTATTTTTTTGTCATTGCCCCAGTTGACTACATTTAGCCCCTTTCTGATGTCTCTCCTTCACAATCAAATAGTAGCTAAAACTCAAGCAAAACACATTCTCCAAATGATAGCCATGAAAAATTGCAGACTGGCAGAACTGGTTTTATAGAGCTGTCATGTCCTAGGACAAAATGCATCCTTCACAACATAGATGATCCTGAATAAAGTAGACATTTTAAAAAGAGGGAACGTTGAGTGCCTCTTTGTTTACTTAAAAGCATAATCCAGTACATGACTAATCTGAAGTCCCACTAAGTTTTGTGGGACTTACTGGCAGACAAATACGTATAGGATTATAATTCAAGCTAAGTACTAGGTGATCTTGCATTTAAAAATTTCCCTTGAATCCATATTTTTTTTTCTAATTCATAGGCTGAACAGCATATTCTGCCTTATCAATTTTTGAAAGTCGTAGGGGTTTTAAAGTGGAGGCAGGTTTTAAGTTGTGAAATGCCAGCTGAAGGTGACATCAAAAGAGCTTTGAAAGGAACCTCAAAAATGTAACTCAAAAGGAAGGATTTCAGGGGTCTTCAGCCTGTCTTCGTTCTCCTTGCTACAACGCCTGAAATTGTAATCGGCGGAGGTTGGTAGGAGTCAGTCCTTGTGGGCCGGGCTGGGGACGCGGATAATTGCGTGCACTCTGACTATATTGCGTGCCGTTCTATGGGCAGCTCAAGCTCTCCTTGAGAAGTCTGTCTAACTTTTGATCCGTTCTACGATAAGTTCCAGTGATGTAGACTCGAGTCAGTTGACTCGGACTCAAGTCAGACTTAAGTTGCTCCAAGCGACTCGACTTGGCAAAAAATGGCACACTGACTCGACTCAAGACTTGTATATTTTTAGTGACCAACTTGCTGCCCTTGGTCCATCCGGAAACCTTAAAACTAACTGGTCACACGATGATTCGTCTCCAGCCCAAAGTGTGGACCCATTTCTTAGAGGGGAACAGCAAACGGCGTAGGCAGTGGGCTTGAGGTGGGGCTGGGGTCTCCTCGGCAGTCTGTCCCTGCTTCGTGTAGGAGGAGCTTTCTAAAACTTTTCCTAAGAGCAGAAGGTGAGACTTGTGCCCAGAGTGCAGGGTGGGTATCTCAGAGAGGAACAGAAAATATCTTAGGCAATGGGCTCGAGGAAGAAGGATCTTTCCCTCTAAAGCTCTTGAAGCTTCGCTAATGAGGAGCAAGAAGGATCCTGTTTCCCGCTTCTGAAAAAGCCTCCGGCTTCGCAAATGGGAAGAAGGATCCTATTCCCACTTTTGAAGCTGCAGATTACAAAATCACAAAAGTAGAGGGCCAACTCTACTTAAATTGTTAACACTGACTTTATTGGACTCTGTCCAGAAATTCTGGAATATAGCTTGGGGTATAAAGTCGGCTTCCAGACTTGAGACTTGATTCAAGACTTGACTTGAAAGTATCTTGCAAGGACTTGAGACTCGATTTGAGACTTGAAGGTAGAGACTTGAGACGTGACTTGAGACTTAAATGCATCACTGATAAGTTCATGGCACAATCTTAAACTCCTTTCTCTTACACACTCCAAATTGGCTTTACTTGGTCGGCTTATTTCATCGTTTGGCCTTTTGGAGCTTCATAGACGCTTCAGTTCCTTTCCTCTTAAGTGTTTTTCAGACATCAAAAGGTGCACGTAAACCAGGAAGGGTGCTTAGGATCTCTTCAGAAATCAGATTTTTTTCCTATGTACATTATATATAAGGTAAATGGGAGCTAATTAATGAGGGTGGTGATGATATCCTACCTTTTTCTCAAAACTGGAACTAAAGGCTGCTCAGAAAATTAAAACAATATTAGAGAAAAAAAGGCATTAATACAAAAGCATTAAGTAAAACATGCAATCTGAGGTCTAGAGAACAAAATTTATGAGGAAAGGTTGAGGGAGCTGGGCTTGTTCAGCTTCTTTGAGAGAAGACTGAGAGGTGACAGGATTGTCCTTTTGTAAATATCTAAAGGGCTGTCACGAAGAGAAGGGAACAGGCATGTTCTCTGCTGCCCCAAAAAGTAGGACTGGGTCCAATAGTTTGAAGATACAGGAGAGCTGATTTCGATTTAACATTATACGGAATTTCTTGGCAGTAAGACGGGTTTGGGAGTGGAACCAACTGCCTGGAGAAGTTGTGGGGTCTCCTTCTCTGAAGGCCTTCAGAAAGAGGCCGGACAGCCACCTGCTCTAGCCGGAGGCCCTCCATGGAGCGGGAGGGGGGACGGATTGGACTTGATGGCCTTTAGACCCCCTTCCAACTCTATGATTCTGTGTTTGGGGTTGTATACCTAAAAGCGTACACACGCAGAATTAGGCACTGGTGGTGCTAGGCCACCCTTGTGTTGAATGGCAACATTGCACAAGTGAACCAAGATGCTAGCAGTGATGTAGACTCGAGTCAACTGACTAGGACTCAAGTCAGACTTAAGTCACTTCAGTGACTCAACTTGGACTTGATGCACTGACTCGACTCGAGATTTGTATATTTTTAGTGACTGACTTGCTGCTCATGGTTCAGTAGCGCAACACAGTCATCCAGAAACCCTATGACTTTGAACAACACCTCCGTCTCTTTTTGCCTCCTGGTCACATGGCAGTCTCTCTCCAGCCCAAAGTGTGGGCGCATTTCTCAGAGGGGAACAGCAAAAGGGGTAGGCGATGGCTTGAGGTCTGCTCTGCAGCCTGTCCCCGCTGCATATCGGAGGGGCCTTCTAAGATTTTTCCTAAAAGCAGGAGACGAGGCTCGCCCCCAGAGCGCAGGGTGCATTTCTCAGAGGGGAACGGCAAATGTGTTAGGCAATGGGCTTGAGGAGGAAGGATCCTTCTTTCTAAAGCTTTTGAAGCTTCAGTAATGGGGAGTACGAAGGATCCTGTCCCCACTTCTGAAGCTGCAGATGGCAAAATCACAAATGTGGAGGACCGACTCTGCTTAAATTATTAAATTGACTTTATTCAATTCTGATCCAAAATTCTGTAATATAGATTGGCATTTATAATTCTGTAATTGAGACTTGACTTGCAAGTATCTTCAAGGACTTGAGACTTGAAGGCAGAGACTTGAGACTTGACTCGAAACTTGGAGTGAAAGACATAAATCACTGGGTGCTAGGGGTGCAACCAAATACCAAGACCCTCAGTGGATGCCTGAAAGTGTGGGTAGCTGTTGTTGTGCACCTTCAGGTCGTTTCTGACTTACGGCAACCCTCAAGTGACCCCATCACAGGGTTTCCTAGGGCTGAGAGTGTGTGCCCACGGAAACCGACCCCTGCTCTCCAGGGTCATAGTCCAACACAACCACTACGCCACACTGTCTCTGTGTGGATGGTACTGAACCCTATATATACTATGTTCTTTTCCCTCTACGTGCATACCTATAAGTAAAACATACGTAAGTAAAGTAACGGTTGCTTGAATAGAAACCCTGCAGCACCAATGATGGTCAGTCTGATAACCGAGTCAGCAACTAAGTGACTTAACAGGGGGATGTCAGGATGCGTTGATCCTGTCATATGTGAGCTCAGCTCCAGCATATACAATACCATGGAGCAGAGCTTTCCAAACTTTTCATGTTGGTGATACACATTTTATTTTTTTATTTTTTATTTTTTGTAATGTTTTTATTAAAGTTTAGTTACCAAATGAAGGAACAAGTGGGTCACATCTTCCTTAAATGTATCCCACCTCCCCCACTTCGGCTTATATTTCTCCAGTTGAAACTACATTATTTCTGTTTACACAAAAGAAGAGCAATTACATTTCCATTATCAATAAAAACAATTACCCTTTATCTAGTTTCCATATCTCTACGTCTTATAAATCTATGTCTTTGCCCGGTCCAATACTCCTTTCCGTTCCCTTTCGAAATTCGGTGACACACATTTTAGATGTGCATCATTTTGCAACGCAGCAATTCAGCTTTACTAGCAAAGTGGAGATTAAACTAACCCCTTATAAGAGATCTGGGCATGTACATAAATTGTAATAACAAAATGTATGGGGACACAACATATGTCATGAAAACCTTTTGTTTGTTTTTTTAAAAAATATATGATTTATAAGTAATAACATATATTTCCAAGATTGTAGATGACACACCTACACACTTCAGGTGACACACATGTCATGGCACACTGTTTGGAAAGCCCTGACCTAGGCCATTTCCGCACTAGACTGTTATAGCGCTACGATTCCACTTGCAACATCCTATGGAATCCTGGGGTTTGCAGTTTCGGGCAAACCCCAGGATTCCATAGGATGTTGAAAGTGGAATAATCGCACTGTAAGAGTGTAGTGCGGAAATGGCCCTAGAGGTGGTAGATTCACTAGTGCGGGGTCTGCTAGGCACTAATATATATCCATTGCTAATTGCTGCCTGCAACAATATATCTGGTTGTAAGATTTAAAAATACCGCTAGGTTCCAAATGGGAAATTGCTGTGTGTTGAATATCACCTTTGCAGCAGGAGATCACAGGCAGGGGAAATAACATTATGAGAATGCTCAGATACAAGACAAGAACTTGTGTTTGACCAGTCTTTGATATGCATGCCAAAATTTGTGTGGAAGGTGTAAAACTTGTAACCAACTCTGATGCTGTAGTCTCAGCAACATTTTTTTTATTTTATATTATTTATCACAACAATAAAACTTACTTATTTTGAGAAAAAAATGGAAAAAAGGAGAAAAAGAGAAGAGAATCAAAGTCAAAGATCATAATTATATACAAATACATAAAAAATAGTAAAGAATAAAATAGAACTTCCTCCTGAGTGTCGTTGGTTATACCTTTAGATATAGGTATAGATATAAAGATCCTTTTCCATCCATTTCTTGCTTAGCTGATTCTATCATAAATCTATTTTCCCATATGTGTGTGTGTGTGTGTGTGTGTGTACATACGCACACACACATATATATACACACATATACATATATGTATACACACACACACACATATATATACATATATATATACATACACATCAAGAATAGTTAATTTTCAGTCTGAAAGACCAACTACTGTTATTGTAGAATAATTGTTTCTGAAAAAATTAATCAGCAGATCACAAGTTTTTAAAATGTTATCTGTAGGACCTTCTCTTATCAAAATTAACTTATCTATAATTGCCATATCCAAGACTTTTAATAGCCATTCATCCACTGATGCCAATATATCTGATTTCCAATTTTTTGCAAATAGAAGCCTTGCTTCTATAAAAAAATTAAGTCTTCCAAATTTATTCTCTATGTTATCATTTATCATAGCCAGGAGATATATCTCCGGATTCATTTGAGATGTAGTACCTAGGATCTTTTCAATAGTGAGTAGATAAAACTTTTTAGATTTATTGCAAAACTGCCGAATGTGGTAGAAGGTACCTCTCTCTCTTCAGCAACATTTTGGTGATATTGTTGTGTTGCTTGCTTTTCTAAAATATTCCATATCTCTAAAATATTCTAAAATATTCCGTATTTTTCTATTTTGAAACTCTGAGCAAAATTCTTCAGACCAAGGTAGCCAGGACATGACAGCAGGCAGGGTGTACAGCGTGGATATGTGGGGCATCTATACAGATATGGACATCTTTCACATCCCAGGCAGGATGGAACACAATGGTGCAAGATTTCATCAAGCTACTCAGAATGGTGCACAATTTAAAACTGATGAATTGTTTATTTCTGGAATTTTTCCATTTAATATTTTCAGATTGCAGTTGACTGTGGGTAACTGAAAGCACGGATAAGGGGAAGGGGGAATTACAGTATTTTCCAAATGTTGCTATGTTTGGGGTTGCTTTGGACCGTACCTTTCCAAACAGGGTGTAGTGTTTTCAGCCTCCGACCGTACCTGTAGTCTGTTTCTGGCCTGGCTGGCATTCCAACGAAGGGGTAATGCTTCTGTGTCCAAGTGCACCAGCAAAGACCAGTACGGAGTCTTTAAGGTTTCAGTGGATCACAGTAGAAATGATTCTCTATAGGACTAGGAATATTCTCAGAGGGTGACTTGGGGACATTTTCAAGTCCTCTCACTCTGTTGACGTGTTGCATTCCCTGTTCCGCACACACCCCCTTGCCGTAACTTGATTTAAATTCACTGCCCCTCCCCAGTACGTGCTACTGCTCTTAATCTCCCTTTTGAGGTCCAGTCACGGTAAAATTGCTCCATGTGATACAAAACCTGGCCATCTGTTCTGGCTGCAGCTGCAGCTTCAAAACTGGAGTTAAAGCCCCAAAGGAGAAACATTTCACTTTATCCTCTTCCCTGCTCCCCACCTCAAACAAAACAAAACAAAACCCCCTTCCTCATCCTCATCTCTTTCTTTTCAGAAACTCTGCTTTCAGACTTAGCCCAGTGATATAAAGGCACAGTGGTGTGCAAGCAGGGTGTGCGGGACGGACAAGAGGCAGAGGGAGGGGGGAACGCTCCAACTCTTTTGCAAGAGTTTTTTTTTTTAAAAAACAGCAGTTAAAAAAAACAAATATTAGAATCCAATTGATTAGTCTCAACTGGACTAGACCTGTTCAGTGGCGGGTCAACACATTGGTAAGAGGAGTTCGACAGTGGAATCTGCTGCTTGGGAGTGCGGTGGAGACTCTTCCTTCTTTGGAGGTTTTTAAAGAGAGGCTGGATGGCCATCTGTCCAAGGGAGGGCTTGGATGGTGTCTTCCTGCATACCAGAATGGGGTCGGACTGGATCGTAGAATCATAGAATCATAGATTTGAAAGAGACCCTGGGCCATCCCGTCCAGCCCCCTTCTGCTGTGCAGGAACCCACATCAAAGCACTCCCTGTGACAGATGGCCATCCAGCCTCTGCTGAAAAACCTCCAAAGAAGGAGACTCCACCACACTCCATGGAGGAAGCAGCCTATTCCACTGCTGGACAGCTCTGACCGTCGGGAAGTTCTTCCTGAGGTTCAAGTGGAATCTCCTTTCCTGCCACTTGAATCCATTGCTCCTTGTCCTAGCCTCTGGAGCAGCAGAAAACAAGCCCGCTCCCTCCTCAACTTGACGTCCTTTCAAATATTTAAACATGGCTCTCATGTCCCCTCTCAACCTTCTCTTCTGCAGACTAAATATCCCCAGTTCCCTAAGCCTCTCCTCATAGAGCTTCATGGCTTCCAGACCCTTCACCATTTTGGTCACCCTCCTCTGGGCGTGCTTCAGCTTGTCGATATCCTTCTTGAATTGAGGTGCCCAGAACTGGATGCGGAATTCCAAATGAGGCCTACCTAATGCAGAATAGAGTGGTACCATTACCTCCCTCGATCTAAATCACAGCAGTGTGATGCGGCAGCCAAGAAAGCCAACGCAATTCTTGGTTGCATCAATAGGAGTATGATGTCTATATCTATAGCTCCAGAGACTAGGACAAGGAGCAATGGATTCAAGCTGCAGGAAAGATTTCACTTGAACCTCAGGAAAAACTTCCTGATGGTCAGAGCTGTCCGGCAGTGGAATGGGCTGCCTCCATGGAGTGTGGTGGAGTCTCCTTCTTTGGAGGTTTTTAAGCAGAGGCTGGAGGGCCATCTGTCCAAGGGAGTGCTTTGAGGGCGTTCCTGCATGGCAGGGGGTTGGACTGGATGGCCCCTGGGGTCTCTTCCAGCTCTATGATTGTATGAATCCACCAGCACCAGTGACTGAAAAGCCAGCCCTGGTGCATTGAACTCAGTAAAGCAAACTCATGCAGGCTCTAACTTTTAGGGCTTGTTCAGATGCTTTTTGTATCACTTAATTTCCCTGATTGTGTGAATTGACTTCATTAAATGGATTCCATGTGCTTTCAGGCAAAGTAATTCTACCATTAGTTGCTCTTATATGCCTTCAAATCCACTTTGATTTAAGGCAACCGTACCTTAGGGGTTTTCTTGGCAAGATTTATTCAGAGGAGGTTTGCCACTGCTTTCCTCTAACGGCTGAGATAGTGTGACCTGCCCAAGGTTTCCATGGCTGAGTGGGGGTTTGAACCCACATCACTCAGAGTCTTAATCCAGTATGCAAACCACACTGGTTCTTTTAAATTATTATCCATGATCTTTTTGTCTGTGTTCCCTTATTCACACTTAATGAACATGCATATCTGAACAGAAAGGATCACGTCATTTACATGCCCGGAAGGGTTTTTTTTTTTTTGGTATAGCAGTTAACTTCAAATTTCCTTGGTCATCTTTTTTATGTTCCTGCTGGATCTCTCTTGGTCCCCCAGCATAGTCCCAGTTTCAGAAGAAGAACACATATGTAAAAGAAAAAGACCTCTTCGCAGTTAGACCACGGCTAATCTGTGTCTGTAAATGCTGGTGGTAATAAAACACTGATAGTAATAGCGTCTGCCCGTCCGACACTCTCGTTCCAATGGGAAGCAATCTGTGTTAAGTGCTTACCGTGAACACCTGAAAGCATGCTGTGGTCACAGGGCATGCGGTGCCTTGCCTTTTAAAAATAGCTCGCTTTTTATTAGCTATGACAGTTGGCTTTACTGTTGATTGGATTCTTGAAATGCTGTCAGCGCCTTGAGCATTTTTCTGATTAAGTGGCACATAAATTCTCAAGTAGCTAAACCACATCATGAACCTCAGGTACCTGATTTTCTCTGTCAAATGTTGGCGTGTTCGGATATATTCCCCGTCGCAGGCCATTTCTGCACTAGACTGTTATAGCGCGATGATTCCACTTTCAACATCCTATGGAATCCTGGGGTTTGCAGCAAAACTGCAAACCCCAGGATTCCATAGGATGTTGAAAGTGGAATCATCGCGCTATAACAGTCGAATGCGGAAATGGCCACAGACGTGTTGGGGATGGGTGGCTGACTGGCAGTCACGCACTCCCCGCTTTCACCCCGTGATAATTGCAAAGCACAGGGACCTGTTTAAATCTAACCATCCCTCTTCTTCCAGCCAGCTTCATTTGCTTTAAATGTCAAAGTCCTTTTTTAAAAAAATCAGGGAACGGCTTTCCTCACTGCAAATGGCCTTTTTAAAAAACATTTCTGAAGATTGCTAGCATTTTGAAATATTTGTAGGATGAATGGCAGCAATTAATGTGCAAATGAGGCTGTTGGTACCAAGTATTATTTTTCCTCCACTGAGTAGATTCCCAAGGCTGCTTTTAATTACTTCTTGTGATACGGACATTGAGGTCTCTGTAGCTCTATTGTACTTGCTTGATGCGTTCTGTCCAGAAGAGATTGAAAGATTAGGGATGAATGTATTTGTGAGTGACATTCAGTAAGTGTACGGTTTGTGAAAAGTGACCAAAGCTTTGCTTTGCTTTGCTTTGCTTTGCTTTGCTTTGCTTTGCTTTGCTTTGCTTTGCTCTGCTTTGCTTTGCTTTGCTTTGCTTTTGTTTGGTTCTGTTTGGTTCTGTTTGGTTTTGTTTATATGCCACCGTTTCTTCCCAGGTGGGACCCAAGGCAGCTTCCAAAAAAATTCTGAAAACATTTAAAACAATTAAAAACATATAAAATTATAAAAACAACACTTTAAAAAACAGCTGAATAAGTAAATAAAAAGGTCCCCTGATCACTCATTAAAAGCCTGCTTGAAAAGAAATGTTTTTGCCTGCCGGCAAAAGGAAGACGGGGAGGGGGCCAACCTAGCCTCCTGCGGAAGGGAGTTCCACAGGGTGGGAGCAGCCACCGAAAAGTCCGTGTCTCCCACGTTCTTACCAGGCAAGCCTGGGATGGCAGCGGGACCAAGAGAAAGCCTTCCCCTGCAGATCTGAGGGCACTGGCAGGTTTGTACAGGGAGATATGATCTTTCAGGTTTTGAAAAGCAACCTCAGAAGGAAAAGCCAAAGCAAAGAAACTCTTTTGCTTTGAACAGGAGCTATTTAAGGCTTAGAAAAGGCAATTCTGGGCTATTCCAAATGGATCTGAAAAGCAAGAGTCCTGGCAATGTAGCTCCTTGCGTTTTGCTGAGTTTCACCATTTTGCTGTTGTTTCCAGTTCTGCTTGTTTGATTCTTTTAGGGGAAATGTCTGTAGCAGTTTCTTGGATCTGCTCTGGGGCTCTTTCAAAGCATTGTGTTTTTTTAAAAAACACAGTGTAGTTTGCTGAGTTGCGCCTAAGCGCTGCAGGAGAAATGTTCTCCTCCGTATTTTTTTTTTTCACTCTTAGGAGGGCGACCAAACCGGGTGCTCTACACGATTCTTAACTTGTCGTCGTTCTCTACCATCGAGTCAACCTTGAATTATGGCGACCCCACACATGAGAGACCTCCACTCATAATCAACCACCCTGCTTAGATCTTGCAGATTCAGGGTCTTCCTTAAGTCTTCCTTAAGTCTCTCCGTCTGTAATGCTGTTTTCCTCTTTTCCTACTGCCTTCCAGCTTCCCAAAAATCGTTGTCTTTCCTAGTGAGCCGTGTCTTCTCACGGTGCGACCAAAGCACGACAGCCTCAGTTTAGTTGTCTTGACTTCTAGCGACAGTTTGGGCTTGATTTGCTCTAGAACGCATTAATTTCTCTCCTTAGGAGTCCAGGGTATCCGTAGAACTCTTCTCCGGCACCAAATTTCGAATAGGGGCTTAGATGTCTCACCTCGCATTCACAGTGTCCCTGCAAGCCTCAAGAGACAGCGAATACGAGGCGAGGATTGTAGGTCCCTATTAAAAATGGCACAGGGCAGCAGCAAGCGGTGGTGGGGGAAAGTCCCACCAGCCGCCCTCTTCTGCCTGGCGGAGGAACCCTGGCCACCCCAGAGGCAGAACCGAGCGGCTGCCACACGCTCCACTGCAAATTCAAATGTATTGTTTACCCTACGTTTGAACCTGCGGTGGGTTGAACCCACAGGTTGCACTGTCCATTTTTGTGCATGCTAAATATGTTTGGGGAGGCTAGAGATAGCTGCATTTCCCCCACTTTCTTGGAGTGCTGCACCCCCAGTGAATGTGGAGCGACGACTGTTCTGTGATTTTGACTTCTGTCAGGGTTCCTCCCCCTTTTGAGGCAGCCTGGTTTTGACCGGATTGTGGATTTTCTGCTTGACAGAGGCAGGGCTGCCTCTCCCACTTCATGGCAGTCGGGGCTTTTCTGTGCTGCTTAATTAGCGTTGTGTATTATTATTTACAGGCATCTTGCTATAACACAGGTCTCTGTAGAGCCCGAGGGCCTGGAAGAGGCACTAAAGCTTTCGGCTGCCGGGATGTCGGTGCCGCAAATCTCAGACGTGCAAAAAGGATTTGTTCATTTGGAATATGATCACAAGGAACTCAGAACTTGCCAGGGCAAAGAAGCGTGTTTCTTTATTTCCCCTTGTCGTTCTTGGAGAAGAAGGGAGGCTCAGAAGTGGGTTGAAAAGGAGAAGGAAGTGGATTGCCTTCACAAGAAGTTAAATACGCTTTGATATTTGGGCCAGAATCTTTTTGGTCTCTTACAACAAATATGCAATTTCCCCTGCGGAAGCAGTTGGGCATTTTTTTTGTCTCTGGCAGAACGGCTCCGTTCTTTTCAAGGTTGTGAAAGCAAAGTTGCACGCGAAATGCCATTGTTTATACAGATGTGCTCTTGCTGGTTACACACCTTGCTTAGTGCACTCACTTGCACACTGTTGCCATTTAACACTATCTTGCTTAACACAATTTGTAATTCCACATGTTGAGATTACTGTTAATAACTTTATTTACACCTCACCCTTTTCCCCAAAACTGTAACTCCTGGCAGCTTGCAAATAAAAATTATTATGTTATACAAGTTGAGGGTTCCTTATCCAAAATGCTTGGGGCCAGAAGTACTTTGGATTTTGTTTTGGATTTTGTATTGTCCGTATTTGCATATACGTACATAATGAGATGTCTTGGAGATGGGACCCAAGCCTAAACACAAAATTTATTTTATTTATTCATTTATGTTTCATATACACTTCATGCACATGCCTTGAAGGTAATTTTATGCAATATTTTTAAAAATGTTGTGCAAAGTAACTGACAGAAAGCAAAGATATATATCTCTCTCAGCCACCCATGTGGACAATTTTGGATTTTGGAGTATTTCAGATTTCTGGATAAGGGGTGCTCAACCTGAAGATTAAACACATATGAAAGTTTGACATTAAAGTTAAATTAAACTAGTAACATTATTAAAACAATTTAAAAGATGCAATTAAAAAGGGTAAAAAGCAGTTTGAAAAGCTCAATTAAAAACAATGTAGGATCTTCTTGAAAGCTCTTCTTTTAAAAGCTTTCACTTCTCAAAAGCCTATAGAATAGATTGATTATATTGATTCTAAATTGATTGTATATCTAAGAGACTATTTGTGGAGAAAAGTCAATTTCTGGTTTTGAAGCTTAAACTTATTAGTATTAAATACTAGGGAGTAGTATGATAGTGATAGGCACATGAGAAGAAGTGTGTCTTGTAAATTATCTTAGAACCAAAAGCTGGTGAGTTAGAAGTCATTTATATGCACTTTTGTCCCCTTTTTAGTTTAGTTGTAGTCTAGTTTAATTTAGTATAAGGTAAGATGTTAGAGTTTCTTTGTCTGTTGAATTACTGTTTGTCTATCCCTATATGTTGTTTTATATATTAAATACTTGTTCATAAAAATATTTTTTTTTACAAAAGGAGACAAATCAGTAGCCAAAATTAATGCAAGAAAAGAGTTTACCCACCTAAACATTAGAAAGAATTTCCTGATGGCAAGAGCTGTTTGACAACTGTTTCCTGTAAGATGGCTCTTTGTAATGAAGCATGTGTGAAAGAGAAACTGAATATGAGAATGTTCTAAATATGATGTATTTGCATTAGGTAGCATAATAGCCATCTTTAAATATATGAAGGGATGTCATGTAGAAGATGGAGCAAGCTTGTTTTCTGCTGCTCCAGAGACTAGGACGTGGAGCAATGGATTCAAACTTCAGGAAAAGCAATTCCATCTAAACATTAGGAAGAATTTCTAGACTGTAAGTGCTGTTTCACGGTGGAATGGATGGCCTCAAATGATGGTGGACTCTCTTTCTGTCAGGGTCTTTAAACAGAGATGGTGGTTGTTATTGTCACCATTCATCTTCTTATAATTATTACGTTTATTACATTTATTTGTATCCTGCCTTTCTCCCAAAAACGGGGACTCAAGACGGCTTACAGTTTAAAAGAATAATACAGTTAAAAGCATACAAAAAGTGAACGTTAGAAAATAATTAAATTAGTCACAGTATTGAAGTACTTCAAATCTCTTTTTAAAAGAATAAAATGCAATCAGAAAGGCTGGATTGCCCCTCTTAGGACTACTGGTAGCTGTGTACGGCCACGTGGATGCGAGTTGGGCTAGGTGGCCCTTGGAAGCCCTTCTGGCTCTGTGATTCTGTAATCTGTGGCTGTTTCCACACTACAGTGTTATAGTGCTATTATTCCACTTTCAACCTCCTGTGGAATCCTGGGATTTGTAGTTTACTGAGGCCCAAGAGCTGGCTGGCTGGGAAGTCTAAATGCCCCTCCCCAAACTGCAAACCCCAGGATTCCATAGGATGTTGAAAGTGGAATTATAGCACTATAAAAGTCTAGTGCGGAAACGGTCCTATACGCTGGTGTCTCTTATACATTGGCAAATAGTATTTGGCGGTGTAAAAATGGGGTGTGTCTTATACACGGGTGCATCTTATATGCCAACAAATATGGTACTTCTATATTTTTTTAAAAAAATATATATTTTTATAGCAAAAAAAAAAATGATTCAGTAGAATCTTCCTCACTAGTAATTTAGACTGTGATATAATGAGAAGGCATTGTTGAGAAAAGTAATTTAAATCATGGTTTAAATCAATTTGATTTGAACAAAATCCAAGCCGTTTGGAGGGAGCGGGAGAAGTACAGCAGAAGTTTGTAGCAGAAGTTTCCAGTGTTGGAGGAACGTGGATCACCACGGGGGCCATGCGCCGAGATTAGAGGGTGGAAAGATCGAAGCAAAGGGTCGGAGATGCTGCGGAGGGCTTTGAAGCGTCGACTGAAGCCCCTGATTGTTTTTCTTTCTTTTTTCCTTAAAGGTCCACTTCAACCAGTTCAAAGATGCACTCATCCTCATCTTGTCCAGTACGCTAACAAACGAGGAGTCCTTCCGGCAACCGGGTAAGCGGATGACGCTCTTGGGTTCTGACGGCAGAAGGGAGGCCGGGAGCCTCGATGGGTCTGAGAACTACTTTTAGGGACATTCCAGGATGTCACGGTTTTTGCTCCTTTGCTTTGCTGCGTCAAAAGTCTCCAAATGGCGGCTGGGGACTGCACTGGACAAGACAGGCTTAGCCAGAGCTCGGTTCCCCGCTTGGCCATGGAAACCCACTGGGTGACCTTGGGCACATCACATCCTCTCAGCCTCAGACATCCCATGATGCGTTTGCCTCAGGGTCGCTCTAAGTTGGAAATGATTTGACAACACACAACAGCAAGAAGCAATTGTGAAGCCCTTCTTAGAGAGCCAGCATGTTGTAGTAGTTTGGAGGGTTTTTTGTATAATTTTTATTAAAGTTTGTCTCGAAAATAAACCACCGCCCTCACACTTCCATGCTTAAATCTTCCAGTGGAAATTGCTTATTTCCATTCCATTACAGACATAATTTCCATCTTACAGAGAGAAGAACAGTTACATTATTTCTTCTTTGATTTCTTATACATGTATATCCTTACCCAATCCAATACTCTTTTCCATTCTTTCTCAAAGTTCTGGATAGATTTAACCTTCCAAGAAAATGCTAACTTTTCCATCTCTACCATATCCAGAACTTTTAACTTCCATTCTTGTATATCAATATGTTTCTTTTCTTTCCAGTGCTGCCCATATGTCAACCTTGCTGCAGTTATTAGATATAATAATATCTTCTGATGACTTCTTATTTCCATTTGTTGCCCTAGCATATTTAACAAGTAAAGCTCCGGTTTCATTTCAAAATTCAGCTTACAAATTCTTTGGATTTCGTCATCTACCCCCTTCCAAATTTTTTTTACATGTTGTAGTAGTTTGAGCGAGGGACAACAACTCTGGAGAGGAGGCTTCGAATCCTCTGCTCAACCATGGAAATCCACTGGGTGGCCTGGGGCAAGTCACACTCTCTCAGCCTCAGAGGAAAGCAACAGCAAACCTCCTCTGGACAAAGAAAACCCCATGATAGGTTTGCCTCAGGGTCACTGTAAGTTGGAGATGACTTGAAAGTACACAACAACAACAACCAAATGTTGTTGGACTACAAGACCCAGCAAACCTTAGCCAACATAGCCAGTCTGGAATTCTGGGGATTCCACAGTTCTGCAACATCTGGAGATCTGCACCTTCTTTGTTTGTAATGTAGACTGACGCAAGGTCAGCCCCATAGACTGTAAGTGATGGTTGGTAGGTGGGTGAATTGAGTGAAGTATGCTGGGGGGTTTTTAATAATAATTTTTATTAGAAGTTTAATCTGGAAAATAAACCCTCCCCCAGACTTCCTTGCTTAAATCTTCCAGTTGAGATTGCTTATTTCCATTCCATACAAACATAGTTTCCATCTTACAGAGAGAAGAACAATTACATTGGCCATTTCCGCGCTAGACTGTTATAGCGCTATGATTCCACTTTCGACATCCTATGGAATCCTGGGGTTTGCAGTTTCGGGAGGGGCCGGCTGGCCCCTCCCGAAACTGCAAACCCCAGGATTCCATAGGATGTCGAAAGTGGAATCATAGCGCTATAACAGCCTAGTGCGGAAATGGCCGTTATTACATTATTGATGTAGAAGAACAATTACATTATTTCTTCTTTGATTTCTTATACATTTATATCCTTGAGTGAAGTATGCTGTTGAGTGCAGCTTGTTATCCGTGGGGACTTTCAGCGTGCGCAGCTTCCCAGCCTCTCTGCAAGACTGTTGTGGTGGCGCTGGCTGACCAGTGATGTGGCACAGGAGGTGTGCCGTTAAAGCAGGGATATGGACCTCAAGAGGTTTATTTAAAATGCTTCTGTAAGCTCTGTGATGGCCAGAAGGAGCAGGCTGACAATGGAAGACCAGGGTGGAATGGGAAATCATAGCAAATTAAACCGGGGACAGCTGCCTGAGCAACAAATACAATTGTTCCTCCATTTTTGCTAAGGTTAGGGGCATAGGGCCCGCGCAAAAATGGAAAATATCAAGCATGTATGTGCAAATAGCAAGTATGTGTGTGTGTCAAATATGTATGTGCAAAGGGGGTGGGTTGGCACAGTGGTCCTCTCTCGCACACATCCCCTTCCTTGGTGTTGGGGGGACATGGAGAGAGGATTTGTGGGGCAGAAAATTCAGGCTGTGATCCGTCCTTACCTGGCCAGGTAGCAGCTGGTGGAGGAGGAGGAGAATCAGAGGCAGATTTTTAGAGGGCTGTGTGCCTGATCTGAGCCTGTGAGAGGGAAGGTTCCCCTTGGAAAAGAAGTATCTGAGATTGAGGAAGGGGCAGGAATTGGAGAAACTCACAAATAATCGAAAAGTCAAACCCACAAGTGTGGAGAGCTGAGTGTATCCGGTTAAGGCTGCACTTCTTTATAACTTTGGCAGGCAAAGTATGGATCTCACGGTGTTGCTGACATGCAGTTACCACTGTTTCTCACCGTGGACTATGCTGGCTACGGCTGGTGGGAGCTTCAGTCCAACGGCATTTTTGTAGGGCTAGTGGATTTTCCACCAATGGGATAAAGGAAGATGACTAAAAGTTGGGAGAGAGGGACATTTAAGCTGAAGTAAGACAACATATTGGACTGTGTCTTTAAAAAGTTTATCTTTGGCTTGGCACGATGACTGCGTAGGCAAACCGTTGCTTATGATGGACCGGCAAACCCAAATTGGAAGCCGTTGTCCCAAGTGGGTTTGGATTGGAAGCCGTGCTTGTAACGTACAGATGGCACGGCTGCCATTACTTTGCCCCCGGAGGTCTCTGCAGCTGGTGAGTGCACAGCTGAGCAAAAAAAGAAAAAAACTGGGCAGAGACCTTTTAAAAAAAAGTCTTTGTTTGTCTTGTTAGGAAGCTTAAGCTGTGGGTAAACTTTGGTTAGCCCCAGCAGCGCTTTGGTGTAATCTCTGAATTGAGCTGTAGTCGTGTAGGGAGCAGAACGTTTTCCCTGATGGATCGGGAAGCTTTTGCAAACGGTAACACCATCTGTACGCAAGGATGGTTAGGATGAGCTTCTCTTCAGTGAAAGCCGGGATTTCTCAAGACCCTGTATCTGTTGATAGCCTTTTTAGATGTAAAATTGCCCAGAAGGCTTGCTGTCTAAGGACAATAGTAGTAGTTGTTGTTGTAGTGTTAGAGTTAACTTTATTTACGTCTTGTCTTTTTCCCAAAACTGAGACTCAAGGCAGTTTACAAATTAAATTAGGATACATACCTAAAATACAATACATAAGGAATAGGATTCTATGCTACAGGAAAAGAGATTCCACCTCAACATTAGGAAGAACTTCTTGATAGTAAGAGCAGTTTGAAAGTGGAATAAGTTGCGTCAATGGAGTGCGGTGGAGTCTCCTTTGGAGGTTTTTAAAGAGAGGCTGGGTGGCCATCTGTCAAAAGGAGGGCTTTGACTGTGACCATTTCCGCACTGGACTGTTATCGTGCTATGATTCCACTTGCAAGATCCTATGGAATCCTGGGGTTTGCAGTTTCGGGAGGGGCCAGCTGGCCCCTCCCGAAACTGCAAACCCCAGGATTCCATAGGATCTTGCAAGTCGAATCATAGCACGTACAGCTAAGCATTATAAAAGTTAGCTTCCAAGAACAGAACAGTTAAAGCAATAAAAGCAATGCAGCATCCTCCCAAATCTCTTTATTTTTTTTTAAAAAAACGTCTGTTCCTAAATACCCACTGGAGCATAAAAGTCTTTTGTCGCCCAGCGGAATGACTGGAAGGTTAGGCCTATTCTGGCCTCCCTCGGAAGGAAGCTCCAGAGCCTGGGGCATTCGCTGAGCAGGGCTTCCAAACTTGCCTTGGCCACATGTTAAGGAATGTGGAGAATGCAGTGTTGTTGTTTTTTCAGCAAGGGGCGAGGTTCTTTCCTCAGCTGTGCTCATAGGTATAGCACAAGAGCAAGCGTGGCAGAAGTGATGAATACAGCCGATCTTGTCTGATTTTGGAAATTTAGCAGGGTCAGGCCTGTGGAGCCTTTTAAATGAGAGACCACCAGGAGGAAATTCTGGGCATTTCCAGGTACGGTTAGGAAAGAATCCTGCTCAGAGTCCTGGGGAGCTGCTTCTGCCAGTCAGAACAGGCAGTATTAGGGTCGGGGACCCATGATCTGACTCAGCATAAGGCAAGCCCTGTGTTTCTCCAGGTCTGTGCTGCCCAGAAGGAACAACCCGGCAGTAGAAGAATGTGATGAGATGGAAGTTCTAGCAAATCAGTCTGAAGACACCTAGAATCACAGGGCCCTAGAGCTGGAAATGTCAGGAACTGAATTGACACACACAAATATAACAGTGCATAAAACACTATTTATTAGGAGCGTGATACATAGTACGGGACTTCAGTGAGTGAACTGGAGGCAATTAGCAAAATCCAAAACATATAAAAGCAAAGAGTTTCCCATCCCGCCCACAAGAGACCTTGGAGTTCTGGTCTAGCCTGGTAGCGCTTATCTCTACATTCCTAGCTTTGTTTATCTAACAGTCTCTGGTTCTCATACCTTGTTACAAGCAAGCTGCTAATTAAGACCTGCTACATGTCCCATAACTAAAATATGGAGGGCTACCCGACAGGAAGAGACTCCAAGGGCCATCCAGTCCAGCCCCATTCTGCCATGCAGGGATACGTAATCGAAGCACTCCTGACAGATAGCCACCCAGCTTCTCTTTAAAAACCTCCAGAAAAGGAGATTCCACCATACTCCATTGAGGCAGCATATTACACTTTAACGAACTGCTCTAATCATCAGGAAGTTCTTCCTAATGTTGAGGTTTCCCATAGTTTGAAGCTATCACTTTGTGTCCTAGTCTCTGGAGCAGCAGAAAACAAGCTTGCTCCATCCTCCATACTATTACTTGAGTAAAAAGTGTGGAATGAAGGCTGTAATTGTTTGCACCTGGAGTGGGCAGTGTGGCCCTCTAAATATTTCTGAACTGTAACTCCCAGCATTCTGGAGGGATGATAGGATTTACGATTCAGGAACATCCAAAGGGCCACGTTTCCCTCACTGCTGCTATACATGCTTGTATGTGCATCCCATTAAAGACAGGGAAATAGCTTGACTTTCCATGGAAGCTGAATGAAGGAGCCTTGTGGACTACAGTATTTCAACCTCCTGGGGATGTGTGTCAAAAAATCTAGCACTTTTTTTTTTTAAGGGTATGGAATATTTAGCATACTTAGATGAGCAATTGCTTACATAAATAGCTACCCAGGTTTATTAACCCCGACAAGTTGATCGTAATGAAAGGAGTGTATGCTGAGTCCTTGCCTCTGCCCGGTCTCCAGGGCTGCAGGTACGTGTCTGTGCTTGCAAGGACAACACTTTTTGTTTGTTTTAATTGACAGGCTTAGTTACACGAAACAAATGCTTCACCACCTTATAAAGAAAAGTGACTTAGGAGACCAGAACCTACCAGAGACACAAATTGCACGAGTTCAAGCACCTAGTTTACATTCTGGGGTTGCTGAGAGACCCACTTTTTTCATTCGAGGTGGTCAAGTGGCGTTTTTGATATGGAGTACCTGCCCCTAGCTTGCGCTGGGGCTGTTTGGGAATGGAAAGAGCCTGGCCACGACTATTGATGCTGTGCCGACCTCCAGTTTAAATAACTGCAGTGCACTGAATGCAAGGCTATTTATTTATTTATCTTTTAAAGTATTTGCATGTTTTAAAAATGGTTTGATACTGTTTAAATCTTTCTAGAATTTATTGTGAAGGTTTTTGAATTGACTGTTTTTGGACGATGCCTTGGGTCTCACTCTGAGAGAAAGGCAGCATACAAATGAAATAAGTAACAATAATTAGAATCATAGAATTATGGAATCACAGAGTTGGAAGAGACACCAGGGGCCATCCAGTCCAACCCCCTGCTATGCAGGAACACCGATCAAAGCATTCCCGACAGATGGCCATCCAGCCTCTGCTTAAAAACCTCCAAAGAAGGAGACTCCACCACACTCCATGGAGGCAGCCTGTTCCACTGCCGGACAGCCCTGACTGTCAGGAAGTTCTTCCTGAGGTTCAGGTGGAATCTCCCTTCCTGCCGCTTGAATCCATTGCTCCTTGTCCTAGTCTCTGGAGCAGTAGAGAACAAGCCTGCTCCCTCCTCAACATGCCATCCCTTCAAATATTTAAACATGGCTCTCATGTCCCCTCTTCACCTTCTCTTCTGCAGACTTCTGCTGGCTCCCTAAGATGCTCCTCGTAGGGCATGGCTTCCAGACCCTTCCCCATTTTGGTTGCTCTCCTCTGTTGTTTACAAGGACTGCTTGGACTCTTCTTCTAGTCTAGACTGCAGCTGCTAGGTTGCTAACTGAGGACAAGTTACTTGCCTTCTAAACCTTGGAGCCCGGATACCTGAGAAATCAAAACTGCACTCATCTCCTGCTGTTGGGATTTCTCTTTCTATGTTGGCTGTTACTGGAGCTCCAGCATCCTGCCGCCTGTGTAGGCACAGAGCTGTAGAATATGATCAGAAAAGGAAAGCACACCATACAGAGCTTTTGACCAAAGGGGTCAGAACTCACCCCCAAGCAAGGGACTTGGCAAGTTTATTGAACATACACACACTTTATATACTAGGTTAGAGGCAAGAAGGCAGATTTCTAAGAAATTCTGGTGGGCATGCTTAGTTTCACTACTTATATAGCTAAGCTGTCATCATGTTTGCAATTTCATGAACTGACCAAAACCAGTTCAGGCCAGCCTTGCAGTCGTGTAGCTTTTTTAGCTATGTTCTGCAGACGCAGTTCTTGGGAAAGACAAGACACAAAGGAAGGGTTGAAGGTATACAGAATGAAGGTACTTTGGTTCGCCATTTTAAAGCTCACACCTGTCAGAAGATTTAAATGTGCTGGAAGAGCCCCTCAGTGGGGGAAGTACACTGTGGGAGGACATGGGAGAAGGTCTTCTTGGCTGTGGCACACCAGTTGTGGGATGTCTTCTACCAGGAGGCCCAAATGTCACCATCCCCATCATTTCAGTGCAAAGTATAAACATGGAAGCCATGCCTATGAGGACAGACTTAGAGAGCTGGGGATGTTTAGTCTGCAGAAGAGAAGGTGAAGAGGGGACATGATAGCCAGGTTTAAATATCTGAAGGGATGCCATGTAGAGGAGGGAGTGGGCTTGTTTTCTGCCGCTCCAGAGACCAGGACAAGGAGCAATGGATTCAAGCTGCAGGAAAGGAGATTCCACCTGAACCTCAGGAAGAACTTCCCGACGGTCAGGGCTGTCCGGCAGTGGAATCGGCTGCCTCCATGGAGTGTGGTGGAGTCTCTTCCTTCTTTGGAGGTTTTTAAGCAGAGGCTGGGTGGCCATCTGTCGGGAGTGGTTTGAGGGTGTTCCGGCATAGCAGGGGGTTGGACTGGATGGCCCCTGGGGTCTCTTCCAACTCTACATTTCTATGATTCTATGACATTTTACTAATGCCTTTGTGGCCTCAATGCTTTCATCTGTCTCTGCATGGGTGCATGGTTTTAAATTGGTTTAAACTGGTTTTAAACCGTCTCATATTAATTCTCAAGTTCTTTAATGTGCTTTTACTCTGTTTAAATTAATTTTTACTCCTTTAAATTGTTTCAATTGGTCAGATTGGTTTTATTGTAAATAAAGAGATCTTTAGATATAGGGCTGGATAAAAATATTTTAATTATTTAATAAAGTTATGGGTCTATGTATGAAAAGAATGTCTGTGTAGGTCTGTGATCTTATCCAACATGGCTGCTGTTAAGTTCTTGTACACAATTCTCCGCAAAAAGAAAATTCACTCAAAAACATCACATAGCAAAACAATGGAATTTGCAACCACGAGGTAGGATGGTGGGCATGAGCTTAGCTTTTAAAGGAAGATAAGACAAACTTATGAATGCCAAAGTTATCCATTGGAGAGCCAATGCTGTGCTGTAGTTTGAGTCTTTGGATCTGATTTTATTCTTCTTGATTGTTTAATCCCTGTTTAACTTTTTTTAAAAAAAATTGGTAGGTCTCTTTGAGTCCCAAAGTAGGGGAAAGCAGGACGAGGATGATGAAGATTTTTTTTTTATCCTCCATCTTCAGAGGCACATTTGGTGAGGAGACTACAGAGAGCCTTCTCAGCGGCTTCCCCCAAACTGTGGACCCCTTTCCCACGGGTGTCCGGTTAGGCCCTTCCCTTCTCTCTTTCCGCCAGCAGATTAAGAACTTTTCATTCTGTCAGGCCTTTGATTTTAATCATTTGGCAGAACGGTATTCAAAGCAGTGTGCTCTGGTTTTATTTTGTATGTATTTCATTATGTTTTAAGGATGCTTTAAAGTATATTTAAAACTGCTTTTGACTATGCATTTTTAATAGAACGGATGTTTGATTGTTCTTTTTTAAAAACTTTTGTAATAGTACATCTTTAGCTAAGCTTTAATTTTAAACTAGTGTATTTACCCAGCATTGCCTGGGATTTTATTTTCCCATAGGTGACACTTGTTAGAAATATCTTAGGAATTACCTTACCTTACTTTAGGAATTAGATGCAGTTGAAATACACAAATTTGAGATCCTGTGTCTCTAATTCCCCCAACTGTCTTCTCTAGTATCTGTAACTTCTCCCCATACTCCCCAATCCAATCTGAATTCAGAGTTAACATGCAGAGGTTGGGTTCCTGAGGAAGTACATTGCCCTCCTCCTTGCTGCTAGGTGTCATTTCCATACCAACCGGCCAGGCCCAAGAGCTCTCTGGCTGAGAATTCTGAAGGCCCCTCCCTAAACTGCAACCCCCGGGATTCCATAAAATCTTCTTAGGCAGCAAATCATATGAGGCCTTTGCCTGCCTAACACAGACAAACTCACTAACAAACTTTGACTTTTATATAGTAGACTTTCTAAGCCACCTCAGATCCTTTGGCAGGAGAAAGGCAGGGCATAAATGGATTAAATAAACAGATTAATTAAACAGTAGAGGGCCTGTGGCCTGATTGAGTAGAGTGTTGCTTGGTGCGGTCCTTCTCTGTGTGTCTGGAGACAGAGTTTAAGTGAGGCAGAAACCAGGAAGGTGCTCCTGGGGTTGCCAGGAAATGTCGTTGCTCTAACACCTTTTCTGGTTCGGATCAAGACCTTTTTATTGCTCTGGGCCTTTCAAAATGTGGTTGATCCTTGTTTGGCTTATTCTATTGCAGTGATTCTTTTTTATTGCTTGCTGCTTGTATTTGATATGGCAGTTTATTACTTTAATCATCGGATTTATGGCTCTTTCTTTGTGTGTGAGAGACTGCTAGTCGCCTTGGGAGCAGTGATAAGGGAGGGTGACATATGATCTTTAAAACACTAAATAACCAACCAAGTGAATGGGGAAATGTACAACCAGCTTCAGATTCTGTTGGGGAGCTCTGGCTGCCATGGACCTAAAAACCAGCATCCTTGTATTTAGAAGCCTTGGTGATGTGGTTAACCCTCAGGACCTCTAGTGCTGTGGCACTTTTTTCCCCCTATGTTGTGACTTATATTCCACAGTGCTCCCAGGACTGGGACTGAAGGCAGCCCCTTTTCCTGTGTTTCTTATCAGTGGCTTTCAGACAACCTAGCTTAAAGCTCAAGGATTCCATCTTAAAAGTTGTCACTGCATCCTGGGGAATCCTGGGATGTGTAGTTTAGCAAAGTGCTAGATTGCACTGGCTGAGAATTCTAACTACTCCCCCACAAAAAGGGCAAATCTCAAGGATCCTGTAAGAGTCGGCTGTATGGAATATCAGCACTCTAATTGTTTAGTGTGAAAAGAGCCCTGGATATTCCAAGCCCTTGTTTCTGATTATTGTCATTTCTTATTGTTGTTGTTAGTTGCCATCATGATGTCTTTGACTTAGGGTGACCCCTATGAATTACAGGTTTCCAAGAGGCCCCATCACTTGCAGCCGTGCTTAGGTCTTGCAAACTCAAGGTAGCCAGCTGTAGCTTCCTCGGCTGAATCAATCCACCTGACATGTGGTCTCCCGCTTTTCGTACTGCTCTCCACTTATTATTATTATTATCTCTTCAGATGGGAAGTGATACTGCCACTCTGTTCTGCTTTGCTCAGACCTCATCTGTAATACTTCTGGGCACAACAATTCAGGAAAGATATTGACAAGCTGGATTGTGTCCAGAGGAGGGTGACCAAAATGCTGAAAGGCCTGGAAACCACGAAGCCCTGTGAGAAGCAGCTTAGGGAGCTGGGTACGTTTAGCCTGGAGAACAGAAGGTTAAGAGGGGACGTGATACCACGCTTAAATATTTGAAGAGATGTCATATGGTAGTTGGAGCAAGCCTGTTTTCTGCTGCTCCAGAGACTAGGACATGGAGCAATGGCTTCAAACTTCAGGAGAAGAGATTCTGTCTAAACATTAGGAGGAACTTCCTGATGGTAAGAACAGTTTGATAGTTTGCCTGGAAGTGTGGTGGAGTCTCTTTCTTTGGAGGTTTTCAAACAGAGGTCGGATGGCCATCTGCTAGGAGTGCTTTGATTGTGTCTTCTGGCATAAAAGAAGGGAGTTGGACTGGATGGCCCTTGTAGTCTCTTCCAACTCTACTGTTGTATGATCCTATAAATTCAAACTGCAGGAAAGGAGATTCCACTTGAACCTCAGGAAGAACTTCCTGACGGTCAGGGCTGACCGGCAGTGGAATCTGCTGCTGCTGCCTCCATGGAGTGTGGTGGAGTCTCCTTCCTTCTTTGGAGGTTTTTAAGCAGATGCTGGAGGGCCGTCTGTCACAGGGAGTGCTTTGAGGGTGTTCCTGCATGGCAGAAGGGGGTTGGACTGGATGGCCCCTGGGGTCTCTTCCAACTCTATGATTCTATGATAAATGGGTCATGCCTTCTCCTGATAGATCCAAAGTATGGCAGTCTCAATTCATTTTGGCGTCTAGGAAGAGTTCAGACTTGATTTGCTCTCTGATGATGATGATGATGATGATGATGATGATGATGATGATTTTAGTCTGTTTGGCAGTCTATGATATCTACAGAACTCTCCTTCAGCACCACATTTCAAACAACTTGAATCTCTTCCTGTCAGCTTTCTTTGACAACTATACATAGAAATTAGAAATAGTCTGGTTTGGATGATCCTGACTTTGGTATTCAGTGATGTATCTTAATACTTGAAGATCTGATCTAGTTCCTTTATGGCTGCCTTTCCAAGTCTTGGGCCATTTCCGCACCGGACTGTTATAGCGCTATTATTCCACTTTCAACGTCCTACGGAATCCTGGGGTTTGCAAACTGCTAACCCCAGGATTCCATAGGACGTTGAAAGTAGAATAATAGCGCTATAACAGTCCAGTGCGGAAACAGCCTTAGTCTTCTTCTGATTTCTTGACTTCAGTCTCTATTTTGATTTATGACTGAGCCAAAGTGTGCAAAGGTAGCAGCATGCCAAGTGTGTTCTGATTTGAAGTTCTCAATCTTTGAAACTTTTTCAAAAAAACACAGCAGCTACTACACTCTAAATAAGTGGCAGTCAGAGGCCTAGCTGCCATTTAGGTAGAATATAAACATAATAAATAAATAGAACTGTGTCTGTGTGTTGGGCAATGTCAGCTGTGCGCCAGATTTTGTTCTGAGCCCGCTGAAGCGAATAATCTGGATTTACTGGGTTATTTCTGGACATCCAGTGAACACTCATCTAAATATTTGGAGAGATTGTATATGGTCCTATATCGTTTACATTAGTTTGATACTAGAATTTGTGGTTTGGTGAAGAAGTTTCAATTCTCTGCTAGGAAAATCTACTCTTCCTACTGTACATTGAGTTAACCCTCAATCCTTCTTCTCATGGAATTGTGGTTTAGGGGTGTATACTTGAGTTCTCTAGCAAAGAATCCTAAGTATTTCATAGAATCATAGAATCATAGAAATGTAGAGTTGGAAGAGACCCCAGGGGCCATCCAGTCCAACCCCCTGCCATGCAGGAACACCCTCAGAGCACTCCCGACAGATGGCCGTCCAGCCTCTGCTTAACAACCTCCAAAGAAGGAGACTCCACCACACTCCAAGGCAGCATATTCCACGGCCGGACAGCCCTGACCGTCAGGAAGTTCTTCCTGAGGTTCAGGTGGAATCTCCTTTCCTGCAGCTTGAATCCATTGCTCCTTGTCCTGGTCTCTGGAGCGGCAGAAAACAAGCCCTCTCCCTCCTCTACATGGCATCCCTTCAGATATTTAAACATGGCTCTCATGTCCCCTCTTCACCTTCTCTTCTGCAGACTAAACATCCCCAGCTCCCTAAGCCGCTCCTCATAGGGCTTGGCTTCCAGGCCCCTCACCATTTTGGTCGCCCTCCTCTGGACCTGCTCCAGCCTGACCATGTCCTTCTTGAATTGGGGTGCCCAGAACTGGACACCGTATTCAAGATGAGGTCTAACCAAAGCAGAGTAGAGTGGTACCAGTACCTCCCTCGATCTGGACACCAGACTCCAATTGATGCAACCGAGAACTGCGTTGGTTTTCTTGGCTGCCGCATCACACTGCTGACTCCTGTTCAGCTTGTGGTCTATTAAGACTCCTAGATCCCTTTCACACGTACTGCCATCCAGCCACGCGTCCCCCATCCTATATTTCTGCATTCCATTTTTTCTACCTAAGTGTAGGACCTTACACTTCTCTCTGTTGAATTTCATTTTGTTAGCCTTGGCCCAGCTCTCCAATCTGACCAGGTCATTTTGAATTTTGATCCTGTCCTCTGGCGTATTAGCAACCCCTCCCAGTTTGGTGTCATCTGCAAATTTGATGAGCATACCCTCTATTCCTTCATCCAAGTCATTGATGAAAATACTGAACAGCACTGGGCCCAGGACAGAACCCTGTGGCACCCCGCTAGTCCCTTCTCTCCAGGATGAAAAGCAGCCATTGGTGAGCACCCTTTGGGAACGGTCAGTCAACCAGTTACAGATCCACCTGACAGTAGCCCTGTCCAGCCCACATTTTACTAGCTTCTTTGCAAGAATGTCATGGGGAACTTTGTCAAAGGCCTTACTGAAATCGAGATATGCTACATCCACAGCATTCCCCTCATCTATCAAGCTGGTAACTCTATCATAAAAAGAGATAAGATTAGTCTGGCATGACTTATTTTTGAGAAATCCATGTTGACTTCTCGTGATTACCGCGTTGCTTTCTAAGTGATCAGAAACTGACCGCTTAATGATCTGCTCCAGGATCTTTCCGGGTACTGACGTCAGGCTGACTGGGCGATAATTATTTGGGTCCTCTTTTTTTCCCTTCTTGAAGATGGGGACAACATTTGCCCTCTTCCAGTCTGCTGGAACTTCTCCTGTCCTCCAAGATTTCTCAAAGATTATAGCAAGCGGTTCCGAAATGACCTCTGCCAGTTCTTTTAGTATCCTAGGATGCAATTCATCTGGCCCTGGAGACTCGAATTCATCCAGTGTGGCCAGGTGGTCCTGCACCACCTCTCTACCTATTACGTGCCGCATTTCCCCTGCTTCCTCCCCTGCTCCCCAACCGCCAGGTTGAGCGCTTGTGTCCTTCTGGGAAAAAACTGAGGCAAAGAAGGTGTTGAGTAGTTCTGCCTTTTCTCTTCCCCCTGTTAGTAATTCGCCATCTTCTCTGCGCAGCGACCCTATCGCCTCCTTCTTTTTCCTTTTGCTACGGACATATTTAAAAAAGCCCTTTTTATTGTTTTTGATGTCTCTGGCCAGCCTAAGTTCGTTCTGTGCTTTAGCCTTTCTGACCTCGTCCCTACAGCTCCTGGCTACTTGCTTAAATTCTTCTTTGGTGGTTTCCCCCCTCTTCCATTTCCTGTCCACGTTTCTCTTAACGCTTAGCTCAGCTGAGAGTTCTTTAGTCAACCATTCTGGTTTCTTCAGATGCCTTCCATTTTTCCTCCTTATTGGCACAGTTTTAGACTGTGCCTTCAGTGTCTCCCTTTTAAGGAATTCCCAGGCCTCCTGAACTCCTTTCCCTTTCACTATTCTCGACCACGGAATTCCAGCCAGCAGCTCCCTAAGTTTACAGAAGTCCACTTTTTTAAAATCTAAGACGAGCGTCTGGCTACACTTATCTTCTCCTTCCCACTGAATGCCAAATTCCAACGGGGCATGGTCACTCCCCCCTAAAGATCCAACCACTTCTACCTCATTAACAAGGTCATCCCTATTGGTCAGGATCAGATCTAGAATATTTGATCCCCTTGTGGCCTCTTCCACCTTCTGGACCATGAAATTGTCTGCAAGACAAGCAAGAAACTTGCCGGACCTTGCTGTCTTGGCAGAATTTGACTGCCAGCATATATCGGGGTAATTGAAATCTCCTATTATTACTGTATCTCTCCTTTTTGAATGCGCGGTCATTTGGTTGAGGAAGGCATCATCAAGGTCCTCAGTCTGGGTTGGAGGTCTGTAGCAACCCGCCCCCCAAAATATCCCTATTGTTTCTCGCTCCCTTAATTCTTACCCAGATGCTCTCGACCTGGCTTTCTGGGTTTAAGTCATGGATCTCTTCACAGGTGAAAACATCCTTGACAAACAAGGCTACTCCTCCTCCTTTCTTGTTTGGTCTATTTTTACAAAATAAGCTATACCCCTCTATTCCTACATTCCAATCCTGAGACTCATCCCACCGGGTCTCAGTGATGCCTATCAAATCGTATTTATTTTCTTGTACTAGGAGTTCAAGTTCATCTTGCTTGTTTCCCATACTCTGTGCGTTAGTGTAGAGACACATAAATCCCCGGGCCCTTCCTGCAAGTCCTGTACTATAGTTTCTACTCCTCCCGCCACTGGCCGCTTGTACTACTTGTCCAATATCATTTGGGCCTTTTCCCCCTGCGCTTGCCGAGTCCTGGCCTTGAATAATATTGTCTCCCTCCCCAGCAGAACTTAGTTTAAAGACCTCTGAATCCTCCTTGCGAGATTGTTTGCAAAAACATTCCTGCCAAGTTTCGTGACGTGCAGCCCATCCCTTGCCAGAAGCCCACGTTCATGGAAATCCAGGCCTTGTTCGAAAAACCCAAACCGTTGCCCAGCAAATCCCAGCATTCCATAGGACAGTAATTTAAAGCTGCTGTAACTGTAGATACACTTTATTACATCACAAAACTGTGGGAAAGAAATTCATTTCTCCAGTAGAGAATTCAGAGCATTTCACCAAACTGCAAATCCCAGAGCAGATGGAGCCATTGTTGTTAGAATAGTATCAAACTGCTATAGCTGTGACTGTTTCCGCACGAGACTGTTACAGGGCTATGATTCCACTTTCAACATCCTATGGAATCCTGGGGTTTGCAGTTTCGGGAGGGGCCAGCCGGCCCCTCCCGAAACTGCAAACCCCAGGATTCCATAGGATGTTGAAAGTGGAATCATAGCGCTGTAACAGTCTCGTGCGGAAATGGCCCGTGTTGTGTAAATTATATCTGGATAAAACTGAGAGACGTTCTGTTCTCCTACCACAAGTATGACCTTGATGTTGGCATACAGTTGGGATTCAAAGAGGAAACCACACCTAGGATTTCTACATTCCACGTGGGTCCATCGGAGGTCTTTCAGCTGCAAATTCTTGCTGAGCCACTCAAAGGGATGATACCAACCTGGCTTTCGAAAAACAGGACCTGTCAGCCTAATTCCCTTCCAGTGCATTGGGAGGATTTGGGCATGTACTGAATGGACTGCGTGACTCAGACCGTGGTGAGCCACAGCTCATTACTGTTGGCAAGCCCTCTCTTCACCTGGCATGAACACCTGCGGTGTTGTTTTGCCAGGTGGAGAGGTTTAGGGTGACATGCCCGGTGGCCTAGGGTGTGATCAGTTGGAGGCCTCAGCCCTTAAGGCAGGAGGAAGGGAAGGAGTAGCCTGGGCCCGCTTAGCAAAGGTGAGAGGTTATTAAAAGAGTGGAGGAGGTTCCTGGGTGGTTCTGAAGCCAAGTAGCAGTGTTGATTTAGAATAATAATAATAGTCTTTATTTATAGCACCCTTTTCATCAAAGGGTGGAACACCAGCATATACAGTCAGAGAGAAGGATTTTAAAACCAAACATGATAGCCGTGTTTAAGTATTTGAAGGGATGTCATGTCAAGGAGGGAGCGGGCTTGTTTTCTGCCGCTCCAGAGACCAGGACAAGGAGCAATGGATTCAGGCTGCAGGAAAGGAGATTCCACTTGAACCTCAGGAAGAACTTCCTGACGGTCAGGGCTGTCCGGCAGTGGAATCTGCTGCCTCCCTGGAGTGTGGTGGAGTCTCCTCCTTCTTTGGAGGTTTTTAAGCAGAGTCTGGATGGCCACCTGCTGGGAATGCTTTGATGGGTGTTCCTGCATGGCAGAATGGGGTTGGACTGGACGGCCCCTGGGGTCTCTTCCAATTCTATGATTCTACTATAAATATACAGTCCTCCTTCCTCACTTGCAGGTTTGACCTTTGCAAATTGGATCATTCCAGAGGTGCGTGCGTGCCTCTCCCCCACCAATTCCGTTCCTCCCATTCCCTTGGGTTTTGCCAGGCGCGGAGAAAGAAGGCAAGCGTGCCCAGGCAAAAGGCAAGGGAATGGGGGGAGGCGTGCGTGCACCTTCCTTCTCCCCTTTGGAGCTTCCTGCTCCCGTTCCCTTGCCTCTGGCCCCGGCACTGAGAACTCGTGCCAAGGCAAAAGGCGAGGGAATTGCGGAGGGGAGTTATTTCTGGTTTTTCCACTTTTGCAGGGTTTTGTGCCCCAGGCCCATGCAAATGTGGACGTGACGTGAAGTCCCCCAAAACCCCTCCAGCCCCTCCCCACCTCAGCAACCTCAGGCCCAGCTCAGCCGTTTAATTGGGTGAATCAAACAGGAGGAGCTTCAGCCCTGTTACCCTGATTTCTGGGGGCCCCGAGAGGGACACCTAAATGCGCTCTCAATTATGTAAGTTGGGGAGATTAGCCAAGAGCACAGCCTAGCAATGCGAGAGGCGGGGTAACGTAGCGAGATCTTGGATCCTATGTTTACAGGGTCAGGCCGAGTCAAGGAGCACGCAGAAGTTGAAACAATAAATGATGTTTTATTAAAAACACAATCAAACAGTGTATGCGGCACACTCACGCAAGATAACTAAGGAAATAAAGGTTGGAGTGGGATAGAGGGATTTTTAGAGGAGGTGTTGGTTTGGGTGATACTCCACCTGTCCTGAAGCCCAGTTGGAAGCGGAGAAGCCGGGGAGCGTGGAGCTCAGCGCGTGGGGCCGAGGGGAAGGCTCGCTGGACAGAGCGGCAGCAAGGCGGGATAGAGGCCAAGAGCGATCCGAGGAAGGGCTCAAAGTCTGGGGTTTTTGTAAGGAGAATGGTGACCGCAGGCTAGTTCGGCCTTGGGGAAAACAGTGGATTTGGGGTTGGAGACAAAGCCTCCGAAAGGTCAGAATTTGAATGACTGAACTATAGTCAAATTATCAGTAGGGTAGCCAGTATGCAAACGCGAAGTACTTGAGCGTTGTATAGCTCGATCGTCAAGCTGCCAGCGCGGGGCAGAGGATCGTTTGAAAGTTGCGTGCATAATTAATGAAGGTACTTGCCTTTGAGGTCTCCTGAAGCTATTTCTGGCCTGCTTGTATTGTGTTGGAATATTACGGCGATTATCGGCCGAGCTGGTGTGCGTGCTTGTCCGGGGGCCTCGCAAGCACGTGGAGGGGACAGAAGGCCAAATTATTGATATCAAAAGATATCTTTTTATATCCCCCAAAGCTCAGGCCAGCCAGGGCAGTAACAGCCCCTTAGGAAAAACAGGTCTTTCTCCAGCCAGAGGTCCGAAAGAAGACCGTTCCACAGATACGAAGCCAGATCGTGAAAAGCTTGCAGCCTTGACCAGGCTGTGTACGTCAGTGGAACAGACAATAATCCTTTGTCTACAGATACTAGTTTTCTAGGTGGTACAGACCATGCTAGCCAAAGCTGCCAAGTACTGGGGGAGGTTAGAGCACCAGAATGAAAAGTCTGAAATGGGGCCAGGCCTGGCCTGGTAGCCAGTGAAGGGATCTGTGGAGAGAAGAGATGTGTAGATATTTAGGGGGATTTAAAAGAACCCGGATGGCACTGTTTTGGTTTAGCCCTATGATCACCTCTCCCTTTCATTTTTGTGGGTAACTGGTCTCATTTCCCTTCCCCTCTTTTTTCAGACAGGGCTCTGTAGGATGTTTAACTTTAGAGGTGGTCATCCTGCCACGAGGCAAGCAAAAGACTTTCTCAGCCTTTGAAGGAAGTTGGGTATATTCAGATCAGCTCATTTGAGGTCCTCCGTGTGGCCCACCAGGTCTTTCTTTGTGGTTTAAAAGCCACGCATTTCTCAGCACTGAATTACAGCGTGGGGCAATGCCATCGTGTATTCCAGTTTCTATTTGGTTCTGAAAGCTGGACAGTGAAAAAGCATCAGTAGAAGAATCAATTCATTTGAAACGTTGTGCTAGGAGAGATTTCTGTGGATACCGTGGATTGCCTAATGACCGAGTCTTATAGCAAATCGAGCTTGAACTTTCACTAGAAGCTAAAATGACTCAACTGAGGCTATCATGGTTTGGAGATAGGAGACATCATGACTCACCGGAGAAGTTAGTCATGCTGGGAAAAGTTATCAGCGCCAAAGATGCATTCGTAGATAAGGTGGATGTCTTTGGTTACATTCGCTGGCGTAGGTTTCCAGAACCGGAGGCAGTACCAGCTGCTTAGGAACATGAGTGGAAAGATGTGACTGCTCCTTTGTCCTGCTTGGGGTTACTCGTGAGCAAGTGGTTGGCCGCTGTGGGAATAGCATGCCGGGCTAGTGAAGCATTTCACTTGAGGCAGCTTGAGGGCTCTTCTGATGTTCAGTATGTTGGAAATTGGGTTCCTATAGGGATTATTCACACGCAAGATACATAGAATCATAGAGTTGGAAGAGACCACCAGGGCCGTCCAGTCCAACCCATTTCTGTCATGCAAGAAGACACAATGAAAGCGTTCCCAACACGTAGCCATCCAGCTTCTATTAAAAAACCTCCTAAGAAGGAGACTCCACCACAGTCCATTGAGGCAGCACCGTATTCCACTGTTGAACTGCTCTTACCACCAGGAAGTTCTTCCTAATGTCTATATGGTATCTCTTTTCCTGACATCTGAAGCCATTGCTCCATGTCCTAGCCTCCAGAGCAGCAGAAAACAAGCTTGCTCCATCCTCCATATGACATCCCTTCAAATACTGAAACACGGCTATCATGTCAGCTCTTAGCCTTTTCTTCTCCAGACTAAATATATCCGGCTTCCTAAGCTGCTCCTCATAGGGCTTCATGGTTTCCAGGCCTTCTACCATTTTGGTCTCTCTCCTCTGGGCACATTCCAGCTTGTCCATATCTTTCCTAAACTGTGATGCCTGGAACTGGACACAATATTTCAGGGAGTTGGACTCGATGGCCCTTTTGGTCTCTTCCAGCTCTAAGATTCAATGATTCCCCCAGTATTGAAAATCCTCTAGCCAAACCTCTCAATGTTCCCACGTTTGCGTGGGTGCCTGTAGTGAAGAAATCTTGGAACGTTTTCCCTTTTTTGATCTACAGTCCTAGAAATCCCCTCAGTCATCAAGGTCACCTATCATGCCGGCTGGCAAGTCCAAAAAAGTTACTTTACCAAGCTCTGAGATCCACGTGTGAATTGCTGTTTATGCACAGGCTACTATGGGGTTTAACCTCCTCGCTCTGTAGAGAGGCTAGTCGTCCACGTGCAGCTGCTAATATTTGAACGTCTAGAGGCCCATGCCCATGAGTGATTAACTAAGACTCTAGGAAATCAGAATCAAGGAAATTCCTGTGTGACCTTAAGCAAGTCACAGCCTCTCAGCCTCAGAGGAAGCCAGTGGCAAAACCCTGTGGACAAATCCACTGAAAACTCAAATGACAGGGTTTCTTCCATAAGTCAGAGGTGACTTGAAGGCACACAACAACAAGAGGTATGGATTGGACCACACTCACTAATAATAGCTTGGTACCCCATACGTGGCCTGTAGCACATGGAATGGGCTGTGGTGGTGAAAATGTGGCCCCCAGGTTATTTTTATGGCCCTTCACACTCTCTTTGTCTGGATGGCCAAAGAGAATAAGGGTAAATTGCCCCTGTTGGAGATGTCCGTCTTTCAAAAAGGTCATAGGGCATTCTTTGGAATTTAAAATAATGCCTGCTTTTCAAAACCAGAAAGTGGGACGTCTAGGCATTTTCCTTATCCTTTTGTGGTCTTTTCCCCCCCATTTTTGGTAGTCCATGTGACAAGCAGACAGGCCCAAGGGCAGAAATCCATCCCTTTGGGCTATGCTTCAGTGCTAAAGGGATTCTTTTGTGGAATCCCTAGAGAAACAAGTGGAAACTTTGCAAGAACCTGAGTGTGTTTCTTATCTGTTCTTGCTTCCTTTTTGCCACCTTAAGCTAAAGCAAGTGGCAGTTTTATCTCTCTGTTGTGCACAGACCTCCCTTCCTGGACTGCAAGTTGTGAGTCGCCTTTGTGTTATGCAGGCTTCTTGCCAACAGAGACACAGCATCAGTTGCAATTAGAACTGTGATAGATAGATACATTATATAAAGCTTTTAAAAGATTATGTAGCCATTAAGTACCTAATGGATTAAGTGTTTTTTTAAAAAAAACCCACATTAGTAAAATTATATTGCATATTACAGCAGAATTTCCTGTGTGCAAATGCATTTGATTTTGAAAGGAGTTGAAGTATAAAATAAACTGTTCTGACTTTGCAGCCGATATCTAAAATTATTATAGAGGGCTTGTCCTTGAATGTTCAAATTAGGAAACATCCACAGTTGTCTGGCAGAGCACTTCATCTGAAGGCGGAGGTTCCCACAAAGTTCAGTCCATCTTTGAATATTTGGAGATGGAGACAGTTTGTTCGCCGCTGCTCCAGGGTTCAGATTAGAAGGGAAGAGATTTCTGATACATATTTGGAGATACAGGTTTCATTAGAAGATAAGTGCACGCTTACCATTTATTCTAGATTGTTTTCAAATTAATTTTGAGTTTATCAGAAGTAGCTTCCCTGTTCAGATCTACTCCATCTCCACAAGTTCACTGACCTTCTTTATTTCTGCATTTAGAGAGAGAGGCCAGACTGGGCAAGAGAGCGTCTTATTTACCACTTGCAGAAAAGGACTGATGCTCATATCTCCCACCTTCCCAAATGGTTGTGAACCCTATTTATATAATATAATTAGAAGCTGTATAATTAGCTGTATAATTAGCTGTATAATTAGAAGCTGTATGTATTCATAACAATATCTTTGACCGAGGCTCTTCCCTTTTTAATTTAATGTGGTGTTCTTTATTGGCTTTGTCCCTGATTGCGTATGTTGATGTTTTGTCTTTTGGTGTAAAGGGCATTATAAATAAACGTTGTTAGGAAGAACTTCTTGGACATAAGAGCTGTCCAACAGTGGAATAGATAGGCTTGGACAGTGGTAGGCTCTCCTTCTTTGGAGGTCTTTAAAAAGAAGTTGGATTTTTCAGCAGTGCTTTAGTTGAGTATTCTTGCATGGCGGGAGATTGGCCTTTGGGATCCCTTCCAAATCTGTGATGCTGCCATCTCCGTATCGGGTTGAGGAAGACCTCTGTCTAAAACCCGAGAAGGGCCTCTCCCAGTCATTGCAGACTGTACTGAGCAAGAAGGATCAATTGGCTGAATAGCAGGAGATATGCTTGTCCTGCCTAAGGTCTAGTCCCTGGAATCTGCGGTAGATCAAGGAAAGACTGAAACTCTGGAGTTAACACAGCAGGAGGCTGGCAGTTTAGCTTTTACAGTGGTTGGTAGTCACTCGTGCACCACCAGATTTGGAGTTGGAAGTGCGTGTTACTTCTAACACCAAATCTGATGGTTGTAGAAATGACTCATGAAACAACAGAAACCCCAAACCGTTGCAAAATCCTTAAAACAAGACACGTGAGTAGCACGTGCTTTTTATTTTTACACTGAATTGCTGGAAATGCTGTTTGCCTTGAAAACAGGATGGTGCGTTTCTAGGTAAATTTCTCCTTTTTCTTACTGCCACACAGCTAAAGTTAAGAGATGCTGCAGTTACTTCTGTGGGAATGTAAAAACAAACAGGAAGGGGTACCTTTCCTTTTGTTGCCACGGTGCAGTTCCTTCTTTGATGAATTTTTTAAAAATAGTATGAAGAAAATTGACGTACGAAGCCGATCTCTGAGCTGCAAGGTGTGCTGTAAATATTTCACAACCAGGCTTCTCTCTGGCTTGGAAGTCAAGAGCATCGCTTTCCACCACCAGTGGCTCCCTCCTTCCGTCTCTCCCCCGGTTCGAGCATGCGTGTGCGGAATGTCAATATGCGTGTGGAGGGAAGCGTGCCCTTGTGGGAACAACTTGCATCCGATGCCGATAGATAACAAAGCATAGCCTCAAGGCACGGCTGGTTCCGAGGGTGAGTAGTCAGACCGGTGTGGGAGGCGCCGGGCATGCACACAGCTTCCTACCCATTGAAGTCTGATTCCGTGCGCTCGAATTGAGACGGCACTTTATGCTTGCTTTTCTCCCGGTCTCCGTCTTTTGGATTCTCTAACCGCCTGCAGGCCGCTGACATTCAGAGCTCTCCTGCCCTTTCAGTGCCCCGGGTGGTTACTCTTTCGCTTGAGCCCGAAAATCTATCTACGACAAAGTGTGCTACAATAAGAAGGAATGTCATTGGTTTACTCCCTACCCGTCCGAGCCTTGCCAGAAAACTACGAGAAAAGAGAGTCTAGCTAAAGGTTAGAATCGTGGAATCCCAGAGCCAGAAGAGACCACGAGAGCTATCCAGTCCAGCCATGCCGTGCAGGAAGACACAACCAAAACGCTCCCTTTGACGGACAGCCGTCTAGCCTCTGTTAAAAAAAAGCTCCAGAATCTAAAGGAAAACTATTTCAAGATCTTCCACAGATAGTACGTGACACCAAATAAACTGGAAAAAAAAATATAATACAGGTACAGGAATCTGCTGGAAATGTCAAAGGGAAGTTGGAACAATGTACCATTTATGGTGGACGTGTAACAAGGCTAAAAAGTACTGGGATGATATACACAAAAGAATAAGCATAATAACAAGTATAATTGAATTTAATGAAATACCCGAAATATATTTACTGAATATGCTACACACGATTGACCGAAACATAACAAAAAAATATTGGAGGATCTTACTTTATATGATAACGACAGCAAGAATTGAATATGCCAAAATTTGGAAGAACGAAGGGATCCCCAACGTAGACTAGTGGTTAACTGCTTTGTTAGAAATAAAAAATGCGGATATAGTAACTCAGAGGCTCAGAGGTCGAACAGATGAAGATGTTGAGAGAGAATGGGACACTTTGAAACAGTTCTTTCAAAAGCAGAAAATGCAAAATTAGTCAATAAACAATTCCGTTTGGTAAGGTTGACTTAGGAAAATGGGGTAACAAACCCATGAAGCTTACACTCTGATGAAGGAGGGAAAATTATTTATTTGACTTTGTATAAATTGAAAAAGTGTACTTAGATTTGACAAATGAGGTAAAGACGGCTGAAAAGACTAAAACTAAAACATCAGATAGATTAGAATTTTCAGAAACAAGCAGTTAATTGAACGAATGTATGTGCGTGCTACGGTTAGAAATTAATAATGTCAAGAGTATTCCGTTCTAGTAAGGATTGGAAGAAGTACTACAGGATATTTCAATGCGCTACGAAATTTTACTGAATGTATTTTATATGTATATGTATATTTCAATAAAAAGTATTAGAAAAAGAAACCTCCAAAGAAGGAGACTCCACCGCTGTCCAAGGCAGGCTATTCCACTGTTGAACTGCTCTTCCTGAAAGGAAGTTCTTCCTAACTCTTAGACGGAATCTCTTTTCCTGGGGCTCGAAGCCACGGCTCCGTGTCCCGGACCCGCGCACGCCCCTTCCCTCTCCTTTCCTGACCTGGTTTGGCCCGCTCTCCCCACAGTTCCTGGCCCTCTTCCCGCAGACACAAACGCACGCTGATATTTGCAATGTTTTCACGTTGGCGGGGGGGCCCTGCACCTTTAGCCCTGGGAAATGCGAAGGGCCGACTGCGTGAAGACTCGGTCCGAGGGGTCTTTGTGAGGTCCGGCTGATCTGTGCTTCCCGCTCTCCGTTTGGAGGCGGAAGTGAGGAGGAGGAGCGGGAGGGGCGGAGATCTAGAAAACGTGTGGCCCCTTTCGGTTCTGCATTATCTGTGCTGGCAGGTTTTGATGCTATAGTTTTTTCCGGCTTTACCTGGATCGTCTCTATCGGTGTGGACAGAAGTGGACCGATATCTCCATAATCTGGTGCTGAAATAAACCACCTAGTCTCAAATACGCTACTAGATTCTTCCCCTGCTCACATTTTTAAACAGACTGACATGTCTGTCTCTTTGAAAACTGGAGGTGCCAGTGGTCCAACCTTCTGAATGCAAACTAATGTTCTGCCTTCACTAACTTCTGCTTGTTGCTGCCAGTTGTAAGGGAGCTGGACTGCTGTCTGTTTAGGTGAGGGCCTGGGAGACTGTTCTTTTGGTTGTTTGTTTTTTAAATAATTTTTGTTGCAAGATTCATGAAATTGTTTAAAATAAACATATAACATATAGCCTCAAATTACTGTATATGAAAGAAAAAACAAACTGTGCACACACTCACACACACACACACACACACACACACATCTATATAAACATAATAAAGTGAACCGTGAAATAAATCCAAAAAGCAGGCAAGTAAAAGGAGCAAGAGAAGTTGTAAGAAAAAAGGAAAGAACATTACAAACATTTAACATTATGACTTTCACCTTAGTCTCTGTAGGTGGTTAAACTAATATTTCACAAATCTGGAAAAAACCACGTAACATTCATTTTATTCTTTACGACCAATTTTCACGTTAGTCAGTAATTCAGTTAATGCCTCTAAACTGATGTGAGTCTTATTCCTCAAAGCCTGCTATTGATAGTTTACCCCATCTGGTCTCCCAGAGGGGGGTTAAAATTTTTCATTCTTGTTTAAAGCCCCAATCAGATTTATTATCTAATAATAATGTCAATTTATCCGTTTCTGCTAAGTCATATAGTTTTAATACCCAGTACTGGTATCTGTGATTCTTTCCAGTTTTGACCACAAGTTAACCTAGCTGCATAAATCATATATAACAGAATCTTCCAGCATTTTTTTTTCAATAAGTGTGTATCTGTACTGTCCAGAATGTTCAATAAATAGATTTTCAGGTAACATAAGGAAATTGATTTTTAATGGTTTTGTAATATAATCATGGATTTGTTTCCAGTAATAATCTGCCCTTTTACCTTTCCACCAGATGTGACAGAAGGATCCTAGCTCCTGAGAGAGCTGGACCGCTGTCTGTTCGGGAGGGCCCACGGAGAACGCTTTCATGTCTCCAGTATTCTCCATTGTGTCGGAGTGCGTAAGAAAGAAGGAAGGTTTACTAGAATGAAGTGAATCCTGCATTAGCTAGCATAATAATTTTTGAAGTGTTCGCTGAGGAGAACCTGGATTAGATCTAGCAATCACGTCTTTTCGTACAGAGCGTTGCCAGGTCAAGACTGCTCCATCTGCTGAGACCTAGGGAATCACTCTTTGGTGTGCCTTTCAAATTAAAACACACACACAGCCTATAAAAAATGGCAGTAAGGAAAGAGGGGAGGCCATAACACAGGTGGAGTGGCTCAGTCAAGGCAACCTCAGCAAGTTTACAAGACTTGAACAGAGCTGAACTGGTCCCTTTGTGGGGTCCGTCATTCACAGGATCACCAGAACTTAAAAGTCGACTTCATGCAACGATGAGAAATTCTCTCTCTCGCTGACACAAACACACACCCTTTGCAAGGCGTTGCCTTTGCCCTGAGACTCTTCCCTCTTGCTCTGAGGCCTGGAGACGAGAATCCAAACGCAGAGATTCAGGCAATCCTAGTCCTAATTTGCAAAGACGACAAGGTTCTTGCATTGGTCAGGACAACGTTTTTTGTTGCATTTGCTAACAGAAACCTGGATTAGATCTAGCAGTTGAATTTCACACAGACAGTCCCTTCCAAATCCCCCAAGCCTCTGACGGCCCCATACGTGCACGCAGAGCGGAGCAGCATCTCTCTGCTTTGGAGAAAGCCAATTGCACACTGCAAAAATGAACCCTGCCAGCCGCCAGTGCCTCGTTTCTCTACAAGAACAAGGCAAGGAAGAAAGAGAGAGACCACCAGAGCTAAGCATGCCAGCGAGGGGGGGGTGGCAGCGGCTTTAGGCTAGCAGTTGCCAGCAGCAGCCCATCCTTAATGGTGGTGATAAGGTTTGCCTTTGTTCTTCTGGGTCTTATTTAATCAGCCCTGTCTCGTTTCTGATTTTCCCTATCTGTGCACTTCATCGCCCGGCTTTCATGTCCAGGCTCCCAGCTGCAGGAACTCTTGTTAAAATTGCCTTGTTCAAACACACGTGCCTGCTCTCGGTGTCCCCCAGGGTTTGCAGTATGCATGGATGGGGTAGAGTCTGGTGGGGGGAGAAGCGGGGGGCAGGGGAGGAGGGTAAAATATCAAAGGGTTCCCAGTCCTGTGTATTTTATAATTCATTGCATAGCTAAGCTGCGGAATACATTTCCACTAACAAGCTCTGAGACAGTATTTGTATAGAAGGGATATCCAAGATGACACTGGAGGATTTGGGTCTAGACTTCCCGTGCGTTCCTCTGTGCATTCTAATGTGTAACTAGCAGAGGTTTGGTTCCCCTGCTTTTAAATCCTTACATTTTTGGCGATTTTAAAAAGACCATCGTCAGAAATTTCTTAAAATCAACTGTGGAACCTGCCCTTTAGTCAGTGCATTAACCATCAAGTCATGGGCATCGTGCGTGGCAAAGAGGAAGCTCAGTTCAGACAACAGTAACATTGGACTTTAACAACAACAAAGAAATGCTAAGCTGGAGTCTTTCCCTGCCCTTTTGGGGTACTTCATTCATTTGGATACTTCAGTTAATTCCAGATAGTGAACGTGAAGGAAACCAGGAAATTAACATTAAATGCTATGTATTTGTCAATAAAAAGACAGTGTTGGTGTAATGGCTTGGATGTTGGAATGTGACTCTAGAGACCAGAGTTCAAATCCCTGCTTGGCCATGGAAATCCACCGGGAGACGTATCACATTCTCTCAGCCTCAGAGGAAGACAAAGGCAAACCGCCTCTGAACAAATCTTGCCTCACCTTGGAGTTACCACAAGTTAGAAACGACTTGAAGGCATGCGACAACTACAATTTGTCAATAAAGAGTAAATATAACTTAATTTAAATCAGAGCAGCCAAACATATATGCAATCTATTAAGAAACATACATCCATTTGATAAATAGGACAGATTCCTGCAGATGCTGATGCCGTACATAAACTAATATTAATCAACGTGGCATGCAGATGTTTCGTGAATCAGAAACAGCTTTTTTGTGCCAATTTATGTTAAGCCATTTTATTCTTTGTTGACAAATTTAGGCCTCATTCATACTGCACAATTATAGTATTTTGATTCCACTTCAGCTGCCATAGAGACATCTTGTGGAATCCTGGGATTTGCAGTTTAGGGAGTGGTACTTAGAATTCATAGCCAGAGAGCTCCACTGCCTCCCTAAGCATTCCGTGGGATGCATCTATGTCCATTAAAGTGGTATCAAAATGCCATAATCTATAGTGTGAAATGCACCTTATTTTCCTATCTTTCTTTGGTTCGAGTCAGTTCTTATTCCTGGTTTGTTGTCACTGAACACGGAAAATCAGTCTTTAAGCATTTGGTTTTTATTCGTTGTAGAGCCTGCCGTTATTCACCATTAACATGTTAAGATCTTATTCTTCTGTTCAGTTAGACCAAGGTTCACTGCCTTTGGGGGTCCGGAGGGGCAGGGGGCCGCGTGCGTGTGTGGAGGGCGGTGGAAATTCATCGGACCGTTTCTTTCTGTATGACCCTGGCTGTATTTTAAGCTTCTAAGGCGTTCTCCCAGTCCCACCACAACCAGCATAGAATCATAGGGTTGGAAGAGACCCCAGGGGTCATGCAGGAAGAGACCCCATTCTGTCATGCAGGAAGACACCATCAAAGCCCTCCCTTAGTTTCATTTAAAAACCTCCAAAGGAGGAGACTCCCTTAAGGGAGCAGCATATTCTCCTGTCAAACTGCTCTTGCTCTTGGGAAGTTCTTCCTAATGTTTAGGTGGGACCTCTTTTCCTGTAGTTTGAAACCGTTGCTCTGTGTCCTAGTCTCTGGAGCAGCAGAAAACACTACTGCTCACGTGTCTGCAGCATGGCATGCGTGTCAGTGGAATGGTGAATCTGCTCCAGGTTTCAGTTTGAATGCTTAAAAGGAGCCATCCAAGGTTCTCAATCCTGTTCCTAAACTGTGGTCAGCATGCTGTCTTAGGGAGTTTGGTATGTTTAGTCTGGAGAAGAAAAGGTTAAGAAGTGACATGATAGTTATGTTTAAATATTGAAGGGATGTCATATGCAGGATGGAGCAAACCTGTTTTTTGCTGCTCCAGAAACTAGGACATGGAGCAATAGATTCGAACTCCAGGAAAAGAGATTCCACCTAAACATAAGGAAGAACTTCCTGACAATAAGAGCAGTTTGACAGTGGAATATGCTGCTTTGGAGTGTGGTGGAGTCTCCTCCCTTGGAGGTTTTTAAACAGAGGCTGGATGGCCATCTGTCAGGAGTGCATTGATGGTGTATCCCCGCATGGCAAAATGGGGTTGGATTCAGTGGCCCTTGTGGTCTCTTCCTGCTCTAGCATTCTATGATTCTCCTAAAGTTCAAGGAGAAAGCTGGATTTAGTGCTGTGCCGAAATGGACGCCATCAGCTGCCGCTGTGCAGCAAGAGCGGCCTCCTGTCTTCGTACTTAACGTCTTGGGTTCCGTCTCTCCTTTGCAGACTCTTCACCCGAAGCCCAGCCCAAATACATCAAGGGAGGGAAGCGCTATGGAAGGCGATCCTTACCGGAGTTTCAGAAATCTGTGGAGGAGTTTGCAGAGGTGACCGTGATCGAACCTCTGAGTGAGGAAGGCCGGCCGCCCCACATCCCTGGCGATGACTGTGACGAGGTAATGATTTAACGGCAGCCGTGAAAGGCTCGGGGGAAAAAGAGGGGAAAGTGTGAGATGTGACTGATACCTTTTCCATGTTGGCGGTAGTGTTTGTACACGTTTGTAGCCATTGCACATTACTCGTCTCTGGTTGTTTGGCCAACCGTATTGCCCTCTTAGCACTGGAGCGGTATTTAGACTCCTTTAAGTCCTGTCTGTTTATTTAAGGGGCTGAAAATTTCACGGTGGAGCTAATTTTCCACATATACTCATGCGCGGGCGCGCGGGCGCACGCGCACACACCGGCACCAAGTGTCGGGATACCCAAAATATCCTTGTGCTTCCCAAAATGGTGGCAGGAGGTTGTGTAGCATCGCTTCCTGCCACCATTTTGGGAAGTACGCAGACAAAAATGGAGATACCGAAGAGGGGTTTCTGTGTGGTTCTCTGTGTCAGTGAGATGGTTTGCATCGTGGGGGGGATTTTTGTGATTTTGGAGCAAAAATGACCTGGAAACTGTGCTGAATTTCTTTCTTTCTTTTTTTTTTTTTAAGTTGGGGGTTCCTGGGCTTTGGGGGACTGGCATGGGTTTTGGGGGCCGTAGAAGTGGGGTCCACTGTCTGCGCTTGGTCCCCAGGCCGTGCTTTTCCCCAGCTGGGCCTTATGTTTTGGTTTGTCTCCTTCTGTCCGGACTGCTCCGGCAGAAAAGCAGGCGAGGTGGGCATTGGGTGGCCCACCTGTGATACGTCCCATCTGCTCTGGCCAGCTGAGCCCGTGGAAGGGAATGGCTCAACTTTAAAGGAGTTCTCCGGGATGCTGGACTATGGCCATCAAATGGATTCAGCGCCTTGGGGAGCTCTGTGATGTCCTGGTTTTGTGTGGAAAATGTTGCTGTGTTGATTAGCTAGGTTGAAAGTACAGCTGTATATGTAATGTGGTAAATCTGCGGTGTGGTGATCTGAGTGTTGAACTAGGACACCGGGAGACCAGGGTTCAAATCCCCATTGGGTGACTTGGGGCAGGTCACACTCTCTCAGCTTCAGAGGAAGGCAGTGGAAAATCTCTCAGATGATTAACGTTGCCAAGAAAATCCTAGGAGAGGGTCTTCATACATCAGAATCGCCTTGAAGGGACAGAATAAGAGAACCATAATGCGGGAGACCAGAGTTCAAATCTCTGCTCAGCCGTGGCAACCCACTGTCGGCAGTCGCACTCTCTCAGCCTCAGGACAGATCCCCTCCGAACAAATTCTGACAAGGAAATGCCACGATAGAGCTTACCTTAGGGTTTCCATAAGTCAGAAATAACTTGAAGGCACACAACAATAGTAAATGTAGCGTGGCAAGTGACCTGTGGGAAAGGAGCGAAAGTATGGAATGGTGGAAGCGACAGCGATGGGCTGAGTGTTTGAAGGGATGTCAGTGAGTTAAGGGAGTGAGACCTGAGTCTGTCAGTGTTAGGAATTAGTAATAGGAATTAGGGATGTTGGTAGACTTAGTTGGGATCAGCAACAGAGATTAGTTAGGCTCAGGTCAGTTGGTTAAAGAATGAGCTGTGGATGCTGTATTTTTTTAAATTTGATTTAAATTTTTTTTTTAATCTTTTTAAGTGTAGGTTTGAACTGTTTTAACACTGTTAATGCAGTTTGTTCTCCACAGATTCAACCAACCATGGCTTTAAAATATTCAAAAAAAAATTCTAAAAGCAAACTTTGATTTTGTCATTTTATATAAGGGTTGCCATTTTAATAATGGGACATGAACATCCATGAATTTGGGTATCCGGGGAGGTCCTGGAACCAAACCCTAGCAGATAACGAGGGTCTGTTGAATCTTAATTCCATTTTAATGTTCCCTTTTTGTATGTTTTTAGCTGTATTGTTGTTTTTAAAATTGTAAGTTGCCACAAGTCCCAATTTTGGGAGAAAGGCAAGGTATGAATGCATATAATAATCATAGTTATGATTAAGAATGAGAAACAGGAGTGTTAAGAAAATTGGAGACTGAGTGAGAAATGCAAGTGTGGAAGTTAGAAATATTGAGAGAGATGTGAGTAGGAGTTGGTTAGTTGGGACCAGTCAAGATTTAGATGTTTTAAGCAAGTAATCTTTGGTGGTGTGGTCAACTTCTGTTTAATAAATCTTGTTTGTATTATTTCTTTGTACCTCTGAGAATGCTATTGCGTAAGGGATATTAGGCATCTCGAGTTCAGACGCAGGGAATCTGTGCAGACAGCAGTTATTCGAAGATGGCAGCGTCCAGTGGAAAGTTAGATGAATAAAGTTTTGCAAAGGAGCCATCTAGAATGTCCCAAAATTTGATGCCACACGAGCGGGACAGGAGGAGGTCCTCCCATTGGTGGCAGCGGGTGGGATAAGTTTAAAACTTCACAAGATCTTTTCAAAGTTTAGACCAAAACAGGGAATGGATTCCCCTCCTCACTGACCCGGGAAACGCCAGCGGCCATTGTTTCAAACCCGGGCTGCCCCCTCCCAACCAAGATGCAACATTCGCAATAAGCAACTCCACACTTGGACTCGAGAGGTATTTGCTTCGACGCTGCTATGCAAGCATCACGTTGCGTTCTCCGAAGTTGTTACATTATTTGCTTGCAGCCATTATCTTTTAAAAAAAATTAAATGAACAATTCTCCTGGATGTTGCAGGCTTCCACAGCGCGCCCTTTGTGCTCGGTAGCTCTGGGAGCGCGATGACTCAACCCCTATTCCCACCACTTTGTGATACAGAGCCTTGTACTTTCTTGCTGCCTTCTGGTCTCTCCTGCCTGAATTCAAATTGGGAATGTGTCCAAGAGACCTAAATGGTAGAAAGCCTGGAAACCGTGAAGCCCTGTGAGGAGAGGCTTAGGAGCTGAGTATGTTTAGCCTGGAGAAGAGACGGTTAAGAGGGGACGTGATCGCCATGTTTAAATATTTGAAGGGATGTCATATGGAGGATGGAGCAAGCTTGTTTTCTGCTGCTGCAGAGAGTAGGACGCAGAGCAATGGCTTTCAGACTTCGGGAAAAGAGGTTCCACTTTAGAAAGAACTTCCTTATTGTCGGAGCAGTTTGACAGTGGTAGACGCTGCTGCCCGGGAGTGTGGTGGAATTTCCTTCTTTGGAGGTTTCGAAAGAGAGCAAAGAGTGCTTTGATTGTGTCTTCCTGCGTTGCAGGAGCTTGGACTGGATGGCCTTTGGGGTCTCTTCCAGCTCTGCGATTCTGGGTTCCGTCTTGTCAGTACCCTTCTTGAGCTGTGGCGCCCAGAACTGGACACAGTGTTCCGGGTGGGGTCTGACCAAAGCAGAGCAGAGTGGTGCTCTTCCTCCCCTCAGCCCGGACGCTGTCCTCCTGCTGTCGCGGCCTGGAGTCTCGTTGACTTTTTGTAGCCGTGACATGACGCCGTTGCCTCACGTTCAGCTTGTGGTCTCCTAAGGGCCTCGCCTGACTACACGGTTGTCCCACTTTAGCCGCCCTGGCTGCTCCCTGTGGAGTTCTGGGGTTTGTAGTTTGGTGGAGCTCTCTGGCTGGGAATTCTGAAAGCTTCTTCCTAAACTGCAGGTCCTAGGATTCCATGCGATACTGCCATGACAGTTAAAGTGGAATAATAACGCTACGACAGTGTAGTGTGATAAGGCCCTTAGATTCCTAGGTCTCTTTCGCTTGAGCGGTGTCACTCCCGTGTCTGCCGTACAGGGAGCTGTTTGCCCCAGGATTTGTGCCTTCATTCTTTTTCTTCTTCTTTTTTGAAATATTTTTATTAAAGATTTTAATTAGGAAAAAAACTCCCCTCTTCCAAGCTTGGTTTCCAGTTGAATCTGCGTGTTCCGTTCCATTCATACATAATTGTTGCTTCCTCAAGGTTGTTACATCTTACGTCGTTAGACAATTGCTTTGTTACCTTACTACCTTGTTACATTGTTACATTATTATTTTACCTTGCTACGTTATTACATTGCATTAGTTACAGTCTTGCTTTATTCTTATTTCGTTCCTTATTTTATGTCTCTATTCAATCCAAAACTTCTCTCCATTCCCTTTCAAAGTTCTGGATAGGTTTATTTCTCAAAGAAAATGTTAACTTTTCTGTCTCTAGCATATCCAGGACTTTTAATTTCCATTCTTCTATATCAACATATTTCCTTTCTTTCCAATATTGCGCATACATCGGCCTTGCAGCAGTTATCAGAGAGAACAGTGTCGGCTGACGACATCTTATTTCTCTTTGTTGCCCAAGCATATTTAACAGATAAAATTCTGGCTTCATTTCAAAATTTACATTATAAATTCTTTGAATTTCGTCATGTATTTCCTTACAGAATTTCCTTGCTATCTTACAAGACCACCACGTATGATAAAATGTGCCTTCATTCTGAAGGTCTCCTCCCTTGCAAGAGTCTCTTAAGTTGTTTTAACCTGAGGGAAGCACTGTTCCGTATTCCCAAACCACTAAAGTTCTTATTTTCTAGATTGCTTCCAAAGCCTCTCTTTACAGATTCCCAAGCTGTTTCCTTCTAACTCAACAGTTCTGTGATTCCTTCATTCTGTTTGGCCTTGCAAAAGAGCAGGGGAGGCACTCTGTCATTGCATGGAAGCAACGGTGGAAATTAGCTGCAGGCCGCGAGTCTCGTCCGTTGCAACGGTCAGCTTGTCCTTTCTTATCCTGCGGTGGGAGGGGGCAACGTCCTTCCTGGCTTTGCTTTCTGTCCAGTCACAGATTTGTTAACGGATATACCGGAACAAGGGCACAATTACGTCTGGTGGTTGTGGCATGTTCCCAGTGGGCCGGCGCATTTTTGACTCTGCTGCTATCCGGGCTGGGGGTTGCTGCTTCTCGGAATGATTGAATGCTGGCAATTGACTTGGGTGGTTGTCCTTTTGGCCTCTGCACCTGATAAAAACGTGTCGGTCTTGATGGGGAGGAAGGTACAGTTCCCTGTAGATTTATTTCAGCTCCCCAGAGATGGCCTGGTAAAAGATGTTGGAAAGGGTCAATAACTGAGGGAGGGGAAAACTGTGTTGTAATAATTCTTGGGCTGAGTAGCAGACAAGGACTGTTTCGCACAAGCCTGTATGTTGCAGCTCTGTATAAATGTACGTGTGTGAATAGACTCCATTCCATTGAAAACTATTGAAGTGGCTGTCAGGGTTTCCCCAGTAACTGATTGATTGATTGATTTCATTAAACTATCCAGTTTAAGTTCTCTGGGCAGTGGGTGTGAAAAAATAATTTTATAAAATAAATTAGAGTGACAGCAGAACAATGAATATAAGGCAGCATGTGATAAAATCTCAATAAAAGCAGCAGTGGGGATTTTAAAAAAAAAAGCATTGCAAAATAAAAGTGATTAAGACCAGCAGCAAGGATGAAACAGTGCAGAGATGCTAGATGAGTGCCCTTTTTGGAAGACTGTTTTCTGCCGCTCCAGAAACTGGGACGTGGAGCAGTGGCTTCAAACTTCAGGAAAAAAGATTCCATCTAAACATTAGGAAGAACTTCCTGGTGGTAAGAGCAGTTGGACAGTGGGATACACTGCTGCCTGGGAGTGTGCTGGACTCTCCTCCTCCTTTGCTGTTGGGAATGCTTTGATGGTGTCTTCCTGCATGGCAGAATGGGGTTGGTCTCAGTGGCCCTTGTGATCTCATAGAGTCATAGAATCATAGAAATGTAGAGTTGGAAGAGACCACACGGGCCATCCAGTCCAACCCCCTGCCATGCAGGAACACCCTCAAAGCACTCCCGACAGATGGCCATCCAGCCTCTGCCCAAAAACCTCCAAAGAAGGAGACTCCACCACACTCCAAGGCAGCCGATTCCACTGCCGGACAGCCCTGACTGTCAGGAAGTTCTTCCTGAGGTTCAGGTGGAATCTCCTTTCCTGCAGCTTGAATCCATTGCTCCTTGTCCTGGTCTCTGGAGCGGCAGAAAACAAGCCCTCTCCCTCCTCTACATGGCATCCCTTCAAATATTTAAACATGGCTATCATGTCCCCTCTTAACCTTCTCTTCCACAGCCTGAACATACCCAGCTCTCTAAGTCTATCCTCATAGGGCATGTCTTCCAGGCCCTTCACCATTTTGGTCGCCCTCCTCTGGACCTGCTCCAGCCTGACCATGTCCTTCTTGAATTGGGGTGCCCAGAACTGGACACCGTATTCAAGATGAGGTCTAACCAAAGCAGAGTAGAGTGGTACCAGTATCTCTTCCAACTCTCTTTTCCTGAAATGGGAAGCTGTTGCTTCTTGTCCTAGTCTCTGGAGCCACAGAAAACAAACTTGGTCCATCTTCCATATGACATCCCTTCAAATATTTTTAAACATAGCCGTCACGTCATCTCTTAACCTTCTCTTCTCCAGAATAAACACACCCGGCTCCCTAAGCCTCTCCTCGGAGGGCTTCACGGTTTCCGGACCTTCTACATTTTGGTCACCCTCCTCTGGACATACTCCAGCATGTCAATATCCTTCCTGAACTGTGGTGCCCAGAACTGGACACGGTACCCCGGGAGGGGTCTGACCAAAGCAGAATAGAGCGGTAAAGCAGAGTAGAGTCATAACAGTTTGATGATGGTATCTTCCCTGTTTAAAAAAAAAACCCAAATCCTGCTGGAATATTAGATGTTGAAACTGGACCGGTGACATAAATTGAGGCCAGGTGGTTCCCAAGTCCTTGTGACCCGTACACACCGCTGTTCTTTCTGCTCCTAGTTGACCCCATATAAGCAGCCTTTGCAAACCGGCAGGGTCTTGGAACGAGCCCTCACGAAACTGGGTAAGTGAGTTGAGGTTCTTACAGCTGCGCCCTGGATAATGGATTTGCCTCACCAGGACGCCGAGAGAGAGAGAGAGAGAGAGGGACTAATCCATCTTCCCTGCAGGCCCCTTGGACTGCATTGACCTTGGAATTAATGGCAAGATGCTTCCCAGAGGGATGGGTGGCTGCGGCGTGAACAACTGTACTGGGTTTGGGTTTTTTTAAAAATAATAAAATTAGGGTTATTCCTCTCTATTGACTGTAAAAAAAAAACAGGTGGAAGAGGTTAGTCAATTAACATGGCCAGTCAATTAATTGAGTTAGTTGGGAGCCACGTTTTCCACACCTCAAACAGTGGGGCGCTGAGTGGTTTTTCTCAAGTGGTTCTCCGCACCCTAGGAAAATTTATTAGCTGCCTAATGAGATCTCATCAGCACATGGAGTGAGGGTTTCTCCCACAGCTGCCTCTTTATGTTCCATTTTGCACCTTTAAAAAATCCTTTTAGGAAAAGCATCTTGAAATGAAAAAGAGGTATTCTCCATTTCCCATCCCTGAGCTGGGGGAAAATGTGAGATTGCTCCTTCAGTTTCAAGAGAGAAGTTCCTTTGGGAGAAGGGAGAGTAGGCTCTGTTTTTTGTCTCTCTCTCATAATCTGTTTGTTTCCTAGGAATGTGTGAGATGCTTGTGCATTTTCTCTTCAGCGTTCTGTAACACTGGGGGGAAAATGGGTGCTGATCGTGATTTTTGCCCCTTCTTGAGAGCAAGAGATTTCTTTTAAATTTTTATTGTATTTGTCTGCAAAATGCAAAAGTTGTTTCGTGCAAAAACATATTTTGCAAAAAAAAAAAAAGCAGTATTTTGTGCAAAATGCAAAGGTATTGCATAAAGCACAAGGTTTCATTCAAAAACTTGTTGTTTGCTATTGTTGCATATGTTCGAGTTGTTTCCAACTAATGTGACCCTAAGGCAAACCTTTCATTTATTCATTCATTAATTTGGACGCTGTTTTTTCCAAATGGATTTGCCTTTGCCTTCCTCTGAGGGTGAGGGTGGCTCTCCTAAGATCACCCAGTAGGTTTCCATAGGCAAGCAGGAATTTGAACTCTGGTCTTCAGAGTTGTAGCCTAACACTCAAACCACTGCACAATGCTGGTTTGGGGAGGGCAAACAAAGAGGGTCCATCTAACTACATTTATGAGTAAGTGCAAATAATATCAATGTACCTTAACTTCCACAAGAGACTATGTAAGGTTGCATATTTAATTTTCTAGTAGGACCTGAATGCTATTACAGTGGGGCCCTCCGTATTTGCTAGGGTTAGAGGTGTAGAAACCTCACGAAAGTGGAAAAATTGCAAGTATCTAAACGTGTGCATGTGTACCTGTGAGAAGGGAACCGAGGCGTGGTAGGGAGAGTGGGCACCCGCAGTCGAAATCAGGTCAGAGGAAGGAGAGGGAAAGGGGGTGAGTTGGCATGGTGGTCCTACAGTTCCTCTCTCTCGCCCGTCTCCTTCCTTGGGTATTGGGGGAGCATTGGGAGAGGCTTTGAGGTGCTGAGAAATCAGGCTGTGATCCATCCTTAGCTGGTCAGGCTGGAGAGAAGGAGGAGGACCAGAAGTGTGTTTTTTAAAGGGTTGCATGGTCTGATTGGAGCCACCAGGAGGGCAGGTTCCTCTAAAAAGGAAGCATCTGAGATAAGAGGGAAGGCAGGGCTTGAAGAAACTGGCAAATAATCAAATCTATGAAAGTCAAACCCACCATCAGCTCGGTCGTGATGTGCAGGTAACGGGGTGCCGATATGTTTAAGCACAGACCTTTGGCTTTTCCCATCCTCCACTCTCTTCCTTGTCTTCTAGTGGTGCTGTCAGAGTATAATATACCGGTGGACATCCAGGAGCCCATCCAAAAGAAGGGGCGCCGTGAAATGCGGTACGCCTGGCTGGCTCAGTGCATTTTTTAAATCAGTCAGGTGATCCACATTACTACCTGAGAGAAAATACCTGACTGCAAAGCACCAGAGCCCATCTGATTTTGGAAGCTAAACAGAGTCAGCTCTGGTTGGTACTTGGATGGGAGACTGCCAATGTATACCGGGTGCCGTAGGCTATATTTCAGAGGAAGAGACTGGCAAAACCACCTCTGAGTATTCGTGGCCTAAGAAAACTCTCTCAAATGCCGTTGCTCTGACCTTTAGAGATCCATACATAGAACCGTGGAATCGTAGCGTTGGAAGAGACCCCAAGGGCCGTCCAGTTCAGCCCCTTTCTGCCACACAGGAAGACAGAATCAAGGCACTCCTGACAGATGGCCATCGAACCTCTGTTTCATTTATCCCAGAATATTTTCCGTCAGCTCCCAGCTTAGTTTATTTTAACCCAATATGAATACCGTGTGCTGCAGGCTATATTTCAGAGGAAGGAACTGGCAAAAGCATCTCTGAGTCATTCCTTGCCTCAGAAAACCCTACAAAATTCATGGGGTCACCCTAAGTCAACAGGCAACTTGAAGGCACAAACACACATCTCTTTTAAAAAAAAAAACCCTCTGTGGAAATTTTGCAATTTGCCAAGTGTGAAACAGCAACAGAAATGTGCCAAAACTCTCAGAATTTCACCCAGTGGGATAAACCTTTTGATTTTTTTTTCTCCTTAATGCCAGGAGTGGAACTCACACAACCTTCCAGATACTGGTTTCATCTTCTTGATTGGGCCCAACTAGAGTAGACCCATTGAATGAATTGTTGAATGATGAGTCAACGCTTAGGTAAATCCCGTTGATTCAGTGGGACTGCCGTTGTTATAACTGCAGTGCCCTTCAGCCTTGGGCAGCATAGCCAGTGGAGAAGAATGCTGGATGTTGCAGTGCAATAACATCTGAAAGGCTGCATGATTCCCACCCATGCTGTACACAATGAAGTGGAGATATTGGCTGTGTTCAGAATGTTTGGGTGTTACTGGTTGCTACCACCAAGGAGCAGGTTCCACCGTGCCTGGAGAAGGCAGCGTCTGCATAAACATTTTACTGTTGCAAAAGAATCAGTTGTGGGTGTTTCTGATTTCAAGATCTTTGTCGTGGGGTAAGGTTGTGTGTATGTATGAATCGTTCTGTGTTTGGCCCACGTCCATTGTACGTGTATTCAACTGTAAGTCTGTTCCCTCAAAATTTCCATGTTATTTTTGGGTAGTTGAGAGAAAGCAGGAAAAATCAAATTTATTTTCATACATACCTTTTCCTTATGTTTGCATTTTTGTACCTTTCTTTCCCTGACATACACATTTTTTTGCATGCAGTTTTTCCTAATACAGGTTAATCCTCCCTTGTCCAAAATGCTTGGGACCAGAAGTCTTCATATTTTGGAATTTTTTGGATTTTGGAATACAATACTCTTTTGGAATCACTTCATGTCTTGTTTGTTTGCTACATTGGCCCTTCCACATTCATGAGGGTTCAGGCTGCAGAACCCTTGCAAATGTGGAAAAACTACGAATCACTCCCCCACACACAATCCCACTCCCCTCTCCCATTCCTTTACCTCTGGCCCTGGTGCTCTGAGGGGAAAGAAAAAAGACAAGATAAAGGGCTTATCTGTACTCTCCCCTCGGAAAAGAAGAGTGAAGTGCTGGGTTCTGGTGTTCTGGCTACTTCCGGTCACCATTTTGAGAAAGGAGATTCCTCCCAGAGGGCAGGGGCAGGAGTAAAGAGAATAGCTGACCAATCAACAGCCATTGCACAGCAGAATGTGCAACCGTAGGGCAGACAGGGCATGCCTTCAACAGAGGCAGGGGGCTTTGCTCATCCAAAAGAAAAAAGCATCCCTTTTAAACACAAGCCTGGCAAGCCTGGAGTGAGGAATGCGAGGGAATGGGAGGAGAATGGGTGGGGGGGAGGCAAGCATGTGCCTCATGAATAATCAAATTCACAAAGGTCAAGTTGTGGAGGGAGGACTGTACTTGCGGCCATTTCCGCACTAGACTGTTGCAGTGCTATTATTCCATCTCAACCTCCTGTGGAATCCTGGAGTTTGCAGTTTGGGGAGGAGCCGGCCGGCGCCTCCCGAAACTGCAAACCCCAGGATTCCATAGGATGTTGAAGGTGGAATAATAGCACTGCAACAGTCTAGTGTGGAAATGTCTTGTGTTGAATGAGCAGGAGTGCTGCAGCCACTGCCTTGAAGGTGGCTGGCAGCAAAGAGCTTCAGTTTTTGGAGGTTTTCAGCTTTCTGGATAAGAGAGATTCAACCTGTATAAAGATTCTAATAGAGTTTTGGGGTTGAGAGTCATAGAGTACCCTGTGGAATGTCCAGGTCTTCTCAGTATTTCGGGTCTCTCCCTTGGCTTTAACTTTCGAAACAAAACTGTGCCTCTAATCCTCCTGGCGAAATGGAGCCACCAGGCCTCTACTAACTTAAGTCAGTTGCCTTTCGCTCTTAACTCGATTAGTAGTTCTGTTTCCCCATCCTGTTCTTTTCCTTTCCCAAGATGTAGACTTATAGTTTGGCCTCTCCATGTGCTGCGCTCAGAACATGAATTTCCAGAGAGAGAGCCATATTTGTAGAAAGAGGAGAGAAAGGAAGAAAGGAGGAAAAGACTTGACTAACACTACTAGCCAACGTATTTTGTCATAAGCTTTGTCATAGAGTGCAGTCCCTTCGCCTTGACATCCCAATGCAGCTAAAGAAATAGGCTGCGATCCACAAAAGCTTTTGATTAAATAATCTGGTTAATCTTAAAGATATCAAAGGATTCCTCCCCCCCCTTCCTTCATTATATACAAAATCTGCATTCTCTGGCTAATGGAACTGATGCTCATTAAATTTCCTACATGGAAGGCTTCAGCAGGAGTAACATGGAGAAGTTTTTCTCAGCTTGGGTGCCATCGCCACTTTATTGTTGTGCCATAAAGGTGTGGTTTCTAGAAAGAGAGAGAGAGAGTTGGTGAGAGGGGCAGATCTGCCCCATTTGGGAGTGCCACAGTGTTATTTCACTGAGCCTGTACGGGTGTACCTCTGCTAATGAAGTAGACGTGTTCTTGGGCATTACTTGTTTGACAGAAAATTTGGTAGCAGAGGTAGAAGTAGCATGGGAAGAATAGGGTTAGGTTTCTGCACCACAAAGCTTGAAGAGCAGTTTCAGAAAACCTTTTATCCAAAACTAAGAGAGACGGAACATGCGGGTCAGGCCAGCCTTGCGTAACTAAAGAAAAACATCTTGAACCTGCTAGAGACGACTTGAAAGCATCTTCCGAAATGCATCCTAGGCCAGAGTTCTGGATTTGTGTGTGTCGCACTGGGTGGTACCTGGTGAGACAGACTTTCCTGCTTTTCTCTTTCCTCTCTGCTTTCCTCTTTACTCATGCCCAGTTAAGGATTCTGGAGCAAGACGCTGTTTACCTTGCTTGCTAGATGCAGGCGTGCACACCTACAGGAGGATAAGGAAGAGCAGAATCCCGTTCTATCCCAAGTCAAGCTTTCACAGACAGTGTGGTTTGCTGCAGACCTGCTGCTGTAGCCTGCCGCGGTGTTTCCTTCACCATCCTCCCAGTGCCACTGATACTAAAAAAAAATCCAGTGAGACAGAGGACAAGGAGGAGAAGGGAGGCCTGAGGCCGCAGAAGGACGGTGAAAAGGAACACCTTTGTCAGAGGCTTTGTGTGATGTGGGCGCCACCTGCTGGATGGGCTGTGGCACACGGAGCCACCGCTCAGAACGTAAGAGCTGCCGTCCGGGATGGGCCCCGGATCTCTGGCCAAAATCCCTTGGGACTTCAGGACTTAGAATCCTAGAGTTGGAAGAGACCCCAGGGGCCATCCAGTCCAACCCCTTCTGCCATGCAGGAAGACACGACCAAAGTCCTCCCTTTGACAGATGGCCATCCAGCCTCTGCTTAAAAACATCCAAAGAAGGAGAAGATTCCAACACACTCCCAGGCGACATATTCCACAGCCAAACAGATCTTACCCGCAGGAAATTTCTCCTAATGTATAGGTGGAATCTCTTTCCCTAGTTTGAAGCCGTTGCTCCATGTCCTAGTCTCTGGAACAGCAGAAAACAAGCTTGCTTCATCCTCCATATGACACCCCTTCAAATAGTTAAACATGCTTGCCATGTCTCCTCTGAACCCTCTCTTCTCCAGAGTAAACAGACTCAGCTCCCTAAGCTGTTTCTTGCAGGGCGTGGTTTCCAGGCCTTTTACCATTTTGGTCGTGCTCCTCCGGATGCGTTCCAGCTGGCCAATGTCCTTCTTGAACTGTGGTGCCCAGAAGTGGACTCCGTACTCCAGGTGAGGTCTGACCAAGGCAAAACGGAGTGGGACTATGGCTTTCCTCAACCTAGACAATATCCTCCTATTGGTGCAGCCTAGAACCGCATTGCCCTTTTTGCTTGAAAGAGTGCCTCTCCATATATACGCCTGCCTGGGGCCCTCTTCTGTGTCCCGTCGGTCAGAGAAATGCGCTGTGCAAGGGATGGACGGACGATTCTAAGTAGATCATAGGCTTGATGTGCCCCCAGGTCCAAAACCATGTTTGTTTGTGTGTGTGTGTGTGTGTGAATATCACAAAACAAGGGCGCCATGTTGTGTACCCCTGCTCGTTTTAATTAACAGCATATTCTGGAAGAGAATAAAGATCTGGCTTAATGGTAGCAGATGGCCGGGTGGAAGAAATCGCTAAGTTAGGAGGGAGCGAAGGTGGCATTTGAGTGAGAGTCTCGGCCGCAGATGCTTCCATGGGTTTTGAGTTTGGTCATTGTGTGACTTCGGGCCATCTGTTCCTCCGGCCAGCAAAGGCTGCGCGTCTGTCGAAAAGTATATAATGTATTCCTAGAATCCGGCAAGAGCGAGGGAACCCCCCCCCGTGCTAATGTGTGTGACCCCCATCCAGCTGCAGAACAATGGTGCCTCTGTATGAGAATACCTGGCACGACCGGAGAGGTTTATGCTCCACATAACTCGTGGAAGGTCCCTCTTTTGTCTCGGCAGTCCCCTCGCTTGCCTTCCGGGGCTGCCGTTTGAGGCCGGCTTGACCTCTGACCTCATTTGCCTTCTCTGTACAATGGGGCTCTTGTTGAGCGTCAGGTGTGGAAATGGGGAGGCACGGGCGGGTGGGCGCGCACTCACGCACGCGCGCAGAGGGGTTCGGCCAGCTGAGCCCCGTGAGGGAAATGCCCAGAACGCAATTCGGAGAGAGGGGACGGAGGAGGGAGGGCCTTAATCGGGGAAGGCCCGGTGGAGATGCGTGCGAAGGAGCTGAATTGCCCGGCACCGTGGTCGTCGTCGCCGCCGCAAGGGTGTTTCCGATCCCCCTCTTCGTAACAGTTGCCTGTCAGAGCCAAAGTAGGGTTGACAGCTGCTCAGAGCACCCCGTGGTTGGGATCTGCAGCAGGGCCGTCGAAGATTTCTTTGGTGGAAGGCCGTTTTGCAAGTCGGAGAGGCTTTTATTGGCCAGGCCTTAGCACTCGTTTATACTTCATCCACCTGCACCCATTGTTGAATTATCCTTGAAACCTATATGGCTGCACATCGGTTCCCCCACCCTCAACTCTCTTCTTTTCTCCAAGCGCACCCTCCAACATTTCTCAGATTAAAAACCGGGACACCTGTGGCCAAGCGCCATGAGAGCGTGGTCGAGATGGCAAATGGCGTTCATGAGAGGGTCTGCAGCAGTTTGCTTTGCCCTGAGTCTGCAGGGAAGGGCAAGACGGAACACACACGTACCTCGCTCGCCTCCCCTGCAAAGTTAATTAAGTGGAAGCTACGTTGGCACTTCGAACTCAGGGCCTTTCTGCACTACATTGTTATAGTGCTATTATTCCGCTTTCAACCTCCTGTGGAATCCTGGGGTTTGCAGTTTAGGGAGGGGCATTTAGAATTCTCGGCCAGAGAGCTCTTGGGCCTCCTCAGTAAACTACAGAGCCCAGAATTCCCCCAAGGATGTTGGAAGTGGAATAATGGCAGCATAACAGTGTGGGGCAGAAATGGCCAGGGTTCCAGCAACTAAAGTAAGCACAGGAGAAAGGGGGAAAGTGGAGACAGAAAGAGAGAAATTGGAATAGAGTGGGGCCTCCGTGTCCACCGTGGTTTGGTTGCAGGCCCCCCACCCCACCCCATGGATGCAAAAATTTGTGGATGCTCAGGTCCCTTAATGGACAGTGGTGCAGTAAAATGGTGTCCCTTATATCAAATGGCAAAATCAAAGTTGGTTTTGTGATTTTGTAAAAATATTTTCAAGCCATGGTTGGTTGAATCCATGGATCCAGAATCCGCAGATGTGGAGAGCCAACTGTACTTTAAAACCTGATGTAGAATAGGAATTCAAGCGGATGAATAAGGGTGGCACCTGCCAAATCCAGATGGTTGGAGGGTACACCCAAGCCCTCCCCAGTTGCACCCCTTAAGGCAAAGGACACCCCTGAAGCTGTTTTTGGATCGCAAGGAACAAGTAGGCCAGATTACGTGTTCCTTATCCTGACTCCCTAAATTCTCTCACTTTCACTTTGATGTAGGAACAGGCCTTTTTAGCTAAGGTTCCTATCTTAATTTCCAAACAGGAAAATACTATATTTTCTCTCTCTCTCCCCCTCTCCCTCTCTCTCCCCCCGATTGAATAACCAGCTGTGAGCAACTGTTGTTGTTGTTGTGTGCCTTGCCTTCAAGTTGTTTCTGATTTGTGACACCCAATCTTGTGGTTTTCTTGGCAAGATTTGTTCAGAGGTGGTTTGCCCTTGCCTGCCTCTGAGGCCGAGAGAGGGTGACTAGCCCACTGGGGTTCTGTGACCGAGCAGGGATGTGAACCCCGGAAACTAGGATCATAGTCCAATGCTCGAACCGCTACACTGGTTTGGGCTCTCTTGTGAGCATCTGTGCGTGCCACTTATTTCCCCTCCTCAGTGCAGGGGATGAAGGCCGTTTTGCAAGTGAGAGAGGCTTTACTGAACAGGCCTCAGAGTTCTTTTATATTTCATTCCTCCTCCTCTCCTTTTGTCACTAATCCTTAAAATCTGTGTGGCTGCTTATAAGCCAATTCCATTCCACTTTCCTCCAAAATTCCTCACTGGATTGCAGAATGTACGGTCCAAAATCTAAACATGATTTGTGTGCTGTGTTCCCGAGTGGTATTTTTTTTTAAATGAGCTTATGGCGGAGATCTTACTTGGGGTTGCATAACATAAATCCCCACATATAGAATTAATGCGTATGCTACACAGCTCTTGTGCTGAATGATGGTGTTGCACAACCGAACCAAGACACTGAATGTACAATCAAAGGTGCATAAGTATCCATGCACCGTTTGCAAAGCACATTTATTCCAGGATGAGGAACCGACAGGATCCAGGCCTTTAAAGAAAATACACAAAACAGCTCAAGGGGGTCAAAAGATGGTTGTTTTATTAGTAACAAAACTGGACACGTTTCGGTCTGTGCATACTTCTAAGGCTTTCTTCGGGGGCTATACAAAATCACGAAAGTACAATGCGTAAATACATGGTGTTACATTACATAAAATCATAATTACATTGGTACATTTTCTGGGGCCAGCACATACCTACTGTATTTGCCCACATATAAGACACACTTGTGTATAAGATGCGTGCCATTTATCCACTGGCAAACACTATTTGCCAGCAGCGTACAAGACATACCAGTATATAAGATGCACCCCATTTTTAATCAGTTTTTTTTTGGGGGGGAGTGATTCTTATGCACCAGCAAATACAGTATTTAGGATCAAGGTTCAGACATTGCTGGACCAGGAACTCTCTGGACAAGTGTAAACATGTGAACAAAGTTAGGTTAATTGCCCTCAAATTGACTTCGACTTATGACCACCCTACAAATGGGAGATCTCCAAGTCACCTTAACTTCAACCGCCCTGCTCAGGTCTTGCAGATTCAGGGCAGCCGTAACTTCCTCCATTAAATCTATCCATCTTTAATGCAGTCGTCGTCTTTTCCTGCTGCCTTCCACCTTATCAAGCATTATCTGTTCTAGTGAGTCAGGCTCTCTCATGATATGTACAAAATACAGCAGTCTCAGTTGAGTCACCTTGGCTTCTAGAGAGAGTTTGGGCTTCATTTGCTCTTAGACCCATTTATTTGTCATTTTGGAAGTCCAGGGTATCGGCAGAATTCTTCTCCGGTACCGCATTTCAAATGAGGGAACGACAGCTAAAGGTGTCTTGGTATCTTGTGAGTAAATGATAGAATCATAGAATCTTGCGGCATTTCCACACTACATTGTTATGATGCTCTTATTCCACTTTCGACCTCCCGTGGAATCCTGGGGTTTGCAGTTTAGGGAGAGGCCTTTAGAATTCTCAGCCAGAGAGCTCTTGGACCTCAATACACTACAAACACCAGAATTCCACAGGATGTTGCAAGTGGAATAATAGCACTATAACAGTGTAATGCGGAATGGCCCATAGAGTTGGAAGGGGTCACAAAGGCAATCTGTGCCTTTCAGCCCCCTCCCCAAGCAATCCATTCCAATGCTCCACAGCTCTTACAGTTCTTCCTTTTGTTCAGAGGTGGAATATTTTTTTTCTAGTTATTTGATTATATCCTTCTTGGATTGGAAAAACAGGCAGAATTCAAGGACGTATAGATTTATCTGAGCTAAAGGAAAGCCAGAGTGCGTGTTAGCTGCTGCATTTTCCCGTCTGCATCTCAGTCTCTCTTTTTTTTCACTGCAGGTCATCTAAGGAAAAACAGAAAACCAATTCCCCCTAATTCCTTAATACCTTTTGCTAAAGTAGAGCAGGACGAACAGCACAGTGTTTTAATTCTTCTGCAAACTCGAGTCGATCAAAACAGGTCCCACTTAAGTCTGCTCAGAGCTCTGATTTCAGAAGTTGCGAGGTTTAGAGAGGCTTAGGCCATTTCTGCACTAGACCGTTATGGTGCTATTATTCCACTTGCAACATCCTATGGAATCCTGGGGTTTGCGGTTTAGGGAGGGGCTGGCTGGCCCCTCCCTAAACCGCAAACCCCAGGATTCCATAGGATGCTGCAAGTGGAATAATAGCGCTATAACAGTCTAGTGCGGAAATGGCCCTAGAATCAGACTCCTAGAGTTGGAAGAGACCCCAGGGACCAAATCCAGTCCAGCCCCATTCTGCCATGCAGGAACACACAATCAAAAAAAATGCCTGGCAGACAGCCTCTGTTTAAAAGCCCCCAATGAAGGAGACTCCACCACACTCCCAGGCAGCAGGCTATTCCACTGTTGAACTGCTTTTACCATCAGGAAGTTCTTCCTAATGTTTAGGTGGAATCTCTTTCCCTGAAGTTTGAAGCCATTGCTCCGTGTCCTAGTCTCTGGTGCGGCAGAAAACAAGCTTGCCCCATCTTCCATGACATCCCTTCAAATATTTAAACATGGCTGTCATGTCACCTCTTGACCTTCTCCTCTCCAGGCTAAACATCCCCCATTCCCTAAGCCTCTCTTCATAGGGCTTCATGGTTTCCAGGTCTTTTAACGTTTCGGCTGCCCTCCTGTGAACAATTTCCAGGTCTTCAATATCCGTCTTGAATTATGGTGCTTAGAACTGGACACAGTATTCCATGTGGGGTCTGACTTAAGCAGAATAGAGTGGTACTATTACTTCCCTCAGCCTAGATACTACACTCCTATTGATGGAGCCCAGAATTGCATTGGCTTTTTTGGCTGCTGCATTACACTGCTGACTCATGTTCAGCTTCTTTGTTCTTCTGGATATGGCAGGGCCATTCCTCACAAGGTGCCTCAGTGAGGCAAAGTGAGGGTTCAGCAAGCGCATGATGGTGCCCTTTTGACTCCGTACGGCTCAACGCAGAGATCTGATCTATGCCAAGGCCCCGTTTTCATGACAGAGGGATATGGTGGTGTCTGGGTTCAACCCAAGTTTTAAAGAATGTGGCAAACTAGGATATAGGCCCTAGCAACACTGATCTCTCAGGCCAGGCCAAAACACTCCAGAAAAATCAGTGCCGGAACCTAGTTCATCTTTATTCCTCGGCTCCCACGTCCTCTTTAGTATTTCCCAGGGGAACACTGGCACATGTGTGTCCCCAAAATATCAAAGTGTGGTCAGGCAACCGGAAAGCAAGGGATTAGGTATTAATCAGGAAAAACACACAAAACCACTGTTTTAAGCTGCATTTTGTTTTTGCCAGAGCCTACTGGAAAGGTCAAGATTCTTCCCACCTCGTCTTCCTCCTGCTCAGTTAACAGAGTACCCCAATTTATATTTTGAACTCAATTTACAGCAGCTGAATTAAGCTGAGGGTGAAGCAGGAAAGTGGAGGAAGGGAAGGAAAAAGTGGGGCATTCACAAAATAGCTGGGAAGGTGGGACAGCAGAGAAATAACTGGGGTTGTCCCTATCGGATTGGGGTAGTTGAAGAATATGCTCCACGGCCATCTCAGATCTCATCCACACTCCTCAGTTACAGCACTCTGATACCCCTTTAACTGCCATCGTTCCGTCCCCTGGAATCCTGGGATTTGTAGCTTTGTGATGTATTTAGAACTCTGTTCTAGGGCCTCAGCAAACTTAAAATCCCAGGATGCCACAGGATGGAGCCATGGCAGTTAAAGTGGGACGGAAGTCTTACGTATTATTTAAAAAAACACACTGGATATGAACAAAAATTCTAAAGTTAGAGAAGAGCATCCCTAGAGCAATCGACTGCAATATCAATAATAAATCTTGCCCTAATTTTTATTTATTTTTATATACAAAATGTTGACAACAAAGAGTAACCAAAAATAAACATTGCAGAAATATCCTAAATGTTAAAGCATTACTAAAATTTACTTAACATTCTCATTCTCATCACCTTCTCCTTACATTCAATTCCTTAACTTCCCCCCAGGCATGATTTAAATTGATATTTTCTTCTAATATATAAATCAGATTGTATCTGTCTAACATATAATCCTCCTGATTCTATATATCCCACATTTATTTATTCCCTATACATTTTTTAATGCATTCTACTATTCTAACCAATTTTGATCCTAAACGGTAAACTTCCTTAACTCCAATTAATAGCAAAGAAAATTTCCTCTTTTAGGTCGTTGTCGTTCCTTAAAGATTAATCTCTTAATCTGAAAAACTTGACACCACTAAGTTCCCCATCTGCCCTTTAGGTAGGTAATTAGCGGGTCCCAATGTTTTACAAAGTCATCCAGTCATGCCATGTTGTATTTTTTTTATACTGTTGCATTTTGATATTGTATTTATTTACTTTGCATGAGAATGGTCTATGGTCTAAGTCAGAGCTTTCCAAACTTTTCATGCTGGTGACATACTTTTCAGACATGCATCATTTTGCGACACAGCAATTCAGTTTTACTAGCAAACCAGTGGTTAAACTAACCCCTTACAAGAGATCCAGGCACATACATAAATTGTAATAACAAAATATATGGGGACACAACGTATCTCATGAAAACCTTTCGCTTATATTTTTAAAAATATATGACTTATTTATAACATATAATATACATTTCCAAGGCTCGAGTGGGGGAGCTCGTTCTTGGCCCAGGGAGGCGACACACCTATACACTTCAGGCGACACACTAATGTGTCGCGACACACCATAGCCGTGTTTAAATATATGAAGGGATGCCATGCAGAGGAGGGAGCGGGCTTGTTTTCTGCTGCTCCAGAGACCAGGACAAGGAGCAATGGATTCAAGCTGCAGGAAAGGAGATTCCACCTGAACCTCAGGAAGAACTTCCTGACAGTCAGGGCTGTCCGGCTGTGGAATCTGCTGCCTCCCTGGAGTGTGGTGGAGTCTCTCCTTCCTTGGAGGTTTTTAAGCAGAGGCCGGAAGGCCATCTGTCAAAGGGAGTGCTTTGATGTGGGTTCCTGCATGGCAGAATGGGATTGGACTGGATGGCCCCTGGGCTCTCTTCCAACTCTATGTTTCTATGATTCTGTGACCATTTGGAAAGTCCTGGTCTAAGCGTTATTAAATGACTTACTTGCAAAGTGGGATGAAAGTGCTACAATTGTGCAAGAGTTTCGGAGAGAGCAGAATCCAACCTACACCTGCTTTCCTTTCCCCTCGTGTTGTGGGAAGGGATAATGAGTGAGCAGGGAAGAGCCTGGATTTTATTTGACTACAGAACCTGCTCTTTATTCAGCTGGCTACCAGTCTGGGCCGGAGCCCTTTTCAAACTTTTGGCTCTGGTATTCAGGGCTCAGGGCTCTAATCTCCCTGAGGACCTGGCAGCTCAGCTGGCTTGGCCGGTACCATCTAGGAGTCTAAGATCTGTAGGCAAAGGATTACCGTCTGTTCCGCCAACGGGCACGGCTCCGTCAAGGCTGCGAGCCTGTCCAGATCTGTCCCCGCATCCACGGAACGGGCCTCCTTTGCCCCTCCGGCGGGAGGAAGATCTGAGCCGTTTCCCTAAGGGGCTGAAGACCTTCCTCTTTGATCCCCCGGTTAGGCTGCTGAGCTGGGCCTGAGGTTGCCAAGGTGGGTAGGGACTAGACGGGTCTGGGGGGGATTTCATTTTATGTATATTTATGGTGTTAGGCTAGAGTCTTCCGAACTTTTCACGTTGGTGACATACTTTTTAGACATGCATCATTTCGTGACACAGGAATTCAGTTTTACTAGCAAACAGGACGTTAAACTGAGAGATACATAAATTGTACTGTAATTGTAATAACAAAATGTATGGCACAACATATCTCATGAAAACCTTTTATATATTTTTAAGAATATGTGATTTATAAGTAATCCTACATTTCCAAGATTGTAGGCGACACACCTGCACACTTCAGGCGACACACTGACGTGTCGCGGCACACCGTTTGGAAAGCCCCGTGTTAGGCTTTGTTGTCCTTGCCGTTGGCTGTCAACGGTGGTGTTCTGCCCTTTGGTGAAAAGAGCTCCAAATAAACGTCGTTATTGTCGTGGACCTTCAAGTCATTTCTGACTCATGAAACCCTAAGGCAGACTTTTCTGGGCCTGAGAGCGTGTGATATGCCCAAGGCCACCTAATGGGTTTCCGTGACTGAGTGGGGAATCAGACCCTGGTCTCCAGGGTCGTAGTCCAGTGGTCAAACCACATATCATGCTGGCTGTCAAATAAACATCATCATCATCATCATCATCATCATCATTAGTAGCTGCTAATTGATGACAACTACTGGGTGAGCTGAAGCGCTATCTCTCAGTGCTTGCACTTCTTTGAATTTTTTGATGAGAATCCTTAGGTCAACAGTTTTACCAAAATGTATATAGAAAGGCATATTTTAGGACCACTGCGGGTTAGAACCCACATTTAATTCACCACCAGGAGACCTTGGAAGGCCAGCCCCCCAGCTGTATCATTCACAAAAGTCAAAAAATGCTTTATGCCCCAGAGTGCCACCAGACACCCTCTGGGGAAATTTTGCCACATATTTTCAGGCCTAGGAGAGGCCTTTTCTACAATGGAAAGTGACTGGAAGTCCCTTCTGGTTTGTTGGTTTGTTTTAAAAAAGATTTCCCTTAGACCCCAAAATGACCCACTGGAGGCCAGAAAACGGGGGGAAATGCCCCCATGCCCGATAGAGGGCATTTGGGGGCAAAATAATTTTAAACCCTGATAGTGCCATATGAGGGCCATAGGTCACGCCTCGCCCATCCCTGTTTTAGGATAATACAAATACGCATGCTATATATTGAAGTATAGAGAAAGAAATGGCTGTTTAAAGGAAAAACCACACTTAAAAGGAGATACGAGTTCTTGTGCCTTCTTTTTAAAAGAAAAGACATTCACAGATGTGCTTGGAAACGTGGTGAACATACTTCCGCATTAACTTGTGTGGAAGTGACTTGAACTAGAAATACGCTTATCCCGTGCCCTTTTGGCAAGCGGTGCTTATCCGTTCCCTTCGGGAAGCCGCCCCTCGGCCCCCGTTGCCCCTCGTCTCGCCGATAGTGGAACCGGAGTCTGAGGACACTGGATTTTAAAGGAAACATGACCTAATCCTGTTCCTATGGCTACCCTGGTAGATTAATGGTGTTTTAGCTGTAATCTGAATGAGCAGCATTAAAACTTCTACGTTACGGCAGCAGCGCCTTTCTTGGGTGTTCAGCAGCTCTGCCTTCAAACCCCCTCGGCTGCACGAAGGCACTCTTGGTCTCTTGTTAAACGGTTTCTTAACGCGCCTGCTGTAAATTGCATAGCGTTTACGATGTCCGCTTCCACCCGTTTGGAAGCCCGGGGTCGTCTGTCAATTCGGGGGCAGCTGTGTGCGCGTGTGTGAATGCGGAATGGATTATGGCGCGGGTCTCACAAAGGGAGCGGAGGGTTGTCTCATTTCGGGGATGCGTCAGAACTGCTTTGATGCCTGTTCAAAAAATAGAGCAAGCGTTATCTCCGTTCAAAGCCCGCTTGGGGGGTGGAGGGAAGTGCCGGGCCCCTGCCGCTCCCTCATTCTTCCCGAATTGCGAGCGTTCTGCCCTGACAGATGTTTAGCCAGCGGAGCTGAGCCAGCTGTTGTGTCCTTGGACTGTCATCTGTTCTCATTTCCTCGCCGGCGCTTCGCAAGCCCCGATCTCTCTCGTGCTTCTCCTCTCCTCTCCTCTTGGTTGCTTCTGTCATCAACCTACAGAGCTGGGAGGGGCATCCGGGGCCATTTAGCACAACCCTCGGCTAGCCCGGGGATCTACGGCTGAAGCGTCTCTCAGGATTAGCTTTCCGAACCTCTGTTTAAAATCTTAGGCCGTTTCCGCACGAGACTGTTACAGCGCGATGATTCCACTTTCAACCTCAAGTTTCACTGCAAACCCCAGGATTCCAGAGGATGCTGAAAGTGGAATCGTTGCGCTATAACAGGCTAGTGCGGAAATGGCCAAAGAGGAAACTTGAATTCCCGGGAATGCCGCCCCGGAGCGGCTTCTCACTAATCAGCCCGTCTGGCACCCACTTTCTTGTGTCTGCGGCCGCCCGGCCCCTTCCCCACACAGATCGGGGGCTCTGCTTAAGCAGCAGTGATTTCAGAACCAAAAAAAAACCATCTCCAGCCACCCCATCTGGCTCCCACATAACATTGATTTTGTCCTCCTGGCCGCCCATTTGTTTTTTCCCCAGATTCCTCGGGGGGCTCTTTGTGTTCTTTTGTTCAGGGAACAGCAGGAGCAGCAGGGGGGTGTATGAGAAAAAAGTCATTTTATTTTGTGAAAGGGAGCACCAGTGTTGCTTTGGAAGTTGTTTTGAAACAGAAGTGTGTTAAGGATCGCCGTGGTGGTTGGAAAGGGATCGACTCAAATGATTACTTTTTTTCCCCTTTTACTCTCATGAAGACGGAAGACACCAGAAACTGGATGGCATCAGAGTATTTCCCAATTATGGAATTGCTTTAAACACTTGAACAAAAACGGCACCGGAGGAATCTTGTGGCACCTTAAAGGCCATCAAATTCTGGAGGCAGAAGCCTGCTTAGCCCCCTTCTCTTTAAATTCATGGAAGTGATCACTTTTCTTCTCTCTCACAAACATACGAGCACGCAAAAGAAACAAAGATATATTTTGCTTTGACCGTTGCTTCTCTCACAATAAATCTGATAGCCTCTAAGATGAGACTGGACTCTTGGCCAGTTTGGTCGCAACAGGTAAATAGGTCTGCTCCAACTTAAACTGAAAAAATCTAATTAATATTTTTCCTCTTAGCGGTGGAGATCCCAGGACAGCGAGGAGTATGAAGCTGAAGGTAAGAGGTGTTCACAACTCCTGCTGTTCAGTTTGTTTGTTTGTTATTAATTATTTTGTTTGTTATTAATAATTGTTATTAATTTAATGTTATTAAAATATATGTAACCCACCTCATATCATAGGATTATTATTATATATATTTTATTTTATTTCTATTCCACCTTGTCTCCCAAAGTGGGACCCAAGGCAGCTTCCAAAAAATTTAAATTTAAAACAGCAAGGAAGTTTCAATAGCCAGTCTTCAATGAATGGAGCCATTGAATTTTTCCACCTCTGTGCCAGGGTTTGTCTGGCTGTAGTTATCATGTGTAGCAAAAGACGGTAATCGTAATTGTGGAGAGCTGCCTACCTATCATATTCAAAAGGTAGATCTTTGGGGAAAGTGGAAATTGGGTTCTTATGGCCTCTGTTGTCTTAATATGGAGTTTCTTCCAAAATCTTTTAATTGTGAGGCATCTCCACCAAGAATGGAATAGCGTTCCTACACTTTCGCATAAAAAAATAATAATAAAACAGCAAGGAAGAATTTGAACAGTCTAGAAACTGATTAAACAGTTTAAAAATCCAAGCAAATTAGAATAGTTCAAAACCCATGGGGGTGTGGGCAAAAATGGTTAGATCTCAAAGGCCTGGGCTTACAGGCGTGGAAGTAGTGCTGGAGATAAGCCAGCCTTGGCGTCGGTGGGGCCTTCGGCGGGAGGGCGTTCCTCAGCCAGGGTGGCACGGCGGACGAGAGCTGATGGAGGAGAGGTCTAAGGATACCCTGGACTGCCAAAAAGACAAATAAATGGCTATTAGAACAAGTCAAGCTTGAAAACTCCTTAGAAGCCAAGGTGACTAAACTGAGGCTGTCATACTGTGGATGTATCGTGGGAAGACCTGGCTCCCTAGAAAAGACGACGATGCTTGGTAAGGTGGAAGGCAGTAGGAAAAGACGAAAAAGGCATTACAGATAGAGAGACTCAGTCAAGAGCCAGCACGATGCAGCAGTTTGAGTTTCAGACTAGGACTTTGGAGACTGAGATTTGAATCCCCAATCAACCATGGACACCCAATGGGTAACCTAGGGCAGGTGACACTCTCTCAACCTCAGAGGAAGGCATTCACAACCCCTCTGTAAACAAATATCTCCAAGAAAACCCTGTGACAGGGTCACCGTAAGTCAGAAACGACTTGAAGGCACATAACAACAAGAAGATTCGAAGAAGGAAACCGCAGGTACCCTGAGTTTGTAAGACCTAAGCAAGACCCTTGACAGTAGGGTAATTGGGAGAGGTCTCTGATTCGTGGGGTCACCATAAGGCAGACTCGACTGCAATTAACAAGAGCAAAAGACAGTTTTTATATTAGCAGAGCTGGAGTTTAAAATATGATGGTACGTATAGAGTCAGTAGATATCTTTGTTCTAAGAGGGAGATACTGAATATTTGGGTATCTGTTTTGTTCAATGAAGAAAAGATTTGCTGCTCCTTTTTTTTTTCCAGGGCAGTTGAGATTCTGGAATCCCGATGACTTGAATGCCTCCCCGAGCATTTCCCCCACTCAGGACTGGATCGAAGAAAAGCTGTGTGAGGTGTGTGAGAACCTTGGCATCTCCAGAGATGGCCACCTGAGCCGGAAGAAGCTGGTCTCCATCTGTGAGCAATATGGCTTGCAGAATATTGGCACACAGGTATCTATTAAGCCGTCCACCTCCCTTCTCGGAGCACAAAGAGTCACTCTGGTCTCTGTAGCTACAAGAGGCATGTAATTTTTTTTCTCTTGCTGATGGATGTTTGGCTCTTGGAACAGACGTATGATGCAGCCACATAAAAACAGAGCTTGCAGAGTTACTTGTTTTGGATGAGAATTCAGTAGCCGTGCTGACTGAGAGTTCCTGAGAGATGTTATCCAAAAAAAAGGAAGGAAGGAAGGAAGGAAGGAAGGAAAGGAGGAAAATTTTGCATAAGAGGAACTAGTGAAGGGGAACTAGAACGCTTTCTGATGCTTTCTACTGTAATGTGAACATCTTTTATTTCCTATTGACACTTTTCTCAACTTAATTCTCTAACTTTGTGGGACATTAACACTGGCATATCCGCATAGGCATTTGATTAACCAGGATAGGAGAAAGTTGCTAGCCAACTAGCCCTTTGGTCTGAACTTGAATTCCCCCAAGATTAGTCTATGGGGCCGAAACACCCATCCTACCTCAAAATGATCCAGCAGAACTGAACCCCCAAAATGGCTATGTATTTGAGCCTCCTTGGGAGCTATCAATCAGAAGTGTACACTAGATGATCAAGCGCTAAGAAATACTAAATATTAACACACTGTGGTTGAAAGCTGTGTCATAGTTAAGAATATTTCAGTGATAATGGATGGGAAAGGCTCTGCAAGGAGGCAAAATTAGTAACAACCTCTCTGCCAATGTTGAACCCCACCTTAAAAACAGTTCCAGAGTCCCTGCCACCCTATCTTATTCTCTTTAACTAGAGATGCCAAGGATTCGACGTGAAACCTTCTGAATCCAAAACAGATGCTCTAATAACAGTGGTTCCCAGACTTTGATCCTGCAGCTGTTTTGGGCTTTAACTACTTGGCGAAGAGCCAGAAATGCTGAGAGCTGAAGTCCAAAACATCTGGAGGACCAAAGTTTGGTAACCACTACTCTGTGATGTTATATTATATTATATTTACACACTCATACACACACATAAATACATATATAATAATACATGGAACTGTGTTCTCTCCCTGGGACCCAAGTAGACATGACATGTTCTCTAGATCTAGGGAAGGCAAAGTGCAACCTGATAGCCACACGCAGCCCCTTAGTTTGGGGTACGGGGGCTCCCTGAAGCCCATCAAAGCCCCCAGCACACACACCCCAATTATTTTAAAGAAGTTAGACTATGTTTTCCCTCAAAGCCTGAAAAAATCTCCCAAAACTCCTAAAAAGTTCATGGTTTGCTTCTCCTAACCCCCAAAGCCACCCAAACCTCCCCAAAGCAGACAAGAAGGAAGGAGAGCAATCAGCTAAAAATGTGGCTGGACGTGGCATCACAGGAAGGAAGGAAAATTGGCCCCCGCCCTCTGCACAGTTGCCCTTCCATATTCTAGATAAACCCAATTCCCTCCAAGAAATATAGCGTTTTTTTCCTTGTCTTCAAAGACCTTTCCACGCTGAATTTCCAATCTTGACCGAATTTCCCACAATACACTGCAAATTTAGCAGCATTTCCTCCTTCCGCTTTGCCTTACAGTCTGCTTTCTTCTTTTCTCAGGTGCTGGAGGAGGTCTTCCGCAACCTTGAGCACAACAATGGTACCATGAGCATCGAAGATTTCTTCTACGGCTTGTTTAAAATCAGGAAACCTCTTCCACCATCTGCCTCGACTCCGTACAGGCAGCTAAAACGGCACCTCTCTATGCAGGTGGGGAACTCCTAGATGTGTTTTCCCCATTTGTACACCAAGACCTGAAAAAGTAATTTTTTGGGGAACTACAGCTCCCAGAATCCCCCCGTTATCTCACCACATTTTGTTGGGGGACTCTGACAGTTGTGGTCCAGAGAGAGGGAGAGAGAAAGAGACAGACAGACAGATACGTTCCAAACCCTTCCCTAAAAGAACATTTGCCGCACCCCAGCTACAATTAACAGCGTTGGTAGCAAACACGTGTCTAGCACAGAGGTGGGAATTGTGTGGTCTTCCACAATTAGCTGGACATCAAGGGTGACGAATGCTGGGAACCGCATTCCAAAATGTGGTGAGCCTCATGTTTGCTGTCTCTGTCCCAACAAAACAATTGCACTGTTTCCTTGTTTCCTTCATACTATTTTTGTTCTCCAGGCGACAAGTCCTTCTCCTGATAACTTTCCTCCTTTTCTTCTTCATGACAGTCCTCTACTTTTTCCTCTGTCCTCCGCCCCCGTCATCCACAGCACTATTTAATCAGATAGGCCGTTGTCATCTACAGATGACCCATCCATCTCCCCAACTGTTACGACCACAGTAGTCTCTCCTCATCCGCCGTCAATATGTTGCAAGACACTCCATGAAAGATGCCTGAAACCACAAATATTAACAAACCTTCTTGCTTTGCAGGAACCGTAGAGAGGCTTCATACTACGAGATAGTATGAAGCTTCTCTGTGGTCCCTGTGAAGCTAGAGGGCTCCTTTCGGTGATGCCGGAGCCATTGCCTGTGGTGTTGGTGTTGGTGGAGGGGTGGTTAAAGTGGGGGCAGGCAGGTAGGCAGGCAAGGTTTGGATGGCAGGACCCAGGGAAGGCTGTGCGGATGCCATTTCCTAGACGTCAGGGGATGATCAGGGCAAAGGATGGGAGGGCGCAAGGTGAGCCTGTGAAGGAAGAGTTTGACCACAGAAAACTGCAGTTTAGAAGGCAAAACAGCAAATAAGGGGGTACTACTGTAAATAGCAGCATGGCCAAATGTAGACCAGGAAAGCTACTGGTGTCCTTTGGATGTGCCAGTTCCCCTATGGAACCAGTTAGACATTTTTGTCTGATACGGCAGAGATGTGTTACAGTTCACGGCTGTGGAAACTGCACATGTAGTGTCTTTGTGCATGTGGTGCCGGTGTGCATGCATATGAACCCTGCTCATGGATGCACATTTGCACAAATGAGCATTGCTTATGGATTGCTTGCAGACGTACATGCACATGTGGCTGTGCCTTCAGTTGCACATTTGGTCTCTTGTTTCAGTTGCCTACTTTTGCCATCTAACGTAACTAATGCATAGTTCTGGCTGCTGAAATTTATGCTGCAGAATTGGTGTTTAACACGCTAATTTTCTAGGTGGATGGAATTTTGGGCACCGGAGTATGGCAGAACTCGTGTCTCTCAATCTCCTTCTCTTTCTCTGCACCATTTCAGGCTTTTGACGAAACTGGAAGACGCACCACTACACCATCGGCAATGACAAGTACAATCAGTTTCCGGGTGTTCTCCAGCCTGGATGATGGGATGGGTTATGCTGCAGTGGAACAGATTCTAGATGCATGGCATGAAGAAGGCATAGAGAACAGTCATGAGATCTTGAAGGTGATGAACTCCATTGCCTACCAGCTACTTTTGCCGCATAACTGTGCAGTCCAAACTGACACCTTTCTGCTCTGTTGGGTTCCCTGTGTCCAACTGGGAGGCTCCAGAACATGCTTGACCTTCCATATTGCCCCAGAATCGCAGTTCCCTTGGTGGAGATGCTGTTCTAATTAAAACACAGAGTAGGCATGACTTTCTCCCTAGAAACCAAGATGACTAAACTGAGACTGTAGTACTTTGGGCATGTCATGAGAAATCATGACACGCTGGAAAAGACAATAACGCTTGGTAAGGTAGAAGGCAGTAAGAAAAGAGGAAGAGTCCATTCCAGGTGGAAAGAATCAATCTAGGAGACACGTCCCTGAATCTGCAAGACATGAGCGGGGCTGTTGAGGATAGGGTTATTTGGAACCCTCCCATCTCAGGGTTGCTGTAAGTCAAAGTCAGTTTCATGGCGGTTAACAACATCTGCTTCTAGCCTGAGTTGGAACTATCTTGGGCAGTTGTCGTGGTAAGCAAAAAAACCATTGCAGGAGACTGCCAGGTGACATGATAACCAGCTTGAATTATCTGAAGGGATGCCATGTAGAAGACGGAGCGAGTTTGTTTTCTGCTGTTCCAGAGATTAGAGCACAAACCAATAGATTCAAATGACAAGAGATTCTACTTAGATGCTAGAAAGAGCTTCCTGACTCTGGGAGCTGTTCAGCCGTGAAATGCCCTGCTTCGGAAGGTAGTGGAGTCATTGTTGTTGGAGCTCTTTAAACAGAACATGGATGGTTAGCTTCAGGAGTGCTTTAGTTGTGTATTGCTGCATGGCTGGGGTTGGATGAGACGGTCTTTGTGGTCGTTTCCAACTCTTAAGGTATTACGAGTCAGGCCAACCTAGTGGTTTCAGTGATGACAAAATTTAAAGATCCTTCATCCAAGTTGCTTTTAATTACCTACTGACAAACGTCGTATGTGGTACGTGTGTGTGTTAGGATTGGAGAATCTCATTTCACAGAAACAGTGGTACTCACCAAGCCAATTCCAGCCAAACTTAACAAGATTCACCAGTTCAGTCCCTCTCCCCAAAAGGCGTTTGAACCTTGCTGCTTTTGTGCAAACTGACGCATTGCAAAAAAGTCTCCTGTGATACATAGCTTGATCAGAGGGCTGCAAGCTATGTTTGTGAACTGTCCTTTGTGGTTCCACTCAGAATTTCCTGAGGACCATTTGCACACTGCAGTCCTGATACATGTTTTCTAAGAGCCGTGAGTGCTTTTTTTCCCCCCCAATTTGGGTTTCACGAACAAAATCATACAAACAACACGTGCTTAAACAATCTTAGGATATGAGTTAAGTTTAAAAAACGTATCCAGAGATACCCAGAGGACGGCAATCAAAAGGGCAGAAGGCCTGGAAAACATGAAGCCCTGTGAGGAGAGGGTTAGGGAGCTGAGTATGTTTAGCCTGGAGAAGAGAAGGTTAAGAGGGGACATGTTACTCATGTTTAAATATTTGAAGGGATGTCATATGGAAGATGGAGCAGTCCTGTTTTTTTGCTGCTCCAGAGACCATGACAAGGAGCAATGGCTTCAAACTTCAGGAAAAGAGAGTCTATCTAAACCGTAGGAAAAACTTCCTTGTGGTAAGAGCAGCTTGACAGTGGAATCTGCTGCCGCCTGGGAGTATGGTGGAGTCCACGGCAGAAGGGGGTTGGACTGGATGGCCCTTGTGGTTTCTTCCAGCTCTACAATTCTATGATCCTATAAGCATGCATTAGGAATGTTTGACAAGTTATTCCAGTGGAGCGGTTGTCAGGACACTGATGTGCAGTTCAGATTATCACGAACACAAAGTTCTCTGGGCGAACCTCTCGTAACATGGTCCAGTCCAAACAGAAAACGTGCCTCCATAAGTCTAATAGTGGTTGATGTGATTGCTAATTGATAGCAATGTAACCAACAAAAAAAGTGTGGTTTTTGGTGTCCGTTACAAGTATTGATAGTGTAAGAAAGTTTTTCAAGCAGCCAAACTCTCATCCTCCAGTCATTTTAAAGATATTTGCGCGAATGGTGTTGACAAACTAGAACGTGGCCAGAGAAAAGCAACCAAGATGGAGAAAGGTCTGGAATCCAAGCCCTCTAAGGAACAGTTGGGGATATATTTGGCCTGGAAAAGAGGCCACTGAGAGGATATCTGGAGAGGTTTCATGTAGACAGTGGAGTTTCTCCAGAGGGTAGGACCCAAAACTTGGATTTAAGTTACAAGAAAAGATACAGGCAAAACATTAGGAAGACTAGGTTGTTGTGGGTTTTCCGGGCTTTGAGGCCGTGTTCTGTTAGTATTTTCTCCCAACGTTTCTCCTGCATCTGTGGCTGGCATCTTCAGGGGATCTGGTGGCATGGAAGTGAGACAGAGCATATATACTTGTGGGGTCCCCCGGGTGGGAGGGAGCAATTTGCATGGGTTACAGTTGGCCTATTGTTCAATGGGATACCCCCCAGGGTTGTCTTGCTAGTCAGGGGATATGCATAACAATGCATTGAGTACATTAGCAACCCATTGCGTTGTTCCCCGTAGAGGGACCTCCAGAGTCTGGGTGGTGTTCATTGGCATGCTTTTGAGTCTTGATTTTAGTGTTCTTCAGTACTGGTAGCCAAATCTTGTTTACTTTCCGAGTTTCTTCTTTCCTATTGAAATTGTCCATGTGTTTATGGATTTCAACAGCCTCTCTGTGTAGTCTGACATAGTAGTTGTCAGAATGGTCCAGAATTTCTGTGCTTTCGAAAAGCCTTCTGTGTCCAGGTTGGTTTATGACATGTTCTGCTACTGCTGGTTTTTCTGGATGGATCAGCCTGCAGTGTCTTTCACGTTCTTTGATTCGTACTTGGACGCTGGGTTTGGTAGTCCCTTTGTAGACTTGCCCACAACCGCAAGGTATGCGGTAAACTCCAGCAGAAGTTAGAGGATCCCTCTTGTCCTTTGCTGACTGTACTGTAGATTGTTTGGAAGAACATTAGGAAGAACTTTCTGACGGTAAGAGCTGTTCAACACAGGAATGGATTGCATTAGAAACTGGTAGACTCTTCTTCATTGGATACTTTTGAACAGAGATGTCGGGGATGTTTTGGCTGTGGGTTACTTCCTGGTCCAGGGGGCTGGACCCCTTTCTGCTCTCTGATTTTGGAAACTGCGTGGCACCACTGCAGTTTCTTCTCTGCTGTCGTCCAGTCTTCTTCCCTGGTGCAAGGGACAGGAGAGGGAGGGCAGCTAAGTCTTGGAGATCCAACAGGAAAAGAACTTTCTCTCCTCCAGCAGCTGAGTTTTTCTTGCAAGAAAGAACTGGAGGAAGGAAGCAAAATTCCTATGCATTCAGGGATCCACTCAGACAGGGTTTTACATTATTCTGTTCTTTGCCAGGACCTGTTGGGGGAGATCACTGAGTCTTCCAGTTTGGTCCTGAATGCTTTAGTTGCACGTAGTTTCTAAAGTAACAGTGTAAGTTTTAGAGGATTTCCCAGGGTCGTTTGCTTGATGACAGTTTCCCTTCTGAGTCTCCAGGCTCCTTCGGTACTGTGCTGATGCAGTGTTTAATTTTAATTCCTTGCATGCCAAAATACAATCAGATTATAGAAGCATAGAATCACAGAGTTGGAAGGGATCCCAAGGGCTATCCAGACCAGCCCCATTCTGCCATGCAGGAAGACATAGGCCATTTCCGCACCAGCCTGTTATAGCGCGATGATTCCACTTTCAACATCCTCTGGAATCCTGGGGTTTGCAGTTCCGGGAGGGGCCAGCCGGCCCCTCCCAAAACTGCAAACCCCAGGATTCCAGAGGATGTTGAAAGTGGAATCATCGCGCTATAACAGGCTAGTGTGGAAATGGCCATAGTCAAAGCACTCTCGACAGATGGCCATCCAGCCTCTGATTAAAAACCTCCCAAAGAAGGAGGCTCCAATTCACTCCACTGAGGCACTGCATTCTACTATTGAACAGTTCTTACCATCGGGAAGTTCTTCCTAATGTTCAGAGGGAATTGTTTCCTGTGCTTTGAAGCCATTGCTCTGTGTCCTAGTCTCTGGAGCAGCAGAAAACAAACTTGCTCCATTTTCCATATGACATCCTTTCAAATATTTAAACATGGCTACATTGTCACCTCTTAACCTTCTCTTCTGCAGACTAAACATCCCAGCTTTCTAAGCGATTCCTCACATGTGAGTCATGGTTTCCAGACCTTTCACCGTTTTGGTTGCCCTCCTCTGGACACGTTCCAGCTTGTCAATATTCTTCTTCTATGTGTTGCCATAGTATTCCAAGTGAGGTCTGACCAAAGCAGAATAGAGTGAAACTATGACTTCCCTTGACCTAGACACTCTACTGTTGTTGCAGCCTAGAATCGTATTGGCTTTTTTAGCTGCCGCATCACATCCTGTGTTGACTCATAGGAACTGAAGAGTTTGCTGGCTAAAAGAAGGCACAATCTTTTAAAATTAATGAGCAATATTAATTTGTTTGCTTGTTTGTGGCATATTCCCTCTGACAGGCTCTCGATTTCAGCTTGGATGGAAAAATCAATCTGGCAGAGCTCACCCTTGCCCTGGAGAATGAACTGCTTGTAGTAAAGAATGGGATCTACCAGGCAGCACTGGCCAGCTTCAAAACAGAGATTCGGCATTTGATGTACGTTTGTATTAAAATATGGCTTGTTTTATGTGTTGTTTCTAGATCGGTCAATTCCAAAGTTTTGGGTTTATAGCAGAGATTTAAAACAAATGTCTGTACAATAATAGGGAAGCAGTAAGCATTGTTTTGCTTGTATCTCTTCAAGTCGTTTCTGATGCAAAAAACTTACCACAAAGTTTTCTTGGCAAGATTTGTCCAGAGAGGGTTTGCTTTTGCCCTCATCTAAGACTGAGAGAGGGTGACTTGCCCCAGGTCACCCAGCGGGTTTCCACAGCTGAGTGGGGATTTGAATCCTGGTCTCCAGAGTCATAGTCCAGTGGTCAAGCCCCTTGAGCTGGTCACCTGAGTAAAGTCAGGCCAGGGATCGGCCTGTGCCAGACATAAAGATACGGGTACCACCAAATCTCAGTCGTTGGTGATAGGATTCCAGAGAGTGTGCCTTGTTCTGGTGGGTCCAGAGGATAGGAGGAGATCAAGAAGACCTTGACAGAAGGCTTTGCACCATGAGGCAAACTGGCCGCCGCCGCCACCAGGCCCACCTGTCTATTGTGGCCAAAATTTTAATAGAAGTTTTTAAAAAACAGGCGCACATAGTTGCATACATCACATAAGAATGCATTTCCCTGGACTCTTGGGTTGTAATTCCCATCATCCTCAATAGCATGATCTCTTAGTGACTATGCTACACCAGCAAATAGTTACACCCAGGACACACACAAGGGAGATTATGCTCCGTGCCACCCAAGCCCAGTGATGTCACCGGTGCACGTGTTATGCATGCGTCAGTTCTGGTTTGTACCACATCTTTCTTCCAGCAAGCTCAAAGAAGTGGACGTCGTTTTCTATCCGCCTGTGCTGTGAGGTGGGTTGCGTGAATTCAGCTGGTCCAAGATCACCTAGCGAACTTTATGACTCGGTAGGGACTAGAATCTGGGGGCTCTATTACATTCTGTGCATCTGATGAAGAAGACCCAGGCCATTTCCGCACTACGCTCTTACAGCGCGATTATTCCGCTTTCAACATCGTATGGAATCCTGGGGTTTGCAGTTTAGGGAGGGACCAGGATTCCATAAGATGTTGAAAGTGGAATAATCGCGCTGTAAGAGCGTAGTGCGGAAATGGCCCCAGTCTATGAAAACCTGTGCTACAAACTTCTTTCTCCCAGTTAGTCTCAAAAGTGCTACAACGTCCCTTTGCATACTGTGCGATTATAGTACGATAATTCCCCCTTATTGCCGTGGTTCCGTGCTATGGAATCCTGAGATTTGTAGTTTAGCGGGGGGAGCATTTATAATTCTCAGCCAGAAAGAGTTCTACTCACCCACGAAACTACAGACCCCAGGATTTCATTGGATGAAGCCATGGGCATTAAAGTGGAATCATCTAATATATAAAAGTCAAAGTTTGTTTGTCTGTGTCAGGCAAAGACCTCGTATGATTGGCTGCCTAAGAAGATTCTATGGAGTCCTGGGGTTTGCAGTTTAGGGACGGGCCTTTAGAATTCTCAGTCAGAGAGCTCTTCGGCCTCAGTCGACTTTGTCTGTCCTGAATAGGCCGGTTGCTATGGAGACGAGGCCTAGCAGCAAGGAGGAGGGCAGTGTATTTCCCTCAGGAAACCAACCTCTGTATACAGATTGGATAGGGGAATATGGGGAAAAGTTACAGGTACTGGACAAGACCGTTTGGGGAATTAGAGACACAGGATCTCCAAGTATTACCTATGAGAAAATAAAATCCCGGGCAACACCAGGGAGATGTGCTAGTGGTGTTATAACTGTGTAGTGTGGAAGGGCCCTGGGTCTCCCAACTTTCTGACCACTCTGGCTCTGAACCGTGTTAAACATGCTTTCATACATATTTACATAGCTGGAAGCACTGCAAAAAAGACTTGGGCTTTCATGTTGCCTAAAAACCAGCTTCCTGAATTTGGGTAGCACCGGTGTGAAACTAAACCCCGGTTCAACTAGACACTTACAGATTGCAACCACCATCTTTGTTTGCTGGCAGGCCAAAGATTCCATCAAGTAATAGAAATTTGTTTCTCTTCATCAGGGAACGGGCTGACCAGGTTGTCAGAGAAAAGGAGAAACTGCGCCTGGACTTGGAGAAAGCAGAGAAGTTGACTTCGCTCATGGCTTCCGAAGTGGACGACCACCATGCTGCCATTGAACGTCAGAATGAATACAACCTGAGGTAGGGACTGCAAAGCGGTCTTCTACATCCAGAGCAGGAGTTCTTAACCTTCGATTCTCCAGATGCTTCGGACTTCAGCTCCCAGTATTCCTCACCATGGACTGTTATAACTAGTGTTTCTGGGAGCTGAAGTGCCAAGAAGCTGGAGAACCAAAGATTGAGACCCACTGATCCAGAGCCTCGGAGTCAGTTAAGAAGCCAAAAAAGCCAGAAGTTGCTGGCTTCAGTTGTGTGAGAGCAAAGATAGAGGAGGAAAAACAGTGCAAATCGCTTGCCACATCAAAGCTGACTCAATGGTAGTGCGCAACGACAAAGTGGAATGTTCTCCTTGAGAAGCCCAAAAGATCTTTGCCGTGGGGAGCTTTTGTAAGCAGGAGAACCGTCATGATCCTCTTCATAGATTTCCAGTTCCTATAGCTTCCCACATCTCTGTGGTTTTATCTTTGTGTGTGTGTGTGTGCGCGCGCGCACGCGTGCATGTGCACGGAGTTATGTTAAATAGGATTATTCACATGTTGGGAGATGGTGAGGATGGATTTTCTCAACATGACGAAGAACTCCATTCCCTAGGATGGGAACTTTGATCCTGAGATCATTTCAGGTTTCATTCAGTTTAGAAATGGCAGCTTTCCCTTGTTCTTCATTGTGTAAATTGCATTTACAAGAGTTTATTATATGTGCAAGAGATTTTCTACCATTCCCCTTCCCTTTCACTGACAGCTAATGACTCTCAGGGCAGTGGATTTTGGTGAATCCATTCTGGGCTTTAGTCTGAACTTCAGAGGAGCTCTCCAGTGTGTTGAACCCTTTCTCGTGACATGGCTCTGTGCCCATTTTTCTAACCACCAGGGATGTCCATGTGAAGAGGGTATTCCCGCCCGTTGATTTCAGAGGAACCGGGAACTCAATCCCTGACCCACCCTTTCCTAATCTGTCTTCGCAGCAAGCTGGACGAGGAGTACAAGGAACGGGTTGCCGCTCTCAAAAACGAGCTCCAGAAAGACCGGGAGCAGATCCAGCAGCAGGCCAGCAAACAACGGGTCGAGCTGGAGCAAGAAATGGAAAAGCTGAAGACGGAGGAGAACTATCTTCGGGACCGGCTTGCTCTGACTCTGAAGGTAGTGATTTGGAGAGCCTGCAGGGACGCAGCGCACAGAGTGCCAAGGCAATGCAAATTGCAAAATAATGCTAATGGATTCATTCTCTCCATTCTGCTCATATTGATCACAACATGTACTTCACAGTTATATAGGAAGTTGCCTTATACTAGTGATGTCGCATCACTTGTAGTTTTGGATAACGGCCAAATTATGGCTGAATTTAAGTGTTGGGTGGTAGAAAATAGAATCATAGAATCATAGAGTTGGAAGAGACCCCAGGGGCCATCAAGTCCAACCCCCTGCTATGCAGGAATACCCATCAAAGCATTCCCAACAGATGGACATCCAGCCTCTGCTTAAAAACCTCCAAAGAAGCATGTGGATGTAGCATTTCTCGATTTCAGTAAGGCCTTTGACAAAGCTCCCCATGACATTCTTGCAAAGAAGCTAGTAAAATGCGGGCTGGACAGGGCTACTGTTAGTTGGATCTGTAACTGGTTGACCGACCGAACCCGAAGGGTGATCACGAATGGCTGCTTTTCATCCTGGAGAGAAGGGACTAGCGGGGTGCCACAGGGTTCTGTCCTGGGCCCAGGGCTGTTCAACATCTTCATCAACGACTTGGATGAAGGAATAGAGGGCATGCTCATCAAATTTGCAGATGACACCAAACTGGGAGGGGTTGCTAATAAGCCAGAGGACAGGATCAACATTCAAAATGACCTGGACAGATTGGAGAGCTGGGCCAAGGCTAACAAAATGAAATTCAACAGAGAGAAGTGTAAGGTCCTACACTTAGGTAGAAAAAATGGAATGCAGAAATATAGGATGGGGGACACGTGGCTGGATGGCAGTACGTGTGAAAGGGATCTAGGAGTCTTAACAGACCACAAGCTGAACGTGAGTCAGCAGTGTGATGCGGCAGCCAAGAAAGCCAACGCAATTCTCGGCTGCATCAGTAGGAGTATGGTGTCTAGATGGAGGGAGGTACTGGTACCACTCTACTCTGCTTTGGTTAGACCTCATCTTGAATCCTGTGTCCAGTTCTGGGCACCCCAGTTCAAGAAGGACATGGTCAGGCTGGAGCAGGTCCAGAGGAGGGCGACCAAAATGGTGAGGGGCCTGGAAGCCATGAAGCCCTATGAGGACAGACTTAGAGAGCTGGGTATGTTTAGTCTGCAGAAGAGAAGGTGAAGAGGGGACATGAGAGCCGTGCTTAAATATTTGAAGGGATGCCATGTAGAGGAGGGAGAGGGCTTGTTTTCTGCCGCTCCAGAGACCAGGACAAGGAGCAATGGATTCAAGCTGCAGGAAAGGAGATTCCACCTCAACCTCAGGAAGAACTTCCTGACGGTCAGGGCTGTCCGGCAGTGGAATAGGCTGCCTCCATGGAGTGTGGTGGAGTCTCCTTCCTTGGAGGTTTTTAAGCAGGGGCTGGAGGGCCATCTGTCCAAGGGAGTGCTTTGAGGGTGTTCCTGCATGGCAGGGGGTTGGACTGGATGGCTCCTGGGGTCTCTTCCAACTCTACATTTCTATGATTCTATAATTCTATGAAGGAGACTCCACCACACTCCATGGAGGCAGCAACATATTCCACTGCCGGACAGCTCTGACCGTCAGGAAGCTCTTCCTGAGGCTCAGGTGGAATCTCCTTTCCTGCAGCTTGAATCCATTGCTCCTTGTCCTAGGCTCCGGAGCAGCAGAAAACAAGCCTGCTCCCTCCTCAACATGAGAAGAAGAGGACAAGAAGACCCAAAACTGCCATGTTTTGATGGATGTTTAGGTGGTTTTTTGACTGATTTTCAGCTGAAAAAAAAAAACTTGGACAGTCTGGGGCATTCACAGGAGTTCGGGGAGCTTCAGGAAGTGCAAAATGGGGCATCAGGCGGCACTTTCCTGACCGCTGAAATAGATAGTGAAGAAAAGAAAGATGGAGGCAGAAGGCGGAGAAATAACCTGTTCCCACCAGGCTATATTGAGTTTTCTCTGGCATTTTCCCTCCATTCACAAAATGAAGAATTAATTAGGTTTCAGACTGGTGTTTGATGAAGGCCCACTCGCACCAGAGTTTCAGGTTAATGACTATAGTGTTCCTCCAGCACTTACCAGTAAACGAAAAATAATGCTCCCTTAGATTCTCAGAGTGATTCATAAACCGTGCTATCAATACTTACATCAAAAAGGTGGAGATTTGTTTTAAGAGCTAAGCAACTGCTACAGGGTTGAATGAAGTGGGTAGGGATGATTCCCCTGTCCTTTTCTTCCCAGTCCTCCACGCTTGCCTTGTTTAGAACATATTTCTTGAAGCTGAAGATGATTTTAACGTCCCCTCTTTCTCCTTCTTCCTTCTGTAGAATTCTCCTGTTGGGTTTTGAAATAGCATAACAGACACATTTGTCTAGGATCTATATTCGTTTATTCCCGATACAAATGATAATCAGCTACATTTTCCAGATACAAGAAAATGCAGCCAGTTTTACTTATTTTGGGGGACTGTCATAATATTTAGAGACGCTTTTGCTTCCTTTCTAGGAAAACACTCGCTTGGAGAAGGAACTCCTGGAGACAGCAGAGAAGGTGGCAAAGTACGAAAGCATGATGAGCAAACTGCAGAAGAACTGGGAAAACGTCCTGGCGGAAAAGGCACGTGGCCTTTGTCACTTTACAACAAGGGCGGGCAAGCCATGCTCTCCGGGGCCATTTTTTGCAGCCCTCAGGGGATCAAAAATAGTTTATTTTTCAAGTTTTTGCTCCAAAATGCCCTCTTGGGAGTGTGGGGATATTTCGACATGTTTGGAGGCCCTGTGCCAAAATGTGAGCCCCGGTGAAGTAAGAGTGTGCTTAGTCTGCAGAAGAGAAGGTTAAGAGGGGACGTGAGAGCCGTGTTTAAGTATTTGAAGAGATGTCGTGTCAAGAAGGGAGCGGGCTTGTTTTCCGCTGCTCCAAAGACTAGGACAAGGAGCAATGGATTCAAGCTTCAGGAAAAGAGATTCCACCAGAACCTCATGAAGAACTTCTTGACCGTCAGAGCAGCCCAGTAGTGGAATCTGCCGCTGCCTGCACGGAGAGTGGTAGAATCTCCTCCTTCTTTGGAGGGTTTAAAGCAGAGGCTGGATGGCCATCTGTCAAAGGGAGGGCTTGGGTGGTGTCTTCCTGCACGGCAGAAGGGGGTTGGACCAGATGGCCCTTGTGGTCTCTTCCAGCAATATGATTCCAAGGCTGGCATGATGCTGGCTGGGTTCTGGGAGCTGTAGTCCATAAAGGGAGCTGTTTCAAGCTCCGTTGGCCCCTCCCGAGGTAACTCCGTTTGATCAGATGTCCAGCAGTCCTTCGTTTTGCAGTTGGAGGCAGGGGGATCGGACACCGGGGTGCAATGCAGGTGGTGTCTCTCATCTTGGGGAAGGAAAGTCTTAACCAGTTGGTTCCTGTGGAGGAGGAGAATCATGTTGTGTGTCCTTTGGCTCTAGTTTGGCGACCTCGACCCTGGCAGTGCGGAGTTCTTCTTACAAGAAGAGCGGCTGATGCAGATGAAAAACAAGTACGAACGGCAGTGCAGGGTAAGTGCAGTTGTTTGGCTTGAAGGACTGAGGCCATTTCCGCACTAGACCGTTATAGTGCTGTTATTCTCCTTTCAACACCCTGTGGAATTCTGAGTTTTGTGGTTTCCTGAGGCCAAAGAGCTCTCTGGCCGAGAATCCTAAAGCCCCCTGCCCCCAAACTGCAAACCCCAGGATTCCATACAAGGTTGAAAGTGGAATAATAGCACTATTAACAATGTAGTGTGGAAATGGCATGGGTTGTCTTAAGCTGTTTACCTTGATCTCCAAGACCCTGGTTCCCATCTTAACCCACTGCCAGTAACTCTCTGTCCCCCCACTATTCAGGCACCTTGTCAGCTGTGACACTGGGACAGTGATACGGGCCTACCTCGCAGGGCTGTTAACTAGCTAACCACAGAGTGCTGTCAAAAGAAGGCAGGAGACCTGTGGTTCGTTTAAGGCCGTTTCTGCACTAGACGGTTAAAGCGCTATTATTCTGCTTTCAACATCCTATGGAATCCTGGGGTTTGCAGTTTAGGGAGGGACTGGCAGAAACTGCAAACCCCAGGATTCCATAGGATGTTGAAAGTGGAATAATGGCGCTAGAACAGTCTAGCGTGGAAATGCCCTAAGACTGTGTTGTTAATTGCCCTCAAATCGGCTTCAGCCTATGGTGATCCTATAAAGGAGAGACCTGTAAGAACTCCATTTTAACAGTCCTGCTCAGGCTTTGCAAACTCAGGGCAATTGTGGCTTCCTTGACATGATTGATTGATTGATTGATTGATTGATTGATTGATTGATTGCCCACCTGTTCCCAAGGCTCGAGGAAGGGTCAAACATAAATTAAAATATGACTAAAAAAGACATCATAGATTAAAATACACTCACCCATCCATAATATCAGTTGTCAACCCACCCATAATATGTTATCCTCTTTTTCTACTGCCTTCTGCTTTTTTTTTTTTTTTGGCATTATCACCTTTTCCAATGAGTTGTGTCATTTCGTGGTATGTCCAAAGTACGATAGCCTCAGTTTTGTCCCATTTATTTCAGTACCAGCGTAATTACCCAGTATAGCCTGGGATTTCATTTTCTCAGAGGTAACACTTGTTAGAAATACCTTACCCTTACCTTAGACATTAGATGCAGTTGAAAAACACAGATTTGAGATCCTGTGTTTCTAATTCCCCAAACTGCCTTGTCCTGTAACTTTTCCCCATATTCCTCGAGCCGATCTGTATTCAGAATTATTAACGTACAGAGTTTGGGTTTCTCAGGGAATACACTGCCCTCCTTCTTGCTGCTAGGCCTCATCTCCGTAGCAACCGACCTATTCCGAGCTCTCTGGCTGAGAATTCTAACGGCCCCTCCTTGAACTGCCAACCCCGGATTCCACAGAATTCTCACAGCCAGCCAATCGCGTGAGGTCTTCGCCTGCCTGACGCAGACAAACAGACCAACTCACAAACGTTGACTTAGCAGATAAGCTTTCGTGGATTCTTGTCCACTTCTTTAGCTGTGCGGACCCCTGCGTCTGAACGGGCGGGCCGGAGTCCATGAAAGGTTGCGGAGACGTAAATGGGCGAGGCTTAAAGGTGCCAGAAGACCCCTTCCCCCTTTTTGTACCGAGATAGGTGAACACATCCATCTTTCCCTCTCTGAAAATTGCCAAAGGAAGGAGAGGGTTTTGTTTTGGGTGCTCGTTATGTTGGGCCGGTCCCGAAGCTGTCGGTGGCACTTTATCCAGGAACTCCAAGATCAAGTCGATGAGCTTCAGTCTCAGCTGGAGGAGTGTCGGGCCCAAGGCAGAGTTGTCCGGCCGTCCCTGAAAAACTCCCTGTACGAGGAGCTGGACGATGGTGGAGCTGAGTGCGGTCAAGGTAAACGGGGCGTGCAGGGCTTCATTTGGGACTGAGCCCTTTGACACACAGATGCTCTTGCTCTTGGGAAATTTGTTGGGAGGCTTGCTTGGAGCACATGGATGGGAAGAAGGGCTGATTGGTTTGGGCTGCAAAGCCACAAAAGTATAGCAAGAGAGGGGAGGGATCCGGAAGGCAAAGAGGCTATAAAGTAACCCAAGCCATTTCCGCACTAGACCGTTACAGCACTTTTATTCCACTTTCCACATCCTATGGAATCCTGGGGTTTGCAGTTTAGGGAGGGGCCTCAAATGCCCCTCCCTAAACTGCAAAGCCCAGGATTCCATAGGATGTGGAAAGTGGAATAAAAGTGCTGTAACGGTCTAGTGCGGAAATGGCCCCAGTCGTAGCGAGAAGGGGCCAGCTCAGAACACATTGACAAAATATTTATTTGGACCACCTTGCCAGGAGTTTCTTCCTGGCAACTTTTATGTGCACTGGAAAAGTTCCTTTTTTGGACTATAACTTCCAGAACCAAATGGGATTTACAGTCCAAAAAAGTTACTGTTCCACATTCTGGCACTCCTTGAAGGTGTGTTGTCTTAATTAATCTGTAAAGTCCTGTATTCTAATATTTTTGTTAGTTACCGTGAGAATCATTGCAAATTCGTGAATCGGTCATTTCAACCAGTGACCAGATAAGGATAAAAGAAAATGCTGTTAATGAGTATATAATTCAATCTATACTACAATCATATAAAACAATAACTGTGTAAGTACTAAGTCAGAGTCCTACACTAACACTTGGTTGCTGTCATGCAGGAATTAGGAACTTGTGCTGTAATCTGAGGAGAATGATCAGCCAGAAGATGATCAACATAAAATGTTTCAGATCTCTCTGGCGTACTTGGTAAAACTGGATTAATAAAGCAGCATTGGAGATCATAACGGAAGGAGCAAGATAACAAAATGTGTCCTGAAGTTTCCACTTTCTCTACATCAGTGGACCCAGTCCTTTGAGCATAAAGAACCATGAGTTTTATTTGCCAGCACATCACTGTTGTTGTTTTTGTTGTTGTTGTGCGTCTTTAAGCCATTTGCAACTTATGGCAACCCTAAGGTGACCCTATCAGGCGGTTGTCTGGGGCTGAGAGTGTGTGACACACCCAAGGTCGCCCAGTGGGTTTCCATGGCCGAGTGCGGAATCAAACGCAGATTTCCAGGGCCATGGTGCAACACTCATATCGCTATACTATGCTCTCTCTCTAGCGAAAACATGACAACCTCACAAAAATGTGTATTTCTTTGCTGACCTGAATTCTAGAGCCTGCTTCTGAAGACTGCAACCCGCTGAACATGAGCATAGAAGCTGAAATGGTTATTGAGCAAATGAAAGATCAGCACCACCGGGACGTCAGCAACCTACAGCAGGAGCTTGAAAACACGGTAAGCTGCTCCTGCCTTAGCCTGGACACCCACAGGCTGTGGCAGATGCTGTCGCCACGTTTGTTCAGCAAGCGGCCTCTCCCCAGAGGTCAGATATCTCTACTCTTCCTTGTCCGGGGAAAAATGACAGACTGTGCCCCTCAGAACCCTCCCGAGGGGCTGCAGTTCACCCTTTTTTATGTAGTTTTTATGCCTGGAGAAGAGAAGGTTGAAAGGTGGCATAATGGTCGTGTTTAAATATTTGAAGGGAGGTCATATGGGAGATGGAGCAAACTTGCTTTCTGCTGCTCCAGAGCCTAGGACACAGAGCAATGGCTTCAAATTTCAGGAGGAGAGATTCCCCCAAAACCGTTAGGAAGAACTTCCTGAGCAGTTCAACGATGGAAGATGCTGCCTGGGAGTGCGGTGGAGTCTTCTTTGTAGGTTTTTAAGCAGAGGCTAAGTGGCCATCTGTTGAGTGCTTCGATTGTATATTTGTGTGTGGCAGAATGGAGTTGAACTGGATGGCCCTCGTGGTCTCTTCCAACTCTATGATTCTGTGTGTTTCCTCAGGCTTATTTTAGGCCCAAAAGAATTTTTTTTTTAATAATAGGAAGTGAATGGCCAATGATTTCCTGTTTATTGATATCTTTTAAAGGCCGTTTTCAGCATAAAAATCACCTAAAAATGACATCGTGCTCCCTGCACCAGAGGCTTTAGGGAGCAATTGCCATTGGGAGAGAAGTGCTCCAGGGTTCCATGCCAACCCAGAGGCTAGTCTTGGCCTGTAATTGTTTGCACGAATCCACCATGTCTTGCACTTCCCTGCCCGGCCCTTGCTTGGCGCAGCCTTTGCAGATGCGCTAACCAGGGATTCCGTTCTGTTCTCTCCTCTGGCTCCGTCGCAGATGCACCGTTACAAGAAGCACCTTGAGGAGGCCAGGGCCCTCTGTGACGAGGAGCAAGAGAACCTCCAGCGGAAGTTCACCGAGGAGAGACAGAGCCTGGAGCAGCAAGTGGCACACCTGCAGGCCCAGGTTGGCGAGCTTCAAGGAGAGTTGGCGAGAGTCAAGCGGGAGGCGGAATCCCAGCAGAGAGCGGAGAAGAGTGACCTGGAGGTATGCTTGGAGGAGAAGGCTGACCTCGAGGAACACTTTACGCTCCAGCGTGAGATGGAGCTCCAGGCTCACCTGGAAGAGGCACGGGAGAGCTTTAGCCGTGAACGAGAAGAGTTGGTCCAGGCAAGAGTCTGGCTGGAAGAGAAGCTGAGAAGCTTAGCAGAGAACGCCCAGAAGGAGAAAGCGGAGCTGGAAAACAGGTTCCAGGAGCAGCTGCAACAGCTTCTGGAGAAACTTGCCCTGGAGAAGGAGCAGCTGCAGCAAGACCTGGTGGGGAAGCATCAGCAAGAGCTCCAAGAACAGAGGTGAGAGGTTCCCGGTCTTGAGAACACAAAGTTAAACTAGTGGGCAGTGGCAGCTGATGGCCTTTGTCCCGCAAAGTGGTGAATCATTCATTCATTCGTTCATTTTATTCCTTTTATGTTCTGCTTTGCTCTCAATAATGAGACTCAAGGCAGCTAACAACATACTGAAAAATAATGCAGATTAAAAAGTATATGAAACCTTTAATGAAAGTATAAATATGGAAGTGGTTTTTAAAAAGCAATTAAACAATTGGTAAAGTAAAAAAAATCCAATAATAATTAAAAGATTACATACAAACCTTAAGAACGGCACTGCACAGCATTAAAACCCCACCTCAGTCAGTTTCTAAAAGGCTGATGGCATAAAAATGTTTTAACAATGGAAGGAGAGCAAGGACAGGCCATCCTGGCCTCTGAGGGGGGAGTTCCAAAGTTTGAGAGTAGCCGCGGAGAAGACCCTGTCTAGTTTGTTCCCACGCAAGAAGTCCGAAAAGAATCCACTATGGCATTTAGTCCGAACCTTAAAGTTGCTATCCAGCTCCTTTAAGCTATTTGGGAGAATAGGGTTTAGCACTTTGAATAACTGCCTTAAAGTTCAGGCTAAAACCTGGGGCATTATTCACTGTCCCACTGACATAGAAGCCACCAGCCACTGCTGCTGGTGGAATTGTCATTTCTTTTTCCCTGAGGCAGCCAAAAACAGTTCTATTGTGGGTAGCAGATACCTTGAAATATCTAACAGGGACTTCTTTACGCCCTTCCTAGTAAATCTGATTTCTTAGATTCCAAATTGTCTTCCACAAATGGAAGGATTCCTTGCTGCTCATGGAACAGCTTCTTCTCTCTTGTCCCAGAAAGGCCATTTCCGCATGAGACTGTTACTGCGCTATTATTCCACTTTCGACATCCTATGGAATCCTGGGATTTGCAGTTTAGGGAGGGGCCTACTGGCCCTGTAACAGTCTCGTGCGAAAATGGCCAAAGTCTTCTAACCCTTTGGAGCTGCTTGAGTGGATGGAAGGTGGCAAGAAGATTGGGCAAAAGTTGCCACCCTGGCTTCTTGCTTGGAAGCCTCCCACGAGGAGAACTTTCTTTAGTCCCTTCCGGTAGAACAAAACTCCAGATCTGACCCTATGAAGGTTTGTTGTGTGAGCTTTGTGAGAGATCTTTAATTGGTCTGGCTTACGCTGACAACAGAGAGTGCCAGTGTTTGAATCATCCGCCAAAGAGAATTGGAAGGTGGATTATTCTCCTATTTTTTTTGCCTCCTTTCTCTGCCAGCGCTGGCGCTCTGTATGGGCCAGCCTTTCAGGGACTACTAATGGCGAATTGTCCTGCTCGAGATCGTGTGTGTTGGTGTACTATTGAGATCTCTTGCTGTTGCTGTTTTCTAGGCACTGTACACAGATTAAAGAGAAGGAAACCAAGAGTATGCCTTTGAAATGTCCCCCATTTTAAAACTCTGTGTGTGTGTGTGCCTGAGTCAGCAGAGATTTCAGTAATCTGTTATGTTGACCACATTTAGGGCAAAAATGGAAAGTGAGTTTAATGGAAGAATATCTTTGAAAGAGGAACAGTTTGCCTCTGACCGACAGGCACTTGCCAACAAGTACGGGGAAGCCCTAAAAGGACTCGAAGAACGCTACCAGCGAGAGATGAGGGAGCTTTCTGAGCTGCAGCGTGAGGAGAAATCCCAGTGGGAATTTGAAAAAGATGAAATTGTTCAGGATGGAGCCGAGGCCCAGGAGAGATGGAAGGAAATGCTGGAGAAAGAGAGGTCCGTTGCTTCAGCGCTTGCCCAAGAAAAGGAACTTCTGGAGAAGAATTTCAAGGAGTGTGTGAACTCGTTGGTGTTGGAGAAAGAGCAGCTTCAAGAAGAGCTTCAAGTCATGAAGGAGCAAGAAGATGAACTGTGTGAGAGACTCTTGCAAACTCAAGCCACCCACGAGCAGGAGCTGAAGAAAAGAGAAGAGAAATTGTCTACAGTTGAGGAAGAGCAGAAGCAAATTCTCCAAAAGCTTGAAAAGCTGGAGACTGAGTTTGCACAGGAGAAGAAGGAGCTGAGTACCAGCCTGGCTGCTTCAGAGCATTTGAAGCAAGAAGCACTCAGTAGAGCAGCAGCAGAACAAGCAAAACTGAGATCAGAAATATCAAGGCTTGAAAGTCACATTGAAGAACTCCAGCAAGAATTGAAACACTTCTCCAAACAGCAAAGCAATTTAAGCTTTTTGGACAGAGAAGCAGGAACACCGGCTGGTGATTCTCCAGATCTTGACAAATCTCAGGAGCCAGGAGAAGAAATAAATCTTCTCTCAAACCAGGAAGAGTTCCAAGAGCCATCAGGAGAAGGTGATGTGGCGACACTTTCTCTGGTGGGTAAGTTACCGAAAGAGAGAGAGACACAGCTGAGCCGGTTCCCTGGCTTCACACCTTTGCTTCCAGACTCACTAGTTGACTCTCAGCTCCTACTTGCTGCAGATGAAGAAGACAACCAAGTGAAAACAGAAAGTGGAATTAAAAAGCCAGATGGAAGTGTGTGTTCTTTGCTGGAAGCTGAAGAGACCATGTTTGAAGAAGGCATGGAGACTTCACTTGCCTTGGAGAAGGCCTATGAAGAAATGAGGGCGGAGAATCAATCCCTCAGAGCTCAGCAGGCTCTCCTCGAAGAGCGGATCAGCCTCCTGGAGGCGGAGTGTGACCGAGCGGCTCATGATCGGCAGGACATGGCTTCCCAGGTCCAAAAGGAGCTGGATGAGATCCTGAAGACCATTCCCCAGCCTAACACTTCGCTCTGCGAAAGAGACGACGGTGAGACGCAGTTCCCTTGGGAGACAGTTGATGTTGCAAAATTACACGCAGCAGGAAGCAAGGGGCTCTTTGCTGAAACCGTGGAGTCTGAACTGAACACAGAAGAGATGAGTGCAGGATCTCTGCAACTTGAAATGGACCAGAGAGAAGCCGTGAGAGCAGAGGAAGGAGAGCTGAAATACTTGGTACCTAAGCTTTGGGACGTGAACGCTGAGAAAGAGGCTGGTTCCAAATTGCAGCCCAGAGCCCTGGCATTGCCGGAAGAACTCAAGCTGGAAAACCGGGCCCTGAAAGCAGAGATAATCAAGCTACTCGAACGGAACAATAAATTGGAGGGATATGTGCCGAAACTCATCGGTTTGCAGTGCCAGCTGGATGAAGCCGATCAAGAAAGCCTCACGCTGAAAGAGGAAAAAGTCCAACTGCTGGAGGAGGTCAGGAAACTGGAAGAGATTCGTGACCAGCTGGCGCTGGACAACGCTGAGCTGCAGAGTGCCAACTCGGTCTTGCAAAGCAGGCTGGGGAAGCTGGAAGGGTTTGCGGCGAGTCTGAAAGCCCCGAAGGGTGGGTGCCGCAGCCGCTGCGAGAGCGCCGCCAAGGAGGTGGAGGCCGAGAAGAAGGGGCTTCACGAGCTCAACCGGAAGCTGAGGGAGAAAATAGCTGCCCTGCTGAAGCAGAAGGGGACCCACGCTCAGGAGAGGGATGGCTGGAACGCGGCGCTCCAAGACTTGCAGGGCACCTGCGCGCGGCAGCGGCAGACGCTCGAGTCCTTGAGGTAATGCGGGGCCCCGCCGTGGCCTAACGTTCTACCGCTTGGCTGTGCTTTTCTGAACACTAACCGCCTGCAGCCTCCCTGGCCGCTTCGTAACAACTACTACCGTTGCTGCTTCTTCACTCTTCTTGTATTAACAAGTAGATTAACCCTGCCTGTAGAGGACCAAAGCCTTCTGGGGTTCTAACAAGAAGCGATAACTATAAATCATACTGCGGGTTTGGGAAGGCAGGGGCTGGCCGGATCTTTTCGTGGGTGGGTGTGTCTTGCGATCCTAACCCGAGGTGGGTGGTTGTTTGGGTTGCCTGTCGTCGGCTGCGCAAGCCTGACTGACGTGAAGCCTCGTTGGATGCTCTTCTGTACTTTGTCTTGCCCTGGACCGTTTTCCTGTCAAAATCTTTTTTTCTCTGTTTTTTATGTGTATAATTTAAATTGTAGTAGCACACATTTAATTCTGAATAAATCCATTTAGTGAGACCCTAACATCTAATTGCACTCACCTGATGAATGAATGCTCTAGTCACGATTGTCTCAGTATTTTTCCCCCGGGGAAATCCTGAATGATGTTGGTATCTTCTGGGATCTCCTCTTACCAGCAGGTGGGCTTTGCTAAAAGATACCCTTCTTGTTTCCCCCTGCAGTATGGAGCCACAGGGAGAATGTTGGAGGTGTCCCAAGACATGCTGTTGGTCGTTGTTGTTGTATAACCTCAAGTCACTTTCGATGTGTGGTGACCCCAAGGCCTATCACAGCGTTTTCTTGGCAAGATGTGTTCAGAGGATTTGAGCTTGAAAAAGTTACTCTTTCGGACTACAGCCCTCAACCAGCATGGTTACAGGGAGTTAATAGTAGTAAAATAATAATAATGATAATGATAATAATAATAATAATACAGGTTGAATATCCCTTATCCAAACCTTATCCAAAATGCTCAGGACCTGAAATATTCTGGATTTTGGATTCTTCTGGATTTTGGAATACAGTACCTTTTTGGAATAGCCGTGCATCTCGCTCATTTGCTATTTGTGTTGTGTATGAGGTGCAACGCTGAAAGGAGACTGAGGCTCTGTGAAGTGGTGGGAATCCAAGCATGGTGCTTGATAGAAATCCATGCCTCCCACCATTTCATAGATCCTCAGTCTCGCTCTTTTTGCCACCAGCTGCCCACTTCCGCCTTTGAGGTGGTAGCTGTGGTGCTTCTCCTTGTTCCTCTCTCAGATCCTCAGTCTGTCTCTCTTTGCTGCCAGCCGCCTGCTTCCACTTTCGAGGTGGCATCTGTGGTACTTCTCACATCTGAGACACGAACAACCAGCAGCACTGCAGCTGCCCTGTTGGAGGTAGAAGTGGGCAACTGACATCAAAATGATTCAGAATTTAGAAGTTTATGGGTTTCCAGATAAGGGAGGCTCAACCTGTAATAACTTCTCCAAGCTCTTCTCTAGATCTATAGCAGTCTAATAGACCTATGCTGGGATCTGCCAAGATTGGAATGTATGTCCCACAAAATGTCCAGAACTTTCTGCAGTGCACAGAATTTTTCTGGACGAGGCTTGGTGTTCTTGTTAGATAAGACAATAGCATGACATGAAAAGCTCCCTTAAGGAAAAATGTTGGGCCCATATCATAAATAAAGTGCTCTTTGACTCACAAAGCCAAGCCGGAGGAATGCCATCGGCACGGGTGTATCCTAAAGGCTGTGTGTGTTGCACCCCAGATGTGAAGCTGAGCATCTCAGAGAAGAAAACACAGCTTTGAAGAATGAAATTGCTTTGTTAAACGAAGAAGGGAGTGTTTCCAACCTGCGACTCAAGGAGCTTAATGGGTCTCAAGAAGAGCTCTGGTAGGTCTTTCTAAACTGAGAATTTGAAAAACTCCATTTAGGTTTTGTTGCATTTCACCAAGTTGCATTCCTCTTTGTTCTTTAGTTTTTGTCAGTTTGCAAGACTTTGTTTTCTGCTTCCAACATAAAAATCCATATGCATTTGCGATGATACCAGTTACTGGTTTTTTACATTTTTCTGCTAACTGAAGTGTCTCTGTGGATGTTTCTCAGCTATATGTATTTTTAGCCATTCATATTTTTTTTTAAAGGATTGCATGATTTTGTAGATATCCTGTTTCTTCAAGAAGTGTTGCAAGGCTTAGATCTGCCATTTACTGAACCTAGGTTTGGTTTGTCTCACAATGAGAAATACCAAAATGAGTAATTTTAGCAAGAATTTCAACTCCACCAAAATTATTTTCTGTCTCTGTTCTAAATTCTTGCAGAATTACTGGGTAGCTGGTGATAATAGAACACTTGATTAATTCCTGTAGAAACAAAGCCATCCCTTTTGTTTTTGTCTTGGACAGATGTATTTTGATGGCTTGTACATATTGTGCAAACTGCCCATCATGACAAAAATGAATCAAAATTTGCTGGGACCCTAGTCTGGCCATCTGGATGTTCCCTAGTTGGCCATGCCTGCCTTTCCCATGGCATCATATTTTTATAGCCTCTGAGGAAATGCCTTTGCTAAGACTTAGCTGTTGGCAGTAACAGTTTGAAGCTAAAATACGCTTTATATTTCATCTCAGCATTTGCCTTTTGACTCGTTCCACCACTGAAATGTAGACTCCAAAAAACTACTCTGAAATTGAATTCAGGCCTTGGGTTTCAAGAGGTTTCCCAGTCTTTTTCCAAAAGAGTGAAGATACCATTTCTTAACTTGACCTTTCAATTTTTTAAAAAAGCAGTGTGCTTGTTTTTGATGAAGGCTTGTTATATTAGTTTTTTTAATTGTTTTATTAGAATTAACATGTACACTAACTTGGTCATTTTCACAGAAAAGTGATATAAGAGAGAAATAAATACTGTACTCAATGAATAACATTTTTGTCCGCTGTGCATCTTTTAGGCATAAAATTGGGACTGTACAGAAAGAGAAAGTGGCAGTGCAGAAGATGGCTGAAAACTTTAAGAAGCAGGTGAGTCCCCTTCCTTCTAGGTGATCATTTTCTCCATTTTCAATATAGAAAAAAGGGTATTTTTTTAGACAGAATAAGTTGTGAATAGTTTTTTAGAACTCCACTGTTTTCAGTGACCTTTCTCAGCAGCAGAAAAATGTTTAGATTGTTTAATTTTTGCTCATGAGAACAAAATTTGTAAAGATATACATCTCTAAGGTAGTTGGTTCCTATTGAGAAGACCTCAGCCTGCCTGGTGCCTGCCTTCTTCTGGAATGATTGCAAAGGAAAGAAGTTTAATCCAAGAAGACTAGGAGAGTTGTCATACATCCAGAAAGTGGAGAACTTGTTTTTCCAGTTTCTTATTTCCAAAGAAATCACGTGTGCGTATGTTTTGTCTGGACTCCTTAATCTCCAAACAGGCATCTGAACTCAGAGCCCGGAATCATCAGCTAGAACTGGAAAATGCCAGACTTGGCCGTAGAAGTTCCCCACATCAGGCAGACATCCAAGATCTTAACCAGCAGCTGAAGAAGGTGTTTCGGCAGCGAGAAAAGGAGGTCGGCAAGTGTGGGCCGGAAGAATGGGGGAGAGAGCATTCCCAGCTCAAGGAAGAACTGGAGAATTGTAAAATCCAGGTATTACAGGCTCTAATCGATGCTGCTGCACTGTCGTGCCAGATTCAGTTTCTCACCTGTGCTGTGAACTCAGAAGGTGCCTTTAGGCTAGCTAACTCTCTCAGTCCCCGCAATTTCCTTCTCTCCAGCCCCATCCTGTGCTGGGAAGGGGAATAATCTTTGCCTGCCCATCTGATGCTGTTGCCTAGATTATTATCCAAGCTAATCTAAATCAAGGGTGGCAGGCCATAGTGTTATAAAAGCACTTCCCCTCACTTTGCTGCTGTTTTCCTTTCTCCGACCGTCCTTTCAGTCGAGCCAAAAGAGATGTCTCCCATCTTCCCATGCACCCAAACTTAATTTTCTGTGATTTGCTTCTAGTCCTCCACGCTGGTCTCGTCCTTGGAGACAGAGCTGTCTCAGCTCAGGGTTCAAGCCCAGGCTCTGGAGCAAGAGAACAACTTCCTCAAGGAAGAACTGGAGAAGGTAAAGCAGGTAAGGGCAGGTATGAGCAAGCCCATTCAAGAGGAGATCTTTTCCTGGGAAGCATTCCTCGTAGCCTTGTATGGATGACCTCGGAAGCTCAGCTGCAGTCACTTCCTAGACATTTTTGGGATTTAAAAATAGCAAAAACAGCAGTAGTAGTAGTAGTAATAATAATAATAGGGTTTTTTTATTCGGAGTTTTTCCACCAGCAGTAATGTACAACCAGAAAAATGGGTGAGAGCTGGACAATGAAGAAAGCTGATAGGAAGAAAATCAACTCCTTTCAAATGTGGTGCTGGGGAAGATTTTCTGCCAAAAAGATGACTAAATAGCTCTGAGGTCAAATCAAGCTGGAACTCTCCCCAGAAGCCAAGATGACTAAATTGAGGTTGTCATACTTTGGATATATCGTGAGAAGATATAACTCTGTAGAAAAGACAGTCATGCTTGGTAAGGTAGAATGTGATAGGAAAAGAAGACAGCATTGCAGGGGGGTTGATTCAATCAAGGAAGCCCTGAGTTGGTTAGACCTCATCTGGAATCCTGTGTCCAGTTCTGGGCACCTCAATTTAAGGATATTGACAAGCTGGAGCATGTCCAGAGGAGGGCAACTAAAATGGTGGAGGGTCTGGAAGCCATGAAGCCCTATGAGGAGCAGCTTAGGGAGCTGGGGACGTTTAGTCTGCAGAAGAGGAGGTTGAGAGGAGACGTGATAGCCGTGTTTAAATATTTGAAGGGATGGCATGTCGAGGAGGGAGCGGGCTTGTTTTCTGCCGCTCCAGAGACCAGGACAAGGAGCAATGGATTCAAGCTGCAGGAAAGGAGATTCCACCTGAACCTCCGGAAGAACTTCCTGACAGTCAGGGCTGTCCGGCAGTGGCATAGGCTGCCTCGGAGTGTGGTGGAGTCTCCTTCTTTGGAGGTTTTTAAGCAGAGGCTGGATGGCCATTTGCTGGGACTGCTTTGAATGTGTGTTCCTGCATAGAAGGGGTTGGACTGGATGGCCCCTGGGGTCTCTTCCAATTCTGTGATTCTATGAGTTTGCAAGACCTGAGCAGGGCTGTTGAGAACAGGGTGGCCTGGGCTTCTCTCATTTATAGGGTCACCATAAGTCAAAGTTGACTTGATGGCAGTTAAGACTAACAATGTCAGGAGCTGAATTCACACACACAAATAGTACAATGCATAAACACTATTTATTTGGAGTGAGATACATCGTACAAGACTTCAGTGAGAGGACGAAAGTTCAAAAGCAATAGCAAGTGCTCAAGAATCCCATCCTTCCCCCTCCCTCTTTCAAGAGACCTTGAAGCAGTGAGAGCCTGGCAGAGCTTATCAGCGCATTCCTGGCATTTGTTTACCTGACGGTCTCTGGTTCCCAGGCTTTGGTTGCGAGCAAGCTGCTACCTAATGCTGGACTACATATCCCATTACTATAATATGGAGGGCATCCTGAGAGACAAAGCGGGGAAAGGGAAAGGATAAGCTTGTCACAGAATGTTGGCTGCAGGGGGCGTGAAGGAGGCCGGCTGCATCACCCACCATATGGAATTTCCCAAAAGACTACAAGCACCCATAAAACCTGCCCAAATGTCATAACAAATTAATTATGTTGTTGTTATTTGCCATCAAGTTGACTTCAATCTATGGTGACCCTATGAATGGGAGATCAACTGTGATGGCTACCTCCGTCATCCACTGTGGTGCTCAGGTCCTGCAAAGGCAGGGTGTCCATGGCTTCCTTGACTGAGTCCATCCACCCTGTAATGCGGGCTCCCTCTTTTCCCGCCAACTTACACTCCACCAAGCATTATCTCCCTTTCCAGTTACCGTATTTGCTGGCATACAGAACGCGCCTTTTTTCCTAAAAAATGCCTTCTGAAAATGGGGTGCATCTTATACACCAGTAAATACGGGACTTTGAAAACTCCTGCAAACAATTGACTTAGAGTGGGGCTTGTACTTTGTACAGTCTTACCTCTTGTGTTTAATCTTTCTGTAGACTATTGATTTGTGGGGAATAAAGCTCTCTGGGTTTAAGAAAAAAAAAGAAAGTGGGAAAACATCAGCAGCCCCTTTAGGAGAGGAAGAGAGCCCACCTTTCTGCAGCCCCTCCCTCCTTCCTCCCATTCGCCCCTCTCAGCGGGGTCTGTTTCCTGGAGCCAACCACCTGTGGGACAGGGGGGAGTAAGGAATTGCCTACGCTGTGGCACAGGGCATTTTCCCAGCCCCCCCCCCCCCGCTACAGTTGGTTGGCTCCTGCTCAGCACAGCCTGCAAAGCCCTGTTGGTTTCTGTTCCTGGGGTGGGAGGAAAGGAGTGGGACGGAGGTGCACTTTCTTCCCTCCCAGCCTGAACGGGAAGTCTGGTTTCTTCCGGAGGAGGTGCAGTTTTCTACCCCAGCCTTGGTTGGGGGCGGCGGGGGGGGCAATGAGCCAAGAAGGGGGGGCCCAGAAGGAAGAGGAGCAGCCTCCAGATGCTTTGAGCCCCCTCTTTTGGCTGCTGCCTTTTGCTTCCCCTTTTCGGCACAGGGCTCAGCAGCTCCTGTCATAGAATCATAGAAATGTAGAGTTGGAAGAGACCCCAGGGGCCATCCAGTCCAACCCCCTGCTATGCAGGGACACCCTCAAAGCACTCCCTTGGACAGATGGCCACCCAGCCTCTGCCCAAAAACCTCCAAGGAAGGAGACTCCACCACACTCCCAGGCAGCAGATTCCACTGCCGGACAGCCCTGACCGTCAGGAAGTTCTTCCTGAGGTTCAGGTGGAATCTCCTTTCCTACAGCTTGAATCCATTGTTCCTTGTCCTAGTCTCTGGAGCGGTAGAGAACAAGCCCGCTCCCTCCTCAACAAGACATCCCTTCAAATATTTAAACATGTCTATCGTTTCCCCTCTTCACCTTCTCTTCTGCAGACTAAACATCCCCAGCTCCCTAAGCCACTCCTCGTAGGGCTTCATGCCTTCCAGACCCTTCACCCTTTTGGTCGCCCTCCTCTGGACACGTTCCAGCTTGTCGACATCCTTCTTGAATGGAGGTGCCCAGAACTGGGCACGGGATTCCAAATGAGGCCTAACCAATGCAGTTTCCATGAGATTCAAACCCTTGTCCCCAGAGTTGTAGTCGAACACTCAAACCACTACATCCCGCTGGCTCTTTTCCAAGGCGTAACCACTTATGTTTTAAGTGGGCTCCCTTTGCGTAGCTAAGGCTGGTTTCTTTCCACAGTTGCCCCGATGCCCAGATATCTCCGACCTCCAGAATGAGATTTCCAGTGTCGTTGTGAAGAATGAAAAGCTGCTGAAAGAGAAGGAAGCGCTCAATGAAGAGCTGAACAGATGTGTGGAGAAGGTGAGGGCTTTGGATGGTACCGTGCATGCATGCAACCTTCATCCCTGGCTAATTAAATGAAAGCCATACTTACCAGTAGAAATGGCCATTACGCTGTTCTGATAATTATCTGTGCTCACATCACTCAGATAACTGTGGCTGCTCGGATATATGGGGTGCATTAATCACCATAGCTTGAAATGGTGTCTGTCCTTCCCAGAGGCTTGGTACTGTTTCATACTGAGACCGGGGCACATCACTGACTCAAAGAAAACCTCTGTTACTTGTTAGCGGCATTGTAGCTTTGGTGCCGTCCAAGAATCCAGGATGCCAGGCTGAATGCTAACAAGCTCCCTGCCCGGGGCCTCTCTCCTCCCACTGCAGTTAGCTAAAGCAGCCTTCCTGGAGAACCTTGTCACTTCCTTGAAGCAAGAGAAGACATCTCTGGAGCACCAGAATCAGTCGCTGAAAGCCCAGATTACAACATCACAAGAGAAGGTGTGTGGTTGGCTCTCACTTCTTAAGTCTCTGGAGGATGCTGGTATCCCCTGTGATTAGGTTGATGCAGGATTGAAACAACAGCATTGTTCCTAGCGTGGAGGATTAGCTCTTTTCTTATCATTGATGCGTAAGACCTACTTTATGCATTTTCTTACACACGCACACCCTCAGTTTACTGCAGGGGAAAGGCTTTGCTTCTGTTTCTTGGAATGTATTATCTGCCAACAGAGGATAAAACCTTCATGCATTTGATGAGATCAGCCCATGAGAGTTTGTCTTGCAGTAACACTGTTAACCTTCAAAGAACCACAGGGGTCTTCTCTCTCCCACCCTTCTTCCAAGGAGCATGCAGGGCTTATCCCATTTCGCCAGTGCAATAATCTTTTTGGACAGGCCAAGTTGGCAAAGCCCAAAGGACGCCTCAGTGAGTTTCATAGCTGAGCAGGGATAGAAACCTGGGCCTTAGTAATCCAAGCGTATCTGATGCTGCATCACTCTGATCTGCCATATATATGAGCAAAATGTCTTCCATTCCTAGAATCTGTGATTTTTAAAATACAGCACTCTAATGAGAGAGATGCAGCAATGTATATGTGTGGATGGATGAGGCCCAGGTTCCTCTCCTTGCTCAGCCATGAGACTCACTGTGGCATCCTTTGGGGTAAACAACAGTATCTCGACTTGGCCCGCCCAACAAGATTACTGTTCTGGCAAAATGGAATAACACTTGTGAGCCCCTTGGAAGAAGGGTTGAGTCATTCAGAGCCCCTGTTAAAACAACATGTAGGCAGTGGAGGGAGAAGCATTCTCAGTATAGCCGGGGCGGGGGGACTTTTAAGCCTTCAGATATTTGGCCTGCAGCTCCCATCAACCCCACCCGGTATGAAGGATTGTGGGAGCTGTAGTCCAAAATATCTGGACAGCCAAAGTCTCCCCAGCCCAGCTCTACAGCTGAAGTTCCCCACTGAGTCCCTTTGGTCTCCCTATTCTAGTGCAGCAATTTATCTCCATGTTACTTAAACAGCAAATGGCCTCAGTTCTTGACTTTCTGAACAACCTGCATCAGATGGCAACAAACTATAGCCATTCCTGCTCACTTTACAGGAAGCCCCCGCCTTTTGACACCCCGTAATCTGAAGCCTCGCTCTTTCAGCACTTCCACATTAAAGACAAGTTCCATTAATTCAATCTGCTCTTTTGTCGGTTCTTCTTGCCTGTGGAGGAGGCTTGGTTGGGACTGCTCGTACACACAGTCCCAAGTCTTGCCTACAGAAAGAGCGGGTTCTCTGGTTGAACTAGTGGAACTTGTCTGTAAAGTTCTTCGTGCCAGTGGTGTGTGTGCACGCGTGTGCACGTGCCTCCACTGGCCCCTTGCCTCTCCACCTCCACCCCTATTCTGGCCGGCCAGGGTGGGGCAGACAGCATCCCAGCTCCACTCGCTTTATCTGTGCGTACATGCGCACATCCCTCTGCTCCAAGCTGTCCACCCCTTCGTAGAATCATAGAGTTGGAAGAGACTCCAGGGGCCATCCAGTTCAACCCATGCTGTGCAGGAACACCCATCAAAGCATTCCCAACAGGTGGCCCTCCAGCCTCTGCTTCAAAACCTCCAAAGGAGGAGGAGATTCCACCACACTCCGTGGAGGCGGCAGCAGATTCTACTACCGGACAGCTCTGACCATGAGGAAGTTCTTCCTGAGGTTCAGGTGGAATCTCCTTTCCTGCAGCTTGAATCCATTGCTCCTTGTCCTAGTCTCTGGAGTGGCAAAGAACAAGCCCGCTCCCTCCTCGATATGACATTTCTTCAAGTACTTAAACATGGCTATCCTGTCCCCTCTCAACCTTCTCTTCTGCAGACTAAACGTCCCCAGCTCCCTAAGCCGCTCCTCGTAGGGCTTCATGGCTTCCAGACCCTCCACCATTTTGGTGACCGTCCTCTGGACGCGCTCCAGCTTGTTCATTTCCCTCGACATCCTCTCCAGCCTGTTCTGCTCTCTCCTCTCCCTTGCCCAGCGAAGGGCAGAGTTGTCTCCCGTAGAGTACGAGCAGACAGTTTGTACCATCAATGAGCATGGAGGAAGGGAATGGGGAGAGGAAAATGCCGCCTCCTGGGTTGAAGGGAAGAGTTTCTGTGTGTGTGTGTGTGTCAGAGATTCCCTTCTTTTCAGGGAAGGTTTAGTCATTTTCTTTGGATTCCTTTCTTATTTGACAGGTTAGGGACCAGAGCACATAATGGTTCTGCATTTCTTTTTATTGTTATTATATATTTTAATAAGTATTTTAAAAAGAACATAAAATACACAATACAAATAAACTGTACAATACAAATGTTCATAATACAAGTCTACCCATATTGACAATAAACCAAGAAAACATGTTAACATACTAAATTAAACTATCTAAACTAATCAAACAAGTAACAAGTTAACAGATTTTAAAAAATAAGAAATAAATCTAAACTAACAAATACGAATAGCTAAAAAAACCAAATACTTACTACACATAATAAAAGGTGATTCCCTCCCCACTATCAACTGCCCATAGAATCTTTTATCTAAACACTAGTACCATAAATCTACCCCACACAATTAACGTTAACATTGCTGTTCATCTTAAATCTGTGTTTCTGTAACATAAAATATTTGAATCAGTATTTGAATTAAAGGTAATTATTTCTTCGTTAATTAACATCTTTACTACACAACTAAATGACTTACTCTCTCTAAAACATATTGATATTTAATATAGTATATGTAACATGTATAAAAAAAGAAAATACTAAAATATAGCAACAAAGCAAAATCGTCTATAATTTTCTTAATCTCTTTTTGCATGATATCAAATTATATATTGTAAAATTTATATGGTTCTGTGTTTCAACAATTTCTGCTTTTTGACAGCATAGTGGTCCCTAAGCTGTTGAGTAAGTCGAGGTCACCAGTACACCTTTGCAGAGAAGAAAGGAACTCCATGTTCCAGTGCAGGCAGTGATGGGAGATGGGGAATACGCTCTGCACAAAAGTTTTGCATCCATTAGATTTCTCACTTTGTGATGTCACTGCCTCCATCCTGTATACGTGGCTCTCAGTCTCGCAAGGGAGGCGGAAAGCAGAAACTGCGTGTCGGGAACTGAGATCACACACGCAAAAGTAACAGTGCTAGTGCATGATTTATTAGCAGCGTGATGCTGGTACAAGACTTCAGTGATCGAAACCGAAGGCAATTTGCAGAGACAAAACGTTATAGCTTACAATCCTTTCCCACGGTAAACAGTCAGCTAATGACCTTGGGGGAACTGATTGAGACCGGTACTCACTATCCGTGCTAAATTCCAGGTAGTGTTTACATAACAGTCTCTGGTACACATTCTTTGTTACAAGCAAGCAGTTACATGTTTCTACTACATATCCCATACTAAATACCTTCCCCATAGAATATGGAGGGACCACCCGACACTACGTCCCTTTGCATGTCTTTCTGTGTTGGTTTTGAAATCTGTTAAGTGCCCTATTAGCACTGGATTGATCTCTTTGTCCCCTGTACTTCTTCAGATGCAGAGTTTCGATGACGCCGTACAGAACGTCAACCTGCAAATGTCCCGACTCAGGTCAGACCTTAGGCTGTCCCAGCAGGAGAAAGAAGCTCTGGAACAAGAAGTGATGGCGTTACACAAGCAGCTGCGGACGGCCAATGACAAGGTAGCCCTGGGATCGGTTTCAGGTCGTGGGGAGAGAAGAGCAAAAGTGGACGGGAAGGAGGGTGGGTTTACTTTTAGCAACGTGCATCTCAAGTTTGTTTCTTTGCAAGCTCTGTTGCCAGCGTGTGTTTGTGTCTGTGCTCTTTTAGAAGAGTTAGTGCTGGGGGCTGTGGCTTCCAGAATCCCTCACCCAGCGTGGCCGGTGGGAGACGGAGGCCATTTCCGCACAAGACTGTTCCAGTGCTATGATTGCACTTCCAACATCCTATGGAATCCTGGGGTTTGCAGTTTAGGGAGGGGCCTTTGAGGACCCCAGGATTCCATAGGATGTAGGAAGTGCAATCATAGCACTAGAACAGTCTAGCGCAGAAATGGCCGTAGTCCAAAAAAGTGAAATTACTAACCTCTGCCTGTTTTGGAGGATCAAGTTTGAGGAAAGGGGTTCTCATTTGGTCAAGTTTCCCACTGTTAAAAAGAACATCTCCTGCCTATGATCGTTATTGTTATCACTGTATCCCAATTTTTTTCTCAGTCTGAGGCACAAGGTGGCTGACAAAAGATAAAACAATGTAATTATACGTAATTAAACTGTTCACAGAATTAATAGCAGGTCCTTTTTCGCTTTCTTACCCACACAGGCAGAATCTTGGAAAAGCTTAGTAGCACTGTCAGAGGAGATAAATACATACCTATACATACATTTACAGAATAATTTGGTCTCAGTCTTGTTTAGCCTTCCCAATCATCCTAGGGAGTTGTTGTGTGCTGTCGAGTCAACTCCAACTTATGGAGACTCTCTTGCAGGGTTTTCTTGTCCAGATTACACAGAAGAGGTTTTCTGTTGCCTTTCTCTATGGCTGAGAGAGAGTCACTCTGTTGGCTCTCCATGGCCAAGCAGAGAAATGTAGGGTCCTGCACTTGGGCAGAAAAAATGAAAGTCACAAGTATAGGATGGGGGATGTGTGGCTGGATAGCAGTACGTGTGAAAGGGATCTAGGAGTCTTGGTAGGTCACAAGCTGAACATGAGTCAGCAGTGTGATGCAGCAGCCAAGAAAGCCAATGCAATTCTTAGTTGCATCAATAGGAGTATGGTGTCTAGATCAAGGGAGGTACTGATGCCACTCTATTCTGCATTGGTTAGGCCTCCAGAAGAGGGCGACCAAAATGGTGAAGGTTCTGGAAGCCATGAAGCCCTATGAAGAATGCCTTAGGGAGCTGGGGATGTTCAGTCTGCAGAAGAGAAGGTTAAGAGGGGACATGATAGCCATGTTTAAATACTTGAAGGGATGCCATGCAGAGGAAGGAGAGGGCTCGTTTTCTGCTGCTCCAGAGACCAGGACAAGGAGCAATGGATTCAAGCTGCGGGAAAGGAGATTCCACCTGAACCTCAGGAAGAACTTCCTGACAGTCAGGGCTGTCCGGCAGTGGAATCTGCTGCCTCCATGGAGTGTGGTGGAGTCTCCTTCTTTGGAGGTGTTTCAGGAGAGGCTGGATGGCCATCTGTTGGGAATGCTTTGATGGGTGTTCCTGCATAGCAGGGGGTTGGACTCGATGGCCCCTGCGGTCTTTTCCAACTCTGTGATCCTATGATTCTGTGATTCTAAGCAAGGATTCAAACCCTGGTCTCTTAGAATTATAGTCCAGTGTCGCAACCACTACACTGCACTGGCTCTCACCATCAGTAGCTGCCTCTTCGACCCTGGGCTCCCGGCCCAACATTCAGCCTATGACACCAAGCTTGCTTCCAGCCTGTGAAGTAGGATCCTACAGTTCTCATTTTATGGGTGTGTGGGAGGGTAAGCGAACTCATGGCCACAAAAATAGGCCAGCACTTTAGAGGAACTTGAACGTAGGTCTCTTAGCTCCCAGTCCATCAAACTCCCTGGTGGTGTGCTACAGAGGTAGAATCATAGAATCATAGAAGCATAGAGTTGGAAGAGACCGCAGTGGCCATCCAGTCCAACCTCCTGCTATGCAGAAACACCCATCAAAGCATTCCCAACAGATGGCCATCCAGCCTCTGCTTAAAAATCTCCAAAGAAGGAGACTCCACCACACTCCACTGAGGCAGCATCTCCCACTGCCGGACAGCTCTGGCTGCCAGGAAGTGCTTCCTGATGTTTAGGTGAAATCTCTTTTTCTGTAATTTGAATCCATTGCTCTGTGTCCTAGTCTCTGGAGCAGCAGAAAACAGGCTTGCTCCATCTTCAACATGACATCCCTTCAGATATTTAAACATGGCTATCAGGTCAGCTCTTAACCTTCTTTTTGTCAGGCTAAACGTACTCTGACTCCGATCCATGCACTTTCTTTCTGTCTTCAGAACGAGGTTCTGGAAGTAGCCGTGCACTCGGCAGGACTGCAGAGCCAGCAGAAGAAGCTGTGCTGGGATGAACTGGACCAGCTGGTCAAGCAAGAGCAGCAGCTGTTAAGGCAGGAGAATGAGAGGCTCCAGCGGGAGGTCCAGAGCGCCAAGGCGGACCTTGCGCATTCCAGGGAAAAGGTAAACAGGCATCCTTCCCACATGCATCTTGACGTCCACCTAGCTTGCTTTAATACCTTGGAACAGATAGTAGCATTTCTTCATTCGTCCTCACGGCTAGTCTATGTGATTATAAAAGTTTAGAAGAGTTAACTGTGTTAGACTGCAGTGCCGTTTTGGGCGATTCTGGGAGATATGGCCCCCAAAAACTTACTTTCCCAAGTTCTGATATTAAATGATCCCCGTGTTGTCCGGCCTGGGACACAGACTGGGATTGACACAAGGTGAAGACAACCTGGACTCAGAGTCGGTGAGAGGTTATGAGATCAAATGTTGCATACAGTCAGCAAGGACCAGGGCAGGAAATGCAGTCACAGACCAGCTGGAAGCCAAATACCAAATTGAAGGGACGAAACGAAGTGAGAGACAGTCTATGCTACCTCTTGAGGACAGGTTGCTCACACCGCTGCACTGGACTGGTGGCATTGTCTCTCAATCTAGGCATTTTTCAAGAAATTGTTACGGAGTGACCGTTCACCCTTTCAGGAGGTTCATGGATAGAATCTTCTCCACCATATGCATGCAGTCCTGACCTTTAGGTTGTGTTGAAAGTGATTAAAAAAAAAAAACAGAGAAAGAGAGAGAGAACATCAATACAGAGCTGCAAATACATTTGCACACATTGATATCCTAGCAATTTTTATTATCCTGCCAAGCCCCAGAAAATACCTGAATTAAAAAGAAGAAGAGTCCCTAAACTCTTATCAGAGCTTAGAAAAATTAGTTTAAAAAGCCACACCTGATCTGGGATTGCAAAAGACATATATGTGGGGATTATTTTTATTTGAGTTTTGCAGTAACTTGAAGAAGGCATTAAAATGAGTGAAAAGCATGCAATTCACTGATTAAACTGTATGCGCCCATTTGCGAGTAACAATCAATTTTGCTACTTTAACTGTTCTTGTAGTATTTTAAGCTGGTTTTGTGAGCAACCTGTGAATATTTCTAGCCCTCCACAAACCATATTTAAAACACACAAAGAAGTACAGTACAATCCGCAGAGTCAACTCACCGTGGATTCAAATGCACGGTACACTGTAACCTTTGAATCTGCCGTGGGAAGAAAGCCAGCCGCCTGGTTCTGCCTTCAAGGAGGCAGGGTTCCTTCGCAAGGCAGAAGCGGGCGGCTGGTGGGGCTTGGCCACCACTTCTACTGTTGCCCTGTGCCATTTTTAATAGGAACTTACAAGCCTCACCTCGCATTGGCAGTGTCTCACAGTCTCAAGAAGTTTGCAGAGAAGACGAGGCAAGACTTAAAAGCCCTCTATTAAAAATGCCATGGGGTAGCAGCGGAAGCAGCCGCAAATAATCCACAAATAATTAAATCCAAGAATGTTAAACCTGTGGATGTGGAGAGCCACCTGTACTTGTCATATCTTATTCTTTGTTAGTGAGGCTGTAGGAAAGTCCTGTTTCAGAAGCAAGACAATTGATGGGAACAATATTATTTCATTGTGCAGGAAGCCCCCTCCTTTTGGCAACCCAAAAGTATCTGATGACTTGCTCTTTTGACACTTCCAAATTAAAGACAAGTTGCATTAATTTCATGGGGGTTCCACTCTTTTATCAATTCTTCTTGCCTGTGAGGCTCACCTAGAAGAACTCGCACATGCACGATTGATCTGTGGCAGGGAGGAGGCACTGAGTTGCTGACTTTGCAAACAGCACACGGTTGGTCAGTCCCAAGTGAGCCCCCAGTATGTCCTCCGTGCTCCCTGCAGTACGGCACATAGGTTCCACTTTTCAACCAATTCCATTTTCTGACAGTGCTCCAGTACCCAACCTGTCAGATAAGGAAGCCTGTATAACAAGTAACATTTATCAGTTACTTTTTAAAGTTGTTGCTTTTTTTTTTTAAAGAACAGCAAAAGTAATGCAACATGTTGCTTTTGCAACAAGTAATGGTAACAAATTACTTTACAAACACAATAATTAGGGAAGGGAATGACTTAATTTTAAGAATTAACTGTGCAGTCTCTGCAAGAGTGTGAATACTTTGACACTCAAGGCCGTGTTCTGAACTGTGAATGACTATGGCCATTTCTGCACTCGACTGTTATAGCGCTACTATTCCACTTTCAACATCCTATGGAATCCTGGGGTTTGCAGTTGAGTTGAGTTGCAAACCCCAGGATTCCATAGGACGTTGAAAGTGGAATAGTAGCGCTATAACAGTCGAGTGCGGAAATGGCCTTCATCAGCAGCATCACCAGGTGGATATCTTCCAGTGACCCCAACATCTGGCGAGGTAGTTCAAGGTGCACCTCTTGGAAGCAAAGTCACCTCTCTCCCTCCCCTTCTGGGAGCTCATTTCTAAGTAAACACAAAAGCAGCTGGACTACAACATTTGTTCAACTTGTAGTGCGTTTTCTCCCATCAAAAGATTATTTTTTATGCACCTGTTTTATTTCAGAAACCATTGTATGGAATTAATTGGATGGGTAAATTTATACCTGGACACTTTGAACAGCCTTGCCTGGAATGTGCTGATTGTATATTTTAATGTTTATTAGTCATCTCTCCTTCCATACATTCACAAGCTAATACTCAGAACCAGCTTAAAATACTATGAAAAGAGTAGGAAAATAAATGGTGACTTGTATATGGAATGCAGCCAATCACCAAGCACCATGGGCAAAGTTTTCCCGGTCAGCTGGCCTTTCTTCTAAGAGGGCTCTTTGTAACAAAGAAGGAGAGACAGAAACTGAATATGAGAATGTTCTAACCATCTTTAAATATTTGAATGGATGTCATATGGAAGATGGAGCAAGCCTGTTCTCTGCTGTTCCAGAGACTAGGACACGGAGCAATGGCTTCACACTTCAGGAAGAGAGATTCCACCTAAACACTGGGAAGAACTTCTAGGGATATTTAACAGTGTATGTAAGGGCTATTTAACAGTAGAATGGGCTGCCTTGAAGGATGGTGGCGCTCTCCTTCTTTGGAGGTCTTCAAATAGAGGTTGGATAGCCGTCTCCGTGGAATGCCTCGGCTGCATATTCCTGCATGGCAGAAAGGGATTGGACTGGATGCCTCTTGGGATCTCTTCCAATTCTGTGATTCTGTTTCTCCCTCTCTGCTAAATAAAATAGTATTTGGCCTATGCTGTTCCCAGGTACGGCAGCTGGAGTCCACCATCCTATCCATGAAGCACCAAAAGCACCAAAGCCAGTCAGGGGTTGTGAAAGCCATTGAACAAGAGAAGCTGAGCTTGAAGAGAGAGTGTGAGAGGCTGCAGAAGGAGTTGACTTCAGCCAACAGGAAGGTCGGTGGCAGACGGGAGTATATCTTTTTCCCAGGCTCTTGGGTGAGCAGTCACAAACTTTGCCCTCCTCCTAGATGTTTTGGACTTCAGCTCCCAGCATTTCTGAATATTGGCCAAGCTGACTAGGACTTCTGGGAGTTGAAGTCCGGAACACCTGCAGGACTAAAGTTTGGGAACCACTGATTTATTTATTTCTTATTTGGCAAAAGGCCACCAAAGCAGCACAAGAAACTTAAAACAGAGTATAAAATGTTGGACTAAATGGACCTTCAGTCTCATCCAGCAGGACTTTAATGTTGCTGACTCTTATCTCTCATCATTTACGTTCACAGCCTTCTTTTGGCGGAGTCATGCTCACATTAAAATACCCTTTGTAAACTCCTTACCCTTTATAAACTATGGGGGACAGATTGAAGTCATTGTCTCCCCAAGCAAGAACTTTGCTCCCTGATGAAATTTTCATTCACTCTCCGAAATTTCTACCATTGCAGGAAGCGAGACATGGAAAGACATTGACACCTAGAACTCTTCTATCTGCTGTGCTTCTTTTCCTTTGGTTTGCCTGTCTGCCCCTTTTCTTTGGATGCCCAGAATGTGTTTCTAAATGTTCAAGTGACATTTGAAATTACTTCCTTGCTAGAAACTTGGGGATGGAACGGAAATTTCACTGGGGATGCAAAATTCTTATTTGGGGGCAGTGGCCTCATTTTTCCACCCTGACATCTATTTCTATTTATTTATTTAAAGTGTGTCTGTATTGCCTCCCAGCCCACAAGGGCTCCCGAGACAATGAACAAAAGAGAACCAATTAACACAATACAATTGCCATTTCCGCACTAGATTGGTATAGTGCTATTATTCCACTTTCAGCATCCTATGGAATCCTGGGGTTTGCAGTTTAGGGAGGGGCAAACCCCAGGATTCCATAGGATATTGAAAGTGGAATAATAGCACTATAACAGTCTAGTGCAGAAACAGCTAAAGATAAAAACATTTATTTAAAAGACATTAAAATACCCTTTATAAACCCTTTATAAACTCCTAGAAATGGTCAGTTTACACCCCTAGAGGCTCACCAGCGTGAGGCCAGTTTGTGTAAACACACAATTGTGTAAATTGTGCCTATAATCCCCCAACCCCGTTGCTTATGCAGCTCAGAGCCAAACTAGCCGTGGTTGAGTTTTGACAGTTTGCTGTACTCTTCTGTCTTGAAGTTCTTTTTGCTATAAGACTGAAAACAACACTTTGCATGAGCCAGTGATTAATCTCACGCTACGTTCCCAGGCCTAAAATGCAATTTCCCTGCTTGACAGATCAGCCAGATGAATTCTCTTGAGCTTGAGCTGCAGACGATCAATTTGGAAAACGAAGGCCTCAGGAAAAAACAAGTGAGACTGGATGAGCAGGTGATGGAGGTACATTTCAGTACATGTCGTATCTGTTTTATTATCTAGAAGAAGAAATAAACTGGGAATCCTTTCAGTTTTTCCAAGGCATTGTACCAAGAGGTTTCTCTTGAATTACAGATTCCGAGTGCCCCTGGACTATATGAGGTGACAAATATGAAACTCCCACAACAGAACATCTGAAAAACAAGGAGTTTTTAGCCTAGTTTTCAAGAGAAGAATTGTATACCTCCTTCATCTAGGTCAACCTTCCCCAACCTTGTGCCCTCCAGATGAGTTTGACAACAATTCCCATTGTCCTAAGCTGACCAGGACAACACATCTGGGGGATATGGAGTTGGAGAAGGCCAATTTAGGCAAAACTGATGGCTCTGGTGAAGTGGACTTTGTCCACAAAAGCTTATGCTCAGAATTTCTTCTTCCCAGTTAATCTCAAGGCTGCTACTGGATTCTTTTATGTCTTCCAATGCTCAAACAAACAAACAAACAAACACAGCTGTCTCTTTGGATGCTGGAAAAAAATTGGAGAGGTGAGCTGCATCAGCTGCTGTCAGCTGGATTAACCAATGGGACATCCATGAATTAAGGCAGAATTTCAGAGGCCAGAACTCGTGAAGGAAGGGACAAGATCAGGAAAAGATTGGGAGAAAACTCCTCTTAATATGCACAGTGGTGCTCAGCAAAATCAAAGTGGTCTTATAAACGTGTGAGGGGGAGGAGACCTGCAGTCTCTGGCCATTTCTGCACTAGCCTGTTATAGCGCTATGATTCCACTTGCAACATCCTATGGAATCCTGGGGTTTGCAGTTGAGGGAGGGGCCAGCTGGCCCCTCCCTCAACTGCAAACCCCAGGATTCCATAGGATGTTGCAAGTGGAATCATAGCGCTATAACAGGCTAGCGCGGAAATGGCCTCAGCTAATGCAAATGGCTGGCATTGAGCATTTGATCATTATATTGTCAGGCTTTTGATTCTTCATTGGCTTCGCGGTATTTAGGGAGGCCCCTCCCTAAAATGCAAACCCCAGGATTCCATAGGATGTTGAAAGTGGAATAATTGCACTGTCACAGTTTAGTGCGGAAATGGCTGAAGTCGTATCAGCTCTCCAAGTCCTTTCAGTTGGATCCTAGGGACTGAACCTTAATGCCTTCCACATGCAAAATACATGCTCTCCAAGGAGACCAAGCATTTTCCTTACAAAAGCCCCATAAAACAACATTTGACTTTGCCCTGTTTGTGGGATTGTACCTCAAGGCTGTATGCTTTTGCTGAGTCCTCTGAGAAGGTGGTAGCTCTGATTTTACCCTGTGCTTCAAAACGTTCCGTATGGTGCAATCCCCCTTTGTCCGTGGGGGATACATTCCAAGATTCCCTGTGGATACCTGATACTGTGGATAGTACTGAGCCCTCTAGGTTCACAGACGCCATAGAAAGGCTTTGTACTGCCAGACAGCGCGAAGCCTCTCTATGGTCCCTGTGAAGCTGGAAACGGCTCTGGCATCACCAGAAGTATCCTGCTAGTTTTGCAAGCACAACGGAGCGGCTTCCTCCTGTCTTCTCTGCGGTCCGTGTGAAGCTTCATACCTGGAAGTCTTATTCCTTCTCTGATTACTGTTTTGAAGGCCCGTTCCCCCTATACAATTATAGCACTGTGATCCCACTTTAACTGCCCACGGCTGCATCCGATGGAATCCTGGGATTTGTAGTTTCATTAAGTTGTTTAGAATTCTCAGCCAGAGAGCTCTAGAGCCTCCCCAAACTACAAACCCCAGGATTCCATTGGATATTGCCATGGCAGTTAAAGTGGAATCATAGTCCTATAAATGGGTACTGTGAAAGGGTCCTGGGATTCTTTCACAGCCATGAGGTCTAGAAACCTGTGTTTTGTTTTTAATACAAGTCAAGAATCTTGAGAAGCTGAATTCTGTATATGAGACTTAAATGTGGAAGGCATGACACACATGGCTTAGAGGATATTCCATTGTGGGGAACAGAAATGATAGATGTGATCTCTTTTGAGCCTCTCCCTTTCCCACTCTCCCATCTCTTTTGGTTTCTGTGAGAGATCTCTTGCCCCGCTGTATCTTGCTTGCCCTTTTCTGTGCAGACTTTGCCTTGGTCCTTCCTAGCCTTTAAATCCTGTATATAATGTTTCTCTCTTGCTCTTCTTCTCCATATTCTGGCTAACTCGTGTCTAGACCTTGGTGGCTGGAACTAGCAGAGATGAGTGCAGTGCTCTGCCTGAATTAGCGCGTGAAGGTAGAACCAACCTTTTTTCCCCCGTAATCTCATTGCATGGAAAAGAAAAATCCCATTAGATAGTCCCTCCACCCCTCCTCTTATTGTTGCAGACTTAATTCCAGATTTAATAGCCATGGCCTGTCTCTTCTCAAAGAGCTACTTTTCATTTTAATGAACAGATCAAATGGTTTCATTCAAGCATCATGCAGATAATAGGCAAAAGCAATTAATTCCTCTAATCTTGGGAAGAAAGAGGGAGAGAAGGCTTAGATTTATGCACTGATCTTTCCAAAAATACTTTATAAACTGACTTAATTCAAAGCCAGACTTCAGGAAGATGAAAAGTGGCTCAAGATTCCATTTTCTGGCTTTCTTTCTTTATATTTCTTTTATGTCTTGGAATGGCCATTCATTCTCTTGTGAGAAATGGAGTTCATTAGTCTTATTTTTGCATGCCTTTCATGGAGTTATCAAATTGAAATTTGCACAGCTGGACTTACTGGTGTAGCATGATCCTTGGAAAATTTGTTTCTTATTATGATAGTGGGTTTTTTTTCCCTTAACTTAAAATATTTTGAGTTCTAGCTAAGTACCTGACGAACACATAGATATTGCTGCTGCTGAGTTTGATCATGGTTTGCTTACGTGACTTTTACATGGTACAGAAAAATTCATTCGGGGGGCAGCACAGTTTATGATGACTGCTGGTCACAAGAGCCAACAGTAGAACTTCCATGGTTAGGCACCGTATAGTTCTGATTTCCTAAATGTTGAGGACTAGCACGGTCATAACTAGTCAACTGACTCTTTGAAAAATTCACAACTGGTGCCTTATTATTTCTTTGTGGTCTTTTATATGTTGTCAAATGCTCCATGAACCCACCCTGCTGTTAACAAAAGAGATTTTTTTTTTATTAGAGCTGGCATTGGAATGTAGAGTTCCAGCATCTAAGGCCATTTCCGCACGAGGCAAGGGAATCGCTCCGTGCTGTTACTCACCGGATCTTCTGGCTCCTCGGTCTGGTCCAGGGTGAATCGGAGCAGTGCGAGTTCTTAGATCCGCGCTGCTCCGGCTCCCAAAATGGTGGCTTCCGGTTGGTCGTGGGTCCCGACCACCCGCTGAAGCTCGCCACGCCTAAAGCCCGCCCCCCCCCTGCAGATTGCAGGCTCACGTTGGTGCAAGCCTGCGAATCTGCACGAGGGAGCAGGTGCGCAATGGCGCGCTCCGGAAAAATGAGAAACCTCTTTTTTCCGGTCTTTAAAAAGCACGCTGGAGGACCAGATGGGGGCGTTTCGGAGCGGACTGAGGTGCGGATCTCCGGTAAGTAGTCCGAACCTAGTCAGCTCCAAGGTGCAGACGGACGCACTGTGCCGTTTTAATTCCCCCGTGCGGAAATGGCCTAAGACAGAAAAACGCACTAGTAAATTGTCCACATTTATTAAAGAAACAAACTTTTAAAAAAAAATGAATAAGTTTTAAAATAAAAAATATTTTAGAAATCATAAGACTTATGACCACTGTTAAAAATTAAAATGATGTGTTATATGTTTTTGTGAAGTTGCTCATGCTATTTCACAGTCATAGTGAGCAAATATTCTCTTATTTATTGCTGAAGCTGCCTGAGGAGTTCACAAAATAGAGGTTTTTTAATTGTCAGCAAAAATATCAATTGTTTTGCTAACACTGCAGTACTAAGCACGTCTTCTTGTTGCTGTTGCGTCCATTCAGGTTGTTCTGACTTATGGTGACTCTAAGGTGAGGCTGTCACGGGGCTTTCTCGGCCAGCTTTGTTCAGAGGGGGCTTGCCTTTGCCTTCCTCTGAGGCTGAGAGAGTGTAATTTGCCCAAGGTCACCCAGGAAATCAAACCCCTGGCTGAGCAGGGAATCAATCTGCTACACCACACTGGCTCTAGAAAACATTCTTAACAGACACCTGGACTAATTGCTTCCCGGGGGCCCCCTCCTTATTGTTCTGGCCATTTTGATCCGTGCCCCAGCAAAAAAAACAACAACTTTATTTTCCATCCTTGTCCTCTTTCTCTCTCTCTGGACCCCATTTTTTCCTCACCTGCCTAGAATGAGCTCGAGGGCCAGGGCTATCGGTTGCACGCCCCAAAACTTCTGTAAGCTACAAGGGCTAACATCAATGTTTGCTAAAAGCTTGGGGAGACAAAAACAAATTTCCCTGGCACTTAAAGGAAGGCAAAAAGTGTGCCAGGTAGCTGCTTCCCCTGGAGAGAGATTTCAAAAGGTGAGGGGCCCCCACGGAAAAGGCCCTCTTGTGTTGGCACCAGGGCCAGTTCTGGAGGCAGTGCAGGTAGACCGTTTCTTTGTAGGTGAGGTTTACAACCCCGCTTATCGTTTGAAGGCTTGATGGGACTTAACAGGCCAAAAACTGGCAAAACGAGAAGAAAAAATGCATGCAGATCCATTCCTCTCCACTTCCTCTTTGATGGCATAAAGGTGAGGTCTGACTGCATGTAGCTGAGTTTAGAAAAAGAAGACAGCAAGAGTGTGGTATGCAAAAACGTGGGAGGACTTAATATTACCTGCCAGGGGAAGAACGGCTGCTGAAGCTGACTGATCTTGCAGAAATGGACAAATTATCTGGTTCAGGTAGAGAAAACTCATTAAAGACATTGCTAAAAGACTGGAAAAGGCTTCCCTGATTTGTCTGACAGGTTAGAGACTGGAGCACTCTCAGGAAACGGAATTTGTTGAAAAGTGGAACCCCGTAATGTGCTGCAGGGAGCACGAAGAACTTACGGAGGAGGCTCGTTTGGGACCAACGGTGCACACGCTGCCGGCCAGGTCTCTCCGCTGGCTCAGCACCTTCCCCCCAGCTTCCTTTGCAGTCAGGGCACGTGCACGAGCAGCCCCAAGCAAGCCTCTGTAGGCTAGAAGAACTGATCATAGAATCCCAGAGTTGGAAGAGACCCCCGGGGCCATCGAGTCCAACCCCCTTCTGCTATGCAGGGACCCCCATCAAAGCATTCCCAACAGATGGCCATCCGGCCTCTGCTTAAAAACCTCCAAAGTAGAAGGAGACCCCACCACACTCCACGGAGGCAGCATCGCCCACTGCCGGACAGCCCTGGGCGTCAGGAAGTTCTTCCTGAGGTTCAGGTGGAATCTCCCTTCCTGCAGCTTGAATCCATTGCTCCTTGATGAAATAATAGAACCCCCGTCAAATTAATGGAACTTTCCTTAATTTTTAGAAGCATCAAAAGAATAAGTTGTCAGTTAGCGGGATGTCAAAAAGTGGGAACTTCCTGTGCAGACTTTTTATGGAAACAAGAAAATGATTTGGTAACTTTTGGTTTTGAAAATTAGTAAGATTCAGTTAGCAGCAGAAGTGAATTTTGCAGTTTTACAGAGAGAGGTATGATTATATTATATGTACGTATACCTGCTGAAAAGGAAATTGGAAGCCGTCTTTCTTTTTGTCTGTATTTCCTTTTATATCCTACTTTTCATTCTTCTTTTTTCTTTTTCTTTTTTAACCTTAAATACATCTCTTCTTTTTATCGTAGTTTAGAAATAACTACAGCTTTTCAAAATACAGTACAATAAAAATCACAGGTAAATTGAAGAAAAATAAAACGTTTACTGTGAGAAGGAGCCGCATAACCCTGGGGCAGAGGGGACGACAAGGCGGCCGTGGGGAGAACTCGCCCGCCTGCCCTTGCGGACTCTTCCGGAGGTATCCTTGCCGGCCGTTCCTAATGTCCTCCGGCCTGCCCCTTTTTTCCCCCTGCAGCTGCTTCACTCCAGCTCCAACGTGAAGCTTAGTCCGCCTCCGCCGCCTCCGCGCGACCTCCCGCAGCAAGGCTGTGCCGCGGTCTCCTGGGAACAGTACCAGCAGCTGCAGCAGCAGTTCCTTCAGGCCGAGAGGAGGTGCCGCCGCCTGCAAGAGGAGCTCGAGAGCCGGCCCCTGGAAACAAACATGCCCCAGGTACGCCCCTTTCTCTCTCCTCTCTGCCGGCAGGCGTTATTCCTGTGCCGCCGATACCGCGGTTGCCGTGCGCCGCTTCCCTCTGAGGCTGAGAGAGTGTGACTCGCCCACGGTCACCCGGCGGGTCTCCACGGCCGAGGGGGGGATTCAAACCCCGGTCAGAGTCCGGTGCCACAACCGCTACGCCGTGTTGGCCCCCACCGCCAGTAGCCGCCTCTTCATTTCCCCATCCCTTACTGTGATCCTTTCTCTGTTTATGCCAGTTTCATACTCCCAGTCCTCCCAGCGTGCTCTGTAGTTTCCATCGTTCAGTATGTTGCATTAAAGTACTTTCCTTTGCCCTTGAATTCGCTTTGTCTAATCAGATGTCTTGTCATTTTGTGTGTGTGTGTTCCCAGTTCTTTAACCACAAATAGGCTACATCTTTTATTAGCCCAGCTGCAGTTGAAATCGCCAGAGAGAGAGACTCAATTAGTCACCGAAGGGGCTGGTATTTCTGCTTACAGCACAGCAGTAGTTTGAAACAATATCTGGTAGGATGCAGGAGGCCCCCTTATCCAGGAAGGATATGCTCTGAGACTCCCGGTGGATGCCCGAAACCGTGGACGGTACCAAATCCCATACGTTGGCCCTCCGCGTCTGCAAGTTGGACTTTCGTGGATTTGATTATTTACGAGTTTCTCCGTCCCCTGCCTCGGGGGCCTCTTTTCCGGGGGAACCTTCCCTCTCAGCAGCTCCGATCCGGCCGCAGAGCCCTTTAAAAACCTGCCTCTGGCCCTCTTCCTCCTCCACCGGCGGCTGCCTGGCCAACTAAGGGCGGTTCGCAGCCGGATTTCTCGGCACCACAAACCCTCTCCCAGTGCCTCCACACACACCCCAGGAAGGAGATGGGCGAGAGAGGGGAAGTATAGTCCCACCGTGCAAACCACCCCCTTTTCTCTCTCCTTTCCCTGACCTGGTTTGGATCCTGGGTGCCGTGACCCCTTCCCGCAGACGTACACGCACATTTTGATATTTGCATTTTTCCACTTTCGTGGGGTTCCTCAGCTCCTAACCCTAGCAAATGTGGAGCGCCAACTATATATAATATTCTTTTTTCCATACAGCCAGCCCTCCACATTTGCAGGTTTCACTTTTGTGGATTTGATGATTCGTGGGTTATTTGCCGTCCCCTCTGCTGCCTCCCTGTGCCATTTTTAATAGGGACCGCAAGCTGACTTGAGACTGAGAAACTGCGAACGAGGCTCATAAGTCCCTATTAAAAACGGTGTGGGGCAGCAGCGGAGGCGGCAGTCAGCCCCACTTCTGCCTTGTGAAGGAACCCGGATGCCTCAAAGGAATCCACCGCGGGTTGACTATGATGATCATATTTTTTCTGCGTGTGTTAAATACGGTTTGGGAGGGCCTGGAGTTATTCACAGTTTTTCCACTTTCGTGGGGGTCCTTGTGCCCCTCACCCCCGCGAATGTGGAGGGAGGACTGTGCTTACGTTCCTAGAGGTGAAACACACGTGAGTAAAACAAGGGCTGCCTGAACACGAGCACTGCAATACCACAGCAGTCAACCTGATAACCGATAACTCGGTGGCTAATAGGGAGGTAGCGTGTACAGCGTGGATACGCTGAACAGAGGGATATTCCCATTGGGATGGAGTGAGATGAACAGGATTTCATCGCACTGCTCAGAACAGCCTCAGTTTAAAACTTAGGAATTGTTTATTTCTGGAATTTTCCATTTAGTATTTTTGGACCGCGGCTGACAGCAGGTAACTGAAACCCTGGATAACGGGGAGACTGCAGTATCCTTCCCGTGGGGGCCTGATTGGCACCAACGCTGGTCTCATTTCAGCACCATGTCAAAACACGGCTTTTTTAGAAGCCTCGGGGCCAACTGGGTTTTATCAGCAGGCTGGGCATGCCCTGCGGTTGGTACTGTTTTAAATTGGTTTAACTGGTTTTAAATGGGTTGTTAACTAGAATTGATTCAATATATTTTTAATCTTCTAAAATTATTGTTATTTGTTGTTTTGAACTGGTGTTATTGTAAGCCACACTGGGATCTTTGGATCCAAAATGGGCATATTAATATTTTAATTAATTAATTAATTTACAAGTACACGCCCCAGAAAGAACCATTTTTCCTGTGTGAAAATGCCTCCGTACCAAAATGGAATTTGCCTTTTTGGATGCTTCTGCTCAAGCCAGAAAGGGAGAGATTGTGGCGCTCTCTTTCTGGCTAGACAACTTCAGCCGGGATAAGTAATGACCGGGGATAATGGAACTGTAGTCCTAAAACATCTAAAGAGTCATACCTGTTGCCTAAGTCATGGGCAGGTCTCTCTAAGAAAGAGTGTTTTTAACTTCCCTTGTACCCTGTGCATTCCCCTGATCTTTCATCAGTTACAATAATGCTTGCGTGCAAACGTATTACTACGAAGCCGTGATTTAATATCATGAGCATCCTTGGGCAACGTGTCGTAGTGGGAGAGCAGGGCCTTCAGTAATAATCCTGGTTCAAGAAGAGAGGAGTTGCAGATCCACGAGACCGAGGCCATTTCCTCCCTACCCTGTTATAGCGCCATTACTCCACTTTCCACATCCTGTGGAGTCCTGGGGTTTGCAGTTTAGAGAGGGGCCTTTAGAAGTCTCAGACAGAGAGCTCTTTGGCATCCTCAGTAAAATACAAACCCCAGAATTCCATAGGATGTTGAAAGTGGAGTAATAGCCCTATAAAAGTGTAGGGTAGAAATAGCCTATCTTTGTTTCAATCCATGAAGCGTTGGAGGATAAGCTGAAGTATATTCATATAATGCATGATGTGGCAGATTGACTGGAATGTAGAACAGAATAACGCGTCATTTCAAGCATTGAGCAAAATCATGGTTTGGCCACCATCTGGGTCGTACACTCCCCCCTTCCTGCCTTTTTCCTCTCCTGTGCTTTGATTCCCTCACTGGCTTGCTCTTTGGGGCAAACCATGGTTATCTGTGATTTTCAGATCAGCAAACAATGGTTTGCATTTTCTCTTCTTGAGTGGCAGGGGGTTGGACTGGATGGCCCGTTTGGTCTCTTCCAACTCTATGATTCTATAAACCAAAATTGGAAATCATGGTCTGAGCAGATATTAGTCTGCTAAATGGTGTTGTGCAAGTAATAACTTGCTTAATTTGGGTAAAATGACAAAACAAGTCGTTTGCCTGTAACTGGGAGCCTGAAAGAGAATTTGCAGACAGAAGAGCCCAATGTCAGTCCAACCCCATAGACCTAGAATTGGAAGAGACCAAAAGAGCCATCGAGTCTCGCTCCCTGCCCTGCAGGAACACCATCAAAGCATTCCCAACAGATGGCCATCCAGACTCTGCTTAAAAACTTCCAAAGAGGAGACTCCACCACACTGAGCAGCATATTCTGCTATCAAACTGCTCTTACCATCAGGAAGTTCTTCCTAATGTTTAGATGGAATCTCTTTTCCTCTAGTTTGAGTCCATTCTTCCGTGTCCTAGTCTCTGGAGCAGCAAAAAACAGGCTTGCTCCATCCTCCATATGACATCCTTTCAAATATATAAACAAAGCCATTGTGTTACCTCATAACCTTCCCTGCTCCAGGCTAAACATACCCAGCTCCCTGAGCTGCTCCTCATAGGTATTCATGATTTCCAGGCCTTTTACCAGTTTGGTCACCTTCCTCTGGACATGTTCTAGCTTGTCAATATCCCTCCTGAATTGTGGTGCCCAGAAGTGGACCTAGAATTCCAGGTGGGGTCTGACCAAAGCAGAATAGAGTGGCACTATTACTTCCCTTGACCTAGACACCATACTCCTATTGATGCAGCCCAGAATCACATTGGCTTTTTTAGCTGCTGCATCACACTGCTGACTCATGTTCAGCTTGTGGTCTGCTAAGACTCCTAGATCCTTTTAATCTGGTCAAACCAGGTGTCACCTGGCCCTGTCCAGACTGTTCCAGCAGTCTCTTGTAGCCCAGATTCTGTGTTGCTTGCCTTTGTTCAACAGCTGATACTAATCTTTAAAACAAACTTCTGTGATGCACTGCATGTGTTGCGTGCTTTTCTTTTCTTTTTAACTCTCGTTGTTGCATTGTGTTGCTGCAGTAGCCAAAGTGGTGCTATTGTATATACTCACGTATAAGCTGGGAGAAGGTTTTGGGGCTAAAATAATGGATTTTGATATGACCCATGGATAAGTCAAGGGTCATTCTGCGGAGAGGGGAAGGTACCAGCACCGCCCCGATGGGGAGAGCCGCCCCTGGCCATCATTTTCCCACCAAGGTATTCGAAAGGTCTTTCACCACTCTATTTCAAGAAGGGATGGTTCTTTTTTTAGATATAAACTTTAAGGTACAATATTAACTCATAAAAAAAAAGGAACTCCCCCCCTTTCTGGGTAGAGGGGCAAAAAGCAAGAGCCTGGTCCATCCCGGGAGACTTGAAAAGCACCAACTCCTTCTACGCTCTCCTCCGTGGAGCGGCTTCGGGTCTTTTTGGATGCCCGGGCGGGAAAATGGCAGCGGCTTCTCTTTGACGCTTCCCCTCAAAGGAGCTCCAAGAGAGCAGGGGCCATCGGTGCTTCTTTTAGGCCTGTCGTTCCCAAACTCTAGTCCTCCAGGTGTTTTGGACTTCAGTTCCCAGGGGTCCCAGCTGCCTTGGCCACTGATCAGGGATTCTGGGAGCTGAAGTCCAAAACCCCTGGAAGGCCAGGCCTTTTAAGTTCTTCTGGGCCAAAGTAAACTCTTGCTTTTCTCCCCTTCACCCAGAGGCCACTTCCGCACCAGCCTGTTCCAGCGCTATTATTCCACTTTCAGCATCCTACGGGATCCCGAGTTTCGGGAGAGGCCTTCGAACTGCAAACCCCAGGACTCCGTAGGACATTGAAAGTGGGATGACAGCACCGCAACAGTCTAGTGCGGAAACGGCCCGAGCAAAGGACGGTCCCTTTTTTAAAAAAACAAGAGCTAAGCTACGGTACCCACTTGGATAAGTGGACGCAGGTTTTTTGAGTCGATTTTTTTGCCTAGGATTTCTAGGCTTATACCTGAGTATATACGGCGCCTTGCATCACGAAGTGTGTGACGTGCTTTTTTCCTTTTTCCAAAGACTTGTGGGTGAAGTGTGTCCTCCTTGCCTTCTCTCCCTAGGCCTTGCTTCCGGAGCAGCGATCCTTGCATGCCGATACGTACCGGCGGATTGGTCACCTCTGACACCCCTGGCTGCTAACGCGCCTCATTCCTTACTCACCCAAACTGGCATAAGCTGAGAAACCCAGGGATCAATTTGCTTTGTTTTGTCGTTGTTTAATTTAAGGAGGAAAAAAAAAAACACCATTTATTTTATTTTTAAACCTCTCCAGTATTATGGTTTCTTTCCCCTTATTTATTTGTATCAGAATTTATTTTTTTGTTCGTGTGTGTCGTCCGTGCACGCATGTGTGTGTCAGGAAAAAAAAAAAAACCACACACTGCTGTCTTTAATTTTTTAAAATTTGTTACGAGTCAACTCTTTTCTTTTTTAATTTATGTTATTTAAAAATGGCTTATCCAGGGGAGTATGGAAAGAGAAACACTATTTTTTTTCCCTCAAATTGTATGCTGTAACTATTTTTAAACAAACAAACAAAAAAAGGTACTAATTTTTATATATTGGATTTGCAGAAGAAAAACGGGGTAATTTATACAAAGGTTTTGTACGAGATGTGTAATTACTTTTTAAATGGGGAAAGAGCTACACTTTTTCGATTGTAATTGGGCCAATAAAATACACGTTTTAAGTACGATGTTGTGCGTGCATGTCTTTGCGGTGCCAATGTCCAGGGCTTGGGGCGCCCACTGATCAGGTTGGAGTCCAGATTGGACGGGCTGAGAGACCGAAGACGTGCGATTTGGATGTGATTTCCTCGTGAGGGGTCAGGCCACGTGGCTTTTGGAAGGTTTAGGCACCAAATTCTAAGGACAACCCCAAGGAAAATGGGATAAGCCAGCTAACCAAAAGATCTGGATTGTGACTTCTTGATTTCTTATCCAATATCAATAGAAATGTGGACTTGACAGAGGCCATTTCCGCACTAGACTGTTATAGCGCTTTGATTCCACTTTCAACGTCCTATGGAATCCTGGGGTTTGCAGTTTCGGGAGGGGCCGGCTGGCCCCTCCCGAAACTGCAAACCCCAGGATTCCATAGGACGTTGAAAGTGGAATCAAAGCGCTATAACAGTCTTGTGCGGAAAAGAATATAGTCCAAAACCATGAGGATTGGGTAGAAATGTTGCTTTTTGTATATCCTATTGCTGTTGTGTGCCTTCAAGCCGTTCTGGCCTTGTGGAGAACCCAAGGCAACCCTTTTCTACAGTCTTCCCCGCCAAATTTATTTATTGCCTTTGCCTTCCTCTGAGGCTGAGAGGCTGCGCCGTGCCCAAGGTCGCTCTGTAGATTTCCGTGGCCAAGCAAGAATTTGAACCCTGGGCTCTAGGACCTTAGTTTAACACCCAAACTGCCACACCGTGCCGGGTCTAGCCGTAAAAACCCTGGTGTTAATAAAGCCCTAGGATTCCAGGTATCTTTATAGCTTTCACGGTTTCCGTGGCCAGTTTGACTGCACACACCAAATTACAGTTGGCCCTCTACGTTTGCAGGTTTTGCAGTTGTGGATTTGATTATTCATAGGGGTTTTTATTTATATTATTATTATTATTATCACCATCATCATCATCATCATCAATTTTACTCTATTGGACCCTGTCATGGAAAAAATATGTCCTTTCTAGGAATTGCTAAATCGCTAAATTCTCCAGTACAATTCTATGGTCAGCTTCCGCTAGAAGTGCAGATAGAGTGGCATTGGAAATTCCTAAAGAAAACACTTCTCTTGGCATTGCTAGGTCCTCCAGTGCAACTCTGTCTCCGCTTCGATGAGAAGCTAACCATAGAATTGTGCCGGAGGACCTAGAGATTCCGAGAGATGTGTTCTCAGGTAAGCGAAATAGTGTTCGTGATCTTCGTTTTATTTTTAATTATATTTTTTTCCCTACTTTTGCAAGGGTCTTTCACCCCTAACCCCTGCAGAAGTGGAAGGTATTCAGGTTAGTAGAACAAAAAAATGGGATTATGAAGAGTTCCAAAATAACCTCACCAAACTGAGGAAATAAGAAGTCATCAGAAGATGTTACTGTAGTTAATAACTGCGGCAAGGTTAACATATGCGCAACACTGGAAAGAAAAGAAATATATTGACATTGAAGAGTGGAAGCTAAAAGTTCTGGATATGATAGAGATGGGAAAATTAGCATTTTCTTTGAAGAATAAATCTACCCAGAATTTTGAAAAAGAAAGAAGTATTGGATTGGGCAAAGATATAAATGTATAAGAAGTCAAGAAGAAATAATGTAATCGTTCTCTTCTCTGTAAAATGGAAATTATGTTTGTATGTAATGGAAAAAAGCAATTGCAACTGGAAGCTTTAAGCCTGGAAGTGTGTGTGTGTGTGGGGGGGGTTATATATATTTTTGAGATTAAATCTTAATAAAAATTATTACAAACAAAAAACAAAATAACCTCACCAAACTGGATGAAAGCACAATAAAATGGTAAACGTGGTTCAGTGCAGTAATGTGACGCATGTAATGGCCAATCAATCAATCAGTCAATCAATCAATCAAGGGTCTAAGCTGTCAGTGAGTGATCAGGAAGGAGATCTGGGATTGTGATAACTCAAAACCCCAGAAATGCCACAACTGTGAGGAAAGGCAAGGGCCGCACTACAAATGAAATAAGCAGGCAGTTGGAGTGACTCTCTTACCAAGAAAGGTACAACATTTGGGACATTATAGTTTAGAAACGATCTGGGTAAAAGGGGAAGTGATAGAGAGAAAGGTCGAGTGTCTTTTATTCCGAAATCCGAGAACCTCCAAACCCAAAACTTTTGGCCGCCAGCTGTCCCCTGGCTGCGGTGCTCTGGCTCCTTCGTCTCTCAGATCCTCAGTCTCACGTCTCGTTCACGGCACAAGTACGGGACGAGGGAAGAGGCTGGCGAGGGACGTGAGGATCTGTGAAATGCTGGGAACCCAAGCACAGTGCCTGGAGCGAAGCGCCCGCTGTGGCGCTCCCGCTCATTTGTTTGCGAGCTCCCTGGAAATCCCCTGGACGGTACGCTAGCAGGTGTTCCAAAATCTGAAAAAGAAATCCCAAACAGGAAACGCTTCCAGTTCCAAGCATTTTGGATAAAGGATACCCATATATGAAATTACTCGTGATGTCAGAAGCAAGAGGCTTTTCCTCAAATACTAGCAACCATTTGGGCGATCCACTGAAGCGGAAGGGTGACTGAAGTAGGGCAGATAAAAAGAAGAATAGGCGTACCTCAATTATGCAAAATTTGATGTGTTCCTGGGCAAAAATTTGGCACCGGAACAGAAATAACATGAGGGAAAAAATAGATGTGTAACCACAGAGGGGGGAAAAGAGCAGCCCAACATAGTTCAGTAAACCTTTTCTTCAAAACTAGTGGTATGCACATGTGAAATGAAGCAGCCAGGATAAGGAAGCCTTGCAGAAGTAATTAAAAACATTTTGAACCATCAAGAGACCACTAGAAAGCTTCTTCCAAAATTCATCCAGAGATTACTTTTTTTTCCTAACAGTGTCCATTTTGGTGGCCAGAAGGATAGGGCTATGCTTTTCTAACATGCTGGGTGTGCTAGGAAGCAGGCTTATCCACTCTCCCCTTTTCCCCTCTGTTGTGCTGTTCGCATACAGTCGGTAAGGGATTCTGGAGGCAGTTGCTGTTTACTTTTCCTATTGCAGGCAGGATTGGCTAGGAGCCCACTCTGTCCCGGTTCAAGCTGTATTGCGCTGTTTACGGCAGACATGTTGCCGCATTGCAATATCAAAACCCTGTGTCTCCTTCCCCATCCCATCCCAGTGCAATTCTGGGAGAAAGGCAGCCTGGAAATACAATAAATAAATAAATAATAACAATGCTGCTAAAAAAGAAACTTCCAGCTGGACAGAGGATGCAGAAGGAAAATACAGTTGTGAAGGCGTAAAAGGACTTTGCAAAAACAAGCCTCAGTGTTGGAAACTTTGTTAACTGAGGTATGACTGTACTGATTTACACCACGCAATCAAACTACAAAATGATGGCTATTGCCATAAAATGTGGCAATAGCCATCATTAGATATTTATTTATTTACTTATTTCATATCCCACCTTTCTTCCAGTATGGGACCCATTGTCAGGTGTCTTGGCCACAACTGCAGGGAGGATATGTTTAGGTTAGGCAGTAGGTGAAAGGGACTAGCAAACCCCAGTGCTGCACTGCATCCATTGCTAATTGCTGTTTGCAACTATGCATCAATCACCAATTGCTCTCTCCAGGTTCAAAGGCCTCAAGGCACCTATAGAGGTGATCTGGCAATAGTGGACTCCAGGGGCATCTGGCATAAAGCAGGGAGGATCAGAAGGGTGGAATATGAAACTTGTGGGAAGGTATTGTAAGAACAGACAGGACGGAATGAGATAAGAACACGGGAGTTGAGTTCTCAGGATGTAAGTTGGGGGATGCCTAGGAAACGTAGGGATCTGGTGGTGTAATGTGACATTTACAGCTCTCCCCAGTCATTGTAGTTCACACCTGGATTTGTATGCCAAGGTGTAAAACCTGCTGTCATCCAACATACACCAGTCTCAGCAACTTTCAAAAATTGCCGTGTTGCTTGCCAATTCCAAAATAAACACTGCTACTGAATGTCTGAGTGTTTTTTGGAGTGGCAAACTAGCCAGTACATGACACCCATGAATTCATGAAGGGTAAGCTTAAGGATAAATTTATGAAGGATAACATTATCTATAACTATTAGTTATGAAGACTGTATGCCAGTCCTCCGAAGTTGCTGGAGAAGGTGGAGAGAGTTCCCAGAGTGAGCAAGAGGATGGCAGTCTAGACCAGTGCTTGATCTGATCCAGCAGGACTCTTCTTACGTTTTACAGAATTTGTTCCAAAAATATAAGGAAGGGCATATTTGCACCAGACGGAACAGTTGGTACAGTTTGTACCAGATTCCCCCCTGCTGTGGCTAACTTTCTCAGTAATGGATTTAGCTGTGTGATGTCTTTCCAAGCAACAGTCCTGCCTCTAACAGACAGCTGCACCAGGCTTGTATTTTACGTGAGCCATACGTAGAGTGATAGATCAGGGACTCACGGGGCTGGAAATATGGAAAGAGACCCCAGTCACCTATTGTACCCACTGTCACCTATTGTAATCCTCTATCTGTTCAGGAATCCACCCCTAAAATGGTCCCTGCCAGGTGGGCCATCCAACTCTTGTTCAAAAACCCCCATCAAAAGAGACTCCACACCCTCCCAGGGACTCTATTTCACCGTCAAACATTGGGATGTTTTGCTTACCCTTCCTCCTCTATATACGAACATATCCCTTTTTCCCAGCCCTTGGACTCACCACCCACTCATAAGTAGATCTTCTGACAAAGCATCATGTCCGAAGCAAGGCACCTGTGAACTCCCTTCCGGGCACCGGAGAAGGAGACGTCAGGGAAGAGCAGTCACCTTTACGGCTTGCTCGTAGACATCCAAGAAACATCGGGTCAGTCACTGTTGAAATAAAGGGATGCTGAATGAGATCCTTCTTTAGTCTTCTCATGCACAAAAGCTCTGTAGTTTCAGCCTCTGAACTGCCACAAGACGCCTCAGACTATTTTGACCATGGGGAAGTGAAGCCCGCCTGGATGTGACAATCTGTGGTGCGCCCAAGCCTCCATGCGAAGAGATGCCACAACGAAAGAACAGAATTCCCCGCTTGTAAGAGTTTCCCCCATTCCATTCAATGGAAACCAGCACCTCCTTCAGTTGTGTACCAGTTCTGTGTGCATGGACCATGCCTTCAGTTGCATTGAATGGGGAACCCTGTTTGCATAAAAGGTCCCTGTCTTGATGTGCACGTGGCTTCCTGGACTTTATTTTTGGTGTCAGTTGCTCTTTCAGAACCTCGTCCCTATAGGAGTTTCCCTGTTTGTTGCCCCGTAGTGTAGAATCTGCCCAGCCTCTTGACCCATCATCTCTTTCTCAGCCCATTTCCTCCATCTGACCAAAGTTGGCTCTTGCCCACGAATGTTCGTGTTGCAAGAAACTGTGATAACCTCCAGAGTTCCGATCTTCACCCGGTCTGATTCTGCTTCTTTACAGAACGGACACGAGCAGCTGCTAAAAACCATGGAGAAACGCATGATGGACGTGGAACAGCAGCTGAGACTCGTGAAGCGGCTTCTCCAAGACAAAGTCAACCAGCTGAAAGAACAGGTGAGCCTTCCCTGAAGGTGGAAAATCCTTGTTTGTTTGTTTGTTTGTTTTAACACAAAGCAACCCAAACACCAACTGACATTTTAAACATAAACATGAACTAAAATTAAAATGCACAACTAAAACGGTAGACTAAAAACACTGAACGCTAACTTCCTAAAAAGGCTAACTTACTAAAACATGAAAGGACTCTGACTCCCACCCAAGCCAGACTGTAATTAAAAAGAAAAGTTTAAAAAAATACGTACAGGATCTCAGCCAAGGGTGCCTTGTAATCGCATCTTAAATCACGGGCCGTCGCGTACAGTCCGAGAGCGTTCCTTAGCCATCCTCTGTAATTTTGCCCGTGAACCTCTCAAGCAGGACTCTGAAGCTCTTTGGCTTGCAGCAAAATCCTAGCCTTGGGGGGTATAGTTAAGGGCTTCAAACTGGATGCCCCCCCCGCCAAGCTGTTTAGTTCCTGTTAGCTGCAGTTACTTGCAGAAGAGGCAAGCACTGGAGAGCTCCCAATGGAATCCATAGAGGAAGAGGTCTCTGGGCGCCCAGTGGATGGCTTATGGAATTCCGTGAGACCCACTGCACTTCCTCTCCAAACACAGAAGACATCATCTAAAAATCTGACTCAAAATACCAGTTGTTTTTTGAACGCACTTTTTTGAACCCATTTCTAGGTGATTTCATCTTCAAGCCTCTTCATTTATAGATTGGCCACTCTGGGGCCATAGGGCCAATAAGAGTTGTTTTCAGACCTAAAGTAATTTTTTTGTCAAGGCTGTTTCAGCCAGAGAGGATAGGGGGAGTCTGGCTTCTCTCTTGCCCAAAGTTTGCCGCGGGGCGGTCAACGCCTCCTCTTGTGGTATATCGAAGAGAGCTCGCATCTGCAGTAACCGGCGAATCAACCTCCTCCAACCTTATCTGTTTGCACATTTTTTCATTGTACGTTTTAGGAATCCCCACTTAAAAATCTCTGAACTCTTTGGAGGAGGAAGAAGACAAAATTAAGCGGTAGAGGCAAAACAGAGACAGGCAACTAAGTACATTTGGATCTTTATCCTTCTGAAAGGGATTTTTTTTCCCCAACTTTTTTGCAAAACTGGAACCCCTCTCCACATCCCCAAAAATTCAGGAATGAAGAAAAACGTGTTCCTGATTTGGGGCAGAGGAATTAAAATGGTCTCAGACGTCAAAGCAGGAGCCGGAAACCGCCCGGGGAGGCACCGCTCAATTTCCACTCGCTGATTTCCCACCCACCCCGCGCGTGGACGCACGAGGCACGCTCAGCCCCGGCCTTCCAAAAGGGCCTCCGCACGCGGCCACGGAGCGGCCGGTAGGCGGCTGCCTGAGAGCCGCCGTAGGGAAGCGGTTTGAACGTCGGCGTAGTCCGACTCTGGAGACAAGGTTTGAAGCCCCGCTCGGCCGTGAAAACCTATTGCGTGGAGAGAACAGACACTCCGGGAAGTTTTCTTTCTTTTAGCAAGGAAGGGGGTCTTTGGGAGAGAGACGGGAGGCCGGCGAGGTTCAGAGGACAGAAAAACAGGCGGGCCGCCTGTTGCCCATCCTTAGTGACACCAGGGCCCTTTCCACACCGGGGTATTAAAACGGTTCAGAGCAACCTCGCACAGAGGTCGTCTGCACCGTGGAGTGGATTGGGGCAGACTACTTTTCGTAGTTTCACACCTCAATCCGCTCCAAAGCGACCGGAACCCGAGGCGCTGCGTGTTTTTTAAAAACCTCTTTTCAGAGGTTTTTAAGAAGCACGAAGCGCGCAGACCCGTGCAGTTCCGTCGCCGCGCTCCGGTGCAGATTTGCAGGCGCGCGCTAGTGCGTGCCTGCGGACCTGCCGGGGGCGGGCTTCCGGCTGGCGAGCTTCTCCGGTTGGTGGAGAGCCTCCGCCTGTCGTAAGCCACCATTTTGGACGCCAGAGGAGTGCAGAGCAGCGAGTTCGCGCTGCTCCGCGTGGCGACGGACTTACCCGGCTGCCGGTAAGCTCCGTTTCGGCACGTTTTCCCCCGTTTCCCTCTCCACGTGTGGAAAGGGCCCAGGTCAACAGCGTGATGTGGCAGCAAAAAAGGGGGTGAAAGGGCAGTGCAGTTCTAGGAGGAAGCAGGAATCCCGCTCCATTCTACTTTGGCCAGGCCTTAACTGGAATCCAGTCTCCAGTTCTGGGCACCACGGCTGAAGGAGGATGTTGACAAGCGGAAACACGTCCAGTCAGGAGTGACCATTATGCGGTCAAAGGTCCAGAAACGAAACCGTATGAGCGGCAACTTGGAGAGCCGGATGTGTTTTGCTTGGAGAGGAAAAGAACGAGGGGTGACATGATTGTGCTTGTTGTGTGCCTTTGAGTCATTTCTGACCTATGGCAACCCTTAGGCAAACCTATCACAGGGTTTTATGGGGCTGAGAGTGTGCGACAGGCCAAGGTCACCCATTGGGTTTCCGTGGTCAAGCAGGAACCCTGGTCCCCAAGGGAGTAGCCCAACACTCAAATGATAACACCACGCTGGCTCTTGGGTGACTTGATAGCCCTCTTTAAATACTTGAAGGGATTTCTACATGAGACGGAGCAAGCTTGTTTTCTGCTGGTCCAGACCCTAGGGCATGGAGCAATGGCTTCAAACAACAGGAAAAGAGATCGCGCCTAAACGCGAGTAAGAATTTCCCGATAGTAGGAACAGTGTGACGGTTGAATAGGCTGCCTCACAGGGTGGTGGAGTCTCCTTCTCTGGAGGTTTTTAAACAGAGGTTAGATGGCTCTTGGAAATGCTTATTTGGATTAATGGCCTTCACGTTCTCTTCCAGCTCATGATTTTACGACCCTATGGTTCTAGCCTAGTCGCAGCTCAGCACTGGTGCTCAGTGGCCTCACAGGCCAATGCTCCCTGCAGTAACTGCGCTCGCTTCTTGTCCCTGCACAGAGAGACAGGCAGGCGGCTGGTGGAGAGAGTCCCGTCTCGCGCTCTGCGTAGCAACAACCCTTTCTTCTCTGTGTTTCAGCTTACGAAGAACAGAAAAGCCGACGAAATGGTGAAAGACCTCTATGTCGAGAACGCCCAGCTTCTGAAAGCTCTGGAGATGACAGAGCAGAGGCAGAAGACGGTGGAAAAGAAAAATTACTTGCTCGAAGAAAAAATTGCCAACCTCAGCAGGATCGTCAACAACCTGACCTCACCCTCTTTGGGGTCCGCAGCCCAGCTGGGGTCTTAGCAAGGCCGAGTCTGCCTAACTCTGCACAACCTCATGCACTTTACTGAAATGTCGAATGTTTCAGCTCTTATTTTTTAAAAAAAATGCTGCCTTTTGAACGTCAGTGGGGACGGCTGCGCTCAGGGCTGTTCATTCTCGGTTGCAAGGGGATTGTGAACCTGTCCTCGCAGGTGCACCCGAGTATACACGCACAAGTTCCATTTTGGATGCCTTACTGTGGACTCCCCGTTTTACTGCCTGGGGAGTTCGGCACTGGTTTTTTTTGGGGGGGGGGAATGGCATGATGATGTTGGTGCACCGTTAAATACAAAATACAGGTATACCTCAGTTAACAAAGTACAGTAGGGGAGCTCCTGGACATTGCTTCATTAATGCAGAATTTGGTACCAGAGCTACAAGTAACATGGAAAGAATAGGGATAGCTTCCTAGGCCACAAAAAAAAAAAAAAAAGAGTAGTTCAACATGTTTCACCAAAATTTTTATTCAATATTAAGGCAATTTCTGCACTACACAGTTATAGTGCCATTATTCCACTTTCCACATCCGATGGAATCCTGGGGTTTGCCATTCAGGGGGGGGCCTTTAGGATTCTCAGCCAGAGAGCTCTTGGGCCTCGGGAAACTACAAAGCCCAAAATTCCACAGGAGGTTGGAAGTGGAATAATAGCACTAGAACAGGGTAGCGCGGAAATGGCCTAACATTAGGCATGTGTGAAATGAAATTATCAGTTCAGGTAAGTTTCGTATCAGTCCCCTACTGGAAGAGACCCCAAGAGACCCTCCATCCAATCCAACCCCCCTCCCAACAGATGGCCGTCCAGCCTCTATTCGAGATTTTTAAAGAGAGGCTGGACAGCTTATCTGTCAGGAGCGCTGTGGTCATGTCTTCTTCCGTGGCGGAATGGGGTTGGGCTGGATGGACCTTGGGGTCTCTTCCAACTATACCGTTCCATGCTTTTCCCAGGAAAGTCTGAGGTGTTTAGCTTTGGATCTTCCAGGACAAATGGCCCTTGGGGTGAGGAGGGGGTTAAGAAACTGTAATGTAAGAGAGCTGATAGCTGATGCCTGTACTCGGGGAAAAAAATACAGTACTGTACAGAAAATCTCTAGGGAGCCTGCCGGCCTACGACCATTTCCGCACGAGACTGTTATAGCGCTGTGATTCCACTTTCAACATCCGATGGAATCCTGGGGTTTGCAGTTTCGGGAGGGGCCGGCCGGCCCCTCCCGAAACTGCAAACCCCAGGATTCCATCGGATGTTGAAAGTGGAATCACAGCGCTATAACAGTCTCGTGCGGACAGGGACTACCACTTCTGCCTTTGAGTGGGCAGCTGTGGTGCTTTTGCTTGTTCGCTCACGAGCTCTGCAGAGATCTCTATTTCATGTATATGCAAAAATTGAAATACAAGACACTTGTGAACCCTAAGCACTTTGGATGAGGATACTCAACCAGTACCCGCTGAAGTGCGAGCAGTCGGTTGTGTGGGCCTGGGGATAGGGCTTCCCACCCCACCATGGAAAGGAGTGCATCACAGATCCAAAAATTATTTGGACCCAGTGGCTCTTTCAGCCAGCAGATACCTTGCAACATATATGTTGGCAGAGCGCATGCTTTGCACGCAGAAAAAGTTTATAGAATCATAGAATAATAGAGTTGGAAGAGACCAGGGGGTCATCCAGTCCAACCCCATTCTGCCATGCAGGAGCTCACATCAAAGCACTCCCTTTGACAGATGGCCATCCAGCCTCTGCCTAAAAATCTCCAAAGAAGGAGACTCCACCACACTCCCACAGAGGCAGCCAGACAGCTCTGACCGTCAGGAAGTTCTTCCTGAGGTTCAGGTGGAATCCCCTTTCCTGCAGTTTGAATCCATTGCTCCTTGTCCTGGTCTCTGGAGCAGCAGAAAACAAGCTTGCTCCCTCCTCGACATGCCATCCCTTCAAATATTTAAACATGGCTCTCATGTCCTCTCTGGACCTTCTCTTCTGCAGACTAAACATACCCAGCTCCTCATAGGGCATGCCCAGCCTCATAGGGCATGGCTTCTAGACCTTCCACCCTGTTTCCTGATTTATTCTGCAGGGTTCAGATGGCTGTACTCAGTTCATAGAGCATTCACATATTCATACAAATGCCAGGGCCCACGAACATCACAATGGTTCAGAAAGGGCCACCGAGTTGTACTGAGCCTGGAGAGGTTTCAAGCATCTCTGAAGATTAGTTATTTTCATATAAATTGCAAATAAATTGCAAAATTCTCAGGAATCCAAATTTCATACATATGCAACCAAAGCAGATGGACAGCCCTGACTTCAGTCTCAACCACAAATGTCCAGCGGTGATTTTTAAACACTTTAAATCTCTCGGTCAGTTTCTCTACCTTTGCAGTGGTTTTATCTTCCTTCACAACTACCTGATTCAATGTGATTTATTTCAGTTGGAGAAAAGGGTTAGTGTAGATTCTGCATATCTTTAAACTATGGACTCTTAGGCCATTGCTACACTAGACTGTTACAGTGCTATGATTCCACTTTCAACATCCTATGGAATCCTGGGGTGTGTAGTTTAGGGAGGGACTTCAAAGGCCCTTCCCTAAACTGCAAACCCCAGGATTCCATAGGATGTTGAAAGTGGAATAATAGCACTGTAACAGTCCTAGTATGGAAATGGCATCAATAACCTGATCCTCCTCAGTTGTATCATTGGAACGTTGGGAGCAGAATAACAATTGCATCCGAATTCCTTGCACCCTGGCTGTGGGTGGAACTCTTTCTGTGCCATAAGGCCCGGGCAGAGGATCCAAAGCATGCAGTCGATATCAATATTCACAAGCCCAGGATACTGAAGAATATAGGTGGGGCGGGTTAAGGCAGCTGCCTCCTTCAGAAGTTTCGTTGCCTAAGCCAGGGGCCACCTGTATGCTCTGGGACCTTCCAGAGGCCACATGGACTACTGAAAAATAAAACTAAAATGAAAAAAAAACCTGGCAGAAGTCCATTTTTGATTCTCAGAAATGGGTATGTTTTGATGTTAACTGGCACAGGGAGGCATTTGTTGTGTGCCTTCAAATCATTTGGAGACCCTAAGGTCATTTCCGCACTAGCCTGTTATAGCGCTATGATTCCACTTGCAACATCCTATGGAATCCTGGGGTTTGCAGTTTCGGGAGGGGCCGGCCGGCCCCTCCCGAAACTGCAAACCCCAGGATTCCATAGGATGTTGCAAGTGGAATCATAGCGCTATAACAGGCTAGTGCGGAAATGGCCTAAGGCAAGCCTATTGGGGTTTTCTTGGACAAATTTGTTTGGGGGGCTTGCCTTTACTCTCCTCTGGGGCTGAGAGAGTGTGACTTGCCCAAAGTCACCAAGTGGGTTTCCACGGCTCAGCCAAGAATCAAAACCAGAGTTATAGTCCAGTGCTTGAAACCCTGTATCACGCTGCCTCTTTTAGTGCAGAAGCCAGCCTCCTACGATGGTAAAGTCACCAGAGCCAGTCCATTTCTATGACCCTTGCTTAGGAATTATTAACACTATATTCCGGCATTCTCTTTCCTGCCTTAATTCCCCCGTTCTTCACATCTCATCTGTTTCCTCATGTGCACTGGAGGACACGGCCTCTCTATTTCTGCTTTTTTTTTTCTAACGAACACACACACTTTGGCCATTTCTGCACTAGACTGTTAAAAGTGCTATTATTCCACTTTCTTTTTTTTAATCAATATTTATATCGACTGTATACGAATAAAATATAACAGGATATTCCTAATAGTGTTCTCAAAATTAACAGCAGAAAACAATACAAGAACAACGGATTTAAACACTCTCCACATGATTAAACTTGCAGAGTAAAGCTTAGAACCACAAGTCAAGCAATACTAAATAAATTCTATTTACACATTTATAAAGTTCTTATTTAATATGTACACCATGGTCATTTTCTATTGAATAAAGTTACAAATCATTTGCAGTCTTTAAGTATTTTAAATTTAACCTGGTTGTTAATCCTTTATAGGCCTTTATTATGGTTATAACTTCCATTTTTAAGATTCTGGGATATTACATTTGTTTTCACCTCTCCAATTATTCAAAATAAGCATGTCAACGTATATGTACACCCATACCATACCATACCATACCATACCATACCATACATACCTACAATTATTTAAATTGAATCCTGCTGTTCAAAAAAGAAAAAAATATATTTGTATATTCTAAATATAATACCTGTATAATCCTCTTAAGGTTGACATTTTTCTACACTGAATCTAATTAGCTGATTAGACTGGCTACTTATTCCACTTTCAACATCCTATGGAGGGCCCCTCCCGACTGCAAACCCCAGGATTCCATAGGATGTTGAAACTGGAATAAGAGCACTATAACAGTCTAGTGTGGAAATGGCCTTTGTCTCCTCCATTTCTCCACTATGGGCTTCATATTTTCCACCTGATCTTTCTTAGTTACCTACGCATATCTCTTTGCATCTAAAACATTTAATATTTAAGGATTATACTCTGGCATTCCCTTCCCAAAGGGTCAGATTGGTACTGAAATGTTCAGTACCACATAATGACGTTTTTATTTGTCGAGCCATTATACATTCATATGATGCCTGAATCTGTCCTACAGTTTTCGTTCCCACTTTCATTTTGTTAATTAGGATGAAGTTACTGCTTTATCCTATTTGTATTTGGCATGAATTTTTTTTTTAATTTATGCCAATTGTACACTGCCCTAAAAGCCAGTTAGATAAAAGCCAGTATAGAAATGTTTTAAATAAAAATGTGAAATAAACTTGGACTCCCGTGTGTTGCTATCTCCCCATTTTACATAGGGGAGTGAGTTCTGCTATTGCTTCTTTCCGACCGAAGGTCTAACAATTTATGCTCTGTGCTCTGGGAATCTATGCTGAAGACCGAGAGATGTGTTACTCTGGTACTTGTGTTTTTAGGGATGTGGAAACAACAGTACACGATAACAGAAAATCAATAGCCTCCTGGGATGCTTTGTGCAAAGCTATCATAGAGCTGGAAAAGACCCCAAGGGCCTTCCAGTCCAACCCCATCCCGCCATGCAGGAAGAGACCATCAAAGCCCTCCCTTTGACAGACGGCCACCCAGCCTCTGTTTAAAAACCTCCAAAGAAGGAGACTCCACCGCACTCCCGGGTAGCAGCGGATTCCACTGTTAAACCGCTCTTGTCATCATGGAGTTCTTCCCGATTTTTAGGTGGAATCTTTTCCTAAAGTTTAGAGGTGGGCCAACTGAATCCTCGGATCCCTGAACCGTCAAATCCAAATCCCTCGGCCAAAATAGGCAAACCAAATATTTCGAACCCACCAACCAAGTAGTTTGTTGGAGACCGGGACGCCTGAAAACCTGGGAGACCAGAATACCTGAAAACCTGGGAGATGGCAAATAGATGAATTTTTCCTTTGGAGTAATAATGGCCTTTGCTAACAATTTCAGAAACTGGGGTTATATTCTAAGATATTTAAATTAAACATTTCATATTTAAGTTCAGCACTTGACTGGAAGGCACAAGTTTGAGATTTCAAGGAGGGCTGAAACATTCCTTTGCATAGCTCCCTTGCAAACCTCTTTCAGACACAATTCTGGGGTTCTTAGTTTTACAAGGGGTCACAGCCTTCCCTGCCAAAGTGTGCTGGTGCATCATCAAACTACAAACCCCAGGATGCCAGGAGGAGCTATGCAAAGAAAAGCCAGTTTTGACCTAGATTAGTGCTCTACTGTAGTATGTGGCCCTGTTTACACAAGCAGGAAAATGTAGGATTAATCCACATTTTCCTGCCCGTGTAGAAAGGGCCTTCATGTCATTTTCAATCTGGAGAGATCGAGAGGCAAAACTATGACAATTGTCCTGGCCAGATTTCTTCAGAGGGAGGTTTGCCTTTGCCCAGGCTTTTGCTAAGGCTGAGAGAGTGTGTCTTGCCCAAGATTATCCTTCTTTCCCTTGCTGTTTAAACCCTTTTTAAAAAAAAGATTGGAAAGATTCGAGATTGGTGAGATTCATGGATTCTGAGAACCTTCCAGGGATTCGGATCTGGAAAATTCTGGATTCATCCCATCCCTACTAAAGTTTGAACCCATTGTTCTGCGTCCTAGGCCCCTCCCTAAACTGCAAACCCCAGGATTCTATAGGCTGTTGAAAGTGGAATAATAGTGCTATAACAGTCTAGTGCAGAAATGGCCCTAATCTCTAGAACAGCAGAAAATAAGTCTGCCCCTTCTTCCCCTAGGACAACCTTTCAAATATTTAAACACAACCATCACGTCACTTCTTAATGTTTCCTTCTCCAGGCTAAACATACCCAGCACGACAGCTGGGAAAGCAGGTAATGGAAATTCTGTTTTCTTGGCCAGCCAGATCTTTGGCTTTCAGCTGCCAGCAGCCCCAGCTAGCATAGCCAGCAACGGTCAAGGATGACGAGAGACAATTTACAGCACCAGCACAAAATCCTCCCTGGAACCGCTGCGCTCCGGACAAAGAGTGTCCCAGAGGCAAGCACAAACACAGCAGAGCTTCCAAAACAGCAACAAGCGTGCGCAGCAGAGTACAACTACAGCATCAGCTCTGACCCCTCCACCCACTGGTTAGTAAACCCACAGACACAGAGTTTGTAATCCAAAATTCCTGGAGGCTTTAATCTTCACAGTTGCGGTATATACATCTATACACAGGATACGCAGATCCACAGACAGAGATTCAGCGCCAAAGTTTCAGGAGCAGAGTCAGAGTGCAGGACGCAGAGTCAGAGATATGGGACGCAGAGAGAGAGCAAACGTCCATGCCCCTCTTTTATACACACCTGCTTCCATGTCATCGCTCAGGGCCTTTGGCGGATGCAACCCCTTGCCATGATTTCACTAGCGTGACTCAGCCCTTTACTCCACGGTCCCTTAGGGAATGAGTCATACTTTGCCCAGTCGTTCCCCAGATGTCCCATGACATGCTCATCAAATGTATTTTCAACTGGGACAAACGTCACTGCATTTTTAACCCAACAAAGGATTCTGGAGCTGACGTTCAAAACATACGGAGAACCAAAGAATTAGAACTACTGGTCTAGATCATTTTAAAGAAAGACACGTTTATCCCACTGTGAGTTTCTCTTTCACAGCAGCTGGGCCAAGCACGCTTCAATGAGCCATTGTGCTACAGTTGCAGCCCCGAATACCACTTCCTCTCCTCCTCTTGTCATTTTCTCATTTTGGGAACGGTGGTGCTATTAGTCAAATAAACACCACTGCTTACAAACGATGCCAGTAATCAAAATAAATAAAATCACCATGTTCAACAATGAACACAAACAATGCTTTTATTTTTGTTGTTCTGTCGAGTTTGACTTACGGCGACAGCATGAGCGAGACAGAACTCCACGGTGCGTGGCCATGCACTGCTCTTGTGTCATGGACCGAGATTTTTGGTCCGTTTTATATCCAGAGAGAAATTCAGCCACCCCAGACTATAGGATTCCCAACAAAAGACACACAGGAAACCAGATCTGGATTTCAAACACTATTCATGTAACATTTATTAAGACATGAACTACAAAATCACATTTGTATCAAGAGCTCCTGCACACACACATTCACACGACATACTCACAAACGGTCCTTTCGCCGAACGTTGATCAGGCGTCCTCGAAAGGGTGGATGACTCCTTGCCGGTATCAGAGCCATAAACAGGAGCTGAAAATCCTCTGCTCTTTATACCCATGTTTCTCACTTCTTGGGGGAAAAAACATGTTCCGACGGCTGCCAGGGTTCCAGGACTTTCATTGTGTAAAGGCAATCAAGCAATTAAAAAGAATAGTTCATATCATCTTGTACTTTACCATTAAAAGGTTGCTTACAGAAGAAGTGGTCATATATCATGTTGTCAGGAAATGTACTACATATCAAATGCCTCAGTGGTTTTCGGCCATGCAGGGTAGGGTCAGAAAAACATCAGCACGTGCCCGTCTGAAGGCTTCAAGCTACACTCCTGGGTCCGTGCAGCTCAAAAGTACGCTCTGTTTGTGCCAAGTCCTCATTGTTTTGCAAACTTACTTCTCCGGCCAAATCAGCATTCCTGGTATTCTCCTGTCACAGCTCAAGGAACCCTCGCTCCACAGCTCCAAGTCCATCCTACAGTAATGCAATGCGCGCAGCCATTTTCTTTGGCTCAGGACTGTACTTTCAACCGGAACCCATTCGTTCATCACACTTGCAAACTCAGCCGTAGAGCCACAGCCATAGAGCAGCCATAGGACAGCCGTAGAGCCACAGCATAGGGCAGCCATGGAGCCACAGAACCACTGAGTTTGGAAAGGACCACAAGGGCCACCCTGTCTAAGCCCTGCCAATATAGGAAGACGCTACCAAAGCATTCCCAAAAGATGCGCACCGATCTCTATTTAAGGCCTTCCAAAGATGGAGAATCCACACACACGGGTAAGGCAATCACGGCTCCTCGGTTGAATTAAGTCTGAGAACACATCCTTTGTGGATATGGGGGACCTGCTAGAAGCCCTTTCATAAAGACTTGGTGCCAGCGTGGAATAGTTGTCTGAGCGTTGGATCAGGGTTTGATTCCCATGGAAACCCACCGGGTGACCGTGGGCACAACACACACACACATTCAGCCCCAGAAAACCGCATGATAGGTTCACCTTAGAGTCGCCATAAGTTGGAAATAACTTGAAGGCACACAGCAACAACAAGAAGAAGACATTGACAGGGATCTGTGAAGGAACCAGGTAAGATCTCCATATGTAAAGAGACATCATTATAACCAAAGTCAGGATCATTCTGATGTCTATGCCAACGCATAGACCAGTGATTCTTGGATGCATCAATAGGAGCATGGTGTCTAGATCAAGGGAGGTATTGGTACTACTCTATTCTGCGTTGGTTAGGCCTCATTTGGAATCCTGTGTCCAGTTCTGGGCACCTCAGTTCAAGAAGGATATCAACAAGCTCCAAAGGATGGCAACCAAAATGATGAAGGGTCTGGAAGCCATGCCCTATGAAGAACGGCTCAGGGAACTGGGGATGTTTACTCTGCAGAAGAGAAGGTTAAGAGGGGACATGATAGCCAGGTTTAAATATTTGAAGGGATGTCATGTCGAGGAGGGAGCGGGCTTGTTCTCTGCTGCTCCAGAGACTAGGACAAGGAGCAATGGATTTAAGCTGCAGGAAAGGAGATTCCACCTGAACCTCAGGAAGAACTTCCTGACGGTCAGGGCTGTCCAGAAGTGGGCGATGCTGCCTCCATGGAGTGTGGTGGAGTCTCCTTCTTTGGAGATTTTTAAGAGAGGCTGGATGGCCATCTGCCGGGAGTGCTTTGAGGGTGTTCCTGCATAGCAGGGGGTTGGACTGGATGGCCCCTGGAGTCCCTTCCAACTCTGTGATTCTATGATTCTATGTATGGATATGAAAGCTGGACCGTGAAGAAAGCGGACAAGAAGAAAATCGACTCATTTGAAATGTGGTGCCAACAGAACTTTTTCTCCTCATATGATAAATAGGACAGATACTAGAGAAAGACAGCATAAACATTTAATAAGATGTATGGTGACAGCGGCTAGAATTCTATATGCAAAATATTGGAAAAATAAAAGAACTCCAAAGGTGAGTGGATGGCTAAACAAAGTAATGGAATTAGCTGAAATGGATAAATTAACAATACTACTAAAGAGGAATTCAATAGAATCATTTCTGAAAACATGGAAACCTTTCATGGATTATGTAAGAAATAAAAAGGGGAAATCTATTGATCAGTGGATTTGATTTGTAAGGAATAAGACTGATATAAGGGGTTAATTTGGGGAGTGAAATAGTTATAGTGTTTATCTTTAGAAGTATTTATATTTATATTTATGTTTATACTTATAATAGGACGAGGTGTGGAATTAGACATGGATTAAAACCAACTGATGAAGAAGTCGGGAAGGAACTTAAATATGATTTGTTAGTATATTTATTTTCTGTTTTTTTTATTCCTATTTGTATAACTCTTAATACTTTATATATTGTTTAGATATGCGTTGCTATTGTAACTATTGCTTTGGTTAAAAACTTTTTTTTCTTTTTCTGTCATTTTCTTTTTCCTTTTTCTTTTCTGTATGAATTAAACCAATAAAGATTATTTAAAAAAAAAATGTGGTGCCAGAGGACAGTTCTACAGATCTCATGGACTGCCAAAAAAAGATAAATGGATGGGTCTTAGAGCAAATCAAGCCTGTACTCTCACTAGAAGGAAAGTCGATTAAACTGAGGTTGTCAGACTTTGGACATTTAACAAGTTGACGTAACTTATGGGAAATAATGCTTGGCAAAGTGGAAAGCAATAAAAAATAAAGAGGGGGACTGCAGTACATGCGGTTTCACGGAGCCAGGCTTTACGTGCCTCTCTCGGCCAAGGAAGGCGTGTCCCTCTCCTTCCTCGGCCAAGAGAGGCGCATGACATGTGACTGGGCTTCCCATGCCCCTCTCTTGGCCAAGAAAGGAGAGGGACACGCCTTGGCCAAGACAGGAGCGTGGGAAGACCAACCGCATGTTGTTATGCGCCTCTCTTGGTCCACATGTGCAGAGCAAGGACCCCAGCTAGCAGCAGCAGCCACCATTGTGGGTAAGGGAAACTGTGGATGCCAGTGACATGGTTACGAGGGTGTAGGGGGCATAAGGGTTACCCCCGAACCCTCCCAAACTGTTAGGGTTACCCTGAAACCCTCAAAAAAGCATGTAGGGCCAGACCTAAAATATTAGGTCCACTAGGACTACCCCAAGTAGTCTACATAATTGTGGGTGAGCTCTGAATCAGCCTGGAAAGATTTCCAACTTCAGCCAAAGGGACTTCTCTCCACTGCCCTAGCAAGAATGCAGTCAAAACCACTGCCAAAACCGCTTACATGAGCAAAGAGAAGGACCCTGTTACTGCCCTGGCTAGCCCGAGCTTGTGGGATATAAAAAGATATCTACTGATATCAATAATTCGGCCTCACACACCCATCCCCCTCCACGTGCTTGCGAGGCCCCCGGACAAGCACGCACACAGGCTCGGCCGATAATCGCCGTAATATTCCAACACAATACAGGCAGGCCAGAAATAGCCCACTCGCAGCTTCAGGAGACCTCAAAGGCAAGCACCTCCATCACGTATGCACGCAGCTTTCAAAAGATCCTCTGCCCGGCGCTGGCAGCTTGACGATCGAGCTGTACCACGCTCAAGTACTCCGCGTTTGCATACCGGCTACCCTACTGACAATTTGGCTATAACTCAATCATTCAAATTCTGACCTTTCGGAGGCTTTGTCTCCAGCCCCAAATCCACTGTTTTCCCCAAGGCCGAACCAGCCTGCGGTCACAATTCTCCTTATAAAAACCCCAGACTTTGAGCGCTTCCTCGGATCGCTCTGGGCTTCCATCCCGCCTTGCTGCCGCTCTGTCCAGCGAGCCTTCCCCTCGGCCCCACGCGCTGAGCTCCACGCTCCCCGGCTTCTCCGCTTCCAACCGGGCTTCAGGACAGGTGAAGTATCCCCCAAACCAGCAACTCCTCTAAAAACTCCTCTATCCCACTCCAACCTGTATTTCTTTAGTTATCTTGCATGAGTGTGCCGCATACACTGTTTGATTGTGTTTTTAATAAAACCACATTTATTATTTCAACTTCTGTGTGCTCCTTGACTCGGCCTGACCCCGTAGACATAGGGTTCAAGATCCTGCTAAGTTACCCTGCCTCTCGTAACGTCAAAGCAGTGCTCAGAGATCATCTTCCCCACCTATTGTTGAGCACATTTTGGTGTCCCTCACGGGACCCCCAGTAAACAGGGTAACAACCCTTTACTGTAAAAAAAAGGAGGGTTTTTTATAGATTTGGGATGACAGCGATCTTATAAAACATACAGCACACGTGCATGGATATTTACTTTTCCAGGGCTAAAATTCTGATCCATGGTGCCTCCTGGTTAACAATCGACGACGAACCCTGAATCTGACATGTATTTGCTCAGCAGTGAAGTATGAGAAATATTGTTGCAGGCCGTGCCGGGAATCCAGGCACCGACTTTGCCAATTAAAGTCGGCATAATTTTAAGTAGGACAAGGGGCTGGCAACGGGATCAACCTTTAGAGTTGACGGGAATTCAGAATGGAGGCACTTTAGTTAAGCCAAGGCAGAGAGAGGGAGGGAGAGTCCTTTCAGCCTGGATGTCTAAAAAGGCCATATTCTCCACGAATTGAACTGTGCAAGGTGCTGAATCTCTGCCAGCCCTGCAGAGCAGACCAGGGAAAAGCTGGGCAGGGGAGCGTTATCTATTTCTTACAAATTATCTCTTTTACTGCTTACAGAGGGACCCGCTTTACTCTGAATCGACCGGCTCCGGGGGAGTTTCGCAGCCAGGCGGGACGAACCAGGACCCCGAGAATGATGAAGTCTGCCAGCTCTGAGGAGGGGCTTCACACCACACGGCCGTCTCTTGGCTTGCTTTCCTCCTCAAGGCTCTCGAGACAGCATCTTCGAAGGCCTGAAGGCCAGCACCTTCCCCTCCCCAATTTCTTCAAAAATGAAACGTTTTCTTAAAATATGTTTAAAACCATTTTTAATGTGTAAGCAGGCTCTTAATATGTAAGCGGGTGGTCTTTTAATTTATCAAGATGTTCTTAATTTTTGGTGGGTTTTTAAAATAATTTTTATGTGTTTTTTAATATGTTTTTCATTGTTTTATACGCTTTGCTAATGTCCTTAACTTCTTTGGAGGCCACGGCCACTTCCGCACTAGACTTTTATAGCGCCATGATTCCACCTGCAACATCCTATGGAATCCTGGGGTTTGCAGTTTCGGGAGGGGCCGTCCGGCCCCTCCCGAAACTGCAAACCCCAGGATTCCATAGGATGTTGCAGGTGGAATCATGGCGCTGTAACAGGCTAGTGCGGAAGTGGCCTACCTTGGGTCCCGCTTTGGGAGGCATAAAAATAAGACTTCCAGACAAAAACCCGAGGCCTGGAGACGGGCCCCCCGGTCACCTCAGTACATTTTTGCATGGGGTACCAACCTGCCGACGTTCACAGTCATAAGCAAACACACACACATGCAGAGATCGATGTTGGAGGGACCCATTTTCCCGTTTGGAGATTAAAGCAGAAACTCAGCTTTCCTTCTCACTCGCTTCGGGAGAGGGGCTGACGGGCAGGGACACTTCCGGCCGACCTCCACCCGCCCCTACAGTCAGTGACCTGGACTGGAGGCCACTGGCTCGGCTCGGACTCGCCTCGGCACAAGCCGCACGCTGACTGGACTTGACCCGAGACTTGCGTATTTTTAGCGCCCCCGGTCCCTCCAGAAACCCTCAAGCTAACCGGTCCCACGATAAAATCCGTCTCGAAGCCCCAAGCGGGGCTGCCTTTCTCAGGGGGGAGCGCAAATGGGTTAGGCAGGGGCTTGAGGTGGGGCCGGGGCCTGCTCCGCCGCCTGCGTGCCGGAGGAGCCGTCCAACACTCCTCCTGAGAGCGGCAGGCAAGACGGGGGCCCCTTCTGCACTGCGCCGTCGGAGGGCTATTATTCCACCTTCGCCCTCCTGCGGAATTCTGGGGTTTGTAGTTCCCTGGGGCCAGGGCGCTCTCCGGCCGAGGCGTCTCAAGGCCCCTCCCTCAACTGCAGCCCCCAGGCTGCCACAGGGTCTCGGGAGTGGAATGATGGCGCCGTAACGGGGAAGTGCAGAGAGGGCCTCGCTCCCGGAGCGCGGGGCTCGCGCCTCGGAGGGGAGCGGCGAACGCGTCGGGCGGGGGGCTGGAGGGGGGGTCCTTCTTCCCCAAGCCTTTGAAGCTTCAGCCGCGGGGGCTACGGAGGGCCCCCTTCCCCACCCCCGAAAAGGCCCCCGCTTTGCAAACGGGAGGCCGGGAGGGCCCCGCCCCCCCTTCCGGAGCCGCGGGGGGCGTCTGCGCTCCGCCTTTCCAGCCGAGAACCCTCCAGGGCCCCCCCGCCGGGAGCGCCTCCTCCCGCCACACGGGGGCGCTGCCGCGGAGGCCGGCGGCCCTGCCCCTTTTCCTCCCTCCCCCCCGTCCCTCGGCGGTCTCCCCGGGCGCCGCTTTCCCAGAGTCCCCCGCGCGGGAAGGGGCGCGGGGCCGCTCTAGCCGGGGCGCCGGTCCTCCCTCGGGGGCGGGGCGGGGCGGGAAGGAGGGGGCGGGGCGGGCGCCGCCGAGGCGGAGGGGAAGGAGCGCCGGGAGGATGGAGCCCGACCGGGAGGGCGGCGGGGCCCGCCGGCGGCGCGGGCCGGCCCGGCGTCATCGCCGTCGGCGGCGCGGGCTGCGGCTGTGAGGGCGGCGGAGCGGCCGGCGGGCGGGCGGGCGGTTGGGCCCGGGGGATGCTGTCGCGCAAGAAGACGCGGGCCGAGCTCTCGAAACCGGGCGAGGTGCAGGGCAAGTACGTGATCAAGGAGACCAGCCCCCTCCTCCGCAGTGAGTGCCGGGCCGGGGGGCGGGCGGAGGGGGAGGGGGAAGGGGGGAGGGAGGGGGAGGGAGGGGAGGGGGAACGGAAGGGAGAGGGAGGGAGGGAGGAGGAGGAGGAAGGCAAAGAGGGAGGGGCCGAAAGGCAGGGAAGAAAGAGAGGAGGAAAGTGAGCAGGAAGGAAAGGCAGGTAAGAAGGAAGGAAGGAAGGAAAAGTAGGTGTATGGAAGCAGCGAAGAAGAAAGGGAAGAAAGGAGGAGCAGGCAGGCAGGCGAGGAAGGAAGGAAGGAAGGAAGTGGGGAGGAAGGAAGGAAAGTAAGGCAGGTAGAGTGTCAAGGAAGAAGGAAAGAGGGGAGAAAATGAGGAAGGAAAGGCAGGGAGCCAGGAAGAGAAGGAAGGGCGGGGAAGAAAGAGAGTGAGAGAGTGGGAAGGAAAGGCAGGGGAGAAGGAAGGAGGGAGGGAGGGAGGGAAGGAAGGAAGGAAGGAAGGAAGGAAGGAAGGAAGGAAGGGCAAAGGAGGAAGGAGGGAAGGTAGCTAGGCAGGCGAGGGAGGGAGGGAGGAAGGGCAGATAGGCAGGGAAGGAAGGAAGGAAAGGCAGGTGTGGGAAAGCAGGGAAGAAGAAAGGGAAGGAAGAATAGGTGGGCAAGAGGGAAGGCAGGGCAAGAAAGAAAGGAAGGAAGTGGGAAGGAAGCAACAAGGGGCAGGTAGGCTGCCAAGGGATGAAAAAAGGAGAAGGAAAGTACAGGAGGAAAGGTAGGTCAGCAGGGAAGGAAAGGAAAGGCCGGCAAGGGGGGAGAGAAAGACGTGGAGGAAGGAGAGAGTGGGAAGAAGGCAGCAGGGAGGGAAAGAAACAAAGAAGGAAAGTGAAGAAGAAAGTAAAAGCAGAAAAGAAGGAAATGAAGAAGGGAAGAAAAAGAGGTGGAAGGAATGGAGGAGGAAAGAAAACAGTCCCACCTGCTTTCCACAGGCAGGCTATACACTGTTTAGCACTTTCAAGCACCTCACTGAGCACTGCTTCTAAGGACACCTGGAAGTTGTAGTCCAACCAAAGACTATATTCCAAGCTCTGCTTTGAACAGGAAACAGTCCACAGCTTATGCGGCGAGATGACCAGTATCTCCCCCTCTCTCTCTCTATTTATGTGTATATGTATATGGAGAGAGATCCACCTGAATCCTCTTGGTTAGGCCCATGGAATCAGTTGTTGAATGGCAAGTCAATACGTACAGATTGGGGTGGGGTGGCACTTGCTGGTGGTGTCAACACTACACAGACCGGAATGTGTATCTGCCTTCCCGGGTAATGCTCTTGCCCTGGGATTCCTCCTTGGAGGACCCAACAAGCAGGGCCAGGGCGTGGCACCTGGGAACCTTACATGTAGTCCAAACCCTTGCTGTGCCGGAATCCATGCCAAGGGTGTGGTTACAGGGAGGCAAAATGGGGGCACCGATCACCCAGTAGGAATTCTGCTCTCCCATCGAAATACTCCTTCAGTCACCCAATTTCTGTCATTGAAGAAAGTGAGACAGTGAAATATCATTCATACCTACAACTCTTCTGTTTGCTTTATTGACCTTCCATTGGTAACTGTGCCTGCCCCCTTTCTTAGAAAGTGTAAACTATTTCTAAATAGTGAACTGAAGTTTGCAGTTACTGCAATGCTAGAATTTTGGCCACTGAAGTAAAATTTCCACGGGGTGGGGCAGAATTCTTTTGGGGGAGGACAGCTCTCATTTGCCTCCCTTGTAGCTAGCTACTGTCCAGCCTTGCTGTCTCTTTAACTGCTTTCCATGAAGAAGTTGTGCTGTTTCTTCTTTGTGGGTGTCTAGGACCAGAGTGGAAAAAGTGTGAGCGTCTCAGGGTCATTGGAGTTCTTCTCCTGGCTCCACTCATTGTTGGGAGATAAGTTACAGAATTTTTCTTAAATAACATTTCTTTTTCCTTAAATAACATTTATTTATTTAATGTGTTTCTATGTTGCCTCCTAGCTCACAAGGGCTCCCGAGACAATGAATAAATAAAAGCACCCATGATTTAAAACACTGCAAATTCATTAATAAGACATAGCAGTAAGTATAAAAATGCAGCGCTCATGCGCGCGCACACACACACACACACACACACGCACACTGTTAAGAAACAATTATTAGTGTGTGCATGAGCGCTGCATTTTTATCTTTATTGCTGTGTCTCATTAATGAATTTGTACTGTTTTAAATCATGGGTGCTTTTATTTATACTTTTTAAAAAACATCTGTATCATCAGGTTTTTACTCACATCTCAATCTTGTTGTAAAGCCATCTTGGGTCCACTGTCAGGAGAAGGGCAGGATATAAATGAATACCCCTGAACATATCATTTATATCAGTTAATTAAGCAGCCATGGGCAGTTCTAGCCATTGCTGTTTAAGTCAGCTTGGACTTGACACTGTTAAAGTGACCCTATGAAAGGTCTTCTGGGTCTGGTTTGCCATTGCCTTCCTCTGAGACTGATAGGAGTGTGTGATTTGCTCAGGGTCACCCATTGGTTTCCACGGCTGACCCGTGATTCGAATCAGGAATCCTACATTCCTGATCCAATAATCAAACCAGAAAAGCACGTTGGCTCTCACTTCTAGCCATGCCTTCTCAAAAAAAGATATTTTAAGCATTTTAAAGGGCACAGCCAGGCAACTTGGCAGCTGAATCCAAGGGTGTATGTACTCCCAGGAAGTGCTACTTTAATCACAAGAAGTTCTAGGCTGGTACCCATAGGATTACAGCTTCCACTGTTTTTTTTCTTGCTTCCATACTGGAAACCTTCTATGCTGTGTCCATGTTCCAAAGTTGCTCCAAGTAAGTTCTTTGCATCCACCAACCTATACAAGCATACTCGCTGAAGTAGGACTAGCTTTTGAGAAAGAATATTTCAGGATCCAGCTTCAAGTTGCCTTGTTCAAACATATGTGGGGGGTGGGGGTGGGAAAAGAGTAAAAGCAAAAAACATTAATCAGGTTGTAGCTATACAACCAAAGTCATTTTTCTCCCATTCCCAAACTTTGGGAAACCAACTAGGGGTGATCAGCTAGATGCTCAGGACTGATGAGGGAATGGACTTATGTATCCAGTGCATACTTTAGCTGCTTGGTTTAGTGCATAGCTAAGTAAGCTTTAGGTGGCTTTTTAAGAGGATTAGATGAACTCATGAAGGGGGGAAATTTATTCAGCAGGGCATCTGAATGGAACCTCCATTAACAGGAGGGCTTTTCTCTCCGAGTCCCAGGAGGAGGGAACAAAAGAAGGGGCGGCTGTCATGCCCCGACCTGGTGTGAGCTTCTGGTTGACTTCCATTTGATAGAAACAGCGTTATGAGCTTGATCTTATTTAATGCAGCTCTTTCTGTGCTTTTACTGAAATGAGTCCCAGACAGGGACCAGCACATTTGTGGCTCTTCCCTCAGTCTCTTGGAATTCTCAGCACCCAGAGAATTAGTTCAACATCACAGTCTCCATGAAGCAAACATTCCTGACATCAAAAAATGTCACACTCGTTTGAAAAGGACCCAAAATGTTCAACCTAACCCAGAGTTTTGTTAGATCAGCATTTTCTTTGTCCTCATGTCAGGAAACAAGTTTGCCTTTTGACCTGAGTAAAATGAAGAAGGCAGGGAAACTACGAATTCCAGAGCCCACTCCTTTGTGAAGTATCCTGCACGGAGCTGGTGCTATATCAGTATCTCTTCCTCCTCCCCTTCTCAAGTGATTACAGAGGCAAGCAAGAGGGACTATTTTTCCATATAATATTGGGGGGAAAAACAAGAAGAAGCCCTTTCTTTCTGACCTCAAAATAACCTCCGTATTGAATGAGATTTTACTGAGTTTGTGCCTTGTTCAGTTTGGGTTCAGAGCAAGCCGTAATACTTCGAAAGGAGCAGTCCTTCACTGGCAGAGAGCTTCATTTTATATTAGCAGGATTGACATTTCAGTGGAAACCAAAATAACGTGATATACCAGTCTCTCAACAAAGTTTTTTGTGCAACTTGTAATTTCCTTAATTGAAGAAGAAAATATAAGCAGCTAGTTGAAAGCAACTCAGCTTCACACTGAGCAGTGAATGTTCCTGCCTCGTGAAGTCTGACGTGCTTTCTCTATAGCATAATCACCCAGTCCCTCTTTAGACCATGATTACACACATTTCAAAAGTATACGTTCTATTTCTGAACATCGTGCAAACTTCTTGAGCATGATGTTTGGCATATGCGTATGTGTTTAATGCAAATTTATGTTCTCACCATGGAACACTTGCCTTTTGTTTGTAGTCATGGTGCTCATTTGCCTATTCTTTGTTTTTCCTATACATCTTTATAAATGACTTGGATGATGGAATAGAGGCTATGCCTACAAATTTTCAGAGGACACAAAATTAGGAAGGATAGCTGATACTCCAGAAGACAGGATCAGAACTCAGAATGACCTTTACTGATTAGAGAGCTGGGCCAAAACTAACAAAGTATATTTCAATAGGGAGAAATGTAAGGGACCACACTTAGACGGAAAAAAATGAAATGCACAGATACAGGCTGGATTGATCTCAGTACCTGTGAAAGAGATCTAGGAGTCTTAGTGGACCACAAGCTGAACATAAGTTAGCAGTGTGATGCAGCAGCTAAAAAAGCCAGTGCGATTCTATGCTACATCAATTGGAGTATAGGGTCTAGGTGGAAGGAAGTAATACTGCCTCTGTTTTGCTTTGGTCAGACCTCACTTGGAATACTGTGTTCAGTTCTGGGCACTGCACTTCAAGAAGGATTCTGACAAGCTAGAACGTGTCCAGAGGAAGGTGATCAAAATGGTAGAAGGCCTGGAAACCATGCCCTGTGTGGAGAGGCTTAGGGAGCTGGATAATTTAGCTGGGAGAAGAAGGTCAAGAGGTGACATGATGGCTATGTTTAAATATTTGAAGGGATGTCATAAGGAAGATGGAGCAAGCCTGTTTTCTGCTGCTCCAGAGACTAGGATACAGAGCAGTGGATTCAGACTTCAGGAAAAGAGATCCCATCTAAACAATAGGAAGAACTTCCTGATGGCTAGAGCAGTTTGACAATAGAATATGCTGCCGCCTAGGAGTGTGTTGGAGTCTCCCTTCTTTGGAGATTTTTAAACAGAGGCTGGATGGCCATCTGTCAGGAATAGTTTGATGGTGTATTCCTGCATGGCAGAGGGGGTTGGACTGGATGGCTCTTGGGGTCTCTTCCAGCTTTTGGATTCTGTGATTCTAGGATAAAGTGGAATGGAATTTAAGGCCTGTAGGTATGAGCAGAACTGCTTTACATACTGTAAGTGGCATGAGACCTTGCTGAGCTCTTGGACTGCCAGATCATTTGAAGGATGCAAAAGTTTAAAGCCAAGTTTAGATACCTCACAGTTCTTGTCCAGAATAGTTTTCTTGAACTTGCGCTGTAATCAGGGCTGTGGAGGGGAAGTCGTGGAATTGGAAGCAGTTTTGGATGGAGTTGAAGTCTGCAGAAATATACTGACTCAGGCTTCAGAATAAAAACTTCTGTTAACTTTACATATTCTTTAGTTTTAAGGTATAGCCTATGTTTCTGTTAAAAGCTTCTTTTTTAAATTTATGAAATGTCTAGTTTGTTGAATATTTCCTTTCACAGGAATTTAGAAAAGTTTACTTGTTCAGAAATTTTAATCAAATAATCTTATTTTATGTTCTGTAATCTAGGTAGCCAATGGTAGAGAGGCAAACATGTCTGCACTAGAATTGCTGGATTAGAATTATATTTTCTTCTAGCTCAAGCTTTATTGCATTCTTTACTGCAAACACACTGCTGGAAACCAACCCCAAAAGTCTCTGTTTCCCTCTCTCTTATTCACCATCCTCCCAGTGCTGCTAAAAAAATTCCAGCTGGCCAGAGAATGAAGAAAGGGGGCGTGTCTGAGCAGACATCAACAGACTTTGTAAAAAGGAGCTTCTTTGTCAGAAGCTTTGTTAACCAAGATGTGCCTGTATGTGTTTTAACCTGCAGTGCTCTGTTACAGATTTGATGCCTTCGTTCATCCGTCACGGACCAACCATTCCAAGACGAACCGACCTCTGCCTTCAAGAGCCCAGTCCCTCTGCCTACTCAGCAGTTGGAGACGGAGCTGTTTCCAGAAACCAGAGCTTTCTTAGGACTCCTGTGCAGAGGCCTCCTCATGAAGTCGTGAGGCGGGAAAGCCACAGGCTCTCTGCCCCTTCCTACTTGGCCAGAAGTTTGGCTGATGTGCCCCGGGAATATGGCTTATCTTCACAGTCCTTTCTGACAGAGGCCAACTCTGTAACTGAAAATGGCGATGCTGGATCCCGTTATTATTATGACCACTTTTATAACGGCCAGAGGCGGCACCAGCTGGGGGATCATGTGCAGGAGGAATATAGATATTACGAACATAACACTGACCTCATGCAGAGAATGTCTCAGAATCAGGGAAGACACAGTTCAGGCAAGTTTCCTGTTTTTTTTTCCTTCCTCCAGAATTTGCAGTGTTGCTCTTTGTAGCGTACAGTGGGGCTCCTGCCGTATCCATGGGGAATTGGTTCCAGGATCCCCCTGCAGATACCAAAAACATGCATATTCAAGGCACCCTTTGCAAGGCTTGCAGAGAGACTGCAAACGCAGGGCAAGGCACATAAGCCCATATTAAAAACGATGTAGGGCAGTAGTGAAGGTAGCTGGCAGATGGGTTACCTCACCTCCCAGAGGGAAAGGAGCCCAAAGAATGCAGGAGGCCTGGCAGCTGGGGCTTGTTGCTGCCTCTGCAGCTAGCAGACAGACTGTGAAGCCTTGCAAGGTGAGGCTTATAAAGTAAGGCCCTATTAAAAATGGTGCCAGCTACCCACTTCTGCTTTGCAGAGGAACCCTGCTTCCTCAAAGGCAGAGGTGTGTGGCTGGCATGCTCCCCACTATGAATTCAAACATGTACAGTATTTTGTACATTTGAATCCGTGGTGGGTTGAATTTGTGGATCCGGAGACCATGGACATGGTAGGGCCACAGTATGCGTAATTCTAGCAATAGATGATGGCTGAGGTCCTGCATTATCAGTGTAGCTACAGTGACAGAACTCCCATCATCATAGGCCATTTCCGCACTATACTCTTATAGCGCAGTTATTCCACTTTCAACATCCTGTGGAATCCTGGGGTTTGCAGTTTAGGGAGGGGCCCCTCCCTAAACGGGCCCCTCTCTAAACTGCAAACCCCAGGATTCCACAGGATGTTGAAAGTGGAATAACTGCGCTATAAGAGTGTAGTGCAGAAATGGTCATAGTTATGTCTGATAATGTGACATCCCAAAAACCTATCTTTGCAGCCTGGCAGCTCCTCGACTGAAGGGTTTCCAAGGTGCTAGAGGTCTGGCCACTGGTAAATGATGTCTGCAACTGGTGAATTGAGAACAGGCATCTGGGGAGGGCCCTTGGGGTTCTGCCACAGCTGGGACTGGGAGGGTCTTGCGGGTGTCATTTCCTAGCACCCTGATCTCCAGCACCTCAGAAACACTTCGGACATGGTACCAGCAGGCTGCAAAGGTGCATTTTTAGGGTCGTGTTCAGTCGATAATTACCATAAATGTGAATCTTCAGCACGTAAGAGATTCTGGGTCCATTTTATGATCTCATAATTGGTACCCTTGATGCCAACCAGTGTGCATTTCCTTTCCTGTTTTTAAAAATCTTACTTAATCATATAAAAATATGTATGTCATTCATCTGATTACCTTTGCCAACTGATTATGCAGTTTTGATTATGCAGAAAAGGCAGTGGGTGCAGAATGAGAAAGCAGATTGTTTTTCCATGTGATTTAAATGTTGAGCACTTTAACATTTGCTTCGAAGACTGATCATTCTCTATCAGTGTTGAAAGAGTCAGGGATGCTAGGACTTGGGTCTGAAGGAAACAAGAAGACACCAGATGTTTGCCTTGAGTGTGACTCTTCCTGGGTAAGACAACATTTTGGATCAGGCTTTTTTTTTTCTCGTGGGTTCCTTGTGTTTACAGGAGGAAGTAGTCAGAATTCTTGAGTATCTTACGTGGAAGCACAGAACTGAATATAATGACTAAAGCTTTAAAATGTGGTGTTTTTATAATATAAACATGTTGATGTGTAAGCCTGTTGCCCTTTTACCCAACTTGCCTGGTTATGAAATCCATTGCAGTCAAGTTTGTTGTTTTGTGCATTTTGCAAAGAGGAAAAATAAATATGCAGGCAAGAATGTCAAGACTTTGGGGTTGCTGACCTCAAGTATGAAACTGTTGTTTTGAGAAGGAGACCCTTTGCTCGCAGACGGCTTTTCATTAGAAGAGAGGCTGAGCTTCAAAGAGAGGCAGGCTGCTTGCTGTGGAAAATGAAACATTTAGCTGTTTGATTTACGTACAGTCTCATTTTAGTTTGTTTGAGGAATTATGGGTGGTGGGTATGACCTCTTCCCATCACTGGCAAGGAATATCACGTGTCAGGGCCAAATAGTTCCCATCTGTTCTTTGTGTTGTCCTGTTTATTCCCCCAACTTCCCTCATAGATTGAGAGGAGATTGAGTTTGAAGAGCCCTGCTCACTGAGACTTCCACAGGGAGAGCATGGCGGTATGAAGGGAATAGCTGTGGAAAGGGAGTCGGAAGCATTGGGCTGGCTGGCTGGCTGCCGCTGGTGAGCACTGAGACTTGAAGGCATTACGTTATGGCAGAAGGAAGGGAAGCCAAGCCACAAATAAAACCGTAGCTTTCTCAAGGTCTTTCCACTGAAATGAGAGAATTTGAGATGGTCAGAGGCCTGGAAACCATGAAGCCCTGTGAGGAGAGGCTTAGTGAGGGAGCTGGGGACGTTAGCCTGGAGAAGGGAAGGTGAAGAGGGGACATGATAACTGTGTTTAAATATTTGAAGGGATGTCATATTGAAGAGGGGTCAGGCTTGTTTTCTGCTGCTCCGGAGACTAGGACAAGGAGCAGTGGCTTCAAACTAGGAGAAAAGAGACTCCACCTAAACATTAGGAAGAACTTCCTAATGATACGAGCAGTTCAACAGTGGAATCTGCTGCTGCCTGGGAGTGTGATGGAGTCTCCTTCTTTGGAGGTTTTTAAACAGAGGCTGGAGGGTCCTCTGTTGGGAGTGCTTTGATTGTGTCTTCCTGTGTGACAGAAGGTCACACAGGACTGGATGGCCTTTGGGGTCTCTTCCAACTCTTATGATTCTAAAATGCATCAGCAGCCCAACAACGAAAGATATATAGACTCTTGGTTTCAGGCTTGAGATCAAGGTGGGGAAGCTGTCTCTGGAGTAAAGGAGGCATGTTTTTGAGAGGAATGGAGGAAGCTGGTTTCTTTGAGCAAGGGTGGAAGCAGTTGCTGTGAGTGGGCAGACACTGAAGATGTGTGTCTGCTCCAAAGAAATATTGAGGGACAGGTTAGATGTCTGAAAGAAGAAGAGAAGGTCCAAAATCACCATATGCTAAGCAGAGAGTGAAAATGTGTATCAGGGCACCATGATGCTAAAACTGGCTGGGAGACCTTTCTTAAGCTAGTCAAGGAGGCCAGACTTTGAAAGACAAGACGCTGTCTGTGCTGGGTGAGTTCATAGACATTCAGATCCTCAGGGTGGAGTTGCCCCATAGTTGTAACCACAATGGAATAGTAATGGCTTGTTGTCTTCTCTGTTGATGAGCCCTCCGTCTTGCTGGCATGACCACAGTGGCATCCTCTGCAGGCATCCTGGTCACCTGCATCATCTCCCTTTTAAGACACTTGTTACCATGCCTGCAGCGACTCCTATCTTGTTTTTAATCATTAATAGCCTGTCTTAAATCAACAAGTCTTCATGGTGGTCGGAATAATAGAATCAACCTGAAACAATTCAAAATAATGTAGAAGGTGAAGAGGTGACATGATAGCCGTGTTTAAATATTTGAAAGGATGCCATATGGAGGATGGGGCACGCTTGTCTTCTGCTGCTCCAGAGACCAGGACACAGAGCAGTGGCCTCACACTCTAGGAAAGAGATTCCACCTACACATTAGGAGCCGTTCAGCACTGCTTCTGATTGTGGTAGAGTCTCCTTCTTCTGAGGTTTTTAAACAGAGGCTGGCCGGCCATCCACCAGGAGTCCTTTGATAGTGTATTCCTACGTAGCAGAATGGGGAGGGGCTGGATGGGGTCTCTTCCAGCTCTGTGATTCTACTAACTTCAGCAAAATGAGGCCTGCAGTCTGGTGTTTCTTTCTCTATATATCTCCCTCTGTGACTTAGCAGAGTTCCAGAGCATGTGAACTGGATAGACACACATGCCCACACCCTGTCCCCAGCTCCGTACAGAGCTTCTTTTGCCTGTACCCTTGCAGACGGTAATAAATCTTAGTAGGGGTACTTCAAATGGGCAGGAGAATTAGAGTCAGCATTCCCACCTTCGTGAGAAGATGCTGGCAAATTGTTCTTGTGGTCCTCACGGGGTGCTGGACTTCTTTTGGCAGCTGGGCAAAGTCCAGCAATGCCGGGGCTGCCTTGCCAGGCTTGTAAACAGTCCTCTGCATTGTTCTCTTTCCCTGGGGAAATGTGAGCCAGCTGGGTCATGCTCTTGTTCACAGAACGGAGGCGCAGCATGAAGCTTCCTCCCTAGTTTTGTAGCCCCCATTGAAAAAGTAAAGCACCTCTTTTAGCGCAACCCTCTCTTTCCACAGGTCAGTCTTTACATAATCTCCAGCCAAAGGGACCTAGCACTAGGTGGGCAAAACCCTTCCCTCCCTGTGATAGTCCTCTGGGAGATGCTGCTACTCAGAGTAGACTGTGTGAGACTAAAGATGGACCAGCGTTCTGGCTCAGCATGAGGCAGATTCCACTGTCCCTTGGTGGTCTCGCCTCACGTGCCTTGGGGAGGGAGGGCTTTCCCTAAACTCAGACGGCTCTGGAGGGACTCACAAGACTCTGACGCCTGATTTGTTGTCATACGTTCTGGGAATCTTGACTGAGCCATCAAGAACTTTATTGTTTTCAGCTAAACAGACCTATTATGAAATAGTCACGAGTCAAATATTCATTTTTTTCAGTTTTAAACATGCAACATTTCTCAATTTGAATTCATCTTAATAACTGTTTTTCCAGCTGCTCACCCCCTTAGCCTGTAACTTCATTTACTTTTGGCCTTTAATCTCCAGTGTACTTCACTGTGTCTTCCATAATCCCCAGTATTCCCATAAGTGCAGAGAAACAGAGAAACAATAAAAAAGAGATGTTATCCAGGAACAGCTGTGTGTTTTCTGGGTTAGGTTTCTGTGTACCAGGATCTCTTGATCTACAGATTCGTAGTCAAATGACACAAATGACACCACAGAAATATTTCTGACTTCTTGCCGTTGTCCATGAATGTCTGCAAGTCAGAAGAGCGTGGAGCACTTTTATCTGCACTGGAATTCTTATGACAGGAAACGGTACATCAGCACTTGAGGATGTATGTTATGGAGCCGATGATAATCCCTTGAGCTCCCTTTCTGTAGGAAGCAGGTTGTGCAATGTTGAAACAAGCCAGTTAAAGCCCCCCCCCTTTTTTTTTGGCCTGCTTTTCTAGGCATTGGAAGGGTTGCTGCTACGTCGTTAGGAAACTTAACAAACCACAGTTCCGAAGACTTGCCTCTCCCTCCTGGCTGGTCAGTGGACTGGACTCTTAGGGGGAGAAGATACTACATAGATCACAACACTAACACAACACATTGGAGCCATCCCCTTGAGCGAGAGGGCCTGCCTCCAGGATGGGAACGTGTCGAATCAGCGGAGTTTGGCGTGTACTATGTTGACCACATCAATAAACGGGCACAGTACAAGCATCCCTGTGCTCCCAGGTATTATTACTGCTACTACACCACTGCTGCTGCTGCTGCTGCTGCTGCTGCTGCTGCTGCTGCCGCCGCCGCCGCCGCCGCTGCCGCTGCCGCCGCCACCACCACCACTACCAAGTTTATATCCTGGAATATTGTGTCCGCTTCTGGGTACCACAAGCTGGAGTATGTCCAGAGGAGAGTGACCAAAATGATAAAAGGCCTAGAAATCATGAAGCCCTATGAGGAACCGCTTAGGTTGCTGGGGATGTTTAACCTGGAGAAGAGAAGGTTAAGAGGCGACATGGTAGATATGTTTCAATATTTGAAATGATGTTTTAGGGAGGATGAGGCAAGCTTGTTTTCTGCTGCTTCAGAAACTAGGACACAGAGCAGTGGCTTCAAATTTCAGAAAAAGAGATTCCACCTAAACATTAGGAAGAACTTCCTGGCAGTAAGAGCAGTTTGACCAGGGGAATACTTTGAAGGCGCATAGGGACTGACCTTTCTGAGGGTTTCTCCCCTTGAGGGAGATAACTTTCCTGCCTGCTGGAGCCAGTGGGAGGAGCAACCCATACAAAGAATGTTTGTCACTTCTCCTCTGGAAATGAATATATTTTAGGTAAGACCGGCATTTCTGTTTTGATAATAGTACAGATGCAATCTGGCCCACAACGCTGGAAGTCACTGCCTTTGTAAGGATCTTGCACAAGCTCTGTAGGATCTTGGGGGAGGTGAGTTGGCAAGGATTAAGAGGGAATTACCAGGAAGTTTACACAATGGTACTAAAACAACAATTATCCCAGCCACTAATCACTTCCCTAAACAGGAGGGCCTTTGGGAAGGGCTTGGGCTGTGTAGAGCCTCAGGAGGAGGCAGCATTCCAAAGCCGGGGGTGGGTGGGCTCTGCCCAGAGACCAGAGAGATGTTAACCCTTCGTTCTGCTTACTGTCCTGCTTGAAATATTAGGAATGCCCCTGCTGTGCAAGTGGGTTTCTCCGTTTCCTGAAACAGCAGGGTTGAACTAACCATAGCTGTAGTGCTGGCTTGTATGTCACAAGACCTTGTGCGCACACGCACACACACACACAAACACAAGGGTTTTGTTTCCAGTCTGAACACTGGAATAACTCTCCTTTGCTCTTTGCCGTGTCCCTATGCAGCGTTCCCCGTTACGATCAGCCGCCTCCTGTGATGTATCAGCCGCAGCAAGTGGAGAGAAGCCAGCCCATCCTTGTGCCTGCGAACCCATACCACACGGCGGAGATCCCTGACTGGCTGCAGGTCTACGCCAGGGCACCCGTGAAGTGAGCATTGAGCTTTAAGCGTAACAGCAGAATGGTCTGTGAAACTTTTACCAACTGCCAACAGTAAAAAGTTTGTGTATTACACACCGGTGCCAAAAACACTGTTGGCATCTTCATTGATGAGATCTTAAATGGGGCCAGAGTGTTGTGTGTGAGGGGGACTCTTAAGCATCACGGATATGTTCTTAATGCTGTAACAGGAGCTGTTATTGGCTGGCTGCCTAACGTAGCTTTGAAGAACAGCTTCCACTTGCAGAAACCACTGTGGTTATAAACCTCATACCGGCACCCTGTGAGTGGCATACGTGTGGCTAGGTTAATCCTTTGCCTGCGCATTTCTGTTTGTGGTTGCTGCGGAGATCAGTATCTCTTCCCCCCCATCAGTAAACAACGCCTGCTTCCCAAACCTGCTATAAAGCTTCCGAAGCCCCGCATCGGCAGCCATTCGTACCCAGAAGAGAGCGATGGAGAGGTGGATTGACAAAGTGTCTGACTGTCCTTGTGGCTAGACGTAAAACGATTTCCTCAGCCGCTGAGACCAGTGGAGGCCCCTGGCAGATTTCAGTGGATGGTTCAGTCTCTTTGCCTCTTGGCTACAGAGACACAGCCAGACACCTTGATAATCCCCTCCTCTTCTGCTCTCTTCTAGGCGTGAATGGCCACGGGTGGAGGGCTTCAACAGCTCTGTGGTAGTCTGGTGGCATTTCATGGTTCTGCGTGCAGGACTGCCACGCTGCAGGGTTGCAGCTTAAGTATTGCTGCTGCAAGTCAAACGCTCTCAACTTGTCTCCGTCGTCTTTATCGAAATCTCATGAGCGCTCAGGATATTCCCTTCGGTCTTGCAACAGGTACGACCACATCTTGAAGTGGGAACTGTTCCAGCTCGCTGACTTGGATACCTACCAGGGGATGCTGAAGCTGCTTTTCATGAAGGAACTGGAGCGGATTGTGAAGACGTACGAAGCCTACCGCCAGGCTCTCCTCACAGAGCTGGAAAACCGTAAGCAGAGGCAGCAGTGGTATGCCCAGCAACATGGCAAGAACTTCTGAGCTGGGCTCTCTCCTGCAGCAGGTCTTGGGTGAAGGCCCTGGGAACCTTTAAGGGACTCCCCACGCTCTTGGGAGTGAAGAAAGATCATGCAACAAGTGACTTGGTTGAAAAGGCAGCTTCTCTTTGTTGACGTTGCACCTTTTGTAATTATCTTCTTTTGCGTATGATGTTTTATTAAATACAAAAGACATTTGTTACATGATATAAAATATAGTTTCTTATTCCAAGGGCTAGTTTGGAGGGAAAAAGACCAGGACAGCAACATCATTATTTTGCTGGAATCTTTTAGTTCCAGCAACCCGTTAACAGCAGGGAGAAGCAAGCCTTTATTTTTCACATGATAAATGCCATTGTAAGAAATGTTTTGAAAGTAAAGCAGCATCTTTTTAACACCCCCCCCCCCCGCAGATTCCCACTGTCCAGCCGCTGTTGGTCCTGTGGGTCTCCTTCCAGCCCAGGAAAACAGAGACCAGAGACCAATGATGGATCAGTGTTTGTGGCAATATAAAGAACAGCCCAGTGGATCCTGAAAGCATCGCACAAGACTGTTTTTGTTTAGAATGAAGCACTTAATAAACAGTTGCCTTATTTTGACTGTCAAGTAGCATATCATTTTGGCACTGGCCCACTGTGGTGAGAGCAGGGTGGCGGCTGGTGGAAGCTCTTCCAGGCCCTTCCTCACTGTTGAAGGGGGCTGAACGTAGGCATTTTGGAATAAGTCTTCATAATAAGTAGCAATGAACTGTTTTACGGAAACTTTTTATCTAGAGCCAAACTTGTCTCTGCATCCATGACTTTGGAGGCACCCTTGTCACAGCCTGAACTGCTGTGTACGGGCACTCCTTAGGAGAAGTGGTTTGTAACCCTTGTGTCCTGTAAATCTCAAATAAATTCTTTTTTTGTTTACATTTTTGAGTGAAAACTCTGTGAGCAGGAACAATTTTTCCCACATCTTCTGGTCATCAGCGTGGTCTGTGTGTGAGTGTTGCCTTTTGGACTGAAATAGCAAAGGTTTGGACAGCTGCCTTGAGTGTCAGTTCTGGGGAAAAGACAAGGTATAAATAAAGTTCATAACAAATTACAGATGTGGCTGCAGAGGTGAAACACAGGTTCCACATCAAGTTGGATGTGAGTCCAACAGGCCAAGATTCAGTCATGAAAATTCAGTCATCATTCTCACTGAATGAAGGTTGTTTAGTGACTAATAACCCTTCCCTGTATTAAAAGTGCAGGCAAAAATTACTGATAGGGCAGGTGAACTTCCTTCTCAATAGGTACATGTGATTTTTTTTCAGCAGGTTAACTTCAGCACTCTTGCAAGCAGCTAGGCTGGGATGGTGTTAGGCAATTATAATGTCATAAACTAGGCTTAGAACCTCGTAGCTGTTTCATATTCACATTTGCAACGGTGGTGCCACTGCCATGGCCACAAATGCCCTTAAAAACTAGGCAGCTGTACCAAGCGAAGGGGTTCTGTGGTGCTCATAAGCAGGGTGCTACAGGCTGACCTGTCCAGCCTCCTCCCCTAGTGAGCTGCAGTGTGGGGAGGAGTTGTTACAGCTGGATCTCTGCTTCTGCTCATCACATCATGACGCACTGGGGAGAGTTGGGGGCTTGCATTACCCTCCAGTACGCTGCTCACCAGTGCTCCAGAACTCCTTCACTTGCCACGGTCGCTTGGCTTTCAAGGTGGGTTTTATGGGGTCAGATCTGGAGACAGAGTAGCTGTGACATGGCAGCTGCATGTCCCATAACAGGATTTTGACCCTACTTTATATGTAACCTTTGAAACAGAGTTAAGAGATTGCAGATATTTCCTGAAGTTCTTTTCACAGAAGCCCAACAATTTCAAACAGCCACCCACCCACCCACTGTGTAAAATGCCATGTGCAAACAATAATATGACATGTGGAACTGATTCTGAAGTGGAGAAGATTAAGAAGCACTCAATCTGGCAGTTGGGGAGCAGGGGAGGAAGCAGCGGAAATGCGGCACATAATAGGTAGAAGGGTGGTACAGGACCACCTGGCCACACTGGATGAATTCAAGTCCCCAGGGCCAGATGAATTGCATCCTAGGATATTAAAAGAACTGGCAGAGGTCATTTCGGAACCGCTTGCTATCATCTTTGAGAAATCTTGGAGGACAGGAGAAGTTCCAGCAGACTGGAAGAGGGCAAATGTTGTCCCCATCTTCAAGAAGGGAAAAAAAGAGGACCCAAATAATTATCGCCCAGTCAGCCTGACGTCAGTACCCGGAAAGATACTGGAGCAGATCATTAAGCAGTCAGTTTCTAATCACTTAGAAAGCAAGGCGGTAATCACGAGAAGTCAACATGGATTTCTCAAAAATAAGTCATGCCAGACTAATCTTCTCTCTTTTTATGAAAGAGTTACTAGCTTGATAGATGAAGGGAATGCTGTGGATGTAGCATATCTCGATTTCAGTAAGGCCTTTGACAAAGTTCCCCACGACATTCTTGCAAAGAAGCTAGTAAAATGTGGGCTGGACAGGGCTGCTGTCAGGTGGATCTGTAACTGGTTGACTGACTGTTCCCAAAGGGTGATCACGAATGGCTGCTTTTCCTCCTGGAGAGAAGTGACTAGCGGGGTGCCACAGGGTTCTGTCCTGGGCCCAGTGCTGTTCAATATCTTCATCAACGACTTGGATGAAGGAATAGAGGGCATGCTCATCAAATTTGCAGAGGACACCAAATTGGGAGGGGTTGCTAATACGCCAGAGGACAGGATCAAAATTCAAAATGACCTGGACAGATTGGAGAGCTGGGCCAAGGCTAACAAAATGAAATTCAACAGAGAGAAGTGTAAGGTCCTACACTTAGGTAGAAAAAATGGAATACAGAAATATAGGATGGGGGACACGTGGCTGGATGGCAGTACGTGTGAAAGGGATCTAGGAGTCTTAATAGACCACAAGCTGAACATGGGTCAGCAGTGTGATGCGGCAGCCAAGAAAGCCAATGCAATTCTCGGCTGCATCAATAGGAGTCTGGTGTCTAGATCGAGGGAGGTACTGGTACCACTCCACTCTGCTTTGGTTAGACCTCATCTTGAATCCTGTGTCCAGTTCTGGGCACCCCAATTCAAGAAGGACATGGTCAAGCTGGAGCAAGTCCAGAGGAAGGCGACCAAAATGGTGAGGGGTCTGGAAGACATGCCCTATGAGGATGGACTTAGAGAGCTGGGTATGTTCAGTCTGCAGAAGAGAAGGTTAAGAAGGGACATGATAGCCATGCTTAAATATCTGAAGGGGTGCCATGTAGAGGAGGGAGACGGCTTGTTTTCTGCCGCTCCAGAGACTAGGACAAGGAGCAACAGATTCAAGCTGCAGGAAAGGAGATTCCACCTGAACCTCAGGAAGAGCTTCCTGACAGTCAGGGCTGTCCGGCAGTGGAATCTGCTGCCTCCATGGAGTGTGGTGGAGTCTCCTTCTTTGGAGGTTTTTAAGCAGAGGCCGGATGGCCATCTCTCTGGAGTGCTTTGAGGGTGTTCCTGCATGGCAGGGGGTTGGACTGGATGGCCCCTGGGGTCTCTTCCAACTCTACATTTCTATGATTTTATGATTCTAAGAAAACAAAGTAACTTGTGATATAGATATATGACGGGCCCTCTTCACTAACTGGCCACAATTCTGATAGGGTTGTAAGTATATGAAAGGGAAAGGGTTTTAGGAGTTTCCATAGATAACAAGCAGAACATGAGTCACCAGTGTGATGCAGTGGCTAAAAAAGCCAGTGTGATTCTAGGCTGCATCAATAGGAGTATAGTGCCTAGATAGAGCGGAGTAATAGCGTCCTTCTGTTCTGCTTTGGTTAGACCTCGCTTGGAATACTGTGTTCAATTCTGGGCACCACATTCAGGAAGAATATTGACAAGCTCTAACGTGTCCAGAGAAGGGTGACTAAAATGGAGGAGGCCTGGAAATCATGCCCTAGGCAGGGCAGCTTAGGGTGCTGGGTATGTTTAGCCTGGAGAAGGTTAAGAGGCGACATGATAGCCATGTTTAAATATCTAAATGGATGTCATATGGAAGAAGGGGCAAGCTGTTTTTTTGCCGCTTCAGAGACTAGGACACAGATCAATGGCTTGAAACTTCAGGAAAAAAGATTCCACCTAAACACAGGTAAGGACTTCCTGAGGATACTTGCATTTTGACAGTGGAATATGCTTCCAAGGAGTGTGGTGGCGCCTCCTTCTTTGGAAGTTTTTAAAGAGAACCCGGATGGCCATCTGTCACGAGTGTTTTGATTATTTCTGCATGGCAGGGGGTTGGACGCAACGGCCCTTGCGGTCTCTTCCAGCTTGATGATTCCATGAAGTGTCCCTTACATGCATAGGTGGCATTTTTCAGGCACTGTGGGGATTGGTGTCTGGAATCCTGCTGAGGACCTGCATCATCTTTTATGGATTTACGTTGGTGGGAATTAGAACTGGGAGGTTCCGTAAGGTCCGTATCTGCTAAAAAGCTGCTGTTATATTACCACATAAGAAGTCAGCAGGATGACTGATGCACATCAGGAGCAATGTACATCGGTCTCACTGTCACTGTGCCTCAGGACACTGGTTAGGGAGTGCAAGTGCACAGTGGTGTCCCCTTACAACCACCAAAGAGGAATTCAAGCAAATAGCCAGGAGATAGCCATGTTTAAATATTTGAAGGGATGTCATGTTGAGGAAGGAGCAGGCTTGTTCTCTGCCGCTCCAGAGACTAGGACAAGGAGCAATGGACTCAAGCTGCAGGAAAAGAGATTCCACTTGAACCTCAGGAAGAAATTCCCGATGGTCAGAGCTGTCCGGCAGTGGAATCTGCTGCTGCCTCCATAGACTGCAGTGGAATCTCCTCCTTCTTTGGAGGTTTTTAAGCAGAGGCGGGATGCCCATCTGTTGGGAATGCTTTGATGGGTGTTCCTGCATGGCAGGGGGTTGGACTTGATGGCCCCTGGGGTCTCTTCCAGCTCTATGATTCTGTGATTCTATGATTCTATGTAGGGAGAAGGTCAGAAAAGCTAAAGCGCGGAATGAACTCAGACTTGCCAGAGACATCAAAAACAATAAAAAGGGCTTTTTTAGATATGTTAGATATAGGGAAAACAAGGAAATTATAGGATCACTGCATAGAGAAGGTGACCAATTGATAACAAAGGGAAGAGAGAGGGCAGAACTACTCAATACCTTCTTTGCCTCAGTTTTTTTCCCAAAAGGATAGAAGTACCCAACCTGGGGCGTGAGGAGCAAGTGAAGAAACGAGGGAAATGCTGCACAGAATAAGTAGAGAAGTAGTACAGGAATATCTGGCTAAACTAGATGAATTCAAGTCCCCAGGGCCAGATGAATTACATCCAAGGATATTAAAAGAGCTCACAGAAGTCATTTCTGAACCACTTGCAATAATCTTTCAGAACTCTTGGAGAACAGGAGAAGTCCCAGCAGACTGGAGGAGGGCAAATGTCATCCCCATCTTCAAGAAGGGGATAAAAGAGGACTCTAATAATTACCGCCTGGTCAGCCTGACATCAATTCCAGGAAAGATTCTAGAGCAGATCATCAAACAGTCAGTTTGTAATTACTTAGAAAGCAATGCCATAATCACTGAAAGCCAGCATGGATTTCTCAGAAATAAGTCATGCCAGATTAATCTTATCTCTTTTTATGATAGGATTACAGGCTTGATAGATGAAGGGAATGCTGTAGACGTAGCATATCCTGACCTCAGTAAGGCCTTTGACTGGGAATGTTTAGTCTGCAGAAGAGAAGGTTAAGAGGGGACATGATAGCCAGGTTTAAATATTTGAAGGGATGTCATGTTGAGGAGGGAGCAGGCTTGTTCTCTGCTGCTCCAGAGACTAGGACAAGGAGCAATGGATTTAAGCTGCAGGAAAGGAGATTCCACTTGAACCTCAGGAAGAACTTCCCAATGGTCAGAGCTGTCCGGCAGTGGAATCGGCTGCCTCCATGGAGTGTGGTGGAGTCTCCTCCTTCTTTGGAGGTTTTTAAGCAGAGGCTGGATGGCCATCTGTCAAAGTGAGTGCTTTGATGGGTGTTTCCGCATAGCAGGGGGTTGGACTGGATGGCCCCTGGGGTCTCTTCCAACTCTATGATTCTATGACCTTCGTAATTCACTGACAGTACCTTAGCACCTCTGCTATGTTCCCAAGTATATGGGAATTTGCGTAATGTACACTATGATAAAATGATTACAAGCAATATTCCATTCCGCCCTCCTTCTATACCGTCTGACACATACCCCAGAATTACTGTAAGGCCCCCAAAGCCATTCATATGGCCATTCTGTGATTTTAGGCGAGCAGGCTGGTTTGGAGAAGTGGCTGAGTCCTTCCCCGTAGCCAGACGTCTAGTGATGGGGTCAGCGCTGAGATCCACCCGAGACCTTCTGGGTTCTCAGTGCTGCTGTGATCCTTTCCCCTTGTCTGCGGGGGGCAGCCAAACTCTTCTGTGCTTTGCGTGGTGCAAAGCACAGAATAGCCTTGTGGGATGGTTTCAGGAGCTTTGCACTAGACTGAGAGGAGAATATGTGGGTCAGCATAGTGCGCGTGGGGGTGTTTACACTACATTGATAGGATGTTTGATTGAGGCCACTGACTGTTAACTTTTAAAAGGGCCAAATCCTAGATGTGTATTTTTTTTAACACCCTGAGAAGGCTCCTGACAGTGAGTGGTCAAAGGATGACGTGCAGACCGATGCTGGATGGTGGCAAGAAAAAAGCAAAGAATAACAGGAGCCTGCCTGTAGCCTCTGGCATATTATGGACAGGAATCCAAGCCCGAGATCCCGCAAAGGAGATTGCGGAGCGTGCGCCATCACAGTGGAGTGGTGGAGACAGGCTATTCCTTTGCTCCCGTTTCCTTCCTCGCTGTGCAACAGCAGCCTTTGGGCAGGCAGCACTTTCTGTGGTTGCAGCACTGTTCCCCCGCCACGGCTGGTCCCAGCTAAAGGAGACTCAGCGAATTTATATCTGAATGGTTAACTCAACAGTTACCCCTGATTTAGTGGCCTCAACCCAACTTTCCCTTAGTTCTTACACTTGCAAGGGGACATACACCAATGCAGCACCACATAAGCCCTGTGCAGAATCACAACATTGTACAACATATGTTAATGACTGGGTGACGTTGATCAACAGATGTGTTGGCCAACCCCAGTGCAAAGAAAAGGATGTACAACTGCAACAGGCAGCCATAAGGCAAAAGGGCAGGGGGCACAACCACAACACAGAGTATAAGATGCATAACCACAATGAAAGGGGTATCATGCCCAACCACAATGCACAATTTGCAAAGACAAAGCACAGATGGACGTACTGTTTGTGCAACTCCACTTCCACTCCTACCACCAGAATATGGCCGTTGTGCACACACAGCGTGGCACGGGCACGCGTACGTCCCTAAGTGTAATTCTGACCAATGGGTCTCCCTTAGTCGGGATCAGCCACTGGATGCAGGTGGAAATATTTCACTGGAGGAGCTGGCAATGAAAAAAGAAACAAATGAGATCATTGTCATAGGAACCGAACTTTTAATTGACAATAAAATAATAAAAACTAGGCACACTCTCTTATGCACTGAACAAAAATATATACAGTGAAACTCTCAAATACATGTACAAAAAAGGAACTTTCCATCTCTTAATATACCGTAGCAAAAGAAATATTCTTTGCAGCTTCTGTGAAGGCAATCTTCTTTTTTAAGTGAATAAATTGTCATTCACAGCTTGGATGAAAGGGAAAAAAAGTGTGAGAAATCAATTGTGCGCAAACTGGAGAAAGTTACAAGATGTGGTCCCTCTTGGATAAGGGTTGTGATTTTGGTTCAGAAAAACCTGTGGTTGTGCGAAGGAGTGCAGGACTTGGGTCCAGAGAAGGCCGCTGGGGGGGGGGAGAGGCTCTCCGCTTTGGGGTAGCCGGGCCCCTGCACTTAGAAGAGGGCAGCCCTGCCCATGCGTGGAGGCCATCCCCTTCTCTGGCTCCAAGCCTTTCGAAGTCCCGCAATCAGGATATTTCAGGAGAACCAAAGAGTCCTTGGTGTGCGGCGAAATCAAAGTCCCCTGTGTTCTTAAGGAAAAGGACAGCCATGCCAAATCATCTGCCCGCCCCCCCACCCGCCCCCCGAAGCAAGGAATTGTCCAAATTAAAGCAGGCACACTGAAGCCATTGGTACACGTGAATGGGTAGTCGGTTTCCTCGGCCTTCCGTTTTGAGGAGTGTCAGAGGCTGGCACACGGATGCAAAAATGATTAACATGTTTAATGACGCGTGTTCTCATGCACCTCCACGGCACATTTCCGGCGGGGCTCACTTAGCCTTCTTTTCCGTGCCTTCGGCAGGCTCTGCCTTCTGCGCCGTGGGGAAAGCGTGATGGTACAAATGTCTGTGGGTGGCAGCCGCGCTGTAAAGTTTGTACAAAGCCTGCAAACACAAACACAAGGCTTAGAGGGTGGAGAAGGAAAGACCCCGCCTCAGAAGCCGCGTTCAGGGCTACCTGGACTCGTCTCGTTCGAGGGCGCTCAGGTCTTGCTGGGCACTGCTCGGCTTCTCCAGAAGAATGGAAACGCCCCCAATTTGTCGCACGGGCTGTAGACTGCAGCTGCTTTAATATTAACAAGTTTCTAGTCCTTAATGGCTTGCGAATGCAAGCTTTAAATTGGACAGGCAATCGTGGCAGGCCAGAGGCAAATTTAGTACCTGCAGAGTGCAGACTGCCAAATGGGGTGGAGGTCCAGATCTAAAGTACTACCCACCTCTTCTAGTTACAACAGGAGTAGCCTGAATCCACTCAACAACAAGGCACATCTGTCCATCCAAACTCTGAATGAGGCAGAAGAGCCGTTGCTTTCACACATCCTACTGTCCCTCTACCCCTAATCTGCGCAGCTGACACAGCTCGGGTGATCTTGCAAGTTTTTTTCCTCCTTGCTGTCTCAAATATCTCCAGTGTGACTCTAACCAAAGCGCTCACAAACAACACACCCAATCCATACATCAATTTCTCGCAGCAGCACACCTGTGGGCAGCGTACGAAAAGTTCCTCCTGGATCCCTCGGGCAAGTCTATACAGATGTACAGCTGCCTGTCGACTTATGGGGACCCTATTAATTCTACAGGGAATTCCTTAAGCAAGGAATACACTCATATCCAGCTCCTTTCCCTGAAACAGAGCCAAGGACCATACCTCCCTTTATGAGCCCCTAAGAGCTCTAAGATAGTCCAGATAGGCTCTTCTCTCTGTCCCACCCACCCCGAGGCGCATTTGGTGGGAAGAACGGAGACAGGGCCTTCTCAGTGGCAGCCCCCAGACTTTGGACCTTCCTCTCCAGAGATGCCAGGATGGCCCCGTCCTTGCTCACCTTCTGTCGGCAAGTCAAAATATCTTTGTGCCGTCAGGCTTTTACAAACTGACACTTTTAATTCTGTGTAGTTCTCTTTTTAAGGTTGGTATACTCTTTAATGCATTTTAACATTTTTAATGTGTAATTTTAAACTTCCTAAATTGTTTTGACTTGGTTTAATTGTGTTTAAAATCCTATATTTATACTTCTAAGAATGTTTCATTTTTTAAAAAAAATTGTATTAAATATGTTGTTAGCTGCCTTGAATCCAGTTAATGGGAGAAAGGTGGGCTATAAAGGAACATAATGACAACAGCAACGCAGCAGCTGGTATTGGCCGGCAGCCTCCCATCCAAGTACTAACCAGGGCTGACCCTGCTTAGCTTCCAAGATCGGACAGGAACTGGTGCCTTTAGGGTATTTAAGCCCTATGGAAGTCTAACTCAGGATGAATTTTCTCTTTACATGAAGCCTGTGCTCAAGCCGAAGGGGTGCAGCATCAGTTACTATAACCACAGAATAAGGGTACTGGTGTCGTATTATAGAGGCCAACTACGGAACAGCGATTGCCACCACTGAGAAGGATTACACCCAGTACCAGATTTTAGGCATCTTCTCTTGAGATCCCACTGAAAAATGGGAGGAGGCGGCAGACAGCCTGAATTTCCTGCAGATCCACCGGTCTGAATCTACATGGGCACACCTAAGGTGCCTCGGCCAACCATCTTCTTGCTGGTGCCCAAAGGACAGAAGGTGGGTACCCCATCATTTGAAGCATCAGTAGTCGTCCAACAAGCTTTCAGGGACTATTTTTAATAAAAGGGCTCTACTAAAACTTGTTAATTACTGTCAAGCTGACTTCAACTTATGATGACCCTACGAGAGATCTCCACGTCACGCGGTTATCAACAGGTCTTGCAGACTCAGGGCAGCCGTTGGGGCTTCCTTGACTGAGTCTCTCCATCTGCAATCGTCCCTCTCCTACTTCTTCTGCCCCGTCAAGCGTTATTGTCTTTTCTAATGAGTCACAGTTTCCGTTGTGTGCCTCCAAGTCCTTACGGTGACCCTAACGCAAACCTATCACTGGGTTTTCTTGACAAAATTTGTTCAGAGAGGTTTGGCCTCACCTTCCTCTGAGGCTGAGAGAGAGTGCTTGCCCATGGTCACTCAGTGGGTTTCCATGGCTCAGCTGGGATTTGAACCCTGGTGTTCAGAGGCTATAGTCCAACGCTTAGGCCATTTCCGCACTAGGCTGTTATAGCGCTATGATTCCACTTGCAACATCCTATGGAATCCTGGGGTTTGCCGTTTCGGGAGGGGCCGGAATCATAGCGCTGTAACAGCCTAGTGCGGAAGCGTCTTTAGATCAGTTTATCATGCTGGCTCTCAATGAGTCAAAGTACTGTCCTTTTTTAAAAAAAGAACCATCTGCTTTTACTTTCTGATGGCCTTTGCTTTTACCATCAGTGTCATGATGCAATGGCTGGGTATGTATTGGAATGGATTAGACCCTGCTAGAAGTAGGTAGAGCACTACCAAGTATCAGAGGGGAGGGAAAACATAAGCACGGAAAGGTGTTGGGACAACTGAAAATCCTCGAAGGTAAGAAGGCAGGAACTTGTTCCAGTCACAAGGATGAAAGAGGCGTAAACAACTACGGGCCTGGGAACTGTCTAGAAGGGTGGGATGAAGTTAACTTTATGGTCCTTCTTCAATCACAGCCTTGCATGCCTAAATTTGTACGGAAAGGTATAAAACCTGTATCCACCAGATATGCTTCAGTCTCAGCAACTTTGGACAAAGTGTGTTGTGTTGCTTGCTTCACTGCAAAGAAAACACCTCAGAGTGGAGTTTGTGGGCTGCAAGTTTTCCAGGGCATGGCACCAATAATACATCAGCTGACATGACTGCCTGGAGAAATGGCCATTTCTCAGAAAGTACGTCACTTACTAGCAGGGACGCTGAGGCTCACACCAGCATCCTTCCCCACAAGCGACTGTATTATCTTTTATCTGACCGACTTCTGCACTGCTGTGGCACTGATGTGCATGTTCCCATACATGCGCTACTGTATTTTAACTTGCGGCTGAACATGTGAATGGCTTCCAGCATTAAGCACCGTATGTGAAGCAATGACTCAGATGCCATGAAAGCCCTCTCTGTGAGCAGTCAGCAATGAGTGTTTTGCACAGACAAGGGACAGGAACTAACAAAAAGAAACTTCAGAACGTCTAAAATGCGGTGGCCAGAACGCTCACCAGAACTGCTTAGAGGAAATATGTAATTCCCTTGTTGGAACGACTTCACTGGCTGCCAGTTCAAAGTGCTGGGTATGGCCTATAAAGCCCTACGCGGCCTAGATCCAGATTGCCGCAAAGGCTGTACCTCCCTATACTGGATGTGCCTAAGTGTAAAAATCCCCAGGGAAAGCCCTTCACTCTGCCCCTGCCATCGCAGGCATGTTCGGTGGGACCGGGGAAAGAGCCTTCCCGGTGGAATAACACCTGTTCGTGAACTGAACATGTGCTATTCTGGGAGATATCTGGTTTTATTGAGACTAAGTACATAGTTGCGCTCATGCACAACTGTTTAAGTAACATTTGAAGAACAGCTATAAAACAAATCCTTTTTTTTTGGATTTAACACCTGATTCTCACATTTTGTTATCTTGATAGATCAGTGGCTTGGGCTGAAGTTTCATACACAGCACAAGCAGCAAACAAACAAAAAGTACTGTACTCCAAAATTTTTTTAAAAAGTCAAAATATGGAACACTTCTGGTCCCAAGCATTTTGGATAAGTGATACTCCACATGTACTTTTTTTTTTTTTCCTATTTCTAGCCTGCCTTTCTCCTGGTACGGGACCCAATATGCCCTTGGTTTACTTAATTCTTTTTAAAAGATGTATGACGCCTTCCACTTCTGAGTATTTCTTGGCTAAGAAATTCACGGGGTCTCCATAAGTCGACAGGTGACTTGAAGGCCCGTACACATTATGCCTTGGAGTTTTTTCCCCCCTGTTTTAACTTATATTGTAAGCCACCTTGAGCCCTGCATTGTGAGAAAGGTACAACATAAATAATTTTTTTTTAAACGCACAACTGTAATCCACAAGGCACATCTGCACGTGCAATGCACAGCAGCACCAAATGCGCAATGGAACCACATGCACAACTCTGCTTCTGCAACACTAAACTCCCACACTGAAAAAAAAAAATCTCCAACCAGCTCCGGAGCGAAACGTACACAGGTACAAGCAACAGAATGCCAGCCATGCAAGTATGAAGACACCCACAAAGGACTTGTGCCCCTCTTGTAAAAAGTGGCCACCCGTGGTTCCCACGTCCCAATTTCAGCCCAATTTTTGGGCCATTCATCGCCCGGAACATAGAAGAAAATCCCTCCAACATATAAAAACATGCAAGAGTGCCTCCACCTCATCTTCCCAAACAGCCCAGCTGCTGTTCTCCTCACCGAGACCTCTAAAATCCTTCTGAAAATGGCAACCGGAGGTGAGGCAACGTCGCCATTTTGAGAGGGACTGGAGAAGAAAAGAGAAGCTTTCCGTGGAGGGGAGCAGCCTACAGAGGGGTCTGGGAGGAACTGGTCCCTGCCCCCCCCATGCAGTTGCCACCCCCCATCCCAAAGCATTACAGGGGCTTCTAAGGGTAAAGCCATGGGGAGGCTGAACCATCAAATGGCCCCAAATCCTACTGCCTAGCTTCAACCACCGTTTATACCTGGCGATGCTGATGGAAATCCCATTGATTCTACTCCAGTTGTGCTTACCCGCTGGGTTGACACCAAAGGTAAGAATGGAGCAGCCTTCCGGGTTTGTTGGGCTGCAACTCCCATTGTCCTCTCACCAACAAAACCAACGGGGAGGGACGATGGGAACTGAAGTCTCACAACAGCTGAATGGGCACATCGGTCTCTCTCTCTCACACACACACACCCCAATTTAGGCAGTAATGTCTGGTGGTTACGATGTCAAGTGGGGCAATAAAGCCACACCATCTTTTAGCCTGGAAACCATGAAACCCTGTGAGAAGTGGCTTAGGGAGCTGGGGATGTTTGGCATGGAGAAGAGAAGACTAAGGTCCTTTCCGTACGACACTCTTATAGCGCAATTATTCCACTTTCAACCTCCTGGGGAATCCTGGGGTTTGCAGCTTCGGGAGGGGCCGGCCGGCCCCTCCCGAAGCTGCAAACCCCAGGATTCCCCAGGAGGTTGAAAGTGGAACCACAGTATTCCTACCCCCATTTCAATGCCTTCTGCAAGATACTGCAAACAAGAAAAAAAAATCCCCAAATACATATCTTTTATTATCCCTCTTCATTTGTGTTTTTTAACCAATTTGATGAGGGGTTTTAGCCATTTTTATTTTTTCTAATTCGGGTATTTTCTGGTAGCGGACAAGAAAATAAAATGCGCTAGGATGTTGATAAGCTTAACCGTTTTCGGAGCTCTGTACTGACTGGAATTCACCAGCACAGCTGCAGATTCGTGATCCAGAGTTACACATCTGTAACTGATTCGTATTCAGGGTCCCTGGCCATTTCCGCACCACGCTGTTCCAGTGCTGTTATTCCCACTTTCAACCTCCTTTGGAATCCTGGCGTTTGCAGTTTCGGGAGGGGCCTTTAGGATTCTCAGCCAGAGAGCTCTTTGGCCTCGGGAGACTACATGCCCCAGAATTCCACAGGGTGTTGAAAGTGGAACGATAGCACTGTAACAGTGTAGTGCAGAAAGGCTCTAAGAAGCCAAGAAGTCAAAAGAGGACTAAAGCCATCTTCCTATGCACTATGATTCCTAGCACTATGATTCCGCTTTCAACATCCTATGGAATCCTGGGGTTTGCAGTTTCGGGAGGGCCCTTTAGGATTCTCAGCCAGAGAACTCTTTGGCCTCCTCAGGAAACTACAAGCCCCAGAATTCCACAGGATGTTGAAAGTGGAATCGTAGCACTTTAAGAGTGTAGTGCTGAAACAGCCTCTGTCTGTTCACAACCGTGGCACTGCCGCCATCATCGCCAAAGTCCCTCGGTCCTGCTTTACGGGCATCGGCCACCGTGAGCGACGGAGGACGTGTCCCTTCTCCGCTGGGGTGCAGCACCCTGACAGTCTGGCCCTGCCTCCTGCCGGCCTTGCCCCCCGGTACGAGAAGGAATCGTGACAGAAATCCTCCTTCTCCCTAAACATTTACGTGTTTCTTCTCCCCAAAGATCCCTTCACTGGCTACCGGTTCGGGCCCGGGCCCGTTTCAAACTTTTGCTTCTCGTATTCGAGGCTTGGCGTTCTAACCTCCCTCAGTACCTTGCAGCTCAGCTCGAACGTTGTTTCATCCAGGAATTCAAGATCTACAGGGAGAGGGTCGCTCTTCGATCCCCCGGTCAAGGCGATGAGCCTTTTAAGATCTGACTCTGCGTTTGGGGAACGGTCTTTCCTTTGGAGCTCCAGCTGGAGGAGGACCTCGCCCGGTTTCATAAACGGTTGAAGACCTTCCCCTTTGACTCACCTTCTTCAGCTGCTGAGTAGTGTTTAAGGAGCTGAGATGGGTGGCAACTGGTGGGGATTTCATTCCATGTTTTGCTATAGCATTATTTGTCCCTGACTGTATATGTTCTGCCCTTTGGTGGAAAGGGCATTATAAATAAACATTGTTTGTAAAATGGAAATTATGTTCACACGTAACGGAAATAAGCAATTGCAACTGGAAGATTCAAGCCTGGAAGTGTGTATGATGTGTGGGGTTATTTTCGAGATTAAACCTTAATAAAAGTTATTACCAATAAATCAATAAACATTGTTGTTGCTATTTTTGTTGCTGTTATTCTGAATGTCACACCGGAGATCACGGAAGGGAGGCGAGGGCAGAAATGTCAGCACGCTACACCGCAACCGACAGGAGAACAGACCTCCTCTGCTCACAGCAGCTGCTGCCCAGTAAAGCAGAACTGGGGAAGGGTAGGTTAGGATCCTGACCTTCCTCTATTAAAATATTCACTTTCAACACAATTTGAACACTGGGATTGTATATACAGTGGCCCTCCATATATCCTGGAATGGAATCCCCATGAATAGTAAAATTCATGAATAGCAAAACTCATGTTTCCTATTATATTCAATGGCAGCGACAGGTGCGTAGATGCTTCAGCACATCCGTGCAGACATCACCGGCATTTTAGGTATAGGGACATAGTGCACGACCCGGAAATCACACATGCAGAGGTCGCGGGTAAGGAGAGCCCACAGTACATGAGAAAGGACAGCCAATCACAATTTCTTTAAAAATATCCTGCCGCCCAGTGACAGGGAGGGACATCAAAGCTGTGGTCGGATGTTGGGCGTAGAAATCACAGGGACGGAGGGGATCATAAGAGCCAGCCAGTCCAATCCCCTTCCATGTGGGAATCATAGAACCATAGAGCTGGAAGAGACTCCAGGGGCCATCGAGTCCAACCCCCTGCTATGCAGGAACACCCATCAAAGCATTCCCAACAAATGGCCACCCAGCCTCTGCTTAAAAACCTCCAAAGAAGGAGACTCCACCACACTCCAAGGCAGCAGATTCCACTGCCAGACAGCTCTGACCATCAGGAATTTCTTCCTGAGGTTCAGGTGGAATCTCCCTTCCTGCAGCTTGAATCCACTGCTCCTTGTCCTAGTCTCTGGAGCAGCGGAAAACAAGCCAGTTCCCTCCTCAACATGCCATCCCTTCAAATATTTAAACATGGCTATCATGTCCCCTCTTAACCTTCTCTTTTGCAGACTAATACTCAGCTCCCTCAGCCGCTCCTCAGAGGGCTTCATGGCTTCCAGACCCTTTATTATTTTGGTCGCCCTTCTCTGGACATGCTCCAGCTTGTCGACCTCCTTCTTGAATTGAGGTGCCCAGAACTGGACACAGGATTCTAGATGAGGTCTGACCAAAGCAGAATAGAGTGGTACCATTAACTCTCTCGATCTAGACACCATCCTCCTATTGATGCAACCAAGAATCGCGTTGGCTTTCAGCTAAAGCAGTTCCAAAGAGATGCCTCTCCAACCTCTGTTTAAAAACCCTGCGAGTCAGTCTGCTCTGCTAGCGAACAGATCTGATGGGCTGTGCACTCAGCTCTGAAGGTTCTCCAAAACAGTTCTACTGCCCTGGGAGTGTAAAGCAAAGCAAGCAGCCCCGCAGCTTCGTTCTGCTCCCTCCCTCCCTCCCCGAGCACAGACACACTGAGAAACATGGCAGAAACTGCTCCGGAGAAGAAGCCACTTCAGCAGCACAGAGGCAGGCACGGACAGACATGGTGGAAGAAGCACAACTGCCACGTAACAACAGACGGGCTTACCTCGTTTGTGTTTCCCTGCAGAAAAGGCAGTTGCAAAAATAAAAATAAAAATATGAGAGAAAGAACACATTGCATCGATTACGCTTCTGTGCAATTTGAAGAGGATGCTGCCCAGCCACATCTGTCTCTCCCCTCGGTATTGGAACCCACAACGAATCAGAAAGAATCAGAAAACTGGTCCATCTGGTCCAGGGCAGGGCAAAGTGCAGCCCTATGAATTCAGGATAGACAGCAACCAAGCTTTGCCCCTCCTCTTTCTGAACTCAAGCCATCTTCTATCACAAACCTCTGCTCCCAAAAGTGCAGGGATGCCTGTTCCAAGGGCCATTTCCGCACTACACTCTTATAGCACGATTATTCCACTTTCAACATCCTATGGAATCCTGGGGTTTGCAGTTTGGGGAGGGGCCAATTGGCCCCTACCCAAACTGCAAACCCCAGGATTCCATAGGATGTTGAAAGTGGAATAATCGTGCTATATGAGTGTAGTGCGGAAATGGCCAAAGTGTGACTATCATGGTCTCCTCATGAGTTGGTGGGACCTGGGGTTTCACACAGCCCAGTTGACACATCTCTTTGGGGAGCGGGGTGTGACATTTCAAATAATGATCCCTACCATCATCCTATATCATCATCTACATCAGCTAATTTACATAAACTTAGATACGTAGCAGAGACGCTAAGAAACGCTTTCACTGAATTGCAAAGAGATGTAACAGGGACCAGCAAGAGTGTCTCAACCTGCGCTGGTGCCCAACGCACACAGTGACTGATGCAATGTGCAAGCAGACGGATGTGAGGCACATCCCATTGTGGATCAGTCCCATTGTGCAACTGTCCCACTGTGCAACTTTGCTGGCTCTTGTACACAGTAACATAACAGCAAGCCTCTACTAGCTACAGATGTTAACAGTACTGTCCAATTCTAAATTCGGATGTTCTCAAGATGCTTTGCTATTTTGCTATCTTGTGTTTTTATAATCTGATTTGCAACCATTTGATCTCTCCCTTATTGAGCTGTATGCTGGGCCGTTCAGAGAAGTTTTATGTACAAATCCTGTTGAAGGACATATGTCTGATTGTAACCCTCTCAGTTGCTAAATTCCTGTCATCGTCTTTTAAGATCAGAGAGAGAGAGGTATCAAAATTATGTCAGGATGTTGGTAACGTACTATAAGATCAACTCAATTGTATTGTGTTAACGAGATGGAATTAATGGATGCCTATTTATATTTTATCTAATAATCCATATTGTTTATAATTTTAATTTATCTTATGCACTGCCATCCTATTTTCAGTAGGTGTACCTTTCTTATATTTAATATTGTACAAATTGGATGGTTCATTACATTGGGTCTATGGACTGTACAATCAAGTTTGCTAAATCTTGCAGCTATAAATCCACCTACGAAGACCTAATGTCCCAACATGATTCGAGCCCCCACCTCTTCCACCATGAGTTAAAAACAAATTCTTAAGACTCCTCTCTGACCAAGTGGCTGCATCCATGTTTTTTGAAGGGTGATTTTTTCCCAGCGAGACTGGGACTGAGCTTAGGGTCTTCCCCATGCAAGGCAAGAAATCTGCCACTGAACTGTGGCTGCAGCTGGGACGCCCACTAGCCAGTGGCCACATTCACCCGTGCCTCCAAAAACTGTCTCCCCCTTTTTCAAAGGAGAGCTGTGCTTGCAGCCACCATTGCAACTGGTGAGAAGCTGCTCTTCCCACAGAGTAAAGGCAGCCTCCACTTTGTTCCCTCCTTGGAGGATCTGGGATTTCTAGGCAGAGGGCGAGGAACTCCTTCTCTCAAAGAAGTTCCTGGGGGCCAGTCCAGGGAGGTGGTTTGAATCCTATGACACCCGCTGTGGTTCTTACGCCGGTGTTACCGTGACTCCTCTCTGGACTTCTAATCTAAACTCTGGAGGAAATCTCCAAGGTGCTGAACACTATTTGCCAAAGAGGTTCAGAACCCTGGAGAGCTCTTTTCAGACTAAAACCCAGAGAAGATATACCACCTAACGACCCGGGAGCCACCACTAGACAGGCTCTGATGTTCCAGGAGCAAAGAATTAGGAAGGGTACTTGCACCCCCTGCTTTTCCACAGTCTACTTTTTGACAAGCTCTTTCAGCCCTTTTCAATTACTACCGGAACCCATAACTTTGACGAGTGGCCTGCTCTTTTGACTGCACGTCAAATATATTGGTTCTGGCTGTGACTGAAAGAGCGGATCACTGAAAAGGAAGCCATGTGCTGCTTTTTCTCTCAATCGACTCGGCACCATATTTTGTTCAGTCCGTACACAGACTGAAAAAAAAGGTGGCACCAGGTCAATTCACGGCGCGTCTCTTAAAAACCGTGCACAGCGTGTCTGTTATAAAGTACAGGAACCTGTGCTTATAATACAGTATTCACGATTCTGCTTTTGCTTAGAAAAATCGTAACAGCGCCTGAGATGGGGTCCCACATTTCGATGACTTCCGCTTTTCGGCGGTACTCCACTCCCTAACCCGCCTAATAAGCTGGAGAGGCCCGCATCCCGTGTTTCCTCTTTCTCTCTCCATCCCAGCCACGCTCCGAGCACGCCTCTCTTGTGGGCCGGCTCGGCGTTCTTTGTATTCAACCCCAAACCCACCCACCCTCGTCCTCCTCCTCCTCCTCCACACACGGGGGCTCCCGAGACCAGAAGAGACGGGAAGGCGAGGAAGGGGTCCACTTACTTGGTCCCAGAGGGCGGCGGCCACCTGGTCTATGACGGCCCCCAGCTCCCTGTACTCCCCGGAGTACCTAATGTAGGCCCAGGTGCAAAGGGTGATCAAGGTGAGCCCCATGATCATGTTGCACAAGCTGGCGACGATGTCCAAGCCGATGAAGCCGGTGACGCCCGCGATGACGTAGGTGATGAAGATCACCACAAAGAGGGTGGCCGGCGTGCGGGCGGCGTGGAAGATGTTCTTGCTGTCGTTGTGCTTGATGTACTGGACGTAGAGCTCGTCAATTTCCGCCTCCAGCTGCTGGAGGTAGCGGCGGCTGAACTCCTCGCCCCCCATCTTCTTCACGCCCCGGAACTGCCGCACGGCCTCCTCCTTGAGCTCCAGGTGTTTGTTCTGGAGGTCGCTGGGGGCCAGGAAGGGCTTGTCCCCCCCGCACACCTGCAGGCGGAAGCCGGTTGAGGAGGCAAGTCAGGGGGAGCAGGGGCTGCCAAAGGACCAGAGCTTAAAGGAAGCAATTTTTTTTTTGGACTGCTACAGCGTCCAGGTATTTTGGATTTTTGGGGACTGCAACTCCCAGAATCCCCCAGCCGTGATGTCTAGAGAATTACGAGAGACGTAGTACAAAGAAATCAATTTCCTAAGGAAACTTACAGGAACAGAACGGCAAACAAATGCAGGTTTAAAAGAGAAGCTAACGGAACATTTTTTGAATCAGAAATGTAACGATGTAGTAATTTAGTGCTAGGGTTACTAGTAATTCTGGTAGGACTACTTGTTTGAATTTGTAATCTACCAATATACGAAAGTCAAAGCTTGTTTGTCTGTGTCAGGCAGGCGAAGACCTCACAGGACTGGCTGCCTGAGAAGATTCTATGGAGTCCTGGGGTCAGCAGTTTAGGGAAAGGCCTTTCAAATTCTCAGCCAGAGAACTCTTGGGCCCAGCCAGTTGCTATGGAGGCGAGGCCTAGCAGCAAGCAGGAGGGCAGCATATTCCCTCAGGAATCCAATCTCTGTATGTTAATAACTCTTGAATACAGATTGGATTGGGGAATATGGGGAAAAGTTACAGGTAGTGGACAAGACAATTTGGGGAATTAAAGACACAGGATCTCAAATCGAACAAGTGTTACCTACGAGAAAATAAAATCCCAGGCAACACCGGGTATATACGCTAGTGGTAGAATAAAATATTTTTTATACATTTATTATTTATTGTATTTCTAGGCTGCCTTTCTCCCAAAATTAGGACCCAAGGTGGCTTCCAACAATAAATGCACGTTAAAAACACTAAATACATTAAATACATTTGAAACAGTTAAAAAACATTAAACAGATATACAATCATAAAACCACTTAAAAGGATATTCCAGGATATTTTTCTTTCTTAATCTTTTGTCTCTGATTATAGTTTGCCTTGGCGAGGGGTCAGAGCCTTTTGTGTTTTAGTCAGTTAGCATTTAGAGTTTTAGTATGTGTTTTAGGGTTTTTTCCCCCCTTTCTCCCCTCTGCTTTTTTTCTTTTTAAAATATATATCTCTTTCACTTTGAATTAGAGTGTTCACTCTAAAACTAATAAACATTTCTTTAAAAAAAAGTAACAAAACTTCCCTATTAGATCAGCCCAAGACCACTCCTCTTCAGCCTAGCAGGTGGCCAAAACAGTGATGTTCTACATGGCATTCAGTGTACAAAACTGCTGTTGTAACCGTTTTAAAACAGGTTTCTGGAATTGTTTTTAGAATGCTGCTTTAAGGAATTTTTAAAGAGTAGTTTAATAAGTTTTTTTTAATGTTTTTAATCTCCGTGTTGTTTTAAATGTTTATTTGTTCATTGCCTCGGGAGCTCTTCTACCCACCATGTTCAAGACCTGCTGAGATTGCTTTGCTTCCTCTGCAAATTCTTCCACTCTAAATCTTCCCTCAACTGTTTGGAGCAGGGCATGAACAAATTATGCAGATTATGTAAATTTACAAAACGTATCAGAGGAAGGGCAGAAGGGCTTACAAAGTGAATATACAAAAATTAAACCTACAGGCCAGCACTCTGCTTGCATTTTATTTATACAGACATGTCCTTATGCATGGAGTTCTATTTCTTGGGCCATGACATAACACCTGTATTCAGTTCAGTTACATAAATGGAGTTCCTTAGTAAGTGTAAAGGATGCCCATGCAGCTCTGCATTCTTGGATGGCGTACAGGTATTTGCAAAGGGCTTCTGCATACCCCTCTACTCCCTGGGATTGTGGATACTTTTTATCTGTACCTGTTTTAACATCTCAGGGATGGGAAAACAGCAGCAAAAACAAACAAACACACACACACACACAATTCCTAGAAATGCTGGGAGCAGGGAAGAAATAAATTTGGCATATTGGATCCATCCAGATTTGCATAATGTACCCAAGGAAGGGCAGAATTCTGCTCTTCTTAGTTGGTCTAGCCTGGCACAGAATCCCAAGGTGTAAAATGTATGCACGCCTGAGTGGTTTAAAAGCACAGACCCGGGAAAGACCCGGTGGGCAGCTAAAAGGAACACCAACTTTACCAAGGTCTTCCAAGGAAAGGAAGTCCCATTTACAATGCCCTCCAAGTGAGCTACATGTAATTGATGTGCCAAATCACTTCGGAATCACGACAGGACGAGGATGGCAGCTTACCTCCTCCATTCTCTTGTTGTAAGTATCTTTAGCCGTGGCCACAGCTGCCAGATTATTTGCCTCGGCTGTAGCCTGAAAGGGGTGAAAAAAAACAAGAAGAGGTAAGTGAGGAAAAAGGCGGCTATGGAAAGAGAAAGACACCACTGTATCTCTGCAAACACACCTGGACTGCAATCTCTATAATCTTAGAACTGGAAGGGACCCCAGGGGCCATCCAGTCCAACCCCCTTCTGCCACGAAGGAAGACACAATCAAGGCTCTCCCTTGGACGGATGACCATCTAGCTTCTGTTTAAAAACCTCCAAAGAAGGAGACTCCACCACACTCGCAGGTAGCAGGGTATTCCACTGCTGAACTGCTGTTACTGTCAGGAAGTTCTTCCTGATGTTTAGGTAGAAGTGCTTTTCCCGGAGTTTGAAACTATTGCTCCATGTCCTAATCTCTGGAGCAGGAGAAAACAAGCTTGCTCCAAGTTTCAAATGACATTCCATATGACATCCAACATCATTGCGCCATAAAAATTCACACATGGAGATCATGTTCCACCAGCACTATGCAAGCTCCATGTAGAATAGCAACACAATGCAACATGCGTCTATGGCCATTTCTGCACTACACTGTTATAGTGCTATTATTCCACTTTCAACATCCTGTGGAATTCTAGGGTTTGTAGTTTCCTGAGGCCAAAGGGCTCTCTGGCTGAGAATTCTCAAGGTCCCTCCCTAAACTGCAAGTCCCAGGATTCCATAGGATGCTGAAAGTGGAATAATAGCACTATAGCAGTGTAGTGCAGAAATGGCCTATGACTGGGCGCTGCTGCGCAATGTGCCACGTGCCAGACACAATACATAATGGGCAATGCACAACAACATTGCACATGCTGTATGTGCAATTCCACTTCTGCCACTATCAGCAGAATCCTACAGGCACTTATGCACAGCGCAACTTACTTACTTACTTATTTATTTATTTATTTATTGCATTTGTATGCTCCCTTCTCCCAGAGTGGGACCAAAGGCAACTTCTAAAAACAATCAATTAAAAAAAAAAACATTTGCAATAAAATTTAAAAACAATTACAATCAATTACAATGGTCAGAAGCTGCCTTGGGTCCCACTCTGGGAGAAAGGTGGCATACAAATATAGTAAAAAAATATAAATTACATAAAAACAGTATAAAATCATTTTAAAACGTACAAACTTTAAAATAGATAAACAAAACATCCCAATAAGGAGCTCTCCAGCTTGCATATTAAAAGGCTGCTTGAACAAAAAGGTTTTTGCCCTGTCAAAGAAAGGAAAGCAGGGAAGGGGCCAGCCTAGCCTCTCAGAAAGGGAGTTCCAGGGGACGGGAGCAGCCACCGAGAAGGCCCGGTCCTGCGTCCTCACCAGCCGAGCCTCTGGTCGTAGCAGGACCAAGGGAAAGCCTTCCCCTGCGGATCTTAAATCTCTGGTAAGTTCATGGACCTAACAGAATGCCAGCCTGGAACTTGTCAGATTAAGGCCATTTCCACACTACACTCTTATAGTGCGATTATTCCACTTTCGACATCCTATGGAATCCTGGGGTTTGCAGTTTCGAGAGGGGCCAGCCGGCCCCTCTCGAAACTGCAAACCCCAGGATTCCATAGGATGTCGAAAGTGGAATAATCGCACTATAAGTGTGTAGTGTGGAAATGGCCTAAGAAAGCTAAACAGAGTTGGACCACCAAGCGATGCCAAAAATCTCCAGGTTGGGCTAGCAAAGCATCTTGCCCGGAATTCTGGGACAGCCACGGCTACCACCCAAAGTTGGCAACACTGGCTTAGATGGACATGGGGTTTTGAAAAGAGCATATTTTCAACTGTGGCTGTTGCTGTTCATATAATCACAGTGCTGGAAAAGACCACAAGGACTATCAGGTTCAATCCCGGTCTGCCATGCAGGAATACACCATCAAAGCATTATAGACAGATGGCCACCCTGCCCCTGTTTGAAACTCTCCAAAAAAATGAGGTAATGTATTCCACCGTCCGACTGCTCTTACCATCAGGAAGTTCTTCCTAATGTTTAGGTGGAATCTCCTTCCCTAAAGTTTGAAGCCACTGCTCCATTTCCTAGTCTCTGGAGTAGCAGAAAACAGGCTTGCTCCATCCTCTGTGCGACATCCCTTCAAATATTTAAGCACGGCTATCATGTTCCCGCTTAACCTTCTCTTCTCTAGGCTAAACATCCCCAGCTCCCTAAGTCGCTCCTCAGAGGGCTTCATGGTTTCTAGGCCTTCTACCATTTTGGACACATTTCAGTTCGTCAATATCCTTCCTGAACCGTGGTGCCCACAACTGGACACAGGAATATTCCAGATGGGGTCTCACCAAAGCAGAATAGAGTGGTACCATCACTTCCCTTGACCTAGGCACTGTACTCCTACTGATGCAGTCTAGAACTGCATTGGCTTGTTTTGCCGCTGCATCACACTGCTGATTCACATTCAGCCTGTGGTCTACTGAGACTCCCAGATCCTTCTCACAGATCCTTCTGTGCATTTCATTCTTTCCGCCCAAGTGCAGCACCTCACACTTCTTCCTATTGTTGTGTGCCTTCAAGTCATTTCTGACTTATGAGAGTGTGACTTCCCCAAGGTCACCCAATGGGTTTCCGTGGCAGAGCAGAGATTCAAACCTTGGTCTCCCAGGAGTCCCAATCCAACTATACCGCACCGCTTCTGCAGACCTTCAAACGGGGAAGCACGGTCGTCAAAGTCAGCAGAAAATGACTCGTATTAGCTCCTCTGCTTCCAGTACATGCTGGCTACAATCTTACATGGATAGCACAGTAGTTCTGCACGTGAAGAAGCCTACAGTACTTGATATTTGCTGGTGGTCTCCCATCCAAGTCCTAATCAGGGCTGACCCTACTTAGCTTCCACAATCGGATGGCATACGGCGCCTTTAGGATATTTAGGCCCTCCCTGGACTGCATTTGTGACTGACGCTGAGTTAGGCCATCGCAGAACGACACTGTCACCAACACCCAAGAGGTCTGGCTCCATTATCGCTGCCATGGACGACTGGATGGGTAGAAGACGAAAGGTGAGACTTATTCCCAGCTGTCCCTCCCTTCTTCAGCCCCCTCCTCAAGTGCGACCAAATTACCTGCAACATGGATTTGGGATGGGGGAGCTCTTCTCCTTGGTAGATCTTAATGTAGGCCTGGGAAGAAACAGGTAAGAAGACACTGGTTGACGTGGACACAGTGAACAGAAATGGCACGCCGTAGCCCCTCCACTTTCGTGAGGTTCGGGGGCAGGACCCTCACGAAAAGTGGAAAAACCACAAACAATTCCCCCAGTTGAGCAAGCGAGGGATGCACACACGTGCACTCCCTCTCCATGCTCCCCGCTCCCATTCTCTTCCCTTTTGCCTGGAAACAGGGAAGGAAAGCAGGCACATCTGCTCCCCGTTTCTCCTCCCGTCCCCTTTGGCTGGGCGCGGGGAAGGAAGGGGCACAAGTGCTCCCTCTCCCTGGGCCCCCCTCCCACACCCTTCTCCTTTGCCCAAGCACGGGGAGGGAACGCATGCATGCGCCTCGCGAACAATCAAATCTGTGAAGGCCAAACCCGCAAATGTGGAAGGAGGCTGCATTTTAAATCTCTGCATGGGGTCTTAGGCATCGATTGCGCTATCCGCCCCGCGCTGTTGAACGCAATGGCCATGTCCGCACTAGCCTGTTATAGTGCTATTATTCCACTTTCAACATCCTATGGAATCCTGGGGTTTGCAGTTTTGGGAGGGGCCTCAAAGGCAAGCTCAGGATTCCATAGGATGTTAAAAATGGAATAATAGCACTATAATAGACTAGCGTGGAAACGGCCAATGTTGTTAAACTGAACCAAAACATCAAATGCACAATGAAACGAACAATACTCATCCAGATGCCACGGCACTGCAAGCAGCACACCCTTGAACTGAACACAGGCAATATGCGTTGAACAAAAATCTCCAATCATTTCCAGGGAAAAGGTTTGAAACATCACCGGGATTCTGGTCTTCATCAGTTGCATATCACTGTGGGGGCCCCGGAGGGCCGAGAGGTTGTATCTTCCTCCTTGAGGCAGCCCACGTCTCACCTTGAAATACTCCACGAGGCCTCGGCAGGTGATCTTGTTCCCGTTGATCTCCTTGACGTCCAGGCTTTGGGGGCTGAGAAGCCATGGGATCAGCACCTTCAAGTTCTTGATGAAATCTTCATCAATTTCTGGGAGGGGAAGAAAGAAGAGGCATGTTTTGGATAGGCACTGGGCATGAACCCCTGCAAGCCTGTGAAAACAAGTTCCTACAGATCTAATTGCCCCGGTTGGCAGAGGGGCACCGGGAACCCCATCCCACCCTGACCACACCAGATCTGGTCTGATTTTATCTTCCCACGTGGCCACTGACGTTTCCATCAGCAGCGCTGGAACTATTCAAACAGAGCCGACAGGATTCCACGCAGGAAATCCCATCAGCTCCAGACGCTGTGTCCAACAGTCAGGGATGATGAGCACGGGAGTCAGGCTGGAGAGCACAGGACACTGCGCTGGAACAAGCAAGCAGTCCCACCGACTGGTTGGCATCTCCTTGTACCTCCAACCCAAACCGTGGAAAAGTTAGTTTTTTGGACATTGTTGTTACCGGCTGGACGGCCATCTGTTGGGAGTGCTTCGATGAGGTTCCTGCATAGCAGGGGGCTGGACTGGATGGCCCTTGGGGTCTCTTCCCACTCTATGATTCTATGTGCTTTCAAGATGAATCTGACTTCTGACAACTTTCTCCTTGGGTTTTCCTAGCAAGACTTCTTCAGGGGGGTATGTCATTGCCCTATTCTGAGGCTGGGAGAGTGTGGCTTGCCCATGGTCACCCAGTGGGTTTCCGTGGCCAAGTGGGGAGTCACCCCATGGGTTTCCATGACCGAGTGGGGATTCAAATCCTGGTCTCCAGAGTCATAGTCTGGGCATATGCACACACCTGCCACCGTGTCCCTTTCGTCAGGGATGGGGCAGCGGGGGAGATACAGTCACTGAAACTGCTCCCTCGCTTGCAAATGAGGGAGCAGTTTGGGTGCATGCACACACCGGCCGCTGTGTTCCTCAGCATCCATACCATCACTGATAAAAAGGACAGAGTGGCAGGTGCGTGCACATGCCCAAACTGCTCCCTCCTTTGCAAACCTCCTTGCCCCTGCTGCCACATCCCTGTTGCTGCCACTGCATACCTCAGATTGAGAACCACCAGGTTAGACCCTTTCATTGGAAGCTCTACCAGGACTTGTGGGACCCACTTTTCCTACCGTGACATTGTTCTTTCTTTCCTGCTCTAACGAATCCCTGATCAAAGTGCTTCCAGAGAGAAAACGGGACACAGCAGTAGCAATTCCTCTTCCTCTTTGTGATCATCATTTCTGCCACAGTCAGATTGTACTACATGAATAATTGCTGCAATTGTTATTGTTGGTCAGTACTTAGTTAAAGACGAGTAAACCCAAGGAACTCCTCCATATCCATGAATGCCACTTAACCACAATTTTGACACTGTTGCCACGCTCTTAACTCCTCGCGGCCACAACCTACTTCACCAGGCACCAGAGCATGTGTGAATGACATTTCCATCAGGTTTGTGGGGACTGGACCAGAAGAGGCGACTTAAGTGTATTTTGTAGTGGTCAGACCGTTGGATTACAACTGTAGAGACTCGGGTTCAAACCCCTGCTCTGCCACGGAAACCCACTGGATGACCCCCGACGAGAACACTTAAGACTTGCAAGATGCAAACAAAGAGCAATTAAGTCCTGGAACCTGGGTGTACCTTTGAGCTTCCCATCGAAGTTTGGATTGGTGGCAACTTTCAAGCCCGGGTGAGGTAAAAGGAAGCAGGCGATGTTGGTGAAACAGGAATGGATGTGCTTGCGGACATTCTGCAGCTCTTCGTGCTGGTTGCCTGAGACCTGAGCAGGGGGCAGATGGCAGAGAAACCTCATTTAATGGGAAGGGATGCAGGTGGGGAAGCTATGTAGGTGACCGGGGCTACAATAAACCAAGGCCATTTCCGCACTGGCCTGTTACAGCGCTATCATTCCACTTTCAACATCCTATGGAATCCTGGGGTTTGCAGTTTAGGGAGTGGTCTTTGATGACAAAAATGTGTCCAGAGGAGGGTGACCAAAATGTTACAAAGCCCGAAAACCATGAAGCCCTGTGAGGAGCGGCTTAGGAGGCTGGGAATGTTTAGGCTGGAGAAGAGGAGGTTAAGAGGGGATATTATAGCTGTGTTTAAATATTTGAAGGGAGGTCCTATGGAGGATGGAGCCAGCCTGTTTTCTGCTGCTCTAGAGACTAGGACATGGAGTGATGGCTTCAAACTTCAGGAAAAGAGATTCCACCTGGGAGTGTGGTGGAGTCTCCTCTAGAGGTTTTTAAAAAGAGGCTTGATGGTCATCTGTCAAAGGAAAGGTTTGGATTGTGTCCTCCTGCATGGCAGAAAGGGGTTGGACTGGATGGCCCTTGGGGTCTCTCCCAACTCTATGATTCCACGACCAAAAAAAAGCAGGTCAAAATTTTCATTTAAAGTGGGTGTTAAAATTGTCAGCTGGTTTGAGTATTTCTCTTTCTGAATCAGGAATAGGCAAATTGTGGCTCTCTTGATGTAGTGAAACTGCAACTCCCATCAGCCTTACCCAGTACATCCGATGCTAAGGGATGATGGGAGTTGCAGTGTAGCAGCATCTGGAGAGCTGCAGGCTCCCTACTCATATTCTAAATGGCAATACGGGAGTACAGCAGTTCAAAAAACATCCACACAGCAAACTCTTAACACCAACCTTGAGACGCTTTTCCAAAAACTTGGCACCCCCTTCAGCCCCATAGGAAAATTCGTAAGGAAAACTCCAGTCACGAACAAGGAAGATAAGGGACTGTCAAAGGCAAGAAGGGAAAAAAATGAGTTAAGCCATAGGAAGTTCTATTTCAGCAACACAGAATTTAACTGAGAGTCAGCACGGCTGGATCCTGTGTTCTTCTACTGTTGCCAAAAGACTTATATGCCAAGCGCGGGAAGCCCGGACTTGCAAAAGAGTTCTCCAGTTGCCTCACTCCCACGGGAAGAAATGAGGAAAGGAAACCCAAGACCAGGAATTGCAATGATACTGTACGTGCGTGTTTGTGTGAACGCGCCATCAAGTCACTTGCCAACTTATAGCGACCTCCATGCTTTTCACAGGGTGTTTTTAGGGAAGGAACGCTTCAGCCAAGTACTGAGAAATCCAGTCTGGGCGCCTAGAGAGAAGGGGCCGGCAAAGTGAACCAAGGGAATTTGAGCACAGCAAACAGAAGAGTTGCGGGTGTGAAACGATCTTCTCAATGTATCACTCTCTACAACGCTAGGAATTTGGGGAATGAAGGGAAATTCATTGTATGTGTATGTACAAGCCTTCCAGCCTCCTGACAACTTACGGTGACCCCATGAATTTCGTAGGGTTTGCTGAGGCAAGAAATCCGCAAAGGTGTTTTTGTCAGTCTGAAAGAGAGCCCACAACACCTGGTATTTGTTGGCGGTCTCCCAACCAAGTACTAACCACAGCCAACCCTGCTTAGCTCCCACAATCAGACGGGATCGGGTGCCTCAAGAGCACTCAGGCTGCTTGATACTCCACATTGTTGCTGTGTGCCTTCAAGTCATTTCCAACTTACGGTGACCCTAATGTAAAACCACCGCAGGGTTTTCTGGGGCTGAGAATATGTGACATACCCAAGGTCACGGGTTTCTATGGCTGAGCTGGGAATCGAACTCTGGTCTCCAGGGTCATCATCCAATGCTCAAGGTACTAGTCTTCCCTGAAAGTCTGCCTGCGCCATAGTTTTTAGAAATAATGTATGGGAAACAAAGGCAACGTTTTATTCATCATTCTAAAAGAACATTTCCTGTAATCCATTTTTCCAGGAAAAAAAATGGCTTCAGGAAAAAAAGTGGGAGAAAAATCCCCCATCCCCATTTCCCACGTCTTTGCGTTCTCCGCTTACTTGAAAGGGCTTCAGAAATGTCTCCTCCATGGCCAGCCTCCCATATTCTGTGAAGAGCTGGAATGAAAAAACAAGCCAAGGGGAATATCAGGGAGATGCTCTCTTTAGCACGACAACCATTCCAGAGAAAGGAGTTCAAGGCAGGCCTCATTCCAGGGTTCGGCACCCTAACGTATCTTTTAAAAAAATTATATCCCACCCAGGGAATACTCTTAGGATTTCTAACAAATATTAGACTGCTAAAAGAGGAAGAAGTAAATCTAGTTCATAAAAACATATTAAAAGAGCAAAAGTAATGAAAGCTCAGGAGTAGCAACAGAATCAACCTCAGCAAAATGACGGCCATCGCACTCAATTTTCCCATCCCCTCTCTTTTCCCATCCCATTTGCTGGCAGTGCAGCCCTAACACAGGCATTCCAGGTGTGTCCTCATTTCAAGAAGGATATGCACAAGCGGGAACGTCTCCAGAGGCAGGTGACCGAAATGGTGAAGGGTCTGGAAACCACGAAGTCCTATGAGGAACAGTTTAGGGACTGAGGAATGCTTAGCCTCGTGAAAAGAAAGTTAAGAGGTGACATGACAGCCATGTTGAAATATCCGAAGGGATGTCATGCTGAAGACGGAACAAGCCTGTTTTCTGCAGCTCCAGAGTCTAGGACACGGAGCAATGGATTCAAACTACAGGAAAAGAGATTTCATCTAAACATCAGGAAGAACTTCCTGACAGTAACAGCCGTTCGACAACGGAATACGCTGCCTCGGAGTGCGGTGGATTCTCCTTCTTTGGAGCTTTTTAAGCAGAGGTTGGACGGTCATCTGTCAGGAGTGCTTTGACGGTGTCTTCCTGCATAGCAGAATAGGGTTGGACTGGATGGGCCTTGGGGTCTCTTCCAACTCTAGGCTTATAGGAAAAGTATCCAACAAGGCCACTAATACAAGTGAACCCTTTCGTGCGACTGGGCAGCTGTCTACTTTTGGCCACCGTGCCAACAAGGCCTCCAAATCCACCTGCCTGGCGGCAGAGGCCAACTCACCACCCCAACTGCAGGAAAATAGCCAGATGACCCCCTGCTGATCCCCCTGCTCTCCAACAGAACAGAAATGGCAATGATGGGGAAGCTGTGCTGTGGGGAGGGGGTGCTGTGATTTTGTCAACAGAGTTCTGATCCCCGCAATGTGATACACACACATCACAGAACCACAGAGTTGGAAGAGACTCCAAGGGCCATCCAGTCCAACCCCATCCCGCCATGCAGGAACACCCTCGAAGCACTCCCGACAGATGGCCACCCAGCCTCTGCTTAAAAACCTCCAAAGAAAGAGACTCCACCACACTCCACGGAGGCAGCCTCTTCCACTGCCGGACAGCCCTGACCGTCAGAAAGTTCTCTCTAAGGTTCAGGTAGAATCTCCTTTCCTGCCGCTTGAATCCATTGCTCCTTGTCCTGGTCTCTGGAGCAGCCGAAAACAAGCCTGCTCCCTCCTCGACATGACATCCCTGATGCAGGACTCCAGATGACATTTTTAAAATAACTGAGAAAACAAGGTACAGCTGTCCCTTGCTTATTCGACAGTTTAGGAACCAAGGCCATTTCCGCACTAGCCTGTTATAGCGCCATGATTCCACTTTCAACATCCTCTGGAATCCTGGGGTTTGCAGTTTCGGGAGGGGCCGGCCGGCCCCTCCCGAAACTGCAAACCCCAGGATTCCAGAGGATGTTGAAAGTGGAATCATGGCGCTATAACAGGCTAGTGCGGAAATGGCCCACAGCACTGTCAAAACCAGAAATTGTTGAAATGAACAACACAGTCTTTTTTTTCCTTTTTTTTAAGCTTGCAAATGCACTTGGCTGCTGAAAAAACGGTTCTGTGCACAGTTAGAGAAGCATGAGGAATGTCATGAAAACATGACAAAATGGATTAAAAAAAAAAGTGGGCCATGTATTGAAGGTATGGGTTTGGGCTTTAATTGGACAGGGTTGAAAGAGCAGATTGTCAAAAAGCAGACTGTCAAAAGGTAAGGGATGCCTGTGATTGTCGCATTAACTTCATACCAGAAAAAAGTAAGAAACAAAATCAAGCCAAAATTCCCAGGAGGTTGGATTCACAGGTCGCAATTTGTCACAGCGATGCTATTTCAGTACCGGTGGAAAATCACGGGCAGACGTCATTGCCCATTCCCGGACCGAAACTGCAAACGGGGACAGGATGAGACAGAGAGGCCTTACCTGCAAGTGCTGGAGGTCATCTTCCTGTACATTCTGTGACAAATTGTACACCTGGATGCAAAAGAGACCACAAGAGTGTCACAAGGGCTGCAGACCTACCCAACTACTCACATGCACATGGTATCTTTTCCGGCGCACCAGGATGAACAGGGAGAGAATATTTTCTACTGCATGACCACAGTTACATTCCTCTGAAAATTCCTCAGGGTAAAAATAACCAATCTTTTGTGAGCGGGAGGCAATGCCTTCCCAAGCAAACTATTTGTGGCCTTTCATTCTAAAGCCGGAGCACAAAATGCTGCTTTCTTTATTGTTCTCATCACTCAACTGGTCCTGACTTATTACCGTTTCTGCAATTAAAAACGATAATTTGTTACTCGTTCCTAAAAAGTTACAGTCACTTTTACTATCACGCCACTGAAAAATGCAGGAAAAAGTTCTTTGATTTCCCCCAAGTGGCCAATTCAGATATTGCACCTTGGAAATTGTGAGGAAAAAAATACAATGTGCAAATGCACAGTCTTTCCCTAGCACTGTCTTCCCTCTCAGATGTCTTGGACTATCGCACCCCCAACATAATCCATTGCTCAGATCAGCTCAGAACATATGCACAAAAGAGTTGCAGGCAGAAACATTGTTACAATGAAAAGTAGTAAATTACAACCCTGGCCATTATAAGCAAAAAAATAACACTGTACCAACTCATTAGTGAATAAAGTAACTAATTACCATTAAACTGAGTTAGTTTCTTGCTCTGCCCAAATCATTAACCGAGCGCTGCCTCCCTAGATAAAATAAAGAGCCATTTTCTCCTTTGTTCTTCCACTATGCATCTCAACTAAGGCAGATGGCCCACCTCAAGCTACTTATTCTACTAATATCATGAAATACTATGGGCATCATTGTTGCAAGGTTGCACGTTGGCTGGCATCCTGTTTGTTAGTCCCAACTAGAGTAGACCCACAAAGTATCATAAGCTATCTGCTAGGTATGTATTAGAATACGCCAGGTAGCCCACTTACGCACAGGTAGAATGCTACAAAGTATCAAATGCCAATTACTGACTGCAACAATGTAACTGAAGCTTGTTTCGTTCCAAAGTATCAAGTGGCTAACTGCCTTATTGCCCCATTTTGGGTACATCCGGGCGAGGGGGAGAAGGGGGAAAACGAAAGCACCAAAAGGTGTCGTGAGAACTGGAAGTGCTCAGAGGTAAGCGACAGGAAACATGTTCTTGCTTCAAGGATGAAAGAAGGGTAAACAACTGAGACCCTGGGAATTGTCTAAAGTTGTGGGGTGATGTTTAATGGATGATCTGCTCCAATCACAGCTTTATGCACCTACGCGTGTATGGAAAGGTATAAAACCTATCAACACAACGTATGCTTCAGTCTTAGCAACTTTGGAAGGAGCGTGCTGTGTTACTTGCTTGCCACAAATAAACACCGTCGTCTGCCTCAGAGTGGAGTTTGCGCACTGTGAGTTATCCAGGACGTGAAACCCCTTCAATTAACTGTCGAATGACGAGTCAAAATGAAGGTAAATCAATTGATTCAACGAGTCTATTCCCATCAAGACTAAGGGCCTTTTCGCACGGCATTTGCCGTGCAAAAGGGCGCCTGGAGTGTTGCGCGATTGTGAGGAGCGACCTGCACGACGCACTCACAATCGTGCAATGCTCCAGGGTAGGGCAGGCGCCGCTCGCGCACTTTTTCATTTTCGGTTTTCGGCCTCAAATGGTGCGCGATCGCACATTGCTCCAGGGCCCCGCACGCACTTGCCGGAGCCGCAGCGGTCGCGCTTCCTGCCCCAGCACAGCCTGGGAAACTCTGCGGAAGGCAGAGGCGGGGCTCTCGCGCTGCCTGCTCGGGAGCAGGTGGCTCGTGCGGAGCTGAAGCAGCGGGGACGCGAGAGGCTCTCCCTGGAGCCCGCTCGCGCGATCCCCGCACCCCAGTTCCGCGAAAAGGTGCGTTGCGGAAAGGGCCCAAGAACAGAATGTAGGCCTTTGTCTCCCTTTGGGGACTTGGTGGTCTCATTGCAGATGAGACACAACTTCCAGCCCACTAGCCAAGTTCAACTTGTTGTTGTTGTTGCGCCATCAAGTTGTTTTTTACTTACAGTGACCCTAAGGTGATTCTATCATAGAGTTTTCTTGGCAAGATTTGTTCAGAGGGGGGTTGCCTTTGCCTTCCTCCAAGGCTGAGAGAGCATGACTTGCCCAACATCACTTAGTGGGTTTCCACGACCAAGTGGCGATTTGAACTCTGGTCTCCCAAAGTCCTAGTGCAGCACACGGACCACAACACCAGCCTGGCTCTGTAAGTGTAGCTCACCAGCCATGAACTCTGGCCCCCTAAGAGGTAAAGAAACCCCCAGCTGAGAGAGCCAGTGTGGTGTAAGGCCGAGGGAGTTAAGATTTGAGATATGGAAATCCAGGCTCTGGCCCCTACTGAGTCTCCCTCAGCCTAGCCTACCACGCAAGGTTGTTGTGAGGACAGAAGCAGAAAGAAAGGTTGCTCTCCAAAGGAAAAACTGGCTTATAACTAACAAATAATGCAGCACCTTTAGCATTTCCCTCTCTCTGGCCATTTCCGCACTAGACTGTTATAGTGCTATTATTCCACTTCCAACATCCAATCGAACCCTTTGAGGCCGCTCCCGAAACTGCAAACCCCAGGATTCCACAGGCTGTTGAAAATGGAATAATAGCACTATAACAGTCTAGTGCGGAAATGGCCTTTGTTACAGCCAGGTTCTAAGGATAATCTGATAGCGGACCCTAAACCATCATTTAAGAGTGATTTTTCTAGAAGATGAAAGGCAGCACTGAGAGTGGATGGAAGCTGCTTTCACCTCATCTCACAATGTCAGCCAGATGAATTTTTAATACGGCAGCTGCATAAAATAACTAGTTTAGAACACTTAATACACTTTTAGGCTGTTTAAATTATTCCTTAACTGTTTAAAATTTTAAATTCTAAAGACCATATTTCTTCCTGGGCTCCAAGATATTTGTGGGGGCAAGAGACCATTCTCTCTGTCTCACCACCTTCACAAGCATATGGGGTGGGAAAACAGGAGAAAGTCTTTCCAGGCTTTGGAACTCCCCAAGGCATTTTTAATGTACAGGTTTCTCCCACTTATCTGAGAGGCTGGGGACCAGAGCGCTATCAGAAAACGGAACGGGTTGAAAAGCAGACCCCAGGTACCGTATCGTGGGGAACATGAAAGACTTACAGAGGCTGACTTAGGACCAACTGTGCACACCCTGCTTGCAAAGTCTCTCACCCAGCGCGGCATTTTTTTTCTCTTCTCAACTTGCTTCGCAAGCAACGCGCACACGTGAGCAGTTCCAGTAGGCTTCCGTAAGCAAGAAGAGCTGATGAAAGAGCAGAACCCCCATCAAATTAATGGAACTTGTCCTTAATTTGAAAGTGTCCTGTGCTGGCAGCCAGCCAAAGTTTCCAGCTGTCTAATTATCCTGTTATCAGCAGCTAGCAAGCAAAATTTGTCTTAGTCATTGTCTGAATTCTCAGTAGGTTTAGAGAGACAGAGTCCAAGTTTACTGTAAGCCCAGAACGAGAGTGTCCAAGAGCAGAATCTGTTAGTCCAGGCAAAAGTCCAAGGTCCGAGAAACACGAGCAAGAATTCAGGAGTAAGCTGGGCTGATACCACCAACAGGACTGGGTGGCTCCCACCGCTTCCTCCCATTCTGGCCTCTTGTTACACAGGCTCAGAGTCATACTCAGCTGTGGGCCTAATTAATGAGTCCTTCTTATATAAACGCCGCCAGATCCTGGGCTCTCTCTTTTCCATCTGCACCAGCTGCCATAGGTACTGTCCCTCTCCTGTCTCTCGGGTGTGGCTGTAGGGAAGGGGCCTGTCTGAGTCCTGGGATGGGGCATTGCACCAAGCATCAAAAGAGCGAGTCGTCAGCTAACGAGACATCAAAAGGTGGGGGCTTCCTGTATAGGAAGCTACATTATACGTAGTCAGAGCTTATAGGAAGGCAACGGCAAACCTCTTCGGAACCAATCTTGCCAAGGAAACCCTGGGATAGGGTCACATGAGGGTTTCCATACGGAGAAATGAGTTGAAGGTGCACACCACCAACAACAACGTATTTTAATTAATAAATGGAAAGTAAATGTGGGAGCACCATCCCGGGCCCCGTTCCTCATGTGTGACGCACACCATCCCAACGTCCGGACCTCCATCCCTCCCCGTACCTGGATGGAGCTGATCATGGTGCTGAGCGCAAAGACGGTGGCTGAATCTCGCAGCGTCGACTGGCTGTCGAAGGTCCCCTGCGTGTCCATCAGCAGCACCGCCACCTGCGCAGAAGGGCAAAGCAAACAGTTTCGGGACTGATGGTTCGCCACAAGAGGGTATCTCCTTTTCCCTGTTTGCTGGAAAAGTGCCCAGAACGTCAGTAAGGTGGTTTTCCCTATTCCCGACTGGCTTGTCCACAAGACAGGTATCATTCCAGATCTGGATGCCCGTCATCTCTCAGTCTGAGCCCCTTCTCCAAGGGGAACCCATCGACACAGAAAATCTTCCTGTGCTCTAAATCTACCTACGTTTGGTTTACCATATATACTCAACTACAAGTTGACCTTGTGGAAAAGTCAAGGGCAGGTTTTGGACCCAAAATTACAGAATATGCTAGGACCTGTGGAAAAGTTGAGGGTAAAGCACATCCCGCACCAACGGCGACCGGCATGTTATTAGTGCCGCCCCTGGTTGGCCGCTCCACACATTACGCAGCCACAGCTTGGTACTTCCTCATCCCCACAGCCTTTAGGGTGAACATCAACAGTCACATCTGCTAGAATTTTTAGGTGCTTTGGCTCAAGATGTGCAGAGCTGGGCTCTGGGACCTTTTCCGCAGCCTCAGCTTCCTTCTTCCTTCTCCCCTGAGCTGGGCAGGCCGGCCTCAACCCTCCTGGAAACTAACTCTGTAGCTTAGTCAACCCAGCTTTCCAGGGAAAATTTTTAGTCTAAGATTTCCCAATTTATAGTTGAGTATATACAGTAAATGTTACACTCAAACACATGCGAAGCTTTATGCTAAAATTAGTTTACTGCAACACTGATAATAAGACAAAGAGAACAGCAGATACTTCCCTTGTACTCAACAAAAGATAACTTGAAAAGAATCTTTTTTTAAAAGGACAGACGTCTAGAGGGAGCTGTACCCGAAATCAACAGTTCGCCTTTTGCTATAACAACACGGCAATACTTCCAGCTTCATTCGCTCACTCTCCGCACTGCTTACGAGTTCCATCTCAAGTATTTATTCATTTATTTGTTTTGTTCATTTATGCCTTTCCCCCATAATGGGACTCAAGGCAGCTAACCACATATTTAAAACACAGTCAATATTTGCTAGGGTTAGGGGTACCGAAATCCCACGAAAGTGGGGGAACTGCAGATATCAGCATGTGTGTGAGTGTGTCTGTGGGAAGGGGACTGAGGCACAGTGGGGACAGCCGGCACCCGGGGTCCGAACGAGGTCAGGAAAAGAAGAGGCAAAGGGAGAGGGTCAGCGAGGCGGCCCTATATCTCATCTCTCTCACCCATTGCCTCCCTTGGGGGACAGGGGAGCACCAGGAGAGGGTTTGGGGTGCCGAGAAAACGGGCTACGAGCCGTTTTTAGCCGGCCAGGCAGCGGCTGGTAGAGGAGGAGGAGGACTAGAGGCAAGTTTTAAAGGGTTGCAGGCCCCGATCGGAGCCACCGAGAGGGAAGTTCCCCCCAGAAAAGAAGCACTTGAGGTGGTGGGGGCAGCGGTTAGAGAAACTCACTCATAATCAAATCCGTGAAATTGAAAACCACAAATGTGGAGGGCCGACTGTAGTCCTAAAACCAGACAAAAAGTATGAAAAACAGCCACGGCAGAGACTCCTGGTTTTAAGAGCTAAAGTCCAAGTGGAACTGTACAACCACTGTGAACGACAAACCAATGCTGGCCATTTCTGTACTACAGTGAAGATTTCCGCACTAGATGGTTATAGCGCTATTATTCCGCTTTCAGCATCCTACGGAATCCTGGGGTTTGCAGTTTCGGGAGGGGCCAATTGGCCCCTCCCGAAACTGCAAACCCCAGAATTCCGTAGGATGCTGAAAGCTATAACCGTCTAGTGCCAAAATGACCACTGTTATAACGCTATTATTCCACTTTCAACCTCCTATGGAATTCTGGTATTTGCAGTTTCCTGAGGCCCAAGAGCTTTCTGGATGAGAAGTCGAAAGTCCCCTCCCTAAACGGCACCCCCCCCCAGGGTTCCAGAGGGGGGTGAAAGTGGAATAATAGCACTGCAACACTGTAGTGCAGAAATGGCCACTATTCCTTCATACAAAACTATTGTTCCTTTGTTAAAAAGAACTGTGCCAAAAAAAAATTAGTTTGTTTTTTTTTGCAGAATTCTTCCTGACAAAAGAACAACAATTCTTCTCTCTCTCTCTCTCTCTCTCTCTCTCTCTTTTTTTGGCATAAAATCCTTTCTGACAGTTCTTTCTAACAAAAGAACAATAGTTTTGTTTGTTTGTTTGTTTGGCAAATAAGTCTGGAAATTGGAAAAAAAAAATCACTGGAAAAAACACAAACGTTCCCATCACTCCACCCAAGATGAAGAAAATTTTCTCTCTTTCACTTGTTCTTGCGTGCAAGTACGAAATAAGCAAAAAAGGAATATTCCTGTTATGAACAGCCACAAAGAAATACCTACCCTGTTCCCATCTGGCTTGTCCACAAGGAAGATTTCGCTCCAGATCTGGATGCCTGTCGTCTCTCGCTCCGACCCACCTCTCCAGGAGAAACCCGTCAGCGGCTCATTGTAATCCCCGACCCAGTCGGCCGACTCCTGCAAGGTGAAAAGAGGGCAGGCGATTACCAGCTTTGGCCGGCTTCCATGTCTGGTGGGCCTAATCCAAGCGGGGACCAGCCCACTTGCCAAGAATACGGGGATTAAAAACAAAGGTGTTAAAAGCCACAGCTAAAGGGGACCGCCAGTCACCTAGAGGCACAAACCAAACACAAATAAGGACAATCACGGAATCACAGAGTTGGAAGGAGCCCCAAAGAGGCCATTCAATCCAACCCCTGCTAGGTGCAGGAACTCCAGCAAGAGGATTGCCAGTGTCGGAGTCTAAGGCCATTTCCGCACGAGCCTGTTATAGTGTTATTATTCCCCTTTCAACCTCCTATGGAATCCTGGGGTTTGCAGTTTAGGGAGGGGCCAAGGCCCCTCCCTAAACTGCAAACCCCAAGATTCCATAGGAGGTTGAAAGGGGAATAATAACACTATAACAGGCTAGTGCAGAGCCCATGCTTATCTGCCAGCAAGCGAAGGAATGGGACAGTATCTGCCAAGGAGGTGGAGGAAATGGGGAAAGTCCAGAGCTAACAATCCAGAAGACTGCCAAGCCAAAAGCCAAAGTCAATCCCATCCCAATGAGTCGGTACTGTCGGAGTTCACAAAGACACGGAGCAGGAATGCAAAGGTCGAGGGTGCTGGGTAGCAACGTGCCACAAGCAAAAAGCAAGCCACGCCGACAGACTTAAATAGCAGGGGAAACAGGTGTTCCTAATCAGCCTCCTGCCTTCTGAGCCTCAGCCAAATGGCTTCCTTCTGAGCCGTCCTCTTTTGCCACCTGCACGACTGAGGACTGGGAGGCAAAGGTGAATCCACTGCCTTGAAATTATCACTGACCCCTTCTCCCTCAGGCACCGGCCGTAAGGTCTGTGTTTCAGCTTGTCTTCCAGATGGAGGAGGCACCGGCAAAACAGATTGCTCTCCAGTCTCTGCCCCCCACATCTATCACAGCTGGGAAGCAGCTTTCCAGCCTCTTTTTGAAGACATCCAGAGAAGGAGACCTCACCACTTCTCTAAAGTAATTGGTTCCATTGCAAAACCACTCTTGCTGTCAAGAAGTTCCTTCTAATGTTTAATTGGAATCTCCCCTCCTGTAAATTAAAACATCGGATCTGGTCCTATCCTCTGGGGCAGCAGAGAGCAGGCCTGCCCCCTCCTCTCTGTGGCAGCCCTTGAGGGATTTCACCAGTGAAAGTATGTCACACCTCAGTTTTCTCTTCACCAAGCTGAACTGGCCCAGCTCCTTCAATCCTTCCTCATATGGTTTGTCCTCCATACCTCTTATCTTTATTGTCCTTCTCTGAACGTGTCTATATCCTTCATCTTCTCTCTGTCCCCTATCATCATCATGAAAATGATCTAGGAGTCTCAGTAGACCACAAGCTGAACATGAGTGAGCAGTGTGATGCTGCAGCTAAAAAAGCCAATGTGATTCTACGCTGTATCAATCGGAGTATAGTGTCTAGGTGGTGGGAAGTAATAGTACCTCTGTTCTGCTTTGGTCAGACCTCACTTGGAATACTGTGTTCAGTTCTGGGCACCGCACTTCAAGAAGGATATTGACAAGCTGGAAAATGTGCAGAGGAGGGCAACCAAAATGGTAAGAGGCCTGGAAACTACAAATCCCTACAAGGAACGGATGTCATATGGAGGATGGAGCAAGCCTGTTTTCTGCTGCTCTAGAGACTAGGGCCACTTCTACATTACACTGCTATTATTCCACTTTCAACCTCCTATGGAATCCTGGGGTGTGCAGTTTAGGGAGGGGCACTTAGGATTCTATCCAGAGAGCTCTTTGGCCTCAGCAAACTACAAACCCCAGAATTCCACAGGAGGTTGAAAGTGGAATAATAGCACTATAACAGCGTAAGGTGGCAATGGCCTAGGATATGGAGCGAGGGCTTCCAGCTTCAGGAAAAGAGATTCTACTTGAACATTAGGAAGAACGTCCTAATGATAAGAGCAGTTCAGCGGTGGAACCTGCTGCTGTCCAGGAGTGTGGCGGAGCCTCCTTCTTTGGAGGTTGTTAAAGAAAGGCCAGGTGACCCATCTGTCAGAAGAGAAGGCTTTGGCCGTTTCCGCACTAGCCTGTTATAGCGCTACGATTCCACTTTCAACTTCCTATGGAACCCCGGGGTTTGCAGTTTCGGGAGGGGGCCGGACGCTGGAAGCGGCCAGTGCGGAAATGGCCTTTGTGTCTTCCTGCGCGAGCGAAGGGGGTTGGACTGGACGGCCCTTGTGGCTTCTTCCAGCTCCATGATTCCATGACCCGTCTTCTCACCCTAACAGCAACGAGAAGGGTGCGATCAGACTGGGAACAGAGAAAAGTTCCTTCCCCCAGCCCGTTTTCAGCCTCCCTCTCTCTCCTCAGCCTCCGTCTGCCAAGGGAACGAAGAAGGGACCCGACGAGGCCGCTAACACGCGTGAACCGTTTTTGGCCGTCAGACAACGGTTCACTCTTGGCCACCGTGCTAAACAAGGTCCCCAAAGCCCACCCGCCGGGCGGCAGAGGCCAACCCGCTACCCCAACTGCAGGGAAATAGCCAAATGCATTCCTGCCGATCCCTCCCGGGAAGAGCAGTTTGACAACAGAATCCGCTGCTGCCTCAATCGAGTGCGGTGGAGTCTCCTTCCTCGGAGGTTTTTAAACAGAGGCGGGATGGCCATCTCTCAGGGTGCTTTGATGGTGAACATTTCCGCACGACGCTCTTATAGCGCGATGATTCCGCTTTCAGCCTCCTATGGAATCCTGGGGTTTGCAGTTCCGGGAGGGGCCGACCGGCCCCTCCCGGAACTGCAAACCCCAGGATTCCATAGGAGGCTGAAAGCGGAACCATCGCGCTATAAGAGCGTCGTGCGGAAACGGCCGGTGTCTTCCTGCACGGCAGAAAGGGGTTGGCGTCGATAGCCCTTGAGCTCTCTCACAGCTCTACGACTCCCTGATTCTCTGGTTTGCTCTCTGTATCTCTTATCCTTGCTGCCCTTCTCCGAACCCCACTCCAACTCGTCTACCGAGGAGCTTTACAACCTTTCTTGCACGTTTCACCCAAAAAAGGCATCGTACTGCCTGTCACCGAGTCCCTTTCACAGACAAGACTACGAGCATCTCTTCCGCGGAAGCTGCGAGGGGACCTTGCCGAGCAAGCAGACAAAAACAGATTTTAAAAAAGCATTAAACATACCAATTGGGAATGGATTAAAATGACTTCTTAAGATAAGCTTTAAAACTATACACAGCGAAAACAACCAGAAGAGCCACCCCCGAGTTTTAAGTCCCGGAGGGGATGCGAAACAACACAGCTGCCTGCCGGAAGCTCAACCGCAAGGGAACCGTCCTGGTTTCCCCTGGGAGGGAGTTCCCCTTTTGGGGTGCCGCTGCAGAGAAGGCCCTGCCGCTTGTACCCACCAACCTCGCTTTGTAGAGCAGCAGGACATGGAACAGGGCCTCCGGTGTAGATCCCAAATTTTGGGCAGGCTCACGGGAAAAGAGGTGGCCTTTCAGTGTCCTGGCCACACGCACGCCACTTAGGGATTAGCAGGTGAACCCTGGAAACCTTACCTACAGGGCAACATCCCAACCGGACCTACGATTTTCGGGAGAGGTCTCTCTTTCTCTCCAGGTACTTTGGCTCATTTGTAGGGAACCAGGAGACGGGGCTTTCTTGGTAGCCGATTCCAAACTTTGGAAAATTTGCTCCCTGGAGACACTAGGACTGCTCTCTGCTTGTTCTCTTTGCGCCCGCAGTGCTAAAATTTTCCTGTTCTGTTCCTCAGCTTTTAGGAATTGACTGTGACCGGTTTTAAATTGTGTGGTGCTCCGTTGATTTTTATCTTATTGCGGGTGTCGTGTGCCATCAAATCATTTCAGTTTATGGCAACCCTATGGTGAACCGATCACAGGACTTTCTTGGTAAGATTTATGGAGAGGGTGTTTGGCATTGCCTTCCTCTGAGGCTGGGAGAGTGTGACGTGCCCAAGGTCACCGAGCGGGTTTCCACCCCTGATCAGGCGTCCGAACCCGGGTCTCCCAGGGTCCTAGTCAACGGTGCAGGTTGAATTTTATGTTGTCTTTTAATGAATTCTAAATGGTTTTAATTTTACAACTTGGGTAACTACTTTTACATAACGTAACATCATAGAACATATGGTATTTTTGTGTGGTTCTTAATCTGTACAGGGTGCAATAATTTATGAGTTGCCTGGACTCTCATTATTTGAAAAAGGCAGGCTATATTAATAATAATAATAACAACAACAACAACAAAACAACAATAACAATAATAAATAATAATAATAGTAGTAATAGTAATAGTAATAATAATAATAATGACGACGACAACAACTATTATTATTACTACTACTACTACTACTACTACTATTATTATTATTATTATTATTATTATTATTATTATTATTCCTGCCTTTTTCCAATATTGGGACTCCAGGGAGCTCATAAATAATCACTACTACTACTACTACTACTACTACTACTACTATTATTACTGTTGCTATTATTGTCATCTTTGTTTATAAAGCTTTTTTTCCCTGGTAAGGACTCAAAAAACAACTTGCACTATTTTAAAATAGAATAGTGAAAAATCACGGAATACAAAAGCTAAAACACAAATTAAGCAATCCAATAAGAATTAAAACAAACTTAAAATACACAATTAAAACACAAACATTCCCAGCGTCCACACGGTCGAAGAATATTTAGCACCTTCCGTCGGCCAGGCCGCAATCACACACCGAACGCCTGTCGAAATAAAAACGTCTTCGCTTGTCTCATGGAAATCAGGCAGTCCGCTCTAAATGAGTAGAATCGTCGCCGGCAGCGCCGCCGTTTCCACCTGCACCACCCAGCCCTCACAACCCGCGCGGGGAGCAACGGGCGGCCCACCTACCATGTTGTACATGTATCTCAGCATGAAGTCCATCAGGAAGGACTTCCCCTTCCGGAAGGCTCCGGCCACGGAGACGGCGACCACCTCCCTGTCGCGGACGGCCTCGGAGAGCAGGATGCGGTTGAGGGCGGCTTCGTCGAGCTCGAACGAGTGGTCGTCCTTCACGATCAGCACTTGCACCGGGCGGGCCTTCCCGTCGGACTCGTCCTCCTCGGAGCTCCACTCGTAATTCTTTTCCGAAAACCCACCTGAACGCAGAGACAGTCGCCGCCAAGTCAGGGCCCAGAAATGGCGCAAAAGAAGTTCACCGTAAAACTACAAATTCCCCCAAAGGCCTCGGGAACTTGACCTATTTTAGACCACAGTGATTTCCGCGCGAGACTTTTATAGCGCTATTATTCCACTTGCAACATCCTATGGAATCCTGGGGTTTGCAGTTTCGGGAGGGGCCGGCCGGCCCCTCCCGAAACTGCAAACCCCAGGATTCCATAGGATGTTGCAAGTGAAATAATAGCGCTATAACAGTCTCGTGCAGAAATGGACTACGTCTCCCATAATCACCCACCCAGCTGTAGTCCAAATAGTAATAACAGTCCAAGATGTGGAGAAGGGTATTTTCTACCACATGTGGTGGATGTGTAGTAGCAAAGAAATATTGGAAGGAAGTTCATTACACTATTACAGAAATTTTAGGAGTCTCTTTTGAAATGAAACCTGAACTGTATTTGCTGATCGCAACTGACAAAGAATTAGAAATGAAAGAAAAGTAGATCACAAGCTGAACATGAGTCAGCAGTGCGACGCAGCAGCCGAGAAACCTAATGCAATTCTCGGTTGCGTCCATAGGAGTATGGCGTCTAGATCGAGGGAGGTAACGGTACCACTCCATTCTGCACTGGTTAGGCGTCATTTGGAATCCTGCGTCCAGTTCTGGGCACCTCAATTCAAGAAGGATGTTGAGAAGCTGGAACGTGTCCAGAGGAGGGCGACTAAAACGGTCAAAGATCTGGAAGCCATACCCTCTGATGAGCGCCTTAGGGAGCTGGGGATGTTTAGTCTGCAGAAGAAAAGGTTAAGAGGGGACATGATAGCCAGGTTTAAATATTTGAAGGGATGCCGTGTTGAGGAGGGAACTGGCTTGTTTTCCGCTGCTCCAGAGACTAGGACAAGGACCAATGGATTCAAGCTGCAGGAAAGGAGATTCCACCTGAACCTCAGAAGAACTTCCTGACGGTCAGAGCTGTCCGGCAGTGGAATCTGCTGCCTCCATGGGGTGTGGTGGAGTCTCCTTCCTTCTTTGGAGGTTTTTAAGCAGCGGCTGGGTGGCCATCTGTCAAAGGGAGTGCTTTGATGGTGTCTTCCTGCATGGCAGGATGGGGTTCTAACCCTACTTATTCATCTCTCAGGTCCTCAGTCTCTCTCCAGCCTCCCATATCATACATGACACAAGTGGCTGACAAATGAGGTGCAAGGCTGGAGAGAGACACAAGGATCTGTGAAACGGTGGGAGTTCAACCACAGTGCTCAGTGTGAATCCACACCTCCTGCCATTCCACAGATCCTCACTCTCTCTCCAACCTCACATTTTCATTCACTCATACTGGCGTTACTTATGAGATGTGAGGCCATTGAGAGATTGAGGACCTAAGGCCACTTCCACACAGGGATGCTGCCTCCGCACGGAGACGAGTTGCTGCTGGTCTGCGCGTCACGCTGTCCAAGACATCGCATTCTCATCGCCCGCGTGGCCCCAGACGACACGATCCGGAGGTATACAATTACCGGAAAAAATCCAGTAACGGCCTCCGATCGCACAACACTCGCCAGCAGCAATGCCGAAAGGGCGGAAGCGTGATCAAGCATGTCCTTTCCCCACCGCAGCACAGGAAGTGGCCAGCTGCACTGGGGAGGGAAGGAAGGCAGGGAGGAAGGAAGGAGCGTGTCCCTTGCGCTACCCTTTTGCAGGCAGCCAGCCGGATGCGGAGGGGAGTGTTTGGGTCCCACTGCCAGGATCAGGACAGGATGACGCGGGATGCTGGTAAGGTGCAGAAAGGGCCTGAGAGACCGAGGATACCAAGGACCTGACGCCTGTATTTGGAAAAAACAAATACCGCACTGTACAGGAGACCTCCAGGGAGCCCGCCAGCTGCCCACTTCCACCTTCGAGGCATCAGCTGCAATGCTCCTGCTTGTTTATCCACGGGCTCCCCAAAGATCTCCCTTACAGTACCGTATTTTATATATACACAAACATAGGTATTCCAAAATCTGAAAAGACAGAAAATAACAAAACACTTTTTGTCCCAAGCATTTCAGATCAGGGATACTCAACCTGTAGTAACTTTCACTTGCCAAACACCTGCTCCCAAGCCATTTCTTTGCTGAGAGGACACGGGGATGCCAAATACAGAGCAGTCAATATGGTAGCTGAGCAACCCCTGCCCTACGGATCCCAAATTCAACCTGTATCCTTGACACCTGGGGAGTTCTCCGTACCTGCTCTAGGTTTCCAAGTAAAGGTCCTTCACATCCCCTGCCACATACCTGTTTATTTGGACTGAAGCCAGGATTTTTTTGCACGAAAATGCCACACTCCCATTTTGGGTTTTTTCCCCCCCTTCTCTCAAGCACAGGCATTAATCCTGATCACAAACCCTCAATTCAATGATGGTTGCTGAGTTTGGCAGTATTTTGAAGCTGCTTCTGCACTGCAAGAAATTAGCCCTTTTTTTTTTTCTTTTTCTGGCATGGAGCAGCACAGATGCCTTCCAAGAAATCTATTTTTGGGTGCCAGCTGATTCTCATTTGCCTAGAAACCAGAGGGACAAAATCTACTGCATACATACATATCCCCAGAACCAATTCCATCCGTACCCTTCCTCAGCTATGCCCGTATCTGACTACCTCTGATGATTACAACACAATCGGCTTGCTTCATAAATGGCCAGGAATTTCTCCCTTTAAAAAAAAAATGCACACACACATAAATACAGACAGAAACACACAGGCACACACACCTGTCTCGTGGAGGTGTAATAAACTAGAAACCAAAGCCAGCACCTACACCAAGATCTTTGGGGCACCCACTATGAAAAACCTTAAAAGTTCAGGATATCCTAGGCTCTGAGGAGTCCAAGCTAAAATGTGACACCACTTAGAGACGGGCCCTTGGTCATGTCATTAAACATTGTGCATTAAGCACCAACTTATAATTGCTTATAATTCAAACACAGAAAGAACATACTTTCTTGTTTGGAAATTAAGAGAGAAATCTTGGCCAAAGGAGCTATTCCCAGATCAAGGTGAAATGAAGGGTATTAGTCCTTATTTACGTAGATGGGATAAGAAACGTTTAACTTAATATACTTGTTTCTAGCCAGACAATTGATGCAGAGCAGAGCAGAGGGGGAACCCTGACGCCACAACAATTGCAAGGGAGGGAGGAAGTTAACTAAATAAATGAATAGCCCCGGGAGAGTCTTTGGCTATTTCCGCACAATGCCACTGTCCTGGGATGGGGACGCGTTGCTGCCAGTCCACTAGTCATCGGCCATTTCCGCACTAGTGCGGAAACTGCCATCTTTTTGCACGACTTTGTTGCAGTCCCGCTGCCCATACGTCCCCAGCTGTTGCGATCGCAGGATATTCCCTTGCCGGAAAAAATGCAGTAATGGTCCCCAATCGCACGACGCTCCCGTTGCTGGCAGCCGTGCAGAAAGGGAGGAAGCGCGATCTAGGTGCTTCCTTCCCCGACGCACCGAAGAAAGAAAGAGCATGTCACTTGCACTATCCTTCCGCAGGCAGGCAGCCAATGCAGAGGGGAGCGCTCCGGTCACGGTCCCATCCTGGCAGTGGCACTGCCAGGATTGCAACGGGATGGCAACAGGAACCGGTAAGTGTTGGAACTGACAAGAGTTACAAGTTTAGTCATTGTGGGGTTGATTGGTCTATTGGCGTTATAGGGGACCTTCACCTGCTACTGTTGTTGGAAGCAGCTGCAAAGGCTCTAGAAGAGTAGCGTTCTCTTAGTGAACCTTCACTTCCTGATTTGCTCTGATCCGCTGTTGCTGCAGTTTGTATCATATCCTGCTTCATTGTGGTATTGTATTATATTTTGATATATTTTGTATTTGTATTTTAATTTGCCAAACTTGCTCATGTTCTCTTTTAACCTTTTGTATATTAAGAACCCATATGCTATATTTATCTTTTAACTAGAATATATAAAAGACTATTTCTCTTGCCCTATTTTGTCTTCTGAATTTCCTTTTTAGTTACAACAGTAAGGCGCAGAAAGGGCCTTAGCAACTTGCAGCAACTGATTATTATTGTTGTTGCTATCATTATTATCATTTATTTATTTAGCACCATCTGTGTACATGGCTCTTTAACAAGTAAAGCAACAAAAACAGTGGGTCATGACAAAGGTGCACAATCTAAAGTATATGTATATATAGACACGAACACAAGGGGAAAGAAGGAATAATAAAACTTCGCCATACAAATGTAAAACAACTTGTAAAAACCCCTCTCAGGCTTGTTTGGTTGGAAGACGGGCCTCCTCAGTGGCTGCTCCCAGACTTCGGAACTCCCTCCCTAGAGAGGCCAGGGTGGCCCCATCCTTGCTCTCCTTCTGTTGAGAGGTCCAAACATTTTTGTGCCGTCAAACTTTTACAAATTGACTAGGGTTGGGCTTTTCACGCTGTGCAGTTCCATTTTTAAGGTTAGTACTGTCTTTTAATATTTTTAACATGTAATATTTTAACTTTTTTAAAAAAATTGTATAACTGTTTCTAAAAATCTTTGTTTTAGGAATATTTGTATTGCTTTTATGCTTTTAGGAATATTTGTATTGTTTTTAATTTGTATTGTTTTAATGCCGTTAACTGCCTTGAGCCCCATTATTGGGAGAAGGGTGAGATATAAAGGAATAAAATAGTAGTAATAATAATACAACTAATGCACACTAGAAAGATGGCCATCCAGACTCCTTCCAAAGAAGGCAATCTATCCCGCCTCCCAACACTAAATTCTAGGAACTCTTGTGCCTCCTGCTCAGAGAGAGAAAAGATTATCCTTCACCAGGCAAGACATTCCCCTCTCCCCATCCAAATTCAGAGCACTCAAAAGGAAGCCTTTATTCAACCAGCTCATATATTAAACTTGAATTTCCAGCCATGTGAGTCTGCTACAGGAGCTTTGCACAGTACACTGGCCATTTCGCACTAGACTGTTATGGTGCTATGATTCCACTTTCAACATCCTATGGAATCTGGCCGGCCCCTCCCGGAACTGCAAACCCCAGGATTCCACTGGATGTTGAAAGTGGAATCGTAGCGCTGTAACAGTCTAGTCGGAAATGGCCACTAACAACACAATCCACTCTAAATCAAATCTCACCATGTTCGGCAAGAATATATAATGGTTGCAATCTTAATAGGCTTTATCTGGCATAAACTGAAATGGACTGCAGCCATTTCAAAATTAACTTATGGAATTCACGGGCACAAGCTTCAGTTAGCGGATAGAAGCTCGGGTCTTTTAACGGCCATTTTCTCAGCAATGATAAAAGCGTCGACATACAGGAAGAGTACACCTCTAATTCTAGATCGGGAGGGGGGAATTACGTGGCCCTCCAGACAGTTCTGAACTGCAAATCCCAACAGCCCTAGCCAGCATAGCCAAAGGAGAGGAAGGATGGGAGTTGCAGTCCAATAACATCCAGAGAGCCACACAGTTCTCACTCCTGCTCTACATGCTGATGAACAATTCATAGAATCATAGAATTTGAAGAGGGCCATTAAGTCCAACCCCATTCTGCCACGCAGGAAGAGATAATCAAAGTACTCCCGACAGATGGCCATCCAGCCTTTTTTTAAAACCTCCAAAGAAAGAGACTCCATCACACTCCCAGGCAGCAGTGGATTCGACTGTCAAACTGCTCTTACCACCAGGAAGTTCTTCCTAATGTTTAGGTGGAATCTCTTTTCCTGAAGTTTGAAGCCATTGCTCCGTGTCCTGGTCTCTGGAGCAGCAGAAAACAGGCTAGCTCCATCCTGCCTACGACATCCCTTCAGGTATTCAAACGTAACTATCATACCCCCGCTCAACCTTCTCTCCTCCAGGCTAAACAGACGCAGCTCTGTAAGCTGCTCCTCACGGGGCTTCATGGTTTCCAGGCCTTCTACCATTTTGGTCGCCCTCCTCTGGACATGTTCCAGCTTGTCCATATCCTTCCTGAACTCTGATGCCAACATGCCTTTCCGTGGAACCCAGCCAATCGCTGGTGGAGACGGAAAACTGGGCCTGACAAGACCGTTGGGTTTCCCCCAGCAAGGCAATCTGTAGGTGCTTAAGGACGACATGGTGGCCGTCTGTCTCCGTGCCACCTTGCCAAACGCGCATTGTGAGTCGGAGCAGAGCTTGTTCCACTCATCTTTTAGCTCAAGGGGGAAAGCGCACTGCCAGCGAACCTTCCTCCCCCATCAACAGCTGCCTAGTTAAGGGCGGGAGGAGCAGGGTGGAGGAACAGCCAGGAGGGGAAGAGCTCTCGTCAGTCTTGACAGCTGCTCCGGAGAAATTATGCCTCTTCCAAAAACAGGAGTTTGCATCCTGCCTTTTTTTTGCTTTCTGCAGCATTGCAGCTGCTTCTTCGGAAAGTGAAAGAACAGCATGTAGGGGGCAGAGTGGGAAAACGGAGCCATGAGAGCTTCTCCTGCATAAACCTTCAATTTTGCTTTTCTTTTTCTTTAAGAAAACCACTTCCTTGTATCAAAATGATATCCAGGACCCTCACCAGCTGTATCAATTAACACAGTGAGGTGCAAAGAGTTTATATTATTTGTTACACTGGGCCAGCATGGCATAGAGCAACAGTTCTTAACGTTTTCTTTACCGTGGACCTTCTTTAAAAAAAATTTTTGGTGCCCTAGGCCTCCAAGACTTAATTCAAGATTTAAAACCCTAAAGTGCATCACATATTTAAGGTTGCTCATCGAGGGTCTTGAAATTTGGAGAGAAATGGCACAATACATATACTCTTATTACAATATTTTTGGTGAAATGATTCCATGCAAATTTGTCTTCCTTCCTTCCTTCCCTCCTTCCTTCCTTCTTTTTTAAAACGTAAAAGCTCATATCATTCCTTCAAGCCTTTGTAGACCCCTGTGAGGACATCGCAGTTCCCCTGGGGTCCCCAGATCAAGAACCATTGCTGTAGCAATTTGAGCATTGGACTAGGCCTCAAGGAGGCCATGGTACGAATCCCACTGAGTGGCCTTGGGCAAGTCACACTCTCTCAGCTTCAGATGAAGGCAATGGCAAACCCTTTTGAACAAATCTTGCCCAGAAAACCCTATGATAGGTTCACCTTAGGGATGTCGTAGGTCAGAAACAACTTGAAGGGACAGAACAACAATTTTCTTAAAAAAAGAAAATTAAAGGCACTTCAACTAGCCTAGCTCATAAGAAAAAAAAGAGGGGGTACTAACCATAAGAAAAGTTCCTAAACCCATAGTGTGGCAATGCCATTATTAGGCTGACCCAAAACGTCACAAACCTGTGTGCAGGATTTTGAGATCCTGTAAAAAAAAACTTCCTCAAAGAAGAAACCTGCGTATCTCAAAAACTTGCACATGATTTCGTGCCATTTTCACTCAGCTTAATAAACTAATTGCAGTGAATCTGCCTTGAGGTTAAGGCCATTTCTACACTAGACTGCACTGTTATTATTCCACTTTCAACATCGTACGGAATCCTGGAGTTTGCAGTTTAGGGAGAGGCCTTTGAGGCCCCTCCCTAAACTGCAAACTCCGGGATTCCATAGGACGTTGAAAGTGGAATGATAGTGCTATAACAGTCTAGTGCAGAAATGTCATTAGCCAGAGCTATCCAAGCTGCTGAATTCTATCCTCCAAAACAAGTTCAACACTTTGGACGTTCCCTTTAAAGATCAGACCTCAAGTGCTGTCCAGTCCAACCCCCTTCTGCCCCGCAGAAAGACAGAATCAACGCATTACTGGCGGATGGCCATCCAAACTCTATTTAAAAATCTGCAAAAGAGAGACTCCACCACACTCTGAGGCAGCAGTGTATTCCACTATTAATCCTGGGCAGGGTTAACCATTCCACCAACCAGTTGCCATTGCTGCCGTCTTCCAGCATCACCACAGAACCGCAAAAGCTTACAAAGAAAGGTTTGCAGCAATAAATCATCCAAATTGCGGAACGTTAAATAATAATCATGGATCATGTAATGCCAGCCGCCACATAAAACAACTCAAAGCCACTTCCGTGTAACAGGTGAACAGGTAAATTGGCCCTCAGGAAACCAAGAAAGTGGTGAGATCTATAGGAAGGAAGCAGTGGAAACAGCAGATGATTCTACCCGGCAACAACAGCAATGGATCCTATGTCAGTGGGGTGGTGAATCCACTCCAGGTTTTAGCCAGAACCTTACAGAAGCCACCCAAGGGGCTGAGCCTATTTGAAGATGGGGATCGGCACCTTGGATGGGGTCTTCAAAGTCTGAACTGACCTCTGGTAATTCCAGGGCATGGTCCAAAGGCACATGATGCAGGCAACCTGTCAAAGCAAAGAAGGCCCAGTTCTGGCTACTAGCCAGTTAGTACCACCCTGGCTACCTTGATGTGAAAATGTGGGATATAAAAGTAGTAAACAAACTGATCAGAGACACTCATGTATTGGTGAGGAATGGAAAGCAAGAGTGGAGATGAGATCGCTTGGCTATATTCACAACATCAGTAAGACAGGTCACAGCTTGGAAAAGTTCTTTTGTATTATGTACAAATTCTGCCTCTGAAGTAGCTTTTGGCCTCCAAAGGACATATACGGGACCAAATCTCAAAGGAAGTCAGTCTGGCCTGCTAACAGAGAAGGAAACGTTGTCACTTCGTGTTATCGCTTCGCTTCATATTCCCTACAAGAGGCGTGACTCTCCCTTGTGGTCATCTTACAGAACTATGGCCATTTCCGCACTACACAGTTATAGCGCTATTACTCCACTTGCAACATCCTATGGAATCCTGGGGTTTGCAGTTTCAGGAGGGACCGGCCCCTCCCTAAACTGCAAAGCCCAGGATTCCATAGGATGTTGCAAGTGGAATAAGAGCGCTGTAACAGTCTAGTGTGGAAATGGCCACAGTGTGATGGAGTGGTTTGAATCAACTCCACGAAAGATTCTAAAGCAGGTCATTAAACAGATGGTCCGTCAGTGCTTAGAAAGGAATGCCGTGATCACTGAAAGTCGACAGAAGTTTTTCAAAAACAAGTCATGCCAGATTAATCTCAGCTCTTTTTTAAATAAGGTACAAGCTTGGTAGTGAAGAGAATGCTGTGGATGTAGCATACCTTAACGTCCATAAGGCCTCTGACAAGGTCACCCCACAATATTTTTGCAAACAAGTTAGTAAAATGTGGGCTAGGCAACGCTACCGTTAGGTGGATTTGTAACTGGTTGACTGACTGAGCCCAAAGGGTGATCCCCAATGGCTGCTTTTCATCCTGGAGAGAAGGGACCAGCGGGGTGCCCCAGGGTTCTGTCCTGGGCCCAGGGCTGTTCAATATCTTCATCAATAACTTGGGTGAAGGAGTGGAGGGCATGCTAATCAAATCTGCAGATGACACCAAATTGGGAGGGGCAGCTAACACCCCAGAGGACAGGACAAGAATTCTAAGTGACTTTAACACACAGGTGTCAAACACAAGGCCCACGGGCCAAATCTGGCCCAGCTGGCCATTTCATGTGGCCCTTGCACCTTTGCTGCAGCGGTGGCACTCCCCCCGCCTGGCGAGCCTGGGGGCAGAACGAGGCACACTTTGGATATACTGACCAATTCTGTGTTACTCTACAGAGGTACAGGGACCATAAACTACGATGAAATAGTCCCCAAATGTCCAAGACAAATAAAGTTTATGCAGAGGGAAGACAGTTTAAAAACCAGTAATAATCGAATGCAGAGGCAATTATTTAATATGATAAAAGAGTAGATACATTTATATAGTCTTACAGATACGACTGGCCCTTTGAGGGCAGCCATAATGCTGATGCGGCCCAAGATGAAATTGAGTTTGACATCCCTGCTTTAACAGATTAGAGAGCTGGGCCAAAAGAAACAAAATGAATTTCAGTGGGGAAAAATATACAGTACTCCACTTGGGGAGAAAAAAGAAATGTACAGATATAGGATGGGTGACACCTGGCTTGACCACAGTACATGTGAAAGAGATCTAGTGGTCTTAGTAGATTACAAGCTAAACATGAGTCAACAGTGTGATGCAGCAGCTAAAAAAGTCAATGCTATTCTAGGCTGCATCAAGAGGAGTATAGTGTCTAGGTCAAGGGGAGTAATAGTACCACTCTAATCTGCTTTGGTCAGACCTCACCTGGAATCCTGTGTCCAGTTCTGGGCACCAAAATTCAAGAAAGGATGGTGACAAGCTGGAACGTGTCCAGACGAGGGCGACCAAAATGCTAAAAGGCCTGGAAACCATGAAGCCCTATGAGGAGAGGCTTAGGGAGCTGAGGGTGTTTAACCTGGAGGAGAGAGGGTTAAGAAGTGACATAATAGCCCTGTTTAAATATTTGAAAGGATACCATATGGAGGATGGAGCAAGGCTGTTCTCTGCTGCTACAGAGACTGGGACATGCAGCAACGGCTTCAAACTTCAGGAAAAGATATTCTATCAAAACATTAGGAAGAGCTTCCTGACAGTAAGAGCAGTCCAAATATGCTGCCTGAGGGTGTGGTGGAGTCTCCTTCTTTGGAGACTCTTGAACAGAGGTTGGATGGCCATCTCTTGGGAATGCTTTCGTGGCGTCTTCCTGCATGGCAGAAGGGGGTTGGACTAGATGGCCCTCGAGGTCTCCCCCAACTCTATGAATGCCAGCCCCATGGGGCAACTGCAAGGCCCAACTTCGGGAGATTCGAGTTCAAATCCCTGCTCAACCCTGGAAGCCTACTGGGTGACCTTGGGCAAGTCATACTCTCTCAGCCTCAGAGGAAGGCCATGGTGGCGAACCTCCTCTGAATAAACTCTGCCAGGAAAATCCTGGGATTGTGTTGCCATATGTCAGAGTCAACTTGGACACATAACCACACCAAAGAAAATATCTCAACTAAAATGAAGATCTGCAGCCCCAACATGGTCGCTTTTCTCCCCTTATATGATTTTTACCATCTTCTCCAGACAAAAGCAAATGCAATCCATTTTCACACCTTTTGGTTAGCCAAACAAAGGCATCGCCATCATATACATTTTGGATTTTGTTGGATGGCCAACACTGCTACCCCTGCAATTTGGGGAGTGGAGGGCTGTGTCTCCCAGAAAACAGTAGTCATGCTGGCTCTGGAGGGATTCTGGGAGGTGTAGTCCAAAGTAATAAAAAGAAAAGGGTTTCTCAGCTCTGTTTGACACCCTAAAGGAATCTGGAACCTAAGGTCACAGAGCCTTTGCCTGCTGGCATGTTATCAATTCAAAAACACAGATTTTAAATAAGAGCAACATAATATGTAATTCAGGGGTAGGCAAACTATACTGGGGACCCATTTTTCTTTCTCTCTTACACATTCTCTCTGTCTCACACACACACACAGTGTGCTACATGACACTGCTGTGCCAAAACCAGAAATGATACGATCTTCCTCCCTGTTTACTTTCTGGCCAATATTCACCTTATCTTTTTGGGTTTTGTTTTGGGGCTTTAGGAGAAGCAGCTAGAGAGGAGACAGCTATAGCGCTTTTTACCAGCTTGAGGAGGGAAATCCCTTTGTTTGGTTCTTTGGAAGGCATGGGGTCTGAGCATTTAGGGGACATTGTGCAGCCACCGCAGAAAAAGTGGAGTTGGAACCATATGTGCCCTGCAGGCCCACTTTCCTCGCCACTAGTGTAACTGAAGTGCTTCCTTAATATTTCTTTCCTCTGCAAGCCTGTAAAGTCAGCAGGAGCTTCAGTCCTCAGAAGCTTAACAAGGGTCCTCCAAGCAGAAGATTGGGAATGGCAGACAATTACCCCTTGTGCACTACAGCCTTGAAATGAGGAGTCCCACGTGAATACTGGGAGTGTCTCCTATTTTGGTCAAGTGGTGAAGCAACAACAGGCTTTAAGGAGTTCTCCAAGGTGCTGAACTTGGAACAAGGTGCTAAATAGGTCCAGCACCCTCCACAGCTCATTTTAAGTTAGCCAAAACTTGGAATGGCTTCATCTTCCCACCAACACGGCAGCCGCCATTGCCACTCGTTTAGAGGATCATCTGCCAGCCCCGTGGGGCAACTGCAAGGCCCTCCACATGGGCAGATGGTGCAAGCACCTTACATTATGTTGCAGAGTCTCCCACCAGGCACAACCCAGGGATTTTGTGGCAAGGCATCATGAGCTTGTTCCAACGGTGGTGGCTTCCATTTCACTGGGCAATGGATGCACTCTATGTCCTAGTCAGTACTTTCAATGAGATATCCAAGCTGCTTAGCTGTACAGCCAAAACTGGCATGTTGAATAACTCCTTTGCAAAGTCTGAATTAAAACCCAGATCAGATTCACACACCAGCCTCCACTGCACTTCAGTGAGCAACTCATCAATCCACAATTGACTTTGAAAGGGTTCGCTGGGAAAGGAAACCTTAAACATCACCATCACAGAATCTTAGAGTTGGAAGGGTCCCTATGGGCCATAGGTTCAATCCTCTGCTCAATGCAAGCTCTCTAGCTAGAGCATCTCCAGCAGGTAGCCGTCCAGCCTCTTTCTGAAGATGTCTACAGAAAGAAACCTCGTCATCCACCTAGGCAATTGGTTCCATTGCTGAACTGCTCTTACTGTCAAGAAGTTCCTTCCTGCTATCTCAATCCTCACCAAAACAAAAAACAAAAAAACAAAAACCCTGCCGTATAAGTAGCACAATTCTCTGTCAAGAAATACTTGTACTTGCTTTGCTTTCACTTTGTCTTGGATACAGGAGGCCATAATGCAAACTTGGCCCACTTACTTTCTTTTGGGAGGCAGGACTGGCATGCCACAGTCGCTCTCAAGGGGTGCCCTCATTTGACAGGGTCCCATAATCCAGCCAGATCATCAGGAATCCACGACTCAGAGATCCTCCCCTCTTCTACTACAGGAGAAACTAAAGTGGTACGTGAGAGACAAAAGAGAAGCCACTTACAGGGGCTGGGGTCAGGGCCAAAATTTGGGATGCGGCCAGAAGATCAAGGAAAATATTCCTGCTAATTCTGGCATCCATGGCTGCAACCAAAGACAAATACTGAAGAGCACACAATACAATCCACAGGGGAAAAGGGGAGACGAATCTCCAGACGCTCTGTAAATGGTCTTTATTATTTGAAATGAGCCCCTTCTTTTCTTTCTGACCATCTGTAAACTAAAAAAATGTTCTTGAGTTGTCTATCAGTCTAACAAATGGAAAGAGATTTTTCAGCTCCTGAAATTTCTGCTTCTAGTTGCATATGTTGGTACGCAATATACAGAACATAACATTTATTATGGTGGTTTCTATAAGTACTATCATTATTATGTGTTGTCCTTTAGATTTCTAATTTGTTGTTTTTCTGTATATGTGTTTCTATATAGCCCCTGAAGAACACCACTGAAACAATTACATAGCCCAAAACATGTTGGGTTTATTTCAAATAATAAATAAAGACCATCTATAGAGCACTTGGAGACTTGTCCCCCTGTTTTTTTCCTGTGGATCTATGGCCATTTCCGCACTACATTGTTATAGTGCTATTATTCCACTTTCAAAATCCTGTGGAATTTTGGGGTTTGTAATTTCCTGAGGCCAAAGAGCTCTCTGGCTGAGAAGTCTAAAGGCCCCTCCCTAAACTGCAAAGCCGAGGGTTCCATAGGATGTTGAAAGTGGAATAACAGCACTATAACAGTGTAGTGCAGAAATGGCCTATGACTGCAATCTTATGCACTGATTCTTGAGTAGTCACATAGTGACTTGCACTGTAAAAGAGGCATTCAAGATCCAAGATGGGGGAAAACCCAGCCCACTCCTACAAGAGGTGTCCTATGCACAGTGGTCAAAGTGGACTATACATTTTTGGCAGGACTCATAGAATCATGGAATTATAGAGCTGGGAGGGACACCCAAAGGTCATCTAGCCCTGTGTGTGCTTCCAGTTTTTGCAGTCCCAGAAAACCGAGTGGTAGATTGAAGTCATGATTAAACACCATCCAAGAATGAGTAACTGCATGTGCAGGAAGCTATACCTTCAGAACTCAGCTTACACAACCGTGAACTGTATATGGGCATTATATTGTGGCCCAATAAGCGAAGGAAAGAATGTGTGCATCAGACACCAACAGGATGCCAGTCAATCTGACCTCGGTACTCCAAGCTTACTGCCAGCTTGTCTACGCAAGACATTGCCTGTCCACTCCTGCCCAAGTGTGGGTCTCTGTTCTTAAAAAGTCTCTCATCTATGACAGCCTTTGGTACAGTCAACATCAGCCAAACTGATCTACAACAGTAACACTATTTTTAAAAATAAAATAAACTAGCTATCTTTTCAATACCTCTTCAAGGCAAGGTAATAAAGCCAATAATACAGAAATTGCATACTTCAAAATTGGCATAAGGGGTTTTTTTTTTAAAAAAACCTCTTCTTTGAGAATGTGCCAACATTGGCAGTTCCAGCAATTCAGACTGGAAGGACCACGCCATTCTCCCCGCTGGTGCATCTGCCAAAGAGCCCCTCCGGCAAACCCTTAACAAGAAGCTGGGCATCACGAGCTTCCCCCCTCCCACCCTTTCATGTCCCGCTATCCTCGTCTCAGCAGCTCCTCCCTCAAATGCAACACTGCACAGTCACGGTGAGTTGCTCAAACCTTCCCCAGCCTGCATCTCAGTGATGATAACGGACCCACTGAGGAAGGCGGCACCACGACAAGAGGGGAGGGAATTGGCCTCTGGACTCCACACACCTGCCAACCTTTGATCGACGCCCTGCCACCAGGCGGCAGGCTTCCGGCCAAACAAAGAGTGGCGGGAAGGGCCGCTCTTTGCTCTTTTTAGGATCCTGGAACCTGCCATGGTTTCTCTGCGGGTATCCACACCACCCAGTTACAGCAGGTTCATACCACTTTAGTTGTCATGGCGCCATCCTATGGAGCACCAGGATTTATAGTTTGGAACTATCTAGGGTACTCCCCTAGCACTACATCTCTCTAGCAGGCCATTTTAAATCCCTCACCAAACTACAAGTCCCCAGGTTTCTGTAGGAAAGAACCATGAGAGTTTGAAGTAGCATCAAACTGGTATCATTGTGCAGTGCAGATTCACTTTTTGCTGAGACACTAAGTCAAGCTTTTGCTGTTATTGTGTGCCTTATAGCCACCCTAAGGCCAATCTATTATTTATTGGCAAGATTTGTTCATCCCAAGATTTGTTCAGAACAGCTTGCCTTTGCCTTCCTCTGAGGCTGAGAGAATATGACTTGCCCAAGGTCACCCACGGCTGAGCAGGGATTCGAACTCAGGCCTCCAGAGCCATAGTGCAATTCACAAATCGCTTGCTCTCTAGCCAAAGAATATTCTGAACTGGCTAAACCAGAGGCCTGCTGAGAAAAATACTCCACCCATGAAACTGCCAGTGGTGACCATATCAGCAGTCTAGTACCTAGCAGGGGACAGAGTTACGTGCCTCTCCAGACGCAGCAGGACTGCAGTTCCAAGCAACTCTAGCCAGCGCGGTCAAGAGAGGCACGCTGGGAAATGTAGTTCAACAACATCTAGGTGGCTTTGGAATTCCCGCGGCTGTGCACCCCACACGGTACACGCTGCTATCTAGAACCCCAACAGCATTTTGTGCGTGGCACTCCTCACGCGCCAGCCAGAAGGGGCCAGCTCTGTTTAGCTCCCCCTTGGGCGCTGCCCCCCGGCATCGATACCGAAGATCAACCTGGACGCCCTTCTGCTCCTGAGTAAAAATCCCCCCACAACAGACCAATGTTTCAAGACGAGCGACCCAACAGGAAAACAGGGAGCTCAGCTCCCGGCATCTTTCGACTCAGAGCATCTTCATCTATCTAGGCGAGGCTTGCGTGCTATTTTTTGTCGTTGTTGCTGCCGTGTACCTTCAAATCGTTTCTGACTTACGGTGACCCTCAGGTGAATCTGTCACGGGGTTTTAAGGGGCTGAGAGCGAGCGAAACACCCAGGATCCCCCATGGGCTTACTGCTGGTCTCCAGGGTCATGATCCAATGTTCAAACCACTATATCTCACTGGCTCTCACATTATTTACTACCTCCAAATCATTTCTAAAACTATAGCCATTTCCGCACTAGACTTTTATAGCGCTATGATTCCACTTGAAACATTCTGTGGAATCCTGGGGTTTGCAGTTTCGGCCGGCCCCTCCCGAAACTGCAAACCCCAGGCTTCCATAGGATGTTTCAAGTGGAATCATAGTGCTATAGAAGTCTAGTGCAGAAATGGCCTATGTAAGAGAAAGGCTGTTTAGGTAAGACAAGACACAGTATCAGATCATTACAATTCTTGCTCTCTATTTCCTTTTCTCAGTTCTTATTATGGGAATGAATGCATTATCTCTGCTGAGCACTACAGAAAACTGGAGAAGACAAAATAATTCTCTCTGTTTTACTAATACTGATGGTTTCTTCTGTTTTTGTTTTTTTCCCTTTTTTTCTGTCTGTTTTTCAAACTGGCAAAACCAAAGAGGTTCCCTATAGTTCAGAAGTCCCTTATAAGGATCAAAGAAAATGAGGGAATATTTACCCCTCTAGTTTTTTTTTCCAGTTTGTTTGTTTTATCTGGTTAATTTCGGTTATTTGGTAAGTTTCACGTTCCTTTTTTTCTTTGCGTGACTCGTCGGTATGAGATAATCTGATACTGATATTTTTGCAATATGACATGCAGTAATTTCTTGATGTATGGTGTTTTTTTGTAATTTTGTGATGCATGTAATTTTGTGATGCATGTTTCTTTTTTTATTTGTTAAAAAAATTAATACAATAAAATGTGAAAAAAAATAATGTCAGGACCTTGTAGTTCCATTTGTAACAAAAATACAATCTTTAAAAAGTTCAATTTGCAATTATATTCTGAATAAACTCTACTTTGAAAAACTGTTATCTCCCTTTATGAACCTGCTAGAGCCCTCAGATCAGCAGGGGAAGGCTTTCCCTCATCCCAGGCTTGCCTGGTGAGGACACGGGAGACAGGACCTTCTCAGTGGCTGCTCCCACCCTGTGGAACTCCCTTCCACAGGAGGCTAGGCTGGCCCCCTCCCTGCTTTCCTTTTGTAGGCAGGCAAAGACATTTCTTTTTAAGCAGGCTTTTAATGGGTAAGCCAGAGAGCTTTTTATTTATTTATCAGATTTTTTTAAAAAATCTATTGTTTTATGATTTTTTTTAATCTTTCAATTATTTTTCTGCTTTTAACACTTTTTTTTAAACCCTTTGGAAACCGCTTTGGATCCCATCTTGGGAGAAAAGGCAGCATATAAATTCAACAAATCATACTTTTATATATTGATATATAAAGCATGTTAATTTTATGCCGAACCATGTTATACATAGGTCATTTTATGCTACTAAAGTAACAAAATGACTTTCAATCTGTAAAAGATGCATCTTTACTTTTTCCAAAAAATTCCCTTCCTCTCCCCTCTGCCCCCAAAAAAACAACCTTGGGGAAAAAATTTCTCTACGGTTTCAAAATTTCTGCAAACGTGATATCTTTAACACTGTCCTTTAAATTTAGTCCACTAAACCCTGCCTTCTGCTTTCCCCAGACTAAAGACACCCAGTTCATTCTACCTTTCCTCACGGGACTTGTCTTCCACGCAATGTTCCATCCACATCTTTTGTGACCTCTCTGGCTAATCCTGCTGCAACCCATTTAACCTCCTTCTCACCGTGCAAGACCCAGAGCTGGACCCATTCCTACTGAAGAGCTCTGACTTCCCTTGACTTGAATACTCTGGTACTATTTACACTGCCTGACATCACATTATCCTTTTTTGCAGCTGCATCACACTGCTGACTCATGTTCAGCTTGCGAGCAGCTACAAATCCCAAGATCCTTTTCACAGCAAGGTTAGAGAGAGGTAAAGTATCCTCATCTATATCTGTGCCTCAAGTGGGTTTACTTGTTACCTCAAATGGAGAACTTTGCATCGATCTTTTGATTTTTGTTTTCTTACTTTCGGCCCAATCTCCCAGCCCATTTAATTTCTATTTTCTAGGGAGCCGGCTAGGCCTTCCCATTTTGTGCCGAAGCTACACGCATCGTACGATTCGGAGCGCCCGCTTTAATTTAATACTATTCCTTCACTTCGTTAACTGTGTTGGTTTCCCTGAAAAGCAAGATATACCGCACTGAGTCAGGCCACCGGCCTAGCCCCGCGTTCCCAAATCTGACGGGCAGCGGCAGCGCTCCCGGGGTCGCACGCAGGTCCCGGCCCTGCCCGAAGATCCCCGGCGGTCTCCCATCCGGTGCCATCCAGGACTGATGCGACTCTGCTTCCGATATCAAGCGAGATCAGGTCCACAATACCGTTCAGGTATTACGCTGGAAACACCTACACAATACGCAATCAATTCTCGCTTACGCAGAGGCGCACCTAGGGCGGGGCGCCTGCCGGGGGGGGGGGACACAAAAAAGCCGTGCATCTGGGGAGGGGTAGGGATAGGAAGGTGGGGGAGGTAACTTCCGCGCTTGCCCTAGGAGCTGCTTATACCAGGTGGGCCACTGCGCTCAGGTTGATTCACACGCCCAGAGAAAAGATGCCCCGCTGCACTTTTCTGACTTCAGATCGATCAATGAGCTCAGCCTCATTTTTCCTCCTCCCCACCTCCCCGCACCAAATCGAGCCCCAGAAGGAAAAACGTGCCTAAGGTAGAGGAGGCCAGTTTCTTGACCCAAAATTACAACTACCGACGGGCTTTCCCGCTCTGTAAGAGACTATTCCCCAAAATACAAAAATTCTTAGCCTCGGACGGATCGGAACCGAACCTCTGCACCGCTATCTATTTAAACGGGGCGGGGAGGAGAAGCACTTCCTTTGCCGCCGGCGTGTCACACACTCTCGGCCTTCAGAAAACCCGGCGACGGACCGGCCCGAGGGCCCCCGTGAGCCAGAGGCCTTAAGCGGGAGGCCCGGCGCGAGCAGAACAGCGGGCGGCGCCCCAAAGAGCAGGGCACCCGGGGGACGGGGCCGCGGCGCGCCTGGCGGGGGGCTCCCCCGGCCTCCCCCGGCGGTGGGGGGCACCCTGCGGCCGGCGGGCCCCGAACCGCCCACCTCCGGGGGCCGGGAGGCCGGCACGGGCGGGGCCAGGAGGGCGGGGGGCTCGACGCAAGCCCGGATGTGGGGCTGCGGGGCGAGGGTGCGGTGGGACGGCAGGCAGGGGCGCGGCTCCCACGCTCGCCCGCGGCGCCCGCGGCAGGATCCCCGGCTCCCACGCGGGCCACACGACGCGCCCCCCCCCGCCTTACCCCGGGAACGGCTGGGAAAGCCCCAGGGACAGCCCCCCTCCCCGCTGCTCCCCAAAGGCGCCCCTTCCCCCCCGCCCGCCCGCCCGCCCGCCCGCCTCGCCTTCCAAAGCCGGGGCCTCTTTGGGAACGGGCTGGGACGGCGCGGGGGTGACCCGGGGGAGAAGGGGGCCCGCTCCCGCCAGACCCCTCCCTCCTCCCAGCCGCCTCGCTTCTATTGTTGTCTCCCCGCCCCCGCGCTCCATCCGCGCCCGCGGCAGCATCGCCCCGGCGGCCGCCGCCGCCGCCGCCTCACGGGTGTGCGAGCGCTGGGGAGGGAGGCGCCGGGCGCCCCCTCGGGGTGCCCGCGGAGGGCCGGGGGCGAGGTCCGGCTCCCTCCCCGCCTCCCTCCCTGCCCCTTCCCCGCGCCCAGCCCAGCCGCGGAGCGAGGCGGGGCCGCCGGAGCCGAGTCGCCCCCGACCCCGCTTTCCCGCGGCCCGATCCCGGCCCCCGGCCCCCGGCCCCCCTTCCCTCCCTCCCGCGAGGCTCCCCGGGGACCGGGCGCGGAGAGGAGCGGCGCCGGCCCGGGCCTCCTCCGCCTCCCCGCCGCTCCCCTCGGCCCGGAGGGGAGAGGAAAGCCCGGCCTGGCGGCGGGGGCGACGGGGCGGCCTCGGCTCCCCGCCGGCGCGGGCCACCTACCCCAGCTGTTCCGCTCCTTGCGCTGCTTGGCCATGGCCGCCGCGGCCCGCCGGGCAGAAGAAGGGAAGCGGGGCCGCGGGATGCCCGGGCGGGGCCGGGGCCGGCTGGCCGAAGGCGGCGGGAGCAGCGGCGGCGGCGGCGGCGGCAGCGCCCGGCTCGCTGGCTCTCAGCTCCGCATCTCCGGCGGGAGGGCGCAGGGAGTTGCCCGCGCGGCGCAGACGCGGCTTGGAGACGGGGACGGAGACGGAGGGAGGGCCGGCCGGCTGGCTGGCTGGCGCGGAGAGGCGGCGGCGGAGGGCGACAGCCAGCAGGCTCCCTCCCGTGGAGAAGCGCCCCGCTCCGCCCTCCTGCTGCCGCCGCCCTGCCCTGCGCGCCCGCGGAGCCGCACCTGCAGGAGGGAGGCGGCGGCCGCCGGGCGCGCACCGCCTGCAACAGCAGCAGCGGCAGCGGCAGCCGCAGCCCGGGGCGAGGCCCGGCAGAGCCAAGCCCCGCCGAGGCGCGCCCCCGGGGGCCCCGCTGCGCGCGCCCGGAGCCTCCCCTCCCCTCCCCCGGCGGCGGTGGGCGCGCCGGAGGTGGGAGAGGGCGGAGGGAGACCCCCGCCCACCCACGCGCCCACCCACAAACGCGCACGCGGGTCTACGAGCCCCTGGAAGCGAGGTGGCCAAAGCGGGGCGAGGGGCTGGCTCGAAGGGGGGACGGGGCGTGAAGCGAGCGGTCCTCGCCCCCTAGGAACGTACAGTACGAGCTCTGCAGGCGCCGAGGGACGCTGCAGAGCAAGGAGACGGAGGCCGGGGCACGTAGGAAGAGGCCCGCGCGCGGACCAGGACGTAGCATCATAGAATCATAGAAATGTAGAGCTGGAAGAGACCCCAGGGGCCATCCAGTCCAACCCCCTGCCATGCAGGAACACCCTCAAAGCAGTCCCGGCAGATGGCCATCTAGCCTCTGCTTAAAAACCTCCAAAGAAGAAAGAGACTCCACCACACTCTGAGGCAGCAGATTCCACTGCCGGACAGCCCTACTGACCACGTCTGTTCGCACGCACGATTTACTGGGGAGAGTCACACTTCATCCTCTGCCACCCCGGCGTCTCAGCTGCTTTTAAAACGTCCCGGTCTCTCTCGCCTTCTCCCACCTTCCCCGTTATCCCTGGCTCACTTCCTTCGGTAGCGGCAAGCTGAAGTTGTGCGAAAGGAACGTGCACTCCGTCAACGGGAGGGGCGGGGAAGCGAGGAGCGGGCAGCGTCTGGCCCTCCCCGGGCGGCCCCGGCCAAGGCCAAGGGCTGCGGCCTCTCCCAGCTGGGCTGTTTTTCCTGGTGAACAGCCTTTGCCGTCTTGACCACGTGCTGGCTTTGCTTGGGCACACCCCTCCCGATGTCCATCTGCGCAAGGCCGGGGGTGTATGTGTGTGTCTTTGAAACCTTACAGCAGGCAGGAGGGTGCGCCAAGGGGGGGTCTGGGTGTCCCGTAGGCACCACGGTGGGCCTTGTAGCCTTCCTCGCCACCTTTTCCGCACAAAGAGGCACACCGACTGGCATCCTGTTAGTGACATCTGCAGGCGTACCTTGTCATGCGCGTGCGGAATGATGTTTTTGAACAATGGAATAAGTGGAATTTGTGCGTTGTTGGATTGTTGCACATGCAGTAGTAGAGCATTAAAGTAGCACGCAGACGCACGTTGCCTCTGCACGTTGCACAGGGGGCTGTCAGCCGTGCGCGTTGATTCTTGATCCCAAGGCACCGAGGTTCATCGATATTATTCAGTGTAGGGTTTGTGGATATTTACGCTACGTGGAAGTGATGGAGGACCTCGGCCCTTGTGTATCCCTGCTCCCCGCTGTGGGTTCTGTGTTGGTACGGTGCAGACACATAGACACCCCAAATCAAGGGGGGGGGGAGGTACGATCATTAAAGCTTTTGCAGTCTAATTATCTTTATCCGGGGCCATTTCCACATTACACTCTTATAGCGCGATTATTCCACTTTCAACATCCTATGGAATCCTGGGGTTTGCAGTTTCGGGAGGGGCCGGGGGGCCCCTCCCTAAACTGCAAACCCCAGGATTCCATAGGATGTTGAAAGTGGAATAATCGCGCTGTAAGAGTGTAATGTGGAAATGGCCTCAGTTATACACAGAATTATCCATGGCGGCAGAATTCAAAGACACCACCATGTTCGTCTGGATCAGCATACAAAAGGATCTTTCAGCACCTTTGAGACTAAACTAGAAGAAGTTAGTAACATAAGCTTTCGTAAACTGAGACTACTGGATCGGATGCATCTGATTCCCTTCTCTAAAATGGTGAAACTGGACAACTGAGACTCCTGCGTAGTTTGGAGCCTTCTCAGGAATCACCTATCAGAAGTGTACTAAATGATCAGGCACAGGGAAATACTGAGACGGGGGTTATTGTTGAGCCTTTCCAGGAATAACAAAGGCCGTCCGCAGTCCATCCTACCTGATGGAATATGTGGAGGGAACTTCTAAGTATAGACTTGTGCTTATAACAGACTTCACATTTAAAAATACAGGCATTCCCCACTTTTTGAGGACTTGTTTTTCAACCTCCTGCTCCTTTGGCTGTTGTACATTCTTTCAATGCAGGGTCTACGCTTTCGTCAGTTCTCCTCTTGCCTTCTTCCTGTGGGGAACATGAAAGAATTACGTAGGCTCACCGAGCGGTCCCTCAAATGGAACCTTCTTTCGGTGCCCAAATTTCTCGCACTGGAGAGGGTGACAGACTGGAAAGCATTTGCACCCGGAACTCTCACGGTTAGTGTTCACGTTCCCGTGGCATCTTTGCCTGCTTCTTTTCTTCGAATGCCGAAATTCTTTTCCTAAATCCTCAAATGAAATTTGAAGTTGCTGCAAAGCTAGACATCTGTGGATTGAAACAACCCTCCGTTTGGAGGAGACAGAATTATTTTCTGGGGGACAATGCCCTCATGTTGTCTCCCTCCGTACACGCCTGTCAGGATCGCTGCATAATCTAGACAACAACACAGGACATCTGTCCCCAAACCAAGGCTATAAAACACAGCTGTGTTTGATCTTCAAGGCCAAACATTTGCCAGAGGCTTAGGAAACCTGGGCTAGGTGATCCCTTTCCATTGTACTCATTACTGGCAGTTCTTGTAGAACGGGTAACGGCTCTGATAGACAAAACACCAGAGACTTTCGCTCTAGAGTTTCTAAGAATAGAGCAAAATCAAAGTCCATAGAATCAGGGCCCACATGGCAGATTTCACTTCCTGAAATGAGACATTTATAGTAAACAGTGTCTTCCAGGAGAGAAGGCAGCTGCAGGGGGCTGACATAACACATCCTTTTGAAAGGAATCCATAGTTGAGGTTGGGGTCCTTGCCTTGCCAAGACCGGGACCATTTCCGCACTACACTCTTATAGTGCTATGATTCCACTTTCAACATCCTCTGGAATTCCGGGCTTGTAGTTTACTGAGGCCAAAGAGCCCTCTGGCTGAGAATTCCAAATACTCTTCCCTAAACTGGAATGAAAGTGGAATAATAGCACTTTAACAGTGTAGTGCGGAAATGGCCCTGGGTTTCCACTTGTTAGTCCTTATCCATTACTGACCTTAAACATGGGTCCAAGACATCAACAGGCTTTAGGAATCATTAAAAGAGACAGATATAGCTGGGTTTCATCAAAATACCCAACTCTCTTCCCCTCTAACAAGAAGACAATAGACATTTGGAGGAAATTTCGAGAGCCAGAGTGGCATAATGGTTTGAGTGTTGGAGTACAACCCTGGAGACCAGCGTTTGATTCCCCACTTAGCCATGGAAACCCACTGGGTGATGTTGGGTACGGCACAGACTCAACCCTAGAACACCTTAGGGTAGCCGTAAGTCAAAAGCAACTTGAAGGCACACAGCAACAACAGGAATAATAAGATATTATTTCTCCCCTTTTTCTGAATTTTTTTGTCCCTTTCTGTTTTGTTTATGGTTGTTAAGGTTAATTTTTATATGAGCTCTTATACATAAATAAAATGCCATAACGTTATTTTAAAAAGAAAAAAAAGTGGGATAATATTGGACCTTTCCTCTGAGAGTTGTAGAAGAATCAAGCAAAGTTTATTTTCCCTACTTTATGATTAGTGAAGGCCCTCTATGAAGGTGACCAAGACCATTCCAGTCCCGTTAGCAGACTGGGAATCGGAAATTTCCATTTTACACCCACACACAAAGAGAATCGGTTGTTTTCTGACTAGGTTTTCAGAAAGGTACTTCTTTATAGTGTTTGTGATCTTATTATGGATGTCTATGAGTGGCAGGGAAACATTCACACTCAGAAGTCTCAGGGGGAAATGATTGCAGAAGTCAACTTCTGATTGCTACTTGTGATGTTTTTTTCTACCACACCTCCACTATGTAAGCATAACTAGAATTGCCACAAAGAACCCATTTTAAATTACAGACATGGAACATGCTAAACACAGGATGTGGCTTCATAATATAATGCACCAAAGTCCCAAAGAGCAACAGTGTGGATGACAGCAAATGGCTGCTAAAGCTGAGGGGTAGATCCCAGCCTATGTGCACAGTGGGCTATTTTGGCAACCTTTTCTAATTGTTGCACACCCCCCTGAATTGGCATGGACTGTCCCAGTTAGTCCTCTTTCATCCAGCTTTTTCAGCTGCTTTTAAAATATCTCAGTTTCTGTGTCCTGCTCCCACTTTCCCTCTTATATCAATTGCTGCAAAGTGATGCCATTTCTGCACTAGACAGTTATTGTGCTACTATTCCACTTTCAACATCCTATGGAATCCTGGAGTTTGCAGTTTAGGAAGGAGCCTTCAAGGGATGTTGAAAGTGGAATAATAGTACTATATAGTCATCCCTCCACATTCGCAAGGTTCAGGGACACAGGACCCCCGTGAAAATGAAAAGTCCGTCAATAACTCTAGGCCCCCCCAAACCACATTTAACACACAAAAAAGGAGGACCACTATGTTCAACCCACTGTGGATTCCTTTGAGGCATTCGAGGGTTCCTTCACAAGGCAGAAGTGGGTGGCTCGTGGGGCTTACTGCCACCTCCACTGCTGCCCCACACCATTTTTAATAGGGACTTATAGGCCTCACTTGCAGTTTCTCAATCTCATGAGGCTTGCAGTCTCTATTAAAAATGTCTTAGGAAGATACAATGGTTAGATGGGCACAGAATTTGGGACGTTCAATTGAGTTAGAAACTTGGGAAAGAGTGTGGAAAATAAATATAAAATTTACACCAAACTTAAATTTAAGAGAAAACTTTTATAAAATGTTTTACAGATGGTACATGACCCCAGAAAGATTGCAAAAAATAACGAAAAATGGGAACTCAAATTGTTGGAAGCATGATGAAAAAGATGGGGTCTTTTTTCCATATGTGGTGGACATGTAAGATAGCAAAAAAAATTTGGAAGGGGTAGATGACAAAATCCAAAGAATTTGTAAGCTAAATTTTGAAATGAAACCGGAACTTTACTTGTTAAATATGCTAGGGCAACAAAGGGAAAGAAGAAGTCATCAGAAGATATTATTATATCTAATATCTGCGGCAAGGTTGACATATGCGCAGCCCTGGAAAGAAAAGAAACATATTGATATAGAAGAATGGAAGTTAAAAGTTCTGGATATGGCAGAGAAGGAAAAGTTAGCATTTTCTTTGAAGAATAAATCTATCCAGAACTTTGAGAAAGAATGGAAAAGAGTATTGGATCGGGTAAGGATATAAATGTATAAGAAATCAAAGAAGACATAATGTAACTATTCTTCTCTCTGTAAGATGGAAATTACATTTGTAATGGAATGGAAATAAGCAATTTCCACTGGAAGATTTAAGCATGGAAGTGTGTGGGGGTTATTTTCGAGACAAACTTTCAATAAAAATGATTTTAAAAAATGGCTTAGGGAGGCAGCAGAGTTGACAGCAAATAATTTGTGAATAACCAAATCCACAAAAGTGAAACCCTGAACATAATTTGATGTCACTTGGTCACATGTGCCCCAGTTTCCATAGAATCATAGAATCATAGAAATGTAGAGTTGGAAGAGACCCCAGGGGCCATCCAGTCCAACCCCCTGCCATGCAGGAACACCCTCAAAGCACTCCCGACAGACGGTCCTCCAGTCTCTGCTTAAAAACCTCCAAAGAAGGAGACTCCAATACACTCCGAGGCAGCCGATTCCACTGCCGGACAGCCCTGACCATCAGGAAGTTCTTCCTGAGGTTGAGGTGGAATCTCCTTTCCTGCAGCTTGAATCCATTGCTCCTTGTCCTGGTCTCCGGAGCAGCAGAAAACAAGCCCTCTCCTTCCTCTGCATGGCATCCCTTCAAATATTTAAACATGGCTATCATGTCCCCTCTTAACCTTCTCTTCTGCAGACTAAATTCTGCAGAAACATTCTGTGAAATGTTCTGCAGAACATTCTGTGAAATGTTGAAGGTTATAAGAGGTAAGGCAGAGAGAGACAGAGATCAACCTACTGTTGTTGCTATAGGGACTGTCGTGACCTTCTTGCATTTCTGTGCCGCTTGCAACTGTTGAACAGAACTGGAAGGAAGAAGGAAGAAGAAATCCCTAAACAAGAGAGAAGATGGGAACACAGAATTCACGTCTCCCCACACACTCGCACCCGTCCACTCATTTCCAAACCCATTTCCACTATCCAGTGGGCACTTAAATCTTCATGAACTTTATAAACATTGATGGAGAAAATAGACTGCAATATAACAGAAAAGACCGATTGTGGGCATTTAGAATACAAATAATATAAAAGACTAGAACTATGTCATTTCTGGGGAATTTTTAAAGCAGCTGGAAAAGGGGGGTGGCAAAGGATTGGACGTTCACCGCCAAATTGGGATAGTTGGAAATCGTGCTATCTGTCTGCCTGCCTGCCTGCCTGCCTGCCTGCCTGCCTATCTGTCCATCTGTCCGTCCGTCTGTCTAAATAAATTTCTAAGAATTTTCATCTCCACCAGGTCTTTTGCAAAGCTAATGAGTCTTGCCTACGTAAGATGAAGGCAACCAAAATATAGCAAGGATAGCTCATAAATAATCCCCTGTTATTAGGAAAATCTGTTTCGTCTCCAGCTACTGCGAGGGTTGCAACTAAACTCACAGGGAAGAGGGGGCTTCGTAAGTGGGTGCCAGAGGATGCCCTAGTCCTGGCCCCTCAAAAAGTCCCAGGGCTCCAGTACTGTGCATTCTGACTCCCTTGCACCATTGGTGGCAGCCCTCTGCTAGGACAGCATATGGTGGAAAACAGCCAAGAGGAAGATGGGGGCTTTCATCATTCGTAGCAACGTGGACGACAGCCATCAGTCCGGATCCTGCCCTTTGGAGCTGCAGAAAACAAGCTGGCTCCACCTTTCCTCTTGGCAGCCCTGTTAGTCTTCAAGGTGCCACTGTGGTTGGCATTCCAAATAAATAAAATAAATTAGGAGTTAGCAGTGAGGTCTTTGTTATTGTTTTTTTAATATGCTCATATTATGGGATACAGAGGTGGAACCTTATGCCAGGTATCGAAGATCCTTTGATGGAGACCCATAATTTTAGTTACCCATTTAATTATTATATTCCCTGTTGTTGTTGTCATTGTTATTTTCCTAATTACCATTACCCTCCTCCTCCTCTTCCTCCTCCTCCTCTTCCTCGCCTTCATCTCAGTTTCACAGGCCAGAAGGTGTCATGACCTGGTGAACTTGCACTTACAAACTTCACTCAGAGTTTGAAAGAGAAGCATTTATTTGGAGCAAAGCAAGCAACACAGCAACCTTCCTAAAAGTTGCTGAGACTACCACACAGAGGATGGTTATACACTGTTATACAAATTTAGGCATAAATGTAACATCAGCCCAGGAGCACAGGCATTTTCCCACACATATCTTTCATCTTGGAAGTCAGATCGAGTTCCTACCACCTTATCTTTGTATTGCTTGTTCCCATAACACCTTCCAGCTGTTTTGCACTCCCCCTTCTGATCTTCTTCCCTCTTGCCTGGATACAAAGTGACATTAATTAATACAGCAATGAACCATTTGGTGCCTTGGAATACCTTAGAAGTTCCAACCAGGTACACAGTTGCAGGTAGCAATTAGAAATTGATATGTGATAGTGCTTCTGCAAACTATAGCCTCATTTTATCTAAAAACAGATATTCTACTACCTCCAGCATACATATGGCAGGAGTCCTGACACCCAGCCTCATTGACTGGTATTTTGGATCATCAAAGGCCAGATTCTATCCAAGAATTAAGGAAACAGTGAGATGTCATTAGATGATCTGGCATGTTCCAAGTAGCACAATTTTTCATAATTGCACTATTGTTATCTTATCTATTATCTTATCTACCTGTCTGTCTATCTAATTGTGTGATTATTATCTTATCTATCTTATCTATCTTATTTCATCTTAACTGTTTTCTCATTCCATTTGGAATTGCTCCAAGATCACCTCTTGCCACCGGAAACACTGTTGACTCAATATTTCAGGTAGGGTCTGACCAAAGCAGAATAATATGGTATTATTACTTCCCTTGACCTAGACACTATACTCCTATTGATGAAACCTATAATTGTATTGGCTTTTTTAGCTGCCACATCATCCTGTTGGCTCTTGTTCAGCTTGTGGTATAAGACTCCCGGATCCCTTTCACATGTACTGTAATCAAGCCAGGTGTCACCCATCCCATATATGTGCATTTTTTTCTGCCCAAGTGTAGTACCTTATATTTCTCCCTGCTGAAATTCATTTTGTTAGTTTTAGCCCAGCTCTCTAATCTGTTTCGGTCGTTTTGAATTCTGATCCTGTCCTCTGGGGTGTTAGCCACCCCTCCCAATTCGGTATCATCTGCAGATTTGATCAGCGTGCTCTCTATTCCTTCATCCAAGTCACTGATAAAGATGTTGAATAGCACTGGACCCTGGACAGAACCCTGTGGCACCCCGCTGGTCATTTCTCTCCAGGAGGAAGCTGTTGGCAAGAATGCTTGTGTATACATGGTGTGTCTCTGTAGAGTCTGTGTATGTGGACAGAATGCAGTTGGACAGTTGCATACTGGCTGGACAGCAGTACGTGTGAAAGGGGTCTAGGAGTCTTAATAAAGCACAAGATGAACATGAGTCAGCAGTGTGATGCGGCAGCCAAGAAAGCCAACGCAATTCTCGGCTGCATCAATAGGAGTCTGGTGTCTAGATCGAGGGAGCTACTGGTGCCACTCTACTCTGCTTTGGTTAGACCTCATCTTGAATCCTGTGTCCAGTTCTGGGCACCCCAGTTCAAGAAGGACATGGTCAGGCTGGAGCAGGTCCAGAGGAGGGCGACCAAAATCGTGAGGGGCCTGGAAGCCATGAAGCCCTATGAGGATAGGCTTAGAGAGCTGGGTATGTTTAGTCTGCAGAAGAGAAAGTTAGGAGGGGACATGACAGCCGTGTTTAAATATTTGAAGGGATGCCATGTAGAGGAAGGAGAGGGCTTGTTTTCTGCCACTCCAGAGACCAGGACAAGGAGCAATGGATTCAAGCGGCAGGAAAGGAGATTCCACCTGAACCTCGGGAAGAACTTCCCGACAGGGCTGTCCGGCAGTGGAATCTGCTGCCTCGGAGTCTCCTTCTTTGGAGGTTTTTAAGCAGAGGCTGGATGGCCATCTGCAGGGAATGCTTTCATAGTGTGTTCCTGCATGGCAGAATGGGGTTGGACTGGATGGCCCCTGAGGTCTCTTCCAACTCTACATTTCTCTGATTCTATGGGGGCCAGGGGGTGATTTGCCCCGGATGGCAATGTTTTTGGGGCATCGCAGCCCACAGCCACACGCCCATGCGGCCTGGCCATGCCCCACACACCGCAGCCACGCCCTTGCGCACGGTGCCCGTGCCCCTAACGCCTTAGCCCCCCCCCCGTCCCCACACGCACACCCCAAGCTCCGCCACTGGCAGAATGACGTATGCATGCAGACCGAGTGTATAGGGGGGGCTTCTTCTGGGAGGAGTGGGGGCTGTCTAATGTGGGCGGACTACATGTAACTGTGAGACGTGTGTATCTCTGTATCTGGGCCCACGTGTGCATGTTGCAGGATGTCCATGTGTGCAGCGGGCTGTGTGTTCGGGGTGGCGTATGTGCATGGGGCTGAGGGAAAAGTGTGTGTTTTGGAGGGGCTTCCTGTGCGTGGGATGTGTATGCGTGTCTAGGGCTGTGTGCGTACGGGAGGAGGGATGTGGGGGCGCCGTGATACGCCGTGGCGGACTGCCTGTGAGCGAGTGCGTATTTATCTGGGAGAAGTATACAGCACGCCACAAGCTGAACACGAGTCAGCAGTGTGACACGGCAGCGAAGAAAGCCAAGCAAAATGGTGGAGGGTCTGGAAGCCATGAAGCCCTATGAGGCACATCTTGGGGAGCTGGGTAAGTTCATTCTGCAGAAGGGAAGGCTAAGAGGCGACATGATAGCTACGCTTAAATATTTGAAAGGATGTCACGAGAAGGACGGAGCAAGCTTGTTTCCTGCTGCTCCAGAGACTAGGACATGGAGCAATGGCTTCAACCTTGAGAAAAACAGATTCCATCTAAGCACGAGGGAGAACTTCCTGACGGTCAGGGCTGTCCACCAGCGGAATCCGCCGCTGCCTCCGTGGAGTGTGGCGGAGGCTCCTTCTTTGGAGGTTTCTAAGCAGAGGCCGGAGGGCCATCTGTCACGGGAAGCGCTTTGCATGGCAGCATAGGGTTGGCCTGGACGGCCCTTGGGGTTCTAGGATTCTGTAGGTGGCCCGCTTATGTTTTTTGGGGGGGTCCTTTGTGTGGGGAGACGGCGTGTGTTCGTGTGCAGACCTGAGGTTTCTGTAGGGAGAGCACAGACACCCGTGTGTGTGTGGGGTGTGTGCGTGTGTGGGGACTCTGTGCGTGTGTGCGGCCTTCATGTGTTGAGGGGACCGTGTGTGTCACACCCATGCGCTTTGTGTGCCTGTGAGAGCCGCGTACATCTGTGAGGGGCCGTGTGTGTGCGTACATATACATGGAGGCACACAGGAAGACACACGCAGGCCTCCCCCCCAGAAAACCCCCAGGGAGGCACATGCACACACGCAGGCCTCCCCGCGCACGGAGTTTCTGTGGGGGGAGGCCTGCCTGTGTGTGGGTCTCCGAGGCCATTTCCGCACTAGCCTGCTGTAGCGCGATGATTCCGCTTTCGACATCCTCTGGAATCCTGGGGTTTGCAGTTTCGGGAGGGGCCGGCGGGCCCCTCCCGAAACTGCAAACCCCAGGATTCCAGAGGATGTCGAAAGCGGAATCATCGCGCTACAGCAGGGCTAGTGCGGTCGGCGGGGCCTCTGCCTCTTCCTTCGCCGGCCTCGCCAGGCCCGCTTCGAGGCGCTGTGGCTCTGCCTCAGCCTCCCTGCCAGGCTCGGCCCTTTTCCGTGGCGCCGTCGACGCCAACAACGAGCCGAGACGAGGAGGAGGGAAAAAAGGCGAAGAGGGCGGCTCGAGGGCGGGCCGGGCCCGGAGAGGGAGGCGGCCACGGGAGCGGCGGCGGCGGCTACGACGACGGCGACGGGTCTGGCGGTGCTGCGCGGCCCGGCGGCGTTCTCTGGAAGGCGGGCCAGCCTCAGGCCGGACTTGCGCGGCCGCCGCCTGGGCCCCGAAGCCGCCACTCGGCGGGCCGCCGCCGCCGCCGCCGCCTCGTCGAGACCGGACCTGCCCGAGCGCGGCGGCGGGACAAAGAGGGGCCTCCCTGCGCCTCGTCGGCCCGGCTGGGCTCCAGGGCGAGAGGTGAGGCGCCGAGGGGTGGGACCGGGGCCTGGGGGCAAGCGGGTCGGCCTGGCCCGGCTAGAAGGCCGAGCCCCCCTCCCCGCGCCGCGTTCCCGACCGTTGAGGGGGCGAAGCGAGGGAATGCCTTGGGGCGGGGCGAGGGGCGCCTTCGGAGGGAGTCATAGAATCAGAGAAATGTAGAGGTGGAAGAGACCCCAGGGGCCATCCAGTCCAACCCCCTGCCATGCTTAAAAACCTCCAAGGAAGGAGACTCCACGACACTCGGAGGCAGCCGATTCCACTGCCGGACAGCCCTGACCGTCAGGAAGTTCTTCCTGAGGTTCAGGTGGAATCTCCTTTCCTGCAGCTTGAACCCATTGCTCCTTGTCCTGGTCTCTGGAGCGGCAGAAAACAAGCCCTCTCCTTCCTCGACATGGCATCCTTTCAAATATTTAAACATGGCTCTCATGTCCCCTCTTAACCTTCTCTTCTGCAGACTAAACATACCCAGCTCTCTAAATCTGTCCTCACAGGGCTTGGCTTCCAGGCCTCTCACCATTTTGGTCGCCCTCCTCTGGACCTGCTCCAGCCTGACCATGTCCTTCTTGAGGTGGGGTGCCCAGAACTGGACACAGGATTCGAGATGAGGTCTAACCAAAGCAGAGTAGAGTGGTACCAGTACCTCCCTCGATCTAGACGCCATACTCCTATTGATTCAGCCGAGAATTGCATTGGCTTTCTTGGCTGCCGCATCACACTGCTGACTCACATTCAGCTTGTGGTCTATTAGGACTCCTAGATCCCTTTCACACGTACTGCTATCCAGCCACGTGTCCCCCATCCTATATTTCTGTATTCCATTTTTTCTCCCTAAGTGTAGGACCTTACACTTCTCCCTGTTGAATTTCACTTTGTTAGCCTTGGCCCAGCTCTCCAATCTGTCCAGGTCATTTTGAATGTTGATCCTGTCCTCTGGCTTATTAGCAGCCCCTCCCAATTTGGTGTCCTCTGCAAATTTGATGAGCGTACCCTCTATTCCTTCATCCAAGTCGTTGATGAAGCTGTTGAATAGCCCTGGGCCCAGGACAGAACCCTGTGGCACCCCCCTGGTCCCTTCTCTCCAGGAGGAAAAGCAGCCATTCGTGATCACCCTTTGGGTTCGGTCGGTGAACCAGTTACAAATCCAACTAACAGTAGCCCTGTCCAGCCCGCATTTTACTAGCTTCTTTGCAAGAATGTCATGTGGAACTGACATGTGGAGTCGCGGTCTTCTTTCTTACGGGGATGGTGGGGGGGCCGGTTTTGGCGAGGGGTGGGCGAGGGGGTAGACTGCAAGCCGGAGGGAGGCTCTGTAGGCATCCCGCACAGGAATTGGGTTGGACGCGGACGAATTTGGGAGGTGCGGGTGGCAGACCTGGCGTAGTTCTGCAGCTTTTGCGTATTTAACTTTTGTTCGCCACGTTCTTTACATCAGTGTTTGTACAGGCTGATTACATTACGCTAGTGTTCATATGTTACTCATTGGAAGCACTTTTGTATCATAATTATAAATTACATTGTGTTGGAAAATTGTTCTCTATATGCGTTCCCGTATTTCTTTGTCACAGGCTTGTTTAATGTTGTCTTTTGTTTCGGGCCAGTCTGCTGTTTCGTGGTTGTTCTGTAGTTTTCTGCCCCCCGTTTCCTTGCCCATGGATTGGAAGCACTGAGATCCTCTCTTGTGCATGCACATGTACACTTGTGTACACCTTTATGGTGGGTAGGGTTATATAGGGTTGCTTAACATTTTCTGGGTCACTGATTTCTCCCACCCTCAAATCGGAGTGTGTGTTGAAAGTGATAGCCCACTACCCCAGGAAAAAAAAATGCGTGTAAGCAACACATACACAATTTTGCATCCTGTTTATGTTATTACATTGGCAATGGATTTCCTTCACGTGGGTTGAAAAAGATTGCAATGAGCTCTTGAAAAGGAAAGTTGCAACCTTTTATCCTTGTGAGAGGATAAAATTCTGAGTGACGGGAAGGAAATGAAGAAAAATTCAGTCTTACCGTTTGTTCATGTATTGGCCGAAGCTCATCCGGGGACCATAAGTTAAGGGTCCCTGGTCTGGAGGATCAGACAGAAAGATACACCATCAGAGGGGGACTATATTTAGGGGTTTAAGATTGTTCCAACTCCTGCCCAGGATGAAGTGAGGGGGAATTGGGGAGAAATTAGGGATGCTCTCCTTTGTGTGGTAGGCTTGCAGCAGCATCTTGTTAAGTGCATGCTTGCACAGGGCAAAGGGGACAAGCCTTGTCAACAACTGTAGTGCCAGATTTCAACTCTTTCTACCCCGCAGGGCTCCTGGAATTCTTTTTAAGGTGTGTGTGCGGGGAGGAGATCACTACAGACAGACAGGTGGTTATTTTTGCCTATATGCATGTCCTTGCAGGAGGAGGGCAAATTATTTTCCCCACCCATTTTTTTGAAACATCTTTGAACATGAAGACTTTTACAAGCACACCATGTACTTAAAAGTGCCCTCCGTGTGGTCAGTGGTGCTTACTCCTAAGTAAATGTGCATAGGATAGGTGGCAGGCAGCCTTTATTATTCCTAGGAGAGCTCAATGATAGGTGCTGTCTTAATATTTCTTAGTGCTCGAACATGTAGTACACTTCTGATGGGTAGTTTGGGCTCAACTAGATAGGAGTCGCAGTGGTCCAAATCTGCCAGATCATTTCTGTCATGGAGGGCAGGAGGAAGCTGCCTTTAACTAGTTTTATGGGGCTTGAGCCCCCACATTGCCATGACAGTTATGTTAGTGCACCACAGTGTCTGGGAGGCTTCTTGGCTCTGGGGAAACAGTGGGAAAACCTGACGTGTTCCCCTCTTACAAGCAGCCAAAAAAAACAGAACGCCTGGCTCTGTCCGTCCATCTCAGACTCAAACACATTTAGAGAGGCTATTTTGGTAGCCTCTGCTTCTCTTTGCTGGCTTTAAGAGGTTCTAAATCCTTTCTTCTCTCTTATGGAAATTTTCTCAAACTAGAGCTCTTCACCATGGAGTGCCTAGCAAGGGTTTTCTCTCTTAGGCCTCCTGTTTATAGATTTAATAGGATGCTTCACAGCGGTTCCTGGTTAAGCAATTAGTCTAGGAACTCCTTGCTTACTGCAAACTCAAGTGGAGTGGCCGGGTAAACTACTCTGCTCAAGAATGGAAATTTGGCATCCAGGCACAGTGAGCAAAGTAAGCAAATTTGCATAAATTTCCCTATCATACCCAGTTTTGCTACTGTGTCACCTTGCCAGATGATTGCTGTCATTTTCACAAGCTGTAATTGGTGGATCTGTGAGCTGCAGCTTTAACTGCCCCACCAAAGATAGAAAATTTGAACTGGAAAGGGACAGACAAAGAAAAGTTGTGTACACATTGAAAAGTTGAAGGAGGAACCTTTTGGTGGTGATTCCAGTTCTGCTGCCTTCTAGCTGTTTCCTGCTTGACTTCTGACTCCTTGCGCTTCCTTTAGTGTCTTGAAGAGGCGTCTGTATGGAAGGTTCTCTCATGTACACATTAATTTGAAAATAAAGGTAATTAATCACTCAAAAACAGTTCAGTTCATCAGGAAGTTCTACTATGAAGCCTTGCTCACATGCTTTGAAAGTCTGTTTTTGCAGCTTTGGATTTTAGAAAATTCTGTGCTTGCTGAATTCTGTGCTAAGTTATCAGTTCTGCTTTGATGCAGTGGAATTGCTGCATACTTGGCATCCTGACTGTAGTCTCTTTTCTTTTTTTTGGCTGTTCCAGAAGGGATCTTGTGAATTTTCCTTTGGTATTAAATATTCCAAGAGAAAAATTACGCTCTCTGCGGCGCACTGTTACATAAAAGAGTATTTGCCTTTTTTGTTATCATGTTTATGAGGAAGAACTACTTTGAGCAGAAGGGATGCTGCAGTCAAACAATTTCTCTTCCAAGAGCGTCTAGCCTTCATCATTCTGTGATATTTTTCCACTGGCAAACATGTGCCTTATTTCCGTGCGTGAATCTACAACAGTCAACAGTCTTTCTCTGACTGTTATGGTTAGCTTGAAGGGAGAGCAGCTGTCTTTAACTTGGTGCCCTGCAGATATGTTGGTTGGACTGCAAGTCACAACATCCCATCATAATGGGAGTTGCAGTCTGACAAACCTGACAGTGGCAACAGCTTGAGGGAGGGAGGCTGTGCCGGAGCATTTGTTTTATGCTGAGTTATCAAAAGTTGTTCCACTTTTTCCCTCAATTTTTGCCACTGGCTACCCTGGGTGCTTGCCTGGAATAGAAAGCAATCAAGCATGAAAGTCAGAAAATGGTGGAAACAACAGATAAAAACATAAGACAGAAGAAATTATATGGGTCTGTGGAGCTCTTTGCCCTGTGATTCCTCCCGTCAGGTGCTGAGGGAACTTGAACCAAGACCCCTTTGAGTTAGTTAAATTCCCATTCTGTGCTGCTCTTAGCTGAAGGGGAAGACTGCAGGCAGGTCGTGCGACGATGCAAACGCTGAAGTGTAGAACCTTCCAGGTCTCAGAATCAGGTGACTGTGCAAAGTCAGTCACATTCCTTTGCCTGCTGTGTAAAGTTTGGAGTGCTCCCTCAGTCTTCACACTGGTTCACCGAAGGAAGTCACAAACCTTCCTCACCTTGAGGCATGTGCCTGCTGTCTCCCTAAAGTTCTCCCTCTTCGGAAAAGTTTTTCCTTCTCCCTAAAGGTATAGGGGTTTTTCCCTCAGACCCAAAGAGGGTTGATTGGATTTATATCGCTGCTCTGAAGGACTCAGTTTTAATTACTTAAATCATGGCTTGAATCACTAATGAGGAAGATTCTATTTTATCATCACTTTTTAGCAGAAGTACACTTTTGTTTAATATAACTTTGATACATATTTGGAAATACAGGTTTTGTTAGAAGATAAGTGCACTCTTCCCATTTATTCTGGATTGTTTTCAAATTAAGTTTCAGTTGATCAGAAGTGGCTTCCCTATTCGGATTTACTCCATCTCCACAAGTTCCCTGACCTCCTTTATTTCTGCGTTTAGAGAAATGCCAGGCAGGGCAAGATGGCGTCCTATTTATCAGTTGCAGAAAAGGACTGATGCTCATATCTCCCATCTTCCCAAATGGTTGTGAGCCTGTTTATATAACGCAATTAGAAGCTGTATAATATATTCATAATGAAATCTTTAACCTAGGCTCTTCCCTTTTTAATTTACTATGATGTGCTGTCTTATTGTCTTTGTCTCTGATTGCATATGTTGATGTTCTGCCCTTTGGTGTAAAGGGCATTATAAATAAATGTCGTTGTTGTTGTTATTATTATGATTATGATGTTTAAAGAAAATTTTCAAATCCCGTTTTTAAAAGGTATTTCTTGGAAATAAATAAATAACTCTTTGACAAGAGGTTTTGCAGATGCGCCACCCCTTCCTGGGTCACAGCTGGGCCCTGATCTAGGCAGGCGTTTACATACATTACCTTCTCTCCTGAGTAATCCCAGCTAACCATGCAGTTTCCCAGTGGTGATGAAGCACTTGGTCACTCATGGCCTCGCCTGGTCCAAAGCGGCGGGATCAGGGAGCTGTGAAACCTGGCTGATTCGGATACCTCTAGCCCCGGGGAGACCTGTCTGTGACAGCTCCTCAAGAGTTGCTATCAGTGCGCAGGGTCCGTGGTGGGATCTTGTTCCCTCTGCTTCTTCTCTGAGAAGACTTCAGACACCAGGGCTGGACAGGGCTTGAGCCTTGTCTGTCTAGGTATTAGTAGCTGGATCGTGCTGGTCCCAGACCTGAGCACTGGGACCTCCTGTTGGCCGGATACTTCTGTTTGGGTAAAATGGATTTGGACAAGGCTCCTGACTTGCACGGATGTACCATGAACATCTCGGCTCCTGCTGATTGCTCCTTTACGTGCTTCCTCCTTTCTTGGCACGCTTTGATTCCCGTTCACGAGTCTGACAAAACTTAAGAAGGCTGCAGAAAGTCAGGTATCCATTGCTATATGAAGATAGCATTTGAATCCTCTGACAGCGTGTTTAACAAGATCCCGTACTCGCCCATGCGTCCTCTGTCCAGGCTCTAACCCTGGTGAGGGGACTGGGCAACTCTCCAGATGTTGTTGAACTGTGGTTCCCATTTTACCATTTGCTAATACTGGCTAGGGGCTACTGGGAGTTGCATTCTAGAGGGCCAGATGATTCCTACCCCGACTGTGAACTCAGAAGGGAGCACAAGCAGGACCCCAGAGTGAGGTCGTTTACAGGGAAGGCAGACGCAGAAGGGTGAAGCCCCCCTCTGTATAACCACTGATCCAGAAAGAATCCCCAGAGGATCGGCCGGGAACGTGCGTTTGCCAACCTGACAAGCATCTCTTTTCGATCTCGGATGTGTTGTCCTCTGCCGTGAGTAGGAAAGCAAACTGTGACTCAGTGAGCTCAAATCTCACTCAAGCTGTGAAGTCCCTCTCAGGGGTCTTTAGCACATCCATTTTCTCGTCTGCAGTGTGAGGATTCTAACAATCTACCTTATGGAGCTATTGAAGCAAGCAGAATTTGACACTAAAATGGTTGCCTTTGGAAAAAGACTGGCTAAGTGAGGCTGTTCTTTTAGGATTGCTGAGGAGAGGCACCTGGAATGAGGTATGGAAGTCATTACTAGAGGCTACAGAGCCAAAAACTGACAGGCCTGATCCCAGGGCATAGTCTTCAGCAGCATTCTCATAAACAGACCCTTTATAATGAGTGGAATTTGCACAAAAGCATTGCCATTGTGTTTGTGTGTCCGTCCACGTGTCCATTCAGGTTGCCTGTTGATGTATGGCAACCCCATGAATTTCCTAGGGTTTTCTTAGGCAAAGAATGCTTACAGTTGGTTCTGCCAGTTTCTTCCTCTGAAATATAGCCTACAGGACCTGATATTTGTTGCCAGTCTCTCATCTAGGTATGAACCAGGCTTGGCCCTGCTTAGCTTCGAGGATCACATTTTAGGGTATTTAGATCCTCCCCTTGTTGTTTAACCTACATCAAATATACATACTTAACATGTGCACTAAAATCCTGGCAAAATGGAACTTCCAAGATCCCCCTGCCTTTTAGCAGTCTGTGTGGTACTTGAAGGGCCCCAGGCAAAAACTGGAACCCGCAAAATGCGGTGAAGTATTTAGTGTACTGAACAAAACAAAAAGGGCTCAGTCTAGTCTTAACTTAAAACTACAGTATGCATGTGCCTTCAAGTCTCCTGCCGGCTTATGGTGGCCTCATGAATTTCCTAGGATTTCCTTAGGCAAGGAATCCTCAAAGGTAGTTTTGCCAGTTCCTTTCCTTTAAATACAGCTTACAGCACCACGTGTTTGTTGGCAGGCCTGTGCTTTGCTTCCGATATCAGATGGGATCTAGTACCTTTAGGATATTAATCAGCAGGCAGCATCTTCTCACCTGGCCCCAGTCCAGATGTCTTGAGCTATAGAACCCATCACCCCCAGCCAGCACAAACGGCCTGGGGAATGATAGGACTTGTAGTCTAAAACATCTAGGGGCAGGCTGGGCCCAAAAACGCCAGGTTCACGTCTGCTTTGATAGGAAGCTCTCGGAGCGACCTAACCTACCTCCCTGTGTTCTGAGGACGGCTGGAGGGAGAGAGTCATGCGTGTCCCCTTGAGCTCTTTAGGAAAAGTGTGAGATCGCTAATTAAGTACATGAGTGTTTCTTTTTTTTTCTGCCTCAGGTGTGAAAGCGTCTGAGGCCATCTGTGATCTAGTATGGAAATCGCATCACCTCAGAGTCTTCTTTTTGTTGCTGTAGGCCCAAAGAAGCGTGGACCAGAACCATGTGCGCTCTCCGTGGACCACCTCAGTAGCACCCTGAGGGGCTTCCCTTTCTTGGCAGTGGAGACCCCGAAGAGGAAGAAGCAGAAATAGCTGTGCCCTGTTCCTGTTCCCCCTTTGGGGGGGGCAGGGAGGAAAGAGGAGAGGAATACTGACGGACGATGGATCCCCCGACCCGCCCAAGCGGGGATATTATGCGTCGGAATCCACAGCAGGACTACGAACTGGTTCAGCGAGTGGGGAGCGGCACATATGGCGACGTCTACAAGGTGAGAGCTCAGATGCCACCTTTTACCCCAGTCTTGGTCTGAAACCAGTCAGGTTTCAATTACCAGTTGAAATCACCGCCCCCCCGTCTATATATTACTCCCCCAGGTTTGTTGTCCCCTTGATGAGGCCCTCCTTAGTGGCCTCCCTCAGAGGAAGGAGCAGGGCCTTCTGTGTTGTGGCACCTCGGTAGGGAATGCCCTCCCCTTAAGCGTCCCGGTTGGGAAGGATAAACCAATTGAGGATTCTTTTTTTTTCTTTTTTTGAAAGATTGGAAACTGTTTATAGACTTACTGAGCAATGAGAAATGAAATGATGCAATAATTTGTGGATATGGTAATCAGTAATTTTCTTGGGTGGTTCTGTAACTGTACAACAATTTTTTTTGGCCTTATTTTCTCTCTCTCATTACGGTTTGGTCAGAGCTCTTTTGTATTTTAGTAAGTTTGTGTTTCATCAATTAAGTTAATGTTCTAATGAGTTAGTGTTTAATGTAGTTTAGTTTACTCTTTTAGTATTGTGTTTTAATTTTTGATTATATGGATGTTGAAAATGTTAGTTGGTGTTTCACTTACTTTATGTTAAAATTGATAAATAGTTTTTTTTAAAAAGCCCCAGTTGGTACCAGTATTAGCTTCATTTCAATGTCAAGTGAAAACACAGCTTTTAATTAAAGCCTTTGGAATCTAGTGATTTCATTGAGTTTGTATATGTAGGAAGTTTTAATAGTTTTAATTTGTTACATAGTTTAATGTGTTTGTAGACTTTCCCTTATTTTTTTCCTGTTCCACATTTAAATTATTTAAATTAAAATTGAAACCATCCTGAAATGTTTGGCTATAGGGTAAATATTTTGATAAAATAAATAATTGAGATAACAGATGAATTCCTTCAGCTGGGTCAATTTTTTGCTATGAGTTGTTAAACAAAATGAACAAACAAATCTGAAATACATTATTAAATCATGTGTCAGCTTATTGCATCTTATTTCCAGAGCCTGCAAATTAACATTAACAGTTGACATTAATATTAATTCAGAAATTAATTTGATTTCGGTAATTTTTGCTAATTTATAATAATAGAATTCATAAAATGAAATTCGTAAACTAAATATATTATATTAAGTGTTAATATGACAGATAAGTCCTAATTTCTTTTTCAAGAAGCAATCAGAATTACTGACAATGGCCAGAAATGATCAGTCCTTTAAATTACACTCTAAAGCATCAAATTAAAAAAAAAACTGGAACCATTAATTGATTCTCAGTCTCTTAATCTCATTGATAATGACTTTTAAAATTAAAAATAGGAACAAATTAGAGGTAATGGAACAGTTTTTAACAATATTATTTTCAAATGGTGTGTGGTTTCTCCACCTTTTATTGTCAGAGGTGTTGACTTTGTGCTTCTTTTGTCATTGTCCTTGCCTCCGTCTGCCCCATAGCTGTAAAACAGAACTGATACCAGAACAAAGGGGAGTGGACAGAGCCCCCAAGCTCCTTTAGCAGCTGAGAAATTTATTTTGAATCCCAGGCCCTGGTATGAATGAGAGTTCTTCTATCACTGGGGCTCCTGATTGAAATCCAGGGTACTCTGATTTAGTTAGAAGAGAATGGCTAATTCCCACAGAGTTTTTATTTTAAATATATGTTGGATTAACTGCCTGAGGAGAGAGAGTAATCAGTTGGGATGCTTAACAGCTTGGGGGGGAAAAGAAAATGTCCCCCTATTAGAAACTGGATTGGACTTAGGAAGGTTAAGGTTGTGGTCATCAGGGTCAGCCACATTCATCTGAGAAACTTAATGGCGTCCATGCGCTCGAAGAAGTGCCCCCACATGCATACCATGTTCATTGTGAAATCAGGTCATCTTTGATCATTACAGTGGGAGTGCTTCTAGCTCAGTTTTAGCTTCAACTTGTACATTTCAGTTCTTTGTGAATATACCCATTCAGATGTTTGACTTGATCTTGTATGACTAGGGATCGCTCTGCATTAAATGTGATATTTAGAGGTAGCCATGCCATGAGGCAACGCAGTGGGGGATTTTTGAAGTGATGGATTTAGGAAGGCAGCAGAACTGAAGAAGGGCCACCATGGCGTGGTGGATGAACAGATCTGACCTGTGGGGCACAATCACTCAGCAGCTTCTCGTGCACGAGACCCAACGAAAGGAGGCTGTGCATCAGTCTAGTGTTCCATTTTGCCAAAACCATCTCAGGATGGTCTGTGTGATGTTGATGTGGGTTCAGTTTTGGATTTGCTGGGGAATTGTGATAGTGATACAAAGTCTGCAGGTCCTCCTGATTGGAAAGAAAAGGAAGTGTTGCCCGTCTTAGAATCCTAGAAGCATCAGGGTGAAAGGGACCACAAGGGCCATTGTATCCTGCCTCTTGCCATGCTGGAATAGAATCATAGAATCATAGAAATGTAGAGTTGGAAGAGACCCCAGGGGCCATCCAGTCCAACCCCCTGCCGTGCAGGAGCACCCATCAAAGCACTCCCGACAGATGGCCATCCGGTCTCTGCTTAAAAACCTCCAAAGAAGGAGACTCCACCACACTCCATGGAGGCAGCCTATTCCACTGCCGGACAGCCCTGACCGTCAAGAAGTTCTTCCTGAGTTTCAGGTGGAATCTCCTTTCCTGCAGCTTGAATCCATTGCTCCTTGTCCTGGTCTTTGGAGCAGCAGAAAACAAGCCCTCTCCCTCCTCTGCATGGCATCCCTTCAGATATTCAAGCATGGCTATCATGTCACCTCTTAACCTTCTCTTCTGCAGACTGAACATACTCAGCTCTCTAAGTCTGTCCTCATAGGGCTTGGCTTCCAGGCCCCTCACCATTTTGGTCGCCCTCCTCTGGACTTACTCCAGCTTGACCATGTCCTTCTTGAATTGGGGTGCCCAGAACTGGACACAGGATTCCAGATGAGGCCTAACCAAAGCAGAGTAGAGTGGTACCAGTACCTCCCTCGATCTAGACACCCGACTCCTATTGATGCAGCCGAGAATCGCGTTGGCTTTCTTGGCTGCCGCATCACACTGCTGACTCACGTTCAGCTTGTGGTCTGTTAAGACTCCTAGATCCCTTTCACACGTACTGCCATCCAGCCACATGTCCCCCATCCTATATTTCTGCATTCCATTTTTTCTCCCTAAGTGTAGGACCTTACACTTCTCTCTGTTGAATTTCATTTTGTTAGCCTTGGCCCAGCTCTCCAATCTGACCAGGTCATTTTGAATTTTGATCCTGTCCTCTGGCGTATTAGCAACCCCTCCCAATTTGGTGTCATCTGCAAATTTGATGAGCATGCCCTCTATTCCTTCATCCAAGTCGTTGATAAAGATATTGAACAGCCCTGGGCCCAGACAGCTACAGCACTCCGATGATGATGATAATGATGACAGTATTTATTTATCTCCTGCTTTTTCCCCAAAATTGAGACTCCAGGGTGTTCACAATTTAAAGTAATAATTAATTAAAAACATACAAAAAGCGAATGCTAAAATAGAATTAAACTATTTACAGTATTAAAATAATTACTTCTCAGTAAAAGAATAAGAAGTAATTTTTTAAAAAAGCTCTTAAATACAACACCTAAACAATACAGTACCTTCTAGCCCCATTCTTTAAAAGTACCCATTTTTAAAAACTTATCTGAATAAGAGGTTTTAGCCTGTTGCTGGAAAGACAACAAGGAGGTGGCCCTTCTGGCCTTCCGGGGAAGGGAGTTTCAGAGTCTAGGGGCAGCCACTGAGAAGGCCCTCTCTTGCATCTCTACCAGCCATGCTTGTGATGGTGATGGGGCTGAGAGAAGGCTTCTCACGACGATCTCAGAGCCCAGGCTGGCTCGTACAGAGAGATACAGTCTACCATCCAGCTTCTGCGTAAAGACCTCTGGAGCTGTCTCTTCCATGTTATGTGGTCTGCATATGGTCAGATGCTGCAATTCTCAGGTCCTCACCAACAAAGAGATTCCTTTCCTAACAGAGGAGCACAGCACATTGGTCCCTTGAACAGCATGAAATGCACAATATTCTTGTACCCCTGCATGACTTTGCAAGGATAGGAAGGAGATGTGTGTGAAGAGGTCTGGAGGGAGGAGGAGTTTTGAGTGTGTATTTGTTTTGAAGCTTAGCCAGGAGAACTTCCTATTTGTTTGGGCTGTGTGGATTCTTTCATCATTTTGATTTTTTACCTGTAGCCCCAAATATCTTGAACCATTCTGGGTTGACCTAGGATGGCACTGCAGGCACACATGATTATCAGTTATCTAGGCTGCTACCTCCTCTTGGAACTGTCCTGGGGTGTGCCTTAAGGCGGTGTTGAAATTAGGCCATGAAACTCAGGGGGTGACTTGAGTGCATCACACACTCTCAGCTCCCAGAAGACTCTATGATAGCTTGGCCTTAGAGTTGCCGTAAGTCAGAAATGACTTGAAGGCCATCACAACAAGAGCAAGAGGTGCTGCCCTTTTGACATCCTGTTACTGTTTGGCATGATGGGTTCAAGGTGATACAAGGAAGAGATGAGCACTTTGACCATGTGCCTGTCTTTGCATAAATAAGTGGTTTGGTGGAACATCATCAACTGATCCCGCAGGGAAGTGTGTGTGATCGGCAGCGGCTGTACGTTGACTGTATGTTGGCAACACTCCTAAGCTGGGAAATCTCGCACAATTACTCTTCAGTAGTTTCTGTGCAGTAGTTTAGGAGTCAGCGTACTGCAGTGGTTTGAATATTGAATCAGGACTCTAAGAGACCAGGGTCCAAATCCCTACTTACTCCTGGACACTCACCAGGTGACCTCGGGCAAGTCACACTTTCTCGTCCCCAGAGGAAGGCAAACACGAGCCCCTTCTGAACAAATCTTGCCAAGAAAACCTTGAGAATAGGGTTGCACTTCAAAGCCTGAGAGACTGTGTCTTATTTTGTTGAGAGCCAGAGCGGTGTAGTTGTCTGAGTGTTGATCTAGGACTCTGGAACACCAGACTGGAACACCCACTCAGTTGCGGAAACTCACGAGGTGATCTTGGGCAAGTCACACTCTCTCAACCTGAGAGAAAGGCAGTGACAAAGCTCCTCTCAAATCTGGCCAGGAAATCTTAGGATAGGATTGTTATAAACTGAGTCAACTTGGAGCCATATTGCAAGAGTTTCTGTGCAGGGCCTGCCATAGCACCGGGTTACAGCTTAGAACAAAAAGCAGGAGTCCGTTCCAGGTTCCCTTGTTCAACAGGACTGCTCACAAATTCTTAATAAAATCGCCCCATAAACCAATTCAGTAAAAGCAGTGCAATGACTAAGTGTTTAAAGTTGTGTTTTTGTGCCTTGAGCTTTTAAACCATTGAAGAAACAACCCTTAGGACTATTAGTTGGCCGGTGATAAGAGTTTCATGGTTGCTCCAGAACTTTTAATTGAACAGGGCTTGATTGTTTATTTTGGAATCCTTTTCTTTGGGCCTAAAGTCACTATCAACATGACGTGGTTTTTAAATCAGCATGTTTATTGTTTACTTTCCATAGGAAGTTTAGTGTTCTGACACGCCTTTCGCCTGATTGGGAAGGAACAGAGGAATTGCCTGGCTGGGATGTGAAGCATTGCCATGCCCTTTTCTCTGGTTCTTCCCAGTCTGGTGAAGTTCAGCAGGGTGTCAGGGGAATGTGACATTTATAGGGCCTGATTAAAAGGACACAAGTTTATCCCTGTGTTAAGAATAACTTGCAGGAAGTGAAATCAGATTAAGGCAGTTGCAGAGTTCACAGCATGGTTGAATATGCGCAGTTCCAGAAATGCTTGTTTTGGTTCTGAGGCCATCTCAGGGTTGTTTTTGTGATGGGGATGTGTCATTTTGGTTTTGGATTTGCTGCTCTGTGGAACTCTGACAGTCTTGCAAAGGCTAAAAGATCTTCCTGATTGGGAAGGAACAGAGGAATTGCCTGGCTGAGAAGTGTAGAATCTTAGATTTGGAAAGGACTACAAGGATGATCGAGTTCAACCTCTTTGCTAAGCACGAATACACAACTAAAGCTATCTTGGAAGATGCCCATTCAACTTTGGTTTAAAGATCTCCGGGAAAGGAAAGTTCACTAACCTGCAAGGCAGTACCTTGTAAGATACAGCCTGCATAGGATCAGCTTCTGTAACTCCAAGGAAACTCTTAGGAAACAGAGGGACCCCTTTCCTACCAGGGGGAGCAGAGCCCGCTGGTCACTTGGACAGCATGGAATGCACATGTTCTTGTACTCTTGCAGGTCTTTGTAAGCGTAGGACAGTCAGAGGAAGAAGAAAAGTCCAGAGTGAATGGAAAAATCTAGAGTGCGGGGTACTTTAGTTCTGTTATTTCCATGATAAAAGGAACTTTTTTTTTGGAGGGGGGAAGAGCAGGGTTCAAGTGCCTAAAACAGATACATCAAAGATACTAGCAAGTGATTGCCTGCCTGCTGAAAAGAGCTGGTGCTGAGAAGTCTTCTGTCCCGTTGTTGCCACGGCTGGGAACGCAACTACAGGGCCTTGAAAATAAGGGCGACTCTTTTTCTTTGCCCTAATGTTACTTCCCCACTTAACCATAATGGGCACCTAGCACAGACCCTGTGGGAAGGTCCCCTGGCCACAGGACTCGATAGCTTCTGTGTCAGTGGTGTGGTGGATCCATTCTGAATTCTAGTCCAAACTTTAAAAGATGTCCAGTCTTCTGAATCTATTTGGGGTAGGGGCCAGCACTCTGGATTGGACTTAAACCTGGATTGGACTTAAACCCACTGATGTGGAAGCCACCAACTCCCACTGTTTCCTGGGAATATTTTTAAAAATGCACCACTGAAAATGGCAAGTATGCATTAATTGGCTCCCCATAAACAAATGAAGGCTGGTGAGGTATTTTATGAGTGGAAGGGGTTCTTCCTCCCATATACCTATCACCAAATAGGGAACAATATCCTAATCCTGCCTGATGTTTTTAGAAAATCGAGTCTGACTGAGGCTTCACAAGTGTTGGCTTTTGGGCAAAGGTATTTTTAGTGCTGATGCTTGGGTACCAAAGCTGTTAATGTACTTGCAAAATGTGGAAGTGTGAAGGGAACCTCAAACTGTCTTGCTGAGATGCGTCTCCTGGAAGATTCTTGCTGCTGGATTTGACAGCCCGTGTTTGATGGAGGGGATTGAGGGGAGAGGGTCACCTTGGCTGATTGTAACCTCTTCTTCTGCTTTGAAATGCGTCAAATCGTGACTTGGAAGGGAGTCTTACTTTAACCCAGAGGTAGACCACCAAGCAGATGATGAGAAATGATGCGCCAGAAATGATAAGTGTCACTTCCAGTCACCATTTGTGAGCAATTTTAGAACTTTGTTTTAACACATGGAGCGGGATGGGGGATTGAGTTAAGCTGCCATATTTATGGGAGGTTTGGGCGATTTCAGGCCAATCTTGGGAGAAAAAAATACCCCAAAATCAGCTAGACAAAAGAGAAATTGAAGAGGAGTTTGAGGGGATCTCGAAGGGGTTTGAGAGCTGCAAAACTGGATTTTGAGGGCTAGATGTGGTCCCTGGGTAACTCTTGCCCTATCCCTGCTTCACCCCAGGACCACCTTAAAGAGGCTGATACGGCGCTACATGGCTTTTGCTTTTGCTTTCCAGAGGAAATTGTGCTCTCAGCCGCCCTGCCCTCGACTCTCAGCTTTCCCACCTTTTGAGTGGAGAGAATCAGAGGGATCTTCTATTTGCCGTAGGATCCCCCTTCGGACTTCCTCTTTCATTGCGGAAAGGTTTGGGAGAGGGGGGCCTGGTGTGAGGGTGGCAGACGCTCTTCCCGACAATCCTTCTAGCCCTCACGTGGAGCAGCTGAAGGCCCCCGGAGGGGAGGCTTTGATTGCTCTTCTGTTCTTTGCTGTCGTTGCTGGACGGCTGGCTGGAATAACCCGAGGGCTGCAGGGAAAGAGGAAAGGTAACAGGTGGCGGGTCGAGTGGGGTGGGAGAGAGGAGCAGGGATGTGGGTCGATGCGGTACTGTGTCGACCCACATTTGCTTCACTTCGGGCCTAGGTTGCTTCTGGGTTCGTATTTACTGCAAACGGGAAGATGCCTGTTTCATTACAAGCGGTGGAATTACCCAAATCGTGCTGGCTCTGGGTGGTGCAAATTAAACCTCGTCCTTGCCCAGAAAAAATAAGTGAGCATGTAAGTGTTCCAAGAGAGGAGAACTGTCCTCCTCCTAACATCTGACTTGACAGGGGCTGACACGGTGAGTTAGCTTTTCTTGGAGGTTCCCTGCCTGACCTGTCCTATCTGATCAGAGAGAATATCCTGTGGAAGAACTGTTTCACGTTCTCCGTCTTGATTATCCTTTTCTGCTGCACTGGACCTCTCTTAGGTGGCTAGGTGGGGTTTAGTTAGTTTAGTTAAGGGACTGATTAATTACCTAATTAGTAGAGTTACCAGGCAATATAGACAGATCATAGAATTCTAGAGTTGGAAGAGACCCCAGGGGCCATCCAGTCCAACCCCATTCTGCCATGTAGGAATACACAACCAAAGCACTCCTAATGGCCTTCCAGCCTCTGTTTTAAAACCTCCAAAGAAGGAGACTTCACCACACTTCCAGGCAGCAGTGTATTCCACTGTCAAATAGTTCTTACCATCAGGAAGTTCTTCTTGAAGTTTAGGTGGAATCTTGTTCTGTAATTTGAAGCAACGGCTCCATGTCCTAGTCTTTGAAGCAGCAGAAAACAAGCTTGCTCCATCTTCCCTATGACATCCCTTCAAATATTTAAAGAGTAGATAAAGAGATAGCAGGAATGGGCAGGGTGCAGCCCTGCGTCTATCTGGAGTTCCCCAAGAATGTTATTTGTGGCCCCTGACACCTCCAGAATCCCCAGACCAATCTTTTTCTGTCCCCCCAGAAAGAGAGTCTGAATTACTGTGCCTGGAAGCCTTCCAAATGCAGTAGTTTACTTTTTAAATAGGTTGCAAGTAGAACAGAAAATACCCATCTTGGGAACCAGAAGCGAACTTCTTGCGCTTTGGGGTTTGGTAGGTTGCTTTATTTTCCGTTAGCCCACATAGTCTTCAAGGGGTGCTAGGGCATAAAAGTGGCTCCGAAACCTACCACAGTTGCCCGCCTGCCGCCCCCCCCCCCATATACAGGATACTACTTGCCTTCATGACCAGATCTTGGAAATCGTGCAGGCTGGGAGAGCCTGGGAGTTGGAAGTCCAAAAAAGTAACTTTCCTAAGTTCCACTGTGACCCATTAAACATGGTCTTGGAGCCTAATTCTGCTTCCTATGGAATTCAGCTTTGTGTTTCCTTTTTTTAAAGCAAAGTTTCTTGGCAGAAATGGGAGGAAAGAAATGCTTGATGCAGGTCCCAGCTGGACCAGGAATTCAGTGTCTGCTGCAGAGCTTAGTGCCTCACCAGCGTGTTGGCAGATCCTTCTCTGGAGGTGAGCCAGGGTTGTCCAGGAGACCGAGAGCTTCGGGTGGAGCTGGGCAGTGGTCCCAGTTCAGGCTCAGGACTTTCTAGGTGGCCCTTGGTTTCTCTGAGGCTCAGTTACTGATCTGCATGATAATCAATTACAACAAGGATGAAAGGGTTTATTATGCATTGCACAACACTTTTGCTGTTGCATAATTACAGCTAGGAATGGAAAAAATGGGCTTCCCTCTCTTGCCAGCTGCCACTTCTTCAGGCTTTTTACACACTGAAAGCAACATTGCTCCTGGCTTAGTTTTGAGATCTGAGAGTTGGTCAGGGGGTATGATCCACCACACCCCTTTTCATCTTGGCTCCGGATTCGTTGGGCATTTCTGCAGAGCAGAGCTGGGAAATCTCTAGTCCTCCGAATCCTGATGAACTGCTGCTCCTGTGATCCCTCATTAGTGGCCTGGCTGGCTGGGGTGGTGGGAACCACAGTCTAACACCTGGAGCAGTGGTTCTGAAACGGAGCACTGGATGTTGTTGGGCTAGAACTTCTAGAAGTTCTTAACCAGCACACCCCATGGTGTGAGGTATTCTGGGAGCTGGGAGTCCACAGACACCCAGAGCTTCTCTACTTGAAAACAACTGTTCTGTAAGGTCACAGATCATCTGCTCCGGATCTAGAAATCTACTTTCTCACTCTAGCCCCTTTTGGCTACAGAGACAAAACTTCTGAAACAACCTCCTGTGAATTTTTCACCAGGAACTGCAGGTGGATAAGCGTGGCTTGGTAGTTTGTTGTTACTACATGTGTAGAAGAGGTTCAGGATCAGGTGGTTGTTGTTATTTGCCATCAAGTTAACATCAATTTATGGTGGCTCTGAGAATGAAACATCTGCAAGAACCCTGATCATCAGTAGCTCCCCTCCTTTCTTACAAACTCAGGACTATTGTGGCTTCCTCCATTGAATCAACCCATGTAGTGTGGTTTTCCTTTTTTCTTACCGCCTTGCTAGGCATTATTGTTTTTCGAGTGAGTGATGTCTTGTTGTGATATGTCCATAGTACAACAGCCTCAGTTTAGTTACCTTGCCTCCCGGGGAGAGTTCAAGTTTGACTTGCTGAAACATGTCCAGAGGAGGGCGACGAGAATGCTGGGAGGCCTGGAAACCATGCCTTATGAGGAAAGGCTTAGGGGACTGGATATGTTTAGCCTGAAGAAGAGAAGGTTAAGAGGTATGTTATAGCTACATTTGAATACTTCAAGGGATGTCCTTTGGAGAATGGAACAAGCCTGTTTTCTGCTGCTGCAGAGACTAGGAAGGACACAGAGTAATGCAGAGCTTTCCAAACTTTTCTTGTTGGTGACACACTTCTTAGACATGCATCATTTCGCGACACAGTAAATTCAGTTTTACTAGCAAACCAGAGGTTAAACTAACCCCTTATGAGAGATACAGATACATGCATAAATTGTAATAACAAAATGTATGGGGATACAACGTATCTCATGAAAAGCTTTCATATATTTTTTAAAAATATATGATTTATAAATAATAACATACAATTCCAATATTGTAGGCAACACACCTACACACTTCAGGTGACACACTAACGTGTCACGGCACACCATTTGGAAAGCCCTGGAGTAATGGCTTCAAACTTCAGGAAAAGTGATTCCATCTAAACATTAGGAAGAACTTCCGGATAAGAGAAGTTCAACAGTGGAATTTGCTGCCTGGGAGTGTGATGGAGTCTCCTTCTTTGGAGGCTTTTAAACGGAGGCTGGATGATGATCTGTTGGGAGTGCTTTGATGGTGTCTTCTTGTATGACAGAATGAGATAAGACCAGACAGCCCTTGTGGTCTCTTCCAGCTTTATGATTCTATGCTCTAGAACCCATTCATTTGTCCATGGTAGAACTCTCCTCCAGGACCATGCTTCATATGAGTTGATATTCTTGCTGTCATTTCTCTTCACTGTCCAGCTTACATGTAAACAGATATTAATCTGGTGTACTATAGAGGCAAGGAGACCACACTCTGAACCAGCATGACTCTGTTTCAAAATTACGCCCCTCTGTCGAGGTTGCATTAACCATCTAAGCTGCCCCGGGCTCTTTATCAGTGGTTGGAAGCTAGTTAACAGATTGGTTAAGAAAGAAGTGAACGAGCCTTAAATGTGGTTAGCAGTGGTGCTAATGTAGTACTTCACCATGATGATAGACTGGCAGAGGAACTTGTGCCGCAGATGGGATGGCGGCTGGAAGAAGGGTGTGATCCTGCAGCCTGTGCACTAAGCAGTCGGTAGAGTTTTGTGTGCAACAGCTGTAAGATAACTTAATGGATGCTGCTCCAACAGCTCTCGCCTCAGTCCTGCTTGCTTGCTGGCTCCAGAGAGTTGCTGACTTCTGTGATAAAATCAGAAGGGATCTTCTTTTGATCTTACAGTTTGGCCGAGCTGTAAGGACTTTTCATTTCATTTCTGGATGGCCGGGGCAGAGAGTTAGGTTTTCTGTTTCCACAGCAGTTAAGAGACAGATCAGAATGACTGATTTGAAGGGTTGAGGTAGTAAACCGCAGACACTGTGGTGGCTTCAGGCTTAATATGGAAAATCTAGAAGAAAGATTCCTTTCCATTGTTTTTTTTTTATGAAGTATGCAATATGATTTCTTTGTTTTAAACGGGTTGCTTAGAAATGCCCTGGCATATGTATACGTTCTCTGTCTCAATTTTTATTCAGAATTAAGGCAGTGGCCAAAATCACACAGCATATTCTAAAGTGAGAGATACTTGGGTAGTGATTATTTGGAAATGAGTTCAAATGAACTTTGGTGGAGGAATTTTTTTGGTTCAGTGATGGACACCTTGAAGTCTTCCAGATACTGTCAGACTGCAGCTCCCATAATCTCTCATCATTTTCTGTGCTGGCAGGAGCTGATGGGAATTGCAGTCAGGCAACACTCAGAGAGCAAAAAGTTTCCCATCACTGTTCTTGGTGAACATGCACAAGGCTGGGCTGTGAGATTTTGGCTATAGTGCAAGCTTTGAACGGGGCTGAGGTGCCCCAGAGGTCTCCACCAGTGTGAACATGAGACGAATCGTGCTAGATCAGACCAGTGGTCTCTCTAGTCAAACATTTGTTTACACCATGGCCAACGTGTTTCCTACCTGCATCCCTTAAGAGGGATAGAAACTTAACAGAACCCACCTGCTTGAACTCTCCAGCATCTGGTGTGCAAAGACATGAGGCCTCTCTGGTACTAGAGGGAATGTATATATGCATGTGAGAGCCAGTGTGGTATAGTGGTTTGAACATTGGCTTGTGACTCTGGAGACCAGGGTTCGACTCCTTGCTCAGATGTGGAAACCCACTGGTGATCTTGGGCAAGTCACACTCTCTCAACCTTACAGGAAGGCAAAACAACCCCCTTTGAAATAACAAATCTTGCAAGAAGACCCTGTGATAGGTTCACCTTAGGGTCACCATAACTCAGAAATGACTTCATTTTTAATTAATTTTATTGTGATTACATCGTATAAAACAACATTTCTTATTGTACATTTTACCGAACTATTACCGCTATCTTCCACTCCACTCTGGATTTCAATAGTGTTATTTCATTGACATATCAACATTATGCATCGCATTGCATTTGTTAACATACAAGATAGATCCTGCTCTTCGACCCTACTTTACATGTTCCATGATATTCCACTGATTTTTACTTCTAACTACTCATGCTACCATGAATTAAGAATTATTACCTGTCAACACCCTACCCATTTCTAGAACAATTTGCCATTCTTTGTTCATGTCATCATCCGATTTTCCTTTTAATCTCTGAGAGACTATATCTGCATTCCGATTTTCAATAAAAGTTGCCCACCGTTGCTCTATTGTAGGTATCTGCTCAGTTTTCCATAGCCTTGCCTTTCAATACGGGCTGTCGTAATCATATACAGCATTATTTGCCAATATTTCTTTGCAACAGTTCCATCTAACACATGTGTCATATTTAATAAGTACAGTTCAGGTTTCTTATCAGTTTGAACCCTCAATATTTTACATATCAGATTATGTATATCATTCCAATATTTTTTAGCCTTAGGACATGACCACCGCGTATGAAATAGTGTTCCGACATTCTCCTGACACTTCCAACACTGACCTGTTCCCATATTATATATCTTCTTTAATTTTTCTGGTGTCATGTACCATCTATGAAAAAGCTTATAATAGTTCTCTTTTAGGTTCTGAGCTGCAGTAAATTTTTGTGTCCGTTGCCAGCTCTGTTCCCGGTGCTCTGATTGAATTGGATGTCCAACATTTTGAGCCCACAATATCATTGCTGATTTGACTGTCTCATCTTCTCTTTCTTGATTTAAAATCTCCTGGTATACATGTGATAGTAAATGAGGCGGGTTTTCCCACAGTAACTTCAACATTCTTCCTTGCTCTTTTTGTTCTGTTCCATAAGTTTTCACATCCAACTGGAATCTCTCAGTTAACTGTCTGTAAGGGAACCAGTTTAACTTTATTCCTTCTGATTCCAATTTTTCTCTTGATTTCATCTTAAAAAGATTCAGATTTGTCATTTCTAATATGTCATCATAACACAGCCACTTATCTGAATCAGACCATCTTCCAAAGAAGGCTTCTTGAGGGGAGACCCATGTAGGTAATTGCCTAATGTTCTTATTCTTGTAGTCAGTCCATATTTTAAGTAGTGATTTTCTTACAAAATGATGAACAAAGTCTTTGTCAACCGCAGCTTTCCCATAGAACATATAGGCATGCCAACCCATCTTTAAATCAGCTCCCTCTAATGTCAGCATTCTCGTATTTTGAAGATTCATCCAGTCTTTTATCCGTGTAAATGCCACTGCCTTGAAATATATCTGTAAATCCGGTAGACCCAACCCTCCTCTTCTTATTGAGTCTGTCATGATATTCCATTTTATTCTTGGTTTTTTCCCTTGCCATATAAATTTAGTTAAATCTCTCTTCCATTGTATAAAAGGCTTAGTAGTTGTAATAATAGGAAGATTTTGGAAAAAGTAATTCATCTTTGGAAGTATGTTCATTTTTATGACTGCCACTCTTCCCATCAAAGATAGTCGCATTCTAGTCCATTTCTCCAAATCCTTGATTATCTCTTTCCATTTTTTTTCATAATTATTCTGAAATAGTTCATTATTTCTTTTTGTAATCCAGACACCCAGATATTTTGCTTTTTGACCTTTATTAAAACCTGTCAAATGCTCAAGTTCCTTCTCTTCTTTCTCCCTCATGTTTTTTGTTATAAGCACTGTTTTTTCCTTGTTTATCTTGAATCCAGAAAATTTTCCATATCCTTGAACAATATCCATCAACCTTTGAATACTGCTAAGAGGATCATCCAGAAACAAAACCAAATCATCTGCAGATGCTCTAAGTTTGTACTGATATTTCTTTATCTGAAGTCCTCTTATTGCTTTATCTTCCGTTATGGCATTATTAAGTATTTCCAATGTCATAATAAATAACAGCTGAGATAGGGGACAACCTTGTCTTGTTCCCCTGTGCAATTCAATCTGTTTTGTTCTCTCTCCATTAATAATCAATCGTGCCTGTTGTTGACTGTATATTGCTTCAATCCAAGAGATAAATTTGTCTCCGGCTTGCGCCTGTTTAATGACCGTCTTCAAGAATGACCAATTAATCATATCAAAGGCCTTTTCTGCATCCACAAATATCACTGCCAATTTTCTTTCATTATGTTTCTCATAATACTCAGTTATATTTAGCACTGTCCTAATATTGTCTCGCATCATTCTCTTTGGTAAGAAGCCATTCTGGTCCTCATGTATATTTTCTTGAAGAACCTTTTTAAGTCTTTCAGCCAGAATTGCAGCAAAAATTTTATAGTCTGTGTTTAGTAATGAAATTGGTCTATAATTCTTGACATCTGTTAAGTCTCTTCCTTCTTTTGGTATTAGAGCCACATTAGCTTCCTTCCAGGTGTCGGGTATTCCCTCCTTTCTTATCTCATTCATTGTATTCTGCAAAGGTATCGAAACTTCATGTTCCATTATTTTGTAATATTTTGCAGTAAAGCCGTCTGGTCCAGGAGATTTGTCATTCTTCAGATTCCTAATAGATTCCTAACTGTCTCCATCATCGATATGGGTTTGTTCAGAATCAATTTCTGCTCCTCGTTGAATCTCATTTTGTTCATTTTTTCCAAATATTCTTCCATTTCTTTTTGTTTTTTCGTTGAGGAGATCAAACTCATTAACTTCATGTAATATTTATAAAAAACCTGTTTTATCTCCTCCTGTTTTGTAGTTTTTCCATCACCGACTCTAATCTCCGTAATAATATTTCTAACCCTTCTTTTACGAAGTAAACTGGCTAAAAGTTTAGAAGGTTTATTTGCCTGTTCAAAGAAAGTATATCTCACTCTTCGCATCTGTTGTTCTATTTCCTGCAAATTTAGTTGATTTAATTCAGCTTGACAAACCTTCATCTGTTGTCTTATCTTGTTGTCCATCGGTTTTTCCCTCATCTGTTTCTCTAGTTCTTTCATCTTCCCCAGAATCGAATCTTCAATCTGTTTCCTCTCTTTCCTGATTTCCACGGACCATCTGATAAAGTTTCCTGGCATCACAGCTTTACTTGCATCCCAAATTATTTTCATTGGTAATTCCGATGTCACGTTCTCCTTAAAATAATTATTTAATTCTATTTTTGCTTGTTTAATGTACTTCTCCCTCTTGAATATCTCTTCATTCAATCTCCATGTCCTCTCTCTGTCTATAATCTTAAATTTCATTTGCAACGGATTATGATCCGAACATAAATTTGGAAGAATGTCTATATCCACTGTTTTCAACATCAAATCCTTAGATGTCAAAATCATATCAATCCTAGACATTGATTTATGTCTGTCTGAGAAAAAAGTATATCCATCTAAGTGTCCATTTTTATATCTCCATGTATCATAAAGATCTAAATCATCCATCATTTGGAAAAAACTCTTAGGCAGTTTACAATTGTTCCGGGGGACTAACTTCTGTACTGTTCTGTCCACTTTTGGATTAATAACTCCATTAAAGTCCCCCAGAACGATAACTTTTGTGTTTCCTGTTTCTTGTACATATTTCTGTATCTCATTTTGTATTTTGGGGAAGAATTCTCCTTTAGCTCCATTAGGTGCGTATACTCCAACTATTAATATCTTGTCCTGTTTCATATTTACTTCTATCCCCAAATATCGCCTGTTGTTATCCTGAAATTTTTGTTGTGCACCATATCTTGAATTGACGTATATCAGTACCCCCCTTTTCTTCTGATCAATCGTAGCTGCAAAGCAGCTACCCAGTTTCGGATTTCTGACATATTTCAAATCTTGAGTCCTTATTCGAACCTCTTGTAAACAAATTATATCCAATTTTTGTTTTTCCAAATGATGAAATATCTGTCTTCTTTTATATTCAGAGTTAAATCCTTTAATGTTCCAAGAGTATATTTTTAGCCCCATTTTATCACTTTTATATTAAAATTATTTATCCTAATTTTCCAATTAATTCTGTATATTTTCTGCCGCCGAGTCTCCTTCCTCTCCCAGTTCTTGTTCTTGTACTGTTTCTTCTTCCACCTCTTCTTCTTGTATCTGTTCTTTTCCCTCTTTTCCTTTTTCTTCTTCCAACAATTCCTGTTCTTCATCTTTCTCTCCAGCTGTAGGTCTTTGTAAATCTCTGTTCAACCTTTCCATCATTTCTTTGGCTTTAAAAACTGAGTTAATCCTATATCTCTGCTGTTTATACATAAAAGAAATGCCTTCAGTCTTCTCCCATCTGTAATTGATCTGTAACTTCATCAAAAGATTGGCCAGAGGTTTATAATCTTGTCTCTTGAGTATTTGATATGGTATGTCTTTAAAAATTCTTACATCTTTATCTTCAATCTTAAATGTTCCTTCATAGCTCCTCTGTAATATTTTGTCTCTGATAACTGTCTGAGTGAAGGTTATTATAATATCTCTTGGTAATTTTCTTTCTCTCGCTATTCTAGAGGATACTCTGAACATTCTGTCAATACAAGCTTCCATCTTATCTTCGTCAATGTCTAGATATTCTGCCAAAGCCGGAACCATTTTTTCGTATAAATTTTCACCGCTAGATTCAGGAACGGCTCTAAATCTGAGACATCTTTCTCGATATCGTAACTCTTGCAACGTTATTTGGAATTCCTCTTCTTGTTGCTTCCCCTTTACTTCAGTCATTTCTGTCTATACTTGTGTAACTTGTTCCTTTATTTCTTTGGTCTCAGTCTTTATCTTTGTAACATCCTTAGTTAAGGTTTCAAATTTCTTCCCCAGTTTATCGATTTCATGCTTCATATCTGTTCTCGTCTCTTTTCTTGTCTCCTTTAAATCCTGTCTGATGTCTTTCTCTGTCTGTCTTATGTCCTCTCTGATGTTCTTAAGTTCCTCCATCATCTGCAACATTAAATCTTTCTGGGGTATCTCTGTTGATGTTCTCCTTACTGGCTGGGTAGTCGTTGTTGCAGCTGCCGCCACCGTTCCCTTCCTTGTTCTTGGTTCCTTTTGTACTTTCTTGACAATAGAATTTTTCTTCCAAAAGTCTTGACCTTTATCTTTGTTGTCCTGGCACTTGTCAATTCTATAAAGTCATCTTAAATCTCTTAAGAAAAATATACAATAAAACACAAAAACATACAAAACAATATTATCTATATCAGCCTATACCTTATTATATGCACTCTAAATTAATCCAAAAGGAATATAATTTCAAAAGATAAATAAATGAATAAAATCATTTATATAAATCTGAAGATTATAGCTCAAATACTTCAAAGTAATTATTTCTCAAAATATATATACAAGAATTGTTTTTGGTACAAAAGCTTCCCTTTAAAAACAAAACTTACTCTAGTTCACTCCAACTCACCCCTCCCAATTCTTCTAGGCTGGCTTTTGAAGCTTGCTCTCAACTTAGTAAACAGCTAGCAAGACCCTGAATATAAAATCCAGCCGCTTCTCTGCGTGGGAGCGGGTGTTCCAGTAGCCTCTTATCTTCAGAAAAGTTCAATTTCACATGAACAGTTCAGCCCGGTCTGTAATCCTGTAGTCATTGTTCTGTAAATGTTAATGTCTTGTAGTATCCTAATTTCGTCCAATTCTGAGGTTCATAAAAAGTTCATAAAATTCTTAAGTTCTTAAATGTGAAAAATCTGTAAAGTTCTAAAACATATATTCATGAAAAGTCCCAAAACAAAAGTTAAGTTCTTTAGTTGCTTCTGACTTACGCCTTGTTAAATCCCATGGCATCAGTAGGTCTATTCATAACAAAGAACCATTTACACATAAGTAAATCCCAAGGCATCCGTAAGTCTACTCGTAGGTAAGAGCCACTTCCAGCAAGGTAAATCCCAAGACATCAATAGGTCTCCTCATACGTAAGATCCACTTACATCTGGGTAAATCCCAAGGCATCAGTGGGTCTACTTGTAAGTAAGAATAACTAATACCTCTGTAAATCCCATGGCATTAGTGGGTCTACTCGTAGATAAGAGCCAGGTTACTACTTTTAAAATCAGTTTCTATTTAATTCCATTGTCCACTAAGAAAAGGATCCAAAATCAAAATCCAGGTGCCAAAGACAACAATTAGCTTCAAAAATCCTTGATGAGCTAAAAGAGACACGGAGATTCCTCTTCATCAAACCACCACACCAAAGTACATTTTCCAACAAAAAAAACAAGAAAACAATTTACAAATCCAAGTTAGTTACCAAACGAAGTATTAATCCAGAGGAATGTATTTATGACAGCATATAAATCCACAAGTCTCTCTGTTTTGCCAAGCAAAACTAAAAGAAAAAAAAAGAAGTCTCTTTAAGCAAGAAAGCTGAATCAGTTACTTGAAATCTTTACCTTCCAATGTTAATCCCAGTCCAGTCCAGTCCAGTCCAAAAAAGTCAACTCTTTAATTATTTGTAAAAGAAACCGTATTATATCCAAAGAAATAGCAAAAAAGAAAAGGAAAATTCCAGCCTCGCACTCACCAACCCGGTTACAGTAGCTTTAAATTGTCAGCCCTTTCAGTCCAACTCACAGCCTTCGGGGTCTCTTTCTAAAGCAGCTCACTTTCAGCGAATGCAGGTCTGTACTTCTTGCTATCTTAAATAATTGTAATCCAGATGGGGTTGCTAATTGTAGTCTCTGTGTGTCTTCTTGATTTAAAAGTCGATGGCAGCACTTGTGCGGCTAAAGCGGCGAGCCTGGAGGTTTCGTCACGGTCCTACGATCCTTCACAGCCCCTCCGCTCTCTCCTTTCAGAGAGAGCTCAGCACCGGCCTTCTGGATCCCCTTCGGACCTTTTCGGCATCCCCCTTACCGAGGGGACGTCTAGCTCTCGAACCGGCTGGAACCAGCAGGTGGAGATTCGGAATTGCGCAGCGCTATTCTGAACGACCGCTCACGTGCGCCATGCGACAGGAAGCTCAGAAATGACTTCAAGGGACACTTCAGCTGGCCTTCCACATTTGGTAGGGTTAGGGGCTCAGGACTCCAGCAAAAGTGGAAAATATGCAAATATCAAAAGTGTGTTTGTGTGTGTGTGTGTCTGTGGGAAGGTGGCTGAAGCCTGGTGAGGAGAGCAGGCACCCAGGGTCCAAACCAAGTCTAGGAAAGGAGAGGGAAAGGGAGTGGGTCAGTGTGGGGACCCTATGCTTCCTCTCTCTCTGTTTCTCCTACTTGCTTCCTTGGGATGTGGCAGGGTATCGGAAGAGGCCCTTAGCTGGCCAGGCAGGGGCTGGTGATAGTGGAAGAGGATGAGGAGGATGGGAGGCAGGTTTTTGAAGAACTGTACAACCTGATTGGAACCCCTGCGAGGAAAGCTTCCCCCGGCAAAGAGGGGCAGGAGGTGAGGGGACAGGAGTTGGAGAAACTTGCGGATAATCAAATCCGTCAGTGGTAAATCTGCATAAGTGAGGGACGACTACACAACAGCAGTGTATGTTATGTACGTATGTATGGCAGGGAAGATTGGACTAGATGGCCGCTGCAGCCCTGTACATGCTATGATTCTGTGATTCTAGTAGCCAGTGATGACCTCATCCTCCCAAATTTAATCACTCATCTTAAAACTGTCCTAACTGGCAGCTTTCACATCTTCTAGCAGCAAATTCCAAAGTTCGGCTATGTGCTAAGTGAAGAAGTATTTCCTTTCGCGTTACTTTCCCACCATTCATCTTCAACCTGTGACCATGGTTTTCTCACTGAAAATTGGATGATGCATTCCCTTCGCACAGCAGAAGGGATAAAGGGATATCAGCACTGCAAATCAAAATCTCAGAAACCGGACCATCAGTTCTGTCTGAACTGCTTCATGTGTGTGTGTGTGTCAGAAATGGAGAGAACAAACCATTCCCCGTCAAGACCTCAGATAAGAGCTTTTGCATCAGCTTGGTCACAGTATTTTTCAGTATATAAATAAAAACTCAGTATGGTCTCAAACAGAGCTTGGAAAAGTTGCTTGTTCAGCCATTTTGGCCAGGCAGTTTTGGGAGTTGTAATTAAAAAACAAACCCTAACTTTTCCAACTACTGGTCAAAGCCGATGCTTAAAGGACATGCGTGTTCTTTCTAACCATTCAGTTGTCTTCTTGTGCTCTGTGGAATGAGAGCAGGGCAGATAGAGCAGTACTTGGAGAAATGCCCGCAACAGTGCAGGAAACATAGGCTGGGATCTTGGTGACGTGTTGCGTTAGCAGAGCTACTGTTACTGCCCTGGCTAGCCTGAGCTTGGGAGATATAAAAAGATATCTATTGATATCAACAATTCAGCCTCACACACCCATTCCCCTCCACGTGCTTGCGAGGCCTCCGGACAAGCACGCACACTGGCTCGGCCGATAATATTCCAAAACAATACAGGCAGGCCAGAAATAGCCGACTCGCAGCTTCAGGAGACCTCAAAGGCAAGCACCTTCATTAATTATGCACGCAACTTTCAAAAGATCCTCTGCCCCGTGCTGGCAGCTTGACGATCGAGCTATACAACGCTCAAGTACTCCACATTTGCATACTGGCTACCCTATTGATAATTTGGCTATAATTCAGTCATTCAAATTCTGACCTTTCGGAGATTTTGTCTCCAGCCCCAAATCCACTGTTTTCCCCAAGTCCGAACTAGCCCGCGGTCACCATTCTCCTTATAAAAACCCCTGACTTTGAGCGCTTCCTGGGATCGCTCTCGGCCTCTATCCCGCCTTGCTGTCGCTTTGTCCAGCGAGCCTTCCCCTCAGCTCCACGCGCTGAGATCCACGCTCCCCAGCTTCTCCGCTTCCAACTGGGCTTCAGGACAGGTGAAGTATCACCCAAACCAACAACTCCTCTAAAAATCCCTCTATCCCACTCCAACCTTTATTTCCTTAGTTATCTTGCGGGAGTGTGCCGCATACACTGTTTGATTGTGTTTTTAATAAAACATCATTTATTGTTTCAACTTCTGCGTGCTCCTTGACTCGGCCTGACCCCGTAAACATAGGGTCCAAGATCTCGCTACGTTACCCTGCCTCTCGTATTGCTAGGCTGTGCTCTTGGCTAATTTCCTCAACTTATATAATTGAGAGCGCATTTAGGTGTCCCTCTCGGGACCCCCAGAAATCAGGGTAACACTACGATAGGTTAGTTGGTGACCTCAGGAGGGATAAGGCCCATGGGCACAGTGCTCATGAAGCAAGTCAGGCACTGGAGAAATAGGCTGCCCTGGTCTGGAAGGTTTTCATGGAATTTTCATGGAGCCATGGAATCACAGAATTGGAAGAGACCCCAACGGCCATCCGGTCCAACCCCATTCTGCCATGCAGATGGCCATCCAGCCTTTGTTTAAAAACCTCCATAGAAGAAGACTTCACCGTACTCTCAGGCAGCATATTCCACTGTCAAATAGCTCATTTCTGTAGGAATTTCTTCCTAATGTTTAGATGGAATCTCTTTTCCTAAAGTTGGACCCTTTGCTCTGTGTCCTTATCTCTGGAGCACTATAAAACAAGATTGCCCCCTCTTCCATATGGCATCCTTTCAAATATTTAGACTTGGCTATCATGTCACCTCTTAACCCTCTCTTCTCCAGGTTAAACACTCTCAGCTCCCTAAGCCACTTCTCATAGGGCTTCATGGTTTCCAGGCCTTTTATCATTTTGGTCACCCTCCTTTGGACCTGTTCCAGCTTCTCAATGTCCTTCTTGAAGTGTGGCGCCCAAAACTGGACACGGTACTCCAGGTAGGGTCTGACCAAAGCAGAATAGAGTGATACCATCACTTCCCTCGACCTAGGGGAGGTATTTTCCCTGCTTTCCCTCTTTGTTGTTATGCAATCCTGGAAAAAGTGCTGCTGCTGGCCTAGGGCACCAACAGGATTCTGCTCTTGGCCTGTGGAGGTAAAGAGGTTCTGGAACTGTGTTAACAGTTGCTTCAGTCTTTTTATTTCTGAAGCCTGTAAGAGGTGTGGTATTTTACTCCCCAGGAAAGGAAACTGTGGGGCTGTGTGTTGTTCTCTGCCTTTACTGTAAGGATTTTTATAAGCCTAACGGATAATGAGAGAGCCAGAATGGCATAGTGCTTTGAGCATTGGACTATGAGCCTGGAGACCAGAGTTCAGTTGCCTGCTCAGCCATGGAAAGCTACTGAGTAATCTCAGCTCCCAGAAAAAAAGAACACAATATGTTTACCTTAGGGTTGCCATAATTCAGAAATGACTTGAAGGCACACAGCAACAAAGGGTAATGGCCTGGATCCTGTGGGTCAGCCCCAAGTAAAGTAGACCCATTAAATCAGGGATGGGCAACTGTCAAGGATTAGGGGACTACACTGGCCATCCTAGGAGAAATTGGAGGGCCACACATCCTTGGAAGCATTTTTTTCACCAAGTTTTTGGCCTTCTTTGAGCTGTTTTAGGTCCAAGGGAGGTTTTTAAAAAAAAAAGAAAAAGAAAAAACACAATAAGCAACCCAGAAATTAACTTCCAGGTTGTGTCCTATAAGACAAAGAGGTCTTTTCTGGGCCTAAAGTGGCCTGGGGATTTAAGAAAAAGTGGTGAAATTGCCCTCCTGCCTCCTAGGGACATATGAGGACAAAAATATTTTTGAACAAAAAATTAACCAAAAAAATAGGGGAGAGGCAGGAGTCGTAGAAACATTCCTGGGAGCCACATGCAGCCTGTGGGCCCCCTTTTGTTATGCCTCCGTTAAATTCAGTGGCTCTACTCTAATGAGGACTCGCAGTAGGCTTCAGGCCAGTTGCAGGCACCTTGGGAAAAGTGAACAGACAGGGAAACTTTACAAAAGGGGTTTTGATTCATTTCCCTACTCCTTTTTGGGACACAAACCTATACCACATAGATCTGGACAGGCAGGCAGGCAGGCAGAGAAAACTTTTATAGACTAGTAGACTTGCTTGCCAGGGTGAGGTATGTGGTTTTTTCCCTCCTTTTCTTTCTGTCTTTCCATCTTCCTTCCTTCCTTCCTTCCTTCCTTCCTTCCTTCCTTCCTTCCTTCCTTCCTTCCTTTTTTTCTTTGTGAGTTGATGAGTTTCTCATAATAGAAATGGGAATTTTTGGTTTTCACACAAAGCTAGGGCACTTCAACGTTATCCTGATGCATTATTAGAAGGTGGCAAGAGTTAAAAAGTTAGCTGTAGGGGCTTTGATTAAAGTCAATGTGGTAGCCGTGCACAGTTCTTTGTGTTTGACTAAATGTCTGCAACATAAAGGATTTCTTGTTATTTCAAGTGTTTCTCTGCAGTATACACATGGTGACGGCATTGTATATACAAATCTCACAACAACTGAACTATGGCCCTGAAAGATTCATGAGAGCCGTTGGGCAATCATCATCTCACTCGACTAAGCCTACAGGGTAGGAAACCAAGCTTCCCTACCCAGGTCTTTCCACTACCCCGACTCAGAAGAGGCCACGTAACCTACGAAAATGAATACGCTTCGGAAAGAAAGAGCTACCGGAAGGTGGGGGAAGGCAGCAATTATGACACAGATGGAACCTCACAGTTGTCATTTTAACAGTATAGGTAGCAACTGAGTGTTAAGAGTTTTTAAAAATTCTAGATGAATAGTGAGAGGAAATACATTGCTCCAGGACCAAGAGCAAACTCTCTTTGGAAGTCAGACTAAATTATCATACTTTGGACATTTTGTGAGATGACGTGGCTGACTGGAAAAGATAGTAATGCTGGGGAAAGTGGAGGGCGGTAAGAAAAGAGGAAGAACATGTTATGGTTGGATTCACTCCGTCAAGGAAGCCACAATTGCCTGACTTTGCATGACCTGAGCGGGGCTGTTAATAACAGATTCCCTTGGAAGCATTTCATTCCTAGGGTCGCCACAAGTCAAAGCCAATTCTTGACACATAACTTCAACAAGTAAAAGCATCGCAAAGGGAGCAGTTTTTATTAGGAGCTCAATGTATGTGAACAGGATATCTGTTCATTCCCAGGTGTGACTTCTTCTTCCTTTTCCTTCTGTTTCTCTCTCTCACACACATACAACCTGTCCTGCAGAAATAACGTAATTACTGTCCATGTCTGTGGCCCTCCACTTGTAATTTATCCCTAGCTGTAGAGGCTGGGATGTAATATAATAATAATAAAATACACTCAACCCTCTACATTCACTAGAGTTAGGGGCAGAGGACCCCTGCAAAAGTGAAAAAATCATAAATATCAAAATGTCTGTCTATCTGTCTGTCTGTCTGTCTGTCTGTCTCCCTCTCCCTCTCCCTCTCCCCCTCTCTCCCTCTCTCTCTCTCTCTCTCTTTCTTTCTTTCTTTGTTTTTCTCTGTGTCTGTGGGACTGAGGCATGGTGGGGAGAACAGACACCCAGGGTCCAAAGCGGATCAGAGAAAGGAGAGGGAGAGGGCGTGGGTTGGCTTGGCAGCCCCGTACTTCCTCTCTTTCACCCATGTCTTTTCTTGGGTGTTGGAGGGCATCAGGAAAAGGTTTATGGTGCTGAGAAATCAGGCTGTGGTCCATCCTTAGCTGGCCAGGAAGTGGTTGGGAGAGGAGGAGGGGGACCAGAGGCGGATTTTTAAAGGGCTGTATGGCCTGATCGAAGATGCCAGGAGGGAAGGGTCCCCTGGAAATGGAACGCCTGAGGTAGGGGGGCAGGGGTTGGAGGAACTCTCAAATAATTAAATCCATGAAAGTCAAACCTGCAGATGTGGAGGGCCAACTGTGAATACAATAATGACAGCTTTGGAAAACGCTGTTTCCAGGGACAAACTATGTGGTTTGGGAAGTCCAGAGTATATTGTTAAAGAAATGATAGCTGTCACTAGCCACTTACTTTGCTGTTACTCTGGATGTTTGTGTCATATAGCTGAGAGCAGTTGATGATCGTGTGCTTTGGAATAAATTTGCTCTTCTTTCTTTCCTTTTTATTAGTTTATATGAAAATTGACTCTTGCCCACATATCTTTCTGACAAAAGTTATTGCCTCTGAGTTGCACAATGGACAACATAGGTCAATGATTCTTTTGTGTGAAACATAGGTGTGGCTTTTCAAATGAATTCATAGCAGGTACTAGTCCACGAAAATCAATCATCATGTGCAGCAGTGTTAGTCATGTATGACGTGGGTGTAGGGATTAGTGGAGGAAGCCCCTTGAAAAGCTTTTCTCTGTGGATCAGCTGGAGGAAATTCTTCCTTGCCAGAGGAACCAACTTGTTTCAGCCTTGTTAAACTGCTATCCTTTTAGAGAGGGAGAATTGGACCTTGTAACACCTGGTTCCTGGTGAGCTTTACTGCTGAGCTTGTACCTCATTGTGCCCAACAGGCAGTTATGTAATGGACCTGACTTCAGATTGCTGACTTTGGCCGTGGGCCCTTGCTCCCAAAAAAATGAGGCCTCTATTCTAGCCAGTTTTTCACGTCACCAAAAGTACCTGTCGGAGCCTGCAGCTCACCAGGTTGTAACTGGGTCAGGAGTTACCCGATTACCTTGCTGGAGGGTGAAATAAGACTCCTGTCAAGGGCTTTTGCAGAAGGGCAGTAATGACTTTTTTGGGGAAAAAGTAACAGTGATATAAAGGAATATGTAAGGTCCTGGCTAGAATGCTGACTTTGATGTGGTAAGGGGGGCACTAGATGCAGATGTTAAATAGACAGACTTCAAGATGTCGTGCTTAAAGCCTAATATTTGATATGATCAAGGGACAGTCTCTTTCACTGTCATTTGTGTGACATTCTTGATTTACTCAAGGTACCAACAGCCACCTTGGTGCAGTGTCTTGAGTGTTGGATTGAAACTCTGAGAGACCAAGGTTCAAATCCCCACTCGGCCATGGAAACCTACTGGATGACCTTGGGCAAGCCAAATTCTCTCAGCCACAGATGGAGGCAATAACAAGCCTCCCTTGAATAAATCTTGCAAAATCTCTTAGGGACACCAGAAGTTGGAAATGACTTGAAAGTCCACAACGAAAACACTAACGAACCTTACTGTGGCTGCCTCTTTTCTTCACATTTGCAGCAATTTTATGAGTCAGGTTTCCATGATCCATGATTTACTGGTGGGGAGATGCAGCTTATTTTGACATCTCAAAAGACTGAACAATGAAACTTTGCTATGGGAAGGAAATATTAGACTGCTCAAAATAATTTGATGCCCCAGCACACACAGTTATGCTGACTGGCACGGGATGCAATTCCCTGGGAAGTTCTACCCCTAGGCTCTTGTGAAGCTCCCACTTATTTCAGGGAGGGCTTGTGCGGAAGAACTTCCTGGTGTATTAGACCCATGGTTCCAATTTGTCTGTCTCCCTCCCCAGTACCCCCTCTCTTTTTATATCCAATTATTATCTTGGGATTGTCGGAGGATTCCAAACTGAATTGCAAAAAAGTGGAAAAAATGTGGCCACTGAGGGGCACTGCTTAGTGAGAGCATCCTATTAAAAGCAAAAGTCGAAAAACTTCCTTCTTTCTTCAGAAATTTCTCTGTGTGAATTGTATGTTGCAGTCATCGTTAAAGTCATGTTTGCAGAAGTCTTAAAGACCCAGCTGGCAAAAGATATTTTTCTTTCTGTTCAATGCAGAGACTGGAACACTTAATTTCCGAGCAGAGAAATGTTCTCTTGTTTGTTAGACTACAGTTGTTTATGTGCGTATGTGTGTGAGTGTGTTTGTGTATGTGTTTTAATTTGAATGACATGCTCTGAACAATTGTGGCTGATATCTAATTTATCATGAAAAACATCACCAGTGCCCTCCCCCTATGATATGACCAGGGGCCATCCCTGAGTCTCAGGTTTGGACCCTGAAATCTCAGTGCCAGAGATGCTCCTGATCTGGCCAAACTGGTCAGGAGGACTGTCCCAGGAAAAGAGAGGGAATTGTTCTAGATGAAAGGCTACTCATGCAGCCTGCCAGAAGGCACAATTTATCTGTTCTACCTTTCCCAGTTTAATGTTTATTTTTGGGAATGGTGGTAGTAAGAAAAAAAATCGTAGGATCGTAGAGTTGGAAGAGACCCCCAAGGGCCATCTAGTCCAACCCCCTTCTGCCATGCAGGAAGACACAATCAGAGCGTTGCTGACAGAGGGCCATCCAACCTCTGTTTAAAAATCTCCTAAGAAGGAGACTCCACCACACTCTCAGGCAGCAGCATAATCCACTGTTAAACTGCTATTACTGCCATGAAGTGCTTCGTAATGTTTAGATGAAATCTCTAAAGACATGGAAGGGCACTATTTGTTCTTTCAAAATGAATCCCTGTTGTGTGTCCCAGCACTTTGTAGTTCTAGACTGGTGTGTGCTTTCAACATGGCTTTCTCTACAGCAGCAGCCAACTGTGGAACTCCCGGCCGGGGGAAGTTCAGCTGGTTCCATCTGTTTCAAGCGTCAATGGGGAAGTTAAAGTTGTGGTATTCTGCATAACCTTTTGTGTTTGAAATTGCTCTATTATAATCATTTGTCTTTAAGTTAGTTGAACGACTATTTTTAGTTTGTTTTAAAAAGTTCTTAAAAGAGTATTTTCATTTGTTTTTCATGTTTTTATTTCTTTATTGCCTAAATATCCTAAAGGCACGAGATCCCGTCTGATCTTGGAAGTTCTCTGCTGCACAGGGAGGCAATATATAAATAACAGAAAGCCAATTAATAAATTAAGTGGGACTATCAACCATTCCCTTGCCAGTCCAGTCAAAATTGTGAGTTGTTTTCCTGTCCATGTTGGCCTTCCTCTGGGCATTAAAACCAGCCAGAAAGGGTGACCTTGAGTGAATAGATGGCTTGTAGGGAAAGAGTTAAGCATCTCTGCTCCTGCTTTACCCACTCTCCTCCACTCTCTTTTGTTTAACCTGCAAACAGCCCATCTTGGTAGGTCCTTTTGGGGAAGGGGGAGAGGAAATCATGCCATGATCCATCATGTGTGGTTTTGACTCTCTGTGGGACGTACTGGGGAGCTTTCTGCCCATAGCCATGCTGGCAAGGGGACCCCATCAAGTTGTAGGTCAAAAGACAGCTTTTCCAGGCTTTGGGTTAATGATGTATGGTGACTCCATGTAGCTTTCCAGTTACAGGGGCTGGCAATTGAAACTGACTGTTCCCTTCTTAGCTTAAAGAGCCTCTCTTGATCCTGAACATGTTTGGGCTTGGCTTACTCTTATTTGGAGGACTAAACTATACCTCAAAGATTGCCTGTGTTCCCATCATGTGTTCATATCTAAATTGTTCCTTTCTGTTCAAAATAAACCTTAGTTTGCTGTTAACATTGAAATCAGCAAACTCTGATTTGCACATCTCTTTTAAAAAGCAGAATTGGAGTCTAGGATCAAACTATGGTTTGCAACTTTGGTTTGGCGGGCATGTATAAAGCATAGATTGCTGGACCAGATTGTAACAATAAAGGGAGAAGTATCTGACTGAAGATGTTTGGAACGATATGAAATACCACATGTGTACTGGACTGAGTCACAGATAGCATACTAGGCTTAGTGGCCCAGAACCCAAATTGTGAAGTTTCCGGGTACTTTGACCCGAGGCAGGAGTTGTGTGTGCCCTCTTCCAACACCAACTATCTCTTTTGCATGTTTGATTTCCGCGGACTTCCTCTCTCTGTGAAGTGTACTGGCTGGAGCTAGCTGATATTATGCAGCTTTGCTGTTTTCTGTCACTTCCTGACCTTATTCCCAGTCAAGCCGAGGAACCACGCACTCCCTCGCCCTCTCCCCCCTTGGGCGAGCCTGTAGTGCTGTTCTGTCCTGCGGATATTTGGAACTCCATGTTAGCAAAGATGGGAGTCAGAAAAGCAAAGACCTGTACCTCAGAAGTCCACGTTTTGTAAGATGGTAGGACTAACATCTTGCACAATCCTAGAGTTCATGTTTTGTTTGTTTTTTAAATGCGGAAGGTTTCAGGTTCAGTTCCCTGAGTGTGCAGTTTAGCAAAAATGAGGTCATGGGTGATGAGAAAGGGAGCTGTCTTTTGCCTGAAATCCTGCAGAACCGCCAAGAGTCAAAGTAGACAGTTGTGAGAGAAATGGACCTATGATCTGAGATTAGTATGCGGGCAGCTTTGGCAGGAGCTTTTAGGATTATAATTCCCAGAATCCCCGGACAACAGAGTATGGTTCTGAATATTGCAGTCCAAACAAATACCCTTTCCAGGTTCTGCCCAAAAGTGCATGTAGATCGGGGTGGAAACTGCATGGGGGGGGACACCCATTTTTCTGTCTTCTCCCTCTGCATGAGCTAACTTTCCCCAGCAAAAAAACTTTGCATTACTTCTTGTTACCATTTTAAAAGGAAAATAAAGAGAAACAGAAGTATTTGAAGGAGTAGGGGTTCTTGGGAGTTGGAGAGGGCTTTTTATGCACGCATGGGGGGAAGATCTGCATGCAATTTGCAGATAGAAATAGGCTGAAAATGGCACCAAATGTCACTTTGAGGGCTCTGGGGGACTGGTTGGGAGCTTCACAGGGCTGCAAAAGGGGGGCATAAGAGGAGCCCCGGGGGGTGCTAAAGGAGACACAAGGTCTGCAAAGAGCCCATGGGTTGGTTTTTTCCGTCCCTGTGCAGATTTGTTTGTTCATAATGTCCGTTGCATCCAGTCCAGATGAGCTGGACCAATGCTGTCCCCTTGCATTTTTGTGTTTGTCTGTTTTTTGCAAAAAAGCATGCAAAAAACAGTGTTTGAAAAGAAGCACAGAAAGTAGAGTGGTACAAAACAAGAGTCCTCTTGGGGGAAGGAAAGAGACCCATCTTGTCTATCCATGTGTTACCAGCTGGCTGTATTCCATCCACTTGAGGTCTGAGCTCCTGGAATTGGTTCATCATCCCTGGAAGCAGAGCGTGTTCTGTTCCAAACTGCTTCCCAGGTGGCTGGCTGTGCTCCGTTTTGCCAAGCCTTGGAAATCAATGTGTTGCATTCTGCTTTTCTACTGCCACTTAGTACATGTTTTTAATTAAGCTTTACAAGGTCTGTGATTGACTTCATTGCATTTTGTGTCATTCTTATTGATTTGGTATTTTATGTCAGTTTTGTCTTCTTTAGCCCCCTGAGCCGTCTGGAGGGCAGAAAGGCATGATATGAGTCTCCTTCCTTCCTTCCTTCCTCCCTTCCTCCCTTCCTTCCTTCCCTCCTTCCTTCCTTTCTTTCTTTTAAGGCTAAAGAAATAAATTCTTCTGCTGGAATTTACACCACCCTGCAAATCCTTTTTATGGTTTGGTTTTTTCCCCACTAATTGTTTGCTTTCCACAGCTCAAGTAGAAAAACCTGTTTGGGGAGTTGTATGGATGGTACAGAAGTTCAAGAATTTGATTCCTGTTTTTCTGCACCACCATAAACATTGATGTAGACTGCAAATCTCCATCGGCCTTGAAAGCACCAATGTCATTCTTATCCCAGGGCTTCAGAAATGTCCTGCTGCAAGGAAAGCCTTCTTTTGCCTGCTTTGGCAGTGTGCTGTTTGTTATGTTTACGGTTGTATTTTGTTTAGTAGCACATGATTACACACCTGTAACACTGTCAACAGTACAGTTAGAGGCTCATTTCGGTTTTTTACAGTGTTGTATTGGCAACAGCCAGGTGTCACTGGCCAGACGTTCATAGGCCCCTGTAGCAACTCCTGTCTGCTGGTAGCCGTTTTTTATTGTTATGGGCCTTCATCTAGGTGACTCATTCGGAGGTTTTTCCTGTTAAGATTTATTTAGAGAAGATTTGCCGGTGCCTGCCTCTGAGGTTGAGTGAGTGTAAGCTGCCCAAGGGCACGCAGGGGGTTTCGATGGCCCAGCAGTAATTCAAACTCTGGTCTCCCAGAGCCATCGAGTTGGGAGAGACCCCAAAGGCTGTCCCCTTTCTGCTGTGCAGGAAGACACAGGCCATTTCCGCAATATTATAGTGCGATTATTCCACTTTCAACATCCTATGGAATCCTGGGGTTTGCAGTTTCGGGAGGGGCCGGTTGGCCCCTCCCGAAACTGCAAACCCCAGGATTCCATAGGATGTTGAAAGTGGAATAATCGCACTATAAGAGTGTAGTGTGGAAATGGACGCAATCAAAGCAGATGCCCATCCAGCCTCTCTTTAAGCCTCTGTCCTAGTCCATTGACCGCACCATACTGGCTGTGTCGTGGTAGGCAAGGCAGATTTCAAATATGGAGGGATTAAGGGGAAAAAAACCACTTGCCCACAATTTCACTCTGAAGGAAAAGAAGTGTGAAGTTGATTTCATACAGACGTCATTAACTTGTTATGTGACGTACTTTCTGAAAGAGGACCCAGTGCAAAGCTGTCCTCTTGTCCTTCCTTTGACTGGCAAAGAGCTTTTTGTTCAGACAGGCCTTGGGCAAGTTATTGGGTCTAAAGTGGAGGTGGTGTACTTTGAAACGTTTTAGTGTGTTTATTAATGTGGTGATTTGAAGTGGTATTTTCATAGATGTTTAAATTAATGTGCAATTTTTGAAACAGTTTTAAAAATATTTTCATTGAAACAAACAATTTCGGTATAATAACACTACAACTTTCAAACAAAACATACAACAGACATGACTACTGTAACTAAAAAACTACCCTAAAAAAACCCTCTACAGTTAATACAAATACTGTACATATAATGTTGACTTCCTACTCCCCAGACAATGGTTGCAATTCATCCTATAGTTCAGTACCTCAATAGTCATAACTATTAATTCTCATTCTTATACTAATTGGTATTTCAGATAATTATAATTTTATCCAAGCCCCATAAATCATCTATTGAAACAAACAAAACAAACAAACAAACAAACAAACAGTTCTACTAGCATTAATCTAATTTTATTTCTCAGTCAAGTCCTTTTACGGCCTGTCTTCCTTCAGTCAGTGCTAAAAATGACATAACCCTCTCCCAGTGTTTTTTCTATTCAGTAACAGAATGATCTCTTAATGTTTGTAACATTTTTAAAGTTGCAAAACTTCCTGCTTCGGTTTCATCGTAGCTGCTTACTCCTTGTGTTCGGTGAAGTCCGGTTAGTTCATTTTGCTTCCTAGAAATTACTGACCTCTTTTAAGGTTGGCTTTCTTTGTTTCCTAAATGTCGTGGCGCGAAGGGGAAGGGAAGGGCCTTCCCTGCCTGCTGCGTGTTCAGGTGACGACACTGACGCCTCCGTGCCATTTTTGTCCCCCACATAAAAGGAAGGCCGGTAACACTCCTGGGCGTGACTCTTGCCGAGGCGCTCCCGCGGCCTGGAACAGCACCCCCTTTCTCCCCTTCCCTATCTGCCAGTTTCAGACTTAAATTCTCGCTTCTATTATTTACGTAAAGAATTTGACCCTTCCCTTTGTCCCCCGATACTGGCTTCTGATTCCGGCCTGTCTAAGGAGTGTGGACGGCAGGGGCGAGCCAAGCGCAGCCTCAGGGATATGCGCGGTTTTGAAGGCTTTTTTATGTGGCCATTGAATTCCCACAGGGGAGAAAAAAGTGAATTACCTCTTTTGGAATCTCCAAGAATGACGGTACAGGTTTGATGTTGTTGGTGTTGTTACTGTGTGCCTTCGAGTTGTTTCCAATTTATGGCAGCCCTATGGTGAACCTACCGTGGGATTTTCTGGGGCTGAGAGTGTGTGATGCGTCGAACGTCTCCCAGCGCGTTTCCGTGGCTGAGAAGGAAATCGAACTCTGGTCTCCAGGGTCATGGTCCAGTGCTCAAGCAATTACACCGTGCTGGAAATCCAAAATCCAACGTCTTCTTCCTGTCAGGGAACATGAGGGAATTACAGAGACTTGCTCGGGACTGTGCGTGCGTGCAGTTTTGAGCACGCCTCTGTAATTCTCTCAGGTTCCATATAGGAAGAAGGCCGGAGAAAAAGGACTGACGAAAGAGTGAACCTCGCATCAAAAGAATGGTGTATAATTTGCAACAATTAGGCAACAGTATACATGCAACAAGAATATATAATGGTAAATAATGTACAACAATTTAAATTTACAATTTAAGGTACATTTGAAATATAAATGAATTTTGTGTTTAGATCCCTATCTTCGAGATATGTCATTATGCGTTACAAATATCCCCAAATTAAAAAAAAAAATTCAAAATACAGAACACTTCTGGCCCCAAGCATTTTGAATTACGGAGGCTCAACCTCTAGACCTTTTAAATAGATCACAGGGCCCTCCTGAACCATTTAACATATCCCCCTTAAAAAAAAAACCTGAAGTGACGTTCTGGCATTTCCAGCCTCCCCCTCCCCGGCCCTTTTGGCAGTCTGCATGGCGTCTGAGGGGACCCAGGGGGAGTAAACGGGCCTCTGGGCCCACTGAAGTTGCCCACCCTCCCTTAGAAAGGGAAAATAGAGGTGGGTGCTGTCGGGAGACAGATGTTGTTTCCAGAGTTTTGAATGATAAAGTCCTAGTTCTCAGACTTTTCTTGGGAGCCTGGATGGATGGATGGATGGATGGCAGTGGTGCCAAGTCTCCCCAACCTTAAACTGTGGGCTTCCAATGTGTTTTGAAAGCCCCGCCTTTGACTATTTTGAGTCTCCCCCTTGCCCACAGTCAGTAAGGTTGGCAGGCTTTTATGTGTCCCAACCCATCCTCTCCCATCTTAATACTGAAAAAACTACATTTGTGCGAAGGGGATGAAATTGTAGATGCACAGGGTATATATTTTTCCTTATTTCTCCCCGCATCTCTCTCTCTCTCTCTCTCTGCCCTGGGTGTTGTTTTTCTTTCTTTGAAAAGGAGACTCTGAGCCTGTTCTGAGAGACCGTTCTCTTCTAACTGTAGGAGTCTGAAAGGTCTCTGTTTAGGCAATGTTTTCTGAAAAGCCCCAAACACCCTCCAGGATAATGGAGCCTGTCACCGCTTTCTCTCTCTGAGCCCCAGCTGGGGAGGCCGAGGTGGGGCACAGAATCCACAGTGCCTCCCCCTCTTAAAAACTGAAAGGACGCTGAATGCCTGTTCTGAGAGGTGGCTAGGCTCCCTCCGTTTTATTGCCCCCCCCTCCCCATCATCCAGAGCCAGCTTCAGATTTGCTTCAGATTTTGTGGGCACCGGATGCCTGGTGAGGGATGAGGGAAAACCAGTGAGAAGCTTGGAGTTACAGGGTTTTGTAGCTTGTTCTCGGGATGGCTTGGACCCATGCATGAGCTGTGTCGAAAACGGGCATAGTGTAGCTGGTGGACCACATGCTGACCCTGAGCCCCACTTTTGTGGCCTTGAAGCCCCCCCCAAAAGTCATGCAAAGCTCCCCAGTCTCCCAATGTTCTTTAAAAAGAGTTCAGCATGATTTTCAGACCATTTGTGCCCACAGACCACACGGCAAGGTCCTGAAGTACCTCCAAACATGTGAAAATACGCTCGACCCACAAGCAGCCCCCTGCCTCTGTTGTCAAATACAGAAGTTGCCTGCTTTTTTGGAGATGTGTTTTTTGATGTTTCACTCTTTCAACTGTTGTAAATTTATAGACATGCACTGTTCTTTCAGCGCAGGGTCTGGTGTTTCGCCAGTTTTTCTCTCCTTGCCATCTTCGTGTAGCGAGCCCCTTAATTCCTTCATGTTCTCTACAGGAAGAAGGGAAGGGGAGAAGAACAGATGAAAGACGGGGTTCCACTTTTCAACCCATTCCACTTTCTGACAGTGCTCTGGTCCCTAGCCCATCAGATAAGGGGGGAATACTTGTACCTCTGTTTACCTCTGCAGTCCCTCTGAAAATGGCAACGGGAAGTGTTGGGCATTGGGCTTGCTTGGGGCCGGTATCTGTGGGGAATTGCCCCTGGCTCTCATGCAGTTGCCTGCCTCGTCTTTAAGCCTTTGATGTTCCTGTGGGGTGGCAGGACTCCAGTTCAGGTCAAGTGGAACAGAAACTCCCAGCATGATTGGGACTAGGGTTCAAAGTTAAGACCATTGTGGGCTACCAGGCAGGATGGCTGCCTATCACTGCCTGTATCAGAGGCAGTATCAGTATCAGGTAGGGTGCAATGGCATCGTTTTCATCATTGTCATCGTCATCATTATCATCCTCATCTCTATTCTTGTACTTAATATGCCTTTCTCCCAGAGGTCGGAGGCTAGGAGGGTTGCAGCATATTCATGTATCTAATAGAAAGATAAATTTTAAGTATAAAATTATACATCGGTTTAGAACAGTCATCAAAACACCATTTCAAACTGAGAGCCCCACACCTCCATTGAGATCCAGTTAGTTATTCAAGGACCACCTGAATAAAAAGGGTTTTGCTAGGCTGGTGGAATGACAGTATAAGGGAGCTAGCATCATATTCTTGGGAAGGATGCTTCAGAATGTGGGAGCAGCCACTGAGAAGGCCCTCTCTTGTGTCTGTGGGATTGAGGGATGGGCCTCTCCTTGCAGATCTCAAAACCCAGGCTGGCAGATATGAGGAGGTATGGTCCATGGGGTGTTTTTTTGTTGTTATTTTATTATTATTGTTATGTGCTGCCAGCTCAGCTTGACTTATCACTACCATATGAAAGATCTCCAAGAGCCCTGGTCATCAGCTGCCCTACTCGCTCTTGCGAACACAAGGCAACTGTGGCTTCCTTGATTGAATCAGTGCAACCTTCATGTGGTCTCCCTCTTCCTACAGCCTTCTTCTTATGTCCTGATGCTAATCGGCTCTGCTCTCTGCATCAGGCTCAACCTCTGTCCCTCTGCTACTACATGGAACCCGAATCTGGTTGACAGGCCTAGGGGGATGCAGCAAAAAGGCAAAGTAGATCCTGCAAACCTAAAGGGAGACCATTCTTGGTCTGGGCAATGGTCCGAAAGCATGCACAGTTGTCCCTCCACATTTACGCATTTAGCTTTCTCGCATACGATTATTCATGGATTATTTGCCGCCGCCTCAGCTGCTGCCCTATGCCAGTTTTAACAGGGATTTATAAGTCTTGCCTCATGTTTCCAGTCTCTCTGCAAGCTTTGCAAGACTGTGAGAGACTGAAAGAGACTGCAAATATGAGGTAAGACTTATAAGTCCCTGTTAAAAATGGCGTAGGGCAGCTGCAGAGGCGGTGGCAAGCCCGACCAGCTGCCTGTTTCTGCCTTGCAAAGAAACCTTGCTGGCTTGACGGCAGAACCAGGCAGCTGGCTTTCTCCCCATTGTGGATTCAAATGTATTATATACTACACATTTAAATCCATGGTGGATTGAATCTGCAGATTGTAATTTTTTGTGAGTATTTTTTTTTATTTTAAGAAAAATAAAGTACATAACATAAAAGTGTAGGGAAAGGTAAAAAGAGAAAATGCTTACATTTTTATTTCTCTCCAAATTTCATTTACATAGTATTACTTTTAAATCATACTGATTATATATTTTTGGTTATATATCTTTGAATCTCATTCTCATTATACCAGTTGTTATTAATTATACCTATAATTAACATTTTCAAAATATACGATTAGTAATTTCATTCTAATTTCTATCTTTTCCAAAATAAAATATTCATAATTTCGTTATTATTTCTTTCCTAAACCATAATTATCCTTTCCTAATTACTCTTATTACCCTACATACCAATATGCTATCTATCTATCTATCTATCTATCTATCTATCTATCTATTTATTTATTTTTCACCTGTTCCACCCTAAATTTAACTTATCGCTATTGCTAAGTGTACCCAATCCCCAGAGCTCTTATACCGTGAATTATTCCACCTTCCAAAATTGTAACTCTTCTTGTGGAGGTGTGACAGCTTTTACTAACACCTTTTTGTGTGTGTGTGTGAGTATTGAGGGGGTGTAGAGATATTCAGGGTTTTTTTCCCCACTTTCAACAGGGCCTTGTGTCCCTAATCTCAGTGAATGTGGAGGGACGGCTGTACGGCCAGATAGGATCACGAGGAAGGCTGCATCACAGGTGCACTGATTCTATCAAGAAAGCACAATGCCTGACCTGAGTTTGCAAGACCTGAACAGGGGTGTTGATATCTGGGGCTCTTGGACGTCTCTCATTCAGAGGATAGCCAAATGTTGAAGCCAACTTGGCAGCACATAATGACAACAACCACAGATCACAAGGGTCTTGTGAGGCAGGGCAAAGGATCAAATCACTCTGGGCCGGGGGGGCAGCTAGAAAGGGCATCCCGCCCTCCCTCCACTCTGTGCTCTTGAGTGGTTTGCCATAACAGTTCCCTTGACTCCCACGCAGAGGCCAAGAGGCTTCTGCTTCACCTTCTGGCTTTCCAAGTGGCTTTCCAAAGAAAGCTTGGAGCCTTGTCAGAGATCCTTTGGCAGGCAGATTAGGAATGAGGAGGCAGCCTTCCCTGAAAGACAGCCAGGCCCCATCCTCTGGTGCGGCATTCAAGTGCCGGAGACGGCTGGGTTTCTCATAGGCCGTGCTCTCAGTTCAGCCTCAGCGATAGGGCCGTGCTATAAATCTCATCAGTCCCACCCGGAACAATTGGTGGGTCAGGAGTCACAGCTTGGTGGTGGCAGAGCCCACTGTTTCCTTCCAGGAAGCCCCTGCAGAACCCCCAGCCCCTCTGATTAAAAAAATCGGTGGTTGCGGAGTCACTGGGAGTCCGGATGGGGTCGATAATGGCAATCTCTAGTTGTGCCGGACTGCAGCACCCATCATTCCCCACCGACTTGGCAGGAGTAGGCCATGCTGGGTAGATGGACAAATAGTCTGGCCTCACAGATCTCATCTCATGTTCCTAAGGTGTGTGGGTGCCCAGCTGCTTCCCAGGTTTTAGAGCCTTTGCTGCAGATTTAAGGCCGGTCATATTAGGGATACTGCTCCAGTTTCCCCCTTTTACAATGCGATTGCAAAGAGAAGAAGCGAAAGGAAGAGATGAAAAAGGAGAAGAAAAGAAAGGAAGGGGAAGTATATAAGACACGAACATGGACTAGGCATAGACATTGATACAAGCTGATCGTATTTCCAAAAATACATTTTCTTGAAAGAACAGACCTTTGAGGCAGGCAAGTCTGTGAGGAAGTAATTCCTTGGCGGCTGGCTTTTGGAGAACCGGTGGCTCAATTTACCCACCAAAGCTTTACGGGTTTTATCCACAGCTGCAAAACATTGCCCTCTCAATCCCTTTCTCTCTTTTCTTTTGGGTTTTTTCTTAATGTAATGTTTTTATTTTTGGGAAAAAAAATCTCTTTATCACTTGTGAAGGACTGAATGTACCCTGCTTTGGCACAGATGCCGTGTACTTCCCGTAGGCAAGGGAAGGAAGCAGCTGTCTTCCTGGACTGAGGGGGATCCTCCTGGTCCTTTTGCCCTCTGTCAGGGGTGAGCTTGGGATCGGGGCGGGGGAGAGGAGTGCAGCCCAGAGGGCTGGGCTGGAATGGGGGAAGAAGGAGAAGACAGCATGTTGGTTGGTGTGTGTGAGGGGACTCCTTCTGTCCTGTTTTTCAATGCCATCATCAGCAATCGATGCTTAACACCATCTCTCTTGAGGCCGTTCGGTCCCTTTAAAGCCAGACCTGAACGGCAAAGGCAAGATGGATTTCCCTTTGCAAAATATTCACGACTAGCTTGAAATAATCGATTGGAAAGTGTTTGGAGAGCCAAGGTGGTGCAGCGGTTTGAGCGTCGCCCTGTCATTCTGAGGAACCAGGGTTCGAATGCCAGGTCAGTCTTAGAAACTCACTGGGTGACCTTGGGCAAGTCACGCTCTCTCAGCTTCGTATGAAGGCAAAGGCAAACCCTCTCTGAACAAGTCTTGCCAAGAAGCCCTGGGTGATAGGTTTGCCCTAGGGTTGTTATAAATTGGAAGCAACTTGAAGGCACATGACGACAACAACAAGCTTTGAGAGCGGCTATAAATCCACCCGGGGGACTGTAAGCTCTAAGCTCTTGTCGGAAGTGTTTACAACATAACTTCAAATGCGGGGATTTCTTTTTAAACATGAGGATTGAGATATGTTGGCATGTTGAAGAGGATGGGCCTCATACTCTCAGTTTTGCAAGCTAGAGTGTTAAAGAGCAGACTCAAATGTTTTTCAAATGCATGTCCAGCCATGTGCCCCTTGCAAAGTTTGTGCCTCAAGGAGATTTCTTTTTTTTGTTTTTTTTTGCATGTTAATTTAAACATAGAGATTCAGAAACATGAGTGATTTGAGGTTCTGTGTGTAAAACATCTAGTCTGATATGGCTGTAATGACTGAGATATCCTGCATCTTCTAGGGCCGAACATAATACCCAGCCCTTGCAGTTCTGCCCTAACTGCTCCCATCTGAGCATGTATATCTGGTTGGAAAGCAGCTACACACTCCCTTATGGACTCAGTGGACAGAGGTGTGTGCAGAGTGCCTAGGCAGCACCCATTGCACTTCTGCAACCGGGAGAGGTCCCTCTCCCAGATCTCCAGTGAGTATTTTCTGGTGGCTGCTGCCAGGCCTTCTTGCTCCTAGACTTTGGAATTCCCTCTCTAGGAAGGCTCGGGTGGTTCACTACTTGCTCACTTTCCACTGACAAATGAAAACTGTCCTGTTAGGCTTTTTAGGAATTGACTTCAGGGGCTTTTAATGATCTGTAGTTTTGCTCTTTTTGAGCAGCAGTGAACCAAAAACAGAGAGAGAGAGAGATGCACTGAACTGAGAAATCTTAAAAAAAAAAAGTACCAGAAGAAGTATTTGTAGCAGCAAGTGTAAACCAGCAACAAGAACAGTTGAGGACTCTGCTGGAGCGAAATGTTTTTCAGGCAGGAAGACCCATGAAGAAAGAGGGAGGTGACGTTACCTTCAGGACTCCTGGTTGCTTCTGTCTCAGCGGGCCAGTGAATCCATTCTGAGGTTTTGTCTGAACTTTAAAGGAACTGTCCACAGTACTGAATCCTGGTCGCCCATGCATGGATTCAGCACCTGGGCAGCTGCTTTACATTTGGACTAAACATTACAATCGGAGCAGATTTGGTGCCTCACTGACATGGAAACCACTAGCTACTGGCATGGTGGTGTTTCCATGTTTTAGATGTCACAGAAAAGTCCCTGTCTTGCCTTCTCTGTAGCAGCCTTGCTTGCTTTTGGGGGGGGGGTACCCACATTTCCTTACAGTGTAGATGCCCAGCATCAGTCAAGAATGTGGAGACGCTCCAGGATTTTTGTGGGAGGCCTGTGTGGAGCCAGCGTGGGGAAGGGGAGTGAGTGTTGGACTATGACTCTGGAGGCCAGGGTTCGAATCCCCACTTGGCTGTGGAAACTCACTGGGTGACCTTAGCTATTTATACTCTCAGCCTCAGAGGAAGGCTGTGATGAAAGATGAATAGGCAGGAGCAATGCAGATGCTGCCTCAAAGGCAAATATGGGTGGCTGGCAGCAAAAAGTTTTGGTTTCTGGAAGTTTTCAGATTTCTGGATAAGGGAGACTCAACCTGCATATCCAAAGTGCTGGTTATGACCTATGAAGTCCTACACACTTGGGTCTAGACCAAAGCTTTCCAAACTTTTTGTGTTGGTGACAGACTTTTTAGACATGCATCACTTCATGACACAGTAACTCAGTAAGTGGAGGCAGCCTCTCCACCTGAGCCTGGCCCATCGTTGCCCTTGCCAGGGTCTTCCTTGGCCCAGGGCGGCGGTGGCGGCAGAGGCAGCCCCTCTACCCGGACCTGGCCTGCTACCACTGCCACTGCCCTTGCTGGGGTCTTCCTGAGATGGCGGCAGCAGAGGAAGCCCTGGGGGAGGCAGCCCCTTCACCCGTTACGTTCATACGACACACCTACACTCTGCGGCTGACACACTAATGTGTCGTGACACGCAGTTTGGAAAGTTCTGGTCTAGACTGTTTGAAAGAGGATATCCTCACCTTTCCCCATGAAGCGTCCTAAGTTTTTGGGGTTTTCCAGACGAACCCTTCTCTCCATTTCACACAAGTGAGACACAAGTGCCTCAGAGTGTGGTGGAGTCTCCTTCTTTGGAGGTTTTTAAGCCGAGGCTGGAGGGCCATCTGTTGGGAATGCTTTGGTGTGTGTTCCTACATAGCAGAGGATTAGACTCGATGGCCCCAGGGTCTCCTCCAACTCTGTGATTCTATGATTCTAAGTGCATGTAGTGGAGACATGGGAGAGGGCCTTCTTGGGGATGCTCCCAGGCTGTGGAACTCCCTTCCGAGGGAGGCTAGGCTGGCCACCTCTTTGCTATTCTTCCACCACCAGCGATACTTTGCCAAGCAGACAGGATTTTGGCTGCTAGTGGGTTGCTATAGAAAGATCTTTTAATGGGAAAAGCTGTACACCACCGCCACTCTCCATGTCTTGTTATCTTTTAAAATGTGTTAAAACTGTTTCAATCCAGTACTTAGTTCTGGTAGCTAATTTGTTTATTTTGCATTGCTTTTTCAGGTTATCAGTGATTAAGGTTTTTTCTAGCTACATTTTGTTTTAATTCATGTGGCCCTGCACTGGGAGAAAGACAGAATAATAAATAAATAAGCGAGTATATATATTTTCTTTTGATTTCATTGTGATCTGTCAGACTGCTTTAAAAGGTGCAGGGCTGCCTTGGCATGGCAGTGCTACCATAGAATCATAGAATCATAGAATCATAGAAATGTAGAGCTGGAAGAGACCACACGGGCCATCCAGTCCAACCCCCTGCCATGCAGGAACACTCTCAAAGCACTCCCGACAGATGGCCATCCAGCCTCTGCTTAAAAACCTCCAAAGAAGGAGACTCCACCACACTCCGAGGCAGCATATTCGACTGCCGGACAGCCCTGACTGTCAGGAAGTTCTTCCTGAGGTTCAGGTGGAATCTCCTTTCCTGCAGCTTGAATCCATTGCTGCTTGTCCTGGTCTCTGGAGCGGCAGAAAACAAGCCCTCGCCCTCCTCTACATGGCATCCCTTCAAATATTTAAACATGGCTATCATGTCCCCTCTTAACCTTCTCTTCTGCAGACTGAACATACCCAGCTCTCTAAGTCTATCCTCATAGGGCTTGGCTTCCAGGCCTCTCACCATTTTGGTTGCCCTCCTCTGGACCTGCTCCAGCTTGACCATGTCCTTCTTGAATTGGGGTGCCCAGAACTGGACACGGTATTCAAGATGAGGTCTAACCAAAGCAGAGTAGAGTGGTACCAGTACCTCCCTCGATCTAGACACCATACTCCTATTGATGCAACCGAGAATTGCATTGGCTTTCTTGGCTGCCGCATCACATTGCTGACTCATGTTCAGCTTGTGGTCTATTAAGACTCCTAGATCCCTTTCACATGTACTGCCATCCAGCCACGTGTCCCCCATCCTATATTTCAGCATTCCATTTTTTCTACCTAAGTGTAGGACCTTACACTTCTCTCTGTTGAATTTCATTTTGTGAGCCTTGGCCCAGCTCTCCAATCTGTCCAGGTCATTTTGAATGTTGATCCTGTCCTCTGGCATATTAGCAACCCCTCCCAATTTGGTGTCATCTGCAAATTTGATGAGCATGCCCCCTATTCCTTCATCCAAGTCATTGATGAAGATATTGAACAGCACTGGGCCCAGGACAGAACCCTGTGGCACCCCGCTAGTCCCTTCTCTCCAGGATGAAAAGCAACCATTGGTGAGCACCCTTTGGGAACGGTCAGTCAACCAGTTACAGATCCACCTGACAGTAGCTCTGTCCAGCCCACATTTTACTAGCTTCTTTGCAAAAATGTCATGGGGAACTTTGTCAAAGGCCTTACTGAAATCAAGATATGCTACATCCACAGCATTCCCTTCATCTATCAAGCTAGTAACTCTATCATAAAAAGAGATAAGATTAGTCTGGCATGACTTATTTTTGAGAAATCCATGTTGACTTCTCGTGATTACCGCGTTGCTTTTTAAGTGATTAGAAACTGACTGTTTAATGATCTGCTCCAGGATCTTTCCGGGTACAGACGTCAGGCTGACTGGACGATAATTATTTGGGTCCTCTTTTTTTCCCTTCTTGAAGATGGGGACAACATTTGCCCTCTTCCAGTCTGCTGGAACTTCTCCTGTCCTCCAAGATTTCCCAAAGATTATAGCAAGCGGTTCCGAAATGACCTCTGCCAGTTCTTTTAATATCCTAGGATGCAATTCATCTGGCCCTGGAGACTTGAATTCATCCAGTGTGGCCAGGTATTCTTGTACCACCTCTCTACCTATTATGTGCCGCATTTCCCCTGCTTCCTCACCTGCTCCCCAACCACCAGGTTGAGTGCTTGTATCCTTCTCGGAAAAAACTGAGGCAAAGAAGGTGTTAAGTAGTTCTGCCTTTTCTCTTCCCCCTGTTAGTAATTCGCCATAATGCATTCCCTTTGTTTGACATGCCAGTCCACATTCTCTTGCATTATAAATCTGTTGTCATCTTGTTTTGTGTTTTTTTCAGGCCAGAAACTTGCACACCGGAGAGCTGGCTGCAGTAAAAATTATCAAGTTAGAACCTGGTAAGTACCCCTTGCTTTTAGATGTGCTTGTGATGGATTTGTCCTCTTAACCAATCGACTTATCACATCCTGAGACTCCTTTGGTCTCATACATGGGGAAAGGAAGGATATAAATGAAATGAAATGAAATAAGTAGTATTCCAAAGAGCTCAAGGCAGTTTCTGGTTTGCCCCTCACAACAACCCTGCAAAACTGGTCAGTTGACGGGGAGCCAGAGGGTACAAAATTAATTTCAGGGCTGAGTGGGACTTAGGTTTTCATTCCCTGGTCCAGTTCAGCGTTCTATGGTCTGTGTCCACACCGTAAGCTGTGTTGGGCTGGAGGCTACTGTTTTGGCCAATGCTGGCTCAAGAATTCCATGCTCAGCAGCAAGTTAAATCCAGGCTCTCCCCGCTCTTTGAACCTCATGCATCCATCTGTCTATTCTGCTATTCTGAATCTCTTGTTGTGATAGGCTTGGATGTTTGTTTTTTGAAATAGCAAGGCTTTCAAGATGCAGTCTTTTGTATTTCTGTGTGGAAAAAAATTGAAAAAGTCAGATGCCTTCCTGCACTAATTCACAGCACAGTTCACAACTTTGGTTTTCACTTCCCCTCTGTTTATTTTTCACTGTGTAACAAGTAGAGCTGGGACGGGAGAATCTGCAATAACTGGACTGCCTCTCCATCTTCATTGTGTCATCCCATCCACAATACCCACACATCTGGTATTTGTGAATTGGAGGACGTGGACCTCAGGCAGGCATAAATCTTGTCAGCTCTTGTTGAGACATTAAATATTGAGCGCATGCCTGTTTCATTTCCTGCAACTAAAATGTCAGAGCCGTCACGCTCCTATTTCACTCATAGGATGTGCAGTTGTCCCTGCCAGTGACCAATGGTTGGTTGGTATAAAAGTCACGATCTTGGGCACGTGTCTGCAGCCGACAGACCTTGATTTTACGTGTGCAGGCAATTGAGGGTGGCCACAATTCAGCGGTGGAGTCCCTGGTTTGCCTGTACAATGTCCCAAGTTCATTTCCTTGTCTTTTTCCTAGAAGGGACCAAGTAGCAGGTGAGGGAAGGTTATTACTTCTGCCTGAGAAGCTGGAGGTCTGTTACTTGTCCCAGCTGACAGGACTGTGCTAGATAGGCCAGTCATCTCATTGCATGTCAGGCAACAGCTTCCTAGGTTCATACACAGGGCTGGGAAAAGGGGGTTTTTTTTGGACTACAAGACCCTGAATGCACCAGCCTGCATGCTAGCTAGGGAATTCTGAGAATTGTATTCCAAAAACTGTGTTTTCTGAGCTCTCTCTCTATGGCAGTACCTTCTCATGAATGAAAATGTGGTGGTTGAGAAATATGCCATTAGGTATACGGAATGAGGACTTTTCCCCCTCCTTCAGTCTTCCCTTGTTTCTTTGTTTCTTTATTTAAAATTTATTCATTTATGTGCCACTTTCTCCTCAATTCTGGATTCAAGATGGCTTACAAATGGTTAAAACCAGTACAGAATAACATGAGGGCCAGTGTGGTGTAGTCGTTTGATGTTGGACTGTAGCCTGGAAATCAGAGTTTGATTCCCTGCTCAGCCATGGAAACCCAGTGGGTTACCTCAGACGTGTCACACTCTCACAGCCCCAGAAGACGCTGTGATAGAGTTGTCATAAGTTGGAAACAAGTTGAAGGCACACAGCAGCAGCAGATTAAAAACCACACTAAAACATCAGTATTTAAAAACAATTAAACAGTCTATACAGTTAAAGCCATGTATATTATGTAAAAGCCATGTGATCAAACAGCTTTGCCAGGTGGAAATTACTCCTTCCACAGCAGCCATCCTGCTAACCAACCTCTTTCGGAGTATTTTCTTTTAATTTTTTCAATACTAGAGCCCTTCCTTTCTGCAGTGGCAGATGATGCCGATTTCCAAGACACAGTTTGTAATGCTTCAGGCTGCTGTTCTTGTTGTTCTGGCTTGGACTGAGCTGCCCCCGCACGTAATGTCTGTTTTTAAAAGCCTCTTCATGTGGATTCTTTCCGTGTCGTTAAACCATTAACTTTACCACTGAGGGTTTGCTCGTGTTGTGCAGCAAAGGAGCACACCATTCACAGTGCTCAGAGGGAAGCTTAAGAAACTTAAGAAAATGAGAATATAAATAAGAATCATAAAGAAAAATCCTTCAGAATCAGAGCGTGGACCTGTCCAGCTCAACATTTGGGTCCCATAGTGGCCCCACCCATTGACTTTCCTCCAAAGGAAGCAAGAACTAGGGAGCACCCAATAAAGTCTGCCGAGGAAACTGAAGAAAAGAGATTTTATGGGGATGCAGAGATTATTCTTTTATTTGTAAAAATGTTTTGGACTGTGCTTACTTTTGAGGCCTTCCTCTGAGGCTATATTAAAAAAAAATAGTAAAAGAACAGGACATAAATACACAACAATAGATTCTATTTAGGTTGTAAATATGCATGTAAAGTCCAGGGGCAGTGAATTAATGCAACAATGATTTCATGGAATGTTTTCTTACATGTTGTTATATTATGTAAGTAAGTGTTGTCTTTTTGTGATTTTTGTATGGCTCCTGCAGAAGGCCTTAAGACTATACACAGGCTGAAATGTATAATCCTTCTCCACCCATAAAACACCCATCCTTCCACAAATCCCACAAGCAGGACATGAGAGCCACTGCATCTTCTATCTTATACAACCCAGCAACTGACACACACGACATCCTACCTTGGCAACCATCACTACTTCTTGTGGCAGTGAATTCCACAGTTTAACAGTTTGACTGTGTGAAGAAATCCTTCATTTTCTCCAACTTGAATTTCATACCTTTTAGCTACCATGGATGACCTTGCTGGGTTCTAGAATTATGAGAGGAGGAGGGAAGCATCTTCACACCCTGTATAATTTTGTACACTTCGATCACGTCTCCCTTTATAGACCTCCCCTTATTCACCTTTGCACCACACAATTCACAGAATACCCCAGTCCGGCATAGCCATGCCGGCTGAAAAATTCTGGGAGTGTAATAAAAAAAAAAAAGTGACTCTACCCAACTGTGAATCCCAGAGGTTTGGAAGCATGCTGCTGTAGACATCCACAGTTGATTGTACACAGAGCACCTTGATAGTTTGTGGTCCCCAGGAGCCTGAACCAAGAAATCTCTGTTTCAAATTGCAACCATAAATATGGAGGGGGGTTTTGGCAGGGTGCTTGGGGTGAAGACGTGAAGATATTAGATGCATCTTTGCATTCTGGAAAAATGCAAATAGCAGCTGATGGGGAGGGTGCTAATTCCAAGGGTTGGAGCAGGCAGGCAGCAGGGAGAGTATAACCCGTCTTCTTCCCCTTGCTGTGTTGATTGATACCCTTTTCTCCAAGGTGGTTGTTTGGTGCTAGATGGAGCTTTCCTCCCAATGCAAGTGAAACGAGGGTATATGTCAAATTACGCTGCCTCCCCCCCCCCCGCCCCGCATCTATACACTGCAGTAAAATTGGTCTTGGCTGCCTTCGGAACAGTTTGTGAGAATATTCTGCTTAAAAAATGAGAATCCTTAGGGCTCCTCAAACCTCATTTTCCTTGTGACCTGTACCCTCCTAGCCTTGAGCGGGACATCGTCACAACACAGCTGTGCCAGATCCTCAGGCAGCAGGGGCAAGCTGACCGCTCCGATCGGCAAGGAAGAGCAACCCTCCCCTCGCCTCTGTGCCCCTGCCGGTCAGCAGGGTTGGTTTTGCAATACCAGCTTGGGCAAGGGAAAATGGAAGTGGACTCTGAAGTGTCGCCTCTGCACCCATCTGTTACTTTTCCTCACTCCCATTTCTTTGACACTCCCAGGGCCTTAGCAGGATTCTAAGAGAGGAGAGGAGAAATTCTAAGAAAGGAGAACAGGTTCTGCAGGAGGAATGTTCTGTGGTCTTTCTGTGACAGCAGGATGAAAAAAAAAACAAGGCTTGAAGACATGTTGTCTGATCTGCCTCCTGGCATATGCGTGCACACACGCACACACGCACGCACCCCTGCCTGCTTGCAACTGAGCTTATTTTTCTGTCTGGTGTTTGAGCTTCACGCTTTTGCTTTTGTTCAGCTAAAGCGCTGTGGCTGCTATTTATACATTTCCCAGCCCCGAATCTGAGCCAGGAGTTCATTTGCTTCTGGGCCTGAGCTGAAAGAACGGTTTCTCAGCCTCAGGGCTCCGCTGTAGACTGTCTGCAGGGCTGGGAGGAAAGTGTGAGTGTGAGGCGAAGCCTTATCTGCATCCACGAAGCAACTCCACCGCTTGCTGTTTCTCTTGCTTCTTCACATGTGGGATTCAGAACTTCCGTTTTCAGGGTTTGTGGCTTCCAGGCCTGAACACCCTTTCCTTCCAGGCTGCCTCTTGGTATAATTTTTTAAAGCCCTATATCTTTGTAATGCAAGCAGAGCCGAGGTAATTGTAGCTGCCTCCTAAGTTACTGTTCGTAGAGCCTCATCAATGTGTGTAGAATGATACAACATTCTGTAGCAAAACAACAATGGATCCCTGCCCCCAACAGGCTTACAATTTAAACCAAACAGTGATGGTGGGCAGGAACAGTAGAGCGGAGGGAAGGATGAAAAGAGGAAGGGCTGTAGTTTAGTGGCAGGGGTTTGGCACGCACAGACTTTGGCACGCAAAAGATGCCACGTTCAGTGCACAGCATCCCCGGTTAACTGACTCTGATTGAGCCTTCGGAGCGCCTCTGTCAGTCTGAAAAGAGAGTCCCAGGCCGCATTGACAAAGACTCGGAGGTTCCTCCCGTCCTAAGTTACGCATGCAGGAAGCCCTGCCTTTTGATGCCCCCTTATCTGACGCCTTGCTCTTTGGGCGCTTCCAAATCAAGGACAAGTTCCATTAATTCCACGGGGGTTCCGCTCCTTCATCCCTTGCTTGGAACCACTTTTGTGCATGCACCGCTTGCAGAATGAGCTGAGAGGTTCTGCTTCCTAAATTGCTAAGCCGGCTGACAGACATTGCAAGCGTCACACATGCAGTTGATAACAGGTAACCTTCATGCTCCCTCCAGTACAGTAGATAAGTTTTGTTTTCAACCAATTCCATTTTTTGACAATGCTCCGGTCCCTAACCTGTCAGATAAGTGGGGGAAGCCTGTACTTAAAAGTTTTTTTGCCGTCAAAGATGAAGATTATGCCAGGGACTGGCAGTTGCTAGGTGTTAGGAGGCCATTTTGGCCCCCCAGAGAAATTGGAAAGTTGTATCCCCTGTTGTAGCCTGCACCCTTGGAAAAACATTTTGCTATCCGTGCCCCCCTTCCCAACATCTCTGGAAGGTTACAAGGGCAATTCTCCATGTTTTAGGCCCAAGCGAAGTCCTTTTAAGTCAAATAGCAAGTGACCCAGAAGTCCTAAAGCAGCTCAGGGAGGGCCACACGTGTCAGCAGTGTGATGCGGCAGCTAAAAAAGCCAACGCAAATCTGGGCTGCATCAATAGGAGTATAGTGTCTAGGTCAAGGGAAGTGATAATACCACTTTATTTTACTTCAGTGAGACCCCACCTGGAATCCTGTGTCCAGTTCTGGGCACCAAAATTAAGGAAGGATATTGACAAGCTGGAAGATATCTAGAGGAGGATGCTGAAAATGGTAGAAAACTTGGAAACCTTGAAGCCCTATGAGAAGTGGCTTAGGGAGCTGGGGATGGTTAGTGTGGACAAGAGAGGGTTAAGAGGTGATATGATAGCCACGTTTAAATACTTGAAGGGATGTCACACGGAGGATGGAACAAGCTTATTTTCCACTGTTACGAGACTCAGACACGGAGCAGTGGCTTCAAATTACAGGAAAAGAGACTCCACCTAAACGTTAGGGAGAACTTCTCGATGGTAACATCGGTTGGACAGTGGGACACACTGCTGCCAGGGAGTGTGGTGGGGTCTCTTCCTTCTTTGTGGCTTTTTGAACAGAGGCTGAATGGCCATCTGTCAGGAATACTTCGGTTGTGTCTTCCTGCTTGGCAGGAGGAGGTTGGGCTCAATGGCCCTTGTGGTTTCTTCCAGCTCTTAGATTCTATGAACTGTGCTGAAATAGCCACCCTTTCCTGCTAGGAGGCAACTGGGGACAACATTTTGGGGGGAGGGCTTGAAGCCACAGGGAGCCAAGAGGCCATGCTTGTCTAGTCTCTATTCAAGGCGGTAAGGTTGCGGGAAAAAGGTGGAGCTGAAGGAAGTGAGTGGATTCTTTCCCTCTACGGGCCTTCTCAAAATGTTGACAGGGGGGAAGTTCGCGCCTTTCCCCACCCCCCATTCATTTGTTCACCTCGGTATAGAGGCAAGAAGAAATGAGACAGGAGGATATTCTTTTTTATTTAAATCAAACGTAAAATACCCAAATTATAAGACAGCAATATTATTTTTGACTGTAGATAGACAATTCCAGGTATCTTCTTATCTTTCCTCCGCTCCCCCCTTGGATATAGTACATTTCATGTTTTTTTCCCCTAAGATACTTCAAAATTTTATCTAATGGTCTGTTCCTGATGTTTAACATAAAAAAGGCATTTATTTTTTTAAAAAACCCTCTTAGTACTGTGTATGCTGTTCCCTATTCCATACATTGTTTAAGTTGTGATTTATTATCCCCCATGTCTTATTCTAATCTAGTTTTTCTCATCAAACGTTTGCTTAAAAAACTTGCTGTTTCAACTTTCTATTTCTATTTCAACTTCTGATCTTTCAACGTGGCCTCAAGGTTGTTGTTGTGACCCCTGCAAGAAAAATCCCATCCAGTCTGGGGATCCCTGCTGCCTGCAAACAGGAGTATCGTGTCTCTTGGGTTGGGTAAAATGTGGCCCACAGGCTGTATACGGGTCCCCTGCCTGCCCAGGGGTCAAAAACTTTGTCTGCCCCCACATTTTCTGGCATGTTTTTTAGGCATGGAGGCTGGACCGTTTTAGACCCAGGAAAGACCTGTTTAAAAAAAAACCCAAAAAAAACCAGGAAAAGAACAAGAAGTGATTCCTCGCACTAGCTGTGATTCTGTGCGCTACTTGTGAAAAAGGCCCATATTGAGCCTGAATGGGCTTCAGACCTCTCCGTGCCTGCTAGTAGCCATTTGGGGGCTCCCCCCCCCAAGAGGGTACAGTGGCACGTGTGGACCTTGGGGGCATCCTTAATGGCTGATGTGCTCTCCTGCACTCCCGCAGTTTCTCACGCTTGCTGTAGGGTCATGGTTTTACTTTGAAACAAAGTGGAAAAGACTCGTTTCGTTTTTTACAGAAGTGTTATTTGTTTTGTTTCCGTTTTTGAAACTGGAAGTGACTTTCTGGTTACTTCTTGTTTTATTCAGAGAGACTGGTACAGCCCCCAGAAGGTCCTGACACTGGAAAAAAGGTCCCTGGCCTGCTGAAGCTTGCCAGAGTAGGGAGAGACAGCACAGTCCAAGCAGAGCCTGGACCAATGTTTTAGCTGAAGAGGAAAAGGAGAGAGGGAAGGAGCAGGAACTTCAAGGGACAGACAACACAGACCATCTAGAATCTTAATAATATACTCAGGATTTTTTTTCCCTGTAGAATAAGCCACAAGTACATGTGTGCACCCACGTGCACACACAGATGCACACACAAAGACCCAAGAAATTGATGGAGTATTGTGTCCTAAGCTCCTAGGTGCAACAGTTAAAATAGAGATTCAGGTTTTTTTAGTATCTACATTAGGGTCACTAAAATGCCACAAACATTGTGAGCTTTTGAGTTCAAAGAACTCTTCTCCGGGCAGTTCCCTCATTCGGAAAATCAGTTAAAATATAATCAGATCTGAATCTATTTTAAGTTGTGAAAAGTTAATATTTAAATTAGAAAAAAAAATGAAATATCGGTGTTTTGAGCAGCTCCAAACTGTTTAAACCTCCAAGGCTGGCGAATTGGGAATGGCTGCCTCCCTCTTTCTGGAGAATGCTTAGCCATGATCCAGCATGAAAGAGTATCTGTTCCTGTGCTTACTCTTGGCTTGTCTGGAAACAAGAGAGAAAGAAAGGTGGCAGAAGAGATGCCAAAAAGATCAGAAACCACGAGCCCAGAAGTGCGAAGCTCCAACTCATCTCCCTCTTTCAGGGTTTGGCTGCGTCTGTTGCCTTTGAGGGCAACAGACTTCTGAATAGGGCCATTGTGCAGCAAAAAACAGCGTGTGCGCACGCAATGCTGGGAGATCGCCATCCGCTGCCTTTCTTAAAATGACATGCAGATGTTGGGACTGCTGAAAACACTCAGAAGTGTGCAGAGGGGCAGATCCCATTGTATCCGTCCTCCGGTCAAGAACACGAGGTTGCTGCAAGGATGTGATCCCTGTGGCTTTCTCTTTGCTTAGGGGCTCTTCCCACCCACCATCCTTGCATGTCTGCTTTGGGGAGGGGACGCTGGGTGGCCCTAGTAAGACCTGTAGCTGCTGCTCAGTCAAAACAGTCACATTCTCCCCGCTGGCCCAGGCTCAAAAGCTGTTTTCAATTTTTCCTTTCTGTACTTGTTGATTCTTACTCTTGATCCTTGGTATTTTGGCTTTAGACATTCGGCTTCCCATCATTGGGTCAGAGCTGGGGGGGAGGTGATCTTTTTTTCCTAACTTTTTTTTTTTTTTTGGACTAAAGTCCCCTGAATGCACCAGCCAGTGGCTGCCTGGGTGTTTTGGAGGATGGTAGGTACAGAATTTGGTGGAATCGTGTGTTCCTCTGAAAGTACACAAGGAGAAGCTAAACACCCAACATGGGGATGATACGAGTGAGAAATTCCAGACAGTCTCTTCTTTTTAACCAATGAGCCTTTGCTGTCAACGTATATAAAGTTTATTTGGGAAAGGGCTACTGCCAAAGAAACAAAATTGTACACAGAATTCTCAAGGCAAAATATTTATTATTCATAATAACGTTTTATTTATCTGAGCCAAGCCTTAGATTTTGGGCACTGTTCCTTGCAGAAATGATGCTGCGAAATAGCACTGATCTTTTGGAGAGCATTTTTGGTCATCTAAATTAATATGGTTCAAAAATGAACCCAAGAACTAGGGTCACCTTCTACATATATATGGGAATTTGAGATCCATAGAAGCTGGCTTCCTGAGTGAGATGGATTATGAGTGGTCTGGGCAAATCAAATTTTCCCTGATAGGAGTAATCTATATCATCACTCCAAAACCTCCTAGAAGAGAGTTGGGCAACTGTGATGGATCCAGCAACCAGTTGTCTGCTGTCTGGAGGCCGTCACTACTGTCAAAAATGCCACAAATGCCAGAAGTCACTGGAGGTCTCCTCATTTTGAAAAACTGGCATTTTTAAATGTTAAACAATGCAAAAGGAACATGCACCCTGTTTAAAAGGTGGTCATATTTAACAAATTTCTATGAGATACACTTCACCTTTTTGGTTTTTCTTTCATTTTATTTGTTTATTCGTTCATTTATTTTGGATTGGAAAAGGAAGTATGGAAGGGCAGAAGGTTGAAAAAACAACTGGGCAAGAGGCTGCATGTGTCCGCAAGGCTGCTCTGCAAAGACCTTAACTTAGGAGCTGAGCAGTTCACCCCAGTGGGCTATGTAAAAGAAGGAGATAAATTGGTAAAGATTGCTTTGATCTGGGTTTCGGATCAAAGCAATTGATCCATGTTGGGACAGAGTATGGAAACTGGACTTCCAGTCAAAAATTTGTGTCCCTTTTACTCTGCAGTGTGTGTGTGGGGAGTTGTTTCATTAGAGCACCGTTTTGCAGATTGTGTGATGAGGAGGCCAGATTGCCCCCACTTCCTGTCCTTCCACTGGCACGTGGGAACTTTTTCTTTATTCCAACAGGCTTTTGAGAATTAGGGGTGTTAAAGGAAGGGCTTTAAGCAGATCTGTGGAGTCGGCATGCCAGACCTTCAACTCTTGACTCCTCTGTTTTTCTACGCTCCGATGGCAACTCCTTCATCAATGGCAGATGTATGTTAAGGAGCAATATTTATTCCAGGAAATGCACAAAGCATTTCATCACTACCATCATGTGAATCATCACAGGAGGCTACTAGAACATAAAATATATTTATTTGATTAAGATTTCTGAGCCAGAAAGCTTCTCTAAATCCCTATGAAAATAAATAAGTGGCTAGGCATTTAATATTATAAGTTTTTATTATGAGGGCTCAGTCACAGTTGGTACATTTCTGTCAACTCCAGCTCCAGTGCCTACTCCACCCAAAATTGCTTCGGACTCGTGACTCCACACCCCTGCTTTTAAAAGGGTGCTGTATTGTTTTGATTGTGTTGTTTTTAAGTTTCCTTTTCAAATCATTTTAAATTATTATATTTCAGATTGTTTTTAATGTTCTTAATAGTTTGATATTTTGTATGATTTTTGGATGCTTTAAGTGTGTTATATTTATTTTAATTTATATTCTGCCTTGAGTCCCAGTTTCAGGGGGAAAACCAGAATGTATTTAAAACTGATAGTGATAATGAATATCATGATGATGACAATGATCATGATGATGATGATGATGATGACAACGTGAGGAAAATCTGTGTTTCCACAATGTGCATGTCAAATACGTTTCTCCATGTATGAGACACACACACTGCAACCCTTTTTGGATTCTGTAATTGTGTGTGTGTGTGTATCAATCAGCATATTCTAGTAGACTTTCTTATAAAGTCATAATGTCAGGGTAAGTGTCAGAGCTGAACAATTTAACACTGCAAGGAGCTTACAGTTTACATTTTGTCAGAGGACTAAATGACAGGGAGACCAAAGCGAAAAGCAGCAGCAGGGGTCCAGGGTTTTTTTCTTGACTCTGTAGACCAGCCACTATTTGTACAAATCCAGATTAACAGTGGTTTTGGTCAGTGCAGTTTGCTCCGGGCCCTCTCCTGGCCAGGGGCCGACTATTGAAATGAAGTGGTGTGGTTTGATTACTTTTCTTCCTCAGTTATTTGCTGAATGTTCCAGTGCTTCTGTAATCATCAGTATTTTGTGTGTTACTTGAATAATTGGATAAAAATGCAGGGGAACAGGCTGTTAATCTCTGTGAAGTGGCAGGGCTGAAAATGTGTTCATACATGTCGGTTTCTGTGCTGCTGTGCATTGGACTGGATTTTGCTTATTTATTCATTTTGATTGCCACTGCTCCCAGAATCAGTTATACATGTGCAGAAAGGGAGTCCTATCTTTTGGAACTGCCCCAGAGGCCCTCAGCTGCTTTAATCTGGCCTTTTGGTGGGTCTGTGGCATACCAAGAGGTCTTGGAGAAAGGGTAGCAGGCGGTTCTGCTCCGTCCTCTCCATCAGGGTCCAACCCCTGCTCAGTGGAGGAAACTAACTGGAGCATCCCCACTAGGTAGCTCTCCAGCCTCTTCTGGAAGACATGTGGAGAAAGAGACTCCACCATCTCTTTAGGTAGTGGGTTCCATTGCCAAACCACTTTTGCCCTCAAAAAGTTCCTTCTGATGTTCAATTGAAATGTATGGTCCTGTAACTTAAAACCATTAGACTGGGCGACCAAAATGAGCCTGGGCTATAACAACCTGCCGCTTGCTAACCTGACGGAATGGGAGTGCAGCAGCCTCTGTTTGAAGAAGTTTTTGGAACGTTTCTCTTTGTCAGATGTAGCCGTCCTCCGGGCTTCTATCATGGTTGCTGCAGTCATGGGCTACACAACCTCTTTCCCTACCTGCTGGGTAGCAGAGAAAGAACCTACCCCTCCTTTGCGTGACAGCCCTTGGGATATTTAAAGAAGACAGGTGTCTCAGTCTCTCAGTCTTCTCTTCACCAAGCTGAAAATGCCCGTCTCCTTCAACCTTTCCTCATATATTTTCTCCTTATAATCCTCTTTGGACTTCTCTGAAGCCGCCAACTCCACATCCAGAGTATGCGTTCCACCACTGTGCTGCTTATTAAGTATGAGTCCCTTAGGCTGCTTCAGCCTGTTCCCAAACTCAGGGTGACGTGAGGGACCCTCTCTGCAGTCCCCAAGGCGTGCCACAGAGTGCGGAGGTGGGGAACAGGAGGTTTCTCACTGTGCCACAGAGCAAGGCGTAGAGCAAAGCGTCTGCCCTCTTCGAAGTTCACATGTGCCACCATGGCTGTCCTCTGGGTTCTCTGTCGTTCACCCACGCTCCAGCCCTGTTGGGTCTCTCAACCGCACAGCTCGTGGCTTTTCTGGTGGCCAGCTCGAGCTCTGGAACAGCTCCTCGCAAAACCAGGCCATTCGGTCCCTCGCTAAAATGGCCGGGCGCGTGAGGCCGACAGACGTCGTAAGATGTTTCCGGCCCTTTGGGGCCTGAGAGCGTTCTTTCCACAGTCTCTGCGATGCTGAAGGCTGTTGGGCCAGCCCTTTGGCTCTGCACCCCTCCGGGGAACATTTTTCTATTTCCAGACAGTGAAAAAAGAAAATAATTGTGAAGAGTGGAAAACCGGCAGATTTGTATGCTTTGAAAGGAAACATAAAGGGATGAGAAGTCACTTTACTTATTTTGAAGTAAAACTCTACAGATTTGGCTTGTTGTTGTTAATTGTGCTTTTATTTTATGGCCTTTGCTGTTCTGTGCATCCTTCTTCTTATTACTATTTATTACTATCTTATTTATTTGTGTGCTGCCTCCCCCCCAACTTAAGGCAGTTTACAAATTATTAAAAGCAGTGCAAATTAAAAACTTACACACATGCACACAATCCATAGAGCTAAATCCATTTGACATTCAGACTGTGCAACCTGTATGGGAAAAATTCTTCCATATTTACTGGAATCAATCTGGTTTACTTAAGTCTGCTTTTCGTACGCTGAGACCGGTGTTACCATTTCTGCTGTACTCCCCTGAGCAGTCACGTGGGGCTCTTAGAGTTAGTTTACAGGTACAAGTTGCTGTTCACTCACAATGCCTCTCAGTGTTCTTACAAAATGACCTTTTCGGTCAGTCGGTCTTCTTCTCTGTCAGCCTATCGTACAAATCCACGGCACAGCCGTGCCTGGAATACTGTGCACGTTTCTTGCCATTGCTTCTTGCTCCAGCTCTGGAAGAGATGCAGAAAAGGGCAGGCAAAAAGCTCAAGAGATGTGAGCGACTTCCCTGTGAGGGAAAGTTTACAACATTTGTGGCTGTTTAGCTTTGAAAGAAAAGGCTCAGCCACAGAAACCCACCGGGCGACCTTGGGCAAGTCACACACTCTCAACTTCAGAGGGAGGCAAGACAATCCCCCTCTGAACAAATTCCGCCAAGAAAACCCAACCTTAGGGTTGCCATAAATCAGAAATGACTCAAGGCACAACCTTGCACTTGAGGATCTTGTGTAGTTTTTTAACAAGAGAAATAACTGAATTGGTTTTTAAAAAGCTTTTTGTTACAATGATTAGTTTTTAGCTGTGTTTTGATTCAATTTGTGTTGTAAACCTTTTTGAGTAGAGCATAAAGGTGGAATACACATTTGGCCCTCCATATTAGCTGGTGTTAGGGACACAGGACCCCCGCAAAAGCGGGACAATCGCAAATATCAAAATGCCTGTGTGCGTCTGTGGGAAGGGGGCTGAGGCGTGGTGGGGAGACCAGAGTCTCGGGTCCAAACGAGGACAGGGAGGGGGGCAGGAAAGGGAGCGGGTTGGCCTGGGAGGCCCCTCTCTTGCCCGTCTCCTCCTTTGGCTATGGAAGGCGGCATCAGGAGAGGGTTTGCGACGCTTAGAAGTTGCGCTGCAATTTGTCCTTAGCTGGCCAGGTTTTTAGCACAGATTTTTAACAGGGTGTGCAGCTTGATTGGAGCCCCTGAGTGGGAAGGTTCTCCCGGAAAAGAAGCGCCTGGGAGGGCAGGGGTTGAAAAAACTTGCAAATAATCAAATCTGTGAAAGTCAAATCCGCAAACGTGGAGGGCCAACTGTATTCCTTTAATTAAGCGGGAGACCTCACGGTGTTTTACAACCTTGTTTTTCAGGAGATGACTTCTCCTTGATACAGCAAGAGATCTACATGGTCAAGGAATGCAAGCACTGCAACATCGTAGCATACTTTGGAAGCTATCTCAGGTAAGGCCTCTCAGGTTCTGCCTCGTATGAAATTTATTTTCTGTGCCAGCTTCCTGGAGAGACTGACGGTTTTCTTCAAAGCGTACCTAGAAAGTGTGGCCAGCAGTCAGTATTTGTTTGAGCTTGCTATCTCTTTGCAACAGGTGGTCAGCTGGCTACTATATTTAATTTATTCATTCGTTTGTTTATTGTGACTGAGATCCTCCATTGCAGCGTACATTTTGTACCACTATGAATCTGTAACTACATTGGAGAAACGCAATGAAACCAGAGTAAGGTGTTGCTGAGATGCTCGTCCTGGCACTGGCAAAAGTGTACCACTCCTTGTCAGGCACTCCTGTTGTGCTCTGGTGCTTCATACTCGGTGTCTGGATGTGCATCAGGAAGCGCCCTGATATGCCTCAGTCTCCACTGCACGTCAGGCAATGGTGCGCCTGTCACTCCATTGCTCAGTGGATGCCTGCTGCCTTAATGCCTCACGGCCCCACATTGAATAAGGATATTGTGAAACTGTTGTGTCCAGTTCTTGGCACCACAATTCAATTCACAATTCAGGAAGGATCTCAGCAAGCTGGAACATGTCCAGAGGGGGGTGACCAGAATGGTAAAAGGTCTGGAAACCCATGAAGTCCTATGAGAAACAGCTTAGGGAGCTGGTTGTGTTTAACCTGAAGAAGAGAAGGTGAAGAGGTAACAAGATAGCCGTGTTTCAATATGTGAAGGGATGTCCTATGCAAAATGGAGCAAGGTTGTTTTCTGCTGCTCTAGAGGCAAGAGGTGGGGCGATGGATTCAAACTACAGGAAAAGAGTTCCCACCTAAACATGAGGAGGGGCTTCCTGACAGTAAGAGCAATTGGACAGTGAAATACACTGCTACCTGGGAGTGTGGCAGAGTGTCCTGATTTGGATGTTTTTAATCAGAGGCTGGCCGGCCATTTGTCTGGAGTGTTTTTATTGTGTCTTCCTGCATGAAAGAAGGGGCTTGGACTGGATGGCCCTTGGGGTCTCTTCCAGCTCTGTGATTCTAGGATTCTACTTAATTATATTTTGTGCACACATAAGGCCATTTACAAAGATGTAAATCCAAAGCAGAATGCCAGGCAATATTTTATAATATTATTTATTTGTTTGTTTGTTTGTTTTGTTAGAATATTTATATCCTTCCCCATATCATAGGATCTCTGGGCAACTTACACTGAAATCAGTTTAAACCATTTAACATTTGAAGCAATAAAAAAGCAATCTAAATGTGTTCGTGAAGCTTTTAATGCTGAGAAAAGAAGCAGTTTCTTGGCTGTGATGTGACAGTGCTAAACTTGAGGCTGCATACTTTCCATTCCCCTTGAATTCTGCATTTTTGCTGGCCAGCTCTCTGGGAATATGTCACATCCTTCATTGAATCTGATCTTTTGCCTTTTGCGCATGAATTTTGATATCAAGGCATTCAGAACATCTGGAAGAGGATAACATTTCAATTTTGCTCATACAGATAGTGGCAAGCTGACCAGTGTCCCAAAAAGCATCTAAAGGCTGTGTTTGCTTATGTCAGGGTTAGGAATCTTACAATACTCTAGATATTTTTGTACTGCGAGGCCCAGCAGAAGTGATAGAAAGTCCCTTTCTGGTTTTGAAAAATTGGTATTTTTTATGTTAAACAATGCATAAGGAACATGAACCTATCTAAAAGTTTAAAAGGCTTCCAGAAAAGCCTTTTGTCTTTTCTTTTGTTTTATTATTTTGGATTGGAAAGGGGAATGTGTATCTTATAATCCACCAGATATTCTTGCACTGCAAGACCCAGCAGTCTTAGCCAGCATTGCCATTGTGAAGGACTACAGGATTTTGCAGTCCGGCAAGAGGTGGTGGATCCCAGGATTCCACTTGGATTATGGGATGGTTAAACTCTGCAAAAATTTGAGGACTTGAGCCTGCTGTGGGGCTTGAATCTGGCATAGTTAATTGAGTGAAGAGGCCGTTGATTCATTTTCCTTACCTTTAAAATGAAAATGAGAGTGACAGGATGTCACTTAAGCATCACAGAATGTCTAAAGAAATATTATCTACCTTGGCCTGTGGGTTTAGCATGGGCAGGACTATTGTTGTTAGTTTCTGTCAAGCTGCCTTCAACTTACGGTGATGACATGGGTGAGGGTACTCCAAAAGCCCTGGTCACCAGCTGTCCTGCTCAGCTCATGCACATTCAGGGCAGCCGAGGCTCCCTCAATTAGATCAATCCACCTGTCATGCAGTCACCCTGTTTTTCTATTGTCTTCAACTTTAGCAAGCATTGTAGTCTTTTCCAGTGAGTTACATTTTCTCGTGATGTGCCCAAAGCATGACAGCTTCAGTTTAGTCTACAGAGAGTTCAGGCTTGATTTGTTCTAGAACTCTTTTTAATCTTTTCGGGAGTCTGCGATATCTGTAAAATTCTCCTGCAGCACCACATTTTCAAATGAGTTGATTCTTTTCCTGTCAGCTTCCTTCATTGTCCAGCGTTCACCCCCATGCATGGAAATCAGCAGGACTAATGGTACCGTGAAAATGGGTATTAATTTGTTTAAAATGTTAAAAGTTAATGTTGATCACTTTCTGCTTCCCTTCACAGCCGTGAGAAGCTCTGGATTTGTATGGAGTACTGTGGAGGAGGATCCCTTCAAGACATTTATCATGGTACCTGGAAAGTTCTTTATTTCTTTGTTATTGTACACTTTTCCCAGCATTGCTTCTGTCTTGCCCCCTTCTGTTGTGTCCTAACAATGCTACGAGGTAGGCTAGGCTGGGATAATTTGAACCCAGTTCTCTCTTTTTTCAGTCCAGTGATCTACTCCAGCTTATCTAGTGCTGGCAACACCCAGTGTGTTTTCAAACATAGCCAGACTGGGGCTTTGTTCTCTGTGAAGTGTCCTGTTAAACTGTGTTGGTGTGTGGGAGACCCGTGGTTGCGATCCAATTAGACTAGTTCAGTGCGTTCTGTGCAAAGCTTCCTGGGAAGACGTTTCAGTTTGTTCGAACATGCTGCCCATTACTTTGAGCAGGATAATATAGCAGAAGCAGAATATGCTTGTTTTATAACTGCCGACCAGAGTATTTTCAGAAACAAGAGAAAGAGATGGTTTTGAGCTATAAAGTCAGGTTCTGGGATATCTTGTCCTTTTTTCACCTCTCCCCCTGATTTTCTGACAGTGGGAATGGGAGGCCCAGTAAAGTGGGAGGCCGCAGGCTTTGCCTGCCAGAGACAGCAGGATTGCCGATAAGAGCATGTGCCCAGAGGGGGCACCTGCAACTGGGGACTACCACAGAGAAGGCACTGTTGCATGATAATCTCAAAGGACAGGGAGGCTCATGCAGAAGGAGGATGAAACTTTCGTCAAGGGCGTGGTATAACCGGAAGGACTAGGTGCTGCGGGTGAACAACAGAGGATCCAGAGCAGAACGTGAGAACATTACTGTTCTAGACTACGGCTGTTAGAATAGCCCTGCTGGCTGGGGGATTCTAGAGCTGAAGTCCAAGAAAGTAAATTATCCAACCTCTGTACTAGACTAGATAGACTTTTCAGCGTGGTCCAGTTTCCTACATCCCAGTCATGTAAAACAGGAAAACGTGCTGTGATTTGGTTGCACACTTTGTTTGCTTTTCCTTTCAGTAACGGGGCCACTGTCAGAGTTACAGATCGCCTATGTTTGCAGAGAGACATTGCAGGTAAAGTACCGTTATGGAATTCTGGTTGGGATGAGAAACAGGGGTCTTCCAACAGCAAAAGCCTGGATTTGTTTATTTTCTTTTGGGCAACTCAGTCACCTAAGTTCTGTGGCTTGCAGATCACAATTAAATTCTTCAGACTGTTACAGATTTCATTTATTCTGTACTGACTTCCTTTTTTGTGTTCTGAGATAGTGCTCCATGTATCTTGATTTTCTCGTCTTACTTTTTAAAATGGCTTTTGCTCGTCTGGCATGCATGTTCACTTCTAGGTTGTAAGTTGCAGTATTCCATTCGGTTCTGTATTTTTGTTTTCTTCATTTGTTATTTGTACTGATTTCATGTATTTTTTTCATTATTAATTGCTACTGTATACCACTTTGGTGTTTTGTTTGTGCATTTGTGATGGTCTTTTTTGTTTGTTTCTTTATTTGTGTATCTGTGGCTTGCAAGCACATGTGGCTAAAGTAGCTTTTAAGGCTGAGAGAAGGAAAAAGTCTTCTCTCTGTACCATAATGTAGGTGTCAGGTGAGCCTCTCGGGGAAGAACCTGCCATAGATGGTGTGCCATCCAGTCAGTCACCAAATGTTCTACTTTTGTTTGCTCTGCTTTTTTAGTATGCAGAATGATTTTCTCAGTTCTTGTAAGGTAGGTCAGGAAATTCAGAACTCCACACAGCTCAAATAGAGTTAATATTTGGAATTTGCTAGTGCACCAGGTGGTATTCAGCCAATGACGTAGGGGCTTTAAAAGGAAATCAGATAAATTAATGGAGACAGAGGAGGAGGAGGTGGATTATTAACTAGAATCATAGAATCATAGGGTTCTAAGCAGTGATCTCCATGTCTGCTTAGAAGTAAGTCCTGCTGAGTTCAGTGGGGCTTACTCCTAAGTAAGAGGGTATAGGGGCAGTCAGAATATTTCTCAGAGTGCCCTAGCTTGGGAGTAAAGAACAAAAGCATCCCAGTATTATGAGGATTATTATATTAATTTATATCCCACCTTTTTCCCAGTTTAGGACACAAGGTGAATTAACAATGATTTAACAACAACAATTAATAGTAGTATTAGTATCCTGCCTTTCTTCCAAAACTGAGACTCAAGGCAGAGCACAATGTAAAAAGACAGTACCACTAACAACATACAAAATGTAAACATTAAAATGGAATTAAACTACTCACATTATTAAAACAGTTCGGATCTACGCTTAATAAAATGCAATTAAATATATGAAAACAAACATAGATAAAAATTTAGAGTATACAAAACTTAAAAAGTAGCTAAGTTATCAAATAATTAAAAACAATTAAAAGCATAAACCAGGAAAAACAACAAATGAAAACAAAACAACAACAAAATTCAACATGTAATGCCAAGCCGGTTTCCCTACTAAAATTCAGTTCTTCAAGGCCTGATGGAACAAGAAGGTGTTCACCTAGCTGCAGAAAGGGAGTAAGGAGGGTACCAGTGTAACTTCTTTGAAAAGGGAATTTCAGAGCCTGGGAGGAACCACCAAGAAGGCCCTCTCTTGTGCTCCTATCAGACGTATCCCTAGCAGATCTCAAAACACAAGCAGGTTCAGTCCTTCCAATAACCTGGATCTGAGCTCTGTGGGACTTTATAGGTCAAAACCAGCACTTTGAATTGTGCGCAGAAGTGGAACGGCAGCCAGTGGAGCTGTTCCAACAAGGGAGTTCTGTGTTACCTGTCGCCATCCCCAGTTAGCAGTCTGGCTGCAGTTCTTTGGACCAGCTGAAGTTTCCAAACACTCTTCAAAGGCAGGCAGTCTTATGTAGAGCATGTTACGGTAATCCAGCTGGGATGTAACTAAGGCACGGGTCACCGTGGCCACATCTGACATTTCAAGATGCAGGTGCAGCTGTCACACAAGCCTTAATTGTGCAAATGCACTCCTGGCCAATGCTGAATCTTGCACTTTCAGGCTCAGGGGTTGAATCCAGGAGCACACCCAGGCTGGGGACCTGCATAACCGCATCCAGAACAGGCTGTGTCCCTCTTCCCTGATATACCTTTCAATAATATTTTCACTTCCTTGTTGCTGAAATGCTTGTGCTACTGAAGTGGATGCGTATACCTCAGTTAACAAAGCAGATGTGTTTCTCGGTATTACCTCTTCACCAGGAAATTTGATACCAGAGGCAGAAATAACGCGGGAGAGAACAAGGCCAGGTTCCTACACCCCAAAAAACAAGAAGGGTTTACCATGTTTTAGCCAACTTTTTATTCAAAACTAAATATGCATATGTGAAATGAAACAACCAGGTCAGGGAAATCCTTGGATAACTAAAGAAAACATGTTGAACATTCTAGGGGTGGCTTTAAAGCATTTTCAAAAATGCATTCAGGGATGATTTTTTTCTCATTAACCACCCATTTTCTTCTGATTTCCATTTTGGTGACCAGATTTATTCGATGTGTGAATTTTTTTAACATGTTGGAGGTCTTTGATAAGGGAGGCTTTCCCCCCTTTTCTCTGTTGTACTCTTCAGGCACGTTCAGTGAGAGATTCTGGTGTTAGCTGCTGTTTACCTTGCTTATTGTAAGCAGGCCCACATGGCTCCAGTAGGGTCAGCCAGAGTGGAATCCCATTATTTCCCAGCTGACGGCCTGCTGCCTTGTTTACTGCAGATTTGCTGCTGCAGACCAACACTGAAAGTTCAGTGTTTCTCCAGCCTTCTTTTACTATTCTTCCAGTGCTGATGTTGCTAAAAATTTCCGGCTAGACAATTTATCCCTGTTGAAATTCATTTTGTTAGTTTTGGCCCAGCTCTCTAATCTGTCAAGGTCGTTTTGAATTCTGATCCTGACCTCTAGGCTGTTAGCTACCCCTCCTAATTTGGTGCCTATCTGCACCAAATTTAAAGCCTGGTCTTCTAGAGTCCTAGTCTAACACTCAAATCACAACATTATTCCAGCTCTCTTTATTCACACACACACACACACACACGCACACACACACACACACAGAGTATTTGCTAGCATATAAGATGCACTTGCATGTAAAACACACCCCGTTTATACACCATCAAATATTGTTTGCTAGCATATAAGATGCACTGGAATATAAGACGCCTCATTTTCAAACAGTATTTCTAGAAGGGAAAAAGCGTGTTTTATATGCCAGCAAATAGGGTATATATATATGCAGTCTGACAGGGTTACTGTTATGCTGGAGCTGACTTGAAGGCACATAACAGCAACAACATATATGTAAACCTTAAATCAGTCCATCTAACAAGAATGTCTCTGAATCCAATGAAAGGAAGAGAAGACCTTATTGTAAGACAATTATTTATTTACTTACTGGATTATATCTCACCTTTCTCCTTATGCAGGAACCAAAAGCCAGTGGCAGGAGCTGCAACAACAAATTAAAAATTCATTTACATATTACTTAACATGAAGTTTAGTGCTTGACATAATGATAGTTGACATGAGCAGTGTAGCAGCCTGAAAACACCAGTAACGGATATAATATTTGAGGTTTTATGTGGGCATGTACAGATCCCAGGAACAAATGGGTAGAAATCTCTCATTTGCAGACACTGGAAACACATTCACTGTTCCTGCTCCACAGTATGAAATGGCTGATGATTTGTTCACAGATTCATAACGTGCCAAATTTTTGTGCAGCCATTCAGCAAAGGACTTGTGGCAGATTTCCCGGTTTTTGCCGTTAACACCCTTGCTGTTACAATCGTATCAGTTCCTCTCTCTCTTTTCAAAAGGGGCCCTGGGTAATTAAATAATAACAATTTAGCAATTAAAACTACCCCTTTACCCATAATGTGAACACTTTTTCCCACTACTTTGCTTTTGCATTTACATTTGATTGTAGTCCCAGCTAATATGTATCAAATCTGCTGTGTCTGATTAATACTGCCCCCTTTACTATGCCTTAGGTTGAAGCCATACATATTTTATTGGGAATAAGTTCCACTGAATACAATGAACAGCTTGCAGTTAATCCATATATTTTCTTAAAACAAATTTTAGTGTTATTAATACGTAATTTTGAAAAAAAATTGCATTTGCAACAGTTTCTCAAGAAAACGAAATAATGCTTTCTTTGTGCCAAAACACATAATCATTTTTTTTAAAGTGAATCTTACCGTTTGCCTTCTTTTAGGCAAACAGAGTCTTCTTCCTAGGTTTGCTAATGGTTTCACCCTGCCTCTGGGTAGTGTTGTCTCTGACTGCTTTTAATTTTGCGTGCCACCTTGAAGTTACCTCCTCATTTTTGTTCTTTTTCTTTCTCTTCTTTTTTAAAGGGACTTGCTTATTTGCACATGAAAGGGAAAATGCATCGGGACATTAAGGTAGGTGATTTGCTATGAAAACTCTTTCTCAAGCTGAGTCTCTGAAGGGTAAACAAGTGAACATAAATAAGCGTTTGGAATCTTCTTGTGTGTGTATTTTTTAGGGTGCAAACATTCTGCTGACAGATCACGGGGACATCAAGTTAGGTAAGTAAGCTGGCTCCTTGTAAGTTTCCTTGAGAGGGAAGACAGACGTAACTTTTGTAAGAGCAGTGGGGCTGGTTCGGGAGCACTCTTCCTCTCTTCACTCCAAGTGTACCTCTGCTTCTCCAGGTTGAGCTTAGAATGCAATAAAAGCTGGATATGGACAGTGCTGATTGGCTAGTGCCTGTGATACCACCAAGGCAGCACCCTCTGTCATACCATGAGCAGGAATGATTAGATAGATGTGTTCTTTTCACTCAAGGAAGTCCATGTCAATCTTCACTGAGTAAGCCCTGCAAAGGCTAGGTTTCTCAGTCAACTAAATGCCCTCTTTTTCTTTTTTTTCTTTTTTTTTTACAAATTGACTGTAATATACTTTTTAATGATCTGCTGTGCTGTTTTATTAATTTCTATATGGTTTTCAAGTGAAGTTTAATTATTTTACCTTTATAGATTAATTGTTTTTAGAATAACTTTTATATTTAAACTTTTTTACTGATGTTTTTGTACAGCTTTTTGCATCTGTTCTGTTTTTGATAGATTGTAAGCCACCTTGAATTCCATTATGAGGATATAAATTAATGAAAATAAAATAAAGGCACTATTTTGGTGTATAAACATTGAAGCGTATTTCGTCCCCTCTTTGTAACTACAATTAATAAGGCAAATCCAAAGATGCCCAAATAGTCATCAAAACCACTGTGAGTACAAACAATATTTTAATCCAGTAATTCTACAGCTAAATTACACAGAAATCAATGGGATGTGTATGCAAATGGTGACAGAACTTCTGAAAAAAACCAAGAACACCATTTTAAACAATAAACAGAAGGCAGATGAAAGGAGAATGCTAATCAGCTTATCCGTCCCAATTTCATTGAGATCAAAAATCATTTATTTATTTATTTTATTTATTGTATTTATATGTTGCCTTTCTCCCAGGGTAGGATTCAAAGTGGCTTCCAAAACAGTTAAAAACAGCTTACAGTAAAATTTAAAACTATTAAAATCAACCATATAAAACAATACAAACCATATAAGATCAGGTTTATTTTTGATTACATTATGAAAAGCTATGTAACATAAATGAAAGGTATACCGAAGTTGAAAGATACAACTAAATTGAATGCCTTCAGAGAAGACCATGAGCAAGCCAGATCTTGAGTAGTTTTTCCCTCTCCTCAGGGGCTTCACAACATCTGGCGTTCACTTATTCATACTTCCTCCAAACATGAAGATTACATTTAGCTGTCATCAGTCGCTGAAGTCCCTAACCTTTATGAGTTTGTCTAATCTTCTAATCCCCTTTTAAAGCCATTCAGACTGGTGGCCAATGCCACCTCCTATGGCTGTAGGAGGCCTACCAATTAATTCTGTTCGGTGGAGATGGTAGGAGCTGTAGTTCAGCACAGCTGGCAGACACCCACTGGTTTGGGAAAGGCAGAATTAAAAGATATTTGTGGATATGACCCACAGTTAAACCCATTAGTAGATATTCCTGGGCTACATGAAGGACATTGTTAACAAAGGGTAAACTGGGATCTGTGTTTGTGCTCCTGGCGTTAGAATGGCCAGTTCTCTTTGTAGTTTCTTTGATTTTTGTGAGAAATGGAATGCCAGCGTCTAGAAATGTCTTCAATCCTTTCTTCCACAGCTGACTTCGGTGTAGCGGCAAAAATAACAGCCACCATTGCAAAGAGGAAGTCGTTTATTGGCACCCCTTACTGGTAATAAATTCCTTGGGATTATTCAGACAAGGGACTGGGAGCCTGAGCCAGGGTTTCCAGGCCAGGCTGTAAAGATTCTAAAACAGACAAGTTCGGTGAAGGATGCCGCAAGCTGATGGCAGCAGACTTAGCTATCAGGCCTTTTTCCATCCATGTCTTTGTCAGACTGACCTGCTGCTATATATTACCTAGTTCTGAGTGTCTTCTGCCAGATTCGTCTGTGGGCTCACAATAGTGGTTTATGGGAAATGTCTGTCCATGTGAGCTTGATGCAGCAGCTCATAGGTCTCAACTGCAACAGCTTTCACAGCTTGGGAGGTATATTTGGCTGTGACAGACACCCTTGAGTTCCTCATTCACATGTTAACACTGCTTGTCATTTTAGTGTGCTGTCAGATCTAAAGAAAGCAGCAAAAAGTGAACTGTCCTTTCTATAAACATTGATGCAGTATAGATGTAGTTCTCATGGGGCCATAGATAGAACTGTGAATTTCTAGGCTTTTGCAAATAGGTCTTCAGTTCCGAAAAGCTGATCATTCCTGGTGTTTGTATTCCAGTGCACACAGATTTAGGTTGTATGGCCAGCACTTTTGAACTGGTTAATAGTTGCGTCCCCATGCAAGGAATCCTGAAAATTATTCTGATGCCTGCCCCAAACTAAGGTTCCAAGGGTTCCATAGAGGATGGAGTGATATCAATGAGTATAATGTGGGCATAGTGCAGTCCAGTCAAACCAATGACAACTCATCAGCCATAAACAGGTAGTTCATCAAGAACTGAGTAAACCTTCTGCTTTTGCTTCCAGCCTGTGTTTACAGGTCTGGTTAACCCCTGGGGTAGATCCACACCACACAATTAGAGCAGTTTGATACCACTTTTAATTGCCATGGCTCCCTCCTGTGGCATGCAGGAATCTGGTCATTTTGTGAGTTACGTGGAATTCTCTTCTGTTGTTGTTATGTGTGTTCCAGTTGCTTCTGACTTAGGCGACCCTACCTTGAACCTGCCACAGGGTATTCTTGGCAAGATCTGTTCAGAGGGGATTTCCCTTTGCCTTCCTCTGAGAGTGGGAGAGTGTGACTTCCCCAAGGTCACCCAGTAGGTTTCCATGGTTGAACAGGGATTCGAAACCGCATCTGCAGAGTGATAGTCAAACACTCAAATCACTTTGGCTCTCATTCTGTTCTGGAGAGTTACAGTGGATTAGTTCAGGGAAGTATACTAGAGAATTCTATGTATACCCCTAAACTACATATTCCAGGATACCATACGATGGAGCCACAGCAGTTAAAGTGGGATCAAACTGCTACCGCTGTGCTGTGTGGACACAGCCCTGAATTCCTAGGCTGCTAGGCTGCCTCTCGTGCATTATAAGCAACAGAGGCCTGGTTTGGTTTACAAGGCCAGATAGGCTTGTAAAGTACTGGCAGTTGGTGGTACAGAAGGTTTCTTCTGTCTGATGGTGATGTTGTTTTTCCCGGCATAAGGATGGCCCCAGAAGTTGCCGCTGTAGAAAAGAATGGTGGCTACAACCAACTCTGCGACATCTGGGCCGTGGGTATCACAGCCATCGAGCTTGGAGAGCTGCAGCCACCCATGTTTGAGCTTCATCCCATGAGGTCAGTGGACAAAAGACTGCTAGCATTTACTAGCATTTAGCCCAGGGATGGCAACTGCTGGGGAGTCAAAGGCCATTATTCCATCCCCTATACCCACATCCAGTAGGCCGCACCACTGCGCTTCAAGTGTGTGCAAAACATGCACCCCACATTCAGTGTGACATTGCATCATTTCTGGCTGCCATTTTGGCCAGTTTTCAGCTGTGTTTCTTTTGTTTTGAAAGGAATGTGGTGCTGAGGGGACAGGGCAGCCACATCGGCAGCCGGTTTGGGGTCGCTCCGTTGCAAAAAAAAAAATTGGGGGGATTTGGGGGCTTTTGCTGTGGTTCACAGGGGCTTCGGGGGCTACCTTTAGGGGTTCCAAGGGCTGTGTAAGGCCCATGGGCCTGACTTTGCCCACTCCTGATTTAGCCAGGGGAATGGGATTAAAGGTGTGGGGAGTAATTTATTAATTTATCAACCATTTACTCCACTTTTCCCCTTACAAAAAAGGAGTCACTGAGCATGACTTACTGCCCTGAAAGATGAAAAAAACTCTCCATGAAAATGCATTTATGAGCTAAAATCAGCATCTATCTTCATCCCACAAACCCTCAAGTCACTAAATAAAATTCAGCCACAGCCAATTCAAAGAGGAAATTGGTGTGCTGTCTCTCAACTTAGTGGGGTATTTTTCTTGTATTTCAGGGCCCTCTTTTTGATGTCCAAAAGCAACTTCCAACCTCCAAAGTTAAAGGAAAAAACAAAATGGTAAGTCTGTTCGTCTTGTTTCCTCTTACAATGTCTTTGTTCTCAGTGGGTGCTCTGCCCTTTCTCTCTACCAAAGGCTGGAAAGCAGGTTAGAAAAGCCTTTTGACATTTGATGTGACCCACAAGGACAAGACAAGAACAAAAGTAGCAAAGTGATGGTGTGAATTTCTCAATATGTGGCATGTGAGGGATCTGAATGCATTGTTCCAGTTCATGTGACAGGAGTGGCTCATAGAATCATGGAATCTGAGGCCCTTTCTGCACCTTACGTTTCTCCGGCGCCAGGGCACAGGGATCATGCGAGCAGCCTCTTGCGAGAGGCTCTTGCGTCCCCGCTGCTTCGGCTCTGCAGCTGCTGCCTGCCAGCCGGCAGGCAACATAAGGGCTCTGCCGCTTCCTTCCACACGCAGCCAGGTATTTTCCCAGGGTGCGCTGGGGGAGGAAGTGTGAGCGCCGCAGCTACAGGGCTCCGCATGGACGATAAATGTGTGTGGGGCCCCAGAGCAATGCGCAATCGCACACCATTTTCGGCTACAAGCGGAAAATGAAATAGGTCATGATCGGCGCCTGCCAGCCCTGGCAGCATCACGCAATTGCGAGGACATTGTCTGAAACGCTCCTCGCAATCGCGCGACACTCCAGAGGTCCTTTCGCGTGGCAAATGCCGTGCGAAAAGGGCCTGAGAGCCAGAAGGCATTGCAAGGGCCACCTAATCCAACCCCATTCTGCCATACAGGAATACACAACTAAAGCACTCCTGAAAGATGTCCATCCAACTTCTGTTCCAGTCTGTTCCACTGTCAGACAGTTCTCACAGTCAAGATGCTCTTCCTAATGTTTAGGTGGGATCTCTTTTCTTCTAATTTAAATCCATTAGTTTGTGTTCTGGTCTCTGGCACAGCAGAAAATAAGCTCACTCCATCTTCTACATGACATCCCTTCTGATATTTAAAGATGACTATCATGTCACCTCTCAGTCTTCTCTTCTAGGAACTAAATATACCCGGCTCCCTCAGTCATACCTCACAGGGCTTGATTTCCAGATCTTAGATAAACTTGGCCACCGTCCTCTGGACATGTTCCAGCTTGTTGGTACCCTTCTTGAACTGTGGTGCCCAAAACTGGGCACCAGGTGAGGTTCCAGGTGAGGTCTGACCAAAGCAGAATAGAGTGGATCTATTACATCTCTTGATCTGGACACTACACTCCTGTTGATGCAGCCGTTACTGGAGCAGGCGGAGGCCATTTGGAACATTAGTTTTCCACAAACATACGCACATACACGCATGTTCATGGACACGGTGTCAGTACATAGGCAATAGTGTCATGTGCCAGTACAGGAGAGAAGATACACCAGGTTCCTTCATGAAGCTGTTGTTATTGTCTTTACATTTTATTTATACTGCAGCTCTTCTCCAAAACCAGGACCCAAGCTGGCTTACAAATCAAAACAAGTACAACATAGTTAAACAATACAAGAAAGCAACACGAACATGAAATCAAACTATTGGCAACACTAAAATCAATTTAAAACATACCACTAAAATGTTTAAAAGCAGTTCCAAAACAGTGCAATTAAAACAGTGTACACTCTTAAAAGCTACAGAGAAGTTTCTGTTACCCCAGATGCACTGGGCAAATGGAAGGTACAACACTCTAAATGGAAACAGCTGGGCTTTGGGTGCCTTCAGAGAATAGGAAGGTGGTTCGGCCTGTTGGTATTTGGCTAGCAGTCTCTCATATTGAATTTATGTCAGTCTTGGTCAACATTTAGCACATCTTTCATCTCAGCCCATTCTCACCCCTTCCTGAGAAGTATACAGGAGTCCCTGAAGAATGCACAGGCTCACCTTTGTTTTCTGGCTCTCCGGGAGACACAAGTCCCACTGACCTGAAGCAGCTGCAAGAGCAATTTAATAAAGAGGAAAGCTATTTAGGCCAGTTGGAGTTGTTTTCAAGCAGGTCTCAACATCTGCTACTCTTCATCTTAGGAAGTGATATCTGTAGAAAATAAGAATGGAAACAATATCTCACATCTAGATTGCCCTTTCCATTGGGGATGTTACAACATTCTTCATTTTATTTGTCTCCTAGTTAGGTGAGTTCCAGGATTTTCTGCAGCATGGTAGTTGGGTTGCTCTCTTTTCTTTGTGTGTGTGTCTCTCAAATGGATAGCAACCTCAGTTTCCAGCACACAGATAGCTGGTCGAAATTCTTTTTCTACAGATGTTTTTATCACTTTATGTCTGCTAAATACTTGCATTGACCTTCTTTGCAGTTTTTGTTTTGTCAAGCACAAATTTACATGCAAAAGTTCCATTCAGAACTTTCCCTTTGGAGCTTTCCCCTCCTGAGTGACCTCTAGATGTGTTGAACTATAACCCCCATGACCCACTTAGACATTATTTTAATGGTCGAATAGTTTGATTTACAACATCCCATAATGACTGGGCATTGACTGCTTTGTGTAATTCTTAAACTATTTGAACCTTTTTATTGATGATAATAATAATAATGTTTGTTTATAACGCCATTCAGTCCCGACAACTTAAATAACTGTTCATGGTTCCAGTTGTCCACCTGGTAACATTTCATCAAAGCAATGTCTGTTTGAGATTTGGTTCATTTAACTGATCTGACCCAAACCTATGTCTGTTTCATTCATCATTTTAATACTGCGGAGCCTGAGTACGTGTCATCATTGTAAAGACTGCATTTTTCCATCTCCTTTATAAAGGTCATCGACATTCCATAATTTTGTCAAAGTGGCACTTACAAAAAATCCAAAGAAGAGGCCAACAGCCGAAAGACTTCTCACAGTAAGTGTGTCTCTTTCTTTTGACTGTTAAAACAAATTCAGATCCCATTGCTTTTAATGGATTAGATTTTTGAGCTTTCACTGCACCAGGAAGTCTCATATACAGGGATTTTTTTTTTAATAAATGCTGTAAAGTATGATGAATAGTGAAGCCATTTCAACCATGTAAAGAAAGCCCTCTTGTTTATACAACAAATACCTTTGGGTTAAGATTGTACTCAGATAATTGCCTGCTCTGTTATGAATCATGTTTTCAAATTTCCAAAGGCTGCCTTCTTAATACAGCAGCTACAAAAAATCACAGAAAATTATTGAAGCCTAAACTGACTTTTAGTGCAGAAGCTGCCAGAAATTGAAATGAAGAATTCAGCATGGCTTTGTTTATGTATAATATTAAACTGTAAGTTAGTGTTATGTGAAGAAGTCTCAGACTTGGATGTGTGCTGTCCCCCTGTCCATCTGGTCCAAGAGGAAAATTTTGATCGTGATAAACCTTGAAAGGGGAGGAATTTGTTTGGTCTCAGTTTTGCTGTGGACTTGGCTAACCCACTCATACCAAATAACAATGCAGTAAACACCGAATTGTGCAGTTCCACAGATTTTGGTAACCCACTTCTCTGCGAAAAAAAAGTGTACATTTGAGGGCCTGCATGCGATAGTGCTTCTGTTACTGAAAAATAAAAATTTAAAATTTAAAAAAATTGCATAAATGGGACAGTGCAAAATCAGTTAAGAAAAACGTACATTAGGAGAGACATGTACACAAAGCCATACCCCACCTTTCAGTGTCCCATTAGCTGACATCTTGCTCTTTTGATGCTTCCAAATTAAGGACAAGTTACACTACTTCAGTGGGGGTTCCTGTCTTTCATCAGTTCTTCTTGCTTATGGAGACTTGCTCGGGACCATTCACATTCATGCGCTGCTTGCAAAGTGAGCTGGAAGTGGGAGGAAGAGTGCTAAGCCGGCTGAGAGACTGTGCAAGTAGCGGACGTGCGGTCAGTCCCAAGTGAGCCTCCGTAAACCCTTCATACTCCCTACAGCACGTTACATGAGTTCCGCTTTTCAACCAGCTGCATTTTCTGACAGTGCTCCAGTCCCTAACCTGTCAGATAAGTGGAGGAAGCCTGTATCAATAGTTAAAAGGACACCTCAACACAGGTGCTGAGCAGCAGTCAATACATATAAGGTCTAACATTTTTGTTATTAGCAAAGAGTGCTGAATATAGTCATCTCTCCATGTTTGCTAGGGTAGAGGCACAGGACCTCCGTGAAAGTGAAAAAACCATGAATAACTCCAGGCCCTCCCGAACCATATTTAACACACACAGGAAAAGTGTGATCACCGTATTCAACCCATGGTGGATTCCTTTGAAGCATCAGGGTTCCTTCACAAGTGGGGCTTACTGCCACCTCCACTGCTGCCCCATGCAATTTTTAATAGGGACTTACCAGCCTCGTTCACAGTTTTTCGGTCTCATGAGGCTTGCAGTCCCTATTAAAAATAGCATAGGGAGGCAGCAGAGCTGACAGCAAATAATTCGTGAATAATCAAATCCACAAAAGTGAAACCCGCAAATGTGGAGGGCTGACTGTACTCTGATCCCCCCAATTACCGCAGGTCGTGGTTTGTGGAAATTAAGTCGCATTGTCCTGTTTTAAATGGAGATGTGCTTACAATCTTCTCACTGCCTTGTCAGTAACTGCTGTCTAACAGTGATGTGCTATAGAGTACAGCAAGTGGGATCTGTAGTGAAAAATCGTAGTGTGAATCTCTCCTATTCATAACTCACTTCTCATAAGACTGTTCTTGGTGTATTTTGCTTCATAAGGTTTTTTTCGGTTTTTTTGTTTCTGTGACTACAATTATTGTTGTTATCATCATCACCACCATCATCATCTTTCCCAGGTTGGGACTCAAAGTGGCTTGCAACAATTAAAAAGACGTAGTTAAAACCCGTAGAATAAAAAAGTTAGAACATAATTGCACAATCAAAAATAATTAAAATGATGTTAAAATACATACTTAGAAATTCAAACATTCATCAACAACACAGTATCCAGCACATTCTATCAGAGAGGCCACATATAATCACACATCAAACACCTGTCTGAATAAAAAAGTCTTTTGGTTGCAAAAGGAGAGTAGGGAGGGTGCCAGTCTGACTTCTCCGGTAAGGGAGTTCCAGAGCCTGGGGTAGCCACTAAAAGGGCTCTGTCCCCTGTGTTTCCACCAGATACACCCATGAGGGTGGTAGAAAGGAGAGAAGGGCCTCTCCAGCAGATCTCAAAGCCTGGGCTGGTTCGTAAGGTCCTTTAGATAACCTGGACTTGGGCTTTAAAGAGCATCACCAGCACCTTGAATTGTTTCTGGAAATTGTTTCTGGAGCTGTTGCAACAGGGGGCTGTGTGATCCCTGTAGCACTGGAGTTCCCCAAGCACAGAGGTAGACAACTGTTTGGGAACCAAGGGCCAATTCCTCTCATGAGCTGCACCCCCTACAACAAGCCCAAATACAGGTTGAGCATCCCTTATTCAAAATGCTTGGGAACACAAGTCTTTTGGATTTCAGATTTTTTTCAGATTTTGGAATACCCATATTTGTGTATACCGGGATAATGAGATATCTTGGAGATGAGATCTAAGTCTAAACACAGAATTCATTTATGTTTCATATATATTTTATACACCTAGCCTAAAGGTAATTTTATACAATATTTTTAATAATTTGCTCATGAAGCAAAATCTGTGTACATGAAACCATTAGAAAGCAAAGGTGCCGCCATCTCAGCCACCAGTGTGGACAATTTCAGATTTCCAGTTTCCAGATAAAGGATACTCAACCTATACCTTGTTTTCCTTCGCAGTCCCTCTCAAAATGGTGACAGCCGTCATTTCCTGTCACTGTTTTGGGAGGGCTTGCAGAATAAAACAGAGGTGATAGTATGAGGTCCTGGGGTGCTTGAGAGAGTGGTGTGGGGGTATTTTTGCAGGTTTTCACACAGTTGAGAGAGACTTTTACATGATTTAGAAACAAATATTGTCTGAAAATCATACCTATTGTATTTTTTAAATTGGGAGTGGGAGGCCTCACAAAAGTGGGGTCCAGGTTCTGCCTGCAGCCTGTAGGCCAGATAGTGCCAAAATTGTTGGCTGCATAAAGAGGGACACAGCTGGATATACTGGAAACAGAAAGAATAATGATGTCCTTGAAATACCTGTTGGGATAGTCAGCTGCCATGGAGGTAGGCAAAAAAGAAATCCCTGGCCTCAGGAGAGCAGCTGATGTCTTCCTAATGCCCACATCCATGCAAGTTAAATACTTAATCCAATATTGAAGGGCTTGGGCTGTGTTCAGTTTTGAATAATTCTGGCTTCTGGAAGCTGCCAGAACCTGAAAATAGATCCAACCTATCCACTGTCATGTTAAAGACAAGCAGGGCAAAGTGTGCCAGTTTGTGTTGACAAGAGCTGTGTTAAATATGGAACGGTGTCTCCAAGGATCTGAAGTGTTTTTAATACACATAGGGCATAGTTAAACTGTGAAATTCACTCTCACAGGTAGTAGTGAAGACTGCCAATGTGGATGCCTTTGAAAGAGGACTGGGTAAAATTCATGGAGGTTAGGGCCATGGCTAGTCAGAAGGGCTGTATGTCACCTCCAGTAGTACCAGAGGCAATGAGATGAAGGGTGCAGTCGCATTCAGGTCCCGCCGGTGAGCTTCCTAATGGGGCAACTTGCTGGCTATGGTGTGAACAGAATGTTGGACTAGGTAGGCTTTTCATGTGGCCCTAACGTGGCTCTTACTATGTTCTTAATCACACTCGGCAGCAAAGTTAGAATTATAGACACATAGAGTTGGCAGAGATCCCAAGGGCCATCCAGTCTAGTGTCATTTTGCTACACAGGAAGACATAATCAAAGCACTCCTGACGGATGGCCATCCAGCCTCTGTTTAAACTCCTCTGAAGAAGGAGACTCCATCACACTCCTAGGCAGCAGAGGATTCCACTGTCAAAACTGCTTGTGCCATCAAAGTTCTTCCTAATGTTTAGGTGGAATCTCTTTTCCTGTAGTATGAATCCATTGCTCCATATCGTAGTCTCTCTGCAGCAGAAGACAAGCTTGCCCCATCTTGCATATGTCATCTTTTCAAATATTTAAGCCTGGTTATTGTGTCACCTCTTGACCTTCTCTTCTCCAGGGTAAACATACCCAGCTCCCTAAGCCGCTCATCGTTGGGCATGGTTTCCAGACATTTTACCAAGTCCCTACTGACGTGTCCCAAGTCCTCAACCTGCTGCCCTATTTGTGATGGCTTTTTTTCTTTTTTTAGCATAGCTTTGTTGGGCAGCCTGGTCTTTCTCGCTCACTGGCCGTTGAACTGTTAGACAAAGTGAACAATCCGGATAACCACCCCCACTATAGTGAGGCAGACGATGATGACTTTGAGGTAAGTCTTTTTCCCATCTTAGGCTTAATTCTCATTGAGCAGATAAAACTTCGTGTTTTGTTGGACTCTTCATTCTGCAAATGGAGAGAATTTTAAAAAAACCAAACGATATACAGAGTTGGAGGGTCGTGCAGACGCCTAGGCCGAAAACACCCTCTTTAATGTTTGGTTTTCTGTCTGGGGGAGTATTTTATAAGGGGAATAATCCAGTGGTGTGAGTCCTCCTCTTCCGTCTAAAGTTGTCTATAACATGTCCTTACCGTAAGGTCTTGATTGCATGGAGGTGGAATGTTGAGCCATACACCTGATTTTTTGTTAGCTGGTATTCTGATTTCACACTTTTTAATTTGGTGCCTCAGAGAAGCAGTTCATCTACCTCAGCTAGATGTTTTACAGTTAAAGGTGTTTGTGGAATTTAACATTTTTTTCTTTCAAAGGATAGAAAAATACCTGCTGGATTGGGATACATGTTGAGTTCTGCCTGTTTTGTGAATTCAACATTGTGGACTCTGTTTGTGGGTGACATGAACTCTGTGTTTGGAGAGTGGGAAGAAACAGCCTAAATAAATAAACAAGGCTGATGAGGCAGAAGGCCTTTGTTTTAAGTAAGAATGGGACCCTTGCCAGTCTCCGTCCCTCTCTCTCTGGTGTGCGTATGTGTGCCCATCTCCTTCTACACTTGAGTGCTAAATGTGTACACCAGGTGTTCTGTTTCCAGACTGTATGTAGTTCCAGTAACTGCCACACATTCCTGTTATAGCGTAAGCTTTAGCAGTGGTAAATGATGCTGCAGATGGTAAACAGCAGAGGAGCATCCCAGTCCTATCTCTGATGGGCTCCAGAATCCCCTCGCAGTGGAGGGTAGGATTGGACCTGCAAACATATTCTACCCAGACTTGTCCCTTGATCCCTTTGACCAAATTCAGATCCCCATTGTTGGATATACGGGGACCCCTTGGGCTGAGGTATACCCCTCCCAAGGAGAGGCCCATGGAAGATGCGCTCCTGAGGGTTATATACTGCAGAAGCAAAGAAAATGAAAGTATGGAAACATGACCCATCTCCCCCCATCAGTACCTATGAGGACTGTGGAATCTAGTTAGCCACGGAGAAAAATCTCTGCCTCAGTCCCTTCCCAACCTGCAGCTTTTCCCAGCCCCAAACTCCTAAAAAAATGCAAAAAGAATCAACAAGGTCACTAATAGAACTGAGGCCTTTCGTGCCACTGGACAGCTGTGAACACTTGATCATGATGCTGAGAAGACTCCAGAAACTGTCTGCCTGGTGACAGAGGTCCAGTTCACTATACCAGTGGTGGAAATTGTACAGCCTTCCAGATGTTGTATGGCGACTCCCCAGTTCTCCATTATGACCTGTGATAGCTAGGGCTGGATATTGCAGTCCAACAACATCTGCAGGGTGCCATGATTTCTATCCTGGGTGTAATCAGAACAGAGATCACATTGATATGCCATAGCTGTAAGCACAGCTGGATTTCAGGAGAAATGAAAAGTGGCGGTAGTGATATTGATAGTAATGCCCTGGGCCATCAGTGTATTTGGTGTCTGCACTGTTGGGGAGGAGAACTGTGCACATTGAATATCCCTTATCCGTAATGCTTGGGACCAGAGGCATTTTGGATTTTGGGTTATTTTGGATTTGGGAATACCTATATGCTGTTCTTTCAGTGTGGGATCTCCACTTTCATCAGTTCTTCACCTCTTGCCTTCTTCCTCTAGGGAACATGATGGAATTACAGAGGCCCACTAGGGACCAAGCAAGCCTCTATAATTTCCTCAGGAGGAAGACTGGGTTCCGTTTTTCAAATTTTTTATATTTTGAAGCACTTTGGAGCATTTTAGATTTCAGATTTTCAGATAAGGGATGTTCAACCTGTACAACAAAACTATTTTGTCTACCAAGAGCCCCGAAGAGAAACCTACAGTCCCAAAAGTTCTGGTGAGGAGAAGTGGGACGGCAGGACCAAGGAAGAATATATGTGAACAAATCCGATTGCTTGGACCTTTGTTTTACATGCACCATTTTAAAGATGGTTGCTTCAGAATTCAAGTGATTGCATAATAACACAAAACCAGGGAGATCAGTCTGTTCCTTGGAAACATACACAGACCAGTAGTCCAGCAGGGGGAAATGTGAATGGTTGCTGGGCGGAGTAAAGGGAGTAGCATTTTTCAGTTCACTTCATTTGTCAGTGTGTACACGGAATGGATCTTGGGTTTCACAGCCTCTGATGTCTATGTTTTTTTATGTCCCTGCAGCCACATCCCATTATTCGCCATACCATTCGCTCTACAAACCGGAATGTTAGAGCAGAAAGAACGGCGTCTGAAATAAACTGTGAGTTTCTCATATGTTCTAAAGCAAAATTTATTCCAGCTCATTAAAATACCAAGTGAAATGTGAGCATTCAAAGTTGTCAGTCCAAATCCTGTTGCGCTGTACACCTGTATAAGTTCCATTACACAGTTCCATGTTTGGAAACATTACTGCTCTTGGATTTTCAGAATCCTCAGGCTGGCATGCTAGCTGAAGGATTTTGGAATTGGTCCTTTAAAAAGCAACATTTCCAAGCTCCAGAATCTCTTTCAGTTGCCCTTGTGGACTTTCTGCAGGGCTGAAGCAGGAGCAAAGTGTGAAGATGTTTGCTTTACCTTTCAACTTGTGAGGCACCTCACAAGGTGTCATGCTGAAAAGTTACAAGCACTTCCTAAGTCATTGTGGGCTTTCCAGAAGGCTCTGTGCTGTGGCTGACACATGCAATGCCTCAAAGGAGGCTTAAAAGAGCAGCCATGCATGCCAGATTCCTGTGAACTTAATGCTTGGTTTGTCATAATCTGAATGAAGAGGCTCCTCCATAGAAAATCTGACACAGTGCCAGGAGAGCCTTGTCATGTATTTTGACCAACAGCCCATAGTAATCTCAATTGTCTTATTGTCTGCCAAGGAAACTGGTCTTTTCTGTTTTCAGAGAAATCCTTTAAACCCTTTACTTAGCTTCATCCATTTGTTTTACATATCTTAAGGTTTGCTGCTTCAGAGTAAGGAGCTGGTATTTTTTTATTGCTTCAAGCATACACTCTTGCTACTAGATTATCTCGGTGTCTCCGTGATACAAGAAGACACTTAGGAATCACAGAGTTCATCAACAACAGTATCTCAGAATACACGCTTCTGAAGCAAAAATCAACACTCTAGTTTTATAGGCATGTTAAAATGAAGTTCTGCTTAGTACTGTAATTTTATATACATGAGCTTTTAATGTATTCCTCTAAACCACTTATATTAATACACTTGAATGTTTGGCCGTGGTGGTGGGTGGTGGTGGTAGAGGGCATATTTTAAAGTCTGCTTCAGGGAAATGTAAAGTTTGTTTAAAGGTGGAAATGTCCATGTTTTACAGTTGACAAGCTGCAGTTCGAACCACCTTTAAGGAAAGAGACAGAAGCCCGGGACGAAATGGTATGAGCTCACCCATGTATCCCTGCTCCCACATAGAAATGGAATATTGCTTGTTATATATGTTTTGATTCTATTAAGTAATCTAGCCAAACCAGTTTTTGTAAAGGCAAGGCAGCAGGAGGTTTTGCCAGTGGTGGTATGATTTGTTCTATTGCTTATCTAGCATTTTTCAATAGGCAAGAGAGTTAAAACTTTTATCTCTCTTGCACAATGAACCTGCAAGGCAGGTCTGTGCTCCTTCCAGTCTTTTCTGGAGGATCTGGTTGGATTCTCAATAAGTTCATGGCTGAGGATTGAACTCCAGTGTCCCAGCTTAACAAGCTCCTCACACCGGAGAGGCTTCCAGAATGAGAGATTGTGATGGGAGGACACCCACAGGGTGTCATGCGGAATTGTTCTGGAAGATCTTGGGACAGATTAATTTCAGTCAGTCAAAATGCTGAGTCTGGTGAAGATATTTAATATAAATTGCACAGGAGGGTCCAGGCTCCAGTTGTAGGTCAGTGATATTCAGTTTTCCCCCTATGTATCAGAGACTTACAGGCATCTGAGAACTTTCTTTTTGTGACAGGTTTCATCATGTACACTTGAGTTGTCATAAGTTTAAAAATGCAGGATATGAATTTTAGTATAAATGGAGAAATATTCATGGCTACTGGTGTGAGGTAATACCGATGATTCCACCTGGCATCATTGCCGTCTGGGTCAATGAGACTGAGGCCTAGTCTGGCCCCAGTATGTTGTTGAGGTTGTGCTGGCCCCCTCTTGATTTTCCAGACCAGATTCTGAGTCTAATCTGGAAATTGCTCTACAGCAACCAGAAGTGTGGAGATCAGATCTTGGTACTAATTCCACAGAAGTTGGACACCATCCCTAGATGGCATTAGGTGTTGCTTTAGGCAGTTGTGCCGCTCTTCTTCAGCTCATGTCTTCTGCCTCTTGCAGGTGGTAGCTGGTGGTGCTCACTTTGCCTCACACTGGAGTCCTTTCGTTGATGGCAGCAGTTGTGCCAAGTGAGTATGCGTTTGGCTCCCTCATGAGCAAACCCCTCGGTGTTTCAAGGTAGCCGGCCATTTGAGAGGATAGGAAGAGGTAGAGAATGTGAGGCCTTGTAGTTGTTCTGGAACTGCAGCTCGCAGCATTCCTAACTATTGGCTATATTGGCTATTGCTACTGGGAACTGCCGTCTGACAATATTTGGAGGGCTGCATGAGTGGGTTTTGCTGGGCTGAAGTGCCCAGTGTTGGCTTGAACCTGCCATTTGGGAGCACAGTTGGATGCAGGTGGGAGAATTTTATCTTCTGGCTGAAGCCAGTGTTGTAGCAAAGTGGAGTGTGTGTGTGTGTGTTTGTTTTTTATTCCTCTGTTTTGTTTTGGGGGTTTTTATTCCTCTGGCACACCTGTTAAGATTCTGGCGGGTGGGCCTAGCCCCTGGCAACATTTGCCTCAGCTCACAGTCATATCCATGGAAAGCCATGGGGTGACCTTATGCAAGTCCTACTCTCTCTCAGCCCCAGGGGAGGGGCATGGCAACCTTCCTCTGAACAAATCTTGTCAAGAAAACCCCATGAGAGATTCACCTTAGGATTGACATAAATTGGAAACAGTTTCTAGGCACACACCAACAACGGTCACACACTGCTGAAAGTACAGACTTTGATTTGCAGCTTGGTCGATTTCTTGAGACCAAGGCTGGGCACGGATCTTCACGTGCTCAAGGATTACAGAAGCCAGAGTCTACTCCATGTTGAGTGGCTGCTGAGGCCAAATTACCTAACTTGGGTCCTTGTGTTACCTAGAAGCCTAGAGTAGGAAGAGACCCCAAGGGCCATCGAGTCCAACCCCGTTCTGCCATGCAGGAACACACGCACAAAGCACCCTCAGCAAATGGCCATCCAGCCTCTCTTTCAAAGCCTCCAAAGAAGGTGACTCCACCACACTCCCAGGCAGCATATTCCACTGTCAAACCCAACTGAATATTAAATATGAAGCAGCTGTTTTAGTAAATCCTCTCATTACCTCTGTGTGGAGCAGGGGAGGGCACACTCCATAGCCCAGAGCACCAGTCTCGCCAATGTTGGACACTTTTGTAGGCCCACAACCAGTGCAGTTGTCATTTGGATTACTGAAAGTAACTTTGGACCATTCTGGTCATCTTTTGGTGTGTGGGACAGGAGGTGTCTTGTTGTTTTGGGTATCTTATGTGATTTTAAAGTGGGGTTTTTGACCAAAAATGGGAGAAGTGTGGCTGAAAGCAGTGGGTAGTGCCGCGGCTTTGGTAATCAGGGGCAATATGACTTCCACCCTGGTGTGACAGCTGCCCTGGTACATGTGAGTTGGGCGTATGATTTATGTGTGGCTATAGCAAGGGTGGACGGCTCCGGGGGGCGGGGAGCACAGTCCAGTTTCCTATCCTTGACACTTACCCCAATATGGCCAAGTTCAAACACCTCAGATTTTTCCTTCAGTCCTTCTCAAAATGGGACCGGAGGTGACATCCCATTACTTCCTGTCCCAATTTTGAGAAGTACTGCAGAGGAAATGGCGGTGTTTGCATACTGGGGTGCTTGTGGGGTTGGGTAGGAGAATTTTCACATGTTTTTTGTGCACTTTGGGGGCTTTTTGTGTGCTTTAAGAACAAAGGTTACCCAAAAAATCACACTGACTTTTTAAAAAAATAGAAAATAGGGTTGGGCGCTTCAAGGGCCACAAAACTTGGGTTTAGGGACTGTGTGCGGCTTCTCTTTGCCTACTGCCAGGCTACAGGATAAAGAGACAAATCTGGAAGGGGTGGCAGAATCTGTTGGTAGGATCAGCTACATAAGCCTCCTTGTGGTGTGGACTGTACCCATTTTCTCACTTGGACACAACAGACTCCGCAGCGTTTGCCTCATATAGAGAAGCCAATAGCTGGTTTCTTTCCTGAGGCAATCCTTGTCCATCTTGTGTGCTTTTTTTGGACCTCTGTATACTGGGATGCATGCAAGTGGAAGGAATTTTTAAATTCCTCAGACTACCCTGGCTCTGAAAACCTACGTACGGAATTTGTGATGTTGCAGGCCAGGGTTTCCCTGGGTGTGTGCTTGTGTGTGTTTTAATAATTTGCATGCTGGGATTCCCAATATCCCACGGGTTACCGTGAAGAACCTTGAGGACCACAAGTTGCTGGTGCCAGAATGTGAGCAGAAGATGACTAGCTGTAGGCAGGGAAACGGCCCATCACAAAGAAATAATCTTGCCTTATAAGGCCCTCTTCCCTGCTTCCTCAGCCTTGCAAAACAACCTTGCTTTGGACTTGTTGCTGTTTTTCTTAATGTGTCCTTTGTACCACCCTGTCACCCTGAGTGCACCCACGCTTGTCTGATTTCAGAAGCTAAGCAGGATCTGACCTGGTTAGTACTGAGATGGGAGAGCAAAAGGAGAGAAGTAGGAGGGGGAATAGCATTGGTATATCCGAGCATGCATGCTGATGAAGTGGGAAGGGATACCGCCAAAAGTTACCCAGCTCTAGAAGGCTTCGTTGAGGCCTCTTCGCGGGTGCAAGAGCTTTCTACGAGACTCACGGAGGACCACAGGAATAAAAAGGAGGAAGGGAGAGGGAAGTAAAAAAGGAATGTGGTGGCACCTTTAAGACTGAGTTTTATTTTAGCATGAGGTTTCATGGCTGCGAACTGACTTCTTCAGAGGAAGTACAGCTTTAACAAACAGTACAGTTTTAGAGTCTTAGAATCCTAGGGCTGTACCTGTCATGGTGGTGGCATGACCAAGAGAAAGCCCTTCCCTCAGAATTGTAAAACTTAAGCAGGCTTATATCATAGAATCCTGGAGTTGGAATAGTCCACAAGGGCTATCCAGTCCAGCCTCATTCGGCCATGCAGGAATATGCAATCAAAGCACTCCTGACAGGTGTCCATACAGCCTCTGTTTAAAAACCTTCAAAGAAGGAAACTCCACCACTCTCCCAGTCAGTATATTCCACTATTGGACCGCTCTCACCATCAACACCATCTTCCTGGTGTTTAGGTGGAAACTCTTTTCCTGTACAGTCGGCCTTCAGCATTCACTAGGTTTAGGGGCAAGGGTGGAGGAGGAGAAGCAGAAACTAAAGAGCTGTGTGGCCTTGTCAGAGCTGATGAGAGGGAAAGTTCTCCCAGAAAAAAGCACTTGAGATGGAGGTGGGCAGGGTTAGAGAAATTCGCAAATAATCAAAACCGTGAAAGTGAAACCCACAAATGTAGGGGGCCGACTCTAGTTTGAATCCATTGCTCGACAGTGTCCTAGTCTCTGGTGCAGCAGAAAACAAGCTTGACTCATCTTCCATGTGACTCCCTTCAAATATTTAAAGATAACTATCATGTCCCCTCTTAGCTTTCTCTTCTCCAGGCTAAACATACCAGCTCCCTAAGCCGCTACCGCTTCTCACAGGGCTTCATGGTTTCCAGGCCTTTTGTGGCTATAAACCCACTTCTTTAGATGCAGTATAACCACAGTTGTCGATAAGCAGCCTGTTCGTTTTCTGGTAGGTCTAGGAAAAGAAGTCTGACTGGAAACCTTGGCAAACCATTGCTGGCAGTCGTAGCTGGCACTGCTGAGTGGCCTGACTAAAACTGTTTCTGTGGAGAAGGTCCTGGGTTCAGCTCCCTATATCCTGCCCACAGCCCTGCAGAGCTATTGCAGTTATTTGCTATCAAGTCAGCTTCAACGTACGGTGATGCTATGAATGGGAGATCTCCAAGACACCTTGTAGCTGTCAGCCCTGCTCAAGTCTTGCAAATTGAGCACAGCTTTTCCTTAATTGAATCAATCCGTCTGGAACCCTTTGCTGCCACTTAGAGTTGACAGAGCGCTGAGCAAGAAGCATCACAAAGGATCTGACTCAGTGTAAGGCACCTTTCTGTGTTCCTTCTACAAAAATCCGCCTGGTCTCCTCTGACCTGTTGGTGTTTCGTTATGGCTCATAAAGTGCTGTTACAGAATCATGCATGGAGGCAAGCCAAGTCCCTGCCCCAAAGAGCTTATAGTCTAAATGTAGACCATCGAAGGGCAAGCTGGGGCAGGAAAGAATAAAGATGAATAAATCTGCTCAGATATCCTTCAACTTGTTTTTGTTTGACGTGATACTAAATAGAGTGACCCAAACCCTTGTCATCTGGCTGGACCTGAATGCTGCTTTTTCCTTTTCTCCCCTTCAGCTGTAAATTCACTCCTTTTGTAGGTCTTGACATCTTTCTCTTCATGGCCTTGGAGGTTTTGCCTTCCGCTGTCCTTTTTTCCCCTATTCTTGTATTTTCTATTGCTCTTTGTTGTTCGGCCAGCTCTGTAAAGCATTACATTCGTGCTGGCATGTTCCAAGAGAGAGCAGCTGATAAGGAAGACACACACAGGAAATGTGGGCTTTGGGCATTGTGTCTGGTGTTCTCCTATGGCTTTGGGTGTAATCGCCCCTCTCTCTTTGGAGCAGCTGCTGCGTTCGAGATAGACATGGAGGGGCCAAAGGCCAGGTGAGAACGTATCAGTCACCTGCCTCTGGTGGCCAAAGGAGACAAGGATTCATCAGAGTCCCCAAGGTCTGGCGAGAGCGAATGTATCTGCTGCCCCCTCGGAGAGAGGTGCTTCCTGCTCAGCAGCATAAACAGGAAATGCCTGGGGTTTTGGAATCCTGGAATCCTGGATAATGTCACCCACCAAAGAGAAAGAAGAGAGCTGCTTGAGCTGTGGTTTTGGGGCCACTTTCTGTGCGCTTGGACTGGGCCAGAAATAACACTGCACTGATTTATGGCCTTCATCAGGGGTCAGCTGCTGTGTGAAAGGGCTGTTGCAACAGCCAGGCTTTTTTTGCTGGAGGGAGATTTGTTTTCTGTCTGCATTCAGCCGGCTGAATAGTTCTGTACAAAAGGATTTTGCACACTCACTCTTGCTTTCTCTGTCTCTCCAATTGAGCCCATGTACAGTTTTACACTGAGTTCCCTCTGAATCTTTGCGACAGAAGACATGAAACCGGAGCCCAAGAACCTGTCAGTCCACAACTGTAGGGACCTGCCCTGTAATGAATCAGGTTACTAATCCCTCTGTCCCAGTGTCATTTATTTTATGTTAATTTACTTCTGAATCTCCTTTCTTCCCCCAAAGACCCTCTTCCTGTTCCTTTCCCTACACTTCCCTGTATTTGTTTCTAATAGAAATGGCAGAACACTCTTGTTAGTACCCACACATGCATATCCCACCTTTAAAAAGGAAAGCAGAATTTTGACAGAGGTCTCTTTCATGCTACATAATTGTACCTCTAGGTTAGAATCATAGGATCATAGAAATGTAGAGTTGGAAGAGACCACACGGGCCATCCAGTCCAATCCCCTGCCATGCAGGAACTCCCTCAAAGCACTCCCGACAGATGGCCATCCAGCCTCTGCTTAAAAACCTCCAAGGAAGGAGACTCCACCACACTCCGAGGCAGCCTATTCCACTGTCGGACAGCCCTGACTGTCAGGAAGTTCTTCCTGAGTTTCAGGTGGAATCTCCTTTCCTGCAGCTTGAATCCATTGCTCCTTGTCCTGGTCTCTGGAGCAGCAGAAAACAAGCCCTCTCCCTCCTCTACATGGCATCCCTTCAAATATTTAAACATGGCTATCACGTCCCCTCTTAACCTTCTCTTCTGCAGACTGAACATACCCAGCTCTCTAAGTCTGTCCTCATAGGGCATGTCTTCCAGGCCCCTCACCATTTTGGTCGCCCTCCTCTGGACCTGCTCCAGCTTGACCATGTCCTTCTTGAACTGGGGTGCCCAGAACTGGATACAGTATTCAAGATGAGGTCTAACCAAAGCAGAGTAGAGTGGTACCATTACCTCCCTCGATCTAGACACCAGACTCCTATTGATGCAGCCGAGAATTGCATTGCATTCAGGAAGGTCTTCTCTGCCCTATCCAAAAACTCCTCACCTTCCCTAATAAGACGAAGATTAGAAACTCGTGCCTCCAGCTGGCGAACCTTCTCCTCCAAGAAGGTCACCAGCTTGCACTTGGTGCAGGTGTACCCGACAACATCTGGTGGCAAGAAAAGGTTTCCATTTTAATTGCCACAACAGCATCCTGTAAAATTCTGGGGCTTGTAGTTTGATGAGGCAGTATAGTTCTCTGGCTGAGAATTCTAAACACCTCATGAAACTATAAATCCCAAGATTCCATACAGTGCAGCCATGGAGGTTAGAGTGGGGGCAAAGAGCTATAATTGTGTACAAGACAGAGGGAAGAATCCCTGCTGTAGTCCAGTGTAGCCTAACCAGCCAGCTCAGGAATCAGAGCTGTTTTATCCCACAGAGAACCAGCTGAGCACCATCCCTACAAGGCAGAACCACTGGCCATTCTGTCTGATGGGTTGTGGGAGTTGCAGTCCAAGGTCAACAGAACAGAGATCTTTCCTAGAATGCCTGTCCCCAGAGATCCTTTGACTGAAGCAATACAGTGTTAAACCACGGACTTTGGGAGTACAGACCAGCCATCTGCTACTGAATTGTGTGCCTTTTTCTTTTAAGTTGGGCATAGAATCATAGAAATGTAGAGTTGGAAGAGACCCCAGGGGCCATCCAGTCCATCCTCCTGCCATGCAGGAACACCCTCAAAGCACTCCCGACAGATGGCCATCCAGCCTCTGCTTAAAAACCTCCAAAGAAGGAAGAGACTCCACGACACTCCATGGAGGCAGCAGCAGATTCCACTGCCAGACAGCCCTGACCATCAGGAAGTTCTTCCTGAGGTTCAGGTGGAATCTCCTTTCCTGCCGCTTGAATCCATTGCTCCTTGTCCTGGTCTCTGGAGCAGCAGAAAACAAGCCCACTCCCTCCTCTACATGGCATCCCTTCAAATATTTAAACACGGCTATCATGTCCCCTCTTAACCTTCTCTTCTGCAGACTAAACATCCCCAGCTCTCTTAAGTCTGTCCTCGTAGGGCGTGGCTTCCAGGCCTCTCACCATTTTGGTCGCCCTCCTCTGGACCTGCTCCAGCTTGACCATGTCCTTCTTGAATTGGGGTACCCAGAACTGGACACAGGATTCAAGATGAGGCCTAACCAAAGCAGAGTAGAGTGGTACCAGTACCTCCCTCGATCTAGACACCAGACTCCTATTGATGCAGCCGAGCATTGCGTTGGCTTTCTTGGCTGCCGCATCACACTGCCGACTCATGTTCAGCTTGTGGTCTATTAAGACTCCTAGATCCCTTTCACATGTACTGCTATCCAGCCACGTGTCCCCCTTCCTATATTTCTGCATTCCATTTTTTCTACCTAAGTGTAGGACCTTACACTTCTCTCTGTTGAATTTCATTTTCTTAGCCTTGGCCCAGCTCTCCAATCTGTCCCGGTCATTTTGAATTTTGATCCTGTCTTGAATGCATGTTGCATTCAGGTTTTTTTTAAGCAATAAATCTTTTCTGAATTTACTTAGAATCATATAATCATAGTGTTGAAAGAGACCCCAAGGTGGAAGACACAAAGCACTCCTGACAAATGGCCATCCAGCCCCTCTTTAAAAACCTCCAAAGAAAGAGAGTCCACCACACTGCCAGGCAGCAGCATAGTCCACTGTCAAACTGCTCTTATCATTAGGAAGATCTTCCTAATGTTTCGGTGGAATCTCTTTTCCTGTAGATTGAATCCATTGCTCTGTGTTCTGGTCTCCAGAGTAGCAGAAAACAAGCTGGCCTCGTCGTCCATATGGCGTCCTTTTAGATATTTAAACATGGCTATCACTTTGCTGGTTTTTACTTCTGTTAACTCTTCCCATTCCAGAAGTGACCCAGTAGCTAGAAATACTGAAGTCATTTGGAGGATATTGTACATCAGTAGAAAGCAACATCTCCTAAACTTTAAGTCAGCTACTGCACTGGGTCTGGAGGAAGGGTCAGTTTTCTACCCCTGAGACCCTTCAGGGGCCACACAGACTGTCAAAAAATAAAACCAGAAGAACATGGAAATCCACTTTGGTTTTTTGGGGGACCCTCTCCCTTGTTATTCTTATGTTAAATAGTGCAGGCTTGCAAGCTATTTCAAGGGTGAATGTCTCTCCTGGAGAGCTCTTCTTGTAATCCTCTCCCTCCTCTGAGTAAGCTGGGATTGCTGACCTACCTGCTGAGCTAACCTGAATGGAAAACAACTGCCTCTGGCATGGCAAGAAATGACAGCCAAATTGTCCTCTCCCCGCCTCAGAGGCTTTTAATAGCCACGCTCCAGCTTTCCTTGAGCTCCCTTCCTTCACTGAGATCGGCGGGCCCATCTCCACTCCTGCCCCCACCCTGGCCTGGGTGCTGCGGGGTCACCTTTGCTTTGTAGTCGTGTGGTGTTCCCCTCACCCCAGCCTTGTGTTGCCGCTGGCCTTGCCACCGCACACCGGTGGGTAAGCGGCAGCCTTCTCAGTCTTTACGATATTACAAAGATTATTAAGGTGTGATGAAGGAGCTGCTGCAGGAGACAGAATAAGCTGCAGTCCAAGAAGCCGTCAGCGGGGAGCTCGTCCGTCGCGCTTGGCCTTCACCTGTGGCCTGCTGGGCATTGTAGGAGTAATGATGGCACCGGCCCACCTTGCAGAGCTTTTGTACTGGTCACTGTGATGCAGTCTTCCGTATTCAATAGGGTTAGGGGTGCAGGACCCCGAGTGGAGAAACTGCAAATATCAAAATATGGGACGAGGGCCAAGGTGTGACGGGGAGAGCGGGCACACGGAGCCCAAACCAGGTCAGAGAAAGGAGAGAGGAAAGAGACGGTTGGTAGGGTGGCCCTACACTTCCTCTCTCTCACCATTCTACTTACTGGGTTGGGGGCGATGGCAGAAGAGGAGGAGGAGGACCAGAGGCGGGTTTTCCTGGAAAAGAAGTGCCTGAGGTAGGGTTGGGGAAAATTGCAAATAATCAAATTTGTTCAAGTTGACCCTGCAAATGTGGAAGGCCAGTTCTACTGTGAAGTCTTTTCTTGATTATAGTTATGGAAGACTAACCTTCCTCATTTTGGTGCCTTCTGGATGTGCTCAACTGCAGCTCCCATCATCTCCATTGCGCATGCTTGTGGGGGATGGTAAAAGTTGTAGTCAGTAGTTGCTAATGGCTCCCATGTCATTGAGTATATTGCAGGTTTTGGTCCGGACTTTAAAGGAACTATACAAGGTTCTGCACCTCAGAATAGATTTAGCATCCGGGATGGCTCCTATGAAGTTTACACTAAAACCAGGAGCAGAGTCACCAACCCAGTGACATAAGAGCAACCAGCTGCCATTGGTTGTTGTCTAACACCTATGCAGAGGGCACCTGGGCAGGAGGAATGCTAAGATGGATCCAGAACTCGCTTGTCCTTACTTTTTAACCTATGGAATCCCGGGACTGGCAGTTTAGAGTTCTTAGCCAGAGAGGACCTCTCACCAAACTGCAAATCCCAGAACTCCATAGCATGCAGCATGACAGTGGAATCATAGTGCCATAAGTGTGTAGAATGAAAGAGCTTCTGGTTGCTTCTTGCAGAACAAAATTCTTGAGCCTGGTCACCTCTTGGAGTGCTGTAGAAACAGGCGCTCTTCAGCTGTACCACCAGCTCCGGGTTTGTTTGGAGGGGGTTCTGGTGAAAGAATGCTGTACTCATTTGTAATTTTATGAACATTTTATTTAGGGGACCTCTAACCAAATTTGGTGACGGCCACGAAGATGCAGAGGAGTGAGTGACAACTTCTTGACATTTGACTGTCTTCCTTTTTTCCTTCTTTCGTTCTTCACTTTCTAACAATCAAATAGCCTTTCCTTTTCATATAATTGCTTTCCAAGCCTGAAGGTTCTTGTGGTTCTTTTTCAGTGGAGAGCCCACAGCCAGTGTGCTCACACCATGCACAGTGCAAGTGCAATCAATTTGCCTTCCTTGTGTGTGGACTCACAGTCCAGAAAGAACACATAGGTTCCCCCAGAATTTGTTAATGTTCCCTTACAGCTCCCAGGTTCCCCAGTCAGCGTTGGCCACGCCGTCTGGTGCTTTCCGGGCATTGTAATCTCCAAACAGTAACATTTCCAGGCTGTGGGCTAGAATAATTGGAGAGTGTACGTGGTTTTTCCTTAAAAAACACAGAATCAAATTAATTGCATTTCACCCTAGTATAAGTGCCTGATGTTCTGCATGGGCTGTGTTGATAGGGTTGGCAGATAGAATCCAGGAGGGGATTCTATCCTTAACAGGGTGATTCCATAAAGCTCCCTCCAGTGAGACCAAAGGTTCCTGTCTCAGTCATCTTCTTAACCTCAACTTTTGGCTGCAGCCATCCTTTCCCGACATGGCTGATGCTTTACCTAATGGAGGTAGGGTGAGAAGGCACAGAGGAGCACCCAGCTACAAGTACAGTGGTGGCTCCTTCTCAAAGCCAGTCCCTCTGCCTCCACAGAGAATCATAGAATCCTAGAGTTGGAACAGACCCCAACGGCCGTCCAGTCCAACCGCATTCAGGAACACACCATCAAAACAACCCAGTCTCTGTTTAAAAGCCTCCAAAAACCAAGACACTTCCGCACTCCCAGGTGGCAGTCTATTCCACTGTTGAATAGCTCTTTCCATCAGGAAGTTCTTCCCAATTTTAGGTGGAATATCATTTCCTGTACTTTGAAACCATTGCTCCATGTCCTACTCTCTGAAGCAGCAGAAAACAAGCCCATCTTCCATATGACATCCTTTCAGGTATTTAAACATGGCAATCATGTCATAAATCTTACTTAGAGCTTTGAAAGATTGTTCTGTTACCTATCATATAGAACATTGCCTCCAGAAACCTTATCTTTGGAAAGTTTTTATTTTGGACTACAGCTCTCAGTATCCCCCAACCAGCATGGCTGTTGGGTTGGTGTAATCCAACGACATCAACAGCTTCTAATCTCTTTTCTTACCCAACCAGTATCCTCTAGTTTATTTCATCATAGAATCTTGGAGTGGGAAGGCACCCCAATGGCCATCTAGGCCAACCCCCTGCCATGCACAAATACAGAACTAAAGCACCCCTGAAAAATTCCCATCTGTCCTTTGTTTAAAGGTTTCCAAAGAAGGGGAATCAACCACCGTCTGAGGCAGTCTGTTCCACAGGATACCTTATGAGTCTTTCAATGAAGAAATTCTTCCTTATGTTATAAGTGAAGTCTGCTTGGAGCCCTGCCAGAGAGTAGGTCAAGCATATAAGAAACTCTGCAAGGATCCGGAGAGGCTATTCCTGTCTCAAAGGATCTGCTAGATCAAACTTTGATCTTCGAGGTGTTTTGGACCTCCTCTCCCAGAATTCCTCTCCATTGCTGTGCTGGCTGGGGCTTCTGGGAATTGAAGTCCACAACATCTGGAGGAACCCTGGGAGGATGCAAGAGTGCAACTTTTCCAAATGTATAACATGTATGACTGAAGGAAAGGGAAATCTCTTTTTACCTGTGTTTGTGTTCTACTAATTTCCAGTGGTCTTTGTTAATGCAGTTCTTTTAACGGGCACCTATTGGAGCAAAGGAGTTGGGATTACCAAAAACCGGAGGTCGTACCAGCCAACTAACCTGCTTTTTGAAATCCTCATCAAAAATAATAACCTTATTGTGTGCACGCACCATTACACTTGGAATAAAAGATCTTTCACTGGATTTTCCTTTTTTCTCCCAGATCAACGTTGAAGCGGGCAGGACCTCCCCCTCTACCTCCAAAGGTGAGTGAACCCAGCACCTTAAAAGGGAGGTAGAGGATGTAAACTGGACTGTGATGGTTTCTTGTGGCTGCTGTTGATCTCCACTTGTAGAAACCTGATAGATTTTTAAAAAAGAACAATGAGTTTGAACAAAGGTTTGTTCAGTCTAAGCTTTGAAAGACTGCATCTGTCTTTGTCAGACGCCAAATGAGCTTTAGCGAATCCCATGGAAATTCCTGCCAAATAAAACTGTCATATTAAAAAATAGCCATGCTGGTCCTTGCCAGTGTACACAAAAGCATCTTGTAAACAAATTTGAGACTTTCTGAGAGCCCCTCTAGCTGAGGAAAAAACAAAACACCTGAAATTCCCAGATTTTGTTCTTGAACAAACCAATTTTATTTTGGAGACCCACGTGACATTTTCTTCATCCCAGCATTATCAAGGACTTTTTATTTCTACTTTCCAGTTCAGTTTAAATTAGCCCAGTGTTTTCTAAAATGCAATGTATCTCACTTTGGCGGTCGGTCTGTACTTTTCCAGGACTAGCTATGTCGGCCACTGCCAATAAAATACTGCTGTTGTTTCCAGGACACAGTTTCAACAGAAATGAAGCACGGGAAAGAGCAACCTTTGTGCCAGAACAATTCCAATGTTTAATACTGCTAAAGTATGTTAGCACTTTAGCGTTGTCTCTTCAGTAATAATAATAAACAAGGCTCTGTGGAAATTGCTGAAAATTAATTTCTGAAACATTGCCCAAGTCTAGATGTGATGTTTGATCAGTGGGAGGAAGAAAAGGAAGAACACAGTAGAGAGAGGAGAGAGGGAATCCTGGATATTTCGAGAGTTTTCATGCAACTCTGGGGAATATGCAGCTCGAATCGAAACAAAAAGAACTGGGAAATCTCAAGACTTTTCTCCTTTCCTTATAAGTCCTGAGAGAAAGAGCATAAGTTTTTATAGACTCAGTCTGGTTCGTCAGATGCGGATCTACAAAAAGTTTATGCTACAGATTTCTTTCTCTCAGTCTCAAAGATGCTACAGAATCCCCCAATAAAACTGATTAGTCTTCAGGATGTCACAAGACTCTCGCTGTAACAAACCAACATGTCAATCCCCACAGCCCTGTATTTTTCCCTGAAGAAGACAGTCTGCCCAGTTTGCATCCATCATCCGCACTCATGCAACCCTCCACCCTTCCAGCGAGACCTTTGATAGCGTCGATCACTGATTCCCAACCTTTGTTACTTATGTGACCCTTGCCAGCCTGTTTCCATAAATTGTGTCCCTCATATTAGCAACATGTTTGCAATTAATATAGTTGCTGTTATTTCAAATCTATATGTTGTAACTGTAACTGCAAATAAATAGCCTAATAATGGGATTAAAAAGCAATGGAATAATAAGGTGAACAGAGAGAGCACATGTATTACATTCAAAACTCAAAAGATACAGTACATTTAGGAAATTTAGGCTGACCGGCCATGCTCCCCCTCTTCCCCACCTTGGATGAGAGCACTGATTGAAGCCAGTGAAGGATGAAAGATGCAACTGCCTATAGCTTAACATTTCCACCACGAGCTCCTCTCCCCTAATTTCTCCCCCTGCAACTGCGTCCTCTCAGGGAAGCTGGACTGGGAGGAAGGGGTGTCATCAACCAGCCCCTTCCGCGCTATCCTGAAATAAAAATTAGATATCTGAAGATGACAAAAAACAGACACAGACCAAGCCCTGGGCCTTGTCTCCCACCTCGTCCCCCCAGAGATGACCAGATCGTGACCACCACTCATTCCCTCACACTTTTTCTCTCTCTCTCACACACACACGCACACACACTTACCAGCGTCATCTAGGCCCTGAACGACATTGAGGCGGGTTACGTGGGTTTCCATCCTCTAGGACGAGGAAGAGACCAGTGGCTGGGGTGTGGGGAGATGAAGTGGCCTGCCTTGCACTTGGAGCTTTGTCCTCTCAGAGCTCCTGCTCTGACTTCCCCCAAATGGAGCAGCCACCACCGTCGAGCCTGCCCCAAACGTTTCCCCCGCTGGCCAGTTCTCACCCAAGTCCCACCACCTAAGCAGGCTGGGGGGCTCAGCTCGGAGGAGCTGAGGGGCTACTTGTGTGCCCTTCCGCTCCCATGAGAGAGAGGAGAACTGGAGCCTTTTCCTGCCATTATTCTCTTTTTTTTTTCATCGTAGCCTTAAGTGTCCTGGTGTGTATCATTGGGGGTACCTCAGGTTGGGAATCACTGGTGTAGATCATAGAAACCTTTGGATCATTCTTTTAAAAATGAGTGTACCGGAACATTTGATTGTCCTATACTTGGGAGAAAAAGCTACTCTCAGGACAGAATGTGGGGAAACAGGATGGTTTCCATTTGGCAAAGGAGCCCGACAAGAACGCATTTTATCACCCTATTTGTCTAATTTATAGGCTGAACATAACATACGTAGAGCAGGATTAGACTTGGAGGAAGAAGGAATGAAAATAGATGGAAGGAACATCAACAGTTTAAGATGTTTGGATGATGCTATGCTGTTAGCAGAAAATGGGGAAACAACTAAGGAAGAAAGCACAAAAGCAATTGGAGTTGAACATTAAGAGGGCATAAAATAAGGACCACAGATGATTTGCTTAACTTTAAAGTAGACAATAAACACAAAATTGACTATGCTTTGGCTCAGTCATAAATCAAAATGGAAATATAGTCAGGAAATCAAAAGAAAACTTAGACTTGAAAGGGCAGCTATAAAGGAACAAGACAAGATCCTCAAGAGTAAAAGATAAATCATTGAATATGAATTGTCCATGCCATAGTATTTCCCGTTTCTATGTATGGTTGTGAAAGCTGGACAGTGAAGAAAACTAATAGGAAGAAGATTGGCACTTTTGAAATGTGGGGCTGAAGAAGAGTTTTACGAACACTAAAAAGACAAAGACCGTTTCCACACTAGCCTGTTATAATGCTATTATTCCACTTTCCACATCCTATGGAATCCTGGGGTTTGCAGTTTAGGGAGGGCCCTCAAAGGCCCCTCCCTAAACTGCAAAGCCCAGGATTCCATAGGATGTGGAAAGTGGAATAAAAGCACTGTAACAGGCTAGTGTGGAAATGGACAAAGAAATGTTTTGGAGGGCATATCAGGCCTAACCTCTCCCTAGAAGCTAGAATGACTAAACAGAGACTGCTATACTTTGACCCTATCATGAGGCAACATGACTTATTAGAAGGGATGATTCTTGATAAGGTGGAAAGCAGTAGAAAAAGAGGAAGACTGCATAATTGTGTAGGCTCAAGTTCACAGCCCTGAGTTTGCAAGACCTGAGCAGAGCTGTTGGTAACAGGGTGACTTGACAATCTTTCATTTGTCGAGTTGCCAGAAATCAAAGCTGACTCAGTTTTCAGCCACAGCAAAGCTAGAACAAGCACAACAGGGTGGCTGGGGCAGCAAAGGTGCGGAAGAAGGTTTACTTTGGGGAAATGGAGCTCTGAGACCTCAGACTCAAAAGCAAGCATGGCAGTGCCCTCTTTATCTCATTCTCTCTTTCTTCTGCAGCCCAGGCTCAGTATTTATCACGAGGAAAACCTCGTGGATGATGAGAAGATCCAGACGATCAAGTACTGCCCTGATCCACACGGTCAAGCCCCACTCGCTCATAGGAGGCAAAGCATCCCGGTTTGTGGGCCTCAGATGGAACCCTCTTCTATTGGCATGACCAGCAGCGTCAGCAGCCCGGGCTTGCTCACCGTCCGATACAGCAACATGGGTAAATGTTACTATCCCTGCCGCCTGTGAAGGTGTGCAGGGTACTCCAAACTCTGCTGATCACTGAGCAGCCCTCAGAGAGTGAGCAGGGCTCCAGTGAAAATACCAGAGGGGACTGTGGGCAGGAGTAACCGGTCTGCATCGTTCACTCTGTAATATCGCTGTATGGGAAATACGCAGGGCAAAGAAAAATAGGGTCCTCTGTGCCACTGGCTGCTAAATGTCCCACGATGCTGCTCCTCAGGACTATTCTCTTTTCTTGTACCCCAAAATGTTCCTTCTTTCTACTGGAAAAGACAAGGATGGCTGCACCAACATCCAGAAAGAGTGAAGGTTTTGAAAGAAAATTCCCAAGCAGGCTTCCACAGCTGTTGTTAAGCCAATGTGGTTTGAGTGTTGGACTAGGACTCCGAGAGAACAGATTTCGAGCCCCTGCTCAGCTCCAGAAACTCACTAGGTGACCTTGGGCACGTCCCACTCAACCTCAGGGAAAGGAAATGGCACAACTCTACTAAATAAGTTTGAGAGACAGCGCTGTGTGGTGGTTCGAGTGCTGGACTAGTGCTCCAGGATTCGAATCTGTGCTTGTACTTGGAAACCCACTGGGTGACCTTGTGGAAGTCACACTCTCTCAGCCCAGAGAACGGCAATGGCAAACCTCCAAATCCCACAGTAGGGCATCATAGGGGTTCCACATGAGATCTAGTATAGTGTGATGGTTTCAGCACTGAACTATGATTGTGGAGATCAGGGTCCAAGTCCTCACTCAGCTGTGGAAACCCACTGGGTGACCTTCGGCAAGTCACACTCCCTCAGCCTCAAAGGAAGCAAACCCCTTCTGAACAAATGTTGCCAAGAAAACCCCACAAATAGATTTGCTTTAGGATCGCTGTATGTCGGAAACACCTTGAGCGCACTCAACAACAACATATTTTATTAAATAATATAAATGAATTAAAATGGCCCTTGTGACTGTCGCCAGAGTTGCCTATTTCTCCTACAGTGTGAGAAAATGCAGTTGTCATAAATCAAAACAGACTAGCATTTTGCAGTACAACAGCTTAATAAAGTCATGAGGCAGCCACAATGAAAGCTTTGTCTCCCACTTTTGCTGTATTATGCAGTACAGCCAGGTGGTCCTCCCAGAAGACCTTAGAGCAGAGTTTTCCAAACTGTGTGTCGTGACTCTTTAGTGTGTCAGCTGCAGTGTGTAGGTGTGTCACACAAATGTAATGGGTGGAGGAACTGTCTCTTCCAACGTTGTGGTGGGCCAGGCCCGGATGAAAGAGCTGCCTCTGCTGCCGCCACTGCCCTGGGCTAAGGAAGACCCCAGTGAGGGTGGCGGGGGCAGCAGGCCAAGCTCAGAGGAAGGAGCGGTCTTCACTTAACTGAATTACTGTGTTGCAAAATGATGCATCTCTAAAAAGTGTACCACCAACATGAAAAGTTTGGAAAGCTCTGCCTTAGAGGAACACTCTCCAGGTCACACCCTCATGAAAAGAAATGTAAAAAATGCCTCCTGTGCCAACTAGTAGGGGGAAAATTCAACCTGTTTTTCGCTTCCAATGGGCTATTTTAAGATTTATTTTATTTTGCTTTACTTTCTGCAACAGGAAGTGACCAGAGGGAAGGAAGGTATTTAAAAAGGTCCCTCCTGAGCCTAAAACAGCCCAGTGAGGGTGGACAAAAACAAGAGAGAACTGTCCCCTACTCCCTCCACCAGAGGGTATTTGGGAGCATTTTTGGTCAGTTTTTTTAACCCCTGGGTCCATATGCGTTATACCATTTGTCCTAGATTTCTTTACATGGAAAAGATTAAAACATGTTGAACATCATTACTGTTGTGCGCCTTCAAGTCGTTTCCAATTTATGACAACCCTAAGGCAAACCTGTCATGCAGGTTTCTGAGGCTGAAAGTGTGTAACGTGCCCAAGGTCATCCCGTGGGTTTCCGTGGCCCAGCAGGGAACTGAGCCCTAGTTTGCAGGGCTTGTAGTCCAGTGCTCAAGCCACTACAGCATCCTGGCTCTCGTTGAACATTGTACCTATTGCAAATTAATTGCTAGCCAATTTATACCTTCTCATTATTCCACACATAGAAATCAGCTAGAATTTTGTAAGTGCTAGACAGATATTGGAAGAGAAGACCAACCCAAGAGGAAAATAGATGGGGTAGGAAGAGGAGAACAAACAGTGAGACAGCATCTATTTCTGTGACCAAAGAATAGGACTGGATTAGTCTCCCTGGATACTAAATTCTTCCTACCCACAGCCCTTGCTGTTTATTCAGAGCACCCCTTCAGTCTTGCAGCCCCCAAGAAATGGCCATTGGAACAAGTTTTCTTTTTGGCAAGGAAGGTGTAAGCAAATATGTATTTATTAACTGAACCAGATTCCAGCTGCTATTTGCCTAATATTCTTTCTTGTTCACATCCATTTTAACATTTCTGCTTGTTCAGGCAATGGCGACAGTGTACCAAAACTCCTTGAGGAAAATGCTGATGGGTTGGGCCACATGCCACAGTTGCCAAGGAAGAAGGAGAAGCGAGAATTCCCGGTAAGCGTTGCTAGTGTTCTGTTCCTTTCCGTGATCCAGTCATGGGTGCTTTTGGGATGTAAACAAGGTATTTTTTGACATACGCAAACAATGTTTACGTAAAAGTACTGTTTCCAGTGACACACATGGGGTTTTCATGCAAAATTAAAGCTTTTTTTTTTTTGCATGAAAAATACAACTTCTTCAGGGGAAAAAAACAGTTCTTCTTTGTGGTCTCTGTGACCCCCACAAGTGGAATTGTCTGCGCCTGCGCAGTACTGACTATGGAAAGTTCTAGAGCTTTAGGCCTAGCATTTTGGAAGGAACTCCACGCCTTTCTCAGAGCGTATATAAAGGCCTTGGCGCACTCGCCGTTAGTTCCTTTTTTTCCGCCGCGTCCGCTGGCTACGGGAGCTTCTACTGAGCATTCTTCTTGCGTCCTTCCAATATCAACCTTGCCAACTGACTCGCCTCTGTGATTGAACTCTCAACGCATGCATTGACAGCGTTCTTCAAGCACTGTCGTCTATGCAACACGAAGATCCCAGACTGCGACGGACACTCCAAGTGTCTCATCTGTCTCGGGGAAACGCACAACATTGCAGCCTGTACCCATTGCCAGGCCTTCACCCCTCAGACCACAAGAAATCGTGAGGCCAGACTTCGGGCTGTCCTGTATGAACACGCTCTGAAGCCACCAACCTCACCTTCCGTGTTGGCAACATTGGCTGCCTCCGCAGCTCCTACAAGCAAATCCGCTTCGAGAAAGGCCTCCAGGATGGAGTCCTCAAAGACATCTGCTAAACGACCCTCATCTAAGACTCTTCCTTCAGTCTCGGCATTGAAGAAGACCCAGGGTGACCGTGCAGCCTTGTCACCATCTGCCTCTCGCTTGAAGCACTTCTTGGACAGGTCAAAGTCTTCTGCTGCCAGACCATCAACATCAGACCCGCCTCCAACTCCTGGCCGTTCTTTGGATAAAGACCTCGCCAGGTCTCATAGCAGGAAGGATGGAGGGGAACCTTCCCCACATCAACCCAAGCCTCTCATCGTAGTGACTGTCTCGGAAATAGATACCACCTTGCCCGAAGACTCTCCTCACAGGCGTACTCCTGTCCGGGCCCCTGTGTTGGAGAACTGACCTGCTTACTCTCCTTCAAACCATTCTCAGCCTTCAGATGGAGAGATCGTTGAATGTACCCCGATCAGGGGACTCCCTCGAGATTCACGCAATGACACCCAAAGGACGGACATAGCTGTTAGAGAAGAAACAGCCAACGATCATCTGACTGCCATCCCTCTGAGAGGAACCCCTCGCAGTTCGTCAGCTCCTAGAGCAACAGACCGTCGATCACATTCGACCCTTAGGTTGACTCCCACACACTGACGAGACAAGCACCGTGAATCCCGTTGGCGGAGGTCGGATTCGGAGTCCCGGTCATCCTCGGGTCAACCTCAGCGTTCTCATCACTGGAGGCATACTTACTGCGATTGATCTTGATCTCACCGTCGCCGCACCTATGTGTACTACTCCCCCTCTGGATCCTCAGACAATTTCTCCTCTGAAGAGGTATACATCTCTCAACACCACTACAGACGTCGGGGTTATTATGAAGAAACTATCTCTCAACATTGACGTAGATCACCGTCACCAGCCTACTCCGTATCGGAGCGATCGCCATCTCCAAAATGACCCTGCACTGAGACAACACAGGGAATGACTGCTGAACAACCGCTCCCTCTGTCCTCTCCGAGACCGATAGAACATACCACATCTGTCGCCCAAACACAGGAAGGGTTGAGGGGTGGGACACCTGACATCGCAGTGCACCACTCACCATCCAGATCCCCCTCCACATCTACTGACTCGGCGGGAAATAAAGAAGACAGACCTCCAGACCCAGCTGTCTCCCAGGGTGAACTCATCTCACCTTCTAGTGACATTAGAGTTTTCTCAGAGCTAATAACGAGGATGGCCAAGAACTTGCACTTTGCTACGGAAACTTCCAGGGAGACCATAGATGACCCAGTTTACCAACAACCTCAGCAACAGACACCAATGGTTGCGGCCATTCCGCTTCTACCCTACCTCTTACATGTTTTTAAGAAGGCCTGGCCGACACCAGCCTCTGCCCCAGCTACAGCGAAGAAGTTGGAATCGCTGTATAAAGTGATAGACTCAGAGGAACCTTGGCTCCAAAATCACCCCAAGGCGAACTCTATTATCGTTGATGCCGCCCAGGCTGAGACCTCCCAGGCACTATATGCCACCCCACCTGATAAGGAAGAGAAAAGACTGGATGCCATGGGCCGCAAAAATTACTCCAATGTGGCCCTAATTTTCAGAATGGCAAATTACTCAGCGTTGATGTCTGCATATGACCAGTGGGTGTGGGATAAAACAAAAGTGTTTGTCACCAGACTCCCAGAAGAAGAATGACGCATAGTGGAGCCAAGCGCTTCACCAACCAGCAAATCACTACAGCAAGGCATATTGTCGATTGCGCTTCCAAGGCCTTTATATCCTCGGTATCGTTGTGGCACCATTCATGGCTTCACTCTTCAGGACTCTCACAACTTTTTCAGTCTCTGGTCGAAGATCTCCCCTTTGACTTGGCAGGCCTATTCAGTAGCGCCACCAACGAAAAACTCGAACACACCCACAAAATGCGCTCTTCTATCAAAAAGTATGGAATGCACCTACAACACCAGCACACCCAGAGACACAAATATCGCCGGTACCAAACGTCAACCCATCAGGCATATAATCTTTATGCCCCAGTGTTCATCTCAATCTCCGTCAACCCAGTCTACCAGACGTTTCCCACCGCGTCCTACAAAGACTGTCTTCAAGAAGAAGATCGACCTTCCCAAACAAAGACTTTGACGGTTCCGAGGACGATCCCACCACATCAGACACCACTACTATAGGGTCATGTATATCTGACCCTCCCAATACTACAGACAACGACATCACCACATCGTCATCTCCACGGGTCCCCATCCCATTCTTTGAGTCCATACTCACCGAACACCTCGACGTCTGGTCAGCCATCACAACAGACTCTTGGGTCCTCAGGATCATGGCAGAAGGCTATGCCATTGAGTTTTCCCCAAAACCTCTGGTAGGCCGAGTCCATGTGACCCCACCATCGGCCCCCCTCTTGGAAGAGATCCGAGCTCTTTGGCAGAAAGGTGCGATAGAAGGTATTCCACTCTCCGCCCTCAAAACCAGCTTCTCGTCCAGATACTTCCTGGTCTCCAAAAAAGGGGGAGGCAGGCGTCCTATTCTGGACCTTCGAGGGATAAACAAATACATCAAACCTCAGAAGTTCCAGATGGTAACCCTACAGTTGATTCTTGCTTTCCTTCAGGAGAAAGACTGGTTCGCTACCTTGGACCTGAAAGACGTGTACTTTCACATTGCCATCTATCCAAACCACAGGAGATTTCTTACATTTACAATCGACAAAAAGGCATTCAGATTTCAAGTGCTTCCCTTTGCCCTGAACGCAGCGCCAAGGGTCTTGACCAAATGTATGTCTGTAGTGGCAGTGGCTCTTCGAAAACGAAGAATCGTCCTTTTTTCTTACATAGACGACTGGCTAGTCGTCGCCCACTCCAGAACGCAACTCCTCCTTGATCTTGAGGTGACTCTCCGGCTCCTTTGATGCCTAGGCCTCATGATCAACTTAGACAAGTCTCGCCTTCAGCCGACATGACACATCCAGTTCATAGGAGCAGTCCTCGACTCCGTTCGACAACTTGTTTTCCCACCACAAGACCGTGTTCTCCGCCTTTCCAAAACTATCTCAAAGCTGCAGCGGAATCGTCGGGCCCCCGCTCGCTCAATTCAGGTTCTTCTTGGCCTTAAGGCATCAACGACGGCTGTCGTTCCCTTTTCCAGGATGCGTATGAGGCCTCTGCAGAGTTGGTTCCTGAGCACCTTTGATCCCCTCATTGACAGCCCATATCGACACTTCTCGATACCGAGGCAAGTCCTTCAGTCCCTCACATGGTGGACGGATTTTTGAAACTCCTTGGCAGGAATACCATTCCACCTCCAAGAGCCTACAGTGTCGATCACAACAGATACCCCTCTGGAAGGATGGGGTGCACACTCCCAACATCTGATGGTCAGAGGCCGCTGGTGGAACTCGGCTTGTGGTCTCCATATCAATGGGCTCGAACTTCTAGCGGTCATCAAGGCACTAAGAGCCTTCGAGGACCTAAGTGCTGGACAGACTGGACAGATATTGACAGACAATACCACAGTTGCATGCTACATCAGCAAGCAGGGGGGCACTCAATTGAAAGCTCCGCTCACTCTGACCCTCAAACTCTGGACTTGGTGTATTCAACATCGGGTCTACCCCGTTGTCCTCCACCTACCAAGAATCCAAAACATGACAGCAGACTATCTTGGCTAAACTCCGATGACCTCCCACGAATGGAGGCTTGATACGTCAGTCCTCAAACAAATCTTCACCATTTGGGCGACTCCAGACATCGATCTGTTTGCCTCAGTGTCCAACACTCAGTGTCATCTCTTCTGCTCAAGAGGAGGAGAAGGACGAGGATCCCTTGGAGACGCATTCCTTTTCCACTGGAAGGGCCCAGTGCTCTACCTTTTTCCTCCCTTCCCTCTGATAACAAAAGTGTTGTAGAAACTTCATTGGGATGAAGCTTCAGTGATCCTCATCACCCCGTGGTGGCCACAACAACCATGGTTCGCTCCACTACTCCTCCTGTCAAGCTCTCGGTATGGGAGGCTTCCACTCAAACCGGACATCTTGACACTGAATAACGGTGCCGTGCGTCACCCAGATGTCACCACCCTCAAACTAATAGCATGGAACTTACTTCAATAGCTTCTCTCCTTCCAGCTGTTCGACAGATCATCGAGGCGGCTCATAAGCTCTCGGCAGTCCGTGCCTATTCCTATGAAGTTTCAAGATTCAAGGAGTTCTTGCGATTATGGCAGATTGACGTCAAGCACTTCAGTACTGTCCACCTTCTGGAGTTCCTCACCTCGTTGGAGGACCAAGGTCTTTCCCTCTCTTCGATAAAGTGTTGCCTCTCAGCAATATCATCGCACCTCCAAAGCCAAGGGAGACCCTCGTGCTTTAAGGATCCTTTGGTTCGCACCTACCTCAAAGGTTACAAGCATCTACACCCCCCGGTGACGCTTCCAGTTCCCGGTTGGAATTTGCCACTTGTCCTTTCCCAACTCTTCAAGCGACCCTTGAACCTATGGCCATGTGTGATCTCTGCCTATTGTCTTGGAAAACCGCATTCCTTGTTGCTGTTTCCTCTGCAAGAAGGGCGGGTGAACTGTGTGCACTTAGGGTGGACAGACCTTACCTTCGTTTCCATCAAACCAAAGTTGTCCTTCACCCTGACATCACCTTTCTCCCGAAAGTGGTGTCGGCTTTTCATCTTAATCAGGACATTGTTCTTCCAGCGTTCTTTCAAAACCAGAGCTCGGACCTGGAACGGTCCTTACATGCTTTGGATGTTCGCAGGGCCCTGGCCTTCTACATCCAACGCACTGCAGAAATTTGCCATTCCCAGAGACTGTTTCTCTGCTACTCTTTGGAAAGAAAAGGACTGCTAGTCTCCTCCCAGAGACTTTCGAAATGGGTGGCATCCACCATCAGGTTGGCCTATGAATTAGCACAGACAGACCCTCCTTCTCAGATCAGGAGTCATGCCACTAGGACCCTGTCTGCCTCTGCAGCCTTCCTCAGAGGTGTTCCATTGCATGACATTTGTAAGGCAGCAACATGGTCTCAGCCTATGACTTTTTTGTCCTATTACAGAGTAGACCAACGTTGATCCACTGACACTGCTTTTGGGAGAGCTGGTTTGTTCTCCGACATTTGAACCATGGTGATACTTGTTCAATTCGTGGCCTAGTTATGCTAAATGTTAGTAATATAGTCTTTTGCTCTGTTGCCTGGTGGTTCTTTTTCTGTTGTATCTATGTCACTCTATATGATGCCTAGCATTTATGGTGGGCCTCCTTAAGTGGTGCCCATGGCACCGTCACATGGCATTCCCTCCTCCTAAGTTTAGCTTGCTAGTCTCCCACTTGTGGGAGTCACAGAGACCACAAAGAAGAAGGACAGGTTGCCTACCAGTAACTGGAGTTCTTCGAGTGGTCATCTGTGACTCACACAATCCCGCCCTACCTCCCCTTAGCTGATGTGCCATGTTCCAGCTGCCATGCATGTTGCGGCAGTTAAGGAACTAACGGCGAGCACGCCACGGGCTTTATATACGCTCTGGGAAGGGGTCGGAGTTCCCACCAAAATGCTAGGCCTAAAGCTCTAGAACTTTCTGTAGTCAGTACTGCGCAGGCGCAGACAATCCCACTTGTGTAAGTCACAGATGACCACTCGAACTCCAGTTACAGGTAGGCAACCTGTCCTTCTTCAGCAAAAAAAAAAAAATCAGGTTTTTGGAAACAGTATTTTGTGTGTCAGAAATATGTTTTTCTGCAAAAAATACAGTCTATTTGTACACAGGTTTTCGTACAAAAAATAACATGTATTCTCTATGCAGAATAATTTTCCCAGGTACTTCAGAGTGTGTGAATACTGAGCAAGGACGGTACAGACATATTGACAAAGAGAAAGCTGTGGAATTTATTCATCCTTGCATGCAAGGATGAAATAGTAAAATATTTTTACTATTTTACTATTTTTACTATGCTAGGTAGTGTTGGTTGGTCTGACTTAGGGAAGGGGTCATTTCTGAAGAATGGGAAAAGCAAAGGCATCCATTTTTCTGCATTCCATTCTGAAGTCTCCCAAAGAGGCTTGTTATGAGAAAATGGTCACTCGCCTCAAGATTTTTCGCACTTAAGGGTTTTTCATGAAAAAAAAGGTCATTTGTGCAAACCCCTTATGTTTTTGCCCAGAAAGGAGCATTTTACAGAAAATTCACTTTTTTTCTGCATAAAACTCTTAATTTTTTTGCAAAAAAAGTTCATTTGCAAAAGAACTTTTTGCCAGAAAAAGTCTTGAAATGTGAAAAGTCATTGAAAAATATGCAAAACAGCCAGCAGCAAGAATACATTTGACATCATTCTTTCTTGCACAGAAGAGCAAAATAAACTAAGGTTTACACCCTTAATTGCCTAGAATGAATGTGAATGCCTTCCCCCCACTGAATCCTGCAAAAAACGAAAACAAAACCTCAGATCGGTTTTGCTGGAATCTGCCACTAAGTTGAACTCTTACAGCAATCCTATAAGTCTGTGGTTTTTACAAGGTTGACTTGCATGTCACTACTCCTGTCTCCATATGTCTTTGCATATCTCACTCTTATCTTGACGCTGGAATGTAAGCGACCATTCTTGATGTTCTGTACTAATTCTATCAGAACAGGAAAAATACTGATGCTATTCAGGGAGGGAGATGTGTACCAGAATATGTAGGTGATTAGGACAGAACAGTCCAGTCCATTCTGTGCAACAGTGCATTTCTGCCACGTGCTTTCACAACCTTAGAACATTCCAGGCCAAAGTCATATTCAGCTCTTTTCCTTTTAAGGTTTTACTTCCAAGAGATGGCACTGTTTTTAACAGACTTGTAAATAACTCGTTTTCTACCCACAGAAGCCGGCCATCAACGGTTTACCACCGACGCCAAAAGTGCTGGTAAGAGGCCTGTTTAAAACTTTGTAGTAAGAGCAGAACTTCACATATCGAAGCTTCACATTTTGAAGCTGTTTTCATCTGAAGGAGCTAAAGATGGGCCATTTGACTTTCCCCCTTCTCCTGGCAGCTGCACTGGCCCCCTGGTTTCTCCGCCAGCACTTCACTTTTATTCCATCTAACAAAGAACAGCATTCCTGGAGGGTTTGGAATCAACACCTCTTCTCTATTATTCTTGGAGTAGGTGGGAGCCATTTTGAAAAATGAAAGTTATGGGACCATGACTCCATCAGCAAGGGCCCCCTTGCAAAAATGAAAGGCACAGGCAGGCTGCAGTAGCAACAGTAAAGCCAGGAGGGGGAAATACTATGCCTGCTCAGTAATGCCCTTAGACGGGGCAAGAGTAACATTTCACACCTCTGGCAGGGTGAGGAATCTTTGACCCTCTGGATGTTTTGGCCTACAACACTCATCAGCCCCACCCAGCATGACCAGTGGATTGTGGGAATTGTACTCCAAAACATCTAGAGGGCCAAACCTTCTCCAGTCCTGCCTTTAAATGGTGCTGCTGAATGACAGCTGTGCTGTGAGCAGTTGTTTAAAAACATTGGATAGCTACCGTAATAGGTAGTATTGTTGTTATTCTGTGCCCCATCCAAAATAAATGCGTGGTCTGCTGATTAGAAGATTTTACCTGTCAGTGGAAAAAGAGTGAGGAGAAGAACAAAAGATTTTCTCTTATTTTAACGTCCTGTCCTCTTAAAAATCCACCATTCTGTCTTTTCTTTGGCTTTTAAGACTTTCTCTGGCCATTGCACATTGCCCATTTTCGCTTGCTTGTTCACACTTGTATATGTGTGTAGTAATCAAGAGGATTAGAAACTTTGTTAAGCTTTAAAACCCACACCTCATGGGATTTGATCTCTTCTGTTTTTGTCATTTCAGATGGGAGCATGCTTCTCCAAAGTGTTTGATGGTTGCCCTTTGAAGATCAACTGTGCCACATCATGGATACATCCTGACACAAAAGGTAAGGCCGCTGGTTCATTGATGAGCTTGGCATCCGCGGCGGGTCCTCCATGTCCACTGGGGTTTGGTTCCAAGGCCCCCCATGGTTACCAAAATCCATGAGTGCTAAAGTCCCGTTGTATTCAGTAGCGTAGTAAAATGTTGTCCCTTATGTAAAACGGTGAACGACATTGAGGACCTGGGAAATGGCAGGAGCCTACAGCAGGGTGTGCCTACGCGTCAGCATTGGTTTGCTCTTTGGAATTTGTTTTTCAGATATTTTCAAACTGTGGTCGGTTTATGGATGCAGAACCTGTGGATACAGAAGGCTGACTGTATTTTCCTTCCATGTTTCTAAAATGACTAAGTTGTTGGGTTTTTTAAATCTTCTTTGTGTTGTAGATCAGTATATTATCTTTGGGACTGAAGAGGGCATTTACACGCTGAACCTCAATGAGCTTCATGAAGCCACCATGGAGCAGGTAGGAGATGGGTGCTCGTGCATAGTGCTCAGGGCCCGCTGTTGTGGAGCCCTTCTGTAGGCAAGCGGTCTGGATGTTCCTGATCCCAAGCACACCAGCTTTTGCTCTCCCACAGCAGAGAGGAATCTGTTATGCAGTGGATTGGGCTTTATTGCCCTTCTCTCCAAAACACCGTGGGTGGAACAAAGGTCACTGAGCCTTCCCTGCCTTAAGGTGGGTCAGTTAAGCCCATGAATTTCATTCAGCAGAAGGTGAATCACCATTGGAGGTTCCCTAGTTAACCATTTCCTCATGTCATGTCATCATGAGCCTAGAGAGTAATTTTCTTTCATTTTAGTTTTCCCAGACTTCATTTTTTTAAAAAGAAAAAAAAATTATTAAGAAATTTTCTAAATACACAAAACCATATAACTGTAAAAGCAAAAAAAGATATGTTAAGTAAAGAAGAAAATAGATAAAAGAGATGAAATATAAAAGGAAGCATTGTATATGTTTCTTCTCGATGGTGCATAAGTATTGTAATCTTACCTCCCACTTTAAATGTTGCTTATTACACTTCTTCTGATAAACCAATCCTACTAATTCCCAAAAATCATTTTCCCTTTTTTTGCAGAAAGTCGATCAGGGGTTCCCAGTCCTTTAAAAAAAGTCATTAATGATTTTTCTATAATCAAAGCAGAAAATTTATCCATTTCTGCGAAGTCATTCAGTTTAAACAGCCAGTCCTCCATTGTCGGCAATGCTGGAGACTTTCATCTTTATGCATACAATGGCATGCTGCTATAGTCATATATTGTGGTAGTCTTCCGTGTTTACTTTCCGATTCCTCATCCATAAGTCCCAAAGGAAAGTTCTACCAGACTTCTCTTTTTCAAATGTTCTCTCCGCTGATTTTTTTCTGCTTTTATTCTTTTTGTTGCTTTAACTTTGTTGTGCTGGGTTACTGTTTTTAACTATTCAGTATGATCTGAGAGCCACCCAGGGAACAAAATTATGAGACAGTGGGAAGTAGGTACAGCTATATATGACATAATTACTGTAACTGATAGCATTATTGTTGATGTCCTTGTTATTTTATTTCAAGATAAGAGGGATACAAATAGAGAACCCACAAAAGCTTGACAATTGTAATATATAAATGTATGTTTAGGATCACCCACTAACAGTTGGGAGTGATGGGGAATGTGGGAGTGGATTGTTGTATTAAATTTGTCAGGAATAATGTATTAAAAATAAATATATATCGTGAATAGAGCTGAGCCCTCAATAATAATATGAGCACAGTCTGGAAGTAAGCCCAGATGAACACAATGTGACGTACTTCCGGATAAACGTGCATGGGATTGCATATGTTGAATTTAGGGGAATGAAAGTTAGAGCACCCGCTAACTTCCCTCTAAAAATGTTTTCACATTCTTGGCAGTATAAAAGAATATTGCTCAATCAAAGAAAGATTCAGGGTGTGAGGTTCAAGGTGGAAGAAACCAGGTGCCTTGCTTACCTGGCATCCTGTACTCCCCAAATTCACAGAGGGCAAGCAAAGAAATGATCTCCACTTCCCTTTGTTTCACTCATAGGAATTTCTGCTGCTTTTTTTCCCTTCCAGCTCTTTCCACGAAGATGTACATGGCTATACGTCATCAACAATACCCTAATGTCACTCTCAGGTGTGTGAACTGCTGGAGAAATGTGCCAGAAAACTTTAAAAGGTGGAGGGGAAGCACAACACACTTTCTTTTAAAACATCTTTTCTTTGTTGTGCTGAATTTAACTTGGCAATATCAGGAAAATCATTTAAATTTTTTTCTTTTGTTTTGTTCTCTGCAATTTGCTTGAACCTCTGGAAATTTGGGGGCTGTTCTTTTAGAAGGTAATTCTTTCCTCTACTTTATATATAACTTCTTATTGATTGCTTCTACTCAGTTTTTGCATGGCCATAGCAATTCCCCAGAGTCTGAGATAGGCCGCCTTTGTCTCTTTTACAGGGAAGACTTTCCAGCTTTACTCCCATAACCTCATAGCTTTGTTTGAACAAGCCAAAAAGACAGGACTAGCTGCTCACATTCAGACCCATCGATTCCCTGATAGGATATTACCAAGGTAAGCAGGGGCCATCTTACCTCTTGGACTCAATGACTGAGAAAACAGGGTTGTTGGAGAAAGAAGTCCTTTTCTTGCTCTGTGTTATGTGATTCGGGGCTTTGGGGTGATTACGTGGATGTGTTCATTTCACTCTGGGAAACCTGTGTCAGGCTGTAGTGACTCAGGCCATATGTCTGTGTGGGCTATCTCCTGCTTTTCACAGTGGACAACTGGGTGCACTCCAAGAAGCCCACAGGTGGGACAGACTGCACTAGCCCTTTCTCTTTATAAATTCCCAGCAGCTGGCACTCACTTGTCTCTACTGACTCTGAGCACAGTAATTCCATTTAGCTGTCATCAGCCACCAAATTTGTCTAATCCCTTTTAAAACCATCCAAATTGGTGGCCAATGTCACCTCCCCTGGTGGCATGAGTCCCACCCACTAATTTTGTCGGATGGGGATGATGGGAGTTGTGGTCTCACAGTGATAGGTCCTGGGTTGGAAAATTCAGAATTATATGTATATGTATGTTTGTATTATGCTGCCAGAGAACTTTAAAACACAGGAGATCCGTCTTATAAAAACACAATGGGTAAAATACAAAAGAATAAACAGTGTAAGACAGGCAGAGGAAATCAAAATATTAAAATACTGTAATTAAAAAGACCACCTCCCTAAATTTTAAATATGTGTCTGAAGGATAATTTTATGAATCTTAACAGCAGGGAAAATAAACTGCAGCAATTTCTGTTACATGTTCGTTAGCATCTGCTTATTTAAAAAAGGAACCAACAATCTGAAGATCTCACAGAGATTTTATTTAAGAAGTTTTTAACTTAAATAAGAAGTATTTGATCATCTCTCTAAAAATTACCCATGAAAAATATATGGAATACAGACTCTGCTAATCTGTTTTCTCTTGGAAAAGTAAAATAAAAATACGATAGATTAAATACATAATAAGAGAAAGTGTTCCCTAAAAGGTATCCAGAACATTTAGAAAACTAGCCTAGTACAGTCCACTCTGTCTAGAGATGCCTAGTGGTTACCCAGCCATGTGCCAACCAGGCTAGACTCTGCTTAGCCACCAAAATCAGACAGGATCAGGCATGTGCAAGATAAACAGTGTAGCTGTTGGACCGGGTCCCAGAACCTTCATTAACAGCTGATCATTGTTTTCAGGAAATTCGCCTTAACGACAAAGATCCCGGATACAAAAGGGTGCCATAAATGTTGTATAGGTAAGCCTTCATGGAATCATAGGATTGGAAGAATTAGAAGTGACCCCAAGGGTGACCTTGTCCAGCCTGTTGTCAGTGCAGGAAATGAACAGCTTCTGATTAGTCTCCCACGTATATGCAGGTATGCCTCAGTTAATATAACAGATGTGTTCCTGGGTATTACTTCTTTAGCAGAGGATTTGGTACCAGAGGCAGGAACAACATGGAAAGAATTGGGATAGGTTTCTACAGTACAAAAAGGGCAGTTCCAACATGTTGCAGCAAACTTTTTTATCCAGAACTAGCAATATACACATGCTTGTATTGTGGAACTTACAGCTGGCCCTGTGGACTTTAGGCTCTGTGTCTCATTTGCCAACTGCCTCATGCTTGGGCATTATCACATCCCTTTAAGGGCACTGGAGACATCTGGCTGTCCTTCTTTTAAATCTGATCTTAACTTTAAAAAAAGCAATCACATGGCTGTGTAGAACTAAACTATATATAAGCAATTTTATTTAATTTTAAGACCTCTCTGAATAGTTAGCAAAATTTAAGTGAAACAGTCAAAATATTTCAGGGTTGTTTTTCTTTTCTTCTTTAGTCAGGAATCCCTATACAGGCCATAAATACCTCTGTGGAGCTTTACAGCTGGGGATCGTTTTGCTTCAGTGGTATGAACCAATGCAGAAATTCATGTTGATAAAGGTAGGTTATTCCTCACTGTATAATGTCTTACTTAACTTGGGTTTTAGCATGCCATCTGTGGGTGAAACTAGAAGCCAGTCCAACAATTCATTCATAAACCTTTTCAGATTTTAAGTGGAAATGGCACTGGTACATAGTTGTTTCCGAACTCATTTCCGGCAGCCAGCGGTTCCCTCTCAGTGCCTGAGAAGGTCAAGGATAGCCTTGCTCAGATACAAAAGATGAGGAGGACCAGGGCTTTTCGTGGTGGTAGTCCCTGGGATGTGGAAGTCCCTTCCCAAATAAGCTCCTCAGTCAAGTTCCTTTTAATTGCTTTTGAGGTCATTGGTTGGCCATAGCATAGTTCTTTACTGTTACAGTTGACCGTCCGCTTTTACAGGTTTAATGTTCGCAGATTTGATTACTTGCAGATTATTTGCTGCAGCCCCTGCTGGTGCCCTACGCCACTTTTAGTAGGGACTTATAAGTCTTACCTTATATTCACAGTCCTTCTGCAAACCTTGTGAGACTGAGAGAGACTGAAGATGTGGTGAGGCTTTTAAGTCCCTATTAAAAATGGTGTAAGACGGTAACAGAGGTGGTGGCAAGCCCCTCCCGCCACACACTTCTGCCTTGCGAAGGAACCCCACCTCCTCAATGGCAGAACCAGCAGCCAACTAGCTTCCCACCACAGATTCAAATGTATGGTGGACTGTACATTTGAATCCACAGTGGGTTGAGTCCTCAGACTATGCTTTTTTGTGTGTTTTTGGGAGGCCTGTAGATAACTCATGGTTTTCCACTTTCAAGGGGATCCTACACCCCTAGTCCCCACGACTGTGGAGGGATGACTGTATTTGCCATCAGGTTGACCTTGTTACAGCAACTCTGTGAATGGGAGACCTCCAGCAGCCCTGTTTATGAAGTTCCCTTCTCAGGCCTAGCAAACTCGGGGCAGCCGTAGCTTTCTTGATGGAATCTGTCCACCTCTAGTGCAGTCTCCTTCATTTCCTTTTTCCTACTCTTTTCTTCCTCTTTAAATTATATCGAGCTGGGCAGAGGACAATCTAGAGATTCATGCAGCCCCCAGGGTTAGAATCATAGAAATGTAGAGTTGGAAGAGACCACACGGGCCATCCAGTCCAACCCCCTGCCATGCAGGAACACTCATCAAAGCATTCCCAACAGATGGCCATCCAGCCTCTGCTTAAAAACCTCCAAAGAAGGAGACTCCACTACACTCCAAGGCAGCCTATTCCACTGCCAGACAGCCCTGACCGTCAGGATGTTCTTCCTGAGGTTCAGGTGGAATCTCCTTTCCTGCAGCTTGAATCCATTGCTCCTTGTCCTAGTCTCTGGAGCGGCAGAAAACAAGCCCACTCCCTCCTCTACATGGCATCCCTTCAAATATTTAAACACGGCTGTCATGTCCCCTCCTAACCTTCTCTTCTGCAGACTAAACATCCCCAGCTCTCTAAGTTCTATCCTCATAGGGCATGGCTTCCAGGCCCCTCACCATTTTGGTCGCCCTCCTCTGGACACCTTCCAGCTTGTTGACATCCTTCTTGAACTGAGGTGCCCAGAACTGGACACAGGATTCCAAATGAGGCCTAACCAATGTAGAATAGAGTGGTACCATTACCTCCCTTGATCTAGACACCATACTCCTATTGATGCAACCAAGAATCACGTTGGCTTTCTTGGCTGCTGCGTCACACTACTGACTCATGTTCAGCTTGTGGTCTATTAAGACTCCTAGATCCCTTTCACACGTACTGCCATCCAGCCACATGTCCCTCATCCGATATTTCTGCATTCCATTTTTTCTACCTAAGTGTAGGACCTTACACTTCTCTCTGTTGAATTTCATTTTGTTAGCCTTGGCCCAGCTCTCCAATCTGTCCAGGTCATTTTGAATTTTGATCCTGTCCTCTGGCGTATTAGCAACCCCTCCCAGTTTGGTGTCATCTGCAAATTTGATGAGCATGCCCTCTATTCCTTCATCCAAGTCATTGATGAAGATATTGAACAGCACTGGGCCCAGGACAGAACCCTGTGGCACCCCACTAGTCCCTTCTCTCCAGGATGAAAAGCAGCCATTGCTGAGCACTCTTTGGGAACGGTCAGTCAACCAGTTACAGATCCACCTGACAGTAGCCCTGTCCAGCCCACATTGTACTAGCTTCTTTGCAAGAATGTCATGGGGAACTTTGTCAAAGGCCTTACTGAGATCAAGATATGCTACATCCACAGCATTCCCTTCATCTATCAAGCTAGTAACTTTATCATAAAAAGAGATAAGATTAGTCTGGCATAACTTATTTTTGAGAAATCCATGTTGACTTCTCGTGATTACCGCGTTGCTTTCTAAGTGATTAGAAACTGACTGCTTAATGATCTGCTCCAGAATCTTTCTGGGTACTGACGTCAGGCTGACCGGGCGATAAATATTTGGGTCCTCTTTTTTTCCCTTCTTGAAGATGGGGACAATATTTGCCCTCTTCCAGTCTGCTGGACCTTCTCCTGTCCTCCAAGATTTCTCAAAGATTATAGCAAGCAGTTCCGAAATGACCTCTGCCAGTTCTTTTAATATCCTAGGATGCAATTCATCTGGCCCTGGAGACTTGAATTCATCCAGTGTGGCCAGGTATTCCTGTACCACCTCTCTACCTATTATGTGCCGCATTTCCCCTGCTTCCTCCCATGCTCCCCAAGCACCAGGTTGAGCGCTTGTATCCTTCTGGGAAAAAACTGAGGCAAAGAAGGTGTTAAGCAGTTCTGCCTTTTCTCTTCCCCCTGTTAGTAATTCGTCGTCTTCTCTGCACATCGACCTTATCCCCTCCTTCTTTTTCCTTTTACTACGGACATATTTAAAAAAGCCCTTTTTATTGTTTTTAATGTCTCTGGCCAGCCTAAGTTCGTTCTGTGCTTTAGCCTTTCTGACCTCCTGCCTACATCTCCTGGCTACTTGCTTAAATTCTTCTTTGGTGGTTTCCCCCCTCTTCCGTTTCCTGTCCACGTTTCTCTTAATGCTTAGCTCAACTGAGAGTTCTTTAGTCAACCATTCTGGCTTCTTCAGATGCCTTCCATTTTTCCTCCTTATTGGCACAGTTTTAGACTGTGCCTTCAGTATCTCCCTTTTAAGGAACTCCCATGCCTCCTGAACTCCTTTCTCTTTCACTATTCTCGACCACGGAATTTCAGCCAGCAGCTCCTTAAGTTTACAGAAGTCCGCTTTTTTAAAATCTAAGATGAGCATCTGGCTACACTTATCTTCTCTTTCCCGCTGAATGCCAAATTCCAACAGGGCATGGTCACTCCCCCCTAAAGATCCAACCACTTCTAACAAGATCATCCCTGTTGGTCAGGATCAGATCTAGAATGTTTGATCCCCTTGTGGCCTCTTCCACCTTCTGGACCATGAAATTGTCTGCAAGACAAGCAAGAAACTTGCTGGACCTCGCTGTCCTGGCAGAGTTTGACTGCCAACATATATCCGGGTAATTGAAATCTCCTATTATTACTGTATCTCTCCTTTTTGAATGCGCGGTCATTTGGTTGAGGAAGGCGTCATCAAAGTCCTCAGTCTGGGTTGGAGGTCTGTAGTAAACCCCCACCAGAATATCCCTATTGTTTCTCGCTCCCTTAATTCTTACCCAGACGCTCTCGACCTGGCTTTCTGGGTTTAAGTCCTGGATCTCTCCACAGGTGAAAACATCCTTGACATACAAGGCTACTCCTCCTCCTTGTTTTTGGCCTCTGCCCCCCCCCCCATCTCCTCTGGGTCACCATTTTTCTGACAAGTAGAAGGATAAATTGCCTCTTTTGAAAGCCTCCGGGAGTGTTTAGTCATCTTTTAAATAGGTTGCAGCCTTCCCTGCACTGTTTTAACATTATTTTAACATTATTCAAAAATGCTCCTAGTTTTGGGAGTTTCTAAAAAAACTTCTGGCCATTTCTGGCTTTTGTTTTTGTTTTTTATCTTTTGCATTGGAAAGTCCCAAGGACAGTAAAATGGACCTTGGACACACTGAAGTTATAGAATCATAGGCCATTTCTGCACTACACTGTTACAGTGCTATTATTCCACTTTCAACATCCTGTGGAATTCTGGGGTTTGTAGTTTACTCAGGCCAAAGAGCTCTCTGGCTGAGAATCCTAAATGCCCCTCCCTAAACTGCAAGGAAGTGGATTAATAGCATTATAATAGTGTAGTGTGGAAATAGTCATAGAATCCTAGAGTTAGAAGAGACCCAAGGGCCACCCAGTCAAACTCCCTTCTGCCGTGCAGGAAGACGCAATCAAAGCACTCCCGACAGATGGCTGTCCAGTCTCTGTTTAAGAACCTCCAGAGAAGAAGACTCCACCACTGTCCCCAGGCAGTAGCATATCCCACTGTCGGGCTGCTCTTACCATTAGGAAGTTCTTCCTAATGTTTAGGTGGAATCTCTTTCCCTGAGGTTTGAAGCCATTGCCCCATGTCTTAGTCTCTGGAGCAGTAGAAAACAAGCTTGCTCCATCCTCTATGTGACATCCCATCAAATATTTAAACATAGCTATCATGTTCCTTCTTAGCCTTCCCTTCTGCAGAATGAACTTACCCAGCTCCCCAAACTGCTCCTCCTAGGGCTTCGTGGTTTCCAGGCCAAGTTGCCCCGGCCTGACTTAGGTGTCCATCCTGTCAGGAGGCCAACATTCAGCTGGGCAAATGATTTCTCACTCTGATTCTTCTTTGGTCTTCTTTGTCCGTGTCTTTCTCCAGCACTTTGATTTCCCTTTGCCAACCCCTCTGAACGTCTTTGAAATGTTGGTGATCCCTGAACAGGAGTACCCCATGGTCTGCGTCGCCGTCAGCAAGGGGGTCGAACCAAATCAGGTCGTTCAGTTTGAGACGATCAACCTGAACTCTGCTTCTTCGTGGTTTACAGAAATTGGTGCAGGTGAGACTCAGATGCAGCTGCTTTAATTTAGTTCATACCCTTCCCAAAATTAGCACGCACATTCCAGATGAGTTTGATGAGAGTTCCCATCTCCCCCAGCCAGCATGGGACAGATAGGAGTTCTAGTCCAACGCATCCAGATCACACCAAACAGGGTGCATGAAAAACTGGCAGAATAAAAATTAATACTTGATGGTGGGCAGCTTCTTTGGGGGAACAAGACTTCTGAGAGTCCCTGCTTTTCATTTTATTTTTTCTTTTTAATCACTTTTCTAGCCCTTGAAATGATGGCATGTGGGGAATACCTAACCGGACCTCGGAGGTTGTGGTTGGTAGCTTCTGATCATAGCTGACTGGGCTACAGCTAGCCATTCTCCAGTCTCTGTAACTGTTTTCCCCATTCCATCGTTTGGATGAACGCTCTGAAGTCTAACAGGCCTCTGTCTAAATCTGAATGCCTTCCCACATTTGTCAGAAGCAAAATAAATCAGGACAGCCAAGAGTTCTGCAGCACCTTTAAGCCTAACAGATTTACTATGGAGTAAACTTCTGGTGATCAATCAATTCTCTAGTCCTTAAGGTGCCATGCAACTCTTGTTTCTCACCGCAGCCCTAGTGCTTCATGCATCTGATGAAGTGGATAGTGGTCCACATGGATCCTTGTCTGCTATGAACAGTTTAGTCTTTAAGGTGCCACAGGGTAATTGGTGCCACAACAGCCTCACCCTGCTGCCGCTCTGGCTCTTAACATACAGAGATGAAGCAAATTTACCCAAGTATTCAGACCCCATCTTTTAGATATCATATCCAAATCCCAGTTCCTTTGGTGTCCTGCATGAAAGCCCAGAGCGTATCTGGCTCGTGGACTGTTAGAATAACAGCAAATGCCAAGTCTTATCAAGGCCTGCAAGAGGCTCTTTGGCTTGTTTGACTCTTCCTCCCTGGTGTGTAAGATAAGATGCTCCATTTGCTTCTGGCCTGTTCCCTTGGAGACACGTTCATCTTCAGTGCTCAGGCACCCTGGCTGGGATCCAGAGAAGGGCGATTTCTCTCTGGGCCCAGCAAGCAATTCAGCTCTTTCTGCAATCTTAGATTTGGGGTGGGGTTTGCGGTTAAATCTTTTGAATGGAAATAACAGGCGGAGGGAACCCTTCACAGCAAGGGTGAGCAACCACATGAAGGATGAGTAGCCAGTTCCCCTGCCCTTGGAGGTCAGTGGAGCTGAGTTGTTATACAAGATTTCTGCCATCGTCCCCTTGTTCAAAAAGCAGAATCCCCCCCCCCCCCCAGGAAGAACAGGGTCTTCCCTTTTGCTTGCCCTTCCATTTCCATGAATTCCCACATTTTCCTTTTGGCTTAGTCGTGGATTGAAATTGTGCAGTCCCCCGGATGCTGGATTGGATCTCTCAGCATTCTTCCCCATTGACTGTGCTGAGGGGCTGCTGGGAGTTGCATTCCAACAGCATCTGGGGTGCTGCGTGGTTCCTACCTGTGATGTAGAGGGTGCTGAGCTTTGCAACAAAGGGCTTGAGTTGAAGTCAGCTTTCCTCTTTAATTGTTCTAATCAAATGATCTGTATTTTTAACTTTATAGTTATGTAGATGGGGGTGTTGGGGAGGAAGGTTTCCTTAATGCATTCCTGTGCCTTTAGTTGAAAGTAAAACGGTTCTTTTAAAAATACTGAGCTAGATGGATTAACGGTCTGACTTAATACAAATTACTTTCCTATGTTCTTGTATTGTTTTTCTCATGGAATATTATAGTTGGAAGGGACTCCCAGGGCCATCTAGCCCAACCCCATTCTGCCGTGCTAAAACACTCCTGAGGGATGGCCATCCAACCGCTGTTCAAAGACCTGCAAAGTCCACCAGCCTCCAAGGGGGTGGTGGACCAGGTACACAGAATCCCACCCTCTGCAATATTGCAGTGACAATTTCCATCAGTCTTTGCTTCTACCTGGTTCCACTGACAGAAGCAATTCCACCCATGGAAATCTCCCAGGCTCTCTTGGGGCAACAGCTCCACTAGCCATCTGTCTGTTTTCAGGCCCAACTCAAAGTGCTGTGATGACCTTTAAAGCCCTGTGTGGCTCAGACCAAGTTATCTGTAGGATGATATTCTCGCATGTAAGCCTGCCTCTGTTTTGAGTTCTCTGAAGAGGGCGTTCTTTCTGCCTCGCCATTGTTGCAGGTACATCTGAAGGCCTTCTTGGTGGCTGCTCACGGGCTCTGGAACTTGTTTCCTAGAGTGGTTGGAGTGGAGGAGGGGGCAGAATCTTGACCTTCCCAGTCCCTCAGCCCCACACATCATGTAGACAAGAGTTAGACTGCCAGCGTCTGGAAGCAAGTGCAGTGAAATGGAGGATGAAAACCTTGAGTCTCTTTGGGGGAAATCTCAGTCAGTGCCAGAGAGTCAAGCTGCCTTCATTCATAATAACATTGCTCCTTTGCCCCAAAGCATGCGTGTATGTGCCAGGGGCAGGGGGCAGCGTTCTGGGACATTGACTACTCTGTTTCTCTCCCCTCCTAGGTTGCCAGCAGCTCGACGCCATCCACGTTACCCAGTTGGAGAGAGACACTGTTCTGGTGTGCTTAGACCGTAAGTAGCACAATTTAGACCCTCTGTTATGCCCCCACAAAAGGGCCTAAATACCCCAAAGGCACCAGATCCTGTCTGTTCTTGGAAGCTAAGCAGGGTCAGCCCTGCTTAGCACTTGGATGGGAGATCGCCCATGAATACCAGCTGCTGTAGGCTCTGTTTCAAAGGAAGGAATTGGCAAAACCATCTCTTGGTCTTCCTTGCATAAGAAAACCCTAGGAAATGTATGGGTTTACCCTAAGTCAACAGATGACTTGAAGCACATATGTAAGTACACACACATTCCCCACCCCACCTCCACATGTTGTAAAGCAATAAAACAGTGTTGAATCAGTCAAATAAACTGGAGCCAGTGAAAGCTGGTGGGAGAAGAGAGAAGAAAGTTCCTAAGAGACACTGAAAGAGGCTGGCAGAATCAACGGTATTTCAAGGGACACCAAAGGCTCATTTATTCCAGCCCACTACCAGCGCAAGAAAATCCATAACTAAAACATCTCCAGTGGGTGGCTACCCAACCTCGCTCTAAAAACCTCCAACAAAGGACATTCCACCAGCTTTTGAGGCAGCCTGTGACACTTTCTTACAGTCTTCCCGTTGGAAGTTCTTCCCAGTGCTTCAAGGCAGATGTCACTCAGGCATGCTACAGTGAATGTTGGGTGTCACTGCTCAGAAGGCCCTCCCTCTCTTGCACCTACCCATCTGATCCCAGAAAGTGGAGGCACCCAGAAAGGGGCGTCCCATCAAAGACCTGTATTGCAAGGTGGGTGTATGGGAGAAAGATGATCTGAAGTACTTCTGGGGGCTCATGGCATGGGAGATCTTCTTTGGGACAGTTAAATCTTCCTTCATTCAGTGGCTGAGGTTTTGTCTCAGATTTCTTATCAGGCCCACCATTTTGCCAGATGGGTTTAGGCATGCCTCTGCTTCCTTGTCTGACTTGGGTCAAGGCTGACTGAGGAACCTTCTCTCCCCAGAGAAAACTGCTTAGATTTTAAGATCTGCACAAGTGGCTCTTCTCGTGGTTCTACTACCACTCAGACACATTTTTTATTGTATTGTACTGTACTGTACTGTACTGTATTGTATGGGTTGAACCTACCTTATCCAAAATCCAGAACCTCCAAAACCCAAAACTTCTTGCCACCAGCTTCCCGCTTTGCCTTTGAGCTATCAGCTGTGGTGGTCATGGTCATTCATCTCTCGGAATCTAAGTCGGCGCCTCAGCTGACTGTGGCAAAAAGAGAGAGACCGAGGATCTAAGAGGTGAACGAATAGGAGCACCACACCTGCTGCCTCAAAGGTGGAAGCGGGTGGCTGGCGGCAAAAAGAGAGAGACGGAAGATCTGTGAAATGGCAGGAGGCGTGGATTTGTGCTGAGCACTGTGCTTGGATTCCCACCATTTCGCAGATCCTCAGTCAGTCTTTCATACACAACACAACTAGCGAATGAGTGAGACAAAAGGCTATTCCAAAAAGGTACTGTATTCCAACACACGCACTGCAAAGAGAATCCGAAATACAGAACACTTCTGGTCCCAGGCATTTTGGATAGGGAATACTCAACCTGTATTAAAATATTAATATCCCACCCATGGGAAGTCAAGGGTAAAACTTGGGGACTCAGCACAGGGCTTCTCAGATCCATTCCGCAGAGAGGCAAAAGAGCCGGCTCTGCCTTCTGCACCTGGCTGCCACTGCCACCGTTTTCCCGCCCTGGCGTCGAAAAGGCCTCCAGAGAGAGTAGAGGGGGCAGTGCTTCTTTTACGTCCTGCCCAGATGGACAAAGACAAACAAGGTAAGAGCTTAATTTGTCCATGGAGAACCTAAAAGAAGTCCTGACCCCTTCCACTCTCTCCGCCCTGGCAGGGAAATGCCAGAGAGCTGCAGCCGGGCTGGGAGAAAGCAAAGGGGGTGGTTTTGCTTCGTTTTGCTTTGTTTTCCGCATTCTCCAAGGATGGATGAAGGTGAGAGTTTAGTCTGTCTGGAGAGAAGCTAAAAAAAGCACTGGCCCCCTTCGCCCGCCCTCTCTGGCACAATGGGGAAGTGTCAGAGACCAGCTGCTGCCACTCGTGTATAAGTTGACCCAGGTTTTTGGGGGTGTCAGTTTTTGGGTGTGAGTGCCTATGGTACAGCTGAGTGTGGTTTTAGTTCTGTCTGGCTTTTAATTACATTGTGAGCTGCCCTGAGAGTATTGAGAAAAAGGTGTGACTGAAATAGAATAAATTTTAAAATATGTCCCCACCCCGTTCCTCCCATCCTCTGCAATATTGCAGTGACAATTTCCATCAGTCTTTGAGGATTTTTAAGACTGTGTCTGTGATGTGCCTTGGAATGCACCACAGAATGGGAAACCGTTTCAGCAGCCCCTAAGGGGTTGCAGCAGTGCAGAGTGTAACTTTTGTTCTTCTTAGAAGCTCTGCGGAATTGACATCAAAGGGGGACCGGTCTCCACATTGTGTGTTTGATGTAGCAAAGCTGCCGGGATCAAAGGCTTCGAGGAGGCATTTTTTGTGGTTCGTGTTTCTTCTGGAGGCTCCCCCTTGTGATAAGAACCAAAATTGACTTCCACGTCTTGGAGGTTTCTGTGAAAGTGAGATTCTCCAGGAATTGCTCAGTTTTTCAGAGGCACAGTAGATATGATTCCTGCTACCTGTTCTTACCTTAAGACCCATGGAGATCTTACAGATGGAAATGGGCTGTGTTCAAGTGCTATTTCTAAAAAATGGTTTTTAAATTAATCAGTGTTTTGAAGACTATACTGCTTCGATTGTTGTTGTGTACCTTTAAGTCCTTTCCAACTGATGGTGATCCTAATGGGATTTTTTTTGGTAAGGTTTGTCCAGAGGGGATTTGCTTTTGCTTATGGCTGGGTGGAAAATTGGAACCCTGGTCTCCAGATTCATAGTCTAATGCTCAAACCACAACACCCTGCTAGCTCTCCAAATATTACTTATCTAAACTATTAAATAGCAAACATGGTGCATGTTTTAGGCCATTTCCGCACTAGCCTGTTATAGCGCAATGATTCCACTTTCAACATCCTCTGGAATCCTGGGGTTTGCAGTTTCAGGAGGGGAATCATCGCGCTATAACAGGCTAGTGCGGAAATGACCTTAGGCAGGGTGAAATATGTTGAAGTCCCGTTGGGGAATATTAAGGATGTGCTTAAATCTCTCCTATGGAATTCTAAAAACCAATGCGATTCTGGGCTGCATCAACAGGAGTAGAGTGTCTAGGTCAAGCGGAGTGGTAGGACCACTCTATTCTGTTTTGGTCTAGCTCACCTGGAATCCTGTGTCCAGTTCTGGGCACCACAGTTCAGGAAGGATATGGACAAGCTGGAACGTGTCCAGAGGAGGGCGACCAAAATGGTAGAAGGCCTGGAAACCAGGAAGCCCTGTAAGGAGCGGCTTAGGGAGCTGAGGGTGTTTTAACCTGGAGAAGAAAAAGTTAAGAGGTAACATGATAGTTATGTTTAAATATTTGAAAAGATGTCATATGTAGGATATAGCAAGCCTGTTTTCTGCTGCTCCAGAGATTAGGACCCAGAGCAAAGGCTTCAAACTTCAGGAAAAAAGATTTCACCTAAACATGAGGAAGAACTTCCCGACAGTAAGAGCTTTTGGACAGTGGAATATGCTGATGCTTCCGTGGAGTGTGGAGTCTCCTTTGGAGGTTTTTAAACAGAGGCTGGATGGCCATCTGTCAAAGGGAGGGCCTTGACTCTGTCTTCCTGAATGACCGAAGGGGGTTGGACTCAATGGTCCTTCTGGTCTCTTCCAGCTCAATGATTCTGTGATTCTAAGTGATGCATATGTATGATACACGTACATGTAGGTGCACATATATACTTGAACATTTCACGTACATGCATAAGCTCCAGACTGGCCTCCTGGCAGCTTTTTAATGAAATCCAAGAAAGAAAAGAGAGAGACATCTCCCAAGTGCTCAGTGAATGGTTTTATTTTTATTTTTATTTTAGAACAAGCCCAGTGCGTTTCAGCCAGTGTATGTATTTCAGTGGCCTTCCTCAGGGGCTACATAAAAACAAATGCAAACGGAAATATCAAATTAAGAGTCAAAAAGACAACACATTGTTATACCATGATACCTACCAAAAACATCATAACACATTTCTGCTGCTACATAGCCTATTGGTACGTATAGGCTTTAAGCAATATACAAAAATTGAAATGTGATGTTTTGTGTGGATTTTATGGTATGATTGTGTGTCGTCCTTTTGATTTTTAGTCTGACATGTCTGTTTGTTTTTATGTAGCTCCTGAAGATGGCCACTGAGTTAAATTGTTGTTGTTATTGTGTGCCTTTAAGTTGTTTCCAACTTGTGGCGACCCTATCACGGGGTTTTCTGGGGCTGCGGGGTGTGTACATAGTCCAAAATGCATTGGGCTTGTTCTGAAATAAATGAATAAAAAACATCCACTGACCACTTAGAAACTTATCTCCCTTTTTTCACCCTCAGATTCCATTGGGCGCTGGCCGGTATTTGCCTCTTAAGCTTTTTAAGGAAGCCACTGTCCCGGGTGGGTTTGACGAAGCTGATTGTTTTGGAAACTCCCTGGTTCTCTCTCCCGGCGTGGGTGGAAGCAGCCTCTGAGCTGCCCCCGTGACCACTGTCTTTGACACTGAGCTGGTTTGCTTTTCTTTCCTTTTCTCCTCAAGGATTTGTGAAAATTGTGAATCTGCACGGGAAACTGAAGTCAAGCAAGAAGCTGGCCTCGGAACTGACTTTTGATTTCTGCATTGAATCTGTAGGTAAGCAGGCACGCCGTTTCTCCGTCGTCACTTATTAGGGACCCACAGCATTCTTAGGTCTGCTGGGCGTATTTTGAAGTTTGGAAAAGTATCCTTGGTGCCAGCAGCAAAATGGCTGCCAAGGGGTGGGGTGGAGTCAGATCTTCTGGTTGCTGGGGTGGACACAACTAGTCATGGAGTAGGTGTTTTGCCATGAAAAAAACCTGATCATCCTAGAAGACAAGTAACTTCTCTAGGATCCTTATTACAAGGTGGGGGTGGAAGCAGAGCCTGGGCACACAGAACCACTTCTTTAAACTGACAGTCTGTGAAAGTTTGGGTGCTCCCTCAGCTTCCCCCTGCTCCTGGGACGCCGCCTCCCCAAAGATTTGAAGCTCTGTTTCCAGGTTGTGGTTGTGTCTTTCCTTACAGTGTGCCTTCAAGACAGCGTCTTAGCCTTCTGGAAGCACGGAATGCAGGGCAAGAGCTTTAAGTCCAATGAGGTAGGTTTTTTGTTGGGTGGGGTCTCAGTCCTTTTCCTGTTCTCCCCCCCCCCTTCTTTGGTTTGGAAATTTTTGTCCATAGGCAAAGAGAAATCCCACTGTAAAGACCCCCTCTTGGTAGGGAATGTCCTCGAGAAGGTGCTTCACTCTTAGACCAAAAGCTTTCATTTTTAGCCCCTACCACTGCTTCAGTAGGAACGTAAATCTTCGCTTCTCTCATTCTACAAAAATTTCCTCTCTTAGAAGATATTCTCTGTCCATCTTGAGAAAGCTTTCACATTCACAAGAATGAGTTTTATATAAATTGCACAGCTGTGAAACTATGATAGCTGCTGGCTTGTTGCACAGATTCTGACAAATTTAGAACCTTGGAGGGGTTGTTGCCCTGAGTTGCATCCCTTGGCCCACCCTTCTGTCTTTGCTTTCTTTAAGCACCTTTAGATTTGTGAAAGGAAAATGTGGTTGTGCAAACTGCAGAAACCCAAGGGCTTCCCTTGTTCTCATGCTAGAGGTGGTGAATAAACTCTCAACAGGCTATTTTGACAAGAAGGTGTGACTTAGCAAGATTTCTTCACAGCCCTGATCTTCCACTGCAAAGATTCCCAAAGAGGCTACAAAGCCACATGCAGAAATTGGCTTCCTTTGGAAAATGTGTCTTTGCTTATTTCATTCTTGAATAACTGCAAATGTTTTCTGCCTGATGGGTGAGGTGTCAAGAATTTCCATGCATTTTTGGCTATTGTTTGCAAATAATAATAATAATAATTAATAAAAATAATAATAATAATAATATTTTTATTAATTATATTATATATATTATATATTATTATATATTATTAATATAATAATAATTATTATTATTATTGCACAGAAACGTGGGGGCGGTTGTCCAAAACCCACCGTTTTTGCACAGAAAACTTTGTATTGTGCACTGTCCCAAAATACCAGGTTTTTTTTCACAGAAAAGTCACAAATTATGAACAGACCCACCTCAGTGAGATGTTGCAGTGCATCCACCCTTTCTCACTCAGGGATAAGAAGATTTGGAAGCGCTGTTCCCACCCCCTCCTTCGAGTGGCCAAAGAAGGAAGCCGGGCGTATGGTGACCCTGGTGGAGAGGAAAGTTTTCCCTTTCCCTGGGTGGAGCACCTCCCAGCCAGAGAAGACAAAGTCAGACAAGACGGGCAGATAATCTGACCTGATAACAGGGCCAGCCTCATGCTTACAAGGATAAGATCTTCCCCTGGGAGCCCCCAATTCTAATCCCACCCTGGCCCTGAAACCCCGTTGCCTCAGTTGACAGTATCCGCATCCGTGGCATGGGGACCATCGTGTGGCTGGCCCTCTGAATCCACGGGTTCTTCATCCATGTCACCACAGGTTGAAAATATTTCCCCCCAAAATTTCCAAAAATCAAACCTTGATTTTGCCAGGTGCCATGCACAGCGCTGATGTGTAGACATACCCTGCTTGTCAGGTAGTCCCTCCGTATTCAGTAGGGAAAAGTATTTAGTATGGGATGTGTAGTAGAAACATATATGCAGTATAAACATGCAGCTGCTTGCTTGTAACAAAGAATTTCTGCAAGAGACTGTTATGTCAACAAGAGACTGTTATGTCATGTCATGTCACCTGGAGCTCACAAGATAGCCTTTCACCATTTCACAGATCCTCAGCCTCTCTCTGCCACTCCTTTGAGTTGTCTGCCATTTTGTATAAGGGACACCATTTTATGATGCCATTGTATATAATGGTACTTGAGCATCTACAGATTTTGGTGTCCGCAGGGGGCCCGGGAAGCAAACCTCAGTGGATACAGGGGTCCCACTATACTTAACTGCTCTACAATGTGGTTGGAGCAATTATTGAGATAACAGAAGGAGTTGCACCAGAGTCTGAGGATGTCACACAATTTCTCTTTATTAAGAAGGGCTGACCTGCTCTAGCGTCCAGGCACGTCGGAGTTGTGAAAATGCTATTCTAATTCCCCTCATTTGCCTTGAGAGAGAGCATAGTTTGCAGCAAAGCACACAGTGTGCAGGCAGACGATCACAGCTGCAGACCCAGACGAAGGTGCCAGCAACCCTCTCTTTATCCTGGAGCCCCTGCCAGTTGGAGGAGACGATGTTGGGCTGGATGGGCCAGCAGTCCACCTCAGTCTGTGGCAACATCACCTGTTGAATCAAAATGGAATTAGCATCCTGTGTGGAATGGACTTCTTTTTTGCCCTGCAGTGCTGATCCCTGTACTGTATTCCACTACCAGAAAGGGAAAAATAACATCCACGTTCTGCCCCGCTATAAGCAGAATGTAACTGCCATGGGGGGAGCTCTGAACCATCTTTGACCCATCTTTGAGCAAGCTGGGGACGTTCAGTCAGCACCACCTGTCTGTGTGCGTCTGCATGTGTTATTTGAGAAGGTGATGAGCCCCTTGGAGTCAGTCCTCATTTGCGGAGTTAATGCGTGTCTTTCCTTTTGCCTCTTCCACCTCTCACTTCTTCATATTCTCTGCCCTGTTCTCCATTTTGCAGGTAACCCAGGAGATCTCAGATGAAACGAGGGTATTCCGTTTATTGGGCTCCGACAGGTAAGCTGAGAAGAGCCGTGCTGGCCTTTGGTCCTTCAAAATGGAGGCTGGGCTGTGAAGGAAAGAGTTACACCCCAGCCTCCCAAGGAAGCTCTTGGGCCATTGAATTGTGTGCGCATGTGCCTTGAACTTGCCTGTCCACTTACGATGAACACCCTATGAATTTCATAGGGTTTTCTTAGGCAAGGAACACTCAGAGGTGTATTCCTCTGAGTTCCTTCCTCTGAAATAGAGCCTCTAGCACCTGCATTTGTTGGCAGTCTCCCATCCAAGTACCAACCAGGGATGGCCCTGCATAGCTTCCAAGATCACCTGGGAGCTGGTGCATTTGGAGTATTTCAGCCCTCGTGGCAAACACATTTGGTGGGGACATGAGAGAGGGCCCTCTCAGTAACTGCCCTGGACTCTGGAACTCCTTTCCCAGGGAGGCCAGAATTGCCCCTTCCGTGTTGTCCTTCTAGTGGCAGGCTAACCCCCCCTTTTTTTTTTTTAATTCAGACAGGCTTTTAAAACAAAAAGTTTCTAAACAACAGGCTAGGGAATGCTGTATTGCTTTAATTGTTGTTTTTAAGAGTGAGTTATCTTTTTAACTGCGTTTTATTTTGAGGTGTAGTTGTTTTAATACCGTAAATAGCTTAATTTTATTTTGATGTTCACTTTAATTGTATTGTTCTTTTAAATTGGGAGCTACTTTGAGTCCCAATTAGGGGGAAAAGGGTATAAATAATAATAGATGGACGGATGGACGGATGGATGGATGGGATGGATGGATGAACGGGACAGACAGATAGGTGTAAATGGGGTGCCTGGATGCTTCTTCTGATTTTTGCTGCTTTGCTGATAGGATGTAATGAATGAATGAATGAATGAATGAATGAGTGACTAAATAGGTGGGTGGGTGGGTGGGTGGGTGGGTGGATGGATGGATGGATGGATGGGTTGACAGGGTGCCTGGATACCCCTTCTGACTGTCGCCACCTTGCCCGCCCTGACCGCTGACTTGCCCGTCCTGTGCTTGCTTCCCAGGGTGGTGGTGCTGGAGAGCCGGCCGACCGATAACCCGACCGCACACAGCAATCTCTACATTTTGGCCGGCCACGAAAACAGTTACTAGGCAACCGCCAGCCCTCTCGAACTGTGAGCCGAGGAACGGACGTTGTCGGTCGTCGCACCAGGCGGGAAGCAGGCCGTGAAGGAAACCCTATCCCAGTCAGACTCTGGCACCCCCTCCCTCACCCCGTTCTTACTCCCGCCCACCGCCGCCACCCTCGCTCGACCGTGTCGGCACCTGAATGGAGCCGGCTTTCTAGGATCCAGAGCCGAAAACACCCCCACCCCACCCCACGTCGTCGTCGTCGTGGCGTGCGTCTCTCGCAGCTGGGCAAAGCAGCTGTTCTGTCACTTGCCACTATGTGGTTGGTTATGTCTCGTTTGCTTAATAAAAGCGACAGGATGATTAGTCCCTTTTGTCCGTGAGGCCCGCGGAAACACAACGGTTGAGAAGTCCCGGGTGCGCTCGGGGCCGTGCGGGATCTTCTCCGCTCTCCGGTTTAAAGGGCGTGGGCTGCCCCGACCCCCGTCGGTCGTTGGCCCCCTTCGAATGTGGGCCGCTGCTGTCCCAAAGCGGAAGTACGGGCGGTGTGGCGGGTGCGGACCTCTCTGGGGCCCGCCCCCCGACAACTCTTTGCGGCGGAGACCCTTGTGGGGTTTGCCCGAGACGCCCCACCCCCAGACGTTCCCATTTCAAGAGGTCCCCGTGAGGAGATCTTCCCCGAGATGTTGTGGTTTTGTTATTATTTTTTAAAGCAACTTGTTCTCTCTGGGTTTGTAAGATAAACTATTTAATCCTTATTTATTAACCTGCTGCTACGGTGGTGTGATGTATCTTAACTTTCTAGAACATGAAGGTTGCAGAGCAGCTTTTGGGGGGGCGGGTGAGGGAGGGGGTTGGACTTGGGGGTGGATTTTCTTGCCTTTTTAAAAATAATTGTACAAAGTCCCCGGTGTCTCGTCTGCCCTTCATCTCTTAGACGTAGCACATTATCCAAGGGAGGCGCTTATATATAGGGGAATTGGAGGGGTCGGGGCAAGGGCGGAAGAGGAAAAAACCCTTTGGCCGTTCCTGTAAAACGGCAGTTTTGTACTAGAGTATTTTGTATGGGTGTTGCTTGCAGAGTTTGTACGAAAAAGAGGACGATCGGTATTCGCCGAAGCGGCTGCGTAAGCTGCAGAGATGTGAGCCGGGCCTCGGCGAGGGACTCGGGAAACGCTATAGCGGTTGTCAGGATGGGCGAAACAGAGCTCGACGGCTGCATAAATTTGCGTGTGGATGAACCCGTGCGCCTGAAGGGGACGCGCGGGCCGTGAGTCGTACACCCCTGAGCTCGTAATGGGGGAAGGAGGTGAAAGACGTGTCCGGTTTCTTGACTCCTGACCCGGAGCGGCCCCAGCTAGGCTTCGGAAGAGTTCCCTTGACAATTCCCAGAGCCCCGTGGCCGATGCTGGCCGGGGGATTCTGGGAGCTGTCATTCCAAAACGTAGCTTTTCCTATGTGCTTCCCCCCGACAGAGGTCGTGGCCGATCCACGCTCGCCCGGAGCACGAGAGCATGAGAGCGGTGAGGCCACGGGCTCCCCCCATCCTTCTAGGCTCAGTGTGGAGCGGGGGTCCCGCCTCTTCGTCGGCACGCCACACCCCCCGTTTTGCTCGCGAGCCGCATCAGAGATTTAAGAGGTCACGGTCGGGGTAGACCTAAAAGCACAGTGCCCGGGCCTGAAGGAGGAGGGTGGGTGGGTACGAGGGAGGGTGGTCTGCTTGGTTGGTTGTTTTTTTTTTTTAATTCTTCGCCCTATCTGTTCCGGACACGTATTTTATTTATACTGTGCCAGGAGGGAGCTGGAGAAAGTACAGTGCCTGGAATAAAAAGAAAAAAATATATAAATTGATTTCTCCTAGTCTAGGCACAAATGAATGGTGGATTTATTTCTCAGTGGTATAGTATAAGTATATATATAAGAAGCAGTATTGTCTAATAATTCTTGGGGAATCTCCTTTATTCCATTATCCCTCTTTCAAGGATGTTGTCCTTTTCTTTTTTTTCTGGTTCACCCATTAAAGAATCCCTTTGCTCCTAATTCTTGTTTGCTTTCATTCATTAAGCACTGGGGTTAAATGTTGAGTTCAGTGGGTGACTACAGTGTGGGTGTGTAGGGGCAGCCAGTGTGCAGCCCCCTCCTCATTTGGTAGAACTTATTGATCCCCCCCCCCTTTATGGAAAAAGCTACTGGGTCAGGAGGTGGTATTTTCCCAGACACAACATGGTAACTGACAAAGTTTGTCATTCAGTCCAACTGCGGCTGAACTTAGAAGGGGCTGGACTTTCCTTCCCTGGAGATTTTTAAACAGACGTTGGAGGGCCTCCTGTTAGCAGTGGATTCTTACGCTGGCAGGCGTTGGACTGGATGGCCCTCCGTGCTCCCACGATTTACTCTGTGGGTCAACATTTCACAAACTCACTGAAGAAGAAGTCTCTTTCACCTTGGGAAGCAGCTTATGGAGCGGAGTATGTTTAGCCTGGAGAAGAGTAGGCTAAGAAGTGACTTTAAATATTTGAAGGGGTGTGATATGGAAGATGGGGCAAGCTTGTTTTCTGCTGCTGCAAAGACTAGGACACGGAGCAACGGAAAGGCGATTCCACCTAAGCATTAGAAAGAACTTCCTGACAGTAAGAGCTGTTTGACAATGGAATAGGCTGCTGCCTGGGACTATCGTGGAGTCTCTTTTGGAGGCTTTTAAATAGAGGCCGGATGGTCACCTGTTAAGAGTACTTTGATTATCTCTCCTCGCATGGCAGAGTGGGGTTGGACTGGATGACCTTTAAGGCCTCTTCCAATTCTGTGATTGTAGAGGAGAGAAAAAGAGGAGAGACAGAAGATAGAAGATGGGTTTTTTTATTTTTTTGGAAGCGAGAAGGCACAAAACCAAACCAGGCTTCGCAGGGGTTCTCGCAGGGGTTCTCGCTCCTTTGGGCCTCTACCATTCCTTCCCATCAGGGCGAGAGGGGAGAGCATCCCTCTTTTGCTGTTGGAGGTGAACCCACTGCAGGCAGGAGCTGGCGTATTCCTTCCAGCAAGCAGGGTCTGGAGCATGTCCACTTCGTGAGCCACCTTGGGTCCCAGCGCTGGGAGAAGAGTGGCGTCGTATAAATAGAATAATTAAATTGCTGGAATACTGATGCGTGAAGGCCACCGGCACCTATTGGACAGGGCCAGCGCCCTGACGTCATTCCCCCTGCCCGTTTTGCAGCCTGAGCGGATCTCACCCGGGGCCCAAAGTGGGCCGAGTGGTTTCTCAAACTTTGACGAAAAACTGGAGACGCCCCATATCCGCTTGGCTCACCGCTTTTCGGTATTCCCCACCAGAGAGCTTTGTTGGTCTACGGGTGTGTGTCTCACCTCTGGAGAAAAAGAAAGAGAGGGACCCTTTGGCTGTCAAAGGATCCCGAGAGAGCCAGTGCGGAGGAGTAGATGTAGAGCACAGTCCGGTCTGTGTTCAGATCTCTGTTTAGCCGTGGCCATTTCCGCACTGGACTGTTCTAGTGCTATTATTCCACCTTCAACCTCCTATGGAATCCTGGGGTTTGCAGTTTAGGGAGGGGCGGAAACGGCCGGAGACCCAGGTTCGACTCCCCAGTCAGCTATAAAGCCATAAAGTCCTGGCCAGCCGTGTCCTCTTGGACTAGCCCACCTCACAGGGTTATCGTGATGACAAAAAAAGATAAAGGAGAATTAAACATGTGCATCGCACGGAGCTCCTTTGAAAGAGGAGTGATTACAACCTCAATAAATAAATCCTTGGTACCCCTTAGAAGGAGGCTTGCGTTCCCTTCTGAACAGAGAGGCGAGACTGCAGCTTAATTTGAATTCTGCCTCGTGAGAGTTCAGCCCCACCTCTCCATCCAGGAACATGAGGTGTGTCTGGCCATGTGCAAAGTGCTTTTGACACTTAAGTTCTGCGTGCAAAAGGACCTTGTAGCTCTTTTGAGAAATGGCCAGCGCAAGCTTTCATAGGCCTAAATCTACAAACGCTTCTATTACCAACTTCTGTCAGTCTTACAGGTGCTACGAGATCCTGACCGGGCTTTGCCTTTGAATTCCGAATTCCACAAGCGCAAAATCGGTGAAACCCAAAGTCTGGAGAGACCCCTGGGAAAACCCATTCCTGGTGTACCACTTACTAAAAGGGAAGTATTATGATGCCTCTATTGCAAATTGCCCTCTTCAAGAACGATGTGGGGGCCGCCCCTTCCCTCCCTGGGGGTTCCGCGTCCCGAACGAGTCCGAAGTTTTCTAGTCCTGCGAAAGACCCTCCGGCTTCTCGCCCTGGGAGACACGGGGTCCCCCTCCCTCCAAAAAAATGCGCGGGCCCTCGAACAGCTTAATAGTAGCCTTGGTGATTATCTGAAGGCAAAGCAAATGCATTTAGATCGATGTTTACAGTGCGACAATAATGATTTAATCCGAGTTACAGTTCCATCTTGAGTTACAATTTGATGTCAGGTGTTCAAGTTGTCATCCCTATGCAACAATGCGCGGCCTGCCTTGTGGAAACACAGAGCTCCGCACCTCACTTAGAAGTTTCTCTTCTGATTTCACGATACTTCTCTACAGACACTTCCGCACCGGACTGTTATAGCGCTATGATTCCACTTGGAACATCCTATGGAATCCTGGGGTTTGCAGTTTCGGGAGGGGCCGGCCGGCCCCTCCCGAAACTGCAAACCCCAGGATTCCATAGGATGTTGCAAGTGGAATCATAGCGCTATAACAGGCTAGTGCGGAAATGGCCTACTATTGGAATCTTTAACCCTCCTAAAGATATATACATTTGGGGGGGGGGAATATATTTTTTTTGCAAATAAATCCAGGATTATAAACTGTTAAGGGTGCATTACTGATTTGGGGGGGGGACCCCTTTCCTATCCAGAAATCTACCCCATCGCAAAGTGGGAAAACGTCACGCTTTTGGAGAACAGCTCCCAGAATCCACCAACCAGCCTGGCCACTGGGAGCTGGAGCGCAAAACCCGGCACGCCTTCCCCGCCCCTCCCGCCACAGCTCCCCGTTCTGTGGCAACCACGGCCGTGGCCGCACTCGCCTGTTACAGCGCTATTATTCCACTTTCAACATCCTTCGGAATCTTGGGGTTGGCGGTCAAAGGCCACTCCCTAACTGCAAACCCTAGGATTCCACGGGAGGTTGCAAGTGGAATGATAGCGCTGTAACAGGCTAGTGCGGAAATGACCTCCAGCAAAGGACGGAACGGCACCGCACGGCCCGGTCGATTTCCTCTGGGTCCCGGAGAGGCCATCCGGCCAGGCGTCCTGGACTGCCGCGGGCCCAGAGCGGCCACCGCCCGCCTGGGTCCACTTGGAACCCCGAAGTCCCTGCCCCGAAGCACTTCCAGTCGGCGGCAGTTCCCGCTGTTTCTGGCGCCGTGCGGGGCGCCTCGGCGGGCGAGCGAGCGAGGGAGGGACGGACGGACGGAAGGAAGGGGCGGCGGGGCCTCGCCCAGAGACTCCCTTATTCCGCACTGCAACTCCCGCAATCCCCCCGCAAGGAGGGGATTCTGGGAATTGCGCTCCAAAACGAGGGAGCTTTCCCCGCGGCGCTTCGAAAGCGTCTTCTCCCGCTTGGAATTATATAATGCACTCTGAGCGGATTCTGGGACTGGCAGTTCCAGTCCGAGACTAAGCAAGGCCTCCTGGGCTCCGGGCTGTCAGCCCCGCCGCTCGGCCGGGGGGACGCCGGGGCCCGCGGGCCTCCCGGCCGGCCCCGCCCCGCCCCGCCCCGCCCGGGCTGGCAGCCGCCCCCCCCCCGCCCGGCCCCAGAAGCGGCGGCGGCGGCGGCGGCGGCAGGAGCGGCGCCCGTCGGGGAGCGCGGCGGCCGGAGCGCCTCTCGCGGGAAGCCCCGGCGGCGGCGGCGGCGAGGCGAGCAGGCGAGCAGGCGGCGGGGGTGGCCCGGGAGGGAGGGAGGGAGGGGGCTGCAGGATCCCCCCCCCGCGTCCAGGCGGAGGCCGGCCGAAGGGGACCTGCGCCTCCGGGCTCCCTCCCTCTCGGGACGGCCGGAGCGCCCTGGGAGGCTTGCTGGGAGGTTGGGGGCCCCTGAGCGTGTGCAGAGGGCCCGCGGCGCCCCCCCCCAGCGGAGGGCAGCGGCGGGGACGGGGCTTCGGGGGCCGGCGGCGCTCCGGGGGGAGGGGAGGGGAGGGGAGGGGCGGCGGCTGCCCTCCCGCCCGCTGCCTCCGGGGCCCCGGGAGCGGAGGGGCGAGGGCCGGGCGCCTCCGGGGCCTCTCAGCGGGCGGGGGCCGCGGGTCCCTGCGGCGCGGCCCCCCCTCCCTCCCTCCCTCCCTCGGCAGCCCGCCCGCCCGCCCGCCTCCCCCCCCCCCCGGGGCCGCATTAAATTTTAATTCCCAGCCGGAGGCCTCCGGAGGCGGGGAGGGCGGAGGCGAGGGCGCCTCCCGGGGTCGGGTTTCGGGAGCCGGGGGGCGCCCGGCGGGCGGGAAGCCTGTCGCCGCCGGGCCCCCCGACCTGGCCCTCGGGGACCGGGCTCTCCGGGGAGCCCCCCCGCGCCCCCGGCCCTTTCGCGCGGATTTCGGAGGTGGGGAGAGGCAGCCCCCCCGCGCGTGCGTCGTCCCGCCTCTGAAACCCGCGCAGAAGGGCCGGGGGCGCGGGGGGGCTCCCCGGAGGGTCGCGTTCCCCCGAGCGCCGTCCTCGCGGGGCCGGTCTCGCGCGTCCCTCGCTCGGCTCCCGCGGCGCCCTCCTCCCGGAGCGCGGGGCCCGCGGCGGCCTCCAGAGGCGGCCGGTTAAGAGTCCCACACAAAGCTGCCTGAAGGCCTTCGGAAGGCGTACGGAAGTTGAAAGAGTAAAGGAAAGGCTGCGCCCATTTTCTTAAGAAAGCTCTCCCGCTTGTCCCTTAATAGCCCGGTGGAATAAAAAAAAGAACAGGGCCCGGGGGCGGCCCTCTCGCGCCTCCTCGCCCCCGGAGCCGGGATGGCGGCCCCGGCGGGTCCTGAACCTCTGGCACCTTCGGTTAGGGAGAGGGCCCCGTCCACACGACACTGTTATAGCGCTATTATTCCGCTTTCAGCCTCCTGTGGAATCCCGGGATTAGAGACATTGAGACTTCTCCGCCGGAGAGCGCCTGGGCCTCCCTAGACGACAAACCCCAGAATCCCACAGGAGGCTGGAAGTGGAATAATAGCGCTATGACAGTGTAGGGCGGAAAGAGCCGTAGCCCTAAAACTGTGGCGGGATTTGCCTTCCTTTTGGGGCGGCCCGTCCGTTCCTCAGAGGGTCCCGGAGACAAAATTCGGCCCGGCCCTCCCTTAGGCGCAGATCCCGGGTTCGGCAGAGCTGACGTCCGAGTAAGAGGCACGCGTGGGCTTGAAAGCCCGGAGCCTCGCTTGTTCGTTCGGGACCAGGAGACGAGGAAACTTTTTGGGGAACAGTCCCCCCCCCGGGCGTGTTATGCATTGGGGGTGACAAATGCGCGTCCCTCTGCTCTCTGCGGAGGACTCCTCCATCCTCACACACGCTGAGTTCACCCTCCAGGGTGGTGGAATCTCCTTCTTTCTTGGGGGGGGGGTCTTTAAACAAAGGGTGGGTGGGCATCTTAGAGGAATATTTTACTGGGGCGTTCCTGCGTGGCAGAATGGGGTTGGGCTAGCCGGCCCTTCCGACTCCCCTCGCCCTCTGCCCTCGAACCACTTCAAGCTTTAGCTGCAGGGGGTTTGCCTGTGCTGAGCCTGTGAGGCTGAGAGAGTGTGACTTGCCCTTGGACTTAGAAAACTGCTAAAGACTTCTCTCTTCCAGCAGGCCTACCCGGTCCATTTTTAACTGTGATGTCTTTTTAATTATGATTTTAATTATGGTTTTATTTGAACGGTTCTACGCTTTGAGTTTATTTTAATCATAATGCGTTTTTAATTGGTATGCTGGTTCTAATTTTAACCTTTATTGTACCCCAGCTTGAGCTTTGAGGAGAGGCAGGTTACAAATAAAATAATATTATTAGTAGTACTAGTAGTAGTAGTAGTGCTATTATTACCAGTGGGCTTCCATGCCAAGTAGGGGTTTGAATGTTGGTCTCCAGAGTTGTACTCCAAGGATTAAAGCAACTTTTTTCCCACTCCAAGAGTCTATAATTCTGTGGCTTCCTTTTAAAATGCAATATATGACATTGCTGTGCAGAATTTGCAAAGTAAGGTTAAGTGAAAAGGAACTGCTTCTCCAACAGGAAATTGCAGTATAAATTTTCTTGGTAGAGGAGCTGACAAGACTCAGGAAAAAGAGAGACTCAGAGCCGAGGAGACCAGGAGTTGAAGGTGCCCAAGCTGCTTGGCGTGGAATTTGCCAGGGCTGGGCAAATTTAGCAGGTCTAGGGATCAGTTGTTCTGTCCTGGGACTTTCTACGAGCCTCGCAGATTGCCACGAATGCCAAAAAATAAAAACCCAACACCAGAGTGACCAGAGGTCTACCTCTGTTTTTGGGGGGGGGGGGTATTAAATATATATAAATCTATATTTTAAAGAAATGTAGGGGAGCCCTGCTGCAACCTCTGGGATGAACTGCTCCTCTGGGATGCAACAAAATCCAAAATCTACAAAGCGCTGATGCCTTTATTGGGTCAAGTCCAAAGCATAAAACAATCATGCAAGCTTTCAAACCTTCACTGGCTTCTTCGTCAGGCAAAGATGCTAAAAAATCATACTGGAGAAGAAAGGTGATGACGTGAGGGTTATCACTTGAGATGGCCCGGAAGGATCTCAGTGTAGGTAGAGATTGCGGCACGGCCCAAGTGGCTGCCCGAATCTGTCCCCTTCTGTTCCCGGAGACATCCAGGAAAGGAAAATCCTTCTTCCTCTTCCTTCTCTTCTTCTTCTTGGGGCGGGAAAAGGGCAGTGGAAAAAGCCTGGGAGGCCTGAGGGCCACTCCTGAAGACCCACCCTGCTAGGAGGTCCCCCCCCACCAGCCTCCAGCTGAAAAAGGGGTGGGAAAAATTAGTCTGGAGGCCATAGGCATTCCCTTGCGTTTTTACAAAGCCTTTCCAATCCTCCCCGGGCTGGATTTATTTCAGGCAAAAAAAGAAAAGACAGTGTGCCACTCCTGGAAGTTTTTGTTTAACTTTTTTTTTAAAGCCAATTTTTTCCAAAGCAGAAGGAGACATCTTGCTACTGCCAGTTTTGTTTCTTGGGATGGGGTGGCAACCCATACAACCCTTAGAGGGTCTCAGGGTGAGAAAACAGCCCCCAGACCCCATAGAAATTGTCTGTTGTTGTTATGTGGCTTCAAGTGAACCCCAGCTTATGTTGACCCCATCCTAAGAGCAAGATTTGTTCAGAGGGGGGTTTGCCGTTGCCTTCCTCCGAGGCCGAGAGAGCGTGACTTGGCCAGAGTCACTCAGTGGGTTTCCGTGGCTGAACAGGGGGATTCAAACCTGATCTCCCGGGGTCCAGCACTTAAACACTACTCCGTGCTCATTGAAGCATTTTCCTATCCCTGAACTAAAGGGGTAAATCTATAAATCTTTCGGGAATATGAAGACAGTGCTCACAATGGGATGTTGTTGTTTTTTTGTTTTTGTGTGCTTTCAAGATGTTTCTGACTTGTGGCAATCCTATCATGGGGTCTTCTGGGGCTTATAATTCTGGATTGTCCCAGGAGAGACGACGTGCACGGCTGGAACTGGGCATCCCAATAAACAGACCACCACGACAGCTCTGTGGTTTGTTCAGCTGCCCCCGATTGCAGTGGGGTCCGTGTGGTTTGCTGTGGCGCACGTACCAATAAGCCTGTACGTGCGGAGGGCACTAAAAATATTCCACTTCCTTGAAATATGTGCGACCTCTCTTTATTTCAGTTGAGCTGGCACAGAAGAATTTGGTTCTGCGTTCTGGATGTCTTTGGCCATTTCGGCACTAGACTGTTAACAGCGCTATGATTCCACTTTCAACATCCTATGGAATCCTGGGGTTTGCAGTTTCGGGAGGGGCCGACTGGCCCCTCCCTAAACTGCAAACCCCAGGATTCCATAGGATGTTGAAAGTGGAATCATAGCGCTGTTAACAGTCTAGTGCCGAAATGGCCTTTATTTAGGTGCCAATGTTTTGAGACTCTGCCTCATCCCACAAGAAAAATAGCAATGCATGGCAAGCATTGTGCTGAAACCAGTTTAAAAAGAACCTTGTTTGGGGTTTTTAATGGGTACTTCCGCCTAGTTTGTCCTAGGCCGTCAAAAATGGTTTCATCTTCTAAGACTTCCTGGAAGAAGGCAAAATAGAGACCTTTTGCCAAACTGAATACAGGAGTACAAGAAGCCTCTACCATCACTATTAAAGTCCTGAATAGTACCATAAAAGTTTGCCATTGCATTCCAGTCCTTCTGCATAATTACAGTTGTGTTCTTCTTGGATTATTTTACAGGTTTAAGTGCCGCGGATGTTTTGCACTGTTTGAAGGATTCAGAAAACAAAAGGGTGATCTTGAATGAGCACCAACCGTCACTTTGATTCTGGGAATTTATTACTGGGAGTTGTTCTGTTCACTATGGAAAAGTACGAAAAGATCAGCAAGATTGGCGAAGGCTCCTACGGGGTGGTCTTCAAGTGCCGAAACAAGGACACCGGACAGATCGTTGCAATCAAGAAGTTCCTGGAGTCAGAAGATGACCCTGTTATTAAAAAAATTGCACTCCGAGAGATCCGGATGTTAAAGGTAACTTGGATCCAACTGAATTGGGACCATCTATAGATTTGCTTTTCCATCAGTTGTGCGGCTTTCTTGCTGTTGGTGAATCTAATTGGCTAACAAATTGAAGAATAAATGTCTCTTCAGCATATGTTTGCATCACAACACAGTGGACTGGGTATAGATCGGGGCAGGCAAAGGCTAGCCCGTCCCATAGCATAGAACCGGGGTAGGGTTGCCACTTATTTGAGGGCCAGAAGACCTGTCCGTTTTGGGGCTGTCAGGTCTCCTTTCTTATAAGAGACATCCCGTACTTGAGGAGTGGGAATCTTTTCCTTTTTAAATAGACTGAATGAAATGCCAGAAAATCCTGCAATTTTGGGTGCAGAGGCCCTTCATAAAGGCATAAAAATCTCTCAAAGAACAACATGATAATGTAGGTATCATGTAGTCTATGAGTATGGACCATATGTTCAGTGACAGAGAAATACACAGCTAGGTTAACTGAAATCAATACTTTAATTTGGTATTTAGATGGAACATGAACTTGTCAATAGCGACTTCCTCATTGTTGGCCCTGCGTGCGGTGGATTTTGAGTCTCCCTTATTGCTATTTTAAAAACTTGGCAACACTATCCCAGGGTGACAAAGGTGCAGCCTGTATAGCCCTTCTGTACCTCCTGGGCCCTTCTCCCAAATGTGGAAAAAATCCCCAAATGCCCCCTACTGAAGTGGGGCACAATTTTACCACAGTTTCCCCAGGGCCATTTTAGGAGCCTTTTTTTCCAAGTGAAAATTTAGGCGATTTCCTCTTGGAAAACAAGGCCTCTCTTGATCCTAAACTGTCCCAGAGAGGGATAAAAAATAGGGGAAATTTTGCCCATGGCCTCTGTTTTCCCCATGGCAATTTCCTTTTCAAGGATGATGGGCTTCGAGGATGATCTGGCCCTCCAATGTGGACCTCCAGTGCGGCCCTCCAACCCCCAAAAGTTACCCCAGCAAAGCCAGTCGTGAGGAATGGTGGAAATTGTGGTCCAGTATTGATTAAGGTCTGCTTAGAACAGTCCGGCCAAAATCAGTGTGGCTTAAATTAGTCATGATTGACTTAAGAGATTTTTTTTTATTATTTTATTTTAAATTTGAATATGCAATGCTATTATATCTCAAACATTCAATCAAGAGAAGAAACATATAGAGTTGGAATAAAAAAAGCAACATTTCAAATGCATAATTAATCTATTATTTTCTTCTTTTCTTCTTGATTAGTCTTCTTATTTAATCATACCACATTCACCCAAACTTCCCCCCGATTGAGGGGCCGTTACCTTGTTCTATAAACCATATTGTGTGTAATCCATAATATTTATAACTTACTGAATCTGCATGTATCTACTGTTACTCAAAAATCAATATTTACCATTTTAACTTTACCTCAAATATTTTTTAAAATAATGTATAACAATATTCCAATCTTCGACAACTTTTTCAGTCTTTTCCCCTTGTAAAAGATAAGTGAATCTGTCCGTCTGAATAATATCAAACAATTTCATTTCCCAATCCATTATCGAGGGGAGATTTTTCCCTTTCCACATTTGTGCTATAATTATTCTGACAGCAGCTGTCATGCCTGGGGCCATTTCCGCACTAGACTGTTATAGCACTATTATTCCACTCACAACATCCTATGGAATCCTGGGGTTTGCAGTTTCGGGAGGGGCCGGCTGCAAACCCCAGGATTCCATAGGATGTTGCGAGTGGAATAATAGTGCTATAACAGTCTAGTGCAGAAATGGCCCTTGGAGTCTCTTCCAACTCTAGGATTCTATGATTCTACCTCCCCAGTTGTGACATCGGGACTTGATGGCTCTCCTACAGTCTCTCTCTGGAGCCTTTCAGAGCCTTTTGGCAGAAGGCAGCAAGTTAGTGTCCTAAGAACAAAGGCTCACTTTGCCTTCCAGGGGTACAATAAAATCATGCAAAATCAGAATTTAAGCAAGTGTGCGTGATGTTCAAGTTTGCAGAATTCAGCCTCCCAGCTTGCAGAATCTGGGCTGCCTTGACATGCTGTTCCAATTCACATGGAGCAGGAGAACATGCATGGCTGTGGAACAGGTGAGCAATAACCAAGAGACCCTTTCCATAGAACTTGATCTCATATGGGGGAGAAGCTACTGGGAACGGACAGCTGAGAGAGAGTTGCCCGGTGACCTGTGGGCTTCTGGCTCAGAGAGACGGTGACTTCTCAATGGGATTTGGTCCAGATTTTAAAACAACTAGCGAAGATGCTGAAACTTTTTCCTTGGGTAGCTGCTTTAAATTTCAGTCTAGAGTGTGAAGTGGATTCACCGCTCCCCTGACATGGAAGTCACCTGCCATTGCAGGAAGCAACAGACACATACATGGCACTACAGAGTCACTCATAGGTCCTTTCCACACTACACTGTTATAGAGCTATCATTCCACTCTCTACATAGAATCATAGAGTTGGAAGAGACCCCACGGGCCATCCAGTCCAACTCCCTGCCATGCAGGAACACACATCGGAGCATTCGCAACAAATGGCCTCCAGCTTCTGCTTAAAAAACCTATGGAATTCTGGGGTTTGTAGTTTCTTGAGGCCAAAGAGCTCTCTGGCTGAGAATTCTAAATGCTCCTGCCTAAACTACATACCCCAGAATTCCACAGAAAGTGGAATCATAGCACTATAACAGTGTAGTGTGGAAAGGCCCATAGAATCCTAGAGTTGGAAGAGACCCCAAGGGCCATCCAGTCCAACCCCCTTCTGCCACGCAGGAAGACATCATCAAAGCACTCCTGACAGATGGCCATCCAACCTCTGTTTAAAGACCCCCCACAAAAGAGACCCCACCAGATTTCCAGGCGGCGGAATATTCCACTCTCAAATGGCTCTTCCTGTCGGGAAGTTCTTCCTAATGTTTAGGTGGAATCTTTTCCCTGTATTGCCCATCTCCTTCCTTTGGGTGTGTGGTGGGATCAGGAGAGGGTTTGTGGTGCTCAGAAATTGGTCTGTGAGCCTTAGCTGGCCAGGCAATGCTTGGTGGAAGAGGAAGAGGGCCAAAGGTGGGTTTTTACAGGGCTGCACGGTCTGATCGGAGCTGCCGAAAGAGAAGGTTCCCCCAAAATAGAACTGCCAGGGCGGACAGCGGTTGAAGAAATTCACAAATAATCAAATGCATCAAAGTCAAACCCACAAATGTGGAGGGTTGACTGTAGTCCCCCCTTATTCACGGGGGGTACATTCCAGTACCTCCAGTGAATTCCTGAGACCACAGAGAGTACCAAACCTTATATATGCTATGTTTTGCCCCATACTTTCATGCGTGTGATAAAGTTTTTGTGCTTTGGGCCCACTATTAAGTACAATAAGGGCTACCTGGAGTGTGGCCATTTCCACATGAGATGGTTATAGTGCTGTGATTCCACTTTCAACATCCTATGGAATCCTGGGGTTTCGGGAGGGGCCGGCCGGATACGTTGTTGCAGGTAGCAATTAGCAGTGGATGAATATTACCACTTGTCCTATTGATTGTACTGCATCTGTACTATTACATATACTAGTGTTACATATGACAGGATCAAAGCATCCTGACATGCCCCAGCTACATCACTAGTGACTCTGTCCAAAAGTTCTGGGAGTTGTAGCCCCCGAAAAGAATTTTCCCGAAGCTTATAATGTGTAGCCATTGTGACTAATAGCCATTTACAGCCTTATTCATGGTGGATTTCTCTAATTCTCTCCCAAAGCCATCCAGATTGGTGGCTATTGCTACCTCCCGTAGCAATGAGTTCCATAGTTCAATACTGTGCTGTGTGATGGAATGCTTCATGCAGTAATGGGAGATCAGACACTACTGGCAAAATGTTTGCTGATATGTTTGTTTGTACGTTTGTTTTTATGTAAATTATATCCTGACTTTCTCCAAATGTGGGACCCAAGGCAGATGACCATGTAAGTTAAAGCGAAATGCAGTTTAAACAATGGATAATAAAAGGTAAAGAACTATTATATAAACAAACATATTAAAACACTGATTTAAAACAGTTAAGAAGGCAGTTGAAAGATAATTATGATGATAAAAATACAATAGAGTTTAATTAAATATGATCTTTGCCTGCTGGTACAAAGAAAGCAGAATGGGTCCGTCACCTCCCTTAGGAGGGAATTCCACTGCCTGGGAGCTGCCACCAGGAAGGCTCTGTCCCATGCTTTTGCAAGTAGACATGGTTCATGCTATCAGTGGGATGTACACACATAGCGCTTATTTCCAGCTCTGCTTCTTCTTACAGCGTTTGCCCTCTTAGATCACGGATGGGCAAACTGGCCCTTCACCTGTTACTGGATTGCAACTCCCATCATCCCTCAACATTTGATATGCTGGCTAGGGCTGATGGCAGTTGTTGTCCAACATCTAGAGGACAGTGCAGGGGAAGCTGCAGTCAAACAACCTCTGGAGAGCCACAAGATTCATCTAGGATTTTTGTCTGAGATGGAGAATGCTTTTTTGACAAAGTGGCCTGGTCCAGAGATCTTGGCACGATTTAATCCTCAGCCTTGGTGTTTCTGTTTCCTTGGTGTTAAGATTTGTCTTCACTGACAGCTTGTTATGGATGCGGCCCCAAAATAAGCCTGTTAGCCATAAGTCTTCTGCATCACAATACACCTAACATGGAAGGTGAGTTACTGCCCGTTAGCTGAGATCAAAAGATAAGTTTATTTCTGCAAGAATTGCCTCACTGAATCCTATCAAAAGTTCGTTGGCACCCGTATTTCTGCAAGCTTGCAATGGCATTGTGGAGGCAAAGACCATCTTGTTTTTTAATTCTTTTTATTCCGTCACTTAGTGCCTATTTATCAGAAACAGACTGTTTGTGTTTAGCTCTTGTGGTTTAAAAGCCTTTGGTAATTCTTTTTCTTTCATAAATTTTTATGCTGAGGTTCCATCAGGTTAGCAATTCCACAAGCAAGCCTTGCTCCCTTTTTTCATTTCCATTGCGTGGAAGCTGTTTCTAGATTGGTGTATGGCCTACAGGCCCTCACAGACCCCCATGAGCTCTGAAATTTGCCCCCCAAAGTTTTTTCTTTCATCCAGAAATAACCTCTAGGGGACATGGTTTTGCCTGTAAGCACAGTTTGATTTCTGTCCACCATGAAATAGGCTGGGGAAGTTCTAAAAGTAACTGGAAATGACTTCTAAGGCCCTATTACACTACGCAACTATAGCACTATGATTCCGCTTTAACTGCCATGGTGGCTTCCTATGGAATCCTGGGATTTGTAGTTTTGGGAGGCACTAGAACCCTCAGACTTCTAAATACCTCATGAAACTATGCATAGGATGCAACCGTGGCAGTTAAAGTTGAAGCATAGTGCTATGATTGGACAGTATGGAAAGGCCCTTGGCCCTTGGAGATCTCTCTTCCAGTGTGGCCCTCTACAGACTGGGAATAGCCGAAAAAGGCTTTCCAATCCTTGGCATCTAGTGATCAGGAAGAGGTGTGTGTGTGTGTGTTTATGTGCCTTCAAGTCTCCTGTTGACTTATGGCAACCTCATGGATTTCCTAGGTTTTCCTAGGCAAGAAATACTCAGGTGGTTTTGCCAGTTCCTTCCTCTGAAATAGAACCTCCAGCATCTGGTATTTGTTGGCAGTTTCCCCTCCAAGTACTAACCAGAGTTGACCCTGCTTAGATTCCAAGATCAGAGAGGATCTGGTACCTTTAGGATATTTGGGTAATGTGTGTGTGTGCCTTCCAGTAGCCTGTTGACATGGCAAACCCATGAATTTCCCAGGGCTTTCCTAGGCTAGGAATACTCAGAGTTGGTTTTGCCAGTTCCTTCTCCTGAAACAGAGCCTCTAGCAGCTGGTGTTTGGTAGCAAGTTCTTTTTCTTTTTGCTCTCCAGTGACGTAGACTCGAGTTGATAGACTCGGACTCAAGTTGGACTTAAGTCACTTCAGTGACTCGACTTGGACTCGACTCGGCCGTAAATGGTGCACTGACTCAACTCAGCTCGAGACTTGCATATTTGTGGTGACTGACTTGCTGCCCTTGGTTCAGTAACAACGCATTCATCCAGAAACCTTATGATTGAACAACACCTCCATCTCTTTTTGTCTACTGGTCACATGGCAATCTGTCCCAAGCCCAAAATGTGGGTGCCTTTCTCAGAGGGGAACAGCAAACAGGTTAGGCAATGGGCTTGAGGTCTGTTCTGCGGTTCCCCCCTGCTGCATATGGGAGCAACTTTTCCTAGGAGCAGAAGGCAAGACTCAGCCCCAGAGCACAGGGTGCATTTCTCAGAGGGGAACAGCAAATGTTTTAGGCAATGGGCTTGAGGAAGAAGGATCCTTCCTTTTAAAGCTTTTGAATCTTCAGTAATGGGGAGTAAGATAGGATCCTATTCCCCACTTCCAAAGCTGCAGATGGCACAGGTGCAAATGTGGAGAGCCAACTCTGCTTAAATTTTTAAAGATGAATTTATTTCACTGTATCCATTAATTCTGAAATTTTGGTTGGAGTATAAAGTTGGCTTCCAGACTTGAGACTTGACTTGAAAGTATCTTCAAGGACTTGAGACTTGACTTGAGACTTGGAGTAAAAGATTTAAATACATCACTGCCGCTCTCCTCTTGACTTTTAACTTCTTAAACCTTTGGTGTGCCCTAGAGGGGTGGAGTTCTGGGTTGGCAAAAAGAGGTCATTGCTTCCAGACATAATTATGTCCCTCTAGATGAAATTTTTCCTTCTGTTCCTGCAATTTCTAGCATTTCAGTAATTTAAAACTTCAGTTGAACATTTGGTAATAGCGTTCAGACATCCAGAGGAAAGTGGATAGCAAAACAACCAAGCGAATGCAAAATCGAGATTTCTAGGTGTGGCAAATTGTCAGCATCTCACTCTCTGTAGAGCTGGGAATTTGAGGACTGAAGAAGAGTTTTGCAGGAGGGGCAGAGTTTTCATTGCTCCCAACCCTCCTGTGGTTATGTGACAAGATCTACAGGAACAGATAACCTCCTGCAGCTCTTGTCCAGGCGCCTGTGGGAAGAAGATGGATGGAGATGTCGAAGGGCTGGCAAAACGCACAATGGTGTTGGCAGCGGTTTGTGTCGGGAAGCCGGGTGACGAATGCCTCTCCTCCTCCTCACAGACCCAAAGCAAACAAAACTAGAAAAGGTGGAGGAAGAAGGGGAAAAAAACCCTCAAATGCTCAACAGTTCTCAGTGTCCCTTTGCCAAGAGATCTGCGCTGAACAGTATTGATTTAACAAGTGTGGGCCTGTTCTTCTTTCAAAAACGCTTCCTCCGTCAATAGTAACCGATTGTTTGTTTGCTAATTGGAGAAGAACCGCACTGGTTGAGCAAGGAGAGGCTTGTCTGAGATCTCATAGAGCCCTGTTCGTCCGCCACAGCTTTCCAGATCAATCATTTTTCATCCGTGTAAACACTTATAGGACAGAGGCCTCAGTAACTCACATGCCACAGTAGCACAGGTTGCAGAGATTAAAGAGGCGCTCCTGTCCTCCCTCCTCCTTTTTTTGTCTCATTGAGATGCAGATTCTGGCTTGGAATGAAATACAGGAAGGAAGGTGGTAACATAGCTGTGCGCGCTGTCTCCGAGATCAGAGGTGCTGTGGTCAGTACTGGGTGCTGTGGCACATGGGTGGGAGGACGATGTTTGCACTCGCAGGCTTCTGTTTGTCTTAGAATCACAGAATCTCAGAGCTGGAAGAGAGCCCAAGGGCCGTCAAGTCCAACCCCCTTCTGCCATGCGGGAAGACACCACCAGGGCGCTCCTGGCAGATGGCCGCTCGGCCTCCAAAACCTCCATCGCAGTCCCAGGCGGCAGCGTCTTCCACTGTCAAACTGAGCTGGCCATCAGGAAGTCCTTCCTAGTGTTTAGATACAATATCTTCTCCTGAAGTTTGAAGCCGTTGCTCCATGTCCTAGGCCATGCGTGAAAATGCCCCTGCAAGGAGGAAGAGATCAAAGGAGACCAGTTGATCCGTTAGACCATTTCCGCACTAGCCTGTTATAGCACTGTGATTCTCTTTCAACATCCTATGGAATCCTGGGGTTTGCAGTTTAGGGAGCGGCCTTCAAGCAAACCCCAGGATTCCATAGGATGTTGAAAGTGGAATAATAGCACTATAACAGGCTAATGCGGAAATGGCCCTAGTCTCTTGCTGCTACAACGTGAGCAGTATTCTGGAGGGCCTGTATGTTCACTTAGTCCGTTTCCGCACGGCGTTGCCGTCCCGCCACAGCAACAGGTGGTACCTCGTCCAGGCGTTGTGCTGCTGCATGAAGTCGTCATATCCAGCTGCTATCCCATTCCCAAGTGTTGCAAGTCAGCCTTACATCATTTCCAGAAAAAATCTGTTAGGCGCCTCCTTTGGCCTACAATCCCATCAGCCACGTTGGTGCATTTCCGTGATGGCGCTCGGTAGCGCTTCCTGTTGTCCCGGATCCAGCAGTGGGCAGAAGGTGGGCATGCCCAGGGTATCCCCTGAGTTACTCCCATGGCAAGGTAGCTTTGAAATCTGTCGCCTCTCCATGTTTATTTTGAATTTCTTCTTGGAGTTAAAAGTTTTTATTTCTTTTAAATACATTTTTACCCATTATAGCAGAGTTTTCCAAACTTTTCACGTGGGAGACACACTTTCTAGACGTGCATCATTTCGCGACACAGTAATTCAGTTTTACTAGCAAACGGGAGGTTAAACTAATCCCTTATAAAAGATACAGACACATATATAAATTGTAATAACAAAAGGTATGGGGATACAACATATCTCATAAAAACCTTTCATATATTTTTAAAAATATATGATTTATAAATAATAACATACGTTTCCAAGATTGTAGGCAACACACCTACACTACTTCAGGCAACGCACTAACGTGTCGCAGCGCACCATTTACGAAACCCTGCATTATAGCATGAAAATGCAATAATGTACTGGCCATTACATGCCATTACAACATTGCTGCACTGGTGTGGCTTACAAAAAAAAACCCCTGACAAATCACGAGCTGTGGGGCGGGGAAAAGGACTGGCCGATGCTGCTGTAACGCGGAGGGAGCACTGACGGCAATAACGCTGCTCATCCACTTAAGGCAAAGGGGTGCGGTAGAGAGCATTGCTAACTCCACACCGTCACGGAAATGACAGTGCTGGGATGGTAACTGAACAACGTGCTATTGGGGTAGGCCTTAGCTTCCTTTTCTCTCTCCGAGTCATTGTGATTCCAGGGCTCACCCTCCACTCTGCTCTGCATCCGTCTTCTGTCTGGAAGCAAGCAGGCTGTGCACAACGATCCCGTCTCGTCTTTTAAAGTAAGTGAGAAGCGATGATCCCTTGACTTTGATCTGGAAGCAACCCCTTTAGCTAAGATCTCTCTTTTGATTTCCGAACAGGAAATCCGTGTGTGTGTGTACGCACGCACACACAATACATTTGCTTAAGAAGCTGTAAGCAACTGTGGCTGTTACATTCTATTAATATCGTTGTGTGCCTTCAAGTGTATCCAGCTTATGGCAACTCTAAGGCAAAAACCTATCATTGGGTTTTCTGGGGCTGAGAGTGTGTGATGCACCCAGGGTCACTGAGTGGGGGATTGAACTCTGCTCTCCAGGGTTGTAGTAATCCATTGCTGAAACCACTACACACTGGCTCTCTGGTGTTTAGAATCACAGAATTGTAGAGCTGGAAGAGACCACAAGGGTCGTCCAGTCCAGCTCCATTCTGCCGTGCGGGAACACACATCAAAGCGCTCCCAGCGGATGTCCATCCAGCCTCTGTTTAAAAGCCTCCAGAGAAGGAGGGGACTCTACCACGCTCCAAAGCGGCATATTCTACTGTTGAACTGGAATTAGGTGGAATCTCTTTTTCTGAACTTTGAAGCCATTGCTCCACGTCCTAGTCTCTGGAACAGCAGAAAACAGGCTTGTTCCATCCTCCATAGGACAGCCCTTCAAATATTTAACTGTAGCTATCACGTCACCTCTTAACCTTCTCATCTGGGGAGAAGCCTACAAATTTGCCTGCTCTCCAGGAATTCTTAAAGATTATTGCCAGAGTTTCTGAGATTATTTCTGCCGGTTCTTTTAATACTTTTTGATGTAGTTCATCTGGTTAAACCGTTTATATTTAATGCATTATGCGTTACTTAATGCATTATGCTTAACGACACCACCAGGGGATGTCCCTAGGTTTCAGGTTACACCCCAGAAACCTCATGGGTTGAGACGATCCTGAACCAGCCACCCTGGAAAGCATATAGTACCAGTAGTAAAGGAATTACACTGGCTGCTGTGTGGATGGATGGCTCTCGGGTCCAGGAACCAGGTAAACAGCCTGCCCTGGATGGGGCGTCCCCTTGAAGATGCGCGTCCAAGCTTGGGTCTGTTCCTGGATCCATCTTTATTACTGGAGGCCAAAGTGGACTCTAGCCTGGAGTGGTGGGTTTGGCTGATGCGCCAGCGGCAGTCTTTCCTGGGCAGAAATAATACCCACTGCAAGCTGAACGCTATTAACTTCCCGGTTAGATTACTGTAATGCACTATATGTAGGGCTGCCCTTGGAGACTCAGAAACTGACACTTGTAAAAGAATTGCAATGGCTGTCAATATGCAACCCTAATTTCACATGTTGGCTAGGGTATAACTGGCAGCAAGAGAGAATGGGTGGAGATGTAAAAAAGAGAGAAAGAAAGAATTCCAGGTGTCTGAACAGAGCTTGGGAAATCACTTTGTAAAAGTAATTCATTCCTGTTATTTTTTTAAACAATGTTGAAACATATGGGAAGCATTTGCTCCTTGTGATGTTGAGAAAAGTAACTTGTTACTTCCTTGAGAAAACAAACCCTCAGGCTTAGTAAAAGAATTTTAACTTTTTCAAGAGTTTAATATTTTTCTACAGTATTTAGATTATTATTAGTTATTAGTTCTTTAAAATTTTAATGTTTGAAACTGATTTTCTTGTGAGCCACCAGAGACTTTTAGATATAGGGCAAGATATATCACAGAATCACAGAAATGTAGAGTTGGAAGAGACCCCAGGGGCCATCCAGTCCAACCCCCTTCCATGCAGGAACACCCTCAAAGCACTCCCTTGGACAGATGGCCCTCCGGCCTCTGCTTAAAAACCTCCAAAGAAGGAGACTCCACCACACTCCATGGAGGCAGCCTGTTCCACTGCCAGACAGCCCTGACCGCCAGGAAGTTCTTCCTGAGGTTCAGGTGGAATCTCCTTTCCTGCAGCTTGAATCCATTGCTCCTTGTCCTGGTCTCTGGAGCGGCAGAAAACAAGCCCTCTCCTTCCTCTACATGGCATCCCTTCAAATATTTAAACATGGCTATCATGTCCCCTCTTAACCTTCTCTTCTGCAGACTGAACATCCCCAGCTCTCTAAGTCTGTCCTCATAGGGCATGTCTTCCAGGCCCTTCACCATTTTGGTCGCCCTCCTCTGGACCTGCTCCAGCTTGACCATGTCCTTCTTGAATTGGGGTGATCTATCTATCTATCTATCTATCTATCTATCTACCTACCTACCTACCTACCTACCTGTCTATCTTTTATATATATATATACACACACACACATACATACACACACACACACACACACACACATATGTATATAAATTTTCAAATAACAAATATATAAATAATAAAAAACAAACTGGCATAAAATGTTGGAAAAGTTACGTCAAAAATTTCTGGCTTGGAGGTCAGTTTCCTGCCTTGGATTTCTCCATGGCTGCCAAAAAATGTCCAGCCCCACAAGAAATGGCCATAAATCCACATCTTTTTTGGGGAGAAGGTTAATGTTAAAGAGTGCAGAACCATGTGCAAGCTATTTAAAAGATAAATTATCCGTTGTGGGGATTTCCAGAAGAGGCAATTCAGCTGAGGGTGGCAGAGAATGGGCATTTGGGGTACTCTGAAGGGCTCAAAGGCCACAAAAATAGCTTTGCGGGGGAGTCACATACAGCTCTGGGACCACATGTTGCCCATTTTTTGTACAAGTGTCCCCCACTTATTCAGCAGGGGAGGATCAGAGCACTGTCAACAGAAAAGAAAAGACGTTGGAATGCGGAACCCCTCCCTTTAAATATACAAAAATACAGATATATGCAAATATACAAATAGAAAGCTTGCCTTTAAATATACAAAAGTACTGTACGGATGCACTGCAGATTGAATCAGTGCCAGTGCCGAGTCAACTGAGAAAAAAAAGCAGTACGTGTTCGACCCTCTTAAATTGCAACCAGAACCCATGTATTCAGTGTGTGGTTGAAAGAGCAGACTGTACATCAGATATGTGGGTTCTGGTTGTAACAGTTGGCCCGCCACATTTGCGGGTTTCACTTCCGTGGATTTAATTATCTGAGAGTTTCTGCACCGTCTGCAGCCCCCACCTCAGGTGCTCCGTTTCCGGGGGAAGCTTCCCCCTCGGTGGCTCCGATGGGGCCGCACGGCCCTTTAAAAACCCACCCCTGGTCCTCCTCCTTGTCCGCCAGTGGCTACCTGGCCAGGTAAGGGTGGAAAGCATCCTGATTTCTGAGCATCACAAGCCCTCTCCTGATACCCCCCTCCACACACACACCTGAAGAAGGGGACGGGCAACAGAGAGCGAGTGTAGGGCCACCGTGCCAAGCCACACTCTTCCCCTCTCCTTTCCTTGACCTGGTTTGGGTCCTGGGTGCCCACCCTCCCCACCGTGCCTCAGACCCCTTCCCACAGACACACACACGTGTATTTTGATATTTGCAGTTTTTCCCACTTTCATTGGGGTCCTGCACCCCTAACCCTAGTGAATATGGAGGGCCAGCTGTAATCGAAAAGGGTCCAAAGGGCAGATCATCGAAAGTGGACTGTCGAAAAATGGGAGACGCCCGTATAGGAACAGGACGGAGCAAATGCCTACACGGCGGGGGCGTAGCTGTGGTTGGGGAACAAACTGGACATTTCCTCTCCCAAATGAAAAATTCTGCCCCCTGTAAAATTTTTCTTCAGTTCCGCAATTTCTAGTATTGCAGTTATTTAAAACTTCTGTTGAGCCTTTAGAAGTATACTTAAGGGGCAGACAGAGATTCCAAAGGAAAACAAGCTCAGCCAACGTAAGAGTTCTAGGTGTGAATGATTTTAAATGTCTTGTTCTCTGCAATGGTAGAAATTTAGGGATGGAAGGAAAATTTAATTGGGAGCACAATTGTTTTGGGGGGGAGGAATGCCCTAATTTAATGCCCTCATTGACATACCCACAGAAGGACCCCTTGATGTTTTTCTGACGTATCCTTGGAACTATTATGTGGTGTCTGTCTTTAAATAAAACATTCTGTACCTGCATAAACCACATCATACAACTTGTGTAATCTCTAGCAGCCACAGATTAAAGCATTGGTAACACCCCAGTTTTCATGCTGGAGCTCCCAAGCTATGGGCTTACCCTTTAAAACTGGAGAAAAGCCATGCTCTGACCTCCTTTGAGAGGGAGATGGAAATGTAATATTGTTGCTCTTACTGGAACTTCCAGCATCCTGTTCCCCAAGGAGGCACGGAGCTGTAAAGGAAACTCTGAATCTGGTCAGAAAAGGAAAGCGCGCCACACAAATGCCATTTCCGCACTAGACAGTTCTAGTGCCATTATTCCACTTTCAACATCCTATGGAATCCTGGGGTTTGCAGTTTAGGGAGGGGCCTTTCAAGATTCCATAGGATGTTGAAAGTGGAATAATAGCAGTATAACTGTCTAGTGCAGAAATGGCCAAAGTCTTTTGCTCAGAAGGGTCAGACCTCCCTCCCCACCAAGCTGTGCAGTGAGAGAGTGGATGAGACAAGTTTATTGAATGCAGATGCTCCTTGTACAAGGAGGTTTACTGTAGAATTTAAAATACTGTTTCCCCTTTTTTTGGCATATATGCAATCTGACATCACCCTTGCTGTGTTGTGCTTTCCAGCAACTGAAACATCCCAACCTGGTCAACCTCTTGGAGGTTTTCCGGCAGAAGCGGAAGCTTCACTTGGTCTTTGAATATTGTGACCGCACCGTGCTCCATGAGCTGGACAAGAACCCACGTGGGTAAGTAGCCACAGGGCCCTCCTTGCGTCTGGAAATAGAAGGTCTCTGTTGTTCATGCTTTTCTGCATCACAGTGCAAGGAGGCCACAGCAATCCCCCTTGAAACCGTGTGACAACCATATTTCATTGCCACGTTCTGGGGTGAGGAAACTGTGGCCCAAAAGCCACACGCAGCTCCCCGAGAGATTGGAGGGAGATCACTAAAAAATGTTCCAAACATCCTTCAGGAGGTATGGTGGCAATTTTGCCATGTTTTTGGCTTCCTGGGGCTGTCCAGGAGGGGCCTCTATGTATTTAACCAAAAAGTAAGCCACAGAATCAGTGTGGAATAGTGATTTGAGCACTGGAGAACAAGGCTCAAATCTTCACGCAGCCATGGAAACCCACTGGGCGCCCTTGGGCAAGTGACATTCTCTCAGCCTCAGAAAAAGGCCAAGGCAAACTCCATGGGGTCTCTGTCAGTTGGAAGCGACTTAAAGGCACACAACAGGGAAGGAAGCTAATTTCTGGGTTACTTCCTGGGTAAACAAAGGCCTCCCCAAGCCCTAAAATAGCCCAGGGAGCCCCTGCCAGAAAAACAGCCTTCTTTGTAATTCATATGTTTATATTTATGAAAAAAATATTTTAAAAAATGTTATAAAAATTCCCCGTTGGGCATGGTGACAGGGTGCAACCCTACGAGATCCTGCAGGGGCAGAATTGAATCCAGTCCTACTGGGTTCCTCTCACGGGGCCAAACAATGGCGAAAGTGCCTTTGAGTGATAGTTGGCAGGCTTGATAGACAGGGGAAACTGCTCACTTGAAGCCTCAGAGCTGACAAATACTGACGTCTGAGAAGGAACAAAAATTCTGTCTCTTTCTGTCTCCCCCGTAGTGGCAATTAGAGACCTCGTAATTTTCACAGAAAATGTCCAGTTATGCCAATCTTTTTATGCCAATCAGTCTGCAGCGTTTTTCGTGTTCTTTGATTCGTGTTTGGACGCTGGGTTTTGTAGTTCCTATGCAGACCTGCCCACAGCTGCAAGGCATGCGGTAGACTCCTGCAGAATACCTTGCAGCTGTGGGCAGGTCTACATAGGGACTACAAAACCCAGCGTCCAAACACGAATCAAAGAACACGAAAGACGCTGCAGGCTGACCCAGCCAGAAAAATCAGCAGTAGCAGAACATGTCATAAACCAACCTGGACACAGAAGGCTTTTCGAAAGCACAGAAATTCTGGATCATTCAGACAACTGCTATGGCAGACTACACAGAGGGGCCGTTGAAATCCATAAACAGATGGGCAATTTCAACAGGAAAGAAGAAACTCAGAAAGTAAACAAGATTTGGCTACCAGTATTGAAGAAGACTAAAATCAAGACTCAAAATATGGTCCTTCTACAGGGAACAATACAATACAATAGATTGCTAATGTGCTTAACACACTGTTATGCATATCCCCTGACTAACAATACACCCTGGGGGGTATCCCATTTAACAATAGGCCGTCACACGGGCCAGCTGTAACCCATGCAAATTGCTCCCTCCCACCCGGGGGCCCCACAAGTATATATGCTCTGTCTCACTTCCATGCCACCAGAGCCTCTGAAGATGCCAGCCACAGATGCAGGCGAAACGCCGGGAGAAAATACTAACAGAACACGGCCTCAAAACCCGGAAAACCCACAACAATCTATGGATTCCGGCCGTGAAAGCCTTCGACTTTACAATTTCCTTCTATGTTTATTTGAAAGCCAGCAGTAGTAAGCTGATCCAGAGAGTGCTAAGCAAAGACACTGAAGGCTTAGGTTTAAATTTTCTGGGCGGGTTTGGAATGGGTGGACGAATTTCCTGGGGCCCATTCACACCACACAATTATAGCACTATCATTCCACTTTAACTGCCATGGCAACATCCTATGGAATTCTGAGGTTTGTGGCACTAGAGCTCTCTGGCTGAGAATTCCAAACACCCTCCCTAAACTGTCAGTCCTACAATTCCATAGGGGAAGAGCAGTTGAAGTGGAACAATAGCATTGTAATTGTGTAGTGTGAAAATATCCCTGGTGTGGGAAGTGGAGGATGAGGGAAACTTTGCAGGGCAGCTTTTTGCTGGTGGTGGAGCTGCTGAGAGAACCAGTCCTTTCTCTGTCTCAGAATGGTCGTTGTCTTAATCCCATAGTCTCTTAGGCACAGGCTAAGAGTCCTGGTAGCGCCACACACGGGTGCGTGGCCATTTCCGCACTACACCGTTATAGCGCTCTTATTCCACTTTCAACCTCATGTGGAATTCTGGGGTTTGTAGTTTCCTGAGGCCAAAGAGCTCCCTGGCTGACGATTCTAAATGCCCCTCCCTAAACTGCAAAGCCCAGGATTCCAAAGGAGGCTGAAAGTGGAATAAGAGCACTATAACTGTCTAGTGCGGAAATGGCCTTACTTCCCTCCAGAAGCGGCTGGACGTTTTTGTCTGATTTAGAGTGGCCAAGGTTGTGGAAGTGGAGTTGTGCATGTGGTGTGACCCCAATGCGCATTTGGTCATAGAATATTGCAGTTCTCTAATGAGTTGGTTGGGCTTGCGCAGTTTACACGTGGCTGTGTGGACCTAAAGGCTGTTTCCGCACTAGCCTGTTATAGCACGACGATTCCACTTTCAACATCCTCTGGAATCCTGGGCTTTGCAGTTTCGGGAGGGGCCGGCCGGCCCCTCCCAAAACTGCAAACCCCAGGATTCCAGAGGATGTTGAAAGTGGAATCGTCGTGCTATAACAGGCTAGTGCGGAAATGGCCAAAGTTATGCTCTGTCCCATGAAGTGGAATCTTGGCCATGCCATGTAGGCTTTCCTTACATCAGCCTGAATTTTGACCTTCTTGAGGTCTAGTGTGTTGAAAGAGAAAGAAAATAATTGGTCTCAATTCCCTTTCTCCTCCCCTGGGTTCCCACATTTGTTTGGAACACATCTCAACCTGCTTCTGTATTCGGGCAGTAAATGTCCTCAGAAGCAAGGAATGTGTGAGGGGAGCTATTTTGCGACTTTTTTCCCTCTGCAACCTTGACTCTGTTCCTACAAGGGGACAGATTAACATCCATCAGGAAGAGCTGTCTGAGAAAACTGACGTCTTTGGTGAATAAAGAGAAGCCGGCCTTCATAATTTAAGAGCTTTGATTGGAATAACGGAGGAGTGTTTTAAAGTTTTGGGGAAGATGCAAATAGAACAGAAGATTCCAGGAAAAAGGGAGTTTTATTAGGTGACAAGCAAAAGCAATACTGGTTTATGAATCCTTGTTCCAGGTACAAGCTGGAAGACTGTCTGAAAAGCAGGATGGCTGGATGGGGACAAGCTGCGGTTTATCTTTAATCCCTGAGACAAAAGGAAAATGGAACGAAAGGTCCTTGGTTGTAGGTTAGGTCTAGAAACCTGGGAGATCATTTGTCCTCGAGCCATTTCGGTGGAAACCGGTGGCAGAAGTCGGGGTCCTTTTTCCATATGTGGTGGACCTGTAAGGTAGCAAGAAAATTTTGGAAGGAAATACACGATGAAATTCAAAGAATGCACAGTTTAAACTTTGAAACGAAGCCAGAATTTTATTTGTTAAATATGTTAGGGCAACAAAGAGAAATAAGATCTCATCAGAAGACATTGTTATATGTGATAACTGCTGCAAGATTGACGTGTGCACGATATTGGAAAGAAAGAAACTATGTTGAATATAAAAGAACGGAAATTAAAAGTTCTGGATATGGGAGAGATAGAAAAGTTAGCTTTCTCACTTAAAAATAAGCCAATCCAGAACTTTGAAAGAGAGTGGAAAGAAGTTCTGAACTGGATAAAGACATAGAATAAGAAAAGGAAGGAATAAAGAAAGACTGTTGGTAATGTAAGCTAATAACGTTATAGGTAAAGTATTAAGTTGTAATGTAACAATGTCAAATGTAACAAGGTAAGGCTATCTTTTAAACAGAAACGATGTATGAATGGAAAGTGAACACGGACTCAATTGGAAAGAAAGATGCTTGGAAGTGGGGAAGGTTTTTTTTTATTTTTCAACTTAAATTTCAATGAAAATATACATTAAAAAAAAAAGAAACTGGTGGCAGAAGTCAAGCAACATGGTTGTGAGGTGGGAGAGGGAGAGGGAGAGGCAAAATGGAGGCGGAAGCAAAATGGAGGCAGTCCGGCACTGGCAGCACTTACAAGGCCTCCTCGTGGAAGGGCCTGTGGATCAGCACAGCGTCGTCGATTCTCTGCCTTACTCCAACCTGGAATGAAAATAATTCTGTTATTTTTTATTTTAATTCTTCAGAGTATTGGATAGGATTATTAATCCTATATAAAACAGTCTTGTTCCCCTAATGATGATGATGATGATGATTAATAATCATAACCATAATCATAATAATCATAATAATCATAATAATAATAATAATAACATCTTCTTCTTCTTCTTCCTCCTCCTCCTCCCCCCCCCCTTTGGATTGCCAGACATCATTTGGGCCATTTCTGCCCAAGACTGTCATAGCGCTATTATTCCACTTTCAGCATCCTGTGGAATCCTGTGGTTTGTCTTGTGGCCCCTCCCTAAACTGCAAACCCCAGCATTCCATAGGACGTTGAAAGTGGAATGATAGCGCTGTAACAGTCTTGTGCGGAAATGGCGCTGCAGTTCTCCATAGAAGTGACAGAGGTGAACAAACCGAGTTTGTTAGACTTTGGACGTATCATGAGGCAATGTGACGCACTGGAAAAGATTATAATACCTGGTTAAAGTGGAAGGCAGTAGGAAAAGAGGAAGACCGCACTAGAGGTGGGTGGATTCCATTGAGAAAGCTATGGCTGCCCAAAATTTGTTAGGCCTGAGCAAATTTGGATGTCTGTCATTCATAGGGTTGCTGTAAGTCGAAGTTCACTGAATGGCAAATAACCACAGCGGTGTATCTGATTGCATCTCTAGGAAAAACTGGGCAAATGTTCTGTGTTCAGCGGTTGCCACGGGCGTCTCCTGCGTGGTCTCCAGTATGTGGGCTTGCGGGAGCCATAAAGCTTTCTCAAAGGTCAAAAAGCTTATCAGTGAAAACAGAAGCCGGAGCAAAGCAAGAGCTCTGCTGCTGCTGTTGACATCTCTGCTTTGTCTTTTGCAGAGTGTCAGATGCATAATTGAAATCTGCAGGCAAGATTTATTACTAATAAAATAATTTGTGGAGCAAGACCATGCTGGGTAGAGGCTGATGCAGTTTAGCACAGGGATGGATTATTTGGGGGGGGGGGGTTGCAATGGCTCCAGACCCTTCATTTGCCAAAGATCCACTGATGAAGCAAAACTGTGTAGCTTGCTTCATCTTTTCTTTCAGTCTCTTCTAAATCTCCTGATATAGATTAAAGCTACTACTCCATGTCCTAGTCTCTGCAAAAACAGGCTTGCCCCATCTTCCATATGACATCCCTTCAAATATTTAAACACAGCTACCATGTCACCTGTTAACCTTCTCTTCTCTGTGCTAAACATTTCCAGCTTCTTAAGCCTCTTCTCAAAGGGCTTCATGGTTTCCAAGCCTTTTACCATTTTGGTTGTCCTCCTCTGAACATGTTCCAGTTATCAGTATCCTTCCTGAAATTTATATGATAAAATATATTGTGTTCGCTAAGTGACTCACAGTTTGTTTAAAAGCTACAATAACTGTAGGAGCAGTGGTGGCTGGTAAACTGGTCCTTCAGTAGGGACAATGATTCCACTGTGGATTTTGGTCTGAACTTTAAAGGAGCTATCCAAGGTGCTAGACCTCTTTGATGGGACAAGGTTTCATTAACCAACTAACATAGAAGCCCCCAGTTGCCACTGTATAGGTGCCTGTTTGGTGGGACTTACATGGGAAAGAATGCCTGTGAGACCTCTTTTCTTACCTTTCCTGGTTAAAAATTCTCTTTCCAGAGTCCCAGAGCATCTTGTGAAGAGCATAACTTGGCAGACACTCCAGGCAGTCAACTTTTGCCATAAACACAATGTAAGTCTGGCCGTCTCAGTGTTGGGGCTCTCTCATCTGCGTCCACACCTTTTCCCTTGATTTGTTTCTCTTGAGCAGCCTTCTCCAAGCTGGTAGCCACCAACTCTGTTGGGCTACAATTCCCATTTTGCTGGTGATTGTGGTAATTGTAGTCCAACACGTCTGAAGGGCACCAAGTTTGTGGCAGGCTGCTAAAGAACCTTGGGTTTCAAACTTCCTTTATTCACATTTTCCTACCCCTAAAGAACCTCTTTATGGGTTGAAGGAAAGTTTGTGGGAATGTGCTGGCTGTATCTTAAGAGTTTCTCTTCTCCAGAAGGTGGTTTGGAAGTCAGGTGTGTATCTTGCCAGACAAATAATACCCTCCCCTGTGAGTGCTGAAGGTGTGCATAATAATTTTGGTTTACATAGAGTCAGAGCTTCCTAGTTCTTTGAATGCATGTGCACCATTTCCACACTGTATACAAGTATGTCCACCGACACTTCTCCCTTCCTTCCTCCCCTTCTTCTCTCTGTACATTTTCCTACAAAATTCCATCTTGGCTGGTGTCCTGTGCTTGCATTAAGCTCCCCTATTCAGACAGTGGAACACTGTTGTCCAGTGCATAGTGTCTGCATTCAGTTCAAGGTTGTAGATGCACAGTTGTACATACAGTGCCATTCCTCATGGGATGCACATGTGCGTTGGGCTGTGTATTCATTTAGGTGTGCATTTAGTTGTCCAGTCTTGCAGTTCATCACAATTGTTACCTGGTATAGTCAGTGGATAATTCCCTGTGCTCCAACTGTCCCAATTTGTGAAGGACAATCCCAGTTAATCCTTTGCTTTTTCACTTTTTCAGCTGCTTTTAAAAAGTCCCAGTTTTTATCTCCTCCTCCCACTTTCCCCCACTGTCGCCAGCTTGCTTCAGTTGCTGCAAACTGAATTCAAAGAGTAAAAGTAGTTTGCACTCTAGCTGGTGGGGAGAGGAGGAGGTGAGTCAGAATCTTGCCCTTCCCTGTAAATGCATGCAGAAGCCAACCACTGCAGCTTCTCCTAGCTTGTGTGTTCTTCCTCATTGATAACTTTTGCCATCTTGACCACACTTTGATGTTGCTTGGCCACATGTGCCCCATTTTCATCTTTGCAGTGTTGGTGGGTACACAAGAGGGGAGGATCCTGGAGGCTTTTCCTGGAAGGCATCCTCAGCTTGTAGCCTTTTCACTGACCCTGCTTCCGTTCCAGTTCAAAATAGGCCCCTAGATTTCTACCCTTGGGGTCTCCAGTTTGGATTTAGCTCCACCCAGAGGAGGCATGACTCTTTCCCATGTGTACTCAATGAACGGAAGGGGAATTTCTTTAAAAGAAAGAAAGAGGGATAGAGGCAGCTATGAATTGTCTACTGTACTCTCCCGATGTTGTTATTGTTTGCCTTCAAGTGGTTTCCAACTTATGGTGACCCTGAGGCTACCCTATCACAGGGTTTTCTGGGGCTGAGAATGTGTGACTTGCTCAAGGTCACTCAGTGGGTTTCCATGGCTGAGCAGGGAATCGAAGCGTCGTCTCCAGGTTTGTAGTCCAACACTCAAATCACTACACCTTTCTGGCTCTCACTGTCCTGATACCATAAGAGAAGATAGTTTTTCATTAATTTCTGTTTCCCTGGAAAAGTATTACAGCTAAGATATTTTAAAAATGCTTTACACATGTGGTTGTGTGTGCGTACGTGTGTTTTATCCCAAGTTTATTGCCTTTCTGTTGAGATTGATAGGAACTTGGCCAATGTCACAAGGGTTAAATCCTATTTCTGCTACCAAGTGACCGCTTCGGATTTTAAATAAAGCAAAGTGTCTTTATTTTTTGAGTGTTGGACTAGGACTCCAAGAGAGCAGGGTTCAAATCCTTGCTTAGCCATGGAAACTCCCTTTGTGCAAGTCCCACTCTCTCAGCCTCAGAGGAAGGGAATGGCAAGTCTCTTCTGAAGAAATCCTGCCAAGACAGTCTTAGGAGAGGGCCAACAGGAAGGCAAACAACCACTACAAAAACCATATTTATTTGTGCTTGGTCATGTTGCTGATGCCCCTCTTTCTGTGTCCAGTGCATACACAGGGATGTTAAGCCGGAAAACATCCTCATCACGAAGCATTCCGTCATTAAACTCTGTGACTTTGGATTTGCTCGCATCTTAAGTAAGTTTCTGGAGTGAAATTCAGTGATCTGTGTCTGCTAACAGAATGAATACTGTTGACAAAATGGATCTTCCGCGTCTCCCCCCAGTCTTCAAAATCTGTGACCCTCTGGACCAGATTGCGGGAGGAAAATGTAAGGCAGGGTAGACGAAGTGTGGCCTGAATGATGCATCTGGCCCCTTGGCCATTTTTATGCACTCCCAGAGCGCTGAGGTGGTCAAATGCCCTCTACCGCCAATTTTGGACTGGGGGGGTCATTTTTAAAAAAACAGGAAGCAAAATTCTGCTTACTTCCTGTTTTTAAAACAGGCCCTTCCTTGGCCTAAAATAGCTTAGGAGGGCTAAAAATGCTTCCATTCCCCCCCAAAGGGTGTTCAAGATGAAAAAAAAGTTTTTTTTTGTGGTGGGTGCAGTGAGAGGGGGGCAGCCCTCCAAGATCTCCTGGGGGACTAAAGTGGCTCCCTAGTCTTCCAGAGCAGTCCACCCTTGCTAATTAGAATGATCAGGAGTACAACTGTGGATCACTCAGTACAACTTTGATTTATTGTTAATTATTTATTATCAAGATTGATATTATCAAGATAAAATCAAGATTATTTATTATCAAGATTTATTATCAAGATTGCACTCTCTTACTTTCTCTGTATATAGAAAGATGAGAAAGTCAAAGTGGCTAATAACAAAGAATTGAAATACACAGCCATTCCTCATACCATTAGATTTATACACACACATTTATGTATATGTGTACATAGGCATATTATTCATCTCAGTACAACGCAGAACATAGAGTGCCATGATTCCACTTTTAACTGTCGTGGTTCCATCCTATGAAATCCTGGGGAGGCGGTCGAGGAGCTCTTTGGCTGAGAGTCCTGAGCGCCTGTGCCTAAACTACAGCTCCCAGGGTTCCACAGGATGGCACTGTGCCAGTTAAAGTGGAATCATAGTGCTATACTCGTCTAGTCTGGTCTTTGGCTGCAGTCCTGTGCTCATTTTCCTAGGAGTAGGCCCTGTCGGAGAGCCAGCGTGGTTTAGAGCTGGAGCCTTGGGCCATTTCTGCTCTGCCCTGTCCTAGCGCTATCATTCCACTTTCAACGCCCTGTGGAATTCTGGGGTTTGTAGTTTACTGAGGCCAAAGAGCTCTCTGGCTGAGAATTCTGGAGGCCCCTCCCTAAACTGGAAACTCCGGGATTCCAGAGGAGGTTGAAAGTGGAATGACAGCACTGTAACAGCATAGGGCGGAAACCGCCTTGGACTATGAGATTCCCCGCTCGGCCACAGAATCCCGCCAGGTGACCTTGAGTGCCTCACACACTTTCAGCCCCTAGAGAAGCCGTTGCCGTAAGTCGGAAATGACTTCAAGGCACACGACAGCAACGAGAAGCCCTATTGAAATACTTCCTAGTGGACTTGTATGCTGTCTTGCTCTTAATTAAAAACTGGAAGGAGAGCAACTATGTAAAAAGCATACTGAAGTCCTGCTTTATTCTGACAAAACAAAACTGTCCTTACTGTGTATCTAAAAGTAAGCTGCAGGGGGATCAAGCACAGCAGGAGGGGGCACATTCCAAATTTTGCATGCTGCTGCTGCTGCTGCTGAAAAGACCTCGGCCGTAAGTATCCACTTGCTGTATTTCTGACAGCGGAGAAACCCAGGATTTTATTGAGGGGTAACCTCCGTACCCTGTCTTTCCTTCAAAGAGCTCAAGGCAATATACGTAGCCCTGCCGTTCCCTACTTTATTCTCACAACAGTCCTGTGAGGTAGATCTGTCTGAAAGACATTGAGAGAAAGAGACTGAAGCCAAGGTTACCCAATGAATTTCACAGCTGAGTGGAGGGACTTCACCTGAGTACTTTCAACAGTTATGCCACACTGGTCTTCTGATTAACAAGGGTATTTGTGAATGGGCTGAAGCACGGATGTTCTCTGCTTAGCGTCTGGTCTTGCCGTGGCATTGGCAGGGTGAGATGTGTGTGTGTGTGTGTATAAATAGATGGTCTCTGACTTGTGCTGCTGACTTCTTCCTCTTTCTGCAACCACTTCCTGGAAACCCACCCCCCGTAGCTGGACCCGGTGATTATTACACAGATTATGTGGCTACCAGGTGGTACCGCTCCCCTGAGCTCCTTGTGGGGGATACCCAGTACGGGCCCCCCGTGGACGTCTGGGCCATCGGCTGTGTCTTCGCTGAGCTGCTCTCGGGGATTCCTCTGTGGCCGGGGAAATCTGACGTGGATCAACTTTACCTGATTCGGAGGACGTTGGGTAAGGAAGTGGGGATGAGAAAGTTCTCCGCCCAGCGGGTGGGAGGCCTGGGTTTGGGAAACTCTCCCCTTTCCCACCTCTTCTGTGAAGTGTTGTTGCATGCGTGACCTGTTTGGAATGGCTCTTGCAGAAATCCCAATGAAAGGAATAGGACCCGTGCAGTATTTGGGCAAAGTAGTAGTACCCGCCAACTGTCCCAATTTGGCGGAGAGAGCCCTGGTTAATTTGGGCTGTCCCACTGTTTCAGCTGCTTTTAAAATGTCCCAGTTTCTCTCTCTTTTTTCCACTTTCTCCCTTTGTCTTCCTTCATTTGCTGCATATAGGGTCCAAAGGGCAAATACAGGCCATTTCCGTGCTACACTGTTCTAGTGCTGTTCTTCCACTTTCAACCTCCTGTGGAATTCTGGGGTTTGTAGTTTACTGAGGCCAAATAGCTCTCTGGCTGAGAATGATAAAAGCCCCTCCCTAAACTGCAAACCCTAGCATTCCAGAGGATGTTGAAAGTGGAATAATAGCACTATAACAGTGTTGTGCAGAAAGGGCCATAGTTTGCACTCAATTATCTCAGCAGCAGGAGAAGCAGAAGAGTGGGTGGGATCTTGCCCTTCCCAGTCAGCTCAAGCAAAAGCAAACTGCTGCAGCTTCTCTGAACTTGTGTGTTTTTTATTAACAACTTTTGCCATCTTGATAACATTTTCACGTTGCTTGGCCAAAATGTTGGAGGGTATGATGGTTCACTTAGGATAATCCTAGATCAGCAGTGGGAATTATGTAGCCCTCCACACTCCAAGTCCCAACAGCCCAAGCCAGCATAGACGATGGTGAAGAGTGCTGGGGGTGGCAGTTCAAGGAGGGATTCATGATTCACTCTGGTGCCCTAGATCAGGATGGCCAATTCGTCGTACCTCACGCCCCTGTAGACCACACACCTCCATAGCAAGCCCAAATACCTGTTTTCCTGTTTGCCCCTTTCAAAACGATGGCAGGAGGCACATCGCTTCCTGTTGCCGTTTTATGAGGCCCTGTGGAGGAAAATGGAGATATTTTGGGGTACTATGGGGTTTGAGTATATTTGTGGGGCAGTTTTGTGTGTTTATGCATTTTGGGGGACTTTCTGTGAGATTTTTGGGAAGAATTGCCCAAAAAATTGCGCTGAATATTTTTTTTCTCAAATTGAGGGATGGGGGACTTCTGGAGGCTTCAGGGGCCACAAACGTAGAGCCCAGGTGCCACGTGTGGCCCTTGATCTGCAATTTGCCTCCCCCTCTCCAAGGTATTTGCATGCTTTTAAGAACTGCAGGATGCGGTCACGTTGGACCTGACCAAACGCCCATCTAGTCCAGTGTCTGGCTTCCTGCAGCAGATGAGTATCGAGGGGGCTCCAGAGTTACGCTTAGGGGCACTCCGCTCCACTCCACACATATCAGCCTGGAAGTTTTGAATTGCAGTACAACAACATCAAGATTGTTGTTGTATTGCTGTGCAAGATTGTTGTTGTACTATTCTAAACCTCTGTCGTAGAATTTTAAAAATGCCAGGCATTCAGAAATGTACACTTTCAAATTTAAGAGCAATGATCCAAGGACCAGCATTATCAGTTCACAGACTGGGCTGGGTTTTTGTGTGTACGCTTATCACCCAGAAATTAAGAGGACACCCAGCCACCCGTCTTCGTCCAGGAGTTGCCCGTGTTTAAAAACCAAAGGCATCCAAGAAGGGAAAAAGAAAAGTCTGTCTGGTATAGCAGATTTTGGGGAGGAGTGACTGTTTTGGCCAGCACTGGGAACGAGTCAGCTGGTTGCCTGGGTGTTCATCATGCTTGGTTTTGTAAAGACGCTTTGCTGTTCCCTCCTCGCCCAGCAGATACAAACCAGTGCAGGAAAAGACCTGAAAAGGCTGCTGATGCTACCAGTTGGGTGGCACTTTTTTGACTCGACTGCCGTTTCTTTCCCTTCTGTTCTTGCCCAAAGGTGATCTCATTCCCAGACACCAGCAGGTCTTCAGCACAAACCAGTTCTTCAGTGGGGTCAGAATCCCGGATCCAGAAAGCATGGTGAGAGGCCTCTTCCCAACCCGATTCACATACAGCTCCGCTGCAGACAGTGGGATGGTTGCCACTACCTGGCCTCGGGTTTGCTCTGCCTCTCGATCGCCCCTTTTCGAGGAAGCGCCATTTTTAAAAGCATTCTTTTGTCTCCAGGCAAAGGCCAAAAAGGTCGTCTTCTGCCTAGCAGCTGCTCGAACACATAATACATCACCTAGGAGCTGACAATTTGGATAAAAGGAATGGTTGGCTCCTGGATGTGGCTGTAACCATGGGCGATCAAGGGATGGGCATCCAGAGTTGGCCGCGGGGACGGAAAAAGACTGCTACTGGAAACAGACAAGAAAGCTGCAGACTGAGGGGGAGCCAAGCTGCAAAGTTTAAAGGGCAAACTTGAGATCTTCAGCTCTCTGATCTGTGCCAGCTGAGAACCATAGACTCATAGAGCCAGAAGAGATCCCAGGGGCCATCCAGTCCAACCCCCTGCTATGCAGGAACACCCATCAAAGCATTCCCGACAGATGGCCATCCAGCCTCTGCTTTAAAACCTCCAAAGAAGGAGACTCCACCACACTCCATGGAGGCAGCAGATTCCACTGCCGTCAGGAAGTTCTTCCTGAGGTTCAGGTGGAATCTCTTTTCCTGCAGTTTGAATCCATTGCTCCTTGTCTTAGTCTCTGGAGCAGCAGAAAACAAGCCTGGTCTAATATGACATCCTTTCGAATATTTAAAAATGGCTATCATGTCCCCTCTTAACCATGTCTTTAGAATAAACAAACATGTACTGCAGGGTTTTGGAGTAGCCCTAGAGAGAAGACACTGCCCCGAAGGCTTAGAATAGGGACTAGGGCTTTGGGAGACCATGGTTCGAATTCCTCCCCCACTATCCATGGGAACCCCCGGGTGACGTTGGGCAAACCACACTCTGACAGGCCTTTGTTGTTGTGTACCTTCAAGTCATTTCTGACTTAGGACAGGACAGGAGGAAAAGTAGGCAGAAAGAAAATCAATGTTATCCTGGAAGAGAATTCTGTGGATACCATTGTTGTTGTGTGCCTCCAAGTGATTTCCAATCCATGGTGACTCTATCACGGGATTTTCTTGGCAAGATTTGTTCAGAGAGGTGTTGCCTTTGCCTTCTGCCTCTGAGGCTGAGAGAGTGTGACTTGCCCAAGGTCACCCAGTAGAATTCTGTGGCTGAGCGGGGATTCAAACCTGGCCTCCAGAGTCCTAGCCAGCAATCAAACTACTATGCCGTGCTGGCTCTCTGAGAGGAAGGTAATCGCAAACTGCCCCGAAGAAATCTTACAATGCAACTCCCATGATAGATTCACCGTATTTGAGACAGCATAGCGTAGTGGTTTTACAGGCTGGACTGACTCCAGGAGATCTGGGTTCAAATTCCACCTCAGCCATGGAAACCCACTGGCTGACCTTGGGCAAGTCACAGTCTCTTTCTCCTAAAGAGGAAGGCAATAGTGAAATCTCCTCTGAACAAATATGGCCAAGAAACCCTGTGAAAGGCTCATCGGGTTGGAGTTGACTTGAAGGCACATAACAACAGCAGAACCCAGCACAAAACTAAACCTTATTCTCCTTTTCTCATAGGAGCCTCTGGAACTGAAATTCCCATCCATTTCCTATTCTGCCCTAGGACTCATGAAGGTAAGCAGAGTGTCACTGTATTGTGAACATGGTGCATAGACCTCAAATAGACTTCAAATACAACCTGCTCATAAGGTAAACAAAGGAACTAATTGGAACCTCGGAACATGACTATTTTTGGACTACAGTTACCAGAATCTCTTAGCATGGGCTCTTTTGTTTTGCTTTGTTTTGTTTCATTTGGCGCTTTAGTTCACAAAAGTGACTTTTCCAAGGACAGAAACGTGATACAACTGAAAGAAGTAAAACAAAGTTTGAGATGTAATCTTTGGTCAAAATGTGGTGTTCAGGGCCGGCAATTCCATAAACAAACAAAACAGCTCTGGGTCTTTGCCCTTGCATGTGTTTTGTTTTCCTTTCCCAATCTTAAGTGAAATTTGGACAGTTTGACCATGTGTAGCCTTTCTGAGATTCTTATTACCCAACGATCAATGAAGGGGCCAAGTGAAGCTGGCTGCTTACTGCCAAATCAACCCCAGCCAACCATTTAGTTAATGACCAGCCAAGTCTTGACAGTCTTATTTCACCACGAGGCTTTCATGTACCCAAATCAGGATTAAAGAGTAAACAAATAGACCTCAAGGGCCTAAATACTTTAAAGGCCCCAGATCCCTTCTGATCATGGAAGCTAAGCAGGGGCAGCCCTGGTTAGTACTTGGATGGGAGACCACCAACAAATATCGGGTGTTGTACACCAGTGTTTTTCAACCTTTTTTCCGACCGTGGCCCCCTTCTGACCTTGTTTCCTTTCTGTGGCCCCCTGTTCTACCGGTAGAAAGGTACCTATTTAAGTGTTTTGTTGGTAAATAGAACATGTTTTATTTATAATTTTTATAATTTATACAAAATATGATTACATAAAAATTTATACTTTAAGTATTTCTTGATCAATGTGACCCTTGTGCTTGATGACCAGAGACAAGCTTTTTTACATCTGGTTCTATTGCTGTAAGGGATAACCAAAGATCACCTCTGTCCATTATGTTAAGGCGTTTCCGCATTTGGCTGAGTGAATAATTCATACAACTGAAACCTGTTTCTACCAAATACAAAGTATTTGGTAGAATACCAAAAAGAGAGGGTCTTCTTGGTGGCTGTCCCTGGACTCTGGAATTTCCTCCCCAAGGAGGTCAGAACGATTCCTCCTTGATGTCATTCTGTCACCAGGCAAAGACTTTTTCTTATTTGGCAGGCTTTTAAAACAGAACCTTTTTAAAGAATGGGCTGAGGATACTGTATTGTTTTAAGCTGAATGGATTTTAATTGCTTTTTACCTTTTTAATTGCTTTTTTTCACTTTTAAAGCATAAGGCATTGTATTAAAGTGTATGGTATTGTATTTTTTAAAGTGTATTGTAAAATATATAGTTGTATAGTATTGTTTTAATAGTATGAATAGTTTAGTTCCATTTAATGTGTACTTTCGGTATGTTTTTAGCTGTATTGTGATTTTTTAAAATTTGAAGCTGCCTTGAGTCACAATTTTGAGGGGAAAAAGCAGGATAATAATAACAATAATAACCACAATAATAATAATACCAACAACAACTGTGCCCTGTGTACCTGAATTCACCCATATTATTTTCACCCCGCTCTCCTGGGTTCCCCCTCTCAGGGCTGCCTCCACATGGATCCGGCGGAGCGTCTGACGTGCGAGCAGCTACTCCAGCACTCTTACTTCGACAGCATCCGAGATGTAGAGCTTGGGAGGGAGCGTGAAAGGTCAATGACGCGGAAGCCAAGCCGACCGATTCGGAAACACATCCCTGGGGTAAGATCTTGGGATGAGGGGACACAGGCACTTCAAGGGTGGGATATTTCTGAAGGGGTCAAACCTCTTTTCCCACACCCTAAGCCTCTGGGTGAAGAAGGAAGGGCCAGCCCAGATGGACGCAGCTCCTACGTAGTATATGCACAATCCCCATTGACACCTTCTCCCCCTTCCAAGGGTGGGATGCCTTGCTGTGAGCTGCTATGGCTTGGGTACAGGCTATCTGAGAGACTGTATCTCCCCATAGAAGTCTGCCCACGCTTTAAGATCTATGGGGGAAAGCTTTCTCTCAGTCCCGCCACCCTTACAGGGAACATTTGATGAGGACACAGGAGAGAGTCTGCTCGGTGGCTGCTCCCAAGTTGTGAAACTCTCTTCCTTGGGAGGCCTGCTTGGCTCCCTCCCTTCTCTCTCCCCACTGGCAGGCAAAGACCTTTTCATTTAGGGAGCCATTTGGATTTTAACATGTTGTGGCATGTTGAGGGAATGTTCTTTTTGAGCTTTGTTGAGGGAATGTTCTTTTTCTATTCTATTATGTTTTAAATGTGCTTTTTAAAATTGCTTTTAACTTGTATTTTTTAATTTGCCTCTGAAGTAGAAATCTAGTTTGAATATATTTTAATTTTCATATTAATAGTTGTGCAGTTGTACTGTGCTTTTAAATGATGTAAGCCATCTTAAATCCCATGCTGGGAGAAAGGCAGGTTGTGAATAAAATAAATCAAAAAATATAATGGAAGTGAAAACCACTTTTTCCTTCCCTCTCCATGGGGAAGAAAGTTCCTTAGGTGTGCCACATGGCCAAAAAGCACCTTGAAGTTTAACAGAAAGTGAGAAGTTTTGAGGTGCCTTCTCTTGGAACATTCTTCTCTGTGCAACAGCTAAAGAAGTTGCAAAGTTACAAGAAATAAATTACTTGATTCCCTCCCCCACTGCCATCCCCCTTTTCTGTTATGTTATGCCTTAATTAGACTGTACGCCTGACAGCGGGGAACTGTTTAGTTGTTCTTTAACTTGTAAAGTGCCATGTTCAGTGAAGGCACAATATAAATAAATGATAATAATTGATGATAATAAGAAGAACCAAAATTACATCTAAAGACACCTTGGAATAAACAACTGGTAGAGGAACATAACAAGGATCCCAGATGCACACCCCTCCCAACTAAAATGGTCCCATGATGCTGAAATGGTAAAGTGTGTCTCCCCTGACCTTACATAACGCTCAGCCACCCTAAGTGGTAAGTTAATTCCTTGTTAACTGGGTGCAGCTTGGTTCACAGTCACTAGATAATGCACAAGCGGCCTTACTGTACCCCCCGCCCTTCACAACTCTTTAAGGACACCATCTGCGACCTCCATCTTTACTAGTGAGCGCTCTGTGTGTATTGAAGCAAGTTGTCTGACAACCAGCCCCCAGATACCGCATCTAGACATAACTCCCATTGCTAGTCCTGATCTGCACGGGTAGAGCCAGGGTTTGGCATGATTGTTTAGTTACTGGGTTTGACCCCCAAATGGGTCTCGCCCACCATTTTTCCAGGGCCTTTGAGTAGTTCTCACCCAGCACTGGGCCCTTCCAGATGAGAGGTGGCAAGTGCTGACCTTGTCAAGCACTGTGGGAAGGTGAGGGCTACACTGTTTTGCCTTGTGCTGATGAGAAGGAGCCCAGAGCATTCTTTCAGATCATGTAACCCTCTTCTCTTGACATCCACCTCTTCCTTCCCCATGCACCACCGACCTACACACAAATCAACTATGGCAGAGCTTAGAATTTTTGGATGGGAGGTAACAATAACTCTAGGCATCCTTCAGCCTTATCTTTTCTAGGTTTTCATTATGAGGCCCAGTTGGGCTCAGATATTCAAGACCTCTTCCCTTCTCCAAGAAGTCAGCTGTGAATGAGGAGCTGGGCAAGTGAGGCTGAAGGGTAGCCAATCACAGCCCAGGGAATGCTGTGAAGGGGCAGGGCCTGCAGGAAGGAAATGTTACAAAACTGAGGCTTGTCTCCATCAGAGGGCAGACATGGAAAAGCTGACACAGAGACAGGGAACAGATTTCAGAGAGATGGGAACAAATAGAATAGAGACAGGAGAGTCAGTCAGAGGAAAGGATTGCCTCTGATTTTGGGAGCTGTAAGATGATTTATTACTTCAAGCTTTAGTGTGTTATTTTCTTGTGGTCTTAATAAACTTCCACTTGCTGGTTTTTACCACTGCTTCTGTTCATAATTTAGTTTGGTGGAGGTCCTGGTCACACTTGTTACAGCAAACCCACCAAAACACAGCCACTGGTGCACAATAGGGGGTCACCTTGAGTTCGAAGTGCCCAATCCAGGAAGGGATTGGGGGGGGGAATTGAGTGACAGGAACCCAGAGTTGGACTCTGGGGTCAGCCTGGCATGGAGGTCCATCATACAGCCGTATGCATCTAAGGTGCTTGCAGTGAATTTTGCTAAATCAAAGCATGCAGATGCAGACCAACCGTGCATTCCTATTTATTCTCTGTTTTTAGTTACAGTACCTGCCCCAGTTAACCAGCAGTAACATTCTACCTGCTTTGGATAACAAGAAGTACTACTGCGGGATGAGAAAACTGAACTACCGTTTCCCTAACATCTAAAAGAAAGCGGGTCCTGAAGCTAAGCTGGATTTAACATTAACAGACTTGGTACCTTGAAAGGGCGAGTGAAATGGAAAATGGAAATATATTGGTATACACAGACACGAGGCATGAAGTTCTTACTCTGACTGAATGAGGCAAACTTTGAAGGAAAGTCTCTGCAGGGAAAGAGAGAGGGGAGCAACTGAAAGTTTCAAAATGTGTGTGGTTCAGCTGAAAATGCACCTATTTGGGACTTAGAAGTTTTTTCTGAAGGTAGAAATGGAATTGCATTTGTAATATTCAGGATTATACTATGCTTGCAAACATGTACCATGTGGGGCAGGAGCAGCTGAAGTAGAAGGTGATTCAAATATATGCCAAATATATGTCACTCACAAAAATCCCTCTGTGTCAAATTAGAAGAGGGAGAGAGAGAGAGCTGGCTTGTATCATTAACAGCATCAACTTCGCTGATCCTGCAGATGCACCCATACGTGTGGAGAGCTAGTTTTGTGCAATGAAGCTTGGGGGTCGGGATGTTACTGATTCAGACCTTGCCTTGCCTACTGCTTGTACTTCAATATGGACAAAAACCAGTGGTTTCTCTTAAAGATATAAATACAACCTCTTTTTAAATTTCAATCCCAGTTTCTCTTCCTAAAATAATCTGGATTAAAATGAAGTCTGTTACAAGTAAGCATCTTTCTCTCTACATATTACTGCTTTGCAAGAGACTGTGATTCATCACCAGGTATTGAATTGGCTGCAGACAGAACTGTGCGAGATTGGGTTGGCCTTTTCATTCCACCTCAGTGAAGTCCCTTCAGTCTCCTGAAAATGCTGTACAGAGAGTCTAGTGCCTTGCTGAACGGGTGACTTGTGGCGTGAGGGGGAATTAGGATATCCCCAATAAATGAGTGTTAAAGCAGGGGTAGGCAACTTCAGATATTCCAGGGGCCAATTTTTCACACTCAAGACCCACTGTGGCCCCCACACACCCAGGAGATTTAAAAATCAAAACTGGAAGTGGCCTTAAAGTACCTTTCTAAATAATAAAAATAATGGGAGGGCTGGGGACCGCAGCAGCAGTCTTGGGAGATACATACATGGCCTTCCCCTAAGTTAACGTCTGTTCTTATGTGAAAATAAGAAGTGGAAGAGATGCCTGACTTCTGAGGTTGGGCTCTAGAAATGACATTTGCTTTTGGTTATATGTCTATTACCTTTATTATTGAGACCCATAAAATATTATTTTGTTATCACCTGGAGAGTCCATCTCAGTGAGTTGCTGCTATTTGATGCCTTCCAGTTACATGAGCCTTGCAAAACTTTCAGGCCTTGAATATTTATGACTCTGCCAACCAAATAGCATGGCCACTTTGCTTCAAATTTCCAAGAGAAAAAATATTTTGCCAGATCTTGCTTTGGGTTCTGAAATACGAACTGGTAATAAGTGGAAAAAATAGTTACTTTTCCTCATAAGATGAAAAGGAAAGGGACTGTGATGCTTGGTTTGTAGAGTCATAAATGCAGAGTTGAAAACATTTGCAACCTGTTCTGTGTACTTATTATCTGTTTGTTGCTGTTACTGTGTGCCTTCAGTTCATTTCCAACCCTATCACAGGACTGTCAGGGGCCGAGAGTGTTTGATGCGCCCAAGGTCAGCCAGTGGGTTTCCATGACCCAGCAGAGAATCAGACTCTGGTCTCCAGGGTCCTAGTCCAAACCATTGCACCAATTGTGAAGCGGGACTTGTTTGGAAATGAACGTGCGCAGGACTGCAGCCGACGGAACTCATCGGAACTGGAAGTGGCCTTAAAGTTGCTTTGTGTCTTTTCACAGAGGGAAGAACTCTCTGTGTGTTGTGTTTGCAGGATCAGCAGGTTATATAAGTTTCAGCTAAGTGTTGTAATGCCATTTCTGGCAAAAGATTTGGCTTGGTCCCTCTGCCTCTTGTGTAGGGAATAGTGAACTAAGGCCATTTCCACACTACACTGTTATAGTGCTGTTATTCCACTTTCAACATCCTATGGAATCCTCAAAGGCCCCTCCCTAAACTGCAAACCCCAGGATTCCATAGGATGTTGACAGTGCAATAATAGCACTATAACAAGTCTAGTGCAGAAATGGCCTAAATATTACTCTGGTTTATTTGTAGCCCATACATTACTGATTTTACTTCTATCTTAATGTTAGCTATTCTGCAGAAATGAATGCTCTGTCTCGCTTCCAAATAACTGTTTAAAAAGCCATGTTGGCAAGAGTATCTCTCTCCAAAACGGCCTTTTCCAAACTGACACCCTCCAGAGTTGTTGTACTATGCTACCCATCACCAGGTCAGTATGGCCATTGGTGCGGTTCAAAGAATTGTAAGCAGTAGATAACTTTATTCACCTATGCCTGTACTGTGAGCAACGCACACAACCTGCATATTATTTAATGCAGTGCTTGATGACCAATGGACTAATGCTTGATGTAATTTCCATCTGTGCATTGTTCCAGATGTAACTAAAAATCTGTTCCTGTAGAATAAAAAGGAAAGGACACTCTGTTTTGTTTGCTTTCTGTATGTGGCTCAAAATAGATTCTGTGGAACTTCTGAAAGATCATGGCCATTATTCTAGATCAGCTACTTAGCTATGTAACTAGCTTAGTTACCTACCTAAGTAGTGTTGCCTGGCCCTACCCCATCCCTCTGCAATCCAGCCGTACGAGGCAGCAGCTGCTGTGCACAGTAGTCTGCTCCCTTGTTGATTGGGATGCAGCACACTGATGTCCCCATCCCTCCCTCCAGCAATTTCTGGTGCAACTGTCAGAAGCAGGATCCCTGTCACAATTCCTCTTCACACCAAAGATTGCCTGCAGGAGGGGAATGGGAACATCAATATGCTACATCCTGACTGACATGAGAGCAGAGCCGTCACTCTTAGCAGCTGCTGCTCAGTAACTCCGGATTGGGGGACGTTCATGAACCCTACACATTCCCTACGCTACTGAATATGTAGACATTGTGAATATGAACCAATCACGAATGTGTGATTCCAAGTTATGCATTCATGACTGCAATCAATCGTGAATTCCAGCCCACATCTGAATTACAATACAGTTACATGCCTCCCATGATGGTTATCTGGGTCTTCTTTAGGAGGGTGAGCCTTCAGGCATTTTTGTCCAGTTAGTTTGTTTCAACAATCCAGGTAGTGTGTTAAGTGAAGACAAGGGGCAGATCCACTCCCTCAGATCAGCAGCACAGATATTTGTTAATACTAATTTCTTTTGTAGAATGATGGGTTTCCTAAAGCTAAGAAACTCCTGAAAGAACAAAGCAATAGCAAACATGCTTCTCGCTTTGCCAAAATCTTTTCGAAGTTCTTTTTCTGTTCAAAAATACACAGATTTTTTGGTACAAAACATAAGTGACCAAGATCCTATGTTGGGGAGACAGAGCATAACTTTATGTTCACTGAGTGAAGGCAGTTGCACATCATTGCACATCACAGTTCATCAGGGAGTCAACCAAATGCACATGCATATCTGCATGCTTGTGCACAACATCTGCTATCTGCAATGGGGCCACATGTGAAATTCAGCTTCTGCAACCATGAAGTGAAGAGAACCATTCCACACTGAACAAAAGTGTGGTGGGAACTGACACAGGCATAAAACAGCAACAAGATTCCAGCCCAAGATTTCTGTGAAAAATCAGTAACCCTTGCTCCTTACCTGAGCAACTAAGGTGCATCACTTCCCACCAGCTCTCTCCTATTGCAAAATCCCAGCTAAAGCTCCAGCTGCTTTGCCTCCCATTAAGACGGGGTGGGTAGCTATGGACAGATATGAGGCCACATTAGCCCTGTGGAGGTCACACCCAACCACTAAAAGAAAAAAAAATTGCCCCACATGATTCCAATATCCTTTAGGGGATGTGGGGTCATTTTCACCATATTTTGGGGGCTCCTGGGCTATTTTAGTCCCAGATGTGCCCTTTCTAGCCCACTTCTTCATTTAGGAAAAAAAAGTCCTGAGAGCCACAAAAATGGTCCTGGGGTTGCACTTTGTCTACCATTTCATTAAAAAATAGCAGCTGAACACTCTTGGCCCTGTTAAGATTCTTTTCTCCGAACTCCAGACTTCTGGTCAGGCAGAGCTTTGAACTGAAAGGCCATCAGGAAGTCCAGAATAAATGCTACTTATTTTATTAGTTTTCCTACTACTTGGCAGGGAAACTTCTCAAAGCAGTTTACACCATAAAAGATGACAACAGTGATCTTAACTCTCAAATTTCTACTGCAGTTTCTTCTGTTGTCCTCTGAGTCTTGTATTCCTTGAGCTGGTATCAACTGATCCTGGCTTTGAATCTCTTAGATTCTCAGTGCCAAGCCCAAGGAATCTTCATGACCAAAGAAGAAGGCAAGGTCCTTTCTTCCTCTTGGTAGTGGGTACCAGTGGAGCCCAGCTCTCAGAAGATTCACATCATGTACATTTGGTGATGCTCCTGAGAAAATTGATAGGAAGCAACTGCAGCCTAGCTTTTGAATCTGTCAGATCTGCATCCAAACAGTGCATGCCAGACTTATTTGAATAAGCCAGAACTTCCACAATGCCCACTTCTGCTTCAATGCTGCTCCTGACACCTTAGCATTTCCATTGAGAATATGAATTACTTGGTCTTTTCTCATCTCATCCGCTGCCCAACTCACCACCAAATGTTTCATTGTAAGATCCTCAGGGCAGGAACTTGGTGATTTCTATACCCCACACTTACTTAAGTTACTCTGTAAATTACTAATAACGTGCTTTCCTTCTTGAAAATGTGAGGCAGAACAGCAAAGCAGGTGTTCTAAATTACAGCATAGTCAAACAGAAAGCTTACATGTTTTAAGATGAGTGTGTATAAGAAGAATCTTCTCTGGGAGTAGTTTGTAGGGCTCTTCTCTAATGAGGATCTTGCATGCCAAAGGCCTTTGGATTAGCATCTAAAACCAACTTCATCAGTGCAAGTCTCCATTAAGAACTGGTTGCAGTTCTCATGAGAATCTTGACCTACACGCTTCGGCATTCTCATAAGGTGGGAAGGATCACCCAATTAATGTCTGTCAAATGGCAAGGGCTGCTGAGCACCCTTCCAGATGCTGAAGAGCTGCACCTGACAAGGATCCTTGCTCCAAATCCACAAGTCTCTTTACGCCCCTTTCAGATGTAAATATACAGGAAAAGCCAAAGAGTGTGGCATTGCCTTTATTCCAAGTCTAACTCCAGCTCCAGCGCTGCCATTGATTTCCTAAGAATCTGTACTGTGGTTTCTTTGTCTTTTATCCCAGGTAGGTCACTCAGGAACAAATACTCAAGGTTACTGGATAAAATAAAAGTTACAGGAGAAGGAAGATTGCATTTAGCAAAATACCGGCTGACTCCTATGGGAAGCAAAAGACAATCCACTGAAAAATATACATTCAGCAGTACGTAAGAGAATAGCTCTTAGCTTTAGATAGCTTTAAATAAAGTTTAAATAGCTTTAATAACAACAACAAAAATAAACCTTTAAATAGCTTTAGACTCAGGACACATTCATCAAACTGTAGGAATACATAAGACAGCTACAACCAAGGGTCATGTTTTCATATATATTTTTACTGGGGAGTAAGCCCCATTGATAGCCCAAATACCCTAATGGCATCAGATCTCATCTGATCTTAGAAGCTAAATAGGGTCCGACCTTGTTAGTACTTCAATGGGGGAACCACCAAGGAATACTAGATATTGCAGGCTATATGTCAGAGGAACATGATGGCAAGCCTCCTCTGTGTATTCCTTGTCTAAAAAAACCCAAATGAAATTCATGAGGTTACTGTAAGTCAACAGGTGACTTGAAGGCATGTACAAACATGAGCCCTCAGAACCTGCTTCTGAGTAGGTATGCACATGATTATGCCATTACACCCTTACCTAAACTCACAATATAATTGTTTTGAAATGTGAATGTCTCCCCCTCTGTAGGACCATTCTGAGGGTCTTGTGCCACAGAAAGAGAGTGCCTTCCATGACAACAGACCAGGAAGCTCTAGGAAGCTACTGAGAGCATCCACAGGAGAAAGCTTGGCAAACTAGGAAAATTTCCTCTACCACAGTATAATTGTAAGTTAAGTCCTCGCATTAGATTGATGTTTTCCAACTCCAAACACTTGTCTGGAGACCCTGGCTCACTCAGAGCTCCCAGATGCCGGCATGGGAGCTTGAAGGTGCGCCAATTGTCTCTATTTTATGTTGACTACAAGAAAAAGTAAATAGACATGCAGCAGGCACGGTGGCTTGGAAAACACAAGGCCATCCTTAGGTGGCTTGCCTACCTTAGCTTATGCAGTGCAATGACACCTTTGTCTGTGACGTTCCCACAGGAAATTACTGACAGGCGTAGCAGGCTTTTCTGCAGGCTTGGGGTCTCGCTGAGTCGTTGTAAGCAGTCATCTTGGATGTACATGCACTTGCAAAATTTGATTTCCTCGACATGCTCCAGGCCATCTGAAATAGGCAAAACATTTACTGATAACATCCATATCATTAACAACAACAACAACAACAACAATAATAGTGTTCGGAAACAGCAGCTGAACCAGATGGGGCTGCACTCTACCACAAAGGAGTACATGCACAGCTTGGAAGTACCCCTAGTCCCATCTTTTTCACTGGAGGCTGAACTCCATGGGCTGGAGCGCCTGGTGCCAGCTTCAACTGGCACACAAGCTGAGGTCTTTCCTAGACCGAGATAAGTTAGCCACAGTAGTTTAAACACTGGTAACTTCCTGATTATGCTACTGCAATGCACTGTATGTGGGGCTGCCCTTGAAGAAGACGCAGAAGCTATGTACAGCTAGTGCAAAATGCAGCAGCAAGATTGCTGACAACAATACCACATAGACAACATGCTACCCTGGTTTTAAGGGACTTACACTGGCTGCCAATTCACTTTTGTCTGAATTCAAGCTGCTTGTGACAACATTTAAAGCTCTAAACAGCTTGGGACCTCAGTAATGAAGGAGGGCCTCTTCCTATACATACCTGCCTGGGAACTGAGAACTGCAGGAAGGACCATCCTCAGTGTCCCACCTGTGCTGGCAATACAAAGGGGTAAAACATGGGAGAAGGTCTTTCGGTGGATGGCACTTCCCCCTGGAGGTCCTACTGGAGCCAACCATGGTTTCTTTCTGGTGCCAAGCCAAAACATGGCTTTGTATTAAAACATTCAGAACCTAATTTACTTCAACAAGTCCAGAGGAGGGTGACCAAAATGGTCAAAGGCCTGGAAACAGTGAAGTCAATGAGGAGTGGCTTAGGGAGCTGGAGATATTTAGCATGGAAAAGAGAACGTGAAGAGGTGACATGATAGCCATGTTTAAGTATATGAAGGGATGTCATATGGAGGACTGAGCAAGCTTGTCTTCTGCTGCTCCAGAGACTAGGACACAGAGCAGTGGTGTCAAGCTTCAGGAAAAGATTCTATCTAAACATCAGGAAGAACTTCCAGAGGGTAAGAGCAGTTTGACAGCGGAATGCGTTGCTGCCTAGGAGTGTGGTGAAATCTCCTTCTTTAAAAGTTTTTAAACAGAGCGCGGACGGCCATCTGCTGGGAATGCTTTGATTGTGTATTCCTGCATTGCAGAATGGGGTTGGACTGGATGGCTCTTCCAATTCCATGATTCTATGCACACAGTTTTAAATTGTTGCAGCCTTTAAAGTTGTTTTAACTGTTGGTTTGTTCAGTAAGTTTTTCCCTTGTTTCATTTATTTATGATTTTAATCTAGAAGTGTTTTAAATTGTCTGTACTGTAGACTATTCTGAGATCCCCTGATAATGAGCAGGATATTTAATTAATAAATAAGTTCCTATCATCTCCAGTCAGTGTAGCATAATTGTATTAGCAGGGATGATGGGAACTATAGTTCATAACCTCTGGAAGATGCCTGGCTGGGGAAGGCTAGGTTAAAGGAACAGCAGTGCTAACTTGGGACTTTTGAAGGAAAAAAATGGGCTGACAGTATGTACAAGGGCCAGCAGGTGTAGCAGCTTGAACATTGGACTAGCACTCTGGAAGACCAGTGTTCAAATCCCCTGTTTGGCTATGAAACCTCCCTGGGTGGCCTTGGGCAAGTTACATTCTCTCAGACTCAGAGGAAGGCAAGCACAAACCCTCTCTGTACAAATTCTGCCTAGAGAATGCCGTAGGGTTGCTATATATAACTTGAAGGCACTTTTAAAAAAAACAACAGTATGAATAGTGAAGTCTGAGCCACTTACCCAAATAATCAAATCCCTTATACATGATGCAAGATTCTGTGGCATCTATTGCTTGTATTTTATATTTTCCTAATGGCCCAGTGGGAAGGCCATTGTAATCTTGCTGCCATTTATCGAATCCATGATATCGTACAAACGCTCCACACCGAAGGAGCCACTCTGAAGCTGCTCTGTCTGGACCAACGGCCTGGATCCGTTCATAGTCTACCCTGTCAATGAGGAAGCAGAGCAAGTTCTTTCCACAGTATGCAACATCCTCAAACAATACAAGCAAGGGAAAGGGGTCACATCTTTGGGTCAAAGAAAATGTGACACTAAAATCTGTGGATTTAATATGCAGTTTTTAAAACATACAAATAGCATCAGCTGGCAACAAATGGCAATAGTATCAGCAGGGAATTTAAGCTCTTCTCCTGCTGTGATCTTGAGGAAAATCCCTTCCTTTGATACTGGAATTTCCCTGGGAAGGGGTGATCACAGAATCATGAAGTTGGAAGAAATCATAAAGACCATGCAGGCCAACCCCACTGTAACATGCTGGAAGACACAACTCAAAGCACTTCCAAAGAAGGAGATTCCACCACATTCCCAGGCAGTGTGGGCACCACACTCCCAGGCACTCTCATATTCCACTGCTGAACTGCTCTAGCCATCAGGAAGTTCTTCCTAATGTTGAGGTGGAATCTCTTTCCCTGCATTTGAAGCCACTGCTCTGTGTCCTAGCATCTGGAGCAGCAGAAAACAAGCTTCCTCCATCCTCCACACGACATCACTTCAAATATTTAAACATACCTATCATGTCACCTCTAAACCAAGCTAAACATACCCAGCTCCCTAAGCTGCTCCTCCTAGGACACGGTTTCCAGGCCTTTTACCATTAACTAACTAATCTAAGTAGCTAGGGTAGAATACTGGTCACTGTTATTTATTCCTGCCGTATGTTCTTACTTGTTGAAAACACTGTTTAGCCAACCCCAGAAATGCCGGCGTCCATCATGAGAGATCAGTTTCTTCCATACGTTTCCCTGGCGCGTCAAAGCTTCAATCAGCATCGTGCAGCTTCTTAATGGTCGCAACTGTGTCAGCTCAGTGGATTTCTGTATAAGATACACATATCTGACTAAAAGTGACATTAAAGTTAAAGTTAAAATTAAAACAGCGGTTAGCATATATTAATAAAGGAATCTATTCCTCTGTTGCACACAAAGGAGCTTGGGAGAGGTTATGAGAGACTGGCTTACCAAAGAGAAATTCCAAAATCCATATTGTGGAAGTATGTTTGTTAGATCAAATAAAAAGAGTCTGGATGGCTATCTGCTAGGAATGCTTTGATGGTATATTCCAGCCCTGAAGGCATTGGACTGGACGGCCCTTGTGGTCTCTTCCAGCTCCATGATTCTATGAAAGTCACATAAACATGTGGTCTTTGGAGACTATCTTCAGGTCTCGAAAACTTGCACATGTTTAGCCTAACTGCTACTACAGTATGGATTTTGGATTTGAGGAGAGGGGTTTCCTTTGCCTTAGAGGGACTTCACTTCATTTAATAGTCATTTTCCCCCTTTGCCTGAAGGCATCACAAGACTATCATTTCTAGGGCTGAAGTGAAATAAAATTCTTTCAAGACTGCAGTTACATGCTGTCTATATGAGATTCATCAGCAGACAAGCTGCCACATTTTGCACTAGCAGCAGCCTCCAAATCTTCTTCAAGGGCAGCCCCACCTGGACCACAGTACTGTAGTCTAGCGGGACAGTTACCAGCGCATGGGTTACTGTGGGGAGGGTATCTCCGTCCAGGAAAAGACAGCTGGCACACCCGTAGGAGGTGGGTGCCAAGCACGCCACGCCGCAGAACCCACTTGATTCTCCAGTGACAGGGATGGATCTAGGAGGCCTCCCAAGGCGCCTACCTGCTTTTTTGGGAGAGTGCCACTCCATCCCCATGTTTTTAATTGTGTTGGGTTTTTTGCTCAACTCCAGGCTACTTGACAGACTGTATCTTCCTGGATCAACCAGCCTGCGCTCTAAAATCATCGGGAGAGACCCTTCTCTCAGTCCCACCATCCTCTCAAGCACTGTTGGTGGGGAAATGAGAGAGGGCCCTCTCGGTGGCTGCCCCCAGACTCCGGAATGCCCTTTCCAGGAAGGCATTTTAACAGAGAAATTTTCAAAGAACGGGCTATGGGGGGGGTGCTGTATTGTTTTAATTGCTTCATTTAATCTCTTTTTAGCTGCTTTAATTCCTTTATAAGTTAATTCTGTTTTACTGTGTTACGTTTTTAAATTATACTGCTTTAACATATATGCTACTTTGAAGCCCAAAAAAGCAGGATACAAACAACAACAACAACAATAATTCTTTCAAATTATGAGCTGCTTTAAGTCAGCTTTAAAGCTGCTTTTAATTTTAATTTTTAATTTAAAGCGGCTTTTGAGTCAGCTTTAACGCTGCTTTCAATTTTAAATGTCAAGGTGCTTTAATTAGGAAAAAGGTGGGGTATAAATAGATATCATCCTCCTCCAGCAACACCCCGACCTCCCGCACCTTGGTAGCCAGGGCTGGGGTGTTATTTCGGGGGCGCTGCACCTGCGGCCCCTCTGAGGGGAGCAAAACCCCCTGAATTTTGCAGGAGCAGGTGGGGCACGAGAAGTGGTCTCACCGCGGCCTAATCAACCCTACCCGGGGATGGAAGATCTTGAGAAGGAACTACAACTCCCAGACGTCCAAAGCACACAAGCTGACGCGGATTCTGGGAGCTGTTGTCCCTCCCATACACACACCCCCCCACAGGAACATTTCTAGGCTCCCAGATGAAGGGAGACGCCCCTCTCCCCGAGGGGCGCCCCGCCGCGCCTGAGGGGCGAGGGGCGCCCCGCCGCGCCTGAGGGGCGAGGGGCGCCGCGGCCTACCGCCTCACCGTGGCTCGGTCGGGCCCAGTCCGGCCTCTTCCTCCGCCTCCCGGCCGTGTGGAAAAAGGCGGCGGCGGAGGAGGAGGAGCCGGAGGAGGAGCCGCGGCCGCCTCTGCCGAGCTACCCAGCGGCCGACATGGTGCCGCTGTGGGTCTGGGCAGGCGGCGTTGGGGCGGCCAGGCGCCGGCGGCCGCTTTTCCCTCAGGCCGCGCTCCCCTCACGGGCCCTCAGCAGCAGCAGCCGCAGCCGCAGCCGCAGCAGCGACGGAGGCGGCGACGGCCGCCCGAGGAGGTGAGAGGCGTCGCCGCCCGTTCCCGCCGCTCCCCTCGCGACTGCCCTCTCACACGCTCTTGGCCAAAGTTTGGGAGGGATTGGCGTGTGTGTTGGACTACAGCTCCCAGAATCCCCCTGCCATCCCTGCCCCCGAGAGCTGTACTCCGAAAAACTAACTCCCCCAAGGTGTGTTCCCCCCCCTTTCCTCCAGGCCCCGCTCCCCAAAAGGAAGGGCCCCCTCAGGAGGGGAGCCAAGAGGCTCGCCCTCCCGAAGGCTGAACGACCCGTAATGGCGCCTTGAGTGTTGCCTCCTTCCCGGGGGGACTTTTGACCTCTGCCAGCCGGGCAGAAATTCAACTGGGGTAGCTTCTTCCCGACAGCCAGCCCAGTGCGGTGCTTTGAGCGTCGGACTACGATACTGGGGACCCTTTTGGCCGTGGAAACCCATTGGGTGACCATGGGCGTGTCACACTCTCTCAGCCCCAGGAAATCCCGTGATAGGTTCACTTCAGCATCACAGCAGGTTGGAGACTACTTGAAGGACCGTATTCTCCCTTATGAACCGGCCCAGGCTTTGAAATCTGGTGGAGAGGGCCTTCTCTCCATCCCACCACCCTCACAGGTGCCCCAGTGGGAATAGGGAGGAGGGCCTTCCCGGTGGCCGCCCCCAGGCCCCTCTGGGACTCCCTGCCCGGAGAAGTCAGGCTGGCACCCTCCCTGCCTGCCTTCTATAAACGAGCAAAGGCATTTTTATTTCAGCAGGCGTGCGATATATGATCATTGCCCGCTGAAGCAAGGTGCTGGCTATTTTTGTTTGTTCTTTTAAATCTGTTTTAATTACTACTGGATTGTTTAATTCGTGTTTTAACTTTTGTGTGTTATGATTTTTTTTAAACTATGTTTTCTTTTTTAGAAACACTGTAAGCCGCTTTGAGTCCTTCTGAGGAAAAAAGCGCAATACAAATAAAGATAGTAATAAGAAGAAGAAGGCCCACAGAAGCAAGCTTATCCCTAGTGGGGCTGCCAGAGTGAAACCTGGAGAGGGCTCCTGTCACTTCAATGGTTGTGTAGAAGGAGGAGTTTCATCAGGTGTTGCTTGTGACCTCCTTCCCTTACAGGTAACACCTGCTGAAATTCCCTCTCCTACACAACCCTTAATGGGACAAGAGCCCTCTCCAGTTTTCATTCTGGCAACCCTGGTCCTTAGTGAGAGGGAAGGAAGGGATGGAAGCCACCCTGGTTGAAATTCTGCCTTGTGCACCATCGTCGTCATCATCAGTGGAATAGACTGCTTTGAAATGGGTCAGTTCTCCTCCTTTGGAAGTTTTTAAACAGCATTTGAATGGCCACTTTGGTCTAGCCCGGAGCTTTCCGAACTTTTCATGTTGGTGACACACTTTTTTAACATGCAGTTATTTCGCAACACAGTAAATCAGTTTTACTAGCAAACCAGAGGTACTCAGAGGTGTATCTACGGTGGGGAAGGGCAGCCCCTCCCCGATCTTGGCCTGCTGGTGTCACCCTCACCAGGAAAGGCCCCAGCAAGAGCGACAGCACAGGGAAGGCCAGCCCCTTCCCACCAAGTCCTTGCCCACTGCTGTTGCTTTTGCCAGGGAGAGGCCCCAGCAAAAACAGCAGCAGGGGGGAAGGCAGCCCCTTCCCACTCAGTCCTTGCCCGCTGCCGTTGCTCTTGCCAGAGAAAGGCCCCAGTGAGAGCGACAGCAGCGAGCCAGGCTTGGGTGGAAGGAGTCTTTCTTGGCCGGGGGGGCGACACACCAGCATACTACAGGTGACACGCTAGTGTGTTGCGACACACCGTTTGGAAAGCCCTGGTCTAGCCTGTATTGGACAGCCTTGTGATTCCATGGTAATCATCATCACCATCATCTCTCCTGGCCTGCTCATGCGACCTTTGAAAACAGCTTGCCAGATTGGAATCCAGCCAGTGAAGTTTTGTCCCCATACCCAGAGGTACATCCCAGATGTCACACTGCTGTCAAAACTGAAGAGCAGAGGCTGTATTGGAGCGGGGCATCTTTGCACTCTGTAGGTGCCCAGGAGCAAACGTTGGAGATGGCAGCCATCCCTGAAGAAAAGGGCAAGAACGAACATGTAACGTTGCCACTTACTCTGGCAGGGCGTCTGTGCATCTTTAACAGATGCTGTTTTACAGGGAGAATTTCCTCAGGTGCTGTCCCCTTCAGCATAAAGATGGGGAAAGCTGCATCAGTCGAATGACTAGTTACCCTAAATGTTTGATGGAAAAAGTTCTCCCAATATACCCTGAAAGAAATTGGAGGACTGCTGTTCTACATGACAACAATCATTGAGCCCCACGCTTTAAGAACAATTTGGTCTAATGATTTCTGCAGTGCGCAAGTCATTACCTATATCTTGAAGGAAGGTCAGGATATTAAATAAATAAAACAGGTTAAATGCTATGCATATCCAGTCAAAAGGATATTGTAGAATGCTTTAAGAGACTTCTGCCTGAAACACTAGAGAGACCCCTCAGGGGTTAGTTGAAGCTCCCTGTTTCTGGTGGAGCCTGAGTTTGGGATGACTGAAGTGAGATCAAACCAGCTGGGGAAATTACCTATCCATGTGTTAGACTGCTTCCTAGAAATTGCTAACATAATTTGTAGTTGGATCAGGATTTAGATCTGACTTTAGAAATAGGCCTATGGAATTTGGAAAGAGTGCATCCAGTTTGTTTGAAATCATGAGTACTTGGATGAGAGGTGATTTGAAATACTGTTTCTGACTTACAGTGACCTTAAGACAAACCTATCACAGAGTTTTCTTGGTAAGATTTATTCAGAAAAAAATTGTCCTTGCCTTTCTTTTAAACTGAAAGAGTGCGACTTACTCAAGGTCACCCAGCGGGTTTCCGTGGCCAAGCAGAGATTAGAACCAGAGTCGTAGTCCAACACTCAGACCACTGTACTGTTACCTGGATTGGAAACAGAAAAGTCAGATCTGAAAGCTACCACCTTCTGTTGCTGGTGTTTCACCATAGTACAAAGTTCAGTGCTTATGGGGTTAGAATTATATCTGCATAATCATATGTTTACTTCATTTCATGATTTCTTTTTATTTATTTATTTCTGTTGCACTATAGACCATGTATCCAGATGTAGATTACCTGTGTTTCTTTCACTTTGATTTACCTTTCCCCCTAAGGAGTTCAAAGCAAGACTTATTTTCTCAACCACTCATTCCATTCTATACTCACAACAACCCTGTGAGTTAGGCTAGGCAATAAGGACTGGTTCAGGTCGCCATGTGAGTTTCCTAGCCCCTCAAGGATTGAAACTGGTTCTGCCTGGTTGTAGTATAAGACTGCCCACTATAGGATCTTTGCTATTTTTTGGATTTACTGTTAGACTCGAGTATTGCTACTGAAATGGAGTTGTAAAAACTCAGCAGTGGTCAGATAGATAATTACTGAAAGAAGCTCTTTCCAAAGGTAACATGATCATTCTTTTCAAACTCACTTTTAATAGCACCTTTGATGTTGCTGTAGTTGGTGCTGGAATCGTGGGACTGGCCTCTGCCAGGGAGCTGAGTCTGCGGCATCCTTCTCTCGTTTTCGGTGTCTTGGAAAAGGAGAAAGAGTTAGGTACGGGATCAATCTGACAAAACAGCTCATAGCTTTCTGTTTTGTTTTTGATCATGAATTTCTAACTTCTTGGTGCTCTTTCTTCTGGATTTATTTTCTTTCATGCGTATTAAGTAGGGTAGTCTAATTGGATGTAATCCATCCTAAAATTTTTCTGTACAAGGTCAGTGACTTCCTTAATAACCCTGTGGGATTCCTGGTACCTTTTACCGTCTGACATCAGTTACTCTTGAATGGAAATCTCTTATTTCAGATTAGTAATTGGTGAATTGCTCCCTAAATGGAGTAGGGCATTTTTTAAAACAGCTTTCCCATAGTGTGAGCTCATCAAATATATATTCTTTCCACGCATTTCAGCTCAGAAAGCCTAGATGGGTTAATACAAAATGATATCTACTTGTTGCCTTCATTAAAGGTGTGAATGTTACTCAGCATATGTGATGGTAGCATTCCACTCAACAAGGGTTTGAATAATAATAATTTATATACAATGTATGTATCCATTCATTTAAATGCTTTATAATACAACATCTCATAATCCATCCAACTTTTTATGGCAGAGCAATGTTTATTTAATACATCTGCTTCCAGCCTTTTTTTCCACAAAGAGCTAAAGGTACCATACATGGCTTAAGACGATGAAAATAATTTTAATAGGCTGAAAACATGTTTAATAAGTTAAAACAGGTGTAAAAGATTAAAAGAGTTTTAAAACCATGTGCATTACCATTTTGGGATAAATCAGTGAGGTAAAGGCTTTAATAAATAGCTGTGTCTTTACATAGTGTCTAATTGAAACCAGTGTCATTGCCAGTCAGGCCTCCACAGGGAGAGTATTCAACAACTGGGAGGTCTAGGCTGAGACAGCCCTGACACACAGTATATTGATCTCACTGCTGGGATACAGAGGGGACTCCTCCCACCAGCAGACCTTAGTGCCTGGACAGCCATCTATAGGGAGAGGCACTCCATCAAGTATTGAGTCTCAGGGTGTTTAGGGCTTTAAATGTCATCACAGGTACCTTGAATTCAGACAAAAAGTGGGATGATGGAAGTTGCCGTCCAACAATACTAGGAAGGCCTTGTGTAATCCATCCCTGAAGTAAAAAGATCTCAAGTAGCCAAGCTGGGGGCAACCTTTGACTGAGACTAAAAAACCACAGCCTGATGATACCAGATTGCAGATGGAAGCTCATGTGATACAGTGCTGCCCTACAAAGCTAGGGTGAGAGAAATATTCTTTACACAAAGAAACCTTTTATAGTGGAGAGCAACTTAGAAGGTATTTTGTTTATGGAAACTGTATTTTTAGGGATCAGTGTATGATTTGAACCCTCACTTGAATTTTGAAGTGGTAGAACCCAAAAAATTAAATATGTGTGTTGAGTGGGCAAGACAGCTGATTGTTATGTTCTCTTATCTCTTTCTGCAATTTGGAATTGTGTTGTGATTGTATTTTGTGCTGTTTCATATAATTAAGATAAGTCTTTTTTTGTTCTCGCTTTATAAGAAACAAAGAATGGTTTAACTATCTTTTAAGAAATACCCAAGTAATAAACAAATGTCTCTAATGAATCTGATAAGCCTCCTAAGGTTCATGCAGCGTGTATTTCAAGATTTCTCTGTATTTATAACTCATCTCCTTATTTAGCTGTCCATCAAAGTGGGCACAACAGTGGTGTTATTCACAGTGGAATCTACTACACCCCAGGATCACTAAAAGCGAAGCTGTGTGTGGAGGGATCTGTCCTCTGCTATGAGTACTGTGACAAAAAAGGAATCCCGTATAAACAGTGCGGCAAGGTATGGTAGGTGGGTGTTGCACCTTTTGCTTCTTAAGTTCAATGGCTTGTAGTGTAGGTGAAAAGACACGAGCAAAGTCTACAAAGACATTTGAGCAGAGGCTTTGTGGAGGTGGTGGGAACCTCAGGCCTTGGAGCTGAATCAGGCCTCCCAGTTCAGACCTTTGAGATACCCCAAATGGCATGACCCCATTTATTTATTTATTTATTCATTCATTCATTCAAGGTGTTCACCCCATTGCTTCTCGACCCACCAGCTCTCCTGAGACAATACAGAATTGATAAAAGCACTATAAAACATAGCATTAAATAAATAATGAAAAACAGACCAGACTCTGATTTAAAAATAGTTCTAAAACCAGACAACCAAGTGTTAAAAAGAAACAGCTAGAGCAAACACCTCAATTTTAAGATTGTGTCAAACGAAATGGCAGAATCTTCACTGCTTGCCTGAAACTCAGAAGGGCTGGAGTCAGCCAGATTTCCTTTGGGAAGGAGTTCCACAGAGAAGCTGCTACAGAGAAGGCCCTGTTATGTGGATCTACCAGCTTAGTAACTCGGAAACTTATTTCCAGTGTTTCAAAATTGCTTTTGGTTCATTATACAGTATCATTTGCGTGTGCATTGGATTTTAATGTAAGTTTACAGGTTTCTGTGCCAGGCTCTTCTGTGTGATGATGTCTGGAACTAATGTCTCTATAAGACCTCATCAGACCTAGAAATTATTTTAGAGTCCTCTGGGGCGGCATCACATTTTAGATTTATCAGCTGTCTGTTGTTGTTTTTCTCCCTTTTATTCTCTTACCTCACATTTGGTCTTCCCTGTTAACTGTACCTCTATTACTATTACTATTTATTATTTAAAGCATTTATGTATCCCTTCTCAGTTTACCAGAGCCCCAGAGGTGACGCTGCGCTACTACTTTTTCCCAAGAGGCATTCATTAGATTATGCTCATCAGTTACTGAAGGAACTTCTGATGATAATGATGATGCAATTTGCAAACTTATAAAAATTTCAGAGAATTTTCTGTGGTAGAGTTTTCTGTGTCAACCAACCTGACAGAATCACTGAAACCTTTTTTTAAACTGAAAAATAGATTCTTGAGCTTTCTGAAGCTTTTTCCAGCATGGAAACAGGATTAAAATTTATTAATTGAATGTGTATGTAGCTAATGTGGTACAGTATTAATCCTCACCCACACTCCACAACAGGGCCATTTTATGTTTGTTCTTGGCATTTCTGCTCTGTGGCTGGAACAATTTTGCCAACACACCTCTCTTGTTTTCTCTGCAGCTGATAGTTGCAGTTGAACATGAAGAAATTCCCAGACTCAAGGCTCTGTACAAGAGGGGGTTACAGAACAATGTCCGGGGGCTGAAGCTGATAAATTCCAAAGAAATACAGGAAAAGGAACCGTATTGCCGGGTAAGACACTGTGTGATGTTCAGTATGAAATGTCTTGAGGGATGGAGGTATGTAGACAAAGGTCTGTGCAGATGTCCACATCCCCATTGGACTTAACGACCTTTTTAAGAGGGGGTATGTGACTAAAATATTTCTACAAGAATGCTTTGCAATTAGCTATGCAGCTTTTTGTCCTGTTTGGCTGTGGGAGAGGTGAAGCTAATTCCGATGAATTGTAAAATCAAATTTCTCTGCCCAGCAAAGACCCACTATGTCTCCAATTCCATATCATAAGGAGAATGTACTACTCTCTGTGTATGGTTCTGTATTTGGAAAGCTGCCTTCAGGGGGCGGGAGAAAGTGCAATGCCACGGACATCTACTGGCTGGGGCAGGATGGGACAGGCAGGCAGGAGAAAAAGCTGGGAGCACACAGCTGCAGTTTGCAGGTAGTGGAAGAGTGCTGAGGTCACTCTCCTGGACGACCTGGGTGCCTTTCCTTACATCCCCCAGTCAGGAAACAGCGAAAACTGCCTGAAGGATGAGGTGGACGTTGCATAATGAAGTAGTGAATATTTTTTTCAGCAGTGTCCAAATGAGCACATATATTATTTTGGAAGTCACCAACAGGATCCTGGCTCCTGAAAAATGTCTAGGTTTATTGGAGTAGAGACACAGCCATGGTGGGGCCAGTAGTAACCTTACTGAAATTACTGAATTTCTACTCCATTCCCCTTGTGCCAGATACCACGTTTTACTTGCCCAAGAATTACCTTGAGAACATTTGACAGCCGCCTTCTGTGATTTCTTGTCTGCCTTGAATTAGAGGTGGTTTGTGCTCTTTGTTCACCACCCGAGAGAATGATTTGCCCACTCCCGAAATGCCTTTCAGGACTCCTTCATTGGGACTGGCAATATCTGGCCAGACTTGTAGTCCCAAGGCTGCCATGCGGAAAATTCCGCTAGCTTGAAATGGGCCTTTTTGTCTTCCCTGCTCTTCCAGTCTAAATTCTGGGAACAGAGACATTGACCTCTGCCCATCTCCTTTAGGGGTTAATGGCACTGGACTCCCCCTACACTGGCATTGTCAACTACAGGCAGGTGGCCATGGCTTACGCTGATGATTTCCAGGCAGCTGGGGGTACTGTCCTGACTGATTTTGAGGTGAAAGACATACAGATGGCAAAGGAAAGTCCCGCTAGAAGTGAAGAAGGTAAGAAAACTGTGTGATTTCTTCCTGATCCTTCCATCCTGTTTCACTTATTTCCCCCCTGCTTCACCCATTGCAATTTAATGTGAGGTTTTATTATGGTATGTAGTGACTGATTGAACAGTTCAGTATGTAAGCGGCTGATCCTGTGAGGTGGGAGAGTGGACAGAGGACCACTCAGCACAGTTGTTTAAATGTCTTCATACTGATAAATTATGAGAATTTTTAAAAAAAGCTGTTACAGAGATGCAGAATTTGTCATCAGTAGCTCATGGTCTACAGCCAAAGGAGTGATAGCTAAGAGAGTATTGGGACAATTCATCAGAACTTTCTTTCTTGCAATTAAGCAGAGCACCTCTATTTTTCTACTGTTCTATTTCTATTTCTAATTCTATATATATATATATATATATATAAAAATAAATAAAAAATAAAGTAAGTAAAATGGGACTGTAACTTGGGTTTAATGCACTTTTCTGAAAATGTTCATTAAAACAGACTCCAAAAATGAAATGTTAACCTTTGTTTGACCTGTTCAAAGTTCAGTGCAAGAGAGCACCTGATGGTTTCAGATTACATATACATAGAAAATCTTTCCACTTGTCACCAGTTGATTCTGCAGAAAGGGGAAAGGCAGGGGAGGAAACAACAGTGGCAAAGGTGAAAGGGGAAGGGCCAAGATTTTAAACCCCTGAAAGATCTTTGTCTCCCTAAAACCCCGGAGAGTTAATGCCAATCAGAGGGGGGGAAAAACCTGGCTTATTTATCTGTTTATTTAATATGTTGCCTTTTTCCAGACATATGACCTAAGGCAGCTCACAACATTGATTAAAAGCTTAATGATAAAAAGGTTTTTTAAAACTAAAATATGCCGCAGTATTAAAACTTACTACTTTGAAACAAAGGTAAAATCGCTTAGTGACATAACCATAGCAGATCTACAGCACACATACTCATCTTCAGAGCCAGTTAGTCATGAAATGCCTTCTCAAATAAAAAGATCTTCATTTGCCAGTGGAAGGAACGTGGAGAGGGGCCCAGACTCATCGCCCATGGGAGGGAATTGCACAGTTTTGGAGCAACCTCTGAGGTGGCTCTCTCCTATGTCCTCACCAGATGTACCTTTGATGATGGTGGGATTGAAAGAAAGCCCTCTCTGGAGGATCTTAAAACTCAGGCAGGCTCATATAGGGAGATACTGTCTGCCCTAATATTGGGTTGCTCCTTCTATTTTAGAAGGTGAGAGAAAGCAGTCTTATTCCCAAGAGTGTGGAAATGGGTAACAGTGTTTTTTCTAATGAGGATGTGTCAAGCTTCCCTTTTGAAAACAATGCAACAAGTGAGAGCAAAGTTACTTCACTGGAGTAATGTGCAACAGTTTCTGGTTATTTTAGACACTTCTTTACAGGGTTTTATAGAAGGATTTTTCAAATTTCATGCCAATCTCTTAATCAAGCCTACAGGTTTTTTTTCCCCTTTTAACAAGTAACGGAAAAATGAGAAGGGAACAAGCAGCGGAACAAGTAGTGTAATAAGTTAAAAAAACCACCCTCATAATCTTTTAAACACCTTAGTGAGTAACAGAAGGAATTACTTTGGAAAGGTAACATTCTGGTCTCTGTTCGCTCCATCATTTGTGGGGTGAGGCTACACTGTTAACGTGAACTTAGCGATTTAGAGCTTTGAATCTGCTTGATAAGTCCTTCTGTTACGTTCTTGTGGTTATATACTCATTTTTTTGAAACATTTGTGCCTTGCCATTTAGCTAAAAAAGCTCTCAGAGGAGATTACCTGCCCTACTCAGAGCAGGTTACCCCCTGCCCTCAAGCAAGACGCACAAGAAAAAAGAGATAATCCAGGGGCTATACAACTCCCCTGCTTCAACAGACCGTTTGCTTTCAGTCTGTTTCCGGGGACAACTCAGAGTACTGGTTACAATTTATAAAGTCATCTACAGCTCAAATCTAGACCATCTGACAGACTGCATCTCCCTTTATCAGCCTGCCTGAGCCCCTGAGATCCTCAGGAGAGGCCCTTTTTAAAGTTGCACCACCTTCACAGAAATGGTTGGTGGGAACATGAGAGAAAGCCTCCTCAGTCACTGCCCCTAGGATCTGGAACTTTCTTCCTAGGGAGGCCAGAATGTGGCCATCTTTGCTGTCTTTCTGTTGGCAGGGAAAGACCTTTTTATTTTGAAAGGCTTTAAAACTGAAGGTTTTTAAAGAAAAGAGTTTTTAAGAGATGCTGTGTTGTTCCAAATTGTACATTATTTATTTATTTGTTCTATTTACATCCCACTTTTTCTCCCAAGTGGGATTCAAAGTGGCTTATGGTATAAATTAAAACAGATCAGTTAGAACAATATGAAGCACAGAAGTTTAAAAAGCATTAATAATACATTCAATTAAAATGCTTGTTTTTGAAATGTTAAAATATAAAGCCAATAAAACACTTAAAAACCAAAATGCATATTAAACAGCACATCTAATTACACATCACTCCACCCTAGTCAGCCAAGCCTAAAGGCCTGTTTAAACAAAAAGGTCTACCTGCAAAAAGGCAACAGAGATGGAGCAAATCAAACCTTTCTCAGGAGGGAGTTTCAAGGCTAGCAGCAGCCATTGGGAAGGCTGTGTCCTGTGTCCCCACCAACTGAGCGTGGGATGGAGAGAAAACCCTCCCTCAAAGACCATGAGACTTGGGAAGGCTGGGATGGGGAGATATGGCGTCACAGATGGTCTGGACTTCAGCTGTGTAGGGTCTTATACCACCACTTTGGATGTGCCTGGAAACAGACCAGCAGCCACTGGAGCTGTTTCAGCAGCTTTTTAAAAACTTTTAAATAACTGTTTATCCTTTTAAATAGTATGTTTTAAATTGTTTTAATATTGTTAATGGTTTAACTCTATTTTAATGGTGACCTTTTGTATGTTTTTAACTATATTGTAATCATTGTAATTGATAAGCTGCCTCGAATCTGTAAAGATACTGGCTGGCATTCAGCATTGCACTTAAGGATTCATAACCTTGAGTTACGGATCCGTGACTGCTCAGTATTCAGCAAGACTAGGTAGTCTTATTATAAGATCACTTAAATGTGGCCCAAACCTACCTTAATAGCCAGGTGGCAGATCAAGCAAAGGAGGTCTGTTCAGCTACCAATTGGGTACAAGGAGGATGATGTTTCTAATCCTGTCCCACCGGTAAGAGTGAGACTGCAATAACCAGGGTCAGGACCCCTGTCAGAATTCCTTGTTGCAGCCTTGCCCGCCAGTGGGAGGAGCTTGGAAAAGAAAAAGAATAATTCAAGGATCATATAACTCCCTTGCTCCAATAGACCAATTGCTCCCAGTCTGTCTGTCTCCAGGAACAATTCAAAATACTAGGTACTAATTTTTTTTCCTTATTGTTTACAGGGATGAAATATCCAGTTGTTGTTAGAAACTCAAAGGTGAGACCAGGCTTTCAGATTTGCTATTTAAAGTGCATGACATCTCAATCTTGTATTATGGAGTTTTGCATATGTTCTGAAGCAGATGCTTCATCAGCTGTCACCACACAAATCTTTGTAGAAATAAAAATAGGCAGGTGAAAGTGATTTATCCTGTGAAGACAAACATGAGTTTTTAAGTATGCTTTGAAATACAGTCAGCCCTCCACATTTGTGGGTTTCACTTTTGTGCATTTGATTATTCATGGATTATTTGCTGTCACCTCTGTTGCCTCCCTATGCCATTTTTAAGAGGGACTACAGGCCTTGTGAGACTGAGAAACTGCGAAGGAGGCTTTTAAGTCCTTATTAAAAAATGATGTGGGGCAGCAGTGGAGGTGGCAGTAAGCCCCGCCAGCCCCCCACTTCTGCCTTGTGAAGGACTTCAGAGGAATCCATGTTGGGTTGAATATGGTGATCATACCTTTTTGTGTATTAAATATGGTTTGGGAGGGCCTAGAATTGTTCACGGTTTTTCCACATCTTCAGTCATTCAGTCTTGTAACAGCTAACAGTTTATTTTGGTACCAATAGGCTAATTCCTCCATGAAATTCAAACTGTCCATTTGTATTATTTGCTTTATTTTAATAAAATCAGCAATTTTCTTTTGATTTAATTGATTCATCTTATTAATACTGAGATATTATTGATATTATCGTGTCTGTGACTGTGTATGATTGGTACTAACACTGACGGAAGCGTTGAACGTAAGAGGAGCTGTGTTAAGTGAATCGAACCAAAGCCCTATCTGGTCCAGTATTTTGTTCAAATAGTAGCCTGCCAGCCAGATGTTTATAGGAATCCCACAAGCAGGATCTGAGTGCAGCCGTACTTTCCATTTTGTGTTCTCCAGCAGCACACGAGCACACTTCCTCTGATGCAGAAGCTGATAACCCAGCCATCCTGTCTAGCAGCCATTGAGGGCTGCATCCTCCATGACAATTGTAGCTGTTCTCCCTTGCTGACTGCCTAAAGTCCATGTAATCGCCAGGCTGATGTAGCAAGAGGATAGGCCTGTAGATCTTCCAGGGTGCTACACTGCCCCAAGCCAGAGCTGTGCCCTTTTAAATCCTGCCAGTTTAGAATTTGGCAGGCCGGGTTGGACCAGGCCAGTTTCCCCTTGTGGCCATCCCTGGTGCTGAAGAGTTTGCCCTGCTACCTCCTATCTGGCTGCCAGGCCAGTCCTTCTCAAGGTCACATGCACCTTCTGTGTCTCCTGTCCTAATGTGAGCAAGGCAAGAGTCATGGTAATGGAAGAGAGAGAAAAAGGCTCGAATGGAAGATTGCTTTTGTGATTGTGTTAGATGGAGTGCAATCTCGAAACTGAGCTTGTGCTTCTTCTTTTGTGGCAGGGAGAGGAAATCCACTGCCGGCATCTTGTCTCCTGTGCAGGACTTTACTCGGATCGCCTTTCTCAGATCAGTGGTTGCAGCCCAGAGCCCCGCATTGTGCCTTTCCGGGGTGATTATTTGGTACTAAAACCAGAGAAGTGCTATTTGGTTAGAGGAAATATTTATCCGGTATGTCATTTCCCTATTTTATCAATTCAGTGGCAGCTGCTGGAAGCCCTCAGGTCTCTGAGTGCTTTTGACCATGGTTGTTTTGTATTTAATATGTCTTAAACAGCATGCTAAATTTTGCACAGGATGTAGAGGAGAACTTACAATGTTAGGACACACAACTGGCATTGCAGACTTAAATTTCTGTTCTCTAAAGACTGTAGTTCTCTATGAATACTCCTCAACCACTCATAACACTAATTCCTGTGAGTTTGTTGGGCAAAGTCAAATTGATAAGATATCTGTGGGAAGTTCTAGCGTTGCTATGACTTAAGTTCAGATCATCCTGCTTAGGGCATGCAGGCATATTTGGGTCAAGGGTTGTAGACAGTTTTAAGCAGTTGCTCAGTTTATGAATGATTTATTTAGTAGGATATTTGTATCACATCTTTTATTGTGGAATCTCTAGATGTTGTACAGGTAAAGTAATATAAACAGTTTGAAACACTTCCCGGTTGAAAATGATAAAGCAATCAAATTTTAAAAGATTAAAACAGCTTAAAGATTAAAACACTTAAAACAATGCAGATGTATGATTATTAAGGTCCAAAGACTTAATAAACATATTTTGATGGTGCTAGAAAGAAAATAGTGTTATCACTGGTCAGACTTTAAAGGGAAAGGCATTCCACAAAACGGGCACCAAAGCAGAGAATGCCCTTTCCCAGGTCTTCCCATAACGTATTGATCACTCTAGTGGAATACAGTTTGAGAATATACGCGTTCTCTGTTCCACATCACTCACATCTATCTCCCTTTCCTCCCATCTGGTTTAAATCCTCTGTCTTTCAGCTGGCTTTTCAAATATCCGTAATAGATCATGATTCACACACACAAAAAAAAGCTAAAATAAATATAAGTCTTAAGGGTACCACCAGATTCTTTGTTTTACCTAGAGAAAAGGTTGTTTCTGGCAATAAACAGATCTACTACGCAGTCTAGATAACAAATACGAGCACACATCACCACGAGCAAAAACAACAGAAGCAGCAATATCCTCAACATCATTCCTCCCAAGACGCCTGTGGGTGCTACAACCTCCTGCAGCAGGCCCAAATGCCTTGTTTTTCTCTGTGGTCTCCCTCAAAATGGTAACAGGTTGTGACATTGCTTCATTTCCTGTCACCATTTTAAGAAAGAGTGCAGTGAAAAACAGAGGTATTTCAGGATAATACAGGGTTCTGAGATGCTTGTGGGGGTATTTTCACATATTTGGGGGCTTTCTCCATGGTTTAGTGTTAAAAGATTTGCCCCAAATTGTGCCAGTTTTTCTTTTTTAAATCAGGAAGTTAGATAGCTTTGGGAGACTTCAGGGGATCACAAAAGTAGGGTCCAGGGGCCCATGAGGCATCTTGGCCACACTGGCCCTTGGTCCTCATCATCATTATATTTTGTGTGTCAGTGTCACTGATATATATGTATATATATATATAGGGCTGCACAGGTCTTATTGTCCACACCAAGCATTTGGTATGAACAAAGCTGCAGCTAAGTGCATAGAAAAACTGCAGAGAGATTAGTACTGGGACAGTGAGGGACAAGCTGCAAACAGCTAAGTAGCAACAGTCCCTAAATTTTATTTGTAAGAGAGAGCCTCCCTAAACCTATTTCACATAGTAGCAGAGTAGCTCCTTCAGTTATGCTGTGTCCTTCCCCTAAAGTGTACCAGAGAGATAGGGTTCCTTCCGAAGCGTTTTAATTCAGGGTGCATTTCTTGTGCTTTGCTGTGATAGGTACCTGATCCCCGATTCCCCTTTCTGGGCATTCATTTCACTCCTAGGATGGATGGCAGCGTCTGGCTTGGGCCCAATGCTGTTCTTGCCTTCAAGCGAGAGGGCTACAGGTTCTATGACTTCAGCGTCCAAGATTTTATAGATGCAACGGCATACAGGTAATGGCTTTATTTGTTTACAGTAGGGCTCTGCAACTTCTACCTTGGACCCTTTGGAAGCCACTGTGGGCTTCACTAGGTGGAACAACCATCCATTTATCTCTGTGGTGCAGGTGGGTTCTAGAGCATCCTTCTGCTCCATAGAGCCCAATAGCACAGAGCAATGTTTTTCTTCCAGAAGTGGCAGTAAAAGGAGGAAGCCACCACAATTTTGGTGGTCCAGCTAGTTGCCACTGATTTTGTAGCACAGCCATGGCAGTGTCATAGGAATTGGAAAAACATGTAAAAAGACAACATATAGGGCCACCATGTTAAATTATTACAGTAAAAGCCCTATTGGAATGAAGCTAAAATATGCCATCCATGATTTTATTCCCCTGCTATTTGCCATCTGTCCCTTTTTAAAGCTAGGTAGAGAAAAAATAGCCCAATGAATTTTTTAGAACCTCATTTTTCATCCATGTGATCGCTTGGTTTCCCTTTTACCATTCCTTATAATCTCCTTGTTTGTGTGGTTTTTTTTTACTGTATCTACCTTCCCCTAATTTCTGCTTCTCACATTCCATGTTGCTATGATACGTGTTGTGAAGCTTTGGCTTCATTTTCACCTCTGAGCGCACCAAGAGCTGAACATCCTTTCAGCTTAAGCCCAGTTGTGTCATTAGTTGTCCCCTGCTTTACCCCGGTAACTTACTGAGTGCCATCCCACCTGAGAGGGTCATCTTCTAGCTGTCTCTCTTGCTTTATTTTGGCTTGTCTCATCATTGGGTTTTTGTGATAAAAGATGTTTGGAAGGGGGTTACTGTGCCTCCTTCTATACAGTGCCAACAAGGGTTAGCTATGCTGCCATTGCTGTGGTTTCCAAGAGATCTTTCTCCAGTATCTCCCCTTGCTACTGCTGCTGTCTGACTCCTCAGCAAAAGTCTGTCTGACAGGAGAGACCCTGCTGTCAGCACTGCTTCACAGGAGCACGAAATCCCACCACCACGGAAAAATAGTGCTGTGCCGAGGTAATCACCTTACCTCTGCCCTTGCTTTAGCTTACTGATTCCCATGCCACAGAGAATGCCAGTGGGAGGCAGGGAACATTACTACTGATGTCATTTTAGCTTTCTTATTGCTGTGGTAATTTTACTTTTCCTTTAAACCAGGCCTGTCCATGCCCTGCACCAATGCCAAGCTTCTAGTTCTCACTTACAAAAACTCTTATCAACTCTGGCTACACTGGCTACACTGACTTCTTGGTGTCTCCTTGCTGCCTCTGTTCACCCCAGCCATTTCCCTGATCTGATCCCTCTTCTTGTCTAAGGTTGCCTGAAGGCCTACTGAAAAGCCCTTTTGGCTCCTCTCCTTTTCCTATCAGGCTGCCTCCTAGTCCAGCCTTTGTCTGTCTTATTTGGCCTGAATCAGGGTAAAACCAGAAGTTACAATGAAAAGATGAGGTTCCCAAACAGGCATATAAGGCAAATGTAGGAATGGGGGGAACTTGCAAGGGACAATTGGCCTCTGAAATAGCACTGCTTCATTTTTAGCCTTTCCCACTTCCAAAAATCAGAAGTATGTGCAGTTGTGTGGAAAAGGGCCTCAGAACTATAAGGTTTTCAGGTGAGAATTTACTCATATAAAAGGAATTGTACACTGCCAACTTGTGAAGTTTTCTTAGTGTCCCACTGCTTCACATGTTGTTTCTGCAAATGTGGGTTTGGGAACATGGCCTGCTAAGTAATGGGGTGTTCCACCCCCATTTCTAGGTTCTGTGCAATGTGCTGAGAATGTTGACATCAGAGATGTTTAGTTGCAGCACTAGATAAAGAAGCAAAAGGACTATTAGTGTCCTGGTTGCTTCAAAGTGTCCATCACACTGGTCACATACATGTTGTTGCTGGATCATTGTCATAGCTGTAAAAGAGAGCCTTGTAGTACATTAAAAGATTAAAAGGCTTATGAAAGCATAAGCATCCATAAAGTGCAGTTCACTTCAAATGTATAAAATATTATCTTCAGTTTCAAGTATATAAATGGCAAGAAAAATTGGTCAGAAGGAAACGAGATGAAAACAATAAAGGAACACTGATACGGTGGTACATTGTAATAATGCGTTCTTATCCTACTTACATGATACTTAGCTTACCATCATCAGGATGTCTTTGTTATCATCAGCTGTGTGTAGCGAGTCGCCACTGTAATGAACTTGAACATAGGGATCACAGTCTGTATTTTTTATTTCATTTAGTATGATTTCACTGCATACATTTTCCCCTCTGTTTTTGCCAATGTAAGAATAATGGTTTGTATATCTAACAAAACAGACTTCTGCCTCTGAAAGCTTATGCCATAAAAATTTGTGTCAAGACACAGTGTTGGATTTGCTGCAAAAGCAGACACAGCTAACTCTCCAGAAATAGCTGTAGCACTAACATATCCAACAAGAGATCAGTAGACTCAGTATTTGGAGGCTTGTACCAGTTATGGAGGAATAGGAAGGAGAAGCCCAGCACTCAGTTAGATTGAAGTCTGCCAGTCTGTTTATAGCAAGTGTTCTTCTTCTCCCCAGTGGCTTATGGAAGCTGGTGTTCAGAAACCTCTCATATGGGATGGGAGAAATGTACAGAGCATGTTTCCTCAGTGCGCAAGTGAAGCAGCTGCAGAGATTCATACCTGAAGTCAGCATCAATGATATCCTCAGGTAAAAAGAACGAGAAACCTTTTCAAAACTTGCAGAGGGATGCAGTTTATTTGGAATTATTTAAAAAAACAGAATCATTTCAGATGCATATGTCTCTGAAAAGTGGTTGCGAAAGAGTAATTATCTTCATAAAGTGGAAAGTTACTTCCAGAACAAGACATCGTAGGAAACAACGTAGCAGCCAAACTGGGTCTCCCCTCTCTCCCATAGTCATGGATACAAAAAGTGTGATGTGATTTTGTCATGCCGTACATTCTACTCCCTTACTTTTGTTGCAGGAACAGGGTGACTTACAGTATTATCCTGGCATGTTGTGTGCTTTGTATCACACAGCTATACAGAGGGTAGAGAGGTCAGAAGAGAAAACACAGGATTATATCTATCTGTAGCAGCCATACTTGTTCCACAGTGTCAAATTCTGGCCTTCCCTATGCATAGAAAGATGAAATGAGCTGATATGTGTAGATTATGTATTTTGTGAACTGGTGTTGAACATCTTCCTTTTCTGTATTCTGCATAGTGTTACAAACTTCAGGCTTAAAGAGTGAAAACTATTCTAGTTTACAGTGTTGCAGCTTTACTGATTTCATGATTGTATTGACATTATTTAAAAAAAATAATTGCCAGTACTCTACGTCAGGTACATAGTTAAGTAAATAGGGTCATGGTCATGACTAAATAGCAATCATGAACACAGAGACATTACAGAATAGTAAATCCAGGTAAGTGTTTCATATTCATGATAGCTACTTAGTCACAATTATTTTTGTAAATGTTATTAAACAAACATAATAATATATAACAATACACAAAATGAAAAAAACAAAACTATATAACAAACTATAAATATCTAACTAAACTGCAACCAACTAAAAAAAACCTACAAATAGTTTAAAAAGTTGGTTCCTGCCCTTGTTACAAACAGCTCCTACTAAACAACTACATTTAAGTATCAAGTCTTTAATTAAAATCAAAGTTAATTCTTGTTGCTGATAGTAATTATAATCTTGTCTAGGTACGTAACCTTGTCTGTGTATCCAATAAAGAAAATTTACCTAATTCATGAAAAGGGAAAAAAAACCAATTGTAATAATTACAAATCACTTGTGAACATTATTCTATTAAAGTTAAATTTATTCTAAACAGCTATATATTGCTATTTAGTTACAATTGTGACACCATTGCCGTGGTCATAATTTTCCACCAACCAACTTTACTGAGCATTACCTGCATGAGAAGAAGGAGGTGATCAGAGCATATGTGAATGATGGTTCCATCAGGTTTGGGGCAGGAACAGACGAGGATAATTACTTAGAATACTTAACTAATCGGCTGATTTAGAATTTGCTGTTACTGTTACTGTATTTTCAAGTTATTTCCAACTTATGGCAATCCTATCCTGGGGTTTTCTTGACAAGATTTTTTGGCCGGGGGGGTGCCCGTTACCTTCCTTTGAGGCTGAGAGAGTGTGACATGCCCAGGGTCACTGGGTTTCCATGGTTGACGGGTATTTGAACGCTGGGCTTCAGAGTTCTAGCCTAGCACCACTGTGTGTGCCTTCAAGTCGTCTATTGACTTACGGCGCCTTCATGAATTTCATAGGATTTTCTTTGGCAAGGAATACTCAGCGGGGGTTTTGCCAGTACACCACTATAGTTTTAGATAGTGCCTTTAGGTGCATTTATAAGAATTATTTTAAAAAATGAGGATTTGTTACACCAAAGGCCTTTTGTAGGGATGTGAAACTGGAGGCCATGACAAGGCCAAATTGATTCCCTTTTGTTGCCAAGCAGGAAGCAAAAAAAAAAAAAAAACCAAGCAGAAAATGGCAAAATGACTCTCAAGGTGGAGGCTGAGACCCTGAGTCACTGCCATTCTCTCTCCTCCTCACCCTAAGGGCTATAGAGGCAGGTGGAGACACTTCTGTTGTATTCCCCTTGTCTGTAATCTGAGAGCGATGCATTTTCTTCTGAGCCAATGGAACGGGTTTTCTTAGCTTTACCTGAGACAGGCAGAGAAATCATCTGAATTTCCTCTCACCTTATTTGAACATGCAGTCTCTCTTTCCTTTGTGCAGAGGTCCAGCTGGCGTCAGAGCTCAGGCCTTGGACAGCGACGGGAACTTAGTAGACGATTTTGTGTTTGATGGTGGCATCGGAGACATTGGTGGCCGTGTTCTCCATGTCAGGAATGCTCCTTCTCCTGCCGCTACCTCCTCCCTTGCCATTGCAAAAATGATCGCCAGTGAAGTGGAGCAGAGATTTCAACTGTGACAGGAACACCAGAGGCTGGGACCTGTTAGCCCCTGTCTGGCCAGACACACTGGCCGAAGGATAACAACCAAGGAAACAGCAAGTGTTCCTTAGTCAGGAAGTGGAAGTCAAAAGTGGGGGTCATTCAGTGGTTTCTGTTCCAGAAGCTTCTAAAGTCTCCCTGTTTGGAATGTCAGAATTTATGCCCTATAAGGTACACCCTAGTGAAGGCCATAGAGGTCCATTAAATGCCACATTAACTTGGCATGTGCAGAAGAGCAGTTAAATGACCAGAGATCCTCTTTCCTTCTCCTCAAAAAAGTAGCTTCTCTGTGATTCTGTGGGTATGAGTGAGGAGCAGGCCAAGCAGGTAGAGTGATCCTTGTTCTGGCTTCTCTTCTATGTAAAGGCCCTCCGGTCCAGTTGGTTGTTCCTTTTGAGCTCTCTGGTAAGCAGAAGTGAGGTTCTGCCGTCTTCTTTCCCTCAGAATCACCCCAGGAAGACAGAACAGGAAAACACCCAGCTCTTGGCAAAAGAGCACATCCAAGCAACTTTTTTTAAGGGTGAAGGTTGTACGTCCAATACGCCATGAGCCCACAACATTGCCCCACACCGGTTTCCAGCTGACCATGCTGAAAACACGCTGCAGTGGACTGGTGGCCCTTTAAGACCATACGTGTTTCTACCACTGACAGAGTTTGTGCTATGAGTCCACGGAAAAGGATACAGCTTTGTCAAGGTAGTATCTCTGGTCCCTGCCTTCCCACTTTAGCAAACCTGTGCTGAAGGGAACCTAGGCAGCTGCTGTCTGGAAGCAAACCATGAGCATACTCCAGAGGAAATTGCTCCCCTGAGAGAATGGGAGTGGAGCAAGAGTACAATTAAGGGTCGTGCCCCAAATAGTAGAAGCAAAGCCTGATTTTCCATGGAAAGTAAAATAAACCCTATCTGTAGTTTGTTTCTGGAAGGTTATTTTTTTCAGTTTTGTCATTACTGATCATCATTCTCCAGACTGCAGACCAATGAACTGTTTCATTTTCTGATTAGATCATCATGTGCACACTGTCTACCCATACTGGATGGTTCAAGCATGCAAAGGTTAATTAATTTCAGGCTATTTTGGTTAAACATAATGGATGTACAGTTGAGTGAATATCAGGCCTGGTCAGAAGCTACATTATTAGGAAGTGAATTCATGGAAAACCTTTATACATGTTAGACCTTGTGACGGTGAAATGTAAAAACTGTTGCATAACTTCACATGTGATGGATAAGGGAATTTATAAAGACTGCCTTGGTGAATTGTGGTGTGCAGTAATCTGCCTTTCATCTCTACTGAGAGAATATATGAACCATTCAAATTTCTTGATGCTCCAATCTGTGTTCCAGTCATTTTTTTTTTCATGGACAGACTGGAGCCTGGTGAGCCATCTGATAAGGTGATAGGTGGGAGGCACCTGTCCTTCGTGTCCTTTTTGCACACATACAGCTCTCTCCCAGCCCAGCAATTGAGAGCTTTTGCCTTGTGGAGCTGGAAGGCTTGCGTGTTGCCTTTAAGGTTACACTTAACACTAAAGCCATTTCCGCACTAGGCTGTTATAGTGCTATTATTCTACTCGTGACATCCTATGGAATGCTGGGGGCCCTTCCTGAAACTGCAAACCCCAGGATTCCATAGGATGTTGCAAGTGGAATAATAGTGCTATAGCCGTCTAGTGCGGAAATGGCCTAAAAGCTGGTAAGAGGGGTTGCACCTTGTCAAATCACTGCCCTGGATATGGCAATAAGGACTTGAAAGCCCCATGATACCATGGTTTAATACACTTAAGGACAACTGGCATTCTGAATCTGGTTGTTTTTTTGTTTTGTTTTTGGTGGGGGACATGATGATAGAACTGATTTTATTGTTATGAACTACTTTGAGAATTATGTTAGAAAAGTGGTATACAAATAAGAGTAGAGTACAGTCGCCCCTCCACATTCGCAGGTGTAACTTTCATGGATTTGATTATTTGCAAGTTTCTCCAACTCCTCCCCCCGGAACTCAAGTGCTTCTTTTCCAGGGGAACCTTCCCTCTCAGTGGGTCCTGAGTCCTTTAAAAACCCACGTGTGGTCATCCTCCTCCTCCACCAGCCACTGCTTGGCCAGCTAAAGATGGTTCGCACCCCAGTTTCTCAGGACCGAATACCTTCTCCTGATGCCCCCTGCCACACCCAAGGAAAGAGGTGGGCGTGCGAGAAGCAGCATAGGGCCGCCATGCAAACCCACCTCCTTTTCCTCTCTTTTCCCTGACCTGGGTTGGACCGTGGTCACTGCCCTCCCCGCCGTGCCTCAGAGTCCTTTCCACTGACACACGCACATTTTGATATTTGCGGTTTTCCCACTTTTTATGGGGATCCTGCACCCCTAACCCTAGTGAATGTGGAGGGCCAGCTGCAAATAAAATGGCTTGTTAGTATCTCGGAAAGAACTGATAGCTCACCAGGTTGCTCACACGTGGAAATGGAGTACTGAGGCTGTCTGTCTGTTGAGCATATCTTATTCTCTAGTTGGTGCAAGGAGGAATCCACACAAATAGGGTTACTACCTAATTGTCCTCTGTGGATTCTTTGCACCATCCAGAATTGACCTTCACAGTAAGTATCCAGTGTTTCATTTCTGATTGGTACAAGGAAGAATCCACACAGATTGGACAGTGATGGGCATAACCTAGTCTGTGGATATTTGTTTGTTTGTTTGTTTGGACCATCATAGAAAGGACCTTCAAATATTCAGAGTTGCATTCTCTTTGCTTCTGGGTGAAGAAATAAAGCTTTCTGCCTGGCATGGGAAAATGTGGGCATGTTCCCCTACCGCAAGCAGCAGCCAACAAATGGAACAATCCACAGATTCTAACAGTTAAAAGAAATGTTTATAGTGGATGCATTAATGGTTCTGTGTGCATATCAGTGCAGCCTTGATGCTTTAAGATGGCACTCAAAGAACTGAAGCATACTGCAGGGCGTTGAGGAGGTCCAAGGTGGTGAAATTTTGAAATTTTAAAGTTCAGTGATTTGTCATGTCAGTGTGATTTAAAAAGAAAAAAAAATAATCCCAGAAGCACTTGAACATGAATGCTCATGAGTCACTAACACTCTTTGAAATTTAAGTAAGTTCCATGTCATGGAGACTGGGAAGACTGTATTCAGTTGTCAAATTATATCTTACACTCTGACATTGAAATTAATTTGATATTTTATCAAGACTTGTGTAGGATTCTTAAATAAGCCATTGGATAACAAATTCTTTGCGTGGGGGGGTTGACATGGCTTTTGGACTGTGTACTAAAGATTAATAGGTTAAAGAGGCTGTGCCTTCCAAACTGAGATAGAGGGTATGGAATTAATAATAGGGCAGCAAAAGAAATATGATAATTCTCTAAATAATTACTTGCATTTCCAACATCATGATTTAGAACTGAAATTCATTAAAACACATTTGACAGAATAGGTTACTGGTACTTCTCTTCCTCAAAAAGTGGGAGGTAAGAAGTGTTGCTCAAAGAAATGAGCACTTGTGCCCTCAAAGATCACATTTGGTATTAGAAAAGTCTGTGGGGAATGATGGATCTGTGTCTATATACACACATGCACGAAAAACTGATTAGTAGAAACATTTGAAGACAGAACATTTGTACTTACGTCCCCTGGTATGGATAAAGCCAGAAAGTTGAGATGAGCTAAATAGATGACTCAAAAATTTAAAAAAAAAGCATGAAAAAGGACTGATCTAGTATTCAAAACTTAAGACCACATAGAAGAGGTAAATACTCCATGCTTGTCTGGGAAGGACTCTGGGGAGAAGACAGACTTTGTAGCAGCTAGGGAAACAGAGACAGAGATCCCACATCAAACAGATAAGAGTTACATGGCACTGAAGCATTAGTGGATTACATCACTACGTGAATGTACAAAGGTGAGATGCACAATTGCCATGTGCCATGCCACATTCACGTGCAATCCACACGTGCATATGCAATGCACAGCAATACCACATGTGCAATTATGCTTCTGCAACCTGAATATGGACCTCCGTGTCAAATAAAAATGTCCAACTGCTTTTGTAGAGGAACCTATGCATACAGAAATCGCTAGACGGAAGCCAACTATAATTTATTCTGCCAACATCTTGAGTAGTTTCACTGTTGCTTGGGAGTAAGACTTCCTGAATTTCAAAGGAATCATTTCTGAGTAAACATACAAATCAGTAGCATTTACTTCTGAACAATAAAAAATGCACCTGTGCATGTCAGCCTAAATATTTATATGGAAGTGACAGGGATCAAGCTCACATTTGCCATATGGCTTAGAAAGTCACTAACAAGCTTATTTATTTAAATAATGTTTGCTTATTTGTCATTTGGTGTGATGGTAGCGGCATCTGGGTTTTTGTTTTTAATGTGAGGACCTAGAGAAGATTCTGTAACCCAACCCATAGCCCTGCAGTGGAGCAGGGCAGAGGGATGGGAAAGTTCCTGTACGCCAAAGTATACAAAAACAAGTGAAGAAGAGAAAGGAGGGCTCAGCGGCAGACAGTGCCTTGCATGTAGAAAAGCTGAAACTCATCACATTCAGGCGATGGGGAAAACCTCTTTTTCCCTTAGGGCAGGGGTGGGCATGAGGCCCTGGGAATTCCTAAAAGCAGCCCCTGAGGCACCCCAAAGCTCCAGGCCAGATTTTTTTGCCCCCAAATCATCCAAAATGTGCCCAAACCATTGCGGTTTGCTTCCCCAATCCCCAAACTTCCCCAAATCAATAAAGAACTATAAATTACTTGGCCAAAATGGCAGCTGGAAGTGACATTGCAATGCATACTTCGGGCACACCAAAATGTGCCGGTACATCCTGCCGGGCAAGCACATGATGGAAAACCGGGCCCCAGCCCCTGCCTGGTTGCCTGCTCCAGCCTTAGAGTAACTATGGAGAACTGCTGCCAGTCAGAGCAAACCATACTGAGCCAGGGGGCTGACAGCATGAGGCTGTTTTATGGGTTCACATAGACACGTCTTTCATCATGGAGGTTTTTCAGAAAAGACTCGAGAAATAATCTGCCCAGTCTGTTGCTAGTTTTAAGATGGACCTGCTAAAAGACAGTTGTGAAGTTGGTTACTGGCTCCTTCACTGGGAGAGAGTTCAAAGCAGAGGTCAGCCAGCAAACTTCGTAAGAACGTACCAGTGTGATCCCAGACAAGCTTTGGAGTAGCCGGTGTTACTTATTTCTGATTGATGGGACTGTCCTCTTGACTCAAAAGAAGTGTTTCGCACGTCAGAGCGTCATGATCCCAGATAACAATTACAAAGAGGACACGGGGGATATGAATCCTACTGTGAAGCTTCAGACACTCCAGACAAAATACACCTATGCCTACAGAAGAGTGTCCTCGGTGAGACGTCACTGAATTCATGTCCATCACAGTTCCTTTGGGAAGAAGACCTTGAAACTGTTTACACTTCCATACTGATAACAGGTAAGAATCCTTAATTGTTTTTGTATTCGACTGCATTTTAACTATGGATGATGACGACGATCGTCCCTTATTCAGAAATCCAAAATCCCCCAAAACTGAAACTTTTTCTTGCCAGCTGCCCCCTTCCACCTCCAGGGCAGTGGCAGCAGCACTCCTGCTCATTTGCCAGTGGCAGCAAAAAAAAGATTGACTATCTGAGAGGCTAATGGGCAGAAGTGCCATAGGCACCACCTCAAAGGTGAAAGGGAGCAGCTGGTGGCAAAAAGAGGCTTACTGAGGATCTGTGAAATGGCAGAAGGCGTGAATTCGCACCAAGAACTAAGCCTGGATTCCTACCAGTTCACAGATCCTCAGTCTCTCTCCAGCCTCACATCTCATGCACAACACAAGTAGTGGACAAACAAGAAGGGAGGCTATTCCCCAAAGGTACTGTGTTTCGAAATCTGAAAAAATCTGAAATACGGAGCACTTCTGATCCCAAGCGTTTTGGATAACGAGGGCTCAATCTGTATATGTTTTCAATTGTTCTTCATGCTACTGCTAGTTTAGTTCCATTTTGATATTGAACTTTTGGGTTTTTTTAACTGTATTCTGTTTTAATTTGGAAGCTGCCTTGAGAAAATTAACATTAGTAACAACATATGTGGAAGTAAAAAGAGGAAATCAGGGCTGTACGTGCTACACAACAGGTTTTGGGCCACCCTAAGCAAATGCCACAGCACACAGGAGTTCCCTCTAAGACAGTGTTACTCAAAGTGGTGGTCCCTGGACTGATGAAAGTCCAAGAGCTACTGACTGGCATTCCTGCATAGCAGGGGGCTGGACTCGATCGCCCTGGGGTCTCTTCCAACTCTGTGATTCTACGGCCATTTCCGCACTAGCCTGTTATAGCGCTATGATTCCACTTTCAACATCCTATGGAATCCTGGTGTTTGCAGTTTTAGGAGGGGCCAGCAGGCAAAAATCTCCCTGGCATGCTGAGGGAAAAGACCCATCGGCCTCCCTCACCAGATACTGTAAGGAGCACTGCTCTAGGAGAAGGGCATTCAATTTTGTCTGGCCCATCTGGCCCATCAGCAAGACACTGTGACCTGCAAGTGCCTAGGCCGGTTATGGCCAAAATACATAGAAAATAATAAGGAAAAGGGGGGGTATGGGATAAGATTTGGAACCTCAAAAACACTGTACACTCAGATCTCCAGGAGATATTTTCTTCTAACAATGAGGTGCAGTTTCTGGTTTGCAAACTTACTCAGTATTGCAAAAAGTCACCTCTAATGAACTTTCGTAACAGGCTCATGTATTGAACTAGCATTATTTCATCAACTGGCTTCCAGGTTGCCTGCTGGCTGACCCTCTGGGAATCTTGCTTCTCCCCTATCTATTGGCTTCCCTCCCTCAGAGGACTCTTCAGGGGGGTTAATTAAAATACATTAGTTACAATGTGTAAGTACTCCCTTAGCAGCTCTATTTGTGTTAGAGGCAATGTGGGATAATATGATAGTTGTCTGCAGAATTTGGCCTGGAATGGCTCATTCGCACACGTGAGGCGTGATGCTGGATTTCTCAAGTGATGAGCATACATTTGTAAACAGAGCTAAAGCCTCAGTCAACCCTTTGTCTCTTATCGAGATAAGTATGTGAGGAACTGCTATAATGCTGTAAGAACAATTAACTAAAATTCAAACAAATGAACCAAAATATATATAGGTTTCCCCATTTTTATTCTGCTTCCCATGTTTCCAGGAGCCCTACTCTTGCTCTTCTACCAGCACAGTTCTTAAGGCCTGTGTCACAGCAAGGCCAGCTGCTTCTCAAAGGTCTCCAGTTTCCCTCATTCCATTAACATCCTATCCCACTGGCATCTCTGGTTCCTTGTACAGCTCACCAACACGGCAGGCTGGCTGTGAGCCTTCACTTGTCTCCCCGTAGGTCACGTCAGAATGACTCCACTCCAAGGAACCGCTAGAAAGATGTACGGGTTGACCATCTTCCTCAAACTTATTGAAGGAAGACTCGTCAGTTTGCTGGCTCTGTGATGCTAGCAGCTTGCCGGTTTTAATGTTTACCCAGCTTCCTTCTGACACAGAAGCCTTGTTATAAATCTTGAGGGACTCGTATGCCACTTCTGCGTATGTTAAGGATGACTGTACACTCAGCATGTTCGTCCCACTCGTACGGCTTTTTAGCACTTTCTCTACCTCCTTCTCAGCGTCATCTGTGCACTGCGGTTCCTCCTGGGGTTGTGCAGTGGTAACACCTGAGGCACAATTTTGAGCTGACTGACTACCGTGATGAGACTCCTGATGCAATTTCCCGTCAGGATGCTCCAAGTTGGATTCAGGTGGCATTGGCCCTTCTGCATCTCTGGAGCCTTCCAGAGGTGTTCCATTCACACGATGAATAGAGGTGACGCTTGTCTGTTGACTATGGCTCATCAGTAATCTGCCAGTTTTTCTGTTCAGCCAGATTCCATCTTCTAGAGAAATTATGCTGTAAGTCTGCAGAGCTTGATCCTCCCCTTCAACATATATTGATGATAGGCTCCCAAGTGTACCCTTGCTTTCTGACTTGCCAGGCTCTTGTATTTCCCCACCTAATGTGTTCTGTAATGTGCTACTGTGTTGAAACTCAGCAGTCACAGACTGCTGACTTCCTCGCTGGGAGTTGCTACCCTGCTGAAATTCGAGCTTCTCAGCTTGTTGGGGACTTTGATGGGAGTATGGTGCTGTTTTTAGCAGACTGTCCCGTTGAGAATGGGACACCCGTTCTTGTTGGCACTCTTTTTGAGAATCAGGCACCTCCACCTGCTGGCTGCCCCTCCGAGATTCCTGAACCATGGCCTGGTGGCTGTCCCTCTGGGATATCTGAGCCTTCGCTTGTTGGCTACCTTTCCGAGACTCTTGCACCTCTGCCTGTTGGCTGCCCCTCCGAGACGCTTGCGCCTCAGCTTGTTGGCTGCCCCTCCGGGACTCCTCAGCCTCCGCCTCTTGGCTGCCCCTCCGGGACTCTACCACGTCCGCCTCTTGGCTGCCCCTCCGGGATTCCCGCACCTCCGCCTCTCGGCTGCCCCTCCGGGATTCCCGCACCTCCACCTCTTGGCTGCCCCTCCGGGACTCCCGCACCTCCGCCTCTCGGCTGCCCCTCCGGGACTCCTGCACCTCATTCTCCTGTAGGTTTCCTCTTTGAGACTGTGGTGTCTCATTCTCTTGACTGCACACAGGGATTTCCTCTTCAACAGTCTGCCGAATATCTCTTTCTGTTTCATCGCTTTCAAAAGAAGTTGGTCCTTGTGTGTCAGTCGCCACAGCTGTTGCCATCTGATTCCCAGCCTGCAGCTCCTCCTTGCCCGTTTGCTGCCGTTCAATGGCATCTTTTCCAGCACTCTCCAGGCTGACTCCTTTCTCTAATTTCATATTTTCTGGTTCAGCCGCAGCAGCACCAGACAAACTTCCTTTAGATGTGCGTTTTATTTTTCTTGTTATATAATCCTGAAGCCAGCTCCTCTCAGTTTGTTGACTACTGCATGTTACCAGTTTTCCAGTCCTTCTGTTTATCCAGGTATTTATCTCCACAGAAATAATGCTGTATGTTTGCTGAGCCTTCTCAGAGAAACAAGCTTTCTGCTTTGGTAAGTTTGTCTCACTTTCGGGACCACTTGGTACCTCACTCTCTCCTTCAGCATCCATTTTGGATTGTGTCCTTAGGGGCTGCTGGCTGCTCTCCTGAAATTCCGAGCCTAGTGCTTGCTGGCTTCCATGGTGTGAGCCTTCTACAATTCGATCTTCAATGCCCTCTTGAGTTTCTGGCATAGGAGGCTGATCCTCTCCCTTTGGGATCTGTTGACTACCCTTCCGGGACTCACGTGCGGTGGCTGTTTCACTGACCCTTCGGGACTCAGCTGCGGCGGGTGCTTCACTGACCCTTCGGGACTCAGCTGCGGCGGGTGCTTCACTGACCCTTCGGGACTCAGCTGCGGCGGGTGCTTCACTGACCCTTCGGGACTCAGCTGCGGCGGGTGTTTCACTGACCCTTCGGGACTCAGGTGCGGCGGGTGTTTCACTGACCCTTCGGGACTCAGCTGCGGCGGGTGTTTCACTGACCTTTCGGGACTCCGCTGCGGCGGGTGTTTCACTGACCCTTCGGGACTCAGCTGCGGCGGGTGTTTCACTGACCCTTCGGGACTCAGCTGCGGCGGGTGTTTCACTGACCCTTCGGGACTCAGGTGCGGCGGGTGCTTCACTGACCCTTCGGGACTCAGCTGCGGCGGGTGTTTCACTGACCCTTCGGGACTCAGGTGCGGCGGGTGTTTCACTGACCCTTCGGGACTCAGGTGCGGCGGGTGTTTCACTGACCCTTCGGGACTCAGCTGCGGCGGCTGTTTCACTGACCCTTCGGGACTCCGCTGCGGCGGGTGTTTCACTGACCCTTCGGGACTCGGCTGCGGCGGGTGTTTCACTGACCCTTCGGGACTCCGCTGCGGCGGGTGTTTCACTGACCCTTCGGGACTCGGCTGCGGCGGGTGTTTCACTGACCCTTCGGGACTCCGCTGCGGCGGGTGTTTCACTGACCCTTCGGGACTCAGCTGCGGCGGCTGTTTCACTGACCCTTCGGGACTCCGCTGCGGCGGGTGTTTCACTGACCCTTCGGGACTCCGCTGCGGCGGGTGTTTCACTGACCCTTCGGGACTCAGGTGCGGCGGGTGTTTCACTGACCCTTCGGGACTCCGCTGCGGCGGGTGTTTCACTGACCCTTCGGGACTCCGCTGCGGCGGGTGTTTCACTGACCTTTCGGGACTCCGCTGCGGCGGGTGTTTCACTGACCCTTCGGGACTCCGCTGCGGCGGGTGTTTCACTGACCCTTCGGGACTCCGCTGCGGCGGGTGTTTCACTGACCCTTCGGGACTCCGCTGCGGCGGGTGTTTCACTGACCCTTCGGGACTCCGCTGCGGCGGGTGTTTCACTGACCCTTCGGGACTCCGCTGCGGCGGGTGTTTCACTGACCCTTCGGGACTCGGGTGTGGCGGATGCTTCACTGACCCTTCGGGACTCCGCTGCGGCAGGTGTTTCACTGACCCTTCGGGACTCGGCTGCGGCGGGTGCTTCACTGACCCTTCGGGACTCAGCAAGTTGTTCACTAGTCCTCTGGTTCTCGGGTAAGGTGGGTGTTTCACTGGCCTTTTGGGACTCAGACATGGCAGGTAATTCACTGGCCAGTGCTTCACTGATCCTCCGAGACTGAGGCGCAGTGGGAGGTCTGCTGGCCTTTTGGGACTCCGGTAGCATGGCAGGAGTGTCACTTGGTCTCTGGGACTTGGGCATAGCAAGCTGCTCACTGATCCTCCGGGATTCAGGTGCCACCGTAAGCGGTTCACTGGCCCTCCGGGACTCTGACACAGCAGGTGGTTCACTGGCCATCCGGTACTCAGGCATACTAGGTGGTTCGCTAGCCCTTCGGCACTCAGGCGCAGTAGGTGGTTCACTGTCCCTCTGGAAGTTTGGGACAGCAGGCTGTTGACTGACTCTTCGAGGTTCATATTCAACAGGTTGCTGATCCATTACTTCTTTTTCAGAGTCAGGATGAGATGGTTCTTGAACCTCAGTTACATCTCTCCTTGACACTATTTCTTTACTGGTAGACTTCTGTTTTTTCTCCCTATAATTCTGGAGCCAACTATCATTGGTCTGTTGGCTCTTATTTGTCATTAGTTTGCCAGTCCGTCTGTTTAACCAAGTAGTTCCCTCAAATGAGATGACACTATATGTCTGCTGAGCAAATGAAACTTTTTGTTTTGGCAACACTGTCTGACTAGCAAAATCAGGGGGGACCTTAGACTCACATTCAGAATCCATTTTGTGTTCTGTCCCTAGAGATTTCTGGCTGCCATGTTGGGAGCCTTGCGCCATTCTCTCTTCATAAAGAAGGTGGCATTCTTGCAATTCTAATGAGAGGTTGCTCTGGTGATGTTCTTCTGCAGGTTGCTGGCCACCACGTTCAGATTCTTGTGCCTCACCTAGGAGACTGCCACGGTGGAGTACTTGAAAGACAATTGGTTTGCTGTCGCGATGAGAATCTTGCAATTCAGTAGGAAGGCTACTCTCATGGGATTCTTGTACCTCATGCTCTTGCATGCTGTCATGGTGAGAATCCTGTGAATGAGCCGGAAGACTGTCATGGTGAAGTTCTTGAATGTCCACCTGCTTGCTTCCACGACGGGAACCCTGTTGTTCTTGTGGCAGGAGACTGCTACAGATTTCCGGTTCTTCAAGTGATTGGCTGTCACAGCAGGGATCTTTCAACTGAACTGGAAGAATATCCAGATCAATAGCTTGTTGGAGTTGCTGTGTGTCACAGACAGAGTCTGGCAATTCAACTGCTGCACCAATCTTTTCAGTTCTAGATGTATCTGTCTGTAGACCCTTTTCAGTTAGCACTCTTTTGAGGCTCTCTGCGCTATCTGTCTGTTGAGCCTGGTCAACTTTATTTTTGCATACTTTTCGACGTCGCTTTATTCGTTGATCCTCTGGCCTAGATTTTTCTGCTTCTAGATGTTGAGGGGATCCCTGACTAATCCTGCATTCTTGCCCCTCCGTTTCTTGAATACTGTGGTGAGATCCCTGTCTAGTAGGTGGTTGGCTGGGTCTCCTCGATTCTTGTCCCTCTTTCTGTTGAATACTGTGAAGAGATCCCTGTACAGTAGGCGGTTGGCTAGGCCGCCTCGATTGTTGCCCCTCTGGCTGTTGAATACTGTGACGAGATCCCTGTACAGTAGGCGGTTGGCTAGGTTGCCTCGATTCTTGTCCCTCTTTCTGTTGAATACTGTGTAGAGATCCCTGTACAGTAGGCGGTTGGCTGGGTCGCTTCGATTGTTGACCCTCTGGCTGTTGAATACTGTGAAGAGATCCCTGCACATTAGCCGGTTGACTAGGCCGCCTCGATTCTTGTCCCTCTGGCTGTTGAATACTGTGAAGAGATCCCTGTACAGTAGGCGGTTGGCTGGGTCTCCTCGATTCTTGTCCCTCTGGCTGTTGAATACTGTGAAGAGATCCCTGTACAGTAGGCGGTTGGCTGGGTCTCCTCGATTCTTGTCCCTCTGGCTGTTGAATACTGTGAAGAGATCCCTGTACAGTAGGCGGTTGGCTGGGTCTCCTCGATTCTTGTCCCTCTTTCTGTTGAATACTGTGAAGAGATCCCTGTACAGTAGGCGGTTGGCTGGGTCGCTTCGATTGTTGCCCCTCTGGCTGTTGAATACTGTGACGAGATCCCTGTACAGTAGGCGGTTGGCTAGGTCGCCTCGATTCGTGTCCCTCTTTCTGTTGAATACTGTGTAGAGATCCCTGTACAGTAGGCGGTTGACTGGGTCGCCTTGCTTGTTGCCCCTCTGGCTGTTGAATACTGTGAAGAGATCCCTGTACATTAGCCGGCTGACTAGGCCGCCTCGATTCTTGTCCCTCTGGCTGTTGAATACTGTGACGAGATCCCTGTACAGTAGGCGGTTGGCTGGGTCGCCTCGATTCTTGTCCCTCTTTCTGTTGAATACTGTGACGAGATCCCTGTACAGTAGGCGGTTGACTGGGTCGCCTTGCTTGTTGCCCCTCTGGCTGTTGAATACTATGTAGAGATCCCTGTATAGTAGGCGGTTGACTGGCATGCTTTGATTCTTTTTGGTCTGGTTGCTGAATACTGTGGAGAGATTCTTTCGCTACAGGTTGTGCCCTTTCTGTATCTGCAGAAGAAATTATTTCTGCTTCCCCTTTGAACATGTCTTTTTCCATCTCTCTGTTGTTTGCAGATTCTTTAAAAGGTTGTAGAATTTCTGCAAGTGTTTCTGGACCCCAAATTATACTTGTTTGCTGATGTCTAGATACTACATACACACCTGTTTTTTCATTGAACCAAGTTGTTTCCTCAGTTGTATCAGCATTTTTCACAGCTTGTGAAACACAGGTACCAGTGGATTTCTGGCTGCTCCTCCGAGATTCTAGTTTCTCTAGATTTTGTAATAATTGACTGCCACGCCGGGATGCGTGATCCTCTACTTGTTCACTCTGATAGCCAGAATCTTGCACTGCTGTGGGCTCAGTTTCCTCAGCAAAAGTCATCTCTTGGTCAGACTGTGCCCTGGAGGATGTTTGGCTCTGAGCATCCTGACGACTGACAGATTGTTGACTGCATTGATGAGATTCTTGGCCTGGGAGTTGAGGGTTGCTACAGTGGGGTTCTTTCCTTAGAGATATTATACTGCCTTTTGCACTGGCACAAATATCTGTCTGCTGACTTTGGTCCATCAGTTCCTTCCGCGTAAAGATGCTCATTTTGCTATCTGTCTGCAGAGACTGGTTCTGCATATCACTACCAGAAACAATTCTCTCTGTAGCCCCTTGCTCCATTACTAGTGCCCTATCTCCACTGTCTTCCAATTGATTCATCCTACTATGATCGTCCTCATTAATTTCATCATTACATTTCTGCTCTTCAACATCTAACATTTCCTCATTCCCAGGGATTTCCTGATCAAATGGTGGTTCGGAGTCATCCATTCTGTTGCTTACTGCCCGCTAAATTAGTATTTGGGGCCTTGAGACAGCAGTCCTTGCCGTGTGGGCAAGACAGATCTCCTACTTGTGGCTTGTTCCCTTCTGGGACAATCTCCACCTTTCTTTTAAAAGGCTACAGATAGTGGAAACATGAGAGCTACCTTCTTGGATCCCAAGTTGCAGAAGTTGTTTTAATCCTTGCATCAGGGCTAGGGCTTGTTATGTTGGTTGCATCATTGTCTAGATGGGATAGAAGATGTCAGCTGTGCTGCTTCTTTCTATTTACAGCCAGGTAGAACCATGGCCCTGAAGCTGAAGCAAATAGCTCAAGATAACTGGTCACCAATTCTAAGCCTTTGGTGGTTTTCCTGTTCTCACTCCAGTTCTTCTTTGTTCTAGAAGCTTCAGCAGGTGGTCTATGACATCACTGTCTTGTTCTGCTCCAGCCATTTATATGATTACAGCAGAGGAAGGCCTATGTTGAGGACTCCAACAGCGTTTCTCCTTTCTGACATTCAAATGCTTGCAGCATTGGACATTCTAACTTCTGAGATGCTCTCTTTGCAGAAACTGACTGTAAGACAAGGTAACTGGGGACCATATCCATTAAAAGAATGTGATGTTAAGATTGCTCAACTTGTTGTTGAGGTTAACTGTCATTAAATCAACTTTGACTTATAGTGACCCTATGAATGGGAGATCTCCAAGTCACCCTGTCATCAGCAGCCCTGTTCAAGTCCTGCAGACTCAAAGCTGTGGCTTCCTAGACCGAGTCTGTCCACCTGTGTTGCAGTCTTCCTCTTTGCCTGCTGCCTTCTACCTTACCAAGTATTTTCTAGTGAGTCGTGTCTTCTCATGATATGGCCGAAGTATGATGGTCGTCTTGTTTTCTAGGGACAGTTCAGGCTTAATTTGCTTTTGAACCCTTTTATTTGTCTATTTAGCAGTCCACAGTATCTGTAGAATTTTTCACCAGCACCACATTTTCAAATGAGTTGATTCTCTTCCTATCAGCTTTCTTCACTGTCCAGCTTTCACAACTGTATATAGAAATTGGAAATATTATGACATCAACAGTCCTGCCTTTGATATTCAAAGATACATCTTTACACTTGAGGATCTTGTCTAGTTCCTTCATAGCTCCCGTTCGAAATCACAGTCTTCTTCTGATTTCTTGACTCCAGATTGTTTGATTAATGACTGAGCAAAGGAACACGAAATCTTTGACTATCTCGATGTGTTCACTGTCTACGTTAAAGTTATATAAATCACTCGTGGTCATTATTTTTGTGTTCTTTAGGTTCAGCTATAAAGCCTACCTTTGCACTTTGTTCCTTGACTTTCTTCAGTAGTTACTCGAGTCTTTGTTATTTTCTACTAGTAATATGGTATCATCTTCTATCTTAAATGTAAAGTATTTCATCTGCCATCCATTAAGGCTTATCTTTCTTTTTGGCTGCAGATATTGTATTTTTGCATTCCTCCTCAACAATGTCTCTGGCTTTAGCCCAGCATTCTTCTGGCTTCTGGTCAATTAGGCTTAACAGTGCAATTTTTTTTTTTTACATTTTCTTTAAATTCTACAGGAAAGTTCTTCAGTTTGTATTTTGGCACACTGATTGTTTTGTTCTTCTTTAGTTTTACACCAGTGCTTGATTGTTGTTGGTTCATGGTCTGTGCCACAGTCTGCTCTTGATCTTGTTTTTTGCAGACAGAAATGGAACTTCTCCATTTTCTGCTTCCAATTTTGTAGTCTATCTGATTTTTATATTGGCCATCAGGTGATATATAGTCTCCTCTTTCACTGCTTGAAGAATGTGTTTCTGATGAACAAATAGCTGACCTCTCAAAATTTAATCAGTCACTCTCCTGCTTCATTTCTTTATCCTTAGCCAAACTCTCCTACAGTCTGATTCTGTTTCCTACTTTTGCATTTCAATTGCCTATGAAGAACAAGTCCTGTTTTGGCATGTGATCAATTTTTCTTCTGGACTGTAGCATAGATTCTTTCAATTTCTTCTTCTGCCTCTGGGGTTGGAGCATAAAGTTGGATTATGATTGTATTGATGGGTTTTCCCTGAAGTCTTATTGCTTGGCTCAGTCAGACTTTCCTTTCTATCCCCTGACTGCTTTTGCTACATCTCTCCTTACTATTAATTCCACTCCATTTCTTCTTAGATTTTAACTTCCTCAGTAAAACACTATGTAATTATCTTTCTTGAAATATCCCATTCCTGTCCCCTTTAGCTCACTCACCCCAAATATTGCAACGTTCATAGGTTCCATTTCTTGTTTTACTATGTCTAGCTTCGCCAATCCATGCTCCTCATGTTCTGTGTTCCTATAATATGTGTTCTGCAGTTTTGACTTTCCTTTTGCCTCTGAGCACATCAACAGCTGAACATTCTTTCAGCTTGAGTCCAGTTTTGTCATTAGCCACAAAAGGGATTTATTGTGCTTCCTTCTGCACAGTACTAACAAGCGTTAACTGCCACTGTATCTGAGAGATCCTCCACCAGTATCATCCACCCACCCATACACATTACTGCTGCTGCCCCAGGAGCTGATTGGCTCATTGAGTTTTTGGGTCCTCAGCAAAAACCTAACATGTGAGACTCCACCAGCAGCACTGCTGCCATCTACATGGCGTCTTCCCTCACAGGAGCATGCAATCCTACCACTGCAGAAAGGCAGTGTGCTAGTGGCACTATCTTTCTGTGGTAGTTGCTCAATTCTTTTTGATTTTGCTCCATACTTTTAGGTAACACTCCAGTACTTTTAGATATTTTAGCTACTTTAGATAGTGGCAGGCTTTGGAAAGTTTAGGCAGTTAGGAGGAGTGTTGGTTATCCAATAGTTTCCCTTTGCTAGTCCTTACAGTCCTGAATTGTTGCAAGAAAGGCAAAGGTTGGCCTTCTGCTCTTAGGACGCAGTTTGAATGGCATAAGTAAAGTTCTCCATGGCCCAGATGATTCCAACAAAGCTGAGATTCTGAAACTGGCCAGCTTTCTTTCCTTGGTGTCTTCTGGTCATGTTTTCTTTCCAAGACCATCTGTTCCATAGCTTGTGCATAATGCTTAGTAATCAGTCTGAACTCTATATAGAAATGAAGGCCATTTCAGCGCTATTTATAGTACTATTATTCCACTTTCAATATCCTATGGAATCCTGGGGTTTGCAGTTTAGGGACGGGCATTTGAGTATAGCCTTTGATAGCCCGCAAACCCCAGGATTCCATAGGATGTTGAAAGTGGAATAATAGCATTATAATAGTCTAGTGTGGAACTGGCTGAAGTTAACTAAACTGAGGCTGTCATACTTTGGACACATCAAGAGCCAATGTGACTCCTTGGAAAATGAGATAGTGCATGGTGAAGTGTTAAATGGGGCTGGCTACTGGGAACACAGAACTCCCTTGTTGCAACAACTCCACTGCCTGCTGGTCCATTTCCAGGCACAATTCAGAGTGCTGGCTTTGAGGTATAAAGCCCTATATATGGCATGGGCCCAGGTTATTTGAAGGATTGTCATATCTCTTTATGAGCCCCGTAGCGCTCTAAGATCATCCAGAGAGGCCCTTCTCTCTGTCCCACCGCTCCCTCAGGCCTGTTTGGTGGGAACAAGAGAGACGGGGCCTTCTCGGTGGCAGCTCCCAGACTTCAGAACTCCCTCCCTCGGCATTTTCCTGCCATTGCTGTGCCATCAGGCTTTTACCAATTGACTAGGCTTTTAATGCTGTGCAGTTCTGTTTTTACCGTTGTATACTCTTTAAATGTTTTTTAATATCTTCAATGGGTAATATTTTAACCTCATAAATTATTGAATTGTTTTTTTAAAATCTTACATGTATAACTTACAAAAATATTCTTTATCGTTCTTAATTTGTATTGTTTTAATGTTGTTGGTTAACTTCAGTACTGTTATCAGGAGAAAAGCAGGATATAAATGAATAAAATAGCAGTAGAAGTGGTAAAGTGCAAGGTACAAAAAGAGGGAGGCCACACAACTGATAGATTTATCCGACCAAGGGAGCCATTGCCACCCTGAGGACCAGCAAGACCTGAGCAGGGCAACTGATGACTTCCTGGCGGTCTCTTATCCATAGGTTTGCCTTAAGCCGGCATTGACTTGATGGCAACTTTAAGCCAACAGGCCTTGTAAGTAAATACCGTATTTGCCCATTTATACACTGGCAAATACTATTTGCTGGCGTATAAGATGCACTCCATTTTCAAACTGTATTTTATACAATCTGAAGAGAAACCAGAGTATAACTGTATTTTTTGGGGGGAAAAACTGTATTTTGGGGGGGGGGAGGGAGTCTTTTACACCAGCAAATATAGTAAATTACCACACTAATGATGAGGGCTCCCAGGTAAACAACAACAAAAGTGGTCATTCCACAAGAACCTAAGAAGTGGATGCGATGAACCTGGGGAGGGGGGTCGTGGCCAGCAGAGCTGCCCTAGCAACAGAGAGGAGTTAATCTGATTGGCTCTCTCCCTAGCCAGAGGGAGGAGCTGTGACGGGAAGGGGGCGGGATGACAGCAGTATATATACAGGGTGCGTGAGAGAAAGATTTTCCTTCAGTGAGAGGTTGAAGAGAGTGGGAGGAAAGCCAAGTGCTCGTTAATCGGGGAAGCATTTGCCTATGAGTGTCTGGAAGGTCTTTTCTGTTTGACAGATCAATTTGCCCAATACCTTTCCCTTGTTGGTTCTTTTAATAAAGATTTTATTCTATTTTTTTAAAATAAGAGCAGCCTCAGTACAGTGTTTCTTCAGCTCATTTACACACGCTACCACCAGTGACACATTCATTTGGGATAAACCTGAAAACGCTTTGCCCTATATCCACAAGGGTTGCGGGTTTAGGGAAAGCAGAAGGGTGATTAAGTGCGGAGAGGGAGCCAGGGGTGGCAATCGTACAAAAGGGTGCTGCTTCTCCACAAAGGGAGAATAAAAGGCAGGCCTGGTCTGCCACAGCCCCGCCGGCCCAGATCTTGGTGTGATAGTGGAAAACACCAATTAATTTAATTGTTTAAATGATATCCACAATTGGTATAATTATGTACAAGGATCTGATGCACATTAGGGAGAACTTCTTTACTGAAAGAGCTGCCCAGCAGTAAAACAGGCTGTCTCAGAGGGTTGTGGACTTCCTTTCTTTGGAGATCTTTAAAGAGATTTTGGATGGCCACCTCTCAGTAATGCCTGAGTTGTGGATTCCTGCTGGCAAGGGGTTGGCTAGATGGCTCCTGAGGTCCCTTTCAACTCTAAGGCCATTTCCACACTAGACTGTTACAGCGCTATTATTCCACTTTCCACATCCTATGGAATCCGGGGGTTTGCAGTTTAAGAAGGGCCCTCAAAGGCCATCCTCAAAGGCCCCTCCCTAAACTGCAAACCCTAGGATTCCATAGGAAGTGGAATAATAGCACTGTGACAGTCTAGTGAGAAAATGGCCTAAGATTCTGTGAACTGTTCAATTTGAAGGTACCAGTAAAATAAACAGTAAAGGATCCATAGGATTATACCAACAAAATGGTACGGCACGAAGACACATGAAGATTCCTGATTAGATTCATTGCCCAATGACCATGGCTTCTAATGAATCCATCTCCTAACAATGTTCATAACAAGGCAAAAAGAGGATTTGCTAAATCAGACCAAAAGCTTCTCTCGTCCAGCGTTCTGTTCCCACAACTGCCAACCAGGCAATTCAGTTGGAAGCCCACAAAGAGGACATGAGGGCCACAGGAAATTCGTAAGCCGCTTGCCTCATCACCTGATACTCAGGCGCACGGTTCTAGGAGGCGGCAATAAACAGCTTCATCTTCCTGGAATTAGCTAATCCCCTTCCAGAGCCACCTTAAAGTGATCGCTGCGGGAATCCCACAGTGTGGATCATGCACTTCACCACCTCCTGGTATCAAAATCCCCACACTCTCAAAAAGACATTGCTGTCACCAGGATCTTCCCCTGGATCCTGTTCCTCTTAAGATTTTTATAGAGCGTTCTACTCTGTGATGCCTGTTCTGTTATCTTGTGGACTCTAACCCGGGTAGAACATTGGTACGACAACCAGGCAGTAGCCATGGTTCTGCTGAATAAATAATATATGCTAAATCAGTACAAACGAATATGCATGGGTATCTTTCCTTTCAAAAGTCACAAACCAGCACAAAATTACAAAATAAGGCAATCCACAACCCACCCTCACACGATCATTGCTTTTCTCAGACCGTCCCCAGTTGCCTTTCTCCAAATGTTAATCTTACGTGGCCCTCCTCCTCCTCACAGTCGTCACCTCATCTTTATACCACCTCCCACTGAATTCTCTCAGCCCTATGCAAATTTACCCAGCATCCTGCACTCTCCTAAACACGTTGTTGTTGTGTGCACACCTTCAAGCCGTTTCTAACTAATGGTGACCCTAAGGCGAACCTATCGTGGGGGTTTCTTGGAAGAATTTGTTCAGAGGGGGTTTGCCTTTGCCTTCCCCTGAGGTTGAGGGTGAGAGAGAGTGAGTGACAAGGGCACCCGGGGGGTTTCTATTGCCGCGCGGGGATTCAAATCCTGATCTCCCCGGTGTCCCAGTCCAAGGCTCCAGCCACTCCACCATGCTCCTTCAAGCACACTTACCCTATAACAAAATACAGTTCAGGGTATCTCAAGATCAAGCCACTGGTAATTTTTCCCCCAGTGGGCCAAGGAACATTACCGTTGTTCTTCTTCGTGGTCTCTGTGCCTCACACGCTGGGATTTTCGCGCACGCGCGGTAGCGTTCGGAAGATTCCAGAGCTAAGCAGCTTGGTGGGAACCCCTCCCCCATGCCCGTACTGAGCATGCTCAGCCCGCCAAGCCAACGGTCTCTCCTCAGTTCTTTTTCGTCCGCCTTAGCGAACGGAAGGTTCTTGGCTTTGCAGCTACTTTCTCTGGCGTTTTTTGTGGTTTTCTTCGAACCCCTCTTCTCTCCTGTGGGTTTTTTCCCCCTAGACTTTCATCTTCTGTATTTTCTTCTTCTATGTCTGGAAACACTGCATTTCGTGTGGTGGGAAGGTCGCTCTTTCAGACGGGCACTCCGAGTGCCTTTTTTGCCTCGGGGAGGCCCACAACGTGTCGGCCTGCTCTATTTGTAAAGAGTTTACGGCCCAGACGTTGAGGAACCACTCCTCTAGACTCAAGTCCCATTGCTGGGAGGAGTCCTTGAAGATCAAGGAACAGGCGGCTGAGAATACAGCCCTGTACACGGCCATGTCTTCACGCCCTTCCTCAACAGCGCGACCATCGGCCACACCCTCGTCGGTATCGGCGGCTGCCATGCCGACGATGGTACCGGGCTCAGTACTGTCCTGGCTGCCTCCGATCTCGTCACTGCCTCGCATCCCGAAGCGGCCATCGGGTGCTTCGGTGTCAAGAGATGCTCCTGCGGGCTCGCAGGTAGCAAAGGTGTCGAAGCCTCTCACTGCTGCACAATGCAAGCAGCCTCCTTCTCTGGAACCATCTGAGGAGGAGGAGGAGGAGGAGAAGGAGGAGGAGGAAAAGTGAGGTTCGGCCTCTCCAAGGAGGACCTGCCCTCCGATACCTCCTCCGGCTCAGCCCCTGGAGGATGTCGTCGAGGAAGCCAGCCCGCCTGAGATATCGGCAGTGTATGAGGAGGACCCGACCGCCGGCTCTTTGCGCCCTCGGGCCCGCCTGCTCTCTCAGCAGCGGTTATTCCATACTCAGTCACCCGGAGTATGGGATGGACCGCCCGGAACCTTCCACGGTCACACCACACGCCCTGTCCTGTCATCGGGGCCCCTCGCATGACCGTGCTCGTAGGAGTGAGACCTGCTCTCCGGGCCGGTTGGAAAGGCATCGATCCCCACAGTGGCAGGATGTCTACCCTGAACAGGTATCGCTGGTCACCCTGTCTACTGTGCTACACTTCCTCCTACACCTTCGTGAGCAAGGACTTGCCTTTCCGTCTTTAAAGGTCTACCTTGCAGCTATTGTTGCTTACCAGCCACGAGGGTCCCCCTCAGCAGCACTCTTCAGGGACGCTACCCTCAAGCAGTTCGTGAAAGGCCTACAACACCTTTATCCACCGGTATCGCCACCGTTACCACCTTGGTCACTGTCCTTGGTGCTATCCCAGCTGACGCGACCGCCTTTTGAGCCCATGGCTACTGCTGATAATAGGCTCCTGACCATGAAGACAGCCTTCCTCGTTGCTGTTACCTCTGCCAGACAGGCCAGCGAGCTACGGCACTGCGGTCTGATGAGCTGTTCCTGGTTTTCCATCGGGACAAGGTGGTCCTTCAGCCGGACATCTCCTTTTTACCGAAGGTTGTTTCGGACTTCCATCTGAACCAGGACGTCATCCTTCCGACCTTCTACCCAGATCTGACTACGCCTTTGGAGCGATCGCTTCATTCGCTTGATGCCCGTTGGGCTCTGGCCTTCTACGCTCACCGGACTTCGTCCTTTCGACAGACTCCCCACCTGTTTGTTTGCTATGGTGGTCGTCGAAAGGGCCACAAGGTGTCCACCCAGAGGTTCTCCAAATGGGTGGCCCAGACCATTCTGCTGGCATACGAACTGGCTAAGCAACTTCCGCCACCTTTGCTCCGTGCCCACTCCGCTAGAGCTGTGGCCTCTTCAGCAGCTCTCCTTCGAGGGGTGGACCTGCAGGAGCTGTGCCGTGTGGCCACCTGGTCACGACCTCTGACCTTCGTGCGCCACTACAGACTGGACTGCCGTTCCCAGCGAGATGCCCGTTTTGGACGTGTGGTGTTGTCTTCCGTTCTCTAGGACCTGACCCACCGTCCACTGGTAAGCTACACAATCTCCCAATGTGTGAGGCACAGAGACCACGAAAAAGAAGAACAGGTTGCTTACCTGTAACTGTGGTTCTTCGAGCGGTCATCTGTGCCCTCACACACACCTGCCCGGCCGTCCCCTCTTTCAGGTCCCTTATTGGCGGACTCTAGAACTGAGGAGAGACGGTTGGCTTGGTGGGCTGGGCATGCTCAGTACGGGCATGGGGGAGGGGTTCCCGCCAAACTGCTTAGCTCTGGAATCTTCTGAATGCTACCATGCATGCGCGAAAATCCCAATGTGTGAGGGCACAGATGACCACTCGAAGAACCACAGTTACAGGTAAGCAACCTGTTCTTATTGTTAATCAGCAAATTTACCCGGCGTTGCCTGGGATTTTATTTTCTCATGGGTAACACTTGTTAGAAATATCTTAGGAATTACCTTACCTTACTTTAGGAATTAGATGCGGTTGAAATACACAGGTTTGAGTTCCTGTCTCTCTAATTCCCCAAACTGTGTTGTCCGGTACCTGTAACTTTTCCCCATATTCCTCAATCCAATCTGTAAATTCAGAATTGTCGGCATACAGAGGTTTGGTTTCTGCAGGAATACACTGTCCTCCTCCTTCTTCCTGCTAGGCCTCATCTCCATAGCAACCAGCCAGGCCCAAGAGCTCTGCGGCTGAGAACTCTAAAGGCCCCTCCCTAAACCGCCAACCCCAGGGTTCCATGGAATCTTCCCAGCTAGCCAATCACATGAGGTCCTCTCGCCTCACTCAGCTAATTGTATGAGGTCTTCGCTTGCCTGATGCTGACAAACAGACAAACTCACAAACTTCAACTTTTATATAGTAGATTATAATCAAGTTGGCTTCAACTTATGGTGACCCTGTGAATTATATCCTGCTTGAGTCAGGACAGCCATGGCTTCCTTGATTGCATCTGTCCACCTGTAACATGGTTTTCCTCATTTTTTTTTTTTTTTTACTGCTTTCCAGTTTCCTGAGATTATCTTTTCAGGGAGCCAGGGTGGTGTAGTAGTTTGAGCATTTGACTACAACCCTAGACCAGGGTTCAATTCCCCACTCAGCCATGGAAACCTACTGGGTGACCTTGGGTGCATCCCACACACTCAGTCCCAGAAAATGATGCGAAGGCACACAACAACAAATATCTTTTCTAATGGGTCTTAGTCAGTCCATGGTATCCATAAAACTCTCCTCCAGGGCTACATTTCAAATGAGTTTATTTTCTCCCTATCAGCTTTCTTCACTGTCTAGTTTGGATGATTCTGGAATTAGTATTTAATAATATATCCTTATGCTTGCGGATCTTGCCTAGTTCCTTCATAACTGCCCTTTGAAGTCATAGTCTTCTTCTGGTTTATAGACTACAGTCTCCATTTTGTTTAACAAATGAGCAAGATACAGGAAATAATTAACTATTTTGATGTCTTCATTGCCCACTTAGAAGTTATGTAAATCACCTCTGGTCATTATTTTGCCTAGGTTTTCCATTTTCCTTCTCAACTTTCATCAACAGTCATTCCAAGTCTTTGCCATTTTCTGCAAGTAGTATGGTGTCATCTGCCTATCCCACAATGATGTAGCAGTGCCTAAATGCCTGTGGCTTGAATACTGTACTCCATCAGTGCATGTGAAGGAGTGACAGTTTATGCTGAAAAACTTAAAACAGATCCCTCTCCTGATTTTTTTGTAGTTTAACAATGCACTGTGTTAAGAAACTTGCCTTCTTTTCCTACCACATTGTTGTTATATTTATTTACATCCTGCCTTTCTTCCAAAATTGCAAGTCAAGGCAGCTTGCAATTTAAAAGCACAATGCACTTAAAAGCATACAAAAAAGTGATCATTAAAATGAAATTTATTTTTTACTGCCTTCCACTTTACCAAGCATTATCATCTTTTCCAATGAGTCATATTGTCTCTTAATACGTCCAAAAAAAATCATCAGTTTAATCGTCTTCACTTCCACTGAGAGTTGAGGTTTGATTTGCTGTAAAATGTACTCATTTGCCTTTTTAGCAGTCCATGGTATCCACAGATTGGTACTTATAAAGTTCAGGTGGTATCCAGGATGAGAAAAGCTGGCTTTGACCCCAGGATTGTAAGCAGTAAAAAAGTCCAGACAAAAGAAATAGTGCTTTCCCAGCTCTTTCCCTGACTACCTTGCAGGTTTGCTAGAGTTTAGCACCCTGGACAGCACACAACACAGCCTATTTTACAAGGCTGAACTGGATGCTGCACCGTGGGCAGCCTTCGGTATGTTGCCTGCTGAAATGCCTGCCTGTTTAAAGTCCCAGACAATTAACATCAGAAGGCATTGCCTGTTTAAGTAGCCAGGCCATGTTATCTGGAGCTGTCAAAGGGTTTCTCTGGATGCTTTTTAGCCAAAGTTCCTCCATTTTGGTCCCTACAAATGTCAAAGATCAGTCCGCTGCCAATTCTCTGTCCTACTTACAGTGCCTTTTCCAAAATGTGCTGATTTTGCTGAATCCATAATACTGCCAGATTCCCAACACTTTGCAGTGTGTCCTTTGTTATACGTAACCATTTCTTGGTCCTGGTTGCTGGAGAAATGTAACCCATCCAGCATGGATGTTATGATTAGGGCATTATTAATTTTCAGCCAGGGATGTAGCTAAGAAACAATGTATTGAGATGTAAAGTCGAAGGCTTTCATGGCCAGATTCCATAGGTTGCTGTGGGTTTTCCGGGCTTTGAGGCCATGTTCTATTAGTATTTTCTCCTGACGTTTCGCCTGCATCTGTAGCTGGCATCTTCAGAGAATCTGGTGCCATGCCACCATATCCCCTGAAGACGCCAGCCACAGATGCAGGCAAAACGTCAGGAGAAAATACTAATAGAACACGGCCTCAAAGCCCGGAAAACCCACAACAGCCAATGTATTGAGATGTTAGTCCCAAGAACGCAAATATTCTTACACATGTGCTGTATACATTATGACATCACTGTCACCTTAATCTAGAAAAACTCTCTTTTTAACAACAAAGGATCCTTCTCCTACACGAAAGAAATGGTTTTGACTGTGCTCTTCCTGGGGGGGCAGCCGGGCAGAAGTCCCTTTGGCCAAAATTGGGGACTTTTTCAGGCCGATTCAGAACTCACCTGCAATCGCGTAGGCTACCTGGGGTAGTCCGGGTGGCTCTAATACGTTAGGCCTGGCCCCACATGCTTTTTGAGGGTTTGGGGGTAACCCTAACAGGATCGCCAGTCTCAGCTACTGTCCCGTCATCAACACACAAACAAAATAGCCAAGCAAGTGTGCATGTGAATATCCACAGACTGGTGTACAGCTTCTTCTGTATCAGACCTTTCAGACTCCTGAAGCAGCGCCTGCCAATCTGGTACTCCTGGGACAGAGAGGGGTGGGTGGTCCCGCCCCAAAGGAATGAGGAAAGAACAAGAGGAAGGCAGATCCCACTGTATTAACGCCAGGGTCATCCGAGGCAGGCTGAACCCATTTTACCATTTTTTCCAAAGACAACTTGTGGCACCTTAAAGATCACAGGTTTCCTTCAGAGCCTGGAAAAGTTCCCTTTTTACTACAGCTTCCAGAATTCCACAGGCAGTATGGGCAGTAGCCACGCTACCTAAGATGTGATGGGCACTGTACTCTTCCCCAAAAGCAACCTTTGTAATGTCTGGTTTTATTTGCCTTTAAGGTTCCACAAATTAAGATAGAACAGGCCAACCTGCTTCCCGCTAAATCTGTGGCTCCTGAACTGTCACACACAGATCCCAGGGATGTCCCCTATACTTCCATACTCATATAGGCAGGATATATTTAAAACAGAATAAACGACAAAATAATAAAATAACGATGTATTAAATAACAATATATAAAGTTCCATAAAAATATTTCTTCCCCTTTGATCTGCCATCGTTCCCCTGAACGTTGTATTTAAATGCACCCTTCCCTCAAAGACATTCCCGACCTGCAAAAAAGGGACTTAAAATCCTCCACACAACTTTAATACAAAGCAAACCCCGCCCCTTCTCCCGGGGGGGCGGGACTAGGCAGCTTAAAAGGGAGACGCCGGGAGGATGACGCACTTCCGCTGCCCCTCCCCAGGCTCAAAGCGGCGCCCGCCTCTTCCTCTCCTTGGAGCGGTCTGTGCGCTGTCTCTCCCCACGTCGGCCGCCAGAGGGCGAGGCGTGGCGGTTGCGAGGCCTGCCTGGAAACCGTCGAGCGTGAGAGAGCGGCCGCTGCGCCTGCGCCGTGGCGGCTCTGCGACTGAGGCGGCCGCGGCCCAGCCTTGGCCGAGGGGAGCGGCGGCGGCGGCGGCGGCTGCGAGTCCCCGAGAGCGTCGGATGCGGCCGCGGCCGGACGGGCCGGTCGGTAGGCCCGGGGAGGGAGGGGCGTGAGCGGAGCCCCTCCCGCCCCCGCCCATCATTTTCCCTGGGGAAGGCGGCCGTGCGGGGACGCCAGAGGAGGACGGCGACGAGAGGAGGGGGCTATGCAGCCGCCGCAGCTGCCCCCCTACGAGTTCCTCAGCGAGGAGAACGGGCAGAAATGGCGGGGGCTCCTCGTGCCGGCGCTGCGAAAGGTCAGACCCCCCCCGGTCCTCTCTCATTTGGGGAAACCGCCGTCCCCGAGGCGGGCGGGCGGGCGGGCGCGCCCCCCCGGGGCTCCTGCTCCCCCCGCCGTTCCTGGTCTCCCAGCCGAGGGCGCCCCGTCCTGCCCCCCGCCCGCCCCGCGGTCCGCCTGCCGAGACGCCGCCCGCTCCCCTCCGCCCCCTCCCCAGTCGGGGAACGCCCCCTTCTCCCCGGAGGGTCGCCGCGCTTGAGCCGAGCGGCCCCCGTCCCGCCCCCGAGCGCGGGCTGCCCGTCCCGCGAGGGCACGCCCCCGGCTCGCTCTCCCGGGCGCCTGCCCGGGCTCAGCCCAGCGCCGTCCTGCCGCGGATCGCGCGGCGCGACGCCTCCCGGGGCCCGCCTGCCCCGCGCTCTTGTGGCGCTGTCGCTCCGCTGTCAGCGTCCCAGTGGGATGCCGGGGTTCGTGGTTTCCTGAGGGCCCTCTGGCTGGGCCTTCTAAAGCTCCCCCCCAGCACACTGTTTTAGTGGCCGTTTCCTCACTAGACTGTTACAGCGCTCTGATTCCACTTTCAACTTCGTATGGAATCCTGGGGTTTGCAGTTTAGGGAGGGGCCGGCCGGCCCCTCCCTAAACTGCAAACCCCAGGATTCCATACGAAGTTGAAAGTGGAATCAGAGCGCTGTAACACTCCAGTGCGGAAAGGCCCACACTTTCACCTCCTTCGTCCAGGGATCCCACGAAAAAATACCTTCCCCTTTCCAAGTCCCGCTTCCACCAAGTGGTTTCCCCTTATCACTCTCGTCGTGGAAGATGCTGTTCTCCGCCAGGGAATGCCCACATCTTTCCAAGATTGTTGCCCTGGTCTGACTGGGTCCTCCTCTCTTTTCGTGCTTGGACCTCGGAGACTCTATCCCCTTCTCCCCAAAGAGGTTGCTTCACTTCAGCCAAGGGCTCCCTATTCTCCCCCGTCTCCTCTGAGTGAATAAAATGTTAATTTTTGTAGGCAACTGGGATCTCTTGACCATGTTGACATATTGCTCATATCTGATCATCACCTTCTCAGCTTTTTTTTCCTGTGTTTCTACCCCAGCTGTTGAATTCTTCCCAACTCTCCTCCGGCCTTCCCTTCCTGTAAGCAGTTGTGTTTCCTTCAACCCTGCTTAAGACGAGCGGTTTCGATTCTCCCCCAGGTTCACGTCAGATTCCTTCTACCTGTCTTCAGTCTCATTACAGTCAGCCTTCCCCATTTGCAGGTTTCACTTTTGCAGATTTGATTATTCAGGGATTATTTGCTATCACCTCTGCTGCCTCCCTGTGCCATTTTTAATAAGGACTGCAAGCCTCTTGAGACAGAGAAACTGTGAACAAGTCTTGTTAAGTCCTTGTTAAAAAATGGTGTGGGGCAACAGTGGAGGTGGCAGTAAGCCCACCAGCCACCCACTTCTTCCTTATGAAGAACCCTCACGTCGCATAAGGATCCACAGGGGGTTGAATATGGTGATCATACTTTTTTGTGCATTAAATATGGTTGGGGGGGGCGGGTAGAGTTATTCACAGTTTTTCCACATTCACGGGGGTCCTGTGCTCCTAACCCTATCAAGTGTGGAGGGATAACTGTATATTTGATAGGATTAGAGCTTGAAAGATTTTTTTTTTAATCACGACTTTGGGCGGAATGGTGGGGTATTCTGGGTGTTGTAATTCAAATAAGCTTTTCTCACTTGTGTGTCAGGTCTTTCCATTTTGCTTCCCCCACCAAGTGAGAATCCTATATACCAGATGTGTAGCTTTGTGTAGCCCAGCAGTCTCCTTCCACATCCTCACACGTATCCTTTTCTCCAAGAGTATGCCATAGCATAGATAATGTTGTCATATTAAATTTCCTAAAAATAGCAATAATTGGTAGAGCTTCTGAGAAAGGGCGGTGGAGGGGTGTGTGTGTGTGTACACATGCATGTGTCTGTCTGTCTGTCTGTCTGTCTCTCTGTGTGTGTGTTTATATATATAGAAATTAATTTCTTCCTATATCACACGCAGGCACATTTCATCTCCATAAAGAATAGTGTCCCAGTCACACTGCAAACCTTCTGCCTCCCTTGTGTTCATAAATATGCAAGTTGCCACATGCCAGCAGTACACACGTGCTTCAGTCAGACCATACCATTCCACGTATCATTCTCTTTCTCAGTGTCAAAGCCTCTGTTTTTGTACTTACATGAAATCCTGCTGCATGACCGGAGTTGTCATTATTATCTCTAATAGACGCTTCTGGAAAAACATGCCATTGCTCCCAGTATACACTCAAGACATTTCCGCACTAGACTGTTATAGCACTATTATTCCACTTTCAACATCCTGTGGAATCCTGGGATTTGCAGTCCCTCCCTAAACTGCAAGCCCCAGGATTCCATAGGATGTTGAAAGTGGAATAATAGCGCTATAACAGTCTAGTGCAGAAATGGCCTCAGAAGTACTAGCCTGTGTGCGTGTGCGCATGCGCACATATAGCAATCCTTGTGTATAATATTTATCCACCATCGCTTGCCTGTATAACCCCCGCTCCCATCACTCACAGATGCCTCTTCCGCCATTCCATATGCATCAGTGTTGTTATTTTCAGTTCTTATTGCAAGTTCATGCTATGTGCACAGAGCTTTTATTATCAAAGAACGCCTCTCAGTGTGATTTAGGGATCATCCTATGCTCATAGTACTTACACTGTGGCATTCCCTGTTAAGCACCCTTTCACTCTTTGCCTTGCGTGACACACCTGCTCCTTGTGTTTGCCTGAGCTGCACAGTCTTCTTGATCAGAACAGCTCTCCTCCATGTTCCCCCGCTGAAGCAGTTAAGTCTGTATATTGCAGGGCAGGTCATTTGTGGCCGTACGTTGTTCTTGAACTGTGTTGGTGTTGGCTGGGGACAGTGATGGAAGCTGTAGTGCACGGACACCCGGAGGGCTACGGGTTCCCCACACCTGCTCTGTGGGTATACAGGAAATGTGAATGCCATCCGTGTTGTAAACTCTGGTTGTACTCAACGCTGTTCAGGTCAGAACGGAGGGGAATATAGTCTCAGGACTGAAGAATGCATACAGAGAAGAGGAAGGAACAGAAATTGCCCAGAAATTGAATGGAGTTTGTGTTGTTTACTGCTAAGATTGTTGGAAGCAAGCAGTCGGTCTTGGTGGGCGAGCAGCGTAACAGGGGGGAATGCCTTTTCACCTCTAGTCACATGCCCGCATGTGCCTCAGCCGTCTGTGATTTTGGATGCTTGTTTCAAGACCTTCACCTAACCCACTCTCTCTTAGAAGAAGTGGAAATTGCTCCAGTTGCTTTGCTTGCCTAGTTGATTTTGTTGCAAGCTTGATTTTGTAGCTGTAGTATCACTTTTTTGGGGGGAATTCCAAATTCCATTTCACCTGGACTTGAGGCTTAATGATATACTGTGTTGTTCCATGCAAGGCAGAACTCCTAAAAGAGGCTGTTGTGTGATTCTGAATTTGTCGTTGTCCATAGATACTCTCTCCTTTTTTATTTTAACATAGTCTATCTCTAAAACTGTGGTTCCTCTGAAAATGGAGAAATGGCACAGAGGAAACTTAGCAGGTAGTTTCGAATATCTAGAATATACAAATCTGTGTGAAAGAATAAGTATCATAAAAAGTTCAGTGCCTCCCGTTTCCCTAAATTTTGTGAGGACTAGTTTTCATGAAGTAATGGAACAAACCACAAATTGCTTCTAATGTGTTAAGTATGCTAGAATATATTAAGCTTTTAAGGCTTCTACTGCTTTTGTCCCGTACCCAAATCAATCATAAAAAGATTTGCAACAGTTACTTTCTATTTTGCATACCTGTAGTGTATGTTGCTTCTTTCTCTTCAGAGGGTGAGCTACACAAGCAGGTGTTCTTGCGACAGGAATTTGTAGGACTATAAAATTGTGTGTGAAAGGGACAGAGAAGGGGTGAGGCAACCTCCAGTACATCGTTAAAGATATTTGAAGATAGACCAGCAGGTTAAAGGAAGAAAGGTTCTCTCAAGAAAAAAAATCTAGTCAATGAAATTTGCAGTTTAGATGTCACAGGTAACTGGACATAATTTTAATTTACACTTGCAGATGAATTTTTACTTACATTTAGAACCGGTTTTTCCTTTAGGTACTTTGGTGCAGTCTGTATAGCGTAGCCACCAGCGTCACACGTCCCTGGCCCAGTATGTGGACTCTTGAGTTCTGTAGCAACAGAGTCAGCCCAAGCTGGTTGAAAGATATTCCCTCTCAGTAGAATGCTCAGTAAATAGAAAACAGTGTTTCCTCCCCTGCCATGCAAATAGTTGCATCCAGTATTTGTCCCAAGTTCAAATAACATAATTGGTTGTGTTAACCAGTTTTTATAGAAATGATCGGCCTTACACAAAGTGCCAAATATGACAGAGTAAAGCAGCAGTTTTGGTCACTTTGCCTGGGATTACGCTCCATAGAATTTCTGCTTCTTGATAAGCCTGCGTAGGCTCACACAGGAAGTAAAATAGCAGATCTAGAGAGTGTCCCATTTGTCCAAGCTTTCACAAAAGTGGCTGCAAAGACAATTTGACTGAGTATAGACCCTGAGGTGTTTCAAGGAAGGAAGCTCATCCACAGCTGTGACCCAGAGAGTGTTTTCAAGTCCAGTTCCAGAGTTTTGCTTTCCCTGAGCCCAGACTGGTTATGTGCTCATTAATTTTAGCCTTTCAGAAAGTTAAATAATGCACTGAAATCTACTCACGCTCAGGAAAGAACTTTCCTGTACAGAATCTTTTGTCCCTCTGAGGCCTAAAATCTGAGAACTGCGTAAGCTTAGTAGGAGGCAGATGGCAGGGATACAAATGGTGGGGAACTCCATTAAGGGAAGATTATGCAAATAAAGGAATGCAAAACAGATGCATTTTCCCCTTTGTGGAGTATACCTCAGTAGCAAATCCAGGTGGGAAACAAAAGAAGGTAGCACCTTAAGGAACATGTTGATGTAAGACTCAGATGTGTGGGTATTACAGGCATGGCTAGACCCCACCCAGACCGCAAGGGATAAACTGAGAAATTAACCTTATTTTCATTATCTGATTTGTTCCAGTGTTCTTCCTGGTGTATCTGCAGGAAAGCTATGGTGTCTTTAAGAATTTGTCAGAAATCCCATAAATCATTACTTTATTTGTAATTTGTTTATAATAATGTATTATAAATTATTAAGTTTGTTCCAATTTAAGAGATTAAAAAAACCTTTGCAATATGTATGTGTCTACGTGCTAATTAAAAAGGCTCACTAGTCAAGCCTGTAGATTGCGTGTGTCTTTATAGGTTTGATGATGTAAATGGGGAAGCTACTGTGTTCGTTCTGGTTTTCTAGGAAATAGTGGAAGGTTAGCTATTAAAGATAACTTAGCCACAGTAGTCCGCTTGCTGGTAACTTCCCTACTAGACTATGCACTGTACATGGGGCTGCCCTTGAAGATGACTCAGAACCTGCAGCTAGGGCAAAATGTAGCAGCTAGAATGCTTATAGGAATTCCATTCATAATACCATGTAACACCAGTTCTGAAGAAATTGTTCTGGCTGCCATTACATTTCCATTCTGCAGCCAAGGCACTGGCAAAAACATTTAAAGCGCTGAATGACTTGGAACCTCAATACTCAAGGTTACACTGTGTATATACACTGTGTGTGTATATATATGCCTGCCTGAGAGTTGAGGTCTGTTGGAGGAACCATCCTCCACGTCCCATCAGTAGGGGAAATACATTGCAGGAGGATATGGGAGAGGGTCCTTTCTGTGGTGGCACCCTGATTGTTGAATTTCTTCCTCTGGAGGCCTAGTTGGTATCAAAGCTGGAATTGTTTTGGTGCCAAGTGAAGGGTTTTTGTTCAAACCTTCAGGCCAAACTGATTTTATTTGGCATGCATATGTTTTGTGGTAATGTTATTTAAGATTGTTGTAACTGCTTTTAAATTGTCTGTTTTTGATTGAGAAACTATTTAATATATTTTTAATCTTTTTAATCTTTTGTAATTATTGTCTTAAGTTGATTTTAGTGTAAGCTGCCCTGAGATCTTCAGACAAAGAGCAGGATATAAATATTTTAATGAATTTATGATGGATTGATTTGTAGTTGTTTTACAGTACTTTCCCCTCACTCGGACCAGTCAGGGCTTTGATCAGAGCTGTGAAAGGAAGAGGAATTAGCTTTTTAGTTAGCTGAATAAAACTGTGCCTTTCTCACTTTTCATAAATGATTCATTTTTGCATTTTCTTTATGGCTTGAAGGAGAAATTAAGCTCTTGGAAGTGCTGACCAAAGCGTAGTTTTCAGCTTTACCCTGTCACTTTCAGTCTTCATCTGACTAAATAAAACATTAAAATCTTGGCACAGGTTCAACAGCAAGTCCATCCCAACCTTTCAGCCAAGGAAGATTCCCTCTACTATATTGAGGAGCTCATCCTTCAGCTGCTAAACAAACTGTGTGTTGCACAGCCACGGACTTTTCAAGATGTTGAGGTACACCTAGCAATATATGCAAGGGGAAAGAAGCAGATGTTTCTTGAAAAACAATGCTGATATGGGGAAAAGGAAGTGAAAAACTCTGCTGTAATCTGAGTTAAAGGATGATGGGAGAGGGAAAGGGTTCTCCTTTCGAGACTGACAAAATACCTAACAGAATTCATGTAGTCCCAGACCTAAAGAATTAGCAAACCCTTGCCTTTAAGAAGCAATTCAAGAGAAGGGAGTGTTATATGGCTACTGTCTTTTTACTTTTTAAAAAAATATTATCAATATTCAAAAAGGACCTCAGTTACATACAATAATGTTCCAGTGTAGCAAAAGCAGGAAAGCAAAAACACAAAAGGAGGAAAAATAACCACATTAGTCATATGTTTTATAAAAACTGACCAAATGTTCATATATAAGTCTATTTGTAAATTTTATATATGCATCATTTTTTCAAATGTTGCAGGCGTTGTTAGAACTTCTGTCCATTGGATCACAGGTGGAATTTTTTTTTTTTTTTTGCAATAATGAAATATCAATGTTTTAGCAGCCAAAAGACCTTGAAAAAATCCATTTATGTTGGCCATTTTTTAATTTCTAAGAAGCAGGTAAATAATTCAAAAGAATATTCATGTTCTTGAATATCAAAGAACTTTCTGAAATCAAATTTACTTGTGTGATTACATACTCCCAATATGCGGTTACTGTGGGGCAACTCTAGAATGTATCCGTTGATGAAACCTTAGCAGTACTATTACCTCTCCAACAATTGGCTGATTTAGGAATAAATGTTTGGCAATGAATATACCTGAAAGAGCAATTTCTACTGTATGAGATGCAGAGATTTATAGCCATGTTAGTTAGAGATGTCAAAACTGATGGCCACTGGTTGATCAGAATTGAATTTTCCAATTCTCTGTTCCATTCTTGCTGTAACTTTTGTATGTCATATTTATTTATAGATAACAAAAATGTGTATGTATAAATTGTTGGTTTGGATACTCAGACCATTCAGTGAGGGGCTGGCTGGCCTCTCCCTAAACTGCAAACCCCAGGATTCCATAGGATGTTAAAAGTGGAATAATAGCACTAGAACAGTCTAGTGCAGAAATGGCCTCAGTTGGCCTCATTAATATTTCTAATATTAAGGAAACCTCAGATGCACTGAAATCTGTAGGGCCAAATCAAAAAAATTTTTCAGTTGTAGATACTGCGATTTAACTGCTAGAGGTAGTTCAAGCTGCTCTTGCAAAATTAAAAAGGCTGAAAACTCATAATCAACACCAGGTACCTGATTTAAGGTAGCAATCCTATTGTCAGCCCATAGCTTCCATAAAATGGTTCCCTATCAATTTTCAAACCTGGATTCCCCCATAATGACAATTTTGCATGAGCATATGGGCCAAACTGCAGTTGATGAGACAATAATTGGTACATAGTACTACCTGCTGAAATCATTGGCAAAACACCACCCTTTTTTATAAAATGAGAACCAAGTACTGCCCACTTGAAGAGACGTACCAGAAATAAAGACTCCAAAGCTTACCATGATGGATTATTTCCTTTAAGAGGATATGTCCAAAACATAATAGAAGATAACAGATATGCCCAGTGGTATGTAAGAAGATCTGGAAGGCTGAACACTCCCTCCTTCTTTGATTGGAATTTGCATCTTTTTCATTGAAATTCTAAGAGGAGATGGTTCCGCCTCCAAATCTTCCTAACACTGCATGTAGTCTTTGAAGATAATTGCAAGATATAATTAGCACATCAGGTGTGATTCTTACAGGTTTATATAGGCATCTTTAACGATGAAGAAAGGGAGCCAGTCAGCATTTATAGAAACTTACGACTAATGTAGTTATTTTCCCTTCTTTTGTGGTTTTACTTTCCTGCTTTTGTTGTACTGGAACACGATTGAGTTCCCTTTTGGATGTAAATAAAAGTTGAGGTTTTTTAAATGTGGCTATTATGGGAGCAAAAGTTTTTTAGAAGGGAGCAGGATGCTACTTGACAGAAAAGAATGACCTCTGAGAGAAAAAGGAGGTTTTCATATTTTCCTTGAGAATCTGGCAGCTTCTTTCAAATCCCTTTCTTACATTTGGACAGGAGAGAGTTCAAAAGACCTTTCCTCATCCAATTGACAAGTGGGCAATTGCAGATGCACAGTCCGCCATTGAGAAGCGGAAAAGAAGAAACCCTCTCCTGCTGCCTGTGGATAAAATACATCCCCTTTTAAAGGTATGTTGTACCAAGGGCTGTCATATGGTCTATAAAAAAAAAGAAACTACTTATGTTTGGCTGGCTATTTTTAATCAGTTCCCAGTCAAGGGGCTTTCAAATTAACAAATTCTGCCCATGGAGTGCATGAAGAAACAATTAAAAAGAATTTTCCATAGTCATGTACAAAGTGTCTTCCCTTCTTTAGTGTGGAAGTACAACCAGCTTATATTGCAACATTTATTAAAAGACTCTCCTTTTACTCAGAGGTTTTTAAAAAAACCCAGACAAATGGAAACACTGCCCGATGTTCAAATAATGAAAATGAATAATGAAAGAGGAAGTCAGAAGGAGCAGCAGGGGCACCAATTTCTCTGTCCTGAGCAGGGTGCTAAAGATCAGTTGGACCTCACCTTCTCATTCTTTGTGGGCAGGTGTTAATTGCTTGTGTGATATACAAGTATTCATGCTTGGCCCCTTCTTCTTGTAATCGGTGCTACTGCCAACTCCGTTCCCAAACAGCCTGTCTGCCTTTGGTCAAACGCAAGTGGAATAAATGCTCACAAATTATTTTTGTCCTGGCTTTCAGGAGGTTCTTGGTTATAAGATAGATTACCACGTGTCCCTTTATATTGTGGCTGTCCTGGAATATATCTCTGCTGACATCTTAAAACTGGCTGGCAATTATGTGTTCAACATACGGCACTTTGAGATTTCCCAACAGGACATTAAAGTTTCAATGTGTGCTGACAAGGTAAGGTGCTGAGCACTCTTGGGCTTCAACTGCACTGCAAATGCATCCCGAGCCACTGTTTGTGTGTTGCTACCCTGCTTAGTAATTGTTCTGCCTGGCCATTGCTTATGATGTCTTATTTCATTTATGTTGAAGCAGTAAGCCCACGTTTCTGAATCATCAGAACCTTCCCACGGGTAATGTAAAGGCTTCCCCTCACACAGTGTTAAATGAAAGGGTGTACAATTCTATGATTCTCTTCTAAGCAATAACTTCATGTTTGATTATGAAACACTTGGTTGTCTATAAAATGTCCTCCCTCTTCCTAGGTGTTGATGGATATGTTTGATCAGGATGACATCGGCTTGGTTTCTCTCTGTGAGGAAGAGCCCTCTTCTTCTGGGGAACTCAATTACTATGATCTTGTCAGGAGTGAGATTGCAGATGAAAGACAGTATCTGCGGGAACTGAACCTGATCATAAAAGTATTCCGAGAAGCTTTTCTATCGAACAGAAAGTTATTCACACCTAATGTAAGTCAGCTTTCTCCCCTCACTGTTTTTAAAACGCTTCCATAGGAAAATAAAGTTGGAAGCATCTCCTTCCCCGGATTTTATTTTAAAGAACAGAAAGGGAATGTACAGTCTTGGAACAGAAGCTTCTTTTAGCGGGGAGAGAATTGAGCTGGGGCTGGATGGGGAAGAGGGAGTGAGAGATCTGGGTGAGGAATGTCCTTGAAGGACAAAAGAAAGAAGTGGGAAGGCCCAAGGTAAAGTTCAAGAAGGGGGAAAGTCTCATATCATCAACAATGGGGTTACAAGACGATGGAGAGGTGAAGATGGAGCAAGGTCAAGGTCAATGACCTACTGGCTTCCCAGCAGACAGGCCTGGCCATATGGCCATCTGTGGTTTATTGCTGCTACAAATTGGTTTGAAATTAAAATTAGAGAGTATCTCTTTTCATTCACATCCAAGATTGTGACCAAGCTGACTCACATCATTATGATAAAACACTAAAAAAACAAAACAATGAAAAGTTAATGTATAAAAAACACAATGAAAACCCGATGGTGTAGTATTAAAGCTGTGAGTCATAATGAATCCTGAATGTCATTCTGAAAAGAGATGTTATTGTTTTCTTAAGGTGCTTTGATTGTGCACAGATCCTGATGATATTTTGTGTGAACCTTGCCAAAATGAATGCAATTTGGGCAGAAAGAGGAGTTCAGTAGTGAAATATCTTACTCCCCCACTAACCTTAAAAGTGGGTAATATATGAAACAAAAACTGCACCAAAACTCACAATAGACTTGGATCCCATATGGAAAAGCCTCATCTAGCAAATAGGCAGGTGGAAAGCTATGAAAACGTTGTGAGTTGCAAAGCCATCTTGCACTTAACTTGTGATGTGTCTCTCAGTCTTCCCTCCCACTTTTAAACTGTGATTCCTGTAGAGATTTCAGTCAAATAGCTTAAGGTTAAAATGTTGGTGGAGCAAAACAGAGCCATATTCAGAACGGTTCTCTTCTCCTTAGGACATTGACATGATCTTTAGCAACATCACAGATATCCATGAACTGACGGTGAAACTCTTGGGGTTAATTGAGGACACAGTGGAAATGACTGACGAAAGCAGTCCTCACCCCCTGGTTGGCAGCTGTTTTGAGGATCTTGCAGAGGTGAGCTGGCAGAGCTGCTCAGTTTGTTTTCTCCCCCACAGATAGAAGCTGTGATAGAAGGGTATGTATGTGTTCAGGGATGCCCCAAGACTTTTTGCTGTCTCAGACAGAACCAATAGCAATTCGCACCCCCTGCCCCCCCACCAATGAAGATACATACATCCAAAGTTGGTCAAGTTATTTTGGCACTCGAAGTGCAAATTCCCACACACTTCTCTCCCTGTTCCTCAAAATATAATTACACTGTGCAAATATTAGTTGTTACAGTAACAACAAGTAATACTTTGCTGCCCTTGTGTTAACACCTAAAGGCCATTATCTAAGATGGCTTTCTAATGGTAGGGCAGACTGTGTGTATTTAACTAAATCCAAGGCTGTTTAAATATGAAAAATACAGATTAAAATCTCAGTCTTGATCAAATAGACTGTGGCTGGCATCCTGTTTCTGTGTGTGCAGATGTTCCCTTGCACATGTGGTTCTACTTTTTTGGCCATGGTAAAACATCTGTATTTAGTTTACAGTTATGTAATTGGAGTTCCCCAAGCACGCAGTTCATTCTTGGGTGGTGTATATTATTTATTTATTTATGTATTTATTTATGCCCCACCTTTTTCCCAGCAGTTATAAGAGACGTAGGTAACATACACCAGATACAAAATGTAAAAAAGATAATTAAACTATCCACATAATTAAAACCAGTTGAAAAGCATAGCTATTAAAAATGACAAATAAACTCATGAGTGTAACTACTGATCCTTGCCTCCATTGCCACGGTCCAATGTGGAAACAGGAAGCACGTTCACAGATATACTGTTTGTCGCACAGTGTTGGTATTCCACTGAAGGGTGGCATAGCAGATCTCCCACGTAACTGCTTCATGTAGGTCTACTCTAGGCAAACATAATACAGAAATCTGGCTCTTATCTCAGTTGTGAAGTAAGATCAAACCTCAGTTTGTTGACTGGGCATGCTCTTGCAAGTTTCTCCTCTCACCCGTGAGTCCTTTTTTTCACTTCCTGATTTGTACTAACTTGGTGCAGTAATAACTTGAACTGGAAAAACTCTGGTATGTTTACAGACTGATCTGAGACAAGCACTGATGGTGACTTGCCAATATGGAAAAAACACCAAACTATGGTTGTGGAAAACAGGAGAATTCTTGGACAGTGTGTGGGAAGAAGGAGCACATGAACGTGGGACTTTTCCTGATCTCTGAATCATAGCTTGTGGTTATGTTTACTTGAGCAAGTATCAGGTTTTTTGAACCATCGATAGAGCCAGAGTGGTGTAGCAATTTGAGAGTTGGACTAGGACACTGGGAGACCGGGCTTCAGGTCTCCATTCTACCGTGGAAACCTACTGGGTGACCTTGGGCAAGTTACATTCTCTCAGCTTGGAAGAAAGGCAGGAGCAAACCCTCTATGAACAAATCTTGCCAAGAAAACCCTGTGATAGGTTCATCTTAGGGTCACCTTAAGTTAGAAGTGACTTGAAGGCACATAACAACAACACTTGAACCATCTCCTGAATAATTTACAAATCATGTAAGAACTCTTATTCTTGGAAGTTGTTCATGTGGTGGCCAGTACCTGTTTTCAAAGTAAAGTTATCCTCCCAACATGTTTTCCTGGCTGCCTTAGATGTTGCTTCAGAGACATTTTCGTTGGTTGATGCTGACATTATCAAAGCTGTATCAGCCTTCAGGAGGCTGGAGTCAAATCAGACTGGATGGTATGCTGTCAGCTGCTTAAAAGTTACTATAAGTTACCCCCATCCCAGGATATAATGTGCTGTTCCTCCAGCTAATACGCATGTTAACGTGGAATCCTTGCTTTTTTTTCCTAGGAACAAGCCTTTGACCCATATGAAACCCTGTCCCAGGACATCCTTTCCCCCCAATATCATGAACGTTTTAATAACTTGATGGCCAGACCTGCTGTAGCTTTACATTTCCAGGTAAGTGTGCCTGTGTCTAGGTGTGCATCTGGGTGTTGGGCAGCACTGGGGCACGGGCTGCAGGGGCACATTCTTCACGAATCAGAGGTGACAGGACATCATGTCAGCCTTTGGGAAGGGCTTCAGGCTTTGTGTGAGGAGCAGAACTGTAGTGTTTTGCTCCGCTTAGGGAGATTTGGAGGCAAAAATTGTTGTTGTTCATTGCTGTCCAGGCGACTTCGATCTGTGCTAACCCTACGAATGGGAGACCTGCGATCACTCTGTTACCAACAGCTCTGCTCAGGCCTTGCAGCTTCAGGGTTGTGGCTTTCTAGAGTCTAGCCATCTGTAACGTGGTCTTCCTCTTTTCTGCTACCTTCTTTCTTAACAAACATTTGTATCTTTTCTAATGAGTCAAAAATTGCCCTCAAAAAAATTAAGTCAGTGAGTAGGAGTGTCCTGTGAAGCCTAAGGGCCTCAAAAATGGTGGGAGTGGGAGCTGCACCCAACCTATGGGTTGCCCTTTCCCACCCCTGGTTTAGAAGAGGAGTCTTTCAGTCAAATAATTCTCAAAGGCACCTTGCAGCCTGGGGACAGAGAGACAGAATAGATTCTCCTTCTTGCTTTCTTGTGTGTGCTCACAGACCACACTCCTCTGTCTGATGAGTAGGGACCAGATCATGCTTCCTTTCAGAACTGTAGTCCTAATGCAGCAGTCACCTGGATTCAAAGATTTCCTCCTGCAGGGACAGAAAAAGCAAGGTGTCTGTGGCTGCTCTGTCAGCATCTGTCCCCTTGCCATGATGCCTTTCCCTGGGGTGTGAGAAGGGGATCTGAAAGCTTGCGTGTGTTCTGTGCATTGCTCACGCCTGTTCTGTGTGGTGGCCTTTCAAGGATTTGAAGAATGTCATCATCTCCAGCTGCACCACTGTGTGAAGTTAATCAGCCGGTTCCTTCAGCCTTTCCTCATACAACCTGTTTTCCTTATTGCTGGCTATCTTTATTGCTCTCATTTGAATCTCTTCCAATCTGAGCACATCCTTCTTGAAGTAGTGCACCCAGAACTGGACGCAGTGCTTTGCATGATCAAATACAGAGTAAAGTGGATTGGAGCAGACTCGTTCTGCATTGAAATCAAATGCCTCACCACTGAGGTGTGGGTTGTCTCTAAATCCATAGTGAAATGCTCGGTTGGTTTAGATGTTGGGAAAAGTGTTTTGACTTACACTGTACTAGTCCGAAGTCCCCTTGAAGGCTTGCTGCTTTTAGGCTGCCCCACAGGAAGCAACTGGATTATAAAAGCAATACAATTTTGAATGTTGCTTGTGTTCTTTCCCCTCCTGTCTTTCATATGGTAGCCACTGAAATAAGGCTTTCTTTCTCCTTCAGTCAATTGCTGATGGCTTTAAAGAAGCAGTACAGTATGTCCTCCCACGCCTTATGTTGGTTCCTGTGTACCATTGTTTGCACTACTTTGAATTATTACAGGTAAGCAGATGCTCTTCAGAATAAAGCAGAACTCAAGTAGAGAATTTAATTTATGTAGGAGTTGGAATCTTACCAAATCTGCTAGTGAAAAGGAGCATCAGTGCTACTGCTTCATGTATAGATGTGCTGGCTGAAGTTTGTTACAAGGTGTAGTCTGAGATATTTGGGGAAGTTATGGAAGGTTGGGCTTTGCAAGTTATTTACTGGGACGTAAAGTTTGGAATTTGTTAGTCCTTCTCCGAAGAATCCTCATTGAAATGAATACAGCTTGCACCAAAATACATCACTATCAATTCATTTCTGTAGAACTTGTGCCTGTTCTATTTGCAGTTCAAAATGGTTCATTCCTGTTTGCAAACCTCACATTTAATGCAGATAAGCTATAATTTAACTGTTCAGAGATCTTGCTTTTATTACTGTAAAATACATTAGCGGGCCACAACATTTTAGTTCTAAAAACCACATGGCTCCAGCCTGACCACCTGTGGCTTACAGTAGTGTGAACATTCAGTTCTGTATACTTTGTACGTTTTTCTGTGTTGACTGGTTTTGAAGAAAGTTAAGACTACAGACAGAGGAATGTCCTATTCGAAGCCAAAATACTAGTGTTGCATTCTACAGAGCTAAATAGTAAGATCTGCAGCCTCTAGGCTGGGCCCTTGGAATTACAGCTATAGATCCACTTTGACTCAGAAACTTGAATTTTCACCAGTGTAAGTGGCATTCAAAGGTTGTTTTTTTCTCAGTGGGTACTGGAGTTGGAAATGCATTTGTTCCATATGCAGGGGGAAAGGAAGTGTTTGTTAGAATGCCCAGCATGCAGTCATCATAATTTATTTATATAGCAGCATCAGCATACATGGCACTTATAAGTAAAAGAGCAACAAGAAACAGCGAGCCCTGCCAAATGCATACAGCACACGCACACACGCACATGTGTACAGGAAGGAAGGAGTAGTACAAATATAAAACTATGCAATATTGTTGTAGAACAAATTATCATAACAGTAATTCAAAAACTATTGCATTATAATAGAAAGTAAACTGACAAATACATATAACCAAGATAATACAGGATTACAAAACAATATTAAACTGAAATTTGATAAAGATGCATTGCATCAACAGATAAATCCAGAGCGTGGTCAGCAATCAGAGGAGAATGAAGAACACCAGCCTTGAAAAGCTCCTGGCATTTCCTTAGGTTTACCCAAATCACATGAAATGCTGTGAATTTTGAGTGTTTATTGCATCAAAACTGAGTAGCACATAGGTTGTTGGCCCATCCAGGAGATACCTTGCCTGCTGAATAGAGCAGGATGGGGAACAAATTGGCTTGTCCGTACAGTGGAAGGAAAACATACATATGAGTGTGACCTCTTTTGCCCTGAGTAGCCAGTCCTGCAGTAGCTCATACTTTCAGAGGAGGGAGATCATGGTACCAGGATGTTCAGAAGCCATTTTGATATAAAAGGAGAGTTTGGTGGCTCCTTAAAATAGTAGAGACATACAGTTGGTATAGTAATCACAGAAAGGGCTGAAGCTTTATATCCAGATTTTAAAATGTTAGTACACAGGGCCTAAGAAAATACATAAAAATAAAGAAGTTCCCTTCTTTAAAAAAAGTTTTCAAGGTGAATTTGTTATCTTCTCAGAGTAGCAGCAGCACGGAATGGTTGTCTTGAAAATCTATGCGATTCAGATTTTTGTTGTTTGTGCTTGTAATGTTGTGTGTCTTCATGTCATTTCCAACTTATGGCAACCCTATCATGGTTTTTTTTTTTTTTGGCAAGATTTGTTCAGAGGGGGTTTGCCTTTGCCTTCCTCTGAGGCTGAGAGAGCATGACTTGCCCAAGGTCACCCAGAGAGTTTCCATGGCTAAGTGAGGATTCAAACTCTGATCTCCAGAGGCAAACCACTGCAGCACACTGGCTCTCTCTTGAAATACTACATAAATAATTTTTCCTCTCAGCGGTAGCTCAGGTCTGATGGAGCTAATTATCTTTGTCTTTTTAGCAATTACAAGACTGTAGTGAAGATGAAGAAGATTGTGAATGCTTGAAGCAAGCCATCACAGCTCTTTTAAATCTCCAGTGTAGCATGGAACGTATATATAACAAACACTCACCTAGACGCCGGCCCGGGTAAGAAGATTATCCCAGTGTTTTAGATGGACATGGCTGGAGTTTGGGAGCTTTAGAAACAGTAATGAATGGGATGACGTTGGGAGAGGAAGGTGATACTGTTGGGAGAAGTTGTGGCTGTGGCTTTCTGTTCATTCTGTTATAGAACAGCTTCATATGTTTGGTTCCTTTGCTGGTCTACCTATGCAAAGAGGAGGCAAAGCAGGAGCACGGGGCATCGCAGTGGAAGACATTGCTGGAGTAGTGGAAATAAGGGAAAGACAACAAAGCTAGTGACTGTGGTCTTTTTTTGTATATCTGGCTGCCTTGTGGGTATGTTGTTCCTCGAGCTGAAGGTGCTTGGGGAGAAGTAGCTTAGAGAACCATCCAGCCAGTGGCGTGTACAATTTTCTAAGCCTTTCTCCCAGAGTACTTTGCTCCCCTAGAAGTTGGGCATTTGAAAACAGGCCATTCATGCCCAGGAATTGCGTTCCTCTGTGGCCACTACCACTTTTCCCTCCCTCCATCAGCTTGAAAGAAAGTTCTTCATGCTGCCATTGGACACCAACAGGATTTTGGGGCTTAAGTTTTTAAAAGACACATTCTCTAAGCATAGACATCAGGTATGTGTACTCAGCTAAGAACTCAAACTGTCTCCAGGTCCTTATTAAGCAAACATTCAGGGGTAAGGGAGGATATATAATTAGCAGATAACATTGGTGATGTTCCTGATAGATTGGGTTGGATGTGATTCTTTTGTTTACTTTACTCTAGAAAGTTGTCTTTCCTTGAAAATCATTTAAAATGGTGGTTAGCTTGGCAAGGGCATGTAATTTAATTTAAAACAGACAGCGTAGTTCAGTCCCTGATGATTGTTTCCCATTTAAAGCTGCCAACACTGAAAATACTATATTCTATTAAAATCTGTGTTTTAGGGAGCCAGTGTTTTGGTTCTACAACCGCCAAGTAAGAAGCAAGCACCTGGCTATTAAAAAAATGAATGAGATCCAGAAAAACATTGACAGCTGGGAGGGCAAAGACATTGGCCAGTGCTGTAATGAATTCATAATGGAAGGGACATTGGCTAGAGTAGGAGCCAAGCACGAGCGGCACGTCTTTCTTTTTGATGGCTTGATGATCAGCTGCAAAGCCAACCATGGACAGTCGCGCCTTCCGGGCTGCAGCAATGCAGAGTACCGACTCAAGGAAAAGATCGTCATGAGGAAAGTCCATATAGTAGATAAAGATGATACCTTTGAATACAAGAATGCTTTTGAACTGGTCCCTAAAGATGAAAGCAGCTTCATCTTTGCTGCCAAGTCTGCTGAAGAGAAGAACAATTGGATGGCGGCTCTGATTTCCCTCCAGTATCGCAGCACCCTGGACCGAATGTTGGATGCTGTGTTGTTGCAGGAAGAAAACGAGCAGCCTCTGCGGCTCCCCAGTCCAAGCATCTATCGCTTTGCTGTGGAAGACTCTGAGGAGAACATTGTTTTTGAAGACAACCTTCAGAGCAGGAGCGGGATTCCCCTGATCAAAGGGGGGACGGTGGTGAAGCTCATTGAAAGGCTCACCTACCACATGTATGCAGGTATCTGGATTGCCTCCCTTGTGGATCTTTGGCCATGGCAAGGGTGGGCAAAGTCCACCTGTGGGGCTGCATGTGGCCCCTCCCAGAATGTTTTTGTGACCCTCAATGCCTCCAGGTTCCCCAGGCCAGCCTTTTCTGGCCAAAAAAGAGGTAAATGCCTCTTCCTGGAAACTTCCAGATACAACAGTTTAGATTGCAGGGCCTACCTGTACTGTTTAACATCAAAAATATACATTTTTGAGAACTAGAAGTGGACTTCCAGCTACTTCGGGGGTTGTTTTCATTTTTGGTAGTCCATGTGGCCCCTGAAGGGTCCCAAGCCAAAAAAGTGACTCCTGTCCCTGCTGCAGTTGCCCACCACTGGCCTGTAGAAAGAGGGTGGTAGTTAACTAAAGCCAAGTCAGAGGTGCTTAATTTGGGACTGTCTTAAAGTTATTCCTGTTTCTCTTTGTAGATCCTAATTTTGTACGTACCTTTCTTACCACGTATCGCTCCTTTTGTAAGCCTCAAGAACTCCTAAGTTTGTTGATAGAACGGTGAGTAAAAAAATCCCTGCCGTACACTTTGTATTTGGTTTTCATTGTTCCATTTGCAGGATGAACTGCTCATTTCAGTGGTGGATATAGTCAGTTTAAATGTTGGCACATTCGTCTTCTAACACATTACTCTAAGAGCCTCTATGTCTCCCTGTTCTCCACAGTCCATTAAATGCTTAATTAAATAATTCTTTTAAAAGGCTTGTGTGGTCTGGCATACAATTTAGACTACATTGAAAGTACAGTATGCATTGAAGAGATAAGGCTACTGATGTTGGTATTTTCCTTGCCCCCCCCCAAAAAAAAACTCCAAAGGCAATAAAATGGGGGACAGAAAAAGATGAGAGGAGCTGGCCTGTGATGAACTTGTTGGAATTCTTTGGCTCTTGGCTTTTTAATGAGGTGAAGAGTTAGTGAAGAAGATGAGAAGATTATTGTAATGTAGGAGAGAAAGAAATTAGAGATACCCAAACAGTTTTTAAAGCCTTATAATCCTACAGTTTTGTGAGCAAGGATGTTAAGCAGTATTTGTATTAGCAGTACAAAGGACAGTCCCAGTTGATGAGACTGGTTGCCATAACAGCAAAATGGTACATGAGGTGGGAGGAAGGCTAGAAGAAAGCAGACTGTAAATAGAAGGTGCAGGGGCATTTTTAAATAGTCACTCGTTCTGAAGAGAACCGATCAACAGTGCTGCAGCTTGTTCATTTTTATTAAAGCAGCTATAGAAATTTATCCTGAAAGCATACTATTTAATTATTTTTTTAAAAAAGATTTTGGTAATGACCCCCCTGCAAATGGTGAATCTGTCAGATCCACAGTGCTGTTTAACAGCCTTGCTCACAAAATTGTGGATCAAGATGTATGAATCAGTTGTGGTCTGAGAGCTAAGGAGGGCATGTGCAAAGCTGGATAACATTACATTAGTATTCTCATCTGACCACGTATAAAGGAACAGAAAATCTCAATGACCTCAGCTGGTGGAAAGTTTTTGGCTGATGTGGAACCAGTTTTTGGCTGGTGTAGAACTAGATTTATTAAAATTAAGCTTTGCAGTTTATGGAATTTAGTGTCAGCAAATCAGTAGTATGAATCTGTCTTCAATCATGTCACAATACTTGCTATAACATTAATCCACCCTCCCTTGTGCGGTCATATGCCAGAATATCCTTTAATGTCATTGTCCTTTCTTTGTATTCTGGAACTCTGGTAGTTCATGTTCCAACTTTTTTTTTTAATTTCTAGATTTGAAATCCCAGAACCTGAGCCAACAGAAGCTGATAGGCTGGCGATAGAGAAAGGAGAACAGCCCATCAGTGCAGACCTTAAAAGATTTCGCAAAGAATACGTCCAGCCAGTACAACTCAGGTTTGAGCTTCCTTCTCTTCTGCAGGCCACAGCTGTCACATCAGGGGTGGGATCATGTCCTGTAGGAAAACACAAAGCACACCTCGCCTGGGGAAGAGACTCTTGGCACCCTTTTACCTGACGTCAGCTTGTGCTATGATCCCACTTCAGCCACCTTGGTAACCTCCGGTTACCTTGGAATCCTGGGGTTTGTGGTTTGGTGAGGCACTAGAGCTCTCTGGCTGAAAATTCCAAATAACCTGCCCCAGGCTGTAAATCTCAGGATTCCATAGGCTGTTGCCATGGCAGTTAAAGTAGAATCATAGTGATAGAAATGTGTGGTATGAAGCGCTCCTGGTCTTGTAATGCAGGGTTATGAAACATTGAGAGTTTATGCAGAGAAAAACCCCTGGATTTGTGTGCCAAGAGCTGTTGTTTGATAGCTTTGGGTCTGCTGATAAGGTCAGATTGCATAGTTTGCTCAAGAAACAGAGTGGATGCCCTTAGGAAATCTCTCAGGGAGTCTTTCTTGCAAAACTGGGGGTCTACACTATTGTGTTGCCTTGTAGGCAGTTAAATATAGTGCTGCACAGGCTACTACTAAAATACATTATGGAAAGCGGCACATTGAACTTCCTAAAGCAGTGCATAAATCCTAGGTGTCTTACAGGCCTTCCCAGGCAAGATAGCTCACTTTACCACAACTACAGTAACAATTAGTGTGTTGGTATATGTAGAGGAGTTTGAAACTGTCAAGTTGTATAAAACATGTTGCATAAATGTAAGTGTTGGTAAGATTCTAAGATCAGAAAGATGACATACAGTTTTTTGGGGGGGGGGAGGGGGCTTCACCATATTGTCTTTTTTTTTTTTTAAAGAGGAAAGTTGGTGTTTCATTCTGCAATCCTGTATACACTCACCGTGGAGTAACTTTCTTTGAATTCACAGAAATGTTGCTTGGAGTAGGATAGGATAGGAATGGCATTGTTTTGAAAATGGGAAGTAGACAAACTTCAAGAAAAAAAGTTTAATAAAAACAAACAATGTTTTGTGAAATTTCATTTGTTTGGAAACGCAGTAACTGACAGTTTTCTTAAATACTTCTGTTCTTAAAGGGTACACCTTTAAAGGAAGGTGGAAAATCTGTATAAACCTGTATAAGCTGAAACATTTCTGAAAACCACAGAAGAGATCGTAATAGGTGGCTGGGGAACCTATTGGCCTTGCATTCCAGTTCACATCAGTTTCTCTTCTAGATCTCAGCGTTGGCAGACCCCATGGGTAGATGGATCTCTCCTGCAGTTTGAGTTACTCACCATGAGGGGGTCATTTTAGGCCATGGGGAAGGAGACATCCACACCTATATTTGCAGTGGCAGTGAGTTAGGATACCATGTCCAGCCTGTCTAAACCATCTTTATTCCTTATTATTTATTTAATAAATTGCAGAGCAGCTTACAAAACTTTTAAGCCAAAAGTCTAGCTAAAATCTTACTGTGGTTTTTGTTTGCCTTCAAGTTTTTTCCCCATTTATGGCAACCCGAAGGTGAACCTGTCATTGGAGCTTCCTTGGCCTTCCTTTGACACTGAGAGAATGTGACTTTCCCAAGGTCACTCAGTGGATTTACAGGACTGAGTAGGGAACTATGGTCTCCAGAATCTGAGTCCAGCACTCAGACCGCCATACCATACCACACAAGCTCTCAAAATCTTATTTAGAGAAGTTAAAAAAAAAAGACACCTTTATTTTGAAAGCATGTAGGTAAAACAGTTAAAAAACATGCTCTAGGTTCTCCTTGATTTTCTGTGCATGATGTGGAAGAGTGGTGGCTGGGGCTGGGGAGCCTTAAAGATAGCCATACCTGTTTTCATAGAATCATAGAGTTGGAAGAGACCACAGGGCGACGTCCAGTCCAACCCCATTCTGCCAGTGCGGGGAGACACAATTAAAGCACTCCCGACAGATGGCCATCCAGCCTCTGCTTAAAAGCCTCCAAAGAAGGAGACTCCACCGCACTCCATTGAGGCAGCAGCATATTCCACTGCCAGACAGCTCTGACCGTCAGGAAGTTCTTCCTGAGGTTCAGGTGGAATCTCTTTTCCTGTAGTTTGAATCCACTGCTCCCTTTTCATGCGACTCCTGGGTGGAAGTGGCATATAAACCATTGGTAGAAGTCTCCTTCTTTGCCTTCTTGATTGAGCTTTCACAGAAGGTTACCCATGCAACTTTTTTATTTCCCTTGTGAAAGTCATGGGTATGGTCTCTTGGGAGTTAAACATAATAAAAACCTGAGGTTTTGTTGTTGTTGTTTTTTTTTCATTTGAGGAAACAGTTTTGTGGCTTGTAAATTCATCCACATTTCAGCAAACCAAGAAGCAACATCCTCTTTCACGCCTTTTTGGTTGGATAATAAGTCTGTCTCAGTTTAGGTTTGTGAAAACTTAAAATGGTGGCATTTCTCCCTTCATCTCTCTTTTCACCTCCCACCCCCAGGATATTAAATGTTTTTCGGCACTGGGTGGAACACCATTTTTATGATTTTGAAAGAGATCAGGAGCTACTCGATAGACTGGAAACATTTATTTCCACTGTAAGAGGTATGTGAATTGAGTTACTCTGATCATTATTCAGATCCCAACTTTGTGTCTCAGTTGGTTTGTAGACCATTGCCGAATCCCTCACATTCAGCTTTTCATGAAATCCTGAGAGTTCTCTTGGGCCTTGCTTCCTTATGAGTCAGAAGACAATGGTATTTACAAGTGCTACAAACCAGTGAAGTGATGTCAATTTCCTCTGTAATTCACTTTCTGTTTTACAAAAGGAAAAACATTGCACTACGCAAGAGAGATCTGAGTCTCTCTGAGTTATGCCTTGCTTCCTCCAGAAAAAGTTCTCATTTAGCCATTTATAGGAGTGCTACTCAAAGTGGGGGTCCCGAGCCTGTTGGTGGTCCCTGAAGCACTGACTACCAGTCCCTGGCAGGATTCCAGGAGAGAAACAGTTGTGTTTAGTGGGCACAAATGTAGTGCTGGTTGCCCCATCTCAGATAGCATTGAGAAGCAGTGGCTTATTGTATAACTTCTAACAGTAATTGGGCAGATTGTGTTTTTGTTAACTCTGTTTGGAAAACTCTGTACAGTGTCATGCAACACATATAAACGCACACCTATCCTTCATTTTTCCATTTAATCAGACAAACAGCTATGTGGGGTGCAGTTTTGAATGTAGAATTAAAGTCCCTGTGAATCACAACCATCATATGTGTGTGCGTGTGTGTGCGTGCGCGCATGCCCATGCGCACACACATACATGCACACACACGTCTACAGTCTCCTCCCCCACCCTGGAATTGTCTCCTTGAACATTTGCAGACAGCTCCTTCTCTCATTTCTTTTAAATCTCTGTTTAAAACTTTCTTGTTTTCCAAAGCTTTTAGAATTTTGGTATTGTTTTATAATTTTGTATAGTTTGATTATATGTACTTGTCAGTTTGCTTTATATTGTATTTTCTGTGGATAATTTGTTTTCCAGTTGTATGGTATAGTCTCATTCTTCCTTCTTCCCTTCTTTTTGTGTGTGCGTGTATACAACGCGCCCTCTTCTGGTGCAACCTCTGCGTGCATGAATGCAAGGTCGCACAAAACTTTGGATCACATTGTAGTCAGTGGAAGTGATGGGCATGCACTTGCACTGGCACACACAAGTTGCATCCATTGGCCACAGTGCGACACGGCACTTGTGTTTTTTGTTTTGTGCGAGAGTCCTTGGAATGGAATCCCCGCATATACAGCAGGCACACTGTATGAATGTATTTAGATTGTACGCCTTTGGCTGGGCCCACTTTCTTAGTTGTTTTACTTATAAGGCACCATCTACATAGGTGGTGCTAAATAAATAAATGAATAATAAATAATAAATGAGAGACAGATGATTACGATTCACAGGGACCTTAATGACTATATATTTATTGTAAAGCCAGAGGGATCACCAAACAAGATTTCTGTTAGTCAGGAGGAACGGGTAGAGAGTGGCCTTAGTGCCGCGTGTGTTGGAGCATACACCTTGCATACAGAGAGTTTCAGTTTCATTCATTCAAAGAATACTAGCTGACTGGCTCAGGAAAACTGGAGAGCCCACTGGCAGTTGGAGCAAACTGTCGTGGACTAGATGGACTAAGAGTCTGATGGAAGGAGACTCAGAGAATTTTTTTTCACTAGCATAATGAACAGGTTGTAGATTTCATCTTTTCTTGGCACCAAATTTGGAGTTTCTGCCAGTGTGTTATGGTGTGTGTGGGTAGATAAACATGTGTGGACAGTATTAAATTAGGAACCTAAAACAAAATCCTTATTTTCCTACTCCAAAGCAGTTTCAGTGTAAAACATAAAAGGTGTTCTCCCATGGTACAAATTATGTTGCAGTGTATGCTAGCATTTCAAACCTGGGTGAAGGAAAACAGTCCATCTCAAACATTTCTGCGCTGTATCTTTGGTCATATGTTGCCTGTGTTTGTGTATTTTCTAAATCGGTGTTACTCAAAATGGTGATCCCTGGACCAGTGACAGCTGCAAGCCATCAGCTGCCACTCCCCTAACAAGTTTCCAGGAAAGAAAAAAAAATAGTTGTAGCCAAGAAGCACAAGTGCTGGTCCCTCACGTATGAGGGGGGGATATTTGCCACTCCCTCACATCCGATAGCTTGAGAAGCACTGTTCTAGAGCCCAAAATGCATTGAAGTGCTCAAATAATGCTTGCTATTAAAAAAAACAACCCTGCTTCTTCAAAATTTGCCTTCTGAAACATTTCCTCCTAGATTTGGTGCCAAATTTTAACAAGGAATGCTTGTGGTGTTCAATGCTGGCGATGTGTGTGGGAATGAAGATATACTACAGGACCTCTGCTGTGATATGTTTAAAACATCTCCATGGCTTTGCCACTGTGTCTGTTATGTCTTCTAGGCAAATCCATGAAGAAGTGGGTGGAATCCATTGCAAAGATTATCAGGAGGAAAAAACAAGCTCATGCAAACGGCATTAGCCACAATATCACGTTTGAGAGCCCCCCGCCCGCAATTGAGTGGCATATCAGCCGCCAGTTTGAAATGTTTGACCTGATGACACTGCACCCCATAGAGATTGCGCGGCAGCTGACTCTCTTGGAATCTGATCTCTACCGGTAAGCTGCTGTTTCCTTGGGCTGCATCACACTGTGTGAAATCCAGAGTGCTTCTCCCTTGCAAGAAGCTTTTTGCAAACTAATCTTGAATGACCTGCAGCCACACTGAACTGAGCTTGTTAGGGGGAAGGGGCTTAATGGTAGAGCACGCGTCTTGTGTGCCTGAAGCCCTAGAGCAGAGGTGGGTAAAGTGTCCTGTAAGATGCTTGCAGCCCTCCAGGGCTCAAAGTGATTTTTTTTGTTTTTGTTTTAATCAGACATATATACATAGGGGTGTGTGTGTGTGTGTGTGTGTGTGTGTGTATATTTCCAAATGTGGTGGAAATGCTCTTCATATCCTCTATAGAACACACGCACACACACACACACACACACACACACACACACACATATATGTATGTTCTATGGAGGATGTGAAGAGGATTTCCACCACATTTGGAGGCCCATTGGGTATCCTGGGCATCAAAAAAACATTTTGTGAAATTTTACAAAAACTCCAAAATTCCATTTTGGCAGGGAGATACTGGACTGATTTAGGGTCTAGAGAAGTCTTTTTTTGAAACAGGAACTGACTTCTGCTCACTTCTTGTTCTTTAAAAAAAAAAAAAGGACCTTTCCTGGGCCTAAAATGGTCTAGAAAGGCCCTCCATAAATGGTAAGAATACCACTTAGAGAGCATTTGGGAGCAAAAAGACTTTTTGATTTTTTAAAAAGATTTGATTGATTGAAGGTAGGCATGGTGCAGGTTATGGCCCTCCAAGATATCCTAGGGGAGCAGTGTGGCCCCCTAGCCTTCTGCAGTTGCCCACCCCAACCTAGAGTTAAACCTCTGATCACTCAAATCCACAGATTTTTAAAATGTGCCAGGTAGATGGAGGCCATTTCCGCACTAGACAGTTATAGTGCTATTATTCCACTTTCAACATTCTGTGGAATCCTGGGGTTTGCAGTTTAGGCTCAATGGTCCCTCCCTAAACTGCAGACCCCAGGATTCCATAGGATGTTGAAAGTGGAATCATAGCACTATAACTGTCTAGTGCAGAAATGGCCAGAGTGAGAGAGATTTCCACCCCAAATCTTAGGAGAACAGCTTCTAGCCAGAGTGGGCAGCCTTCCCCTTCTTCCTGGGTGTCCTCCAGATATTTTCTGAGCTCCCATCACCCTTGATTGTTGGCCATTCTGGCTTGGATGGGTGGAATTTGCATCTAACAGGCATCAGGTTGGGGAATGAGATTAAACTGTTCATGATGGATTCATAGGTCTGATTCAGTTGAAGGTTGACATTTTGCCTCTGCCTAGCTAACCTCATCTCCCATAAATTGTGGGAATAACTTATTTATTTATATATTTTAGTGTTCATGTATGAATTTGTCAAATAAGAAACAGTGACTTCATCATTCTAAAGTTCTTCTTCGTGGTCTCTGTGCCTCACACACTAGGAGTTTTCACGCATGCGCGGTAACGTTCAGAAGATTCTAGAGCTTAGCAGCTTGGCGGGAACCCCTCCCCCATGCCCGTACTGAGCATGCTCAGCCCGCCAAGCCAACGGTCTCTCCTCAGTTCTTTCTCGTCCGCCCTAGCGAATGGAAGGTTCTTCCTGAGCAGCACTATTTGGCTTGTTCTTCGGACTGTTTTTTATTGATATTTGACTCGGAATTTGGTTTTTTGACTCTGGCTTTTGGTATTTGGATTTTGGATTTGGTATTTCAGACTTTCAAACCCCTCCTTCGATCTTCTTCTTTGACCCCCGATCTTCTCCGCCGCTTCTGTGGGTTTTTTCTCTCTCTTGGATTTCTTCCCGTCTCCTTTGACTTTCTATGTCTGCACTGTTTAAATTTTGCTTCACCTGTGGTCGCAAGGTCGCTCTGTCGGATGGACACAGTGAGTGTCTCTTCTGTCTCGGGGAGGCTCACAACCTGAAGGCCTGCTCCATTTGTCGCGACTTCACTGCCCAGACCCTGCAGAATCGTTCATCCCGCCTAAAATCCCACTGTTGGAAAGAGTCTCTACGGGCACGGGATCAAGCGACCGGAGAGTCCGTCATGTCTTGACCTTCTTCATCGAGCCGACCGGCAACCACACCCCCGTTGGTACTGGCGGCTGCCGTACCGACGACATCGACGGTACCGGGATCGGTACCGCCGTCTCGGCCTCCGATATCGGCCTTGCCGCGGATCCCGAAGAAATCCTCGGACGCGTCAACCTCTAAGGAGGCTCCTGCAGGCTCGCAGGCAGCCGAGTCCACCAGGCCGCTTACTGCTGCCCAACGCCAAGCGACCCCCTCCGCATGTGTCCAAAGAGAGGGAGAAGAAGAAAAAGAAGAAGGAGAAGCGGGGTTCGCCCTCTAAGAAGACCTGTCCTACGACACCTCCGACCCAACAGCCTGGGGATCTGGGCGAGGAGTTGGAACCACCAGAGATCCTAGAGGTCTCTGACGAAGACCAGACCGCTGGCTCGGCTGTGCCTTCGGGCCTGCCTGTGCTTGCTGCTGCGGTATCTCCGCCCGGTCACCCAGAAGGGATGGACCACCCGGAGAATATCCCGACCTCACCTTGGGCCTCGCCCCGTTATCGGGCAACTTCTGGGAGAAGTGAGTTGCGCTCCCCAGAACATTGAGTGAGACATCGATCCCCGCGCTGGCAGGAGGCCTGCCAGGAGCGGACCTTGTCTCGGCCCCCATTTGACTCGCCATACTCGTCTGCTTCATACGTAGCAAGATACGGCCGTGAGCACATCTGACGGGAAGAATCAGTTTCGTACTGGTCCTATTCTCCTGCGTATAGAGACCGGTACCACCCTAACGTGAGATACTGGTTGCCCTACTGACGATCACGCTCTCCGTCTCGGGCCAGGTACCACCCGCGATATCAGCGCTCACCATCTCGCTCGCTCTCAAGGTCCCCGCGTTACGAGGTCCCGAGAGCGCTCACTGCGATACCAGGCTGTGTCTCCGCCCCCTAGGGTTACCGCGACCGTGTCTCGTCCAGTCCCGGAGCCTCGACCTCCGCTGTGACCGCTACCCAGGCGATTCAGTGCCCGCTGCCCGTGGTTGTGCTGATTCCCATGACCACAGCATCTCAGCTGCTGGTCGCTCCGCAGGTACCGGCCACGGTACCGACAACGACGACTGCGCCGACGGTCACTTTGGCGTTGCCACTGCAGCAACCATCGACAGAGAGGTCTCCATCCAAGTCCTCTCAGACTTACGAGACGGACTCAGAGTCTGACGAGTCAACGCCTGCATTGCATGAATCTCCACGCTTGGCTTTTGGGGACCCCACACCGGAGTTGGCACCGGAAGACGTCAAACAGTTTTCCGATCTCCTCCTCCGGATGGCGGCGGCACTTGGATTGAAGGTTGCGGACCCAGCTCCAGTTGTGCAAGATCCAGTGTTCCAGTATGTGGACACCCATCCTCCGTCCACAGCACCGCTACCGTTCTTGCCTACTTTAATGGAAGCCCTCAAACATCCTTGGGCTCAGCTGGCGTCAGCCCAACCAATCCCACACCGGTTGAAACACCTTTACTGCACACAGAAGGAGGAGGCCGAATTTCTGTTTACGTATCCGGTACCGAACTCCATCGTTGTGGAGTCCTCCCAGACCAAGGGTGGCAGGAGGGCGCACATCACCCTGCTGGATCGAGAAGGCCGCTGTCTGGATACCTTCAGCAGGAGATTCTATTCTGCCTCGTCTCTCATTGCCAGGGTATCCAACACCCAAGCTTGCCTCACCGCCTACCAGAGGAACCTGCTGAACAGATTCTTTCCTCTCCTGGCACACCTCCCTGAGGATCATCGGGCGAGTGCTATGCAGTTCTTTCATGAATCCGTAGCACTCGCCAACCAACAGATCCTGTCATCTAGACACTCAGTGGAGGTGGCGGCTCGGGTGATGGTCGGCTCTGTCGCCCTGAGACGCTTTGCCTGGCTACAATCGGCGGGCCTACAGGAGGACACTCGAAAGCAGATAGAAGACCTCCCTTTCGATGGTCAGGAGTTGTTCAATGCCACGACCGATGAAGCGATGGACCACCTGGTGAAAGTGTGCCTGACAGCGAAAACGATGGGGATCCATCAGCCGTCTCAGCCCCGCCGTAGTTTCGGCTCTCATTCATCCTGGCGCCGGTCATCTTCATCAACCTACCAGCCTCGCTCTCCTCGTTCGGCTCCATCTCGACCATCGACGTCGTCTTCGGCTCGGAGACCTCTTCGGAGACACCATACTTCTTCTTCAAAGAAGTCTTTATCCGGGACAAAGTCCCGGTTTTGACCGCCTTTGCAGGTCGCCACCACAGCCACTCTTCAGCCTGCCTGCCGCCTTCGAAGATCAACCGAGCCTGGCCTGACATCTCGCTGAATGGCGCCACATCACTACGGACTCTTGGGTTCTCTCCATCCGTCTTGGTTACGCCGTCGAGGTTCAAAGTATGCCTCCGCGAGGCGTCTACTATTCCACCCCGACCAGCTCGGCTCTGTTGGAAGAGATCCAGTCCCTTCTGCACAAAGGGGCCATCAAAGAACTTCCGTCCTCGACCAGTACCACTGGCTTCTCCCAGTATTTCACAGTACCGAAATCGGACGGTACCCTACGGCCAATCCTGGACCCTCAGGGGTAAACGAGTACATCCACCCCAAGAGGTTCAAAATGGTCACTCTGTCTTCGATTCTGCCCTTCCTTCGGCGATGGGACTGGTTCGCCTCCATCAATCTTCGGGATGTTTATTTCCACATAACCATTCGCCCGCAGCACAGACGATACCTACGGTTCGCGGTCGACAGTACCTGCTACCAGTACAGGGTGCTACCGTTCGGACTCTCCACCACTCCCAGGGTCTTCACCAAATGCATGGCCCCTGTGATGTCGTACCTGTGGACGAAGGGCGTCATGATCTACCCTTATTTAGATAACTGGCTGTTGGTGGCATCCCGCTGGCAAAAGCTGTCCGGGAACATTCATCAGACTCTGTCTCTCCTGTTTTGCCTTGGCCTTCGGGTCAATCCAAAGAAGTTGCACCTCGAGCCGGCGAGTACTCTTGACTTCATCGGACGACCTTGGACTCGGTATCTGCCAGAGCATATCTACCCATAGAGCGTGCACGCGCTCTTCGTCGGGCTGCATCAGCCGCTCTCGATGCCCCGGCAATATCAGCGAGAAGGATTCAGCAACTTCTCGGATACATGGCCTCAACCACGTTGGTCACTTATCTGTCTCATCTCCACGCCCGCCCACTCCAACACTGGTTTGTCAGGGTTTTCGACCCATTCCTGGACGACCAGAGGCGCCTTCTGCAGATCCCTCGACAGGTGCGTCAATCCCTGTTATGGTGGCTACCCTATCGTCATCTGCTGTCAGGGATGCCGTTCCGAGAACCGACTCCTCGGCTCATGGTAACGACAGATGCCTCCCTCTTCAGATGGGGAGCACACTCGGCGATCTCAGAGTTCAGGGACGCTGGATCGACGAGGAGACCAACCTACACATGAATGCCCTCGAGCTCCTTGCCATCTGGAAAGCTCTGAGGGCTTTCCGCAACTTAGTCGTCGGTTGCACAGTGCAGATCCTGTCAGACAGCACGACCATCTGCTGTGTCAACAGGCAAGGAGGGACTCATTCAACCACCCTCGTCACCATAGCCCTTCAGCTTTGGGACTGGTGCGTGTCGCTCCGAGTTCACCCAGTCACGGTACACCTGTCGGGCCAAGAAAACACCACGGCAGACGCCCTCAGCAGGGACACCAAGTGCTACCACGAGTGGTCTCTCTCGGATGCAGCGTTCCAGATGATACGAGACCGATGGGGCGAGCCAATGATCGATCTCTTCGCCAGTAACCAGAACAGGAAGTGTCGCCGATACTACTCAAGAGCCGGCCTCGGTCGGGGCTCTCTCGGCGATGCCTTCCAGTTTGAATGGACTGACGGGCTCCTCTACGTGTTCCCGCCGTTTCCTCTCCTGGGTCGAGTGGTCGCCGAGATCCTCGCGGACCGAGCTGACGCCGTCCTCGTACCCCCATACTGGCCAAGGCAGCACTGGTTCAGGCCCCTGCTTGAGGCCGCTCGCGGCCGTCTCCTCAAGTTTCTGACATCACCATATCTCCTGTCGCACTCCAGCAGTCTCATTCTCCACCTGGACCTGCTGCTCCTGGCTCTCCACGCATGGAGGATAACGCCTTAGAGGATCCGACCATCCAGGATGTCCTCACCGCGGCCAGGAAGGAGTCGACACGCCGCAACTACCACTACAAGTGGTGGAAGTTCATCACCTTCGCGGAAGCACGTCGAGAACCGGTATCGCCCGTCGCTCTGCCCACCGTGCTCCGTTTCCTGCTCCACCTTCAGCAACAAGGGCTCGCCTTCCCGTTGTTGAAGGTCTACCTCGCTTATCAGCCACGAGGGTCCTCCTCGGCAGCTCTCTTCAGGAACGCTACCCTTAAGCAGTTTGTGAAGGGCCTGCAACACCTTTATCCACCGGTGTCGCCGCCGCTACCGCCTTGGTCGCTATCCTTGGTGCTATCGCAGTTGACGCGACCGCCCTTCGAGCCTATGGCTACTGCTGATGACAGGCTCCTGACCATCAAGTCTGCTTTCCTGGTAGCTCTCACCTCAGCCAGGCGAGCGAGTGAGCTGACAGCGCTGCGATCCGACGAGGCCTTCCTCGTCTTCCACTGAGACAAGGTAGTCCTCCGCCCTGACATTTCCTTCCTGCCCAAGGTGGTATCACACTTCCACCTTAGCCAGGACATCATCTTACCTGCTTTCTACTCGGACCCGACTACATCCCTGGAGCGCTCCCCCCACTCCCTTGATGTTTGTTGGGCCTTGGCCTTTTACACTCACCGGACTGCGCCCTTCCATCAGACGCCCCTCCTGTTCGTGTGCTACGGTGGGCGTCGAAGAGGCCACAAGGCGTCCACCCAGAGGTTCTCCAAATGGGTGGCCCAGACCATTCTGCTGGCGTGCGAACTGGCCAAGCAGCCTCCGCCAGCCTTGCTGCGTGCTCATTCCACCAGAGCCGTGGCGTCCTCCGCAGCTCTCCTTCGAGGAGTGGACCTGCAGGAACTGTGCCGTGTGCCGACCTGGTCTCAACCCTCGACCTTCGTGCGCCACTACAGGCTGGACTGCCGGTCCCGGAGAGATGCCCCTTTCGGACGTGCGGTGCTGTCTTCCGTTCTCTGGGACCTGACCCACCGTCCGACTGGTAAGCTACAAAGTCTCCTAGTGTGTGAGGCACAGAGACCACGAAGAAGAAGAACAGATTCCTTACCTGTAACTGTGGTTCTTCGAGCGGTCATCTGTGCCCTCACACACACCCGCCCGGCCGTCCCCCCTTTCAGGTCCCTTTTTGGCGGACTCCAGAACTGAGGAGAGACCGTTGGCTTGGCGGGCTGAGCGTGCTCAGTACGGGCACGGGGGAGGGGTTCCCGCCAAGCTGCTAAGCTCTAGAATCTTCCGAATGCTACCGCGCATGCACGAAAGCTCCTAGTGTGTGAGGGCACAGGTGACCACTCGAAGAACCACAGTTACAGGTAAGCAACCTGTTTTTTTACAGGAATGTTCAATCTATACTGTAATTTAAAATATTCATTACACTGTACAACAGTTTTTGAAGCATGGTTCCACAAGATAAAAAGCAACAGGGGCCTTCTTGAATAAGTAGGTGGCAGAAATTGATAACGTGTGATCACAGTATCCCATCTCCAGGTTATCAAGTCTCATATCAGTACCATTAATGCCTAAGCTCCCTCAGCTTCCTGTGTCTCATGTGTTTTTGCACTCTCTGCTCTCTGTTCTCAGGGCTGTGCAGCCATCTGAACTTGTGGGGAGCGTGTGGACAAAAGAAGATAAAGAAATAAACTCTCCAAATCTACTGAAAATGATTCGGCATACAACGAACCTTACCCTTTGGTTTGAAAAGTAAGTTGCGGCTTTCAGTCATGCTGAACTAGATGGTGGAAATTAAATAGGTGTACAGAGATGTGAGAAATGCCGATGTGACATTTTTAAAACATGACCACCAAGCAAAAATCTAAGTGAATCTCTCTCTTTGTCCTCCCTCTTTGTCTTTTTCTCTTCCTTGCGAATTAGGTGCATAGTGGAAACGGAAAACTTTGAAGAGCGAGTGGCTGTTTTAAGTAGGATAATAGAAATCTTGCAGGTTTTCCAAGACTTGAATAATTTTAATGGTGTGCTGGAGATAGTCAGTGCAATGAATTCTGTCTCCGTGTACAGATTAGATCACACATTTGAGGTAAGTTTTGGTGGCTTTGTTAGTGCTGGAAATGTAACTTTAATAATACAGTTGTCAACATTTCATGACTGTTGAAATTCAGCACGGCAGCACAATTGTATGTGGGGAGTGAGAGCTGTAATTCCTTTGATTTTAAAAAATGAAGTTATTTTTCCAGAGGCAGGTAAAGAAATTGAAGTACTGGATAACTTTACTAAATGTGTCATCAGATTTGTATTTGTTTTGTTAGCTAGAACAAACTTTGGTAGTTTACTCAAATGTAAAATAAGGCAGCAGCTTAAAATCAAAAGAATTTCTTTCATGGTTCCATCTTTCTCTGTGTTCTACCAAAGTGAACCCCCATTAATAGAACTTGTTTTGGCAGTAATTCTCTATTATGAACTTCATTATTGTATTTCTATGTGGAATTCATAATACATATTTGTCATGTGTTGTATTCTCATATCTAGGAAAATATATGTGGCAGACTCTGGATTTAGTTTGCTAATTTAAGTGAGGGGATAAATGGAAGTAATACGTAGTGGATATATAGGTAGATATAGATATAGATATAGACATAGGTACATGTATGCCTGTAAGGCATTTCTGAAGTCAAAACAGATAACCTGTGGATTCTGAAAGTCTAAGCGAGAAAACAGAATGTCCAGTTTTATGAAGACTTCACAGTTATTCTGACCACTGTGGAATATTCCACAGACATTGTCAGCAAATTGTTAAAATGTGTGCCTTTTTGTTTTTCTTCATTAAATCAGGCACTGCAGGAGAGAAAAAAGAAAATTTTGGATGAAGCAGTAGAATTAAGTCAAGATCACTTTAAAAAATACCTTGCTAAGCTCAAATCAATCAACCCACCCTGTGTGCCTTTCTTTGGTAAGTTACACTGCAGAGGCTTATTGATACACAGCTTTGAAACTGTAAAAGAGTGATAAAGTTGTGTTTTCATTTATTGAGGCTTTTTGTATACTTTTTGAAATGAGGCTTCTGTGCTGAAGACTTTTTTAAGAGGAAAACAAGCCAGGTACACTTTTCATAAGGAAGCAAAAACATTTTGAACCTTCTAGAACCTGCTTAAAAGTTTCTTCCAAGATATGTGCAGGGATGACTCGTCTTTCACTAACTGCCACTTTTCTTATGATTTCCTTCCTTTGTTGGGCAAAGCCCCGCATCTGTGATCTTTAACATATTTGTAATAGCTGGTAAGGCAGGCTTATCTGCTTTCTCTCTTTCTTTCCTTTCTTTCCTTTCTGTCTTGTTTTTGGTACATGCTCAATAAGTTATTCTGGAGGTACCTGGGTTTACCTTGCCTTTTGGATGCAGGCACACAGTGCTACAGCAGAGTCAGCTAAAGCACAATTCCACTCTTCCGTAGTTCAACCCTTTTTTATTGCATTGTTAACTGAGGACACGGTGCTGTAACCCAGTACTGAAGGTATTTCTCCAGCCTTCCTTCATTTTCTTCGTAATGCTGATGCTGCTAAAAAAATTTCCAGCTGGACAGGAGGCAAGGAAGAAAGGGAGCTGGGTGGACCTAAAAAGATTGTAAAAAGGAGTGTAGCTGTCGTAGGCATTGTTAACTGACACTTTAACAATTCAGGATTGACATTTAAAGGAAAGGGCATTAATTTTTTTTTCATTGTAATGTTAGTCAGTGGTTCTTAACCTTTTCTTTACTATGGACTTCCTTTTAATATCTTTTGTTGCCATGGGCCACCAAGACTCAATTCAAGGCAGCTTCTGGCTGCATATGGTAGCAAGAAATGTCACGTACTTTTGCTCAGCCACCCAGTGTTCTTCCCTTGCTTGTTCTCACCAAGTGCAGAAGTAGCAAGCACTGAGTACATTTTTTGCTGCCGGACAATTTAATAACTTTTGAACAATTTGAGATATTTTAATGAAACTTTGTACAAATGCTTTCTGAAATAAGCAAAAGACTCCTGCTCTTTAGGACCAAAGCATGGCCTGTCTTTCTAACTATAAAAACTCATGACATTTCTTCAAGCCTTTGCAGACCCTCTGTGAGGACATTGTGCCCCCCAGGGGTCCACAGATCCCAGGTTGAGAATCTCTGATGTTAGTGATAATGATAATGGTAATGATGAGATGCCTTGAATATGAGCAGTCTAAAATCCCTTTTCTCCCTCTCTCCAACTAGGAATATACTTAACAAATATTCTGAAGACAGAAGAAGGTAATCCTGACTTCCTTAAAAGACAAGGGAAAGGATTAATCAACTTCAGTAAGCGACGGAAAGTAGCTGAAATCACGGGAGAAATCCAGCAATATCAGAACCAGCCTTACTGTTTACGGGTCGAACCAGAGATACGGGTAACTGGAGAGTGCTTTTGTTTTTTGCTGCTGATGAAAAAGAAAGCAAATGTTCTGGGTGTTCTGCTGAGGCCAGTGAGGAAGCAAAAACTGGAGAGTACCCAATAAAATCCTCAGAAGGAATTGGAGATACATCTTAAGGTGCTCAACAGTTGAGTGCTTTATTGCTAAAAACCCTAAAACATTTTGGCCTGTATATGTTTTCCCTTTTTTTTTTTTTGGGGGGGGGGCATATAAAATTACAAAAAGAAACAACACATTAAATAATAAAACATCATAAAATGATAATTTTACGATGTGAGAAATGATTGTTACATTTGTACATTGCCTTATCCTGTACGTGCCTATTTGAAATTTAACTTCGGAAGTCTCTGGAGCTGAAAAACACACCATTTACTGGACAAAAAGGAGAAATGTGTGAGCTAAGGCTTTTTTTATGTGAGCAGATGGTCAAGAAAAAAATAGAGAGTTTGTTATATAACATTCAAAGATACTTCATTGAAACCAGGCTCGAGGAAAATTCAGAGACAATTTATAAGAGTGGGAACAGGTCTCTCAGGACCAAAGATTTTAATTTTAAAATCCACTTTACCTCTTTTCTTGTCAGAATTCTCTTATCAATAGTACTCGCCCTTTCTGTAGCCTGAAATCTAAGGTTGCAGGATCAAGAAATGACTCGCTAGAGGAGCCCCTGTTCTATTGTTACGGAGAGGGCTGGTTGTTTTCCCCACTTGAATCGTCAGCTTGCTTGCATGGAATGGTGTGGATTACACCACTTTACTTGCAGTATCATCCAGTTTGCCACAGAGCTTTGCAGTCAGATCAAAGGCTTGCAGGGAAACTGACCGTCTGTGCAGAGCTTTCTGTGTACTAGATTATAAGGTGGAGGGGGAAAGTCAGGCCGTTTAGCTTTCCTCTCTTACTGCCTGTATGCATTTTTCCCCTCACTGGCCCCAAAGAATCACGTATAATCCCTATGTCGTCAATAATACGTGAGCAACTTAGACAAACAGCCTTTATAAAACTGAAACTCTTCACATCTCAGATGGTTTTGTGCATGCCCTTGTTGATTAGAACTTTCTGAAGTTCTCAAGAGGTAGTTCTGTTCACTGAGGCATCCCATTTGGCAAAAGGGGTGGGTGGTGGTTCATCCATTGGCTTGACAGGCTATTTTCGTCTTTTTCAGAGGTTTTTTGAAAATTTGAACCCCATGGGAAACATCCCAGAAAAAGAGTTCACAGACTACTTGTTCAACAAATCGCAGGAGATTGAGCCTCGGAATTGTAAGCAGCCATCAAGATATGTAAGTCTTTCATGTGTTTGAAAATATTTGTAGGCCACCCTTAAAAGATGGAACCTTTCTAAGGAGAATTATATGGTTTTGCTTCATTGAAGTGTTATGTATTTCACTAACTAAAAATAACTAAGTAAAAAAATTAACTAAAAATAAAAAGAGAGAAAGAAGCAAAAAAAAATGGGGCTAAGTAAAGATACTTTTGAGATCTCATGGTTTGACCTCTGGGCTATGACCCTGGAGATCAGGGTTCGATTCCCCGCTCAGCCATGGAAACTCACTGGGTGACTCTGGGCACGTCGCACACTCTCAGCCCCAGAAAACTCCACAACAGGTTCATCTTGGGGTCACCATAAGTCAGCAACAGCTTGAAGGAACACGGCAACAGCAAGAATACTTTTAAGTGCTTGCCTGAATTCAGGGGTGGCCATATCTGTGCCATTGGTTTGATTTCTTTGTAAAATAGCATTTTATTATTAAATTAAATACTCTTTGTACATTACAAGCAGTTTGCATAGTGGTTTAGCATAATTAAATGTATCTGGCACTGATTTGTTTCTTTGTATATATAACCAAGGCAAAATAGCTTTAAAAAAACCTACTAAGAAAAGAAGAAAAAGCAAGTTTCTATCTTTCTATCTCCCCACTCCCCTCTCTCATACTAGCCCAGGAAAACAACCTACTCTTTGAAATCTCCGGGAATAAGGCCCAATGTGGGCAGGCATGGCTCCACATCTGGCACTCTGAGGGGCCATCCAACGCCTCTGGAAAAGGAGCCCTATAAGATTAGTTTTAGCAGAATTACTGAAGCAGAACAGGAATCCGCAGCTTCAGCACCGACCTCACCTATTGTACCATCCACTCCACCGGTGTCTGCATCTTCAGATGTCAGTGTGTTCCTCGACATTGATCTCAACAGCTCTTACGGTGCGTGTTGTGAGTAGCTTTTAGTTAATTAGCTACACTGATAAATGGAACATCTTGTGTAGAGGGTGAGGGAGTAGGTAGGACAAACTCCAGTTTTTACTGATGGGTTTTATTGAGCTCATTTTCTTCAGCAGCAAAGCGTTAGATATCCATATGGCAGTAACTCCAAGCCCACTTGCCTGTTGTTCTTTTTCTCGTTTCCTGTATAATATTCCATATTGGATCAAAAAAAAATATAGCCTGGGTCACAGGATACAAAGTCCTTCCCATAACCCAAAACATGGGTGACTCTGAGGTCCACCTGTAATGCCAGTGCCTCTGTGAAACAGTGGGAAATATTAGCTCAAAAAGAGAGGCCTGAAAGTGGGGTGGTAATTTAATGAAAGCTGTGTATATCAGTACTAGTGCAGGAATACCAGCTGGAGATTCAAAGAATATCTTTTAAAATGCTTTATTGGGGGAATTAATAATCACACACACAAGAGCCAAGTAGTCCCGCAATTACACAAGGCTAGCAGGAGGAAAGGTTGGATAGGGAAAGTTTTAGGGTGAAATGGGCAATATTTACGTATTCAGCAGAATATAAATGAAGCGATGTGGCTTAGACTAGGAGTCCAAGGACAGTACACAAATGGGATTCGGAGTAGCGGAGTGACAACGACAACCAGTTGGCTACTTCAGAGCCAGGGCTTAAATACCCTTTTTCTGCCTTGAAGGTGAAGGTGTTAATGGCTCTCCAGCAGACCAAACGGTGTTGTCTGGAACAGACTAATGGTGTTAGCATTAAGTAACAAAGGACTGGTAGGAATTGTGGTAGCTCTGATTGCTGGACAGGAAAGGGGATAAAGGAGGACCTTGCCAGGAAGTGGGAAGAAGTTTGAGGATAATTAGTTTAGTTTCAGGCTCTATTGTTTCTGGAGGTTGAGTCGTTGACAGACATTCCTAAGTCCGTTATTGCTGGGAGTTCCCTGATGATTTCCTGACTATGACTCGGCCGTGCCTTGAGGTCCCACCTGACCTAGTTGTTGTATGCGTTCGGCCAGTCTTCCTCTAGCCAGCATGTCCATACAGCCATAGCAATGTATAATCTGTATTTTCTGCCAATTAATATTTGCTAATTAAACCATATCAAAACATGGGGGCGTATGGCCTGGTAACAGAAGATGTATATCTTTGGAAGAATCTTTGGAAGAGAACTTGAAACTACCAGCAAGGCAAAAGATGGAGGAAGTGATCATTTAAGTATCCATGATGGTCCTTTGTGTGTTCCAATGACAGATAGGTGTCCCTTCTGTAACAGGCACTATATTAATTACCAGTGAAGTATATGTGTTTGCATAAATTAAGTGAAATTAAGTCAAGGCTAATGATTATGTGGTAGGTACAATTACTCTCTGGTCCATGTAAATGATATCTTTTCCACTTTCTCTACAGGTAGCAACAACAGCATCTTTGCTCCGGTCCTTCTGCCACAGTCGAGTGAGTATGCTGGCTACCTCTGCAAAATTCCACGAGTTTTTTGTGTAATAGTCAGGATGTACAGTTGGCCCTCCACATTCACAAAAGTGGAAAAAGTACAAATATCAAAATGTGTGGAAAGGGGGCTGAGGCATGGTGGGGAGAATGGGAAACTCACAAATAATCAAATCCATGAAGGTTAAACTGCAAACGTGGAGGGTCAGATGTACACAGTTTAAGAGATCATTCTGCTCCTGTGTGTGGAGTGAGAGAGCTACATCCCCATCACAAGAATCAGCCATATTGTTTACGTCTGTGGTGGATAGTCTTCTCCTTTGAGAAAAGAATATAAACTCAAAGAGAGTATAGCTCTATTTCCTCAAGTTTTGCTTAAGTGGATTTTTTCCCGAACAAAGTTCTTACTTTGTGTGGACTTGAGTGAAAGAGAATTTTGTGTGTGCTGAGTTGTCTTCTAAAAAGACGGACAAAATCTTAGAAGCATGCAGATGGAAAAGACTGAAGAGGTCACCAGCTTCAAGGTAGCCAATGTAGCAATCCCTGAGAGGTGTTTAAAAAGCTCTAGTGAAGGAGAGCCTGGCACCTTTTGAGCAAATCAAAAACACCTCTTAACACCCAAGAAGTCCTTCCAGATGTTCTTGCAATCTTGAAATCTTCTTTCTTCCAATATGAACCCACTCATTCAGATCCTGTTCCTGTGGAGCAGCAGAAAACAAGCTTGCTTCATTTTCTGCAAGATGTCCCTTCAGATATTCGACAGCTGTATTCCCCCATTAGAAATGCTGAAATGGTGCATTTTTTTTCTGTTTAGAGTTGTTGGGAGGAGAAATACTCTCAATAATAACGAGCGGCAGTACTAAAACAAGCTCCCTCTTTCTTTCTCCCCCCTCTTCTGTTCTGCAGAAACATTCTTCAGTTCATGCGGGAGTTTGCATAAATTGAGTGAAGAGCCTCTGGTTCCTCCACCTCTGCCTCCTCGCAAGAAGCTGGATCAGGATTCTTCCAACTCAAAGGTAGGCCTTCTGCTTGAGAGAATCTTCCTGGGAGAATCACTTATAGGCGATGAATAGAACAGGGATCTCAGGAAGACTTGAGATTTGATGTCTTCTTCTTTGCCTGTCAGCTTCACCTTGGTCTTATTTATTTATTTATTTATTATATTTGTATTACACATTTTCTCCAGTGGATGGCAGGAGAACATTTGGTTTAACGGAGGATTAAGAGGTCTTTAAACTAAGTTCTGCTGGGGAGGGAGACAATATTATTCAGGGCAAGGGCTCGGCGAGTGCAGGGCGAAAAGGCCCAAATGATATTGGCCAAGTAGTACAAGCGTCCAATGGTGGGAGGAGTAGAAACTATAGTACAGGACTTGCAGGAAGGGCCCAGGGATTTAGGTGTCTCTACACTAACGCGCAGAGTATGGGAAACAAGCAAGATGAACTTGAACTCCTAGTACAAGAAAATAAATACGATTTGATAGGCATCACTGAGACCCGGTGGGATGAGTCTCAGGATTGGAATGTAGGAATAGAGGGGTATAGCCTATTTTGTAGGAATAGACCAAACAAGAAAGGAGGAGGAGTAACCTTGTATGTCAAGGATGTTTTCACCTATGAAGAGATCCAGGACTTAAACCCAGAAAGCCAGGTCGAGAGCATCTGGGTAAGAATTAAGGGAGCGAGAAACAATAGGGATATTCTGGTGGGGGTTTACTACAGACCTCCAACCCAGACTGAGGACCTTGATGACGCCTCCCTCAACCAAATGACCGCGCATTTGAAAAGGAGAGATACAGTAACAATGGGAGATTTCAATTACCCAGATATATGTTGGCAGTCAAACTCTGCCAAGACAGCAAGGTCCAGCAAGTTTCTTGCTTGTCTTGCAGACAATTTCATGGTCCAGAAGGTGGAAGAGGCCACAAGGGGATCAAATATTCTAGATCTGATCCTGACCAATAGGGATGATGTTGTTAATGAGGTAGAAGTGGTTGGGTCTTTAGGGGGGAGTGACCATGCCCTACTGGAATTTGGCATTCGGTGGGAAGGAGAAGATAAGTGTAGCCGGACACTCGTCTTAGATTTTAAAAAAGCGGACTTCTGTAAACTTAAGGAGCTGCTGGCTGAAATTCCGTGGTCGAGAATAGTGAAAGAGAAAGGAGTTCAGGAGGCATGGGAGTTCCTTAAAAGGGAGATACTGAAGGCACAGTCTAAAACTGTGCCATTAAGGAGGAAAAATGGAAAGCATCTGAAGAAACCAGAATGGTTGACTAAAGAACTCTCAGCTGAGCTAAGTGTTAAGAGAAACATGGACAGGAAACGGAAGAGGGGCGAAACCACCAAAGAAGAATTTAAGCAAGTAGCCAGGAGCTGTAGGGAGGAGGTCAGAAAGGCTAAAGCACAGAACGAACTTAGGCTGGCCAGAGACATTAAAAACAATAAAAAGGCCTTTTTTAAATATGTCCTCAGCAAAAGGAAAAAGAAAGAGGCGATAGGGTCGCTGCGCAGAGAAGATGGCGAATTACTAACAGGGGGAAGAGAAAAGGCAGAATTACTTAACACCTTCTTTGCCTCAGTTTTTTCCCAGAAGGATACAAGCACTCAACCTGGTGGTTGGGGAGCAGGTGAGGAAGCAGGGGAAATGCGGCACATAATAGGTGGAGAGGTGGTACAGGAATACCTGGCCACACTAGATGAATTGAAGTCTCCAGGGCCAGATGAATTGCATCCTAGGATATTAAAAGAACTGGCAGAGGTCATTTCGGAACCGCTTGCTATAATCTTTGAGAAATCTTGGAGGACAGGAGAAGTTCCAGCAGACTGGAAGAGGGCAAATGTTGTCCCCATCTTCAAGAAGGGAAAAAAAGAGGACCCAAATAATTATCGCCCAGTCAGCCTGACGTCAGTACCCGGAAAGATCCTGGAGCAGATCATTAAGCAGTCAGTTTCTAATCACTTAGAAAGCAACGCGGTAATCACAAGAAGTCAGCATGGATTTCTCAAAAATAAGTCATGCCAGACTAATCTTATCTCTTTTTATGATAGAGTTACTAGCTTGATAGATGAAGGGAATGCTGTGGCTGTAGCATATCTTGATTTCAGTAAGGCCTTTGACAAAGTTCCCCATGACATTCTTGCAAAGAAGCTAGTAAAATGTGGGCTGGACAGAGCTACTGTCAGGTGGATCTGTAACTGGTTGACTGACCGTTCCCAAAGGGTGCTCACCAATGGCTGCTTTTCATCCTGGAGAGAAGTGGCTAGTGGGGTGCCACAGGGTTCTGTCCTGGGCCCAGTGCTGTTCAGTATTTTCATCAATGACTTGGATGAAGGAATAGAGGGCATGCTCATCAAATTTGCAGATGACACCAAACTGGGAGGGGTTGCTAATACGCCAGAGGACAGGATCAAAATTCAAAATGACCTGGTCAAATTGGAGAGCTGGGCCAAAGCTAACAAAATGAAATTCAACAGAGAGAAGTGTAAGGTCCTACACTTAGGTAGAAAAAATGGAATGCAGAAATACAGGATGGGGGACACTTGGCTGGATGGCAGTACGTGTGAAAGGGATCTAGGAGTCTTAATAGACCACAAGCTGAACGTGAGTCAGCAGTGTGATGCGGCAGCCAAGAAAGCCAATGCAATTCTCGGCAGCATCAATAGGAGGGAGTGTGGCGTCTAGATCGAGGGAGGTACTGGTACCACTCTACTCTGCTTTGGTTAGACCTCATCTTGAATACTGTGTCCAGTTCTGGGCACCCCAATTCAAGAAGGACATGGTCAAGCTGGAGCAGGTCCAGAGGAGGGCAGCCAAAATGGTGAAGGGCCTGGAAGCCATGCCCTATGAGGATAGACTTAGAGAGCTTGGTATGTTCAGTCTGCAGAAGAGAAGGTTAAGAGGGGACATGATAGCTATCTTTAAATATTTGAAGGGATGCCATGTAGAGGAGGGAGAGTGCGTGTTTTCTGCCGCTCCAGAGACCAGGACATGGAGCAATGGATTCAAGCTGCAGGAAAGGAGATTCCACCTGAACCTCGGGAAGAACTTCCTGACAGTCAGGGCTGTCCGGCAGTGGAATAGGCTGCCTCGGAGTGTGGTGGAGTCTCCTCCTTCTTTGGAGGTTTTTAAGCAGAGGCTGGAGGGCCATCTGTCGGGAGTGCTTTGAGGGTATTCCTGCATCGTAAGGGGTTGGACTGGATGGCCCGTGTGGTCTCTTCCAACTCTACATTTCTATGATTCTATGATTCTAGGGGGTGTGCATGGGTCTCCTCCTCCCCACTTTAAGCCTCACAACAGCCCTATGAGGTTGGTTAGGCTGGGAGACAGTGACTTGGTTCAGGATCACCCTGTTCCCTGGCCAGGTGAGACCTCAATCCTGTCCTCTTTCTTTCTCATTGCTTTTATGCCCTGTGCCAACCTCTCCTGTACAGCCTTCCTAACAGCAGGGCTTGCTGGGGCAATAGCGGATTTTGAAAATGTCCCTCTTTGGGGTTATTTTTCTCTCATTCTGCTGGAACTTTTAAGCCCATGGAGCTAGATTAGGTGGTCTCTGTTGCTATATAAGAGGAATTGTCATTCAAGTTCAGAATAGACTGAAGCAAAGTATGACATTTGGCTCTGAATCCTCTTGCTAGTCCCAGCTAGAGTAGACCCACTGAGTCAGTGCAGTTTACATAAATGTTAAGTCATTCAGATATTGATTCTGTGGGTCTAACTCTGTTTGGAGGCAACCAGTAGGATTCAGGCTTGGATAAGAGTATTGAGAATATCTGCTTTCTCTTTGACAAGCAGTTTATATTCCCTCTCTGTTTCAGGGCGGATCCAAATCCGAAGACGACCCTCCCGCCGTTCCCCCCCGGCAGCCGCCTCCTCCGAAGATACAGCCCCGCGTGCCAGCTTACACCGGTCCTCTTGACCAGCCTCTGCAAAGCCCTCCCCTGCTGCCCCCAAGGGACCCTCTTCCTGACACTCCGCCCCCGGTCCCCCTGCGTCCTCCAGAGCACTTTGTGAATTGTTCCTTCCATCTCCAGCAGCCGCCTTTGGGACGCTTTCACAGATATCCCGACCAGCTCCGGGAAGCCAGCACGTGCCCGAGCTCCCCCAACACTCCTCCGAGCACCCCGTCGCCTCGAATACTGCGGCGCTGGTGTGGGCTGAGCCCAAATCCCAACGACCACGAACCTCCGCCCCCGGTCCCGCCGCGCCATAATTCCAGCCCTCAGCTACCAAAACTGCCACCAAAGACTTACAAGCGAGAGTTCTCCCACCCTCCTTTGCACAGACACTCTTTGCTAGAGAATGCGGAAACACCTCAATGACCATCGCTCGTCACAGTAGTCATTGACACTGGAATAGTAGCTGTATAGAGTTCCCGTTTTCTTTTTCTTTCTTTCTTTTTTTAATTTATTCCATTAAGGCGGCGTGTTTGAGTACTTTGGCAAGTGACGCTTGAGCCAGCGTGCTGCTGATCCGGTATGGCTCTCCAGCCTCGGGACAGCAAGAACGACTCCTCTGCCCCCCCCCCCCCAGCTTTCCTGGCCCTTTTCTTCACTGCGACCACGCTTATGTCGGGAGATCATCATCAGTGCTGCCTTTTCCGAGTTCTCCTCAGTGCCGACAGTTTTGCCAGCACCAAGAATACGGACTTTTGCACTGTAGACAACACACTACACTAATTTAAAACTGACATCCCGTTCACTGCACTGAGCCAAAAACAAAATGGTTGCTAGTGTTTTTGTTTTGTTCTTTCAACTTCCAGACTGGAGCACAAGCGGCCTTTTTTATGTATGTATTTCTTAGAAACATAAAATCCAGCTGGAAGGGCTCCCCTCCAGCAAGCATTCAGCAGTTTGGAAGGGTAAGCCAAGGGCCATTTAGTCCAACCCCCTGCCATTTTTTTTTAATCATTTCAGTAGGCTTGTCTGGGGGGACCTCCTAGTGGTTTGTATCTGCTGGTGGCATTCCCACCTAATCATGAAGAAGTATATCATGTTTCTGATTTTTTTTTTTTTTAAACACCTTTGGCTGCTTGCCTTTCAGGAAAAAAAAAGTTTTATCAATGGCCATTTCTGCTGATTTCTGAAAAATTAGTAAATACTGTGTCTTAATTTCATTGATTTTGCTGCTGAAGAGAAGAAAGGACAAGTGGCTGAAGAAAAGCAGAGTGCACTGCAAGTCTTTGGGTTATGTGAGAGAAAAATGGAAGAGAAACCTGCCTCACTCAGTTATCCAAAAAGTATTTAGCATGTGTCAAGTTCAGTTGTGCCTTTTTTCATTTGGGCAAGTTAGAGGTGTCTTAAGCTAAAAAGTTGCCTGCTGTTATGATGAACAAAGCTATTATGCCCTACGATGTACAGTTGTTTATATTGTATATTTACAGATTAATAACCTGTATACATTTCTGTGGCTCTAGGCCTATTCTGCAGTCTCTTACTCATGTGCGCTGTACACTGTTGTAAACATTTTCCTGTATCTTGGGTGGAAAATGTTGCCTTCAGGACTTTTAAAAACAAGGAAATCATGTTGATTCTCACTTCAGTTTCATCGTGGTGTTCTTTCTGGAAATTTGGTATTCAGCTCAGCAAATTCCAGAGAACTTTATTTGGACTTTTTGAAACATTAAAACAAGTAAGTGAAACTCCCTTGCTGCTGGCAGAGTTCACCATTTGTCTGCAGTGGAGGAGGGTATTCTTGAAATTAGTTTGGTCCAAGTACTGTAGAATCCAAAAGCCTTTTCTTGACTGGTCCATGGCCTTTTACTGTGCTTTTACTATCAGAGTTCTTAACCAGATTAATAAATCAATCCAGTCTTAATTTTTAAGAAAGCTTGGTCAAAGTGCATTTTTTTCTTGCAGAAATGCCTTCTTTGCTCATTTGAACCAAAAGGGACTCGGTATGCTTTGGTTCCAGAAACAAAAAATGGAAACCAGTGCAGGCCTCTCTAAACATAGCCCCCAGATGCACTTAACTATCTGCTGCCTGATCTCTGCTGATGTAGATTGCTTCAACCTGTTTAACAGTGAGCCTTGGGCTGGTATGGAAAGCAACTGTTTAAAAAATAAGCTGCATAATTTGGGATAGGAAAAATTGATTCTGATCTGGCTTTACCTAAAAGAGAGGAAGCAGAATCATCTTATAGGTTAGACCTGCCAAAATATTTAGTGTACATCAGTTCAGAAGATGATCATGGGGATACTAAAGAGCAAAGGTTTTTAATAAAGCTTCTCTTGTAACGTTCACAGGGAGTAATTATTTGTACTTAATTGCATTCCAAGTCCTGTTAGAAGAACTAAAAGATCTAATAAGATGGTTGTGAAAGAACTCCAAAGTGCTATTTCTGTCAAATTATTATTTTCATTGGTGTACATGGGCCTTTTACAGAGTTGTATGGGCCCCGAAAGACTGATCCCTGCTCAACAATAGGGCAGAACAAAAACAGGAGGGCTGAGGAGGTGAGAAGTGGAGTTCAGCACTAAATATGCTTGCACGGAGAGCCTCTACAGTTCAATTCCTACCATCTCCCAGTTTTTTTCATTTTTTTTTTTAAAGGAGTGAGTGGTGGGAATGAGGTATTAATGTGGATGGAAGAGACTTCTGCTAGAGAACCATAATCATAGTGGAGCACACTGAGCTGGATGGTTCAGCTGAGGAGTGCTGCTTAAGAATGCAGGGCCAGGCTGTTATGTCTACTTCCAGGCCTGGTTACAACTGGAAATGAAGAGTTAACAAGGTAAAGCCAATGGTCATGAGGAAAAATCTGGCTCTGAGGGGGGTCTGGAAGGAAGGCACAAACCCACTCCACTCCATATGTACCGGGCAGCAAGGGGGAAGGTGTGGCCCTAACGTACCTTTTGCTGGGCCAGTTTGGGTGCTGTGTGTTTGCATTTTTTCCCAAAAAATTGAAGCACTAGGTATTGTCCAGTTAAGAACAATGCCTTCTCCATAGTGATCTAAGCCTGCTCCTTGGTGCACTGTACAAGTGGGTATGTGGAACTGAAAGCAACAGAGGAAACTGCACAAGAAATGGGAGAGAAGCCCAACATCCCCTCAGCGTATTTAAATATCTGCATTTGGGGAGATGCCACTCCCATGCAGAATAGCAGTACTGCACAACACTTAACAACTCAGTGATGTTGCGTGGTGTGCAGCTCCGCTTTGGCCACTGTCAGAATAAATCTCTTGCAGCGGGATTAATAATTTGACCCATATGCATATGTCACTAACAAGATGGCAGCCTGTGAGTCCCTGTTCAGGAAAGGCATTTCTGATATCTAAGCGCTAGTAACAGTATTGATACAGTATCAGTCAGGCTGGCTGGGGATGATGGGTGTTGTCTAACACAGTAGGAGGATGCCTGGTTGGGCTGATCCAACAGAATGAAAAATAACACACAAGTACACCACTTACAGGAGAGAAAATGTGCTTTTAAAGGAGAGTTGTATTCTTTCAACAGCATACACAATTGCTGGATGTACACTAGTTTTGCTCAAGATCAATAACAAGAACAGTACACTCACATTTACATTATCGGCTTTTCTTTTGTGCCAGAGAGGAGTGGCAAATAATAATACCAAAAGGGATAGTGAAAGTCATGATCTTTTCCTCGTCTATTTGTTTCCAGAAATAACCTTGTTCCAGTTCCAGTAGAGACTGCATAAAAGGACATTTCCTACTGTGCCTTTTATTTTCCTACTGTGCACAAAATTTGCCCAGCTGCACATTAGAATCATGTCTCCTTGACAGCTAATTCAACAAGTCTTTCTAGGTCTACCGATAAGCTGTTCCCTCTAAGGAAACTGCTGGTGACAGCTGAAATCAAACTTGACAATCCCGAGTCCCATAACTGTGCATCTAAGTGTTGCATCGCTTCTGAATATCTGCAGCTACCTTTAAAAAGCAGAAGCAGTGGTGAAATTAACTACATTAAGCATAAATTATTTCACCGGTGTCAAATATGTGACTGAATGAGAGCACCTCAGATTTAACAGGCAACTCGTCGGGGAAAAACACCACTCAGATTTAGGAACTATAAATCATTGACTTAAGACTAGAACAACCCTTTGCAAAGTCTTGTAATTATGAGGGACACGGCCTTTCCAACGGGCGACACTTCTCATGGGGAAATCTCATGACCCAGCCATACTGGGGGGCGAGGGGAAGAAGCAGCTTCTGGATCTACAGGCTCAATAACCCTAACGCCATGTGTAAGGCCTTAATTTAGAGGGCAATTAATATATCTCTCTTGCCTCCAGCACCAGCCTTTGAATTCCATGGCAATTCTGTAGCTGCCACTAGCTGCAGGTTTATTTTGATTTCATTGTATTCTTCTGCGATCCAGATCCAGGTGCTGTTGGGTTGCTTCGTCCAACTATTTCATACGTATGGGTGCCGTAAGAGCCAGTGTGGACTAATGGTTCGAGCGTTTCATTATGATTCTGAAGGCAAGGATCCAAATCCCTGCTCAGCCATGGACACCCACTGGCTGACTTTGGGCAAGTCACACTTTGTCACCCTTAGAGGAAGGCAAAGGCAACCCCTTCTGAACAAATCTTGCCAAAAAAAAACCCCAAACCTCTGCGATAGTGTTGCTTTAAGGTTGCCGTAAAGCACGCACAACAACACAAGTGTCGTATGTAAATTTCTTTCAAGTCAGCCTTGACCTATAATGACCCTATGAATGCTAGATCTCCAAGACCTGGTCATCCACTACCATGAGACAGTCTTGCAAATTCAGGGCAGCTGTAACATCTTTTTAATTAACCCATCTGTAATGTGCTTTTTCCTCTTTTTCTACTGCCTTCCACTCTACTGAGCATTATCATCTCTGATAAATCATGTTGCTTCGTGAGATGTCCAAAGTACAATAGTCTCCTTAGCTGCCACACAGGGACCTGCTTTTTCTTCAGGGACCCCAGCCTGCCTTGGCCAGCAGTGGCCCTTTTGGGGGTCCAGGATGGAGGGATCTGTGACCCCACGGGAGGGAGAGAATCTAGGGGGTCCCCAACGGTGGTGGGTCCCATCCTCATCTGCCAGGGTGAAAAAGGCAGGCGTAGGGCAAGGTGGGTGGGCAAAAGGCGGATGGTTGAAGTGGCCAGAGTCAAAAGCAGCAGATCTTGCCGGGGGGGGAAGCCATTCTAAAATAATGTAACTGTACATTATCTTATATAATTCCATCGGATACTGTATTGCAAAATGTTATTCAACTACAATAGCCTCATTTTCCACATTTTTGGGATTGAATTATTGATTGAAATATATATTTCTATCTATCTGTGTCCAGAATCCTGTCGGTGCCTTACAAATGTGTAAGAGGGAAGCGACTGGACATTTTTGTCTGACATGAAACAGCTGCTAAGTTTAAGGTTTAAGCAAAGTTTAAGGTTATGAAAATAGAACTGTGCATGAAGTATCACTGTTCATGAATACACACTGTGTGCAGATGCACACCGCACACCGATATGCCCTGCACATGGATATTTGATTTTACATTTAATGTCGTTAGATGCCTTGATTCAGCCATGTTACACTGCCATTCAACACAAGGATTGTGTGGCAAAATGAATCAATCAGGGATTTATGCTAGGTAACCCTGACACAGAAGATGGGCTACTGCTTCCCAAGCTATCTGATGTGAAGGAGCAGCAATCCCCCCCCCCAATATGTCAGGGACCGTCCCCCATTATTGCCCACTGAGTTCAATTGTTTATTTCCTGGAAACTCAGCGGGGACAAGTGGACCAATGGTGGTCCCTGGACCAGCAGTTGTGATTAGCACTGATCTAGGCAACATCCGTCTCATGTACCTGCCAGTTCATCTGTTAGGGTTACCCCTGAACCCTAAAAAAAAAAAAGTGGGGCCAGACTTAAAATATTAGGTCTGAATGGACTACTCTTTTTTTTTTTTATAAAAAACAAAAATGAAAAAACAAAACGGTCCCACCTAACATCACATTCGTATCATTACATAATTATTACACAATAAACAAATACTAATACACAAAATAAACAGTACGTATATATAACAACCAACACATCTTACTAACATATTCTCACAAACATAGGGTACTTCCCCCTTTCCTGAGATACAGCCTTATATCTATTATTTAACACCTCTGTATGTCTTAAAGAATAGAATCTATTATTCATTTTCCCATTCATTATTTTCAACTCTATTTACAGTTTTTGTCCATCTTACACTATTATCTATTTCAACATTTCTTTTCTTTCAAAAACTAGTAACCTATTGCATCTACATCTCTTCTCATACTTCTACCTCTCACCACATTTGTGTCTAGAACTTGTCTCATTATTACAACAATAATCACTTTTCTCCTTATCATCATGATTTGAACCCCTTAGTTAGAATACCCTTATTTTCCAAAAATTCTGTTAAGGGTTCCCACACCTTAGCAAACTTACTATTCATTTTATTATCTAATCTGTAAGTCAGTTTATCCATTTGTGCTATTTCAGTGGTTTTCTCCATCCAATCTTCCATAGTCGGGGTGTAAGTTGATTTCCAACGTTTAGCGTAAACGAGTCTGGCTGCCACAATTAAATGCCATGCTAATCTTTTAGTACAAAAATCTATTGAGCCTTCTGCACCAAAGATTCCCAGTAAAAAAAATTCTGGGACTAAATCAATTTTCCTTTTCAAAATTTTTTGCATATTTGCTCGTATGGCGTACCAGAATCTCTTTGCTCTGTCACATCCCCACCACATATCGTAAAAGGATCCCACTTGTTCTTACATTTCCAGCACCGATCGTTCACATTCTTGTTCACTTTCACTAATTTGCCGGGCGTTAGATACCAACGGTATACCATTTTCGGCACATTTTCTTGTAAAGTATAGGATCTGGTATATAACATATTAGTTTTCCAAACATTTTCCCATTCTTCTAAAAGAATATTGTGATTAAGATCTCTCGCCCATTTAGTCATATAATCTTTAACCGTCTCTAGTTTGAAGGATAACAATTTTTTATACAATCTTGAGAGTAACTTTTTATCACCTGAATGGACTACTCTGAGTAGTCAATGTGATTGCAGGCGAGCCCTGAATCAGCCTAGAAAGATCCCCAACTTTGGCCAAAGGGACTTTTCCCCCCTCAAAACCACTTCTTACGTGAGCAAAGAGACGGACCTTTTATTGTTAAAAGGAGGGGTTTTCATAGGTGACTATGATCTCACAAAGCATTCCGTGGATGTGCGAGAATCATTACTTTCTCAGGACCAAAAGTCTGATACAGGGTTGGTAAAAAAAAACACTTCTGCTTAGCCATCGACCCTGAATCGCACGCGTTCGCTCAGAAATATTGTTACAGAGAGTGCTGGGACCCCAGGCATTGACTTTGCCAATTAATGTCAGCCTAATTTTAGGTAGGACAAGGGGAGGGCAACAGGAACCGCCTTTCAAGTTGACTAGGATTCAAAACGGAGGAACTTTAGTTAGGCAAGTGCAGACGGACAGAGGCCATTTCCGCACGAGGTCGATAAGCGGGCAATGCCCTCTGCGGATTGAACTGTCCGGGGTGCTGAATCTCTCGACAGCCCTGCGGAGCAGACCGGGGAAAAGCGAGGGAAGCACTATCTGTTTTGCTTACGCTCCTTTATTGCTTGCACTGTAAGGGTTGCCCCCAACCCTGAGAACTATTAGGGTTACCCCTGAACCCTAAAAGCACGTAGGGCCAGAATATTAGGTCTGCACAGACTACCCAGTGCAAGCGCAAGTAAGCCGTGAACCCTCCTGGAAAGGTCCCCAACTTTGGCCAAAGGGACTTCCCCAAACCCTGGGGAGAACGCTGCCAAAACCACTTCTCACTTGAGCAATTGAGTAATTAATTATTAAAAAAGAGGGTTTTTAAAATAGATTTGGGCTGGCAATGATCTCATACAGCATTAGAGCACACATGCATGAATATATGCTTTCCCAGGACCAGAATTCTGGTCCATGGTTGCTAATAAAGTAACTTCTGGTTAACAATCAGCAGTGAGCCCTGGGCCACGCAGATATTCGCTCAGCATGAAGTCTGAGAAATATTGGTACAGAGAGCGCTGGGACTCCAGGCACTGACTTTGCCAATTAATGTCAGCTTAATTTAAATAGGACAAGGTAAAAGGTCTGCATAGGATAGAGGTGGAAAAGTTAGCATTTTCTTGGAAGAACAACTCTCTCCAGAACTTGGAGAAAGAATGGAAAAGAGCGTTGGATTGGGTAAGGATGTAAATGTATAAGAAATCAAAGAAGACATAATGTACCTGTTCTTCCCTCTGTAAGATGGAAATTAGGTCTGTAATGGAATGGGAATAAGCATTTTCCACTGGAAGATTTAAGCATGGAAGTGTGGAGGGGCGTGTGTTATTTTCGAGACAAACTTTTAATAAACAATTATACAAAAAAAAAAAGGTAGGACAAGGAGCTGGCAACAGGAACTGCCTTTAAAGCTGACTAGGATTCAAAATGGAGAAACTTTAGTGAAGCAAATGCAGAGAGGGAGGGAGGGAGAGTTCTTTTGGGCCATTTCCGCACTAGGCCGGCCCCTCCCGAAACTGCAAACCCCAGGATTCCATAGGAGGTCGCAAGTGGAATCATCGCGCTATAACAGCCTAGTGCGGAAAAAGAAACATAATAAAAAAGAGACACCTGGCAACCCTACTTGTGTTTTTTTTTCCCCGTGGATGAGGAATAAATACATGGAATGTCTCCGGGGACAACGACGTGAGGAGGAAGGGACGCGCCCAGGCTCTCGCGGCTGCCCCTGAGGGAAAAGATGCGAGGCGAAAGCGACAGGTCAGCGCCGCCATGACTGTCCTCTTCACTCTCTGAGGCATTTTGGCGCGTTTTCGGTGTCAACTCTCCACACTAACTAGAAGGAGGGCCGCTCCCCTCGCGATGCCGGGGGCGGCGAGGCGGGCCTCGGCGGCGGCCGCGGAGGAAGGAGGAGGCGGGAAAGGGGGCGAGGCCGCGGCGGCGGCGGCACCCGCGGCGCCCCTCAGCGCCTCCAGGCGGCCGCGGGGAGGGGAGCCGCCGGCCCGATGTCGTCGCCGCCGCCGCCGCCGTCGCCCGGGGCCGTCTTGTTCGAGCGGGAGCTGCGGCGGCGGGACGGCCGCGGGGGCCTCCTCCGGCTGGCGCAGCGCTCGGCCGGCGGGACCGGGTCGGTGGTGTGGGACGCCGCCCTGGTGCTGGCCCGCTTCCTGGAGAAGAGCGCGGCCGAGGCCGGCCCCCGCCTGAGCCTCCGCGGCCGGGCCGTCCTGGAGCTGGGCGCCGGCACCGGCCTGGTGGGCCTCATGGCCGCCTGCCTCGGGTACGTGGCGGCGCCGGCCTCGGGCCCCGGAGGGACGGACTGAGGGGGGCGGCCGTCGGCGGCCCACCACGCCGCGCCTCAGCGGCCGCCGACGCAGCCCTTCCTTCCCCGGACGGGCCCCGCGACGGCCTTCTCGGCACCCGCAGGGCCCGGGCGCTCTCGCTCGCTTTGTGCCGGGTTCGGGATTTGGGGGCGCAGACGGAGGACCCGCACTGCACGCCGTGGGGGGGGGGGAGTCCAGATAGGGACTGCGTTTCCCATCATCCCTGCCCAGTCTGTGGGGTGGCCAGTGGCACATGGAGCCCAAACAGCGCCAGGGCAAGCGTGGACGCTGCACCGCTACCGCGTCACCCCCCGCCGCTGCATGCGGGGCTTTTCAGCACCCCGGCCTTGGCGCCTCCGGGCGCTGGCCCCACCCGAGGCCCCCTCTGGGGATGGCGGGTCTGCGGGATGCTCCGAAGTTGGGTGCACCCTTTAACAGCCAAGAGCAGCTGCGGTGACCATCTCAAGGCTAAGTAAATCCGTTTATGAAGCTGGAGCGGGTCCAGAGGAGGGCGACCAGAATGGTGAGGGGCCTGGAAGCCATGAAGCCCCACGAGGATAGGCTTGGGGAGCTGGGGGTGTTCGGTCTGCAGAAGAGAAGGTGAGGAGGGGACATGACAGCCGTGTTTAAACATCTGAAGGGACGCCATGTAGAGGAGGGAGAGGGCTTGTTTTCTGCCGCTCCGGAGACCAGGACGAGGAGCAATGGATTCAAGCTGCAGGAAAGGAGATTCCCCCGAACCTCAGGAAGAACTTCCTGACCTGGCAGTGGAATCTGCTGCTGCCTCCATGGAGTGTGGTGGAGTCTCTTCCTTCTTTGGAGGTTTTTAAGCAGAGGCCGGATGGCCATCTGTCCAAGGGAGTGCTTTGAGGGTGTTCTTGCACGGCAGGGGGTTGGGTTGGATGGCTCCTGGGGTCTCTTCCAACTCTACCTTTCTATGATTCTATGAAATATTGCACACCACAGTATATATCACAGTATTCAGCTTGCAACTGCATTAGCTTTTTTAGCTGCTGGGTCACACTGCTGACTTGCGTTTAGTTTGTTATCCATTAAGACTCCTGGATCCTTTCACACGTACTGTGGTCAAGCCAGGTGTCACCCATCCTCTGTCTGTGCATTTCATTTTAGTAGAGGGGAGAAGATCCCTCTCTGAAGACAGAGCAGCCTTTTAGGAAAAAGAGAAGGGGAGCCTTTGTCAGGATTGATGCTACTCCTTCCATTTACCCTCTCTGTCTCTCACACATGAATTTCACACCTCTGCCTCTTCCGTTTCTGTCTCGTGTGTGTGCACAGACCCGGGACTTCTGGGCTCCCTCTTCCTTCCCTACTCTGTTTTTGCCCCTCTGTTCAGGTTTCTTCCTGCCCCCCCCCCTTGGGGTCTTTTCCCTCCTCTACCGCTTACTTCCTTTTCTTCAAAGATATCTAGTAGCCTTCCATTCTTCAGGAGCCCTTAAAAGCAGGTGGAGTGACATCACCTTTATCCAGCCATCGGCACCCTGGGATCCATCAGACATGTTATTGCGCTGACATGGTAGAGGGTGATCGGAATTGTAGTCCGTATCTCGAAGGGACCAGATTTGGGTAGTAGACCCCAGGCATTTGTTTTTATTTGCCCTCAAATTGGCTTTGACTTCTGGTGACCCTCAAGTCTTGCAAAGTCAGGGCAGCTGTGGCTTCTTAAACATCATCTGCAGTTGCTGTAGAAAGAATATTTTTTGCAAGCAGAATTTTCTCTGACAGTGCAGTTTCTAACTCCAAGCTTTTATGTTCTTGCACGCTTTCTTTTCTTGTTATGTATAAATGAGAAGGATCTCAAAAGTTATTAAAATTGGTCCTCTGACTGTCACTTTGCTCATTCTTTTGTAGGGCTAATGTTACCGTCACAGATCTTGAGGAAGTTCAAGACTTGCTGAGGATGAACATTGAGAATAATCAACACCTTATCACAGGTTCCATTCAAGCCAAGGTACTGAAATGGTTCGTATGAACTTTTTATTTTGCAACTTAAATTCCCCCAAGAAATTGGAAATGACTCTCCATAAGGCTTTACTCCATAAGTGTGATCAAATAGACTGAACTTATGAATGCTCGTGCCACAATGCTCATTCTCACAGTTAATCTCAAAGGTATTAGAGCAGTGGTTCTTAACCTTTTCTTTATTGGGGACTCCCTGCAAATATAATTTTTTGGTGGGGACCCCCAATATTTAGATTTAAATATTCAAATATTTATTTAAATTTTCAAATATTTAATTATTAAAGGCTTCTGGAGATTAGGATTCAAATCCCCTCTCAGGTATTGAGTGACCTTGGGCAAGTCACATTCTCTCAGTCTCAGAGGAAAGCAAAGGCAAACCCCTTCTGAACAAATCTTGCAAAAAAAAAAGAAGAAGAAGAAGAAGTGATAGGTTTACTTTAGGGTTGCCATAACTCTGAAGTGACTTGAAGGTACACAACAGCAAAGTACTGCTGACAGAAGGAGGTTCTTTCTAGCCGTCATGTCTCTTCCCTTTGAAAACTGACTTCTGGCAACCCTAAGATGAACCTATCATGAGGGTTTTCTTGGGAAGATTTGTTGCCTTTGCCTTTCTCTGAGGCTGAGCGAATGTGACTTGCCTGAGGTCACCCAGTGGCTTTCCATGGCTGAGTGGGGATTCAAATCTTGGCCAGAGTCATAGTTTAGTAGCATGTACACACCTGCTGCCGTGTCCCTTTTGTCAGGGACCCAGCAGTGGGGCTATGTGTGTGTGCACCCAAACTGCTCCCTGGGTTGCAAACGAGGGAATAGTTTGAACACACACACACACACCGCTGCCACATCTCTGTTGCTGCTATTTTTGGTGTCTGGGAACAGGGTTTTGCAGACTCCCTGTGAGAGCTCCGCGGATCCCAGGGGTCCCCAGACCCCAGGTTAAGAACGACTGTGTAACAGGTTTCCTTTTTATCTTAAATAGAGGAAACCAGTTTTGGTTGATGGGGACCAGGTTAGGTGGAGTGAGGAAATCGTAAGTGGGTGTGATGAGCTCTTTGAAAAGCAAAGGCACACTTGCTTGCTTTTAATTTGCACTTGGCTATTCTGGTATGGTGGAGTGATATGTGAGTGTTGGAGTAGTAGTCTGGGAGACCAGGGTTGGAATCTCCGCTTGGCCGCGGAGACCCACTTGGCGACTTTGCACCTTTTGTTTAATGATTTATGCCATCTCCCCGCCATGATCATGGGTGGCACAAATGTCACTGGGGCCAAAGACAGAGAGATTTTTGCATTTTGCCTGTGGTGAAGTTTTAACTTCCAGCTTCTTCAGAAACATGTGGAATTGGAAAATGTTCCTGGGGATGAGCATGATGAACTCATACAAGTGTTGAATTACCGAATTCCTTGTGATTCATGTTAGTTGATGTGCATTTGTTTTATGAGTGCACCTGCCTGTGTGTTTGAGTTGTGAGGCCCTTAGGGAGCCAGTGTTGCCTGCAAGTAAAGGCATAATTAAATATTAGATAAATATTCCTGCAAGAGCTGAATCCATGTCTGTTTCTTGACTAGGGGTGAAGATGTGACAGGTTTCCTTCCTCCACCCGATCACATACTGATGGCAGACTGTATCTACTATGAAGAGGTAAATTACTTATTGTATATACTCAATTATAAGTCTAGAAATTTTAGTGTAAAATTTTCCCTGGAAACCTGGGTCAACTAATTCACAGGTCAGTGCTGGCTTCTGTAGGAATTGAGGCTGGCCTGCCCAGCTCAGGAGGAAAGGAAGGAGGAAACTGAGGCTCCCAAAAAGGCTCTAGAGCCCACCTCTGCATGCCTCAAGTGAAAGAACGTAAAAATTCCAGCAGGTGTAACTGTTTGTGTTCACCAAACAGGGTGTATGGGTGTATGGATGAGGAGGGAACTAAATTGTGGCTACACAACACACAGAGTAGGTGACCAGATACGGGACTAAGAACACGTCTGAGTGTGGAATATATTTTACTCTTGACCTATCCATGAGTCATAGCAAATTCTGTAATTTTGTGCCCAAAACCTGTCTTCAACTTCTTTGGAGTTTTTTAAAGAGAGACTGGATGGCCTTCTCTCAGGAGTGCTTTGATTGTATATTCCTGCCTGACAGAAGAGGGTTGGACTGGATGATCCTTGCAGTTTCTTCCAGCTCTGTGACTCTCTGATTCTGTGAATTCCTGTTTACGCCCAGTCCCTGGAGCCATTGCTCAAGACCTTGAAGGACCTCTCTGACCCACATACCTGCATCCTTTGCTGCTACGAAGAGAGGACAATGGGGAAAAACCCAGAGGTGGAGAAAAGATATTTTGAGGTGAGTCTGTTTTGCTGATGTTACAAGAATATCATGGTGGAGCACTCCTTGTTGAGGAGAAAAGCCTCAAAGTGTTCCCTCAGAAATTGTATGGTAGGACACCAGATGTGGAGATATTGCGTTCAGATCCAGTCGTTAGCCCAACTAGAATAGACTCCTTAAATCAGAGGTGAGTGAGGAACATGTCACACTTGGGTTGCATGCAGCCCCCAGGCCTACTTTTCTCACTGCTGAAGGCCTCCCACGAGACTCACAGAGCCCTCCCACCCACTTGACTTTTTTTAAACATATTGGGGGCAGTTATGTACCAAAACCACTTGCAAATGTGACTGTTCAACTTGCCCACACCCAGAATTCCCTCCCATGTTGGAAACACTGCCCAATTCAGGCCAAAATGATGACTGGAATTGATGTCACATCATTATATGTGCAACCTATATGTGTGGGGGACTCATATGGGATTAAAATCAACTTTACCTCCTGCAGAATTGCCCGCTCAGCTTTAAATCAGTAGAGTATACCTAAGGCCATTTCCGCACGAGGCTGTTATAGCGCTTTGATTCCACTTTCAACATCCTATGGAATCCTGGGGTTTGCAGTTTCGGGAGCGGCCAAGCGGCCCCTCCCGAAACCGCAAACCCCAGGATTCCATAGGATGTTGAAAGTGGAATCAAAGCGCTATAACAGCCTCGTGCGGAAATGGCCTAAGTGTTGAATTACCGGGTTCCTACTAATTCGTTGGATCTATTCCAGTCGGGACTAGCATTTGGTTTAGGCCTCAGAGTTACGGGTTCATAACTTCCATTGTCTCCTAGCAGCAATCAGGCACACACCGTAATGGGAACAAAGACAGATCTGTGAACTTTTGGTTCTGACACCCTTTTAAATTGCAGCTTCTTCAGAAGGACTTTGAGTTGGAAAAGGTTCCCTTGGATGAGCACGATGAAGAGTATCGTAGTGAGGACATTCATATCTTTATCATCCGAAGAAAAATAATGGTAGGTTGTAGCCATGATTAGGTGGTAGGTAGGTGGTATCCATTAGCTCTGGAGATGAGCTAATGCTTTCTTCTTGGTGTAAACCTGGAAATCATGCCCTGTGGGGAGCAGATTAGGGAGCTGGGGATGTTTAACCTGTAGAAAATAAGGTTAAGCAGTGACGTGATAGTCATGTTTAAATATTTGAAGGGATGTCATATGGAAGGTGGGGCAAGCTTGTTTTCTGCTGCTCCAGAGACAAGGACATGGAGCAGTTGAGTCAAACTACAGGAAAAGAGATTCACGCTAAACATTAAGAAGAACTTCCTGACAGTGAAAGCAGTTCCGTGGTGGGGTATGCTTCTGCCTTGGAATGTGGTGGAGTCTCCTCCTTGGGTTTTTAAACAGAGGCTGGGTAGCCATCTGTCAAAGGGAGTACATGGATTGTGTTTTCCTGCCTGGCAGAAGGGGGTTGGACTGGATGGCCCTTGGGTCTTTTCCAGCTCTATGGTTCTGTGGTCAGATAAGCTTTCTGAACACCACAGTGTCAGCCTTATGAAGGTTGGTTGAGGAAGCTGGGGCACGTTGAACCTGGAGAAGATGGAGAGGAGATGTGATAGCAGTCTTATCAGGGGTGTCATATAGAAGACAGAGCAAGTTCATTTTCTGCTGCTCTGCAGAATGGGGACTTGAACCACTGGATTGAAATGACAAGAAAGGAGTTTCTAGTGAGACATTTCAAGGAACTTAATGACACTAAAAGCTGTTTATGGATTGTCTCAGAAGAGGATGGACTCTCTTTGGATATTTTTAAACAGAGGTTGAGTGGCCAGCTCACAGGGCTGCTTTACTGCTCAATTCCTGAACTGGCAGGGAGGTTGGACCAGCTTAGTGATTCTCAGTTTTCATAACTCCAGATGGTTTGGCCTTTAACTCCCAGAAACCCTGGCCAGCATGGCAAATGGTGTGGAATTCTGGCAGCTGAAGTGCAATATATTTGGTGGACCAAAGATTAAGAACCACTGGATGGTCTTTGGTCTTTCTTCCAGCTGTATAGTTCTGTTATTCTTTCTAGTCAGTACAGCCCGAGGACTCCTGTGCCATAATTAATCATGGAGTCCTTGAGCTGGAAGAGACCCCCCAGGGCCATCCAGTCCAACTCCCTTCTTCCATGCAAGAAGACACAATCAAAGCACTCCCAATAGATGGCCATCCAGCCTCTGTTTAAAAAACCTCCAAAGAAGGTGACTCCACCACGCTCTGAGGCAGTGTATTCTACTACTGAACTGGTCTTACCATCAGGAAATTCTTCCTAATATTTAAACGGAATCTCTTTTCGTATAGTTTGATGCCCTTGCTCCACGTCCTAGTCTCTGAAGCAGCAGAAAACAAGCTTTTCCCATCTCCCAAAGGATATGCTGTCTAGATTTAGAATTGAGGTTCACCTCCAAAATCTTATCTCTGTACCTCTTTTCACTTCAGCCCAGAAACCAAGAGTCAGTTGATGTTGATGTAACAGTAGCCTTCTTGAAACTATGACTTGCCCTTTGGGAGCCAAGCTTGAGGGCCAGACACTTCTTTTTTCCTCCCTCTCAGAAACATATTCTCATTCCCTTCAGTCATAGCCTCACATTGCATGTTCACTGTGGCTAGCCGTTGCTAATGCTAACCGGTTCCTCCTACAACTATGGTGTGTTCATTCACTTCACGCCACGGGTCCGGGAGTGGTTTAAGACAGAGTCCTAGTTAGCCTAAGTGCCGAAATCACACTGATGGTTTAGGTCAGTGATTGTAAACTCTAGTCCTCCAAATGTTTTGGACTTTAAGTCCCAGAAGTCACAGCTGCCTTGGACAATGCTCAGTGATTCTGGGAGCTAAAGTCTAAAATATCTGAAAGACCGGAGTCTGGGAAACACTGAATTAGACCGTAGGTGGGCAGAGTGCCCCTAATAGCCTCTAGGGAGTGCGAAGGGCGTTTCCACCACATTTGGAGCCCTCCCCCAGACCCCTCGTGGGACCAAAACAAGTTTTTTTTTTTCCTCCCAATGACCCGAGTGCCCTCTAGGAGTTCAGGGAGGCCCAGAAACATAGTGAGAATGCCCTTGTGCCCCCCTAGAGTGCATTTAGGAGGGGCAAATGGGGGATTTTTTGTGGGAGTGGGTATGGGGGGTGCAGCCCTCCCTGATTTCCTCGCCTTCCACAATTCCCCACCCCTGGTTTAGGCAGATAGAACAAAGGCAGGAGGGAGCTCTGTTAGAGAATTGTGTTAGGGAATACATGTGAAAAGAGGTACAAATGTTCATTTCAGCTAAGGTATTTTTTAAAACTTTTCAGAATTGTTCGTCGTGACATCTTTGATGTTGTTTTCCGATCGTCTGGCAGCTGAGGAAAGACGCAACTAAGATTTCTTCACAGATCCTCTGCAGAACGTTTCTGCGGCAAAACTGGATCAGTGTTGCAGTCTCCTGCTGAGATGACACATGCAGCCGGTCTTCTTGAAAGAGCTAAAAGCACAAACTCGGGGCTTTGGGTTATTTCTTGGCATGGATGCTGGTTGTAGCAGAACAGGAGGCTCAGAAATCAAATGAGCAGAGAGATGTAACACACGAAATCAGATGGGCCCTTTAGCATTTGTATTCATACAAATTATACTTTGATAATGATCTGTTTTGGTGGTAACTATTTATTTTTAAAAAGTTGTTATAAAGGTACAAGTTATTAAACTCTTGTTCTTCTGAGTGCATTGAAATCATATCGCCTCCCTGTGTTCTATGAGGTCACCACCTGGCTTCAGATACCTTTGCTGATTAAAGAATGTACTAGAAAAATAGGACAAAATCTACCCATATGTGAAAATTCAAAAAAATGGAGGAAAAAGGCAAACCACGGCAAAGGTGAAGAGGATACCTGAAATCTTTTGGATGACACACAGGCATGTAACTTGGAAATTAAGTGCATCAATTTTTTAGTGTTGCACAGAGAGCAATTCCCTACCTCCTCCTGCAACCGCTGACCGCCCCACAACTGTCATCTCTGGGTTGCTGCCATGACATTTACTGGCTGGGGGTGAGGTGGCCAAACAACATCCATCCTAGCTGCAGTTCTGCAGCCAAAGGAAATTAACGCTTTTGGATCTCTAGCGAGTCGTAGAATCATAGCATCAGAGGTGACCACAAGGGCTATCCAACCCAATCCTCTGCTGTGCAGAAACACACAAAGCCCTCCCAACACACGACCATTTTGTTTTAAAACCTCCGAAGAAGAAGGTTCCACCACATTCCCAGGCAGCTGTGTATTCCGCTGTTGAACTGCTCTTGCCGTCAGGAAGTTCTTCCTCATATTTAGACGGAATCTCTTTTCCTGTAGTTTGAAGCCATTGCTCCATGTCCTGGTCTCTGGAGCAGCAGAAAACAAGCTTGCCCCAGACCCAGCTGCCTGAGCTGTTCCTCATAGGGTCTGATTCCCTGGCCTTTCACCATTCTGGTTGCTCTCTGAACACGTTGCAGCTTGTCGGTGTCCTTCCTGGACAGCGGTGCCCAGTCACTGGAGACCTCTCCTCAACTGCAGAACTGCAGAGAGCCCTGCCTGCTTGCATCCTTCCCAGCCAATCAACAGCTGTGGCATTACCCCAGAGGTGACAGCTGCTGGGGCAGGGAGAGAGGCGTGGAGCTGCATGCCCTTAGTGTTAGAGCGCGCACCTCTCAGTGCGGGATCTTGGCCTTGTTACCCCAAAATGTGGGTGATCCAGGGTCCACCCAGGATGCCAGTGCCTCTGTGAGACCATGGGGAATATTAGTTCAAAGGGGGGAGGCTTGCGAGGGGGGGGTAACCTTGCGAGATCTTTTGCACCTGCGTATACTGGTACTGATGCAACGAAGAGCCTGGAGGAGATTCAGGAGTAAGCTTGTTTGTTTCATTGGGAGAGTTGCAATCACACATACAAGCTCCAAGCAGTCTCACAATCACACAAGGCTAACTGAAAGAAAAGGGAGGAAAGGTTTGAGTAGCGAGAGTTTAGGGTGAAGTGGGCGATATTTACCAATCCGGCAGAGAGGAAGTGAAGCAGTGTGGTGTAGACTAGGAGTCCAAGGGTAGTACCAATCAGGAATCGGAGCAGCAGAGTGGCAGCCGGTACCCCAAGGCACCGTGAGTCATCTGGCGAAAAGAAGCCAGGTTTCAAAAATACTCCTTTTCTGTCCCGAGGGGGAAAGTGTTAATGGTTCTCCAGCAGAGTAAACAACGGAGTCCACAGAGTGGACAGTGGGGTCCAGCCTGAGCTAATGGCCTTAGCATTAGGTGGCAAAAAGACTGATGATTGTTGTAACCCCTTAATTGCTGGACAGGCGAGGGGACAAAGGAGCGTTTTCACTGGGCAAAGGGAGAAGGTTGAAGACATTCGGTCCTTCCATGAGAGTAGTTTCAGGTGCTGTTGTTTCTATTGTTTTTTGAGTCGTTGGGGGACATCGGCAAGTCCTTTGGGAGTTTCCCGACTATGACCTGCCGATGCCCTGAGGCCCCGAGCTGATCTAGTTTCGAAATGCACGCATGCAGTTTAGTCAGCAAGCCTCACAGCCATAGCAGGATATAATTTATATTTCATCCCATTTAAATATATGTTTTGCCAGTTAAACCGTATCATGGAGGAGGAATGTAAAACCTGGTAACAGCCTCTCTGTGTGGAATGCCGTTGGATGAGCATGTTTGTGTATGCCATACGACGTCTATAATATTCTGGAAAGCACGCCCTATGAGGAGCAGTGAAGGCAGCTGGCTATGTTTATCCTAGAGAAAAGAAAATTAAACTGGAAGGTCTCTTCCAACTCTATGATTCTATGAATTCAGCTGTGTTTTAAGATTTGCATGAGTCTGTTTTCCATTTTCATGCATCGTACGGTAGGTGTCTTTGTTTGGCATGAACGGAGGGGCAGGTCAGAGAGAAACCACGCACTCACGAGAGACACTTGGCAGCCAAATTAACCTGGGACTAGAAACACCATTTCCACGATCCCAGACCGATGCCCTTTTCGCGTGGCATTTTCCACGCGAAAGGGCGCCTGGAGCGTCGCGCGATTGTGAGGAGCGATCTGCGCAACGCACTCACGATTGCGCGACGCTCCGGGGGCCAGCGGGTGCCGATAGCGCACCTTTTCATTTTTGGCTAGAAGCCGAAAATGGAGCACGATCGCGCATTGCTCCCGGGCCCCGCACGCACTTACCTGGCGTGCGGAGCCTCCGGAGCCGTGCCGGTCACGCTTCCTGCCCCGGCGCAGCCCGGGAAGGTCCCAGGCTCCGCTGTGGAAGGAAGAGGCGGGGCTCTCGCGCGAGCGGGCAGCGGGAGCGGAGCCGAAGGACCCCGGACGCGAGAGCCTCTCGCCGGGGGCTGCTTGCGCGATCCCCGCACGCCAGCGCTGGAAGAAGGTACGGTGCGGAGAGGGCCTGAGCAAGGTTCCATTTAGCTTTCTGATAAGTTAATCATCATCTCTACTGTTGTTGTTATTGTTAGCTTATAAATCAGATCTTTCTTTCTTTTTATGATCTAGGTAAAGTCATAACATTAAATTCATACGAAGGATCTCAATCTAAGAAAGTATACTTAAAAAAAATTCAGCTACTAGCTTATGTAATGCAGAGGTTTTTTCCCCCTCATCATTAAAATCTCCCAACCTTATGTAACCGTGTATCCACCGATAAATGGGGCACGATTTCTTTGAAGTTTTTAATCCTCGCCTCGACTCGACGTCTTCCTGTCCCAGCCCCCACGGTGTTCTTCCTCGCTGGGAACAAAACGGCTTTGTGGGACGCGGTGATGGTGTCTGCCTCCTGATCACAGCTGGTCTCTTTGGACCAGCTGCTTCTGTACAGACGTAGGAATAATACATACGCCACAATTATCTTATGCTCTCCACAACTCTTTGTGATCCATTCAGCAGCTCTGTAAATCCGTGTTGCCGGTGGGAGCTGAGGAGGTAAGATTGGCTGGTGAGCTCATAACAGCAATGAGAGCCAAACAAGGGAGCTAGAATCATAGAACCGGAGTTGGAAGAGAGCCCAGGGGCCATCCGGTCCAACCCTGTTCCACTATGCAAGAATACACAACCAATGCATTCCCGACAGAGGGTCACCTAGCCTTTGTTGAAAAACCTCCAAAGAAGGAGATTCCACATTCCCAGGCAGCGTATTCCATTGTCAATCTGCTCTTACCTGTTGGGAAGATATTCCTAATGTTTAGGTGGATTCTCTTTTCCTGTAGTTTGAAACTATTGCTCCATGTCCTAGTCTCTGGAGCAACAGGAAACAGGCTTGCTCCGTCCTCCATACGACATCCCTTCAGATAATTAAACAAGGCTATCACGTCACCCTTCAACCTCCTCTCTTCCAGGCTCAACATATCCAGCTTCCTGCTTGAACTACTCCTGAAAAGGCTTCATGGTTTCCAAGCCTTTTACTATTTTGTTTGCCCTCCTTGGGACACGTTCCGGCTCGTGGGGATCTTTCATCAGCTGTAGCTTTTCCCGCTGTGCTGCACCAGCATGAGTCTTTGCTCACCCATGGGTAGTCCTTTGGATGGGAACCTTTTGGATAAATTAGATGTGTAAAAGTGGGCTGAGCAACTGCCAGGGCCATTTTTGGCACTTGGGCATATTGCGCCCTCAATTTTTTACTGAAAACACGAGCTACAAATGTACCATGGAAGCGACCAGAAATCACTTCTGGTTTTATGCTGTGTTTTCAGTTCTTTTTAAAGAGTGTGTCATCATAGGGTGGAATGAGATTTTGAGATGTAATGAAAATAAATCACCACGTTTGCTTTTGTGGTATTTTTGGCAATTTGAGGACCTTTTTTTTCCTTGCCTGAAAGTACATTAATGGGAGGGGGTGTCTCAGGGGCTTTGAGTGCTGTTGGCGATTGCAAAAAAAGGACTGGACCACAGGCATCCCCCACCTCTGCTTAATCGCACATTTTGGAGCCTGGACAATTTGCGTTCTGACCTCGTTCTGAGATTACAGCCAGCCCTCCACGTTCGCAGGTTTCACTTTCAAGGATTTGGTTATTTATGAGCTTCTCCAACCCCTGCTTCCCCCTTCAGGCACTTTTTTTTCTGGAAGAACTTCTCCTCTTGGAGGCTCCAATCAGGCCGCGGAGCTCTTTCAAAACTCACCTCTGGCTCACCATCGCCAGCCACCGGCCATTTCCGCACGAGACGGTTATAGCGCGATTATTCCACTTTCAACATCCTATGGAATCCTGGGGTTTGCAGTTCCGGGAGGGGCCGGCTGCGGAAAGGCTCTCAGTTTACATTCTCCCCTCCCCGCTATTTAGTGCCCACTGCTCTTATTTACAGTTTTCCTTAAAAGGGATGCTCATGAGCTGCCCATACCTTCCCCTCCTGTATCTTTATTTCTCACGTTACGTTCAAGGTGTCTCGTTAGCCGTCTCAAAGGCACCCCTTTGTGTTCTGGTATGTCCCTATCAATGGGTTTACTCCTTACAGACAGCCTTGTCCTGTCTGGTGTGTTGTTATCCACAAGGTCTGAAACACACCGGCCACCCTAAAGATCCAAGGTTAAGAGGCCCTCTTTTGTTCTCTTAACATTATTGGAAAGCAGTTTCCTTTAGACATAGTGTATTGCAGAGGCCAAGATACAAAATATACTGGAATCTACGTGTACATATATCTAAAATATGTGTTATACAAATAAGCTAAAATAGATGCTACTAATACAGGTTATTAATACTGTATACCAAGTGCAGACTATATGTTATTTCTCTGAGCTTGGTCCTGCAGTTGCAGAGGGATCGGCTCAGTTGACGTCTGCGGAGGCAGAACTGATCGCTCAGGCGTTTTGATCCAACCCACCGGTTTCGTGCAGGATTTTACTCTGGTCGCACTGAGCGGGTTTCTAGCCAAAAACACGGTTCTGTTCTTGGTTCAACGAGACCTACTTGCCACAGATTTACCCTGGCTCGGAACCTGCCTGCATCCACTCTCCAAACGGAGGTCAGAAAACCAAAATCCAAGAAAACTGGGTAAGAGGGTTTAGGTTCATCGGCATCGTTGTTTCCCGGTAAATTTCTCCCGGCCACAGGGGGGCAACATGAGACCACTCCTGGCGGCGCAAAAGCTACAGTTTCCCGGAGGAGGAAGGTCTACCTCGCAGGGGACAAACTGGGATGCCGGTTCGCCTTCTGCCACGGGCCAATGCGTGCAAAGCGCGAGAGCAGCTATTCTGCCTCAGCCTTAGGAAGAATGTCTTTACAATAAGAGTCGTCCGGCAGGGGAACGGGCCTCCTCGAGGAGGGTGGACCCTTATTCGGGGTTCTTTATGCGGAGGCCAGCTGGGCATCTTTGAGGAGCACGTGTACCTGCACGGCAGGTGTTGGACTGGATGACCCTTGAGGTCCCTTCTGGCCCTGGGTGTCCAGTGGTACTGGTGGCCCAGCTTTCCCCCATAGTTTCTAAGTGATTGTAGGTGCTATGGGTACCGTGAATTTTCAGAACCACAGCCATTTCCGGACGAGGCCGCTATAGCGCTACGATTCCACTTTCAACATCCTATGGAATCCTGGGGCTTGCAGTTTCGGGAGGGGCCGGCCGGCCCCTCCCGAAACTGCAAGCCCCAGGATTCCATAGGATGTTGAAAGTGGAATCGTAGCGCTATAGCGGCCTCGTCCGGAAATGGCCCACAGCTCATTTGGTGGAAGAGAGGAGACTTATAAACAAATTCAAGTCTGTGGGGCAGATTGTTTTCTTTTGAGAAAGTGCTACCGCACAACTATTGTGTTTTGTTTGTTCCTTACATGCATTCCTATCCTGCTTTTCTTTCGAGGAGCTGAGAGCAGCCTGCACAACCTTCCTCCTCCAACAACCCTATGAGGTAGGTCAGGCCAACAGACAGAGACAGAATCACTAGTCCAGCCGCCACCCGGCGAGTTTTTTGACTCACAGCTCTTCCAGATTTTGGTCTAATGGACTGTGCATTTTGCAAGAGAGCTCCTTGGGTTTTACAAGTCATCGTTGCCTCTGCATCCGCTTGTTCCATTCTCTTTGGGCCATTTGTCGTATTTCATTTTTTTTTTTTTTGATCTGCACTAGGGTTCTTCAAGGATCTTTTTTAAAAACCAGAGTATGGTTTATTGAGGTAGACGGCCAGCGCAGTGCAGTGGTTTGAACATTGGACGACGACTCTGGAGAACCGAGGTCTGAAGCTGCACTCGGCCATGGAAACCCACTGGGTGGCCTTGGGCAAGTCACACTCTCTCAGCTTCAGAGGAAGGCAAAAGCAAACCACCTCAGGACAAATTTTGCCAGGAAAACTCTGTGATAGGTCCACCTTAGAGTTGCCGTAAGTCAGAAAAGACTTGAAAGCACACAGCCACAATGGTTTATTGAGTTTATATGGTCTGAAGGGAATTTTTTTCTCCACTCTAGCCCCCCCTTTTTTTAATTATAGATTTAATTATAGATTTAGAATGCCAAAGTGCCTTTCCACTGATGCAGTCTAGCACTACTATAAGGTGTCCCCCCCTCAAAGGGATGACATGGGAATATATTGTTCCGATATATCTCAAACCCACTCGATGATAGGAATAAAAAAGTTGCTGCTGGTACCAGAAAATCGTCTCGGATAACAGAAATGTTGTTTGGATAGTTTTTAAAATTCCAAGAATTAGGGCAACAAACCACAACCTCCCAACACGTTTGATGCACCTAGAGGAGCCCCGGGTAGGGGTCAGCACCGAGTGGGAACACAATACTTTGTCCGAGATCCTGCTTAACATCGGCGGAACAAAGCAGCTGGAAGGCATATCTGGTAGCTTCTTTTGCATTCCAAGGAAGTTCAAGTTACAGGGGTGGACAGAGATCTGCCCTTGTGCCGAGCGTAAACGGGGAAGGGGCTTGAAAAAGTGAGGACTGAATATGCGGTTCTAGGCTCCACGAACAGGGCTGTAGTGCCCAAAGGAAGGGAAGCAATGGTCCACTCCGTCCTGCTTTGGTCAGACCTCACATGGAGTAAGTTGCCCAGTTCTGGGCACCGGAGTTCAATAAGGAAATGGACAATCATAGAATCTCAGAGCTGGAAATGACCATGGGGGCCACCCAGCCCAATTCCATTCAGCCGTGCAGGAAGACGCAAAGTTCTCCTGAGAGACAGCCATCCAACCTTTGTTGAAAACCTCCAAAGAAGGAGACGGTACCACCCTCCCAGGCAGCACATTTCATTGTCAAACTGCACTCACCATCAGGGAGTCCTCAGGCGGCATCTTTTCCCGAAGCGTGAAGCCATTGCTCTGTGTCCTAGTCTCCAGAGCAGCAGAAAACAAGCTTGCTCCATCTTCCGTATTACATCCTTTCAAATACTGAAACATGGCTATCCTGTCACCTCTTAACCTTCTCTTCTCCAGGCTAAACATTCCTTGTTCGCTAAGCTGCGCCTCCCAGGGCTTCATGGTCTCCAGGCCTTTGACTATTTTGGTTACCCTCCTCTGGACACGTTCCAGCTAGCCGACATCCTTCCTGAACTGTGGTGCCCAGAAAGAATCCTAAATGATGATCAGAGGTCTGGAAAGCAAGCCTTCTAAGGAACAGCTTAAGGGAGCTGGGCACGTCTAGCATCGAGAAGAGAAGAATGAGCGGTGATATGACAGCCATATTTAAATACCTGAAGAGATGTCACGTGGAAGATGGAGTGAGCTTATTTTCTGCTGCTCCAAAGACTAGGACATGAATCACTGGATTCACCTTTTAATAAAAAAAAAAGAGAGATTATGCCTAAACATTAATAAGAACTTCCCGAAGGTAAAGGCTGTTCAGCAATAGATTAGGCTCTCTTAGAACTCTCATTTATTACAGGTTTTTAGAGGGAGGTTGACTGTCCCCTTTTGAGGATGCTTCAATTATAGATTCCTTGTACCAGGAGAGACTAGATGATCCCTGGGGTGCCACCCAACTCTATGATTCCGCATATCTTGACGCTCCTGAGTATCTTCTGCCTGTATCCACTCATTCTCCCATGCCCACAGTTTCCATCTTGGATTCTTTCTCGGGGGGTGGGAGTGTTTAGGATGAAGCAAAAGTGTAGCTGCCAGGATGTTGTTTTGCAATGATGATTATTTGCCGTTTGAGGAGCCCTCGGTTTGGAAAGCTGCCCCGTCTGCTGGCGGGGTGGGGCTGGCCTTGCATCGTTCAGTGCTTCTTCCGAGGCCTGAGGCCACCCAAGGATGAGCTCACGAGTCTGCCTGACCTTGGAACTTTGTTCCCAAGAATTCAGGGCCGGCGTCAAAACAGACAAGAGCGCTTTTGTCCCCCTTTGGACCCCAAGGAATCTAAACCAGTTTGACCGAAAGTGTTTGCTTGTTTTTGCTGAGACCAAAGCCATTTCCGCACTAGACTGTTACAGCGCTATTATTCCACTTGCAACGTCCTATGGAATCCTGGGGTTTGCAGTTTCGGGAGGGGCCGGCCGGCCCCTCCCTCAACTGCAAACCCCAGGATTCCATAGGACGTTGCAAGTGGAATAATAGCGCTATAACAATCTAGTGTGGCAATGGCCCAAGATAGTTAAGAGCGTGCATTAGAGCACATCTGTAAAGAAGCTTTGGGGAATTATTTTTGTTCCCTTTGCATCTCGTTTCCTTGGCTCTGCCCGTTTTCTGTCCCTTCCTCTACGGGTTCCTCTTTAAATTTTAAACCCACTGGGGCAAAGTCTCTTGGCTGAGATCCTACATCAAGGAGATTATGGAGTCACGTGACATTTGTGCACTAGTGAACTGCAACACTGCACAGCTCAATGTGCAGCCAAATGTGAAACGCACGATTGAAACGAGCACCGCGCGTCTGCACGCGCGGTGTGCAATGCCACCCCGTGCACAGTCGCACTGCATATGCCACTGCGCTTCTGCAACTGCCGAGTGCATTTGCACTTCCAGATCAGACAAAAACATCCAACCGCTTCTGCAGGAGAACTTGTGCAATTCTTGGTATACTTGCACTAGATTTTAGTAATAAAATTGACCCAGAAAAGAGTCAGGTCACTTTTGCAAAATAACAAAATGTACTTATATCTTTGATCCAGTATAGAGCTGTGATTTGAATGTAAGGCTAGGACTACGGGAGAGCAGGGTTCGAATCCCCATTCGGCCATGGAAACCCACTGGATGACCTTGGACAAGTCCCACTCTCTCAGCCTCAGAGAAAGGCAATGGTGAATCTCCTGTGAAGAAATCTTGCTAGTGAGAGTCAGGGTGGGATAGACGTTTGAGTTTTTGACCTAGACCTCAGAGAGACCAGAGTTAAAATTCCCCATTCAGCTATGGAAGCCCACTGGCCACCTTGGGCACCCTCGGCTGAGAAGCGGCTAAATGGCGTTCCCACTCCCAGGCAGCGTATTCCTCTGTTGAATGGCTCTTACCGTCAGGAAGTTCTTCCTAATGTTCAGGTGGAATCTCTTTTCCTGCAACCTGAAGCCTTTGCTCCACGTCCTAGTCCTAGACCGTTTCCACCCTGCTATTTTTCCACTTCCAACATCTTACGGGCATTTGAGAATTCTCAGCCAGAGAGCTCTTTGGCCTCAGGAAACTGCAAACCCCAGAATTCCACTGGATGTTAAAAATGGACTAATAGCACTATGACAGTGTAGTGCAGACGTGGCCCTAGTGTTAATACCTGCTCCCTGATTTTCGACTCTGCGTTTCACAAATTTCGACTGCCCCATATGGATGTTTTAAAAATCTGGCAACACTCTTTGTAGTCAACCCGAAGCCTCGTAACAACAAAGAGAGAGCCAGAGTGGCAGAGAGAGGCCATTTCCACACTAGACAATCATAATGCTACTATTCCACTTTCAACATCCTGTGGAATCCTGGGCCTTTGCAAACCCCAGGATTCCATAGGATATTGAAAGTGGAATAACAGCACTATAACAGTCCAGTGCGGAAATGGCCAGAGACACCACGGTCCAGTGCTTTGAGCGCTGGAGTACCATTCTGCAATTCACACTCTCTCAGCCTGAGAGGAAGGCAAAGGCAAACCTCCTCTGAAAAAATCTTACCCAGAAAACTCTGTGATGAGTTTGCCTTAGGGTGGCTGAAAGCTGGAAACAGCCTGAAAATACCCAACAACAGATCTGGGGCTTTTGCAAGAAAACTGCAAAACTACATCCGCTTTGCGGGCTTGCAAGCCCTGGGCCGCAGCTGCAGGACCGAACTCGCTTTCGGGTGGGCCGAGGAAGGCCGAGGGTCCTTTGGGCGAAAGGCGTGGATTCAGGGTGAGGAAGGGGAAAGCAAGCACGTGGGGCTTTCTCCTTCTGCAGCAGCCGGCAGGAGCCACGCTCTGTCATGCGCTCCCGAGACGCCTTGCCAGAGAGCCTGAGGAAAAGGCGGCTTGGCTATTAAAAATAACCCAGAAGGAAATTCATTAGTGAAAGCAAGTCTCACACACGCACACCACCCCACCCACACACTTTCCACACCTCCTTCTTCGGCCCTGTGGAACAACGCTGGCTGGTTTGTTGTCTGCCTGATTCGCTAATTAAACCACGTAATGGTTTGTCCTTTCCCGTCTCCCGGGCTGGGCTGCCACGGTGTGTGCCCGAGGACCCGCCGGCGCTGCAACCTCACTCCGGCATCTTGGCTGCAGCCCCAGAACAGAAGGGGGATCCCGGGTGAATCCATTTGGATGCGATCGTGCGGGATCAACAGAGCCAGAGGGTAAATATTAGGGGCGAGGGGAAGGGAATGAGGCATTGCTCCTCCCAAAGAAGAATTCTGCCCCCTCCGATTTTCCTTCACTGCCCAATATTTCTAGCACTGCCGTGATAATAGAACCCTACAGCTGGAAGTTGAGTAGAGTTGGAAGAGATTTTGAGGGCCACTCAGTCCAACCCCCTTTCGCCGTGCAGAAATACAACATCACAGAATCACAGAATCACAGAATCACAGAAATGTAGAGTTGGAAGAGACCACACGGGCCATCCAGTCCAACCCCCTGCCATGCAGGAACACCCTCAAAGCACTCCCGACAGACGGCCATCCAGCCTCTGCTTAAAAACCTCCAAAGAAGGAGATTCCACCACACTCCGAGGCAGCCGATTCCACTGCCGGACAGCCCTGACTGTCAGGAAGTTCTTCCTGAGGTTCAGGTGGAATCTCCTTTCCCGCAGCTTGAATCCATTGCTCCTTGTTCTGGTCTCTGGAGCAGCAGAAAACAAGCCCTCTCCTTCCTCTACATGGCACCCCTTCAAATATCATCAAAACACTCTCGACAGATGGCCATCCAGCCTCTGTTTAAAAACTGCCAAAGAAGGAGACTCCACCACACTTCACTGAAGCAGCAGCATATTCCACTGTCAAACTGCTCTTACCATCAGGAAGTTCTTCCTAATGTTTAGATGGAATTTCTTTTCCTGAAATTCAAAGACATTGCTCCACATCCTAGTCTCTGGAGCAGCAGAAAACAGGCTTGCTCCATCCTCTGTATAACATGCCTTCAAATATTTAAACATAGCCATCATGTCATCTCTTAACCTTCTCTTCTCCAAGCTGAACATACCCAGCTACCTAAACTGATCCTCGTAGGGCTTCATGATTTCCAGGCCTTCTACCATTTTGGTCACCTTCCTCTGGACGCATTCCAGCTTATCAATATCCTTCCTGAACTGCAGTGCCCAAAGTGGACACAGTATTTCAGGTGAGCTAAACCAAAGCAGACTAGAATAGTGCTATCACTTCCTTTGACCTATATGCTATACTCCTATTAATGCAGCCTAACATCATGTTGGCTTTTTGAGCTGCCGCATCACACTGCTGACTCATGTTCAGCTTCTGGTCTACTGAGATTCCTAGATCCTTTTCACATGTACTGTGGTCAAGCCAGGTGTCACTCGTCTTATATCTGTGATTTAAAACTTTAGTTGAAAATTTAGAACTGCAATGTAGGCTTCCAAAGAAAACAGGTAGACAGGGATCCCAAGGGATTGCAAACACAGACAATAGAAGAATTCTAAGTGTCAACAGCTTTTAATGTCTTATTCTCTGCCGTGCTAGAAGTTTGGGGACTGAAGAAAAATTTAATGGAGAGTAGCATTCTTTTTCTGGAGGAGAAATTCTATCATTTTTGTCCCACTTCTCCCCCATAGCTGCACCCCTGAAGAGAGGAGATGAGGCAGTGGATGATGATGATGATGATGATGATGATGATGATGAAGAATCAAGGAGAAATCGGAAGACTATTTGGTACTGGGAAATTCATCCAGCAGTCCCTGGGATGGTGTTGATGATTTTGCTTGTGATGCTGGAATGTGTCCAGAGGAGGGTGACCCAAATGGTCAAAAGCCTGGAAACCGCGAAGCCCTACGAGGAGAGGCCCAGGGAGCTGGGGGAGCTTAGCCTGGAGGAGAGAAGGTCAAGAGGGGACATGATAGCCATGTTTAAATATTTGGAAGGATGTCCTGGAGAAGATGGGGCAAGCTTGTTCTCTGCTGCTCCAGAGACCAAGGAAAGGCCTCCTGTTTTCCAATTCTTCGTGATTCCTAGCCTGGCAGCAGCGATAAAAAAAGCAATCAATTTTTTGCACTGCAACTTTCTGTAGAACTTCCAAGTTCTAATTCCTTGAAGAAGTCGGCATATGAAAGTATAACTCCCCAACGTGATTCCATCCTTTAATGGTAGAGTGGAGGGATGAATTCCAGCTCAGGAGCGTTTTCAGCCTTGCCTGGAGAACTCCTCCTATTCTTCCATGCCTTTCACAGGCTGTTTCTGCACTCGACTGCTATAATGCCATTATTCCCCTTTCAGCATCCTACAGAATCCTGGGGTTTGCAGTTTGCAAAGGCCCCTCCCTAAACTGCGAACCCCAGGATTCCACAGGATCTTGAAAGTGCAGTCTAGTGCAGAAATGGCCATAGCCTCCACTCCTTCCGTCCATCCATGCTCGCTTTTCCAGACATGAAGTTTCCTCCCCCAGCACAAAGCCAATTCCCAGGAAACGGAGCCCGTTCAATTATCCACCTGTCGGCCTCCCGTTGCCCCAGTCTTTTGATTTGTTTCAGCTCTTGACAAATTGCTAATAACAAAACATACCCCTGGGAGATAATTTGGGCGCTGCGGTTGGCTGGCCATGAGACCTTAGCTTTTGCTGCCCCGCTGTGTCTGGCCTTGCTACAGATATGGCCCTCCTGGGGCATGCCATGACTCAAAGGAACATGGCCTGGCATTCTTGAAACATCGTCCATTTGTGTGCCCCGTTCATGCAAAATTAAAGAGAAGCCCGTGATAGATTGCGCTGACTGGAAAAATTGGAAGCCCTAAGAACTCTGTTTGGCGGTCTGTAGGCTTCTCCGAAGACCCCTGGACGATCTGAAAACCGTTGGCTGAGATCCCACATCGAGGAGGTGGAGTGTAAATTTACATTCGCAGAGTTATGGGATGCTTGTGCATTAGCAAATTGCAACACCGCCCAGCTGAACGTACGCCCTCCGGCTTTCCCGATTTGGCAACGACGGTCCTGATGGATCCCCGGTCCCCCGACTTTTTCGGCTTCTAAAATGTCTCCATTTCTCTCACCTCCTTCTACAATCTCCTTCCGCTTCAGTTGCTGCAAACCGAGCTCAAACTGCAAAACTCCACATTTGCAGGTTTATTTGCAAGTGTCTTCAACGGCTGCTCCCTCTGCTCAGGCGCTCCTTTTCCGGGGGAACCTTCCCTCTCTGCAGCTGCAGTCAGGCCTTAAAAAACTCACCTCTGGTGCTCCTCCTCCTCTTCCACCAGCAGCCGCTGTCTGGCCGGCTACAGGTTGCTCAAAACCTGATTTCTCAGCGCCACAAAGCTTCTCCTGACGCCCCAAGGAAGGAGATGGGTGGAAGTATATTCACCCATGATGACCCTCTCATTTCCCTCTCCCTGCTCTGATCTGACTTGGGCCATTTCCACACGAGTCTGTTATAGCGCTACGATTGCACTTTCAACCTCCTATGGAATCCTGGGGTTTGCAGTTTCGGGAGGGGCCAGCCGGCCCCTCCCGAAACTGCAAACCCCAGGATTCCATAGGAGGTTGAAAGTGCAACCATCGCGCTATAACAGACTCGTGTGGAAATGGACTCTGCACGTCCATTCCTCCCACCATGCCTCGGCCCTCTTCCCACAGACTCAAATACATTTTGATATGTGTGGTTTTTCAGTTTTTGCAGAGGTCCTGCACCCTCAAATCTAGTGAATGCGGAGGGCTGACCGTAGTTTGCGCTCCGCTAACTCAGCAGATATCCGAGGAGAGGAGGGGTGGAATCTGGCCCTTCCCAGTCAGCTCAAGCAAAAGCAAATTGCTGCAGCATCTGCTAGCTTGTTTGTTCTTCATCGTTAACGTTTCCCATCTTTGACCACATTCTGCTGTGGCTTGGCCAGACATGTTGTGGTTTTCTCCTGTGAAATGTGTGCAAACGTAAAAAGCACGATGGCAATGCACATCTGCATGCGCGATGCACAGTGGTACCACGTCTTCGACATCACCTCGCGTCCACCTCTACTTCCACAAATTTTGAATGGGTATGGCTCTTATACCAGGGCTGCAAATGTACCTCCGCATGTGTAAGGGAACTTACAGACTCACGCGATCACAGAATCAAAGAGCCGGAAGAGACCACAAGGGTCACTGAGTCCAACTCCATTCTGCCATGCAGGAATACAAGTGCAGCCAAAGCGTTCCCGACAAATGGCCATCCAGCTTCTGCTTAGAGACCTCCAGAGAAGGAGGCTCCGCCACGCTTCCAGGCAGCAGCAGATCCCACTGTCAAACAGCTCTTACCAACAAGAAGTTCTTCCTAACGTTTAGGTGGGATCGCTTTTCCTGCACTTTGAAGCCATTGCTGTGTGTCCTAGTTTCTGGAGCAGCAGAAAACAGGCTAGCTCCATCTTCAACATGACATCCCTTCAAACACTTAAACATGTCATTTCTTCACCTTCTCTTCTCCAGGCTAAACATACCCAGGTCCCTAAGCTACTTCTCAGAGGGCAACTTACAGCTACATTAGTTACTAGCAGCATGACACTCATCACTTGCGGGAAAGATTCACTTCATTTTGAATATTTATCGCTGCCGAGAGCCCTTCAGCCAACTGACATTGCAATCCAGCTTCTGCTACCTGCCTTAAATCAAACAAAGAGAGAGCGAGAGAGGGAGGGAGAGAGAGAGAAAAAGAAAGAGAGAATTAAAATTTGGCAAGGGCATTCAGCTGTTGGTTTTTCATGCATGTGAAATAGAGGGGAGTAAGAGATGTTATGCTTTGTTTGTGCTCATGGAAGTGCAACCATGAGCAACCATGAGTCAGAAAGTGTTAACAAGCTGGCATACAGCAACTGCATGCCCCAAATTTTCAAGATACATATCCTGATAGTACCGCTCTATTCTGCTTTGGTCAGACCCCACCTGGAATACTGGGTCCAGTTCTGGGCACCGTAGTTCAGGAAGGAAGGAGGACGACCAAAATAGTAGAAGGCCCGGACACCATGAAGCCCTCTGAGGAGCGGCTAGGAAGCCGGGAATGTTTAGCCTGGAGAAGAGAAGGTTAAGAGGAAATTCAGTAATATTACATAGCCATGATTGTGGTAAGATTACAAAAATCACCCCAAATTTGCCTCAAGAGCCAGAAGCCACATCAAGTGAAGGAGATCTGTCCATCTCCCCATCCTGCCAGCAAGTGAGGCTGCCACGATCAGAAGCAAGACCTCTGTTGCATCCTTTGTCACAATCTTGCTGACTGGTGGGAGTGGACAGAAAACGTCATCCTGCTGCTCCTGATCGCCATCTGCACAAATCTACATTGCTTGATGTTGCTGCTGATTTTTAAGCTGGATTTGTGTAGTGTCCTTTCATGCTTCACAGTTAAAGCACTATGATTCCATTTTAACTCCCACGCTTCGACCCATTGGAATCCCGGGATATGCAGTTTATGGAGTTCTCCCAGGCAGAGAGCTCTACTGCTTCATCAGACTGCAAATCCCAGGGTTCCATAGGATGCAGCTGTCACCCCAAAATATGGGTGATTCAGGGGTCCACCCATGATGCCAGTGCCTCTGCAAATGGTAGGGAATTATTAGCTCAAAAAGAAGACCTGCAAAAGGGAGGTGACCTTATGAGATACTTTAAACATGTGTCTGCCGATACTAGTGCGGGGAGGAACCAGCCGGAGATGCAAACATAAGCTTATTTGTTTTCATAGAATCATAGAACCATAGAAATGTTGAGTTGGAAGAGACCCCAGGGGCCATCCAGTCCAACCCCCTGCCATGCAGGAACACCCTCAAAGCACTCCCGACAGATGGCCATCCAGCCTCTGCTTAAAAACCTCCAAAGAAGGAGGAGACTCCACCACACTCGGAGGCAGCAGATTCCACGGCCGGACAGCCCTGACTGTCAGGAAGTTCTTCCTGAGGTTCAGGTGGAATCTCCTTTCCTGCAGCTTGAATCCATTGCTCCTTGTCCTGGTCTCTGGGGTGGCAGAAAACAAGCCCTCTCCCTCCTCTACATGGCATCCCTTCAAATATTTAAACATGGCTCTCATGTCCCCTCTTCACCTTCTCTTCTGCAGACTGAACATCCCCAGCTCTCTAAGTCTATCCTCATAGGGCATGGCTTCCAGGCCCCTCACCATTTTGGTCGCCCTCCTCTGGACCTGCTCCAGCCTGACCGTGTCCTTCTTGAATTGGGGTGCCCAGAACCGGACACAGGATTCAAGATGAGGTCTAACCAAAGCGGAGTAGAGTGGTACCAGTACCTCCCTCGATCTAGACACCATACTCCTATTGATGCAGCTGAGAATTGCGTTGGCTTTCTTGGTTGCCGCATCACACTGCTGACTCATGTTCAGCTTGTGGTCTATTAGGACTCCTAGATCCCTTTCACACGTACTGCCATCCAGCCACGTGTCCCCCATCCTATATTTCTGCATTCCATTTTTTCTACCTAAGTGTAGGACCTTACCCTTCTCTCTGTTGAATTTCATTTTGTTAGCCTTGGCCCAGCTCTCCAATCTGACCAGGTCATTTTGAATGTTGATCCTGTCCTCTGGCGTATTAGCAACCGCTCCCAATTTGGTGTCATCTGCAAATTTGATGAGCATGCCCTCCATTCCTTCATCCAAGTCGTTGACGAAGATACTGAACAGCACTGGGCCCCGGACAGAACCCTGTGGCACCCCGCTGGTCCCTTCTCTCCAGGATGAAAAGCAGCCATTCGTGGTCACCCTTCGGGTTCGGTCGGTCAACCAGTTACAGATCCACCTGACAGTTGCCCTGTCCAGCCCGCGTTTTACTAGCTTCTTTCCAAGAATGTCGTGGGGAACTTTGTCAAAGGCCTTACTGAAATCGAGACATGCTACATCCACATATTTTATTGGAGGAGTTAACAACCACACACAAACAAGATCCACGCAGCTTCACAATCACACAAGGCTAACTGAAGGGAAAGGGAGAAAAAGTTTGGATAGTGAGAGTTCGGGGCGAAGTGGGTGATATTTATGAATTCAGTCGAGAAGCAACAAGTGATATGGCTTAGACTAGGGCCATCTCTGCACTACACTGTTATAGAGCTATTATTCTACTTTCAACAAGCTAAAGCAAGGAACATGTTAAAGCAAGGAAGTCCAATGCTAACAGGTTAGTAGGATTGCCAGATTCCCCCTTAAGTCTCCCCTTTTTGTGGATCATCTCCAGGCAGGAAATAAAGGTACAAATTCTCCAGTTTTGCACCTTCCAGTTCCAGGCAAAAGGCACTGACAGTGTACGACTATGGCCATTTCTGCACTAGACTTTTATAGTGCTATTATTCCACTTTCAATTTGTTAGGCCTGACAGGACTGAGTGGTCCCTGTGCCTGCCTCGTAACGCTAGCCCAACAGCACACCCAAAGTCAGAGTTTGGGCTGTGTACCTTACACAACCTCCTGTGGAATTCTGGGGCCTGTAGTTTACCGAGACCAAAGAACTCTCTGGCTGAGAATTCCTCCCTAAACTGCAAGCCCCAGGATTCCATAGGATGTTGGAAGTAGAATAATAGCACTATAACAGGGTAGTGTGTTTCACACAAATCAACAGCTCAGCTCTTAAAACAGGAACTTGCGACCATTTGCAAGCATTAATTGCTTGGTTGCTGCAACTGGTAAAGACTCTCCAAAGGGTCTTTTTCTTTCCTTTCCCTCTCCCTTCTCTCCCAGTCGTTGTAACACCAGGACTCACCCTCCGCTCTGCTCTGCATCCATCTTCAGGCTAGAAGCAAGTCAAATAGATTAAGTGTTTGTTACTGCCCTGGCTAGCCCGAGCTTTGGGGGATATAAAAAGATATCTTTTGATATCACTAATTCGGCTTCACATATCCCTTCCACGTGCTTGCGAGGCCCCCGGACAAGCACGCACACAGGCTCGGCCGATCATCGCCGTAATATTCCGAAACAATACAGGCAGGCCAGAAACAGCCGACCCGCCGCTTTAGGAGACCTCAAGGCAAGTACCTGCATTAGGTATGCGAGCAACTCTCAAAAGATCCTCTGCCCGGCGCTGGCAGCTTGACCATCGAGCTGTACAACGCTCAAGAACTCCGCGTTTGCATACCGGCTACTCTATTGATAAATTCGGCTCTAATTCAATCATTCAGATTCTGACCTTTCGGAGGCTTTGTCTCCAGCCCCAAATCTATTGTTTTCCCCAAGTCCGACCTAGCCTGCGGTCACAATTCTCCTTATGAAACCCCCTGACTTTGAGCGCTTCCTCGGATCGCTCCCGAGTCCCAGACCGCCTTGCTGCCGCTCCGCCTGGCGAGCTTCCCCTCGGCTCCACGTGCTGAGATACATTGAACCCCAGCTTTGCTGCAATTGGTATTTAATGTATAATGCCTAACAACGTCACCAAGTTAGCCGTTTTATGTTCACATTTCCACGCTGTGGTATTTCCCTGGGATTTTCCCAAAATGTGCAATAGAAGCTGCCACCCAAGAGAACTGAAAAGCTGGTTTTTAAAGAGACAAGAGTCCATGGTTGAATTTGCCATCAGCGGTACCAAAAGGAATGGGCTTATGGGCAGCGGGGTGAGCACCGAATCTGCAGCCTTTCCGATAATCCCAAGGAGGACAAACTGAGAAGGCCCGCGAGGAGTTGCCTTTTGTCAGGGCTTGACAGAAATCCCCCAGAACAGCCTGATAAAAAGCTGGGCTCTCTCCGACGCAGCCGGAACAATGTGCCCTGTTCCACTTTTTTTGGTTAGTGTTCATTACTATCTTCCCTCTGAAAGCCCTCACTTGCTTTAGGTTGCAATGGATCCCAGCAAGGAGTTAGCGAGAACACGAAGCGCTTTTAACCCCAGCATTTGGAACAAAGGCCATTTCCGCACTAGCCTGTTACAGCGCTATGATTCCACTTTCAACGTCCTATGGAGTCCTGGGGTTTGCAGTTGAGGGAGGGGCCTCAAAGGCCATCCTCAAAGGCCCCTCCCTCAACTGCAAACCCCAGGATTCCATAGGATGTTGAAAGTGGAACAATGGCGCTATAACAGTCCAGTGCGGAAGTGGCCAGAGTGTCTGTTAGCCATTGGCATAGCTTCCAACATTTTCACAGATGAAAGCTGGGACACAAGTGGCCAAACAAGACCAGAGTGCGGCCAAGATGGCAAATGCTGTTAATGAGGAAGAAGAGAGAAGCCAGGCGTCATGCCCCGGAGAAGTCACAATCCACAAACTCCACTCTGAGGTGGACAGTAGCGTTTATTTGTAGCAAAGCAAACAACACAGCACACTTCTTCTCAAGTTGCTGAGACTGGAGTATTGCCCCAAAACCATGGGACCCTGTGAGATCTTATATCAGAATCCACAATCAAAATGTAAAAATGGGGAATTAATTAACTCAAAATATTGCAAAAGGAGGGGTAACTTCAGGACCTTTTTGCCTTTGTTTACCAGTATACTGCAAAAGAGACCAGTCAGAAAACTTATAATTAAATTTAAATGTGTTTTATTGGGGGGAAATACACACACACACACACACACCCATCAAGCCACGCTTTCCTGGTGAACCTACGACTTAGGGTCATGCTGGGGTCATCTCTCACCCATTTCCAGCCGAAACCCCTTTCACATGGCCCTTTTCAGTCATTGTATATGATTTCTATTTTATGCCATTTAAACATATCTGCCAATTAGTACATATATCAAAAGGGAGGCTGCACAGCCCCTGTAACAGGAGTATGCACGGCATTCAAAGGATTTATACCTTCACATACAAATTTAGGTGCACAAAAGCTGTGAATGGCAAAGGATTATCAATTTAACTTTGCCCCATATCTTTAGACATTTCACAGACTTGCAGTTATTTACCTTTCTTTTATCCTTGAGGGTAGAATGTATTTCCTGCCCCTTATCTTTAGACGCTTCGAGCTCCCAAAACACCTTTTGGGACTTTTGTTTCCACCTGCTCCGATCTAGGCCATTTCCACCCTGTACCTCCTTCCGTCGTCCTCCCGTTGTGGTCCCAGGAAGGGAGTGCGACACGATGCTCCTCTCCGTCTCCACACCTGGCCGGGCCCCCGTGGGAGAGAGCCAAGCTATACACGCCTGCCTTCTGCAGCGCAGCGGGCCTTTTCCCCACGCTGGGCGGAGGAAGGAAGGGCCTCCGTCGCGCTTCCGGCCCTTCCACATGGCCAGGAAGGACAGGAGTATTGCATGATTGCAAGCACTTGACAGATTTATTCTGTTGAGCAAATATTCCACAATCGCAAGAGATGGGGACAGGATTGCAGAGGGACTGCGACAATATTGTGCAAAAACACAACCCATGGACCGCTGCCATCCTGTCCCCATCGCCAGACTGCAATGCCATGCGGAAGTGGCCCTGGTCTCCCCTTTCCAGATACGTTGTAGCAACGGCCAATAAAGCAATTAACCATTTGATATATTGGAATAAACGAGCAAACTTCAAACAGATACACTGTTGCAATCCACCATTAACACACTCAATATTTTGTAGCGTTCTACCTAAACTCCATCATTGCTCTCTACACCGACTGCCATACGCTATTTCAAAAACATCCAGCAGATCCACTTTTGGCAGGGGAATACGCATCCTGACACCGGGAGTTTGCTTTTTCCCGAGTCTACGGGGAAGGGGAAGATTCTGACCCTTCCTCTCCCCTCCCGCAAACTACGTCTGCACTTTAAAGTCAGTTTGCAGCAACTGAAGTAAGCTGAGGACAAAGGAGGAACTGTGGAAGGAGGAGAGGAGAACCGAGACATTTTAGAAACAGCTGAAAAAGTGGAACGGCAAAGGATTAATTTGGATCATCCTCACCAGATTGGGACAGTCGGAGGGCACGTGTTTGTCGGTGGGGAAATGAGACAGGGCCCTCTCGATGGCTGCCCCAGTCTCTGGGATTCTCTGCCGGGGGCAGCTGGAACGGCTCCCCCGTTGCTCTCCTTCCGTCAGCAGAGGAAGATCCTTCTATTCTGATCAGTTTTAGAAGCGAAGATGTTTATGGAATAGGCTTTTAGGAGGGTTCTGCATTCTTTTTGGCTGTATATTCTTCTATATTTGCAACTGCTTTTTATTATTTTAAAGCCCTTTCCACACTACACTATTATAGTGCTATTATTCCACTTTCAACATCTTGTGGAATTCTGGGGTTTGCAGTTTCCTGAAGCCAAAGAGCTCTCTGGCTGAGAATTCTAAGTACACGTCCCTGAATTGCAAACCTCAGGATCCCATAGGATGCTGAAAGTGGAATAATAGCACTTTAACAGAGTAGGGAAGAAAGGCCCTGAGTGTATACAGTCAGTCCACCATATCCACTTATTCTGCATCCATGGATTCAACCAACCATAGCTTGTAAATATATTTTTTTAAAAAAATCCAAAAAGCAAACTTTGATTTGCCATCTTATATAAGGGGCACCATTTTACTACACCGTTGTGCAAAATGGGACGTGAGTATCCATGCATTCTGTTACCCACAGGCAGTTCTGGAAGCAAACCCCAGCAAATACCAAGGGAGCGCTGTATTTTAAACTGTTTTGATATTGTTAAGAGTTTGATTCTACTTCAGTGTTAAATTTTATATGTTTTTAAGTACATTGGAATTTTTATTTGCAAGCTGCCTTGAGTCCCCGTCTTGGGGAAAAGACAGGATATAAATAAAGATAACAAAAACAGTAATAAGAACAACTAATGGATAGAGCTACCATTAGCTGCTTTTCTGGTTTAGGGAAACACCTGGGCCGTTTCCGCACTGGAGTGTTATAGCGCTATGATTCCACTTTCAACATCCTATGGAATCCTGGGGTTTGCAGTTTCGGGAGGGGCCATCCGGCCCCTCCCGAAACTGCAAACCCCAGGATTCCATAGGATGTTGAAAGTGGAATCATAGCGCTATAACACTCTAGTGCGGAAGAGGCGCTGGAACTGCTCTTGGAATTACCTGTCTGGTCCTCTGAGCGAGGAACTGGTTTCAGCCCAGAAACCGGTCGTCCCAAATATTCATAGGCGGAAACGCTCCTGAGCACATGAGAGGCTGCCCCGTTGGTCGAAACTGCCCAGAAATTAATTTCCATCCAGGCGCTGAAGAAAGACTCAGTTTCCTCGGCTGGCTGGGCTTTGCACATTTATTGTCCAACTGAGGAGTGCACAGAACGGCAGGCTCGTATGGGAGACCAGAGGGGGGAAATCACATGGTATGAGTCCCCCCACCTCAAATTTTTTGATGGAAGAAAACTTTTTATGCTGAAAAAAAAATCCTTCCTAGCAGTTCTGGGAAGCTTATAATTGCTGCTTTGGAGGAGAGCTTCACCCCAAAACAGGGAAAGTATAGTAAAATCATAGAGTCAGAAGAGACCTCAGGAGCCATTGAGTCCAACCCCCTGCCATGCAGGAACATACACTCAAGGCACCCCCTGCAAATGGCCGTCCAGCCTCTGTTTAAAAACCTCCAAAGAAGGAGACTCTATCACACTCCCAGGCAGCATTTTTCATTGTCAAATGGCTCTTATAGCCAGGAAGTTCTTCCAGATGTTTAGGTGAAATCTCTTTTCTTGTAGTTTGAAACCATTGTTCCATGTCCCAGTCTCTGGAGCAGCAGAAAACAAGCTTGCTCCATCTTCAGCATGACTTCCCTTCAAATATTTGAACATGGCTATCATGTCACCTCTTAGAATCATAGAATCATAGAAATGCAGAGTTGGAAGAGACCCCAGGGGCCATCCAGTCCAACCCCCTGCCATGCAGGAACACCCTCAAAGCACTCCCTTGGACAGATGGCCATCCAGCCTCTGCCCAAAAACCTCCAAGGAAGGAGACTCCACCACACTCCCAGGCAGCAGATTCCACTGCCGGACAGCCCTGACCGTCAGGAAGTTCTTCCTGAGGTTCAGGTGGAATCTCCTTTCCTGCAGCTTGAACCCATTGCTCCTTGTCCTGGTCTCTGGAGCAGCGGAAAACAAGCCCGCTCCCTCCTCGACATGCCATCCCTTCAAATATTTAACCATGGCTATCATGTCCCCTCTTAACCTCCTTTTCATCACTTGGTTCCCTAAGCTGCTTCTCATAGGGCCACATGGTTTTCAGACCATTTGGTTGGGCTTCATGAACAAGCAAAACGTGCCCTCACTTCCAGTCACCCAAAATGGCAGCCAGAATGGCATACTCTGGCTCCCATGGAGCTCTCAGGTAGATAATATCATATCAGAAAAGGTCCTTTGGGCTCCAGAGTGGCCAAAAATTCAGTGGGAACTCCCCGGCTCTGCGGTGTGGCCAGTTGTAGACGCTTTGGACAGAGTTCACGACCGGTCTTCAAGCAAATGGACAGGATGGAGTATCGTTGTGTGGATGGGTGGGTAGCTAAACGGGTTTAGGGACAGGTACAATTTTTGTTGGTTCCGCTTGGTTCTAGTTCCATTGGTTCTAGTTCCAGCTGGAGGAGACCTACCTGTTGAAGCAACCGTTGACTGATGACCCAACACAAAGGCGCTTCCTGTCTAATCTACTCAAGGCTACCTATTAAATTCATAATGTCTTAACAGTCGTGCTGGAATTACATGCAAGAAAAGAGTGGGGGAGAATGAAGGCAGCATGGAGATTCTGGAGAGTTTTCTGAATGACCTAGAAATGTTAGTAATTTTTTCCCCCGAAAGCAAATATTTTTTGGGACGCCTTAGGGACAGTTCCAAATCATGTGACTTTTCTTATGCGTGCACGGAAGGGGAATGGACGTACGCACCTAGCACTGCCCAATTCTCCTCCTCCTCCATGGTCATACGGGTTGGGGATGATGGGCATTGTCGTCCAGCCTGTCTGGAGGCTGCCTGAATCAGATTTTTAAAAAGACGAAGTAAGAACTAAAAGTAGTTTTATCCATTGAGCGAAGCTACGGAGCTTTGACGGTCAGTTCTCGCATGCAGAGCTAATCCTAGTTCTCGGCAATTTCTACAGTCTCACAGCGGGGTCTTGATCTAGAACTGGTGTTCTGAGTGTTAGTCTTTAACAGAGACTTTCCACATGCTGAGTCTCTATTGGGGGTAGGGTCTGCCACCCTGGATAGCTCCTTCAAAGTTCAGACTGGGATCAGGGGCAGATTCACCATCCTGCTGACATGGAAGCCACCAGCAGCTGCTCAGTTTGTCGAGGATGCTGCCGACGGCAGGGCGTCCAATTTAGGCTGGATGGGGCAGTGTGGCTGCGGTGGCGACATCGGCCCAGGGGATTCTGGGGTCATAAAGTGATAATAACCGTTCCGAAGTATTTCTAGGCCAGAACCAGTGGGGTGTGAATTATAAAGAGACGTGTAGTGAGACACACTTGGGGTGTGTGTGGAAAGCATCGGGTTTCTGTACCAAATACAGCTGGAGGGGGGAACAGACGTGGGAATGGTGAAGCCAACAAGATACCCTTTTGGGACCACAATTCCTAGAATCCCTGTTTAAATAAAAAGGTCCTTTCACCTGCCAGTGAAGGAGAGCAGACAGAGGTCCCCATTCACACTATACAATTATAGCACTATTTTTCCACTTTAACCATCATGGCTGCATCTTGCGGAGTTTTGGGGTTTGTAGTTTGGAGAGGCGCTATTGCTCTCTAGCTGGGAATTCTAAATGTCCCGAAGTGTTCCCGAAACTGCCGGTTCCAGTAAACTAGCCTCCCGTGAGAAGTAGCTCCTCAACCTGGGAGCATCCACCAGGAAGGCCTGAGCCTGTGACCGCGCCGGGACTGAAAGAACGCCCTTCCCCGAAGATCTTAAAACTCCGGCAGGCTCGTAGACGGAAATACGGTCTTTCAGTTAGCCCGGACCCAAACCGTGCAGGGCCTTGTGGATCGTAACTAGCATTTTGAATTGTGCCTGGAAAAGTAATCTGGTAGCCTGCGAAGCTGTTTCAGTAAGGAAGTTATATGTTCCCTTTAACCGGATTACAAGGTGGAACGGAGGTCTTTGTCAGCGGCTACTGGCCACAGCAGCCAAAAACACAGCCCTCATTTCCAGGAGAAGGATGCTAACAGCAGCAGAGGCCAAAGTCACCGTCCCGCCCAAGGCGTGGAGCTGGCGGGATGCTGAGCCAGCCGGATCGTTGCTGTAAGGTGGCGCGTGTGTTCTCCCTTTGGACGGCGTCTGCGTTTTGTTGCGTTTGGAGTTTTTTCCCCTCTGGTTTTGTGTGGTGCGCATTGATGTTTGCAGTCCCAAACCGTCGGAGCTGAGCTGGCATTTGCTGCCGGTGCAATTTCTTTTCAGGCTGCTGTCAAAGGCAGCTCTGCTGCGTCTGGTCCGGGCGTGATCTTTGAACTTACAAATGGAGACAAACAAGGGGGAGCACTTGACGCCGGTAGAACAACTGACCGCATTCCCTCAAAGAGTGAGGTTAGCCCCAAAACCCTTTCCTTACCTCTTGCCTGTTAAATACCTTTTTTAAAAATAGACAGGTCTATGTGATCCTCAGTTTGTGCTCTGTAAGGCCAACAGGTGCTCTGTAAGGTAGTAGTTTTGTTACCATACCCTACCACTCCTCCTATGAGGTATGTGATTTTCATAAATTGGACTTATTAATGGACTTATCGGACTTATTAATGACCAAAGTTCATGATCAGGGTCATGATGACCAGAGACGTGTTCAGGGCCACGATGGCGGGAAAGTCCAGATAGGATTACGCAGAAATTCCCAACGCTGATGGGTTTGTGCTAATCCATTCACGGCTTCAGGCTCTTGGCATTTTTTAATACAATGGAAGACAAACTGATCATATCGGTGAGCAATCAGAGACTATCCCTCAATCTTACCTACAGAGATCTTCCCTACACACCCTACCTGACCAAATGTTAAGAGATTGTCATGAATCCCATCAATGTTTTGTTACTCTGGACTAAAGCAATCAGCCAATTCTGGATACTTTTGTTAATCACATGGGAAAGCCATTATGGTTTTGTCAATGCACTCTTTCAAGGTATAAAAAAGGGTATAAAAATCTAGCTCTGACCCCAGCCAATCGTAGTACGTAGAATGTAGTCCAGACTGTTGCTCCTCGGTGCTCCCCTCAGATGCTGTTTGAGCCCCTCTGCTGTGACTTCTTTCTTCGAGATTGCGAACTATCACCCTTTCCGCCCCTAATCTCTCTCTATCCAGCCTTTCTTGCCTCACTTTCTGATAGCCTTATACGATTCTTAAGCGCGTCTGATTTCTTGCATATTTGTGAATTTGAATAAACTACTTTATTTAAGGCCCTTTCCGCATGAGGAAGTTAAGACGGGCCAAGGCGTTCTGTCACGGAGGTCGTCCGCACCTTGGATCGGACTAGGTGCGGACCATTGACCTTACTTCCGCACCTAAGTCCAATCCGAAACGCCTCCAAGTGGTCCTCCAGCGCGCTATGTGAAGACTGGAAAAAAACGGTCTTTCGATTTTCCGGAGCGCGCCGTTTCATTCCTGCTCGGTCGTGCAGATGCGCAGGTTCGCACCGACGAGAGCCCGCGATCGGCGGAGGGCGGGCCGTGGGCGAGGCCAGCTGCAGCGGTCGGTCCGGACCCACAGACAACCGGACGCCGCCATTGTGTAAGCCTCCCTGGCGCGGATCCGAAGACCTCGCGCCGCTCCGCATCGCCCTGGAACAAACGGAGGAGCCCTGCGGAAGGGCTTGAGGGACAGCCCGCGTCGCTTTGAGCCGAGAAGAACCGGTAAGTAACGGCACGGAGCGATTCACTCGCCTCGTGCGGAAAGGGCCTCACTCTAACTGAAGTCCTCCCTACGGTTAGTACTGATATACACGTGTGTGAGACCCTGCCGTTACCTCCTCTCGCAGGTGTCTTTTCAGCTAAAATTCCCCCAAATTCTAAGGAGATGCTGGCATTGTGGACGGACCCCAGCATCCCCCACCTCTTAGGGTAACAGTTTGAGCGTTGGAATATGACCCCAGAGACCAGGGTTCAACTCTCTGCTCGGCCATGAAAATCTACCGGGTGACCTCGGGCACATCACACACTCTCAGCCCCAGAAAACCCTGTGAAAATGTCACCTTAGGATTGCTGTGAGTTGGAAATGGTTTGAAGGCACACAATAACAACAACAAGGCCAGAGTGTTCTCGGCGACTTAACCCCAGTATGGATAAGGGTAATTACAGAACGGATACGGGGTATTTCTCCTCTGTTCCCCCGTCCCAGGGAGCGTGGCCACTCCTGGCAAGACAGGAAGTGACATCATCTCACTTCTACTTCCAGGAATCAGCTGGAATATGGACAATTTTCCACAGTTTTGGGAAAGTTGGGGTGGTAGTGGGAGGCAAGGAAAGTCACACTGTCACATTTCCATGTTAGTTTGAGCTAGTGAGCTTTTAGGAGGATTGTGCATTCTTTTCGGCTGCTTTTTTATCATTTTCAGGGCCTTTCCGCCCTACATTGTTATAGCGCTATTATTCCACTTTTAACCTCCTATGGAATCCTGGGGAGAATTCTCAGCCAGAGAGTTCTTTGGCCTTGGTAAACTACAAAACCCAGAATTCCACAGCAATTCTGGAATAACAGCACTATAACAGCGTAGTTTGGAAAGGCCCTTTGTGCCTCTGCTACATAATTAAGTATATGTAAAGTTATGTTAATGTTCGCTGTGACAGACAATTCCAGCCATTCTTCCTCATGTTTAGGCGGAATCTCTTATCTTGTTATTTTAACCCATTGGTTCATGTCCTAGGCCATTTCCGCACTAGGCTGTTATAGCGCTACGATTCCACTTGCAACATCCTATGGAATCCTGGGGTTTGCAGTTTCGGGAGGGGCCGGGCGGCCCCTCCCGAAACTGTAAACCCCAGGATTCCATAGGATGTTGCAAGCGGAATCGTAACGCTATAACAGTGTTGTGCAGAAGCGTCTCTAGTCTCTGGAGCAGCAGTAAATAAGCTCACCCCATCTTCTATTTGATCTATATTTATAGGTCAATCCTTGGCTTTGCTGGCTTCAGGCTGCTGGGACTTGCAGTCCAACAACATTGGGAGGCCTGCGTATTATTCCCACCACTCTTGTAGGTCGTTTGCCCTTTTGCACCACAAATGGTTCCAGACATTAAGCATCCAACGGGGCCACCCCAGGTGTGCCAGTGGGCACAGCAATTCCCAGCCACTTGGCAAATTGTCTGTTCACTGGAGCTGCAAAGTGGCCGTAACTTCGTACAACATCTAGCCAAGATTCATTGCTCCGGGTCCATTATTCCAGAGCAGCCTTCCCCAACCCTGGGCCCTCCAAGTATGTTGGAATACCAACCCCATCATCCCCTCCCAGCATGGGCATTACCAGGTTGAAAAAGCCTGTCTCAGAGTGATTCTGCAGGGCTCCATTCAGGCCTGGCTTGCTCCATGACGAAGGCCATTTCTACACGAGTCTGTTATAGCGCGATGATTCCACTTTCAACCTCCTATGGAATCCTGGGGTTTGCAGTTTCGGGAGGGGCCGCCTGCAAAAACGGCAAACCCCAGGATTCCATAGGATGTTGCAAGTGGAATCGTAGCGCTATAACAGACTTGTACGGAAATAGTCAAAGACAAATCAGAGTCAAAATTCAGTTTGGTAAGAGTTTTGCATAAGATGATGTTTTGTAAGAGTTTTGCAAAAGATGATGTTTTGGTCTTAGAATCGCAGAAAGCAGGGCTTTTTTTTCTACTTGGGTCAAAATACGGTAAGGGATAACTTCTACTCTTAGAATCACAGAGTCATAGAACTGTAGTGCTGGAAAAGATCTCCAAAGGTTATCTAATCCAACCCCATACTGATGCAGGTAAGCCGCAGCTACGGCATCCTGACAGGTGCTATCCAACCTCTTTTAAAAACATCCGACAAGACAGACACTACCACTCCTTGAGGAAGTCTGTTCCACATTCTGACTGTTCTCACGGTCATTGTTTTGTGCAACAGGGCGGCACGATCTCGTGGTCTGAGCATGGGACTAGATCCTGCAGACCCAGGTTCAGTTCCCTGCTCAGCCACAGAAACCCACCTTGGGTACATCACACACTCTCAGCCCCAGAAAACCCCATGATAGGGGTCACCTTAGGGTTAATAGGGTTTTATATCTTAAGTCTTGGTGGTCCATGGCAACAAAAGATATTTACACACACTGCTTCACCCTGAACAGGCAAGCTCTACTGAACTGCTAAGCTATTTCCGTTTGTCTGCTGAATATCTTTGCACTCTGTTGCCTCGCAATGGACAACCAGCACCTATGACACTAAAGCATCCATGCAGCTTAAAACTTTTATAGGTAAACGTTCCAAATTGTGGCATGCAGAGCAGTGGTCAGTGAGGGCCATAAATCCATGCATCACACTATCTCTCAACAGTTCCCAGGCCCCTTTCTGCTACCCACTTCCCTCCATCCTTGACCAGCTTGACCCAACTACATATTTCCTGCCCCTTATCTGGGGAAACCCTGGGTTCTCAAAACAATGAGCCTCTCCAGTCTGCACTTTCATTTTTGCCCTTCTCTGTACTTTGCCTTTCACTAGATACATTGTTGCAACAAGCAATTGGCAATAGATACTTTATAAGAATTCAATGCAACGCCTAGTACAAAGTCCCTACAAGGAAAAAATGGGCTATAATTAAAGATGATAAACAAACAAAGAAACAAACAATAGAATGAATAGATTGTTGCAATTATCAATTACCAATAGATACTTTGTAACACTCTAATGCAAAGCCAAGTACAAGGTTCATACAGGGAAAAAAGTAGGGTATAATTAAATAAAATAAATAAATAATGGAAGGAAGGAAGGAGGCAAGGAAGGCAGGCAGGCAGGCATGGTTACATTGTTGCAATGATCAATTACCAATAGACATTTGTAACAATTAGAGCAAACCTCAGCAATGATACATAGTAGCTACCTCAGCAATGGTTAAATACATTTGCCTCAATATACATCCAGCAGACCATACTCATATCCCATGGCAGCAGCCTCACAATTTGACAGCAAGGCATCACTTTTGTGAGGCTTTTGTTATTGCAGACTTTATTCTCTTTCTCTTTAATTGCTCTGTGGGCTTTATTTTCCTTTCACAACTGATTTGTAGTTGTTTACAAACGGTTTGATGAGCCACCTTGAATGGATGAGTGCCTCGAAGGTGTAAAAATGGGCTATAAATATTAAAAAGTAAAATTTGAAAGGCTCGGAAGTTGACAGCCTCAGAGTTATACGGAGCTCTTCTTTAGGTATTGGATTGTGTTGTCCTGCATGGCAGGATGGGGTTCCCCAACGTGGTCTTTGTGGTCTCTTCCAGTTCTGTGATTCTGTGTCTACCTCTAAGGCCATTTCCACACTAACCTGTTATAATGCTATTATTCCACTTTTAACATCTTATGGATTCCTGGGGTTTGCAGTTTAGGGAAGGGCCTCAAGGCTGCAAACCCCAGGATTCCACAGGATGTTGAAAGTGGAATAATAGCACTATAACAGGCTAGTGCAGAAAAGGCCATGGCTATGAAGGCATAACTAAGTATTGTCTCCTGACTCAACTCCTCCAACTTTAACAGCCAGAAGCGGCACCAACCAACGGACATCTCCCCTGCTGGCTGAGACCCTGCATCACAGACATAGGCCGTTTCTGCACTAGCCTGTTATAGTGCTATTACGCCACTCAAGGCCCCTCCCAAAACCGCAAACCCCGGGATTCCATAGGACGTTGAAAGTGGAATAACAGCACTATAACAGGCTGGTGCAGAAATGGCCTAAGGGATGCTTTGCCTGTGGATTCCTGCACTAGCATCTGGGGGTTGGACTAGATGGGCCGTCTGACTTCCTCCGCCAAAAAGTGAGGCAGAGCTGTCTGCACTACAGGACTGCCCCCGGGCAAGTCAGCAAACACCAACACAGCAGACAGCGGGCTCCACAAAACAAGTTTTCCCAGCTCTCCTGTGCTTACTTTTTGGCACAGAATTAAGGAATTCACCTTCAAAACAGGCAGAGTACAAACTCACTCTCTGGGGGGACCGGACAAGTAGGACACAAAGAGACTCCCTGATGCTGTGAGTTGTGTTTATAAAAAAGCTCAAGAGGGCTTTGTATCTTTACCTGCTTACAGGTAAGCCGGTACTTTGTGGTTTTGTGCATTCAAGGCAATTCAAACTTACGGTAGGTTCTCTTGGCAGGATTTCTTTAGAGGACGTTTGCTGTTTGCCTTCCTCTTCAGTGAGAGTATTTGACTTGTCCGGATGTTTCCTAGACTGCATTTTCCAGCATCCATCACTGTTGGCTGAGGCTACTGAGAGTTTTCCTCCAACTACTGCTGAGATCCAACATCAAAGAGGCAGAGTGTAATTTTACACTCAAGGAGTTAACAAGACAGATGCAACTGAATCGGCAAACACGTGTGAGACGCACAACTATAGTGTTCAGGGTCACGTGTGGCGATGCACAACGCACACCTGCAAGTGCAATGCACAATCACACCACAATTTCAACGGCACATGTTCGACTCTGCTTCAGGAATCTGCAGTTGAACACAGATGTTATGGCATGGCTCCAAAAGTGCAACCATATACTTAAGACACCTTACATTTGTAAAATCAGTATTATTTGTAAAACCAGTATCATCGTTCATTTATGCAGTGCTGTCTACGTAAATGGTACCTTACAAGTAAAACTGCCAAAGTCATACAGTCTAAAACAGAGGTTCTTAGCTTTTTCTTTACCACAGACTACCTTTAAATATCTTTTGTTGCCATGGACCACCAAGACTTAAGATATAAAACCCTATTAATTTACGGTTGCTCATCAAGCGTCTTCAAATTTGGAGAAAAGGGAGTAATAAGTAATGGAACTAGTCAATATTGAAATGAAACTTTTTACAAACGATGTCCATCACTGGCAAGAGACTCCTTCTGTCTTTGGAATCAACATAGATACTTTCTTTGGAATCAATATATACACATATATTTTAGATCAGCAGTTCTTAGCCAGTGGTCCGTGGACCCCCAGGGGACCAGGATGTCCTCACAGGGGATCCATGAAGGTTTTAAGAAATGTTGCGAGTGTTTACGGTTGAAAGAATCAATATATACAGGAAGGAAGGAAGGAAGGAAGATGGACAGACGGATGTTCATCTTTCTTTCTGTCTGTCTGTCTTTCTTTTAACTGTAAAAGCTCACAACATTTCTTAAAACCTTCATGGACCCCCTGTGAGGACATCCCGGTCCCCTGGGGGGTCCACGGACCACAGGCTAAGAACTGCTGATCTAAAATTTATGTGTATACATACAAACACAAAGGGAAGGAAGGAGTAATAAAACTGTATCATACAACTGCAAAACAGATTATCCAGATAAAACACAAAACTATAATATAGAGCAAACTGACCAGTACCTGTAATCAAACTATACAAAATTATAAAACAATATTAAACTAAAACCCCAAAAGCTTTTGAAAACAAAGAGGAAAGCTGACATCTGAAAGGTTGCAGGATTCTGAGCCCTGACCTACAACCAGGGCCATCTCCGCACTAGACCGTTACGGTGCTATTATTCCACTTTCTGTGGAATCCTGGGGTTCCAGGATTCCATCGGATGTTGAAAGTGGAATAATAGCACCATAACAGTCTAGTGTGGAAATGGTCCAGGAAATCTCAGGGAAGAGGAAGAGATGGAGAATGTTGCAGAATAATGGAAGAAAGGATCAGCTTTCTCCGCTGCAGCTGATGTCCTACATTCACCGCACAATGCAGAGGGCTGAATCATTCAGAAAGGACATGGAAATTCAGCTTCAGTTGTACATTCCTATCCGCACAGCCCAAAATAGCAGCAAAACAAAACAGGGAAAATGTATTCTCACCTTTTTTTTCCTTCCCGGTTTTGTTATCACAGCTGCAAGCTGCTTCCAAGAGAGAGTTTTGGGGCAGTGGAACAGGAAAAACCAAGTTTGGAGTATTTTTTTTGAAGGGGGAAATGCTCACTTCTGTTACTCCCCTAAAGCAAGTTAAAATGGGAGACAGGAGAGGAACTTCAATGAGGAGCACGTATAGATCGTTCAAACAGGGTACAGAAAAGTCCAGTTTTTAGGCACTGAATGGTAATTTTTCCCCCTTGTATCCCCCTCGCCAAACAGCCCAACTCCCAGGGTAGGTACTCCAATTTGAAGTGTGCAAGGTTTTATAAATGGAAGGATCCCAAGAGACCATCTAGTCCAACCCCCTGCTAGTGTAGGAATTCACAGCAAAATCTCAGAATCCTAGAGTTGGAAGAGACCCCAAGAGCCATCCAGTCCAACCCTATTCTCCCATACAGGAAGACAAAATCAACGAACTCCAGACAGATAGCCATCCAGCCTCTGTTTAAAAACCTCCATGAGAAGGTGTATGAGAATCTAACACATCATTGGAAGAATTTACATGAAGTCACTTTTCCATAGTGCAATTCCCAGCATCCCCCATCCTGCCTAACTTATGGCCATGCTCTCTTGGGGATGCTGGGAGCAGCAGTCCAAGAAGTGACTTCTCTCAGCAGGGGAGGGCAAAGTGTACCCTTCCAAGTGTTGTTGCTCTGCTGTAGCCAGCATACCCCATCGTGAAGAGTGCTGGGCATTGCAGTCTGGCAATACCTGAAGGGCCCCATTTTGACTGCCTTGCTGTCAGGCCATGTGATTTTATTCACAGGGCAGAAGAAAATTCAAAGTGGTGCACTCTGTTCTTATTTTGTGTGTTTCTATTATGTTCTAAAATGTATTTTAAACTGTTTTTCACTGTGTGTTTTTAATAGAACTGATGTTTTTTAAAAAACTTTTGTAATAGTACATATTTAGCTACACTTTTATCTTAAGATTTTGTAAGCTGACTTGCTTGGCAGAAGAAAGGTGTGGTATAAGTTGAATAAAATAGCTAGATTAAATAAATAAAGGAGCCCCTTGCCTTCTTCCCCCATCAGCCACCCAAGTATGGACTGGGTGAAAACAGTTTTCCCTGCTACATTTTGGATAGGATTTTCCCCATGTGTGTGTGTGGGGGAACTACCATCAATGCAAACAGGTGATGCAGAAAGATGGGTGGTGGTTAAACTAGACGACCCCTGGAGATCCCTTGCAACACGATGATCTCATGACACTCAAGCCGAGTTGCGTCCTTCCAATCAGTAGGACCCCCCTTGGCTCCGCTCTCAACCTCTGGCCATTTCTACACTGGAGTGTTATAGTGCTATCATTCCACTTTCAACCTCCCATGGAATCCTGGGGTTTGCAGTTTAGGGAGGGGCCTCAAAGGCTATCCTCAAATGCCCCTCCCTAAACTGCAACCCCAGGATTCCGTAGGAGGTTGAAAGTGGAATAACAGCACTATAGCAGTCTGGTGTGGAAATGGCCTAGGCGCAACGGACGGGACGGCCCCCAACGTTTTTTGGGAGGAGAAAGGCCGGCGGGTTCTCCTTCCGGCTTTCTTGCTGGAGGGAAGCCACTGTCAAGCAGCCGCGAAGACTCCTTGCCACCCATCAAGGTCATGCTAATAAGCTGATGCTATTAAAAGCAGGCGGCGGCGTTGTGGATGCGCCGGCTCAGCAAGGAAGCCGGGTGCTGTGCAATCCCGCCTGGCCCCGCAGACGAGCCTTCCCCTGTCGGCTGCCGGTGCCAGACGGGCCGAGCTTCGCGTGCCCATCGATTCCCCGCAGGAGCCCAGCGTTCGTTCCCTAAGCAGGGGATGCTCTCTCGCGCTCACCGGCTCGGCTGGCGGCCTCTGAGAACAGAGCAGCCGGGAGGAGGAGGTTTCCAGTCTGGAAGTGGTCCGGCGTTCGGCACTGGTACAAAGTCCGGAAAGGCTCCCGCTCTGTGCGTGTTTACTCAGGCGTAAGCGCTCCCACAGTTGACGAGATTTGCCACTCACATAACGGTGCCCCCGGTCCAGCCAAGAACTGTTGTTGTTAATTGCTGTCAAATTGACTTTGGCTCACGGCGGCCTGAGGAATGGGAGAACGCCGGACCATCCTGTTATGGGACCATAGAATCCTAGAGTTGGGAGAGACCCCCAGCACCACCCAGTCCAACCCCCTTCTGCCATGCAAAGCCCTCCCTTTGACAGATAGCCACCCAGCCTCTCTTTAAAAACCTCCAAAGAAGGAGGCTCCACCACATGTTGAAGACGGAGCAAGCCTGTTTTCTGCTGCTCCAGAGACTAGGACACAGAGCAACAGATTCAAACTACAGGAAAAGAGATTTCTCCTGAACATCAGGAAGAACTTCCTGAGAGTAAGAGCCATTCGACAGCGAAATTAGCTGCCTCAGAGGGTGCTGGAGTCTCCTTCTTTGGAGGTTTTCAAAGAAAGGCCGGATGGCCATTTGCTGGGGGTGTTTTGAGTGTGTGTTCCTGCATGGCAGAAGGGGGTTGGACTCGATGGCTGTTGAGGTCCCTTCCAACTCTTTGATTCTACGATTCTACACTCCCAGGCAGCAGTGGATTCCCCTGTTGAACTGCTCTTACTGTCAGGAAGTTCTTCCTAATGTATAGGTGGAATCTCTTTTCCTGTAGTTCAAAGCCATTGCCCCATGTCCTAGCCTCTGAAGCAGCAGAAAACAAGCTTGCCCCATCTTCCAAGCGACTTCTTTTCAAATGTTTAAACATGGTTGTCGTTTAAACACGGTTATCAACAGCCCTGTTTAGGTCTTGCAAACTCAGGGCAGTCGTGGCTTTCTTGATTGAGGGAAGAGCATGGGCCCACACTCAAATCTGCAGAGAGAGAATCAGAGGCGACTCATTACCCGTCTGTTGCACGCCCTCACAGGTCCTACTGAGCACAACAAGAGCCATATCACAAGCACTGCGGTGACCCACGGCCGTCTATGGCCCTTTCCACACTAGGTTGTTATAGCGCTATGACTCCACTTTCAACATCCTATGGAATCCTGGGGTTTGCAGTTTCGGGAGGCGCCTTCCGGGATCCATAGGATGTTGCAAATGGAATCATAGCACTATAACAGTCTAGTGCGGAAATGGCCTATGATTTGTCGGATGAAAAGAAAAGGATCCCTGTGGCCGAGGCAGCAATATGAGAGCGTAGTCAAGATGGCAAAAGTGATGAACTTTTATTAACAATAATATAAGTTATCATCTCTTCTTCTGCTCTGGCTGAGTCACCTGGGTACAGATCACATTTATCCTTCGAACTCAGGGCCTTTCTACACTACACTGTTCTAGTGCTCTTATTCCTCTTCCTGCACCCTGTGGAATCCCCGGGGTTTGCAGTTTGGGGAGGGGGCTTTAGAATTCCCAGCCAGAGAGCCCTTGGGCCTCAGGCATCTACAAACCCCAGAATTCCACCCCAGGACCTTCCATGTTGGAAGTGGAACAATAGCACTATAGCAGTGTAGTGCAGAAGGGCCCTCAGTTTGCAGGAACCGAAGTAAGCTGAGAACCAATGGGGAAGGTGGGAGGAGAGAGAAAGAAAGAAGCTGAGAAAGTTTTAAAAAGTGGGACAGCAGGGAATTTATCAGGACTGTCGCTGCCAAAGAAAGACAGCTGGAGGGTATGAGCTGGCTGTTTTGTTTTATCGTTTTAAAGAGGATGTGGAGAAGAAAGGAAAATTCAAAAAATCTGTCCAAATGTAACTTTTGCCTACGCAGGCAGGCAGACTTCCAGCTAGGACACTGAAAACTCTTATTGGAAAAAAGGAGAAATTCAGGCACCTGTGGATAAAATTCCTGGCCCTCCGGATGTGGTTGGACTGAAGGGCTGGAATCTGTGAATCTCATTCTCATCGACAAGAATAAATAATTCTACCATTTTTCTCCTGGATGAGAGGACGTCGTAGAGAACTTCACAGCTTGGGATTTAATTCTGTACAAGGAACCAAAACAAACCAAAACAAAAAAGACCAAATGTAATGCAAGGAGATGGATCCCTTATTGAAGTGGAGCCTGATCGAAACAGATTGCAACCCAAACACGACAAGATGTGGATATTCATGAAGACATACCAAGAATATAAGAAATGCAGATGGAAAGGTGGAACTGTTGTGGCCCCCAGCACCCCCCAAGATCAAGATGGTTTAATTGGCAATATTATTCAACTGGCACTATGTTAATTGGTGTTGATATAAAATGGAAACCTGAGATGACTGGAAGGTCAAGCTGGAAAGAGGCAGATTTCTGACTGTCGGCATGAGACTGCAAGGCAGGCCAGCCACACCCCCTCCTAGGCGAAAACCAAAGTCATTCTCGGGTGGATTGCAAGGCAGTTCTAGAGACAACGGGCTCATGCTAAGAGTTGGGCATCTCAGAGCAGAAAGGGAAACTTCCCACCAAACTGTGATTATTTTAACCTTGGTCCCTTACACCTGGACGTTTCCCCGCTGTGTCTCTCCAAACTCTCCACAATACAGGGCTATTACGACCGCCGTTACCCCTTCGTCGCCTAAACGCTGAGACCGTTAACTCTGTCCAGACTTCATCCTTTGTGTCGCAACTGTCATTGTCCGCTCGGCCGGGAATGCGATTCACACCCATACCCGCAGGACATTTTTCAGGTATAGGAGCCCTCAGCTTTGAGTGATTCAGCACAGTCTTTTGCCTTGTTGAATGCCGCCCTGTCCATTTGATTCCCGAATGAGAACTGTCCTTAGGTGGTTACCCAAGTCACATCGCTGCTTTCCTTCGCTTCGCTCTGGACCAGTAATTATTGCCTGAACCTGACAAGTCCTCTATCCACAACCGTCCTCCCTTTTCCTTCAGCTAGCTCTTGTGTGCTTGTGTGAGTGCTTGATTCTTTGTGTGCATGTGTGACTTTTTTCCAATAAAACAAATTTTTAGTTAACATTTGAATCTCTGGCTGGTTCTTTCCCGCACAACCCCATAAACATTAGTGAAAAGAGCTCAGTAAGTTACCCCTCTCTCACAGGTCTCCTAATTTTGAGCTCGTCAATTCCCCTCTGTCGTGTGGAGGTGGTAGTATTGCAGGTGGACCCCGAGTCACCCACATTTTGGGGCAACAGAACCAAGGTTACTCTCCAGAAGAACTGAAATACCATATGCACCATTTGTATGTTAACACTGTTGCTCTAATGACTAGATATGTTTGCAAAATCTGTTGCCTTCACTGGGAAAATGTCTCCATGCAGTTAAGGACACATAACTTTGACATTTTGAGTCTGGGGATGGTAAAGAAATGCAAATGGCATCCTGCTGGTGGTTTAGACATAAACATTCAGACATAAACTTACTCACGCGGTTGTATTTTTTTCAGCCATTCATTTCACAGCTGCAAACGCAGGGTTCCACAAGCGTCACTGTTACACACACAGCTGCAGTCTTAGAGGCGACACAACGATTGTCAGTGCCTTCACTGTACACCTCGATTCACTGAGAGTGCAGAAACAGCAAACATATTTGCCGATATGGAATTAGCTGCGCCATGTGGCCATTCAGATGGCTGGTGAGGTGCAACCTTCGCTTAGCCCTATGACTGTAGCTTTATACCACACAAGCATGATTTTTGGCTCTCAGCTGGTATCTGTCTGAATTTTTATGCAAATTTGTTGATTTACACTATCCGACTAAGAAGAAAATCAGACTTACAGACTGAAACCTAAGCTTTTCTGAATTGTGCCATATAGCTCTCCTCTCAAAAATGGACACATTAGGGAGAAAAAGGGAGAACATTTAGACAAATGCCCACTTTGGGCAGAGCTTTGTGCAAAAAAAAAAAATGTGTACAATAAAATAAAATTACACACAGGTAAATGTTATCACAGGGAAAGCAAGTCTTCAAAATTGGATACATTTGCAAAAAAAACAAAAACAAAAAAACCATGAGAAAATATGTGTATAAGAAGTGTTCACACAAATGCATACCACATTTCATGCCAACTTGCATTGATCGAGGACTGGATGCAAAGAAAAAAAACCCTGGAAACTGAGTAGAACAAGTTGAATACAGAGATGTACCCACTGTGAGTCAAGATACTCTGTCACAAGTTACTGTGTACCTCCAGATAGTGCCTCATCGTGGCTCAAATACTCCACTGGGGTGTTACTCCTGGGAAAACCCTATCCCGGGGTCTACAATTTTGATATTAAAATATGATTCCATGTGCCTGAGAGGTCACCTGGATGGGCATGTAGGCAGCAATGGTCAAAGGATCAAAAACCAGGTCAGGCCAGTAAAATCCCCCATCACGTAGCCCCAGGAGACCTCGAGCTGTGCAAACCCACAATAAACAAAGGGTCCTCAGCCCCGAGAAGCCGACTTGAGGGGATTAGCGTGTTTGCCCCAAGTTGAGCAAATATCCTATCAAGCGAGGACCATTTACACGAAGTCACACCACAATCCAATGCAGCCAAAGATCCTGAGACTTTGGCAACACCTTGTAATCCCGTCACGCAAAGGAAGTTGCCATTGTGGAGCTTCTTTCTCATTGCAACACCCATTGTTCTCCCCGGGAAAGGATTAGCCCTCCAGGTACTTTTCCCCCTACAAATAGTCCCAGTTTTTGAGAGTTTCTTTGGATCACTCCCGGTCATCCCAGCAGACCGTTTCTCTGTCGGTTGAGTGATCCCCTCAGCCCTTTCCCTGCTGAGTCTCACTTCTCTGCTGTTTCTCCCGGACCAAGGACTTCAGGACAAGGCGCAGTATTACCCCAGCTACACCCCTTCAATATTCCCCTGTCCAGTTTCCTCTCTTTTGCTTCTTAACAGGTCTTGAGTGAGTGTGTGAGTGATTGCGTTGCTGCATGAGATTTTCATTCGATGAAATCATTTATTGGACATCTTCGTTTGGTTTTTGGCTTGGCCTGACCCCGTAAAAACTGGGTGAAAAGACCCCGCTATGTTACCCTGCCTCTCGCATGGCTATTGCTTGTGCTCTGGCTAGTTTCCATTCCCCATCACGTGGAGCACATTGAGGTGTCCCCCAAGAGACCCCAGAAATCAGGGTAACGGGGTTGTGTGCTATAAATCTAGACATGTGAACTTATGCGTTGGTTATGCTGTCCTGAACAGCAGTGTTAAGCCATGGAGCACACAACTGGACGTGCAGCCAAAAACGAATGGGCATCGACATGTATGTAAATACCTGCATGTGAACAAACATGTGCAGGAGGATCTGCGTGTGTGATGACACTGTGTGCATGTCTTTGTTTTTGTAACCTTGAACTGAATATACTGTAGATCGTAGAATTGTAGATCTGGAAGAGACCAGGAGGGTTATCCAGTCCAGCCCCCTTCTGCCATGCAGGAAGACACCATCAGAGCATTCCTGACAGATGCCATCCACCCTCTGTTTAAAAACTTCCAAAGAAGGAGACTCCACCACACTCCCAGGTAATAGATTCCCCTGTCAAACTGTTCTTACCCTTAGGAAGTTCTTCATAATGTTTACGTGGAATCTCTTTTCCTGTAATTTGAATGCATTACTGCATATCCTAGTCTCTGGAGCAGCAGAAAAGAATCTTGCCCCATCCTCCATGTGGCATCCTTTCAAATATTTAAACATGACTCTCATGTCACCTCTCGACCTTTATTTCCCCAGGCTAAATATGCCCAACTCCCTAAGCCACTCCTCAAAGGGCTTCACGGTTTCCAGGCCTTCTACCATTTTGGTTGCCCTCCTCTGGACACATTCCGGCTTGTCCATATCTTTCTTGAACTGCGGTGTCCAGAAGTGGACACAGTACCCCAGGTGAAATATCCAACTGCTTCCATTGGGGAACACGGGCATGTGTTAGATACCAACAGGACTTTGGCCCACGTTGGTTTTCCCAGGTAAGTCAACCAGAAGTACTGGGGTATTGCCAGCTTCTTTGGGGACCCCCCCCCTTCTTTGTTGGCATTGCCACTGAAAACATCAGTGCCGTAGATCTTGACCCTGACCCTTGGCAAACCAAGGTTTAGAAATACTCCTTATTTTGGACCAACAGTTCCCAAAATCCTCAGGCAAAGCCACATTCCCACCCTCTGTAGCAAACATGACATTAACAGGGGTGGCTCAGAATGTGAAATTGCTTCCCAGCCAGACACGCGCGCGCCATTGCAAGCAATATTTCCAGTTAAGCAAGCTTTGGTGGCGCTTAGTCACACAAAGGTGGAAAATACGAGTTCTCCTGCTATCAACACTGGTTTGAGGGGGGGGACGGGACGATTTAGTGGAGAACGATATTCTGCCTCTTCTCTGGGCATTCGGACAAAGGAAATCTGGTTTGTCCCAGTGGAAAGTGGAGCTGTTCAGTTTACATTTGCCCAGTCCTGCTGGCTCCCTTTCCCTTCCCGGGCTGCCTGTCTGGCACACAACCATCTGGGCGTGTGCGCATATGCTTGCAATTTAGGGATTAGCCAGGGTGTATGCAGACGTCTGAGGAGGAAAAACCATGCGCGCCTCCTTTCGGTTGAGAGCTCTGACTAAGCTCTGCCCCTGGCAGTGGAATCCAGCTGCCCTGAACCTGCAGCAAACCTGTTTTGGTCAGGACTGGATTAAGGACAGACAGACTTTCCGTTGCACCAGCAGAAAATGCCAGCATCGCTTCCTCCGTATAGTGTGTAGTAAACATGATTCAGCTCCCCAGGCCTTCCAGCTGACTCACAGGCAAACTGGAACTAAGAGGATTCTGCCACATGACCTTTACGGAGGGGCAGGAAAAGAACCTGGACCTAGGATACCGAAGCACTGTTCTCGCAACGTGGATAACATGGGTTATATAGTGGTTGCTGCACACCTTCAAGCTGTTTCCGATTTATGGCAATCCTAAGGTGAACTCACCACAGGATTTTCTTAGCAGGATTTGTTCAGACAGGCTTTGCCTTTGCCCACCTCTGAGGCTGAGAGAGTGGGACTTGCTTGAGGTCACCTAGTAGGTTTCCATGGCAGTAGGGATTTGAACCCTGCTCTTGAGAGTCCTAGTTCAGTGCTCAAACTGCACCTCACACCGATTCCTTGTGTTATTAATATCAGCCATATATCGTCAGAGGTTTGGCATAAACATCCTTGTATCTGTAAATTCATATGCAGGGTTCTCAGGTTGTTAATTGCATATAAAGTGTTATAGCAACACATTCTGTTTTCAAAGAAGGTTTATGTGGTTGAAAGTAAGATTTTTTTTTTTAAGAAAATGTTTTTCTTAGCTTGACACAGAACGGTGGCAAGAACAAAAAAAGCAAAAAAAAACCCAGCCTGTTAAGACACATAGTGTGCTTCTAGATCTGAAAGGACCATCAGAAGAAACCACGGTCTGAAGAGACTATGGTCTGGAAACCATGAAGCCCTATGAGGAGTGCTCTGGGAGCTGGGTATGTTTAGTCTGCAGAAGAGAAGGTTAAGTGATGACGTGATAGCCATGTTTGAATATTTGAAGGGATGTCTTATGGAGGATGGAGCAAGCCTGTTTTCTGCTGCTCCAGAGATTACGACACTGGGAAGCAACGGCTTCAAACTTCAGGAAAAGAGATTCCACTTAAACCTCAGGAAACACTTCCTGGTGGTAAAAGCAGTTAGACAGTGGAATATGTTGCCTGGACGTGTGGTGGAGTTTCCTTCTTTGGAAGTTTTTAAACAGAGGCCGAATGGCCCTCTGATGGGAACACTTTGATGGAGTCTTGTACGGCCGGTGGTTGGACCTAATGGCCCTTGTGATCTCTTCCAGCTCTACGATTCTTTGACAAGTAGCTGTGTTGTTTGGTGGGTCTGATATAGAAAGTGTGACCTGGCCCTCCACCAAACTTAATATGAACAGACAGAAAGAGTGGTAAAATCCAACAAGCAGAACTTTATTAAGACGCAAGAAAATAATACACTAACCCTTGAACTAGTAAATCATTTACAGCTTCCCAAAACCATAATCGGTCCTTTCCTCTGTCTGACTCTCCTCTCTGCTCCATCAGTTCCTGTCTCTCTCAAACCCACTCCCTTTCTCTGGGCCAATATTTCTCCATCTACCTTCTGACAGAGACAAGCCTCAGTTTTATAACATTTCCTTCCTGCAGGCCCCGCCCCTTCATAGCATTCCCTGAGCTGTGGTTGGCTGCCCTTCAACCTGACTCCTCCTTTCAGACACACCCACCTTAAGTGCCAGCAGCCACACCAAGCGACAGAGGTCTGTTCTGCTGCTGATCAGGGTTAACATTTTCAATTGCCTCCCGCCAGCAATCTGTGACAGAGATCCCGCTTCTGATTGTCACACCGCGGCTTGCTGACAAGAGGGGGGCTGGAAATGTCATCTTGCAGAACCCCCGTTGCCAGCAGAAGAGATGTCCATCCCTTGGTGCAGCTGCTGGCTGTTAAAGTTTGAGGAGGTGAGTCAGGCAATACTTAGGAGGCAATACTTAGTTATATCTTCGTAGCCACGGCCATTTCCGCACTAGCCTATTATAGTGCTGTTATTCCACTTTCCACATCCTATGGGATCCTGGGGTTTGCAGTTTAGGGAGGGGCCTCAAAGGCCATCCTCAAAGGCCGCTCCCGAAACTGCAAACCCCAGGATTCCATAGGATGTGGAAAGTGGAATAATAGCACTATAACAGGCTAGTGTGGAAATGGCCTATATATCTGTGGCGCAGGGTCTCAGCCGCAAACGTTATGAAGCTCAACGGGGACTTTTGAACCAAATGTACCATCAGGTTTGTCTTCTCCTCCTAAACGGTACAGACGCTCAGCAGCTCAAACCAGATTTTGGGAGGTTCCCACATCCTTCAGCCTTCTTGTCTCTTCATCACAGGAGAGGCCCTCACCGACCTCCATTCTCACAGCAATTAGTGCGGCTATGACAGGAATTCCCCTCCTTGCCAAGGGGCCTTAATTAGCGGTCCCTTCCCACAAGGGCCTCCATTGTTGTCTCGTCCAAATTGCACATCACCGCGGAGGAGCTGAAAATGGCTTGTTTCTGAGCCGACTACGCCATCGGCAGCTATTGTTCCAGGTGGGTTTAACTGGGCACCTATGATGGGAGGTTATATTTTACCATTGGTTCCACACAGGGTTTCTTGTTTGGCCCTCACAACAGCCTTGTGAGGGAGGTCAGGCTGCGGAAGGGAACTTAGTACAAGACCCCCCCGCGTGTTTCATGTCACGGTCCACTGCGCTAATCAAGGCGTCCAATTGCGACTTTTAAATAAATAAATAAATAAATGGCGATTAAAGAGTGAATAGGAATCTAACGCTCTCTCTCTCAATAGCTATCAACCATCCTGTGTTAGGATGGGGTATTTTAGGCCCTCGGAGTTACATTTTGTTGTGGTCTCGCATACATACACAATTATCGCACTTGGACACCAGTGTAACCGCCATAGCCGAAGCCTATGGAACCATGGGATTTGTAGTTCACAATGTATTTAGAGTTATGTGCCACAAGAGTCTACGTTCTCCTCCAACTACAGGTTCCAGACGCTGCAGGATGAAGCCTTGGCAATTAAAGTGGCACCTTCCATACGTTCTTATTGAAGCCCGGAAAAAGTTACGTCTTTGAGTACAATCGGCAGTCCCCTGCTTACTGTTTTTTGGATCACAGCTTGGAAACCAAGCCCTGTGAGGGAGCTGGGCCCGTTTAGCCCACCGAAAAGGAGAGGGAGAGGTGACACGACGCAGCCATCTTCCGATGTCCGAAAGGTCTGCAGGTGGGGAAGATGGAATGAGTTTGCTTTCCGTGGCTCCGGCCACAACTAGTAGATTCAAATAAGAAAAGAGATTCCAGTTAAGCGTTAAGAAGAACATCCTGACTGCAAGTGGCCATTTGACAGCGGAACAGACCGCCTCGAACAGGCGGGACGGTGGACTCTTCTTGGCCGGAGCCTTCAAAACGGAAGGTGGACGGCCAGTCCTCCGGGGTGCTCCAGCTGTGGATTCACGTGCAGCCAGAAGGTTTCCTATCAGTTCTGGGTAAAAGATGTGGCACAAACACCATATCCTACAATGAGCAGCTCATGGAGCCGGGGATGTTTAGCCCGGAGAAGAGAAGGTTAAAAGGTGACATGATAGCTAGGTTTCAATATTTGAAGGGATGTCGTAAGAAAGATGGAGCAAGCTTGTTTCCTGCTGCTCCAGAGACGAGGACACAGAGCAATGGCTTCAAACTGTACAGGAAAAGAAATTCCACCTAAATCTTAGGACGAACTTCATCGTTGCAAGGGCGGCTTGACAGTGCCACACACTGCTGCCTCGGAGTGCGGGGGAGTTTTTTAGAAAGAGGTTGGATAGCCAACTGTCGGGAATGCTTTGATGATGTCTTCCTGCACGGCAGAATAGGGTTGGACTGGATGGCCCTTGGAGTCTCTTCCAGCTCTAAGATCCTATGAAATAAAATGAAGGCCCCTCCCAAAACTGCAAACCCCAGGATTCCATAGGATGTTGCAAGTGGAATCATAGCGCTATAACAGTCCAGTGCAGAAATGGCCTATGTGTCTGTGCGCTTTGAAGTCGCCTGTTGATTTATGGCAATGCCATGAATTCCATAGGGTTTACTTAGACAAGGAATCCTCAGAGACGGTTTTGCCAGTTCCTTCTTCTGAAATACAGCCTACAGCACCCGGTATTCCTTGGCCCTCTCCCATCCAAGTACTAACCAGGGATGACCCTGCTTAGCTTCCAAGATCATGCAGGATCTGGTGCCTTTAGGGTGTTTAGGCTGTTCTGACTATTCTTAACTGGTTTTTAATTGTCTGTGACTTTAGAACTATTTTTAAAAAGGGTTCTTTTTTTCTTAAATGAATTTTGGTCACATATGCCCTATTTAAACGATGGTATCTCTCTATACATTTCCTCAAGGGCCCTGACGACCTAGGGAACAATGAGGAAATTCCTCAAAATAAATACAAAATGCATGTGAGGCCCAGAATCTCCAACCAGCTTGGCTATCAGCCACAGGCTAGGGGATTCTGGGAGCTGTAGTCCAAACAAGTAACTTCCCCAAATTCTAGTTCTTGCATTAAGAAGAGAAGTCAACCAGTAATAATTCAGACTGCACAAAAGAAGAGGAGAACATTAGTTCATATGTGGCTTAATTCTCCCAAGGTAACGGATTTCTGGGACACTACGATAAAATATATTGAGATATTATCAAAGAAAAGAGGTGTTTTTTTTTAACGGAGGGTTGTTTTCATTGGCTGAGATTCTACATCACAGTTTATGTTTTTTAACTACAAATTTGTAGCTGTATTGCAGAAATGCAATGAAACAGAAGCAGTGCGTCTGTATCGAGGGAAATAATAGTACCACTTTATTCTGCTTTGGACAGAGCTCACCTGGAATCCTGTGTCCAGTTCTGGGCACCACAATTCAGGAAGGATCTTGACAAGCTGTCAATCTGCCTATGAGGAGAGGCTTAGGGAGGGAGGTATGTTTAGCCTGACAAAAACAAGGTTAAGAGGAGACATGATAGCCATGTTTAAATATTCGAAGGGATGTCATGTTGAAGATGGAGCAAGCTTGTTTTCTGCTGCTCCAGAAACTAGGACAAGGAGCAATGGATCCAAACTACAAGAAAAGAGAATCTACTTAAACATTAGGAGGAACTTTCTGACAGTAAGAGAAGTTTGATGGTGGAATATACTGCTGTTTCAATGGAGTGTGGTGGAGTGTGGCTTCTCCTTCTTTGGAGTGTGGCTTCTCCTTCTTTGGAGATTTTTAAGCAGAGGCTGGATGGCCATTTGCTGAGGGTGCTTTGAATGTTTGTTCCTGCATGGCTGAAGGGGGTTGGACCTGATGGCCATTGTGGTCTCTTCCAACTCTATGTTTCTATGTCTAGAAGAGGGTGACCAAAATAATAAAAGGCTTGGAAACCATGAAGCCCTCTCAGGAGCAGCTTAGGGAGCCGGGAATGTTTAGCCTGGAGAAGAGAAGGTTAAGAGGGAACATGTTTAAATATCTGAAGTGATGTCATATGGAAGATGGAGCAAGCTTGTTTTCTACTGCTCCAGAGTGCATGGAGCAATGGCTTCAAACTACAGAAATCTTGTTAGTGAATTGTGAAGATGCGCAAGAATGCTCCAATGCACACCAGCCGCTTCTAATGCACAGCAAGCATTTCCGATGCTCATTGGACACCCCTGATGTGCATCAGGCAGTCACGTTGTGCTTCAGCACTTCCTAGTCAGTGTCCGGATGCACACGAGGGAGCACCACAATGTGCGTGGGTGCTCATGGCACACCGGACTGTGGTGTGTTGCTCCGCCCTTGGGCAACGGATGCAACAGATGCTTGTGCGCTGTAACATCACAGCAGCCCCAAACTGAATTGTGAAAGTATTCCGTTCAATTGTGTGCGCACATAAGGTCATTTACAAAAACCTAAGTTCCAAGTAGAATGACAACCATTTTCTTTATTTATGGAGAGTAATGTGTCATTCTACAATAAATATTTGATTTTGCAACGTTTGCTTGTAGCATGTAGGCAAATTATGCAAAACTACAAATAGACTGGTAATCTGGGTCTGGTAATCTAAACCGATAATCTGGGTTCCATGGTGTTTTAGACCTTGAATTGAATGAAAAATTAACCATGAACTTCAAATGCAGAAGAGAAAACAAACAGAGGAGAATTTCACAGGAAATAAAAAAGACTTTGGAGCATTCCACTAAGTTGCTGGAAATTTTTGAGTAACTTGTTGACGAAATGACTGGAATTTACTATTGAAGAACGTGAAGGGACTGTAGCCAAAATAACACGGACCTCACATCGGCAAACTTACCTACCTGCTTTTAACTGTGTGACAATACTAATTGTTCTGATCTACGAGTCTACAGTGCTTTGTTAGAAATTGATTGGATTTTGTTTTCTCTTTAACATTTTTTTTTTAAAGAATGTTCATTTTCCCTGAGGATTGGATGAAGGGTGAGTTCGGCATCATGACATGAGAAGCACGTGAGCGAGAAACTGAAAGGAACACCAAGTTCTCTGCCCTCCGGCTGGAGGAGGCGAGAGATGACGGCCAGCGTGTGGGAATTCGCCGTGCAACATGGAAGAGGATCCCGGTCCTGGTGAAAAAGAAAGCCCCTTTGTCTGGGCCAGGAAGTTCAGCCTCATTACTCCATCTTCTAGCTCATTAAACGCAGAGGAAAAACTATTGTCAGGAAGCGCACTGACAAAGAACACAGCCATCTATTCCCGCCATGCGCCTACCAGTTAACATTTCTCAATTTTTCACTATGCATGGATGGAATAAAAGACATGCCATGTTCCCAAGGAGCTTTCAGGGTGACCTCCCTCACACTGTGGGGGCTTCAAACCAATAGGAATACAGATCTAACCCACTGCCCTGTTATACTTTTAGAATCATAGAATATGAGAGCTGGAAGGGACCCCAAGGGCCATCTAGTCCAACCCCCTGCCATGCAGAAATACACAACTAAAACAGTCCTGGACAATGCACATCCAGCCTCAGTTTAAAGACCTCTGAAAAGGTGAGTCTGCAATCCTTCAAGGCCGCCCGTTCCACTGTTGGAAGAGCTCTTAAGTTCAAGAAGCAAACAGATGCTTTTGAATAGCAAGCCACGGCAGCTTCAAGCAGGCTTCTCACGGGACGGCGTTGTGCAGCTTCAGTGTCACAACTGAAAAGGCCACTGTGGCAGACCCCAGGGCTGTGGCTAGCGGAGCATTCCTAGTAACAGGTGGTCATATAACCAGCCTGGCTCTGTCTGAGCGAAACCCAGCCCTAGTAAGAGGGAGGGGCTGTGGGTGAGATAGCAGAAGGCATATACGCAAGGAGCATGAATCGGATTCTACCTTCCTTCAGTGAGATCCTTAGAGAGAACTTTAAGTCAGAGCCTTCAGCCAACCAAAGGGGGTTGCCTGAAAAGAAGGTCATCTTCTCAGTGGCCTAGTGAGAGGCACAGAAGAAACCAATCCACTTCTGAGTGGGTCAGAAAGTGGGACCCTGAGTGGGGGAGTTACACCTCTGCAATAAGGGAACCCAAAGATCTCTCTGTGTGTGAAAGCTCTGTTCTTGAATGCTGTGGTAGTTTGAAAAAACTAGTCATACATCTTTGGGGAAGTGTCATTTTGTTTGAATATACATGTAATACCCAAAACCTCTTCCCTGTTTGTTATTTTAATAAAGAGGACATTCTATTTTTATAATTTCTGCCTCTGCAGAGTATTTTCTTCAGTTTTACCATTATAAGAACACGCTACCACAAGTTTTTGATCGTGTTTGAATAATCATTGAGAGCTTTGCCTTTTATCCACTAAGACGATGGTTTTAAAGGGAAAGCTGTGTTGTATAAAAAGAAGGGAGGGAGCCAGGGGGCTGTAGCGGGATTAAAGGGATGCTGCTACCCTAGTCAAGGAGAAAGAAAAGCAGGCCACACACACCCCTCCGCAGCCATGTCACGTGTGCCTACTTGCCACGCTTCAAACACAGCAGGAATAGAATAATAGAATCTTTGAGAAGGAGGGGGTCCTAAGGGTCATCTAGTCCAACCCCCTGCCATGCAAAAATACACAACTAAATACTCCTGAACAACCCCATCCAACCCCTGTTTAAAGATCTCCTAAGGAAGAGAGTAGAGCCAGTGTGGTGGTTTGGGCATTGGACAACAACCGTGGAGACCGGGGTTTGATTCACCGCTCGGCCAAGGAAACCCACTGGATGACCTTGGGTGCATCACACACTCTCAGCCTCAGAAAACCCCATGATAGGTTCGCCTTAGGATTGTCACAATTTTTCGGATTTCTAGAGAAGGGATGCTCAACCTGTACAAGGAATATTTGTGGCAATGTGGCTTCGGAAGTGGTTGCCCTCACATTCTGGAATATGTGCAGTGAGTTCTGCTCCTGGGGACTCAAGATGGCACCGCAACCTAAGTAGGCCTTCTGGAAAAATGACTGCAGGGGTGTCAGAATGACAGGTTGCATCCCCACTCTTAATCAATGCATCACACCTCTACAGACAAGAATCCTGTTGGCTAGTCTCAACCCAAGTAGACCCATCCAATCCATTGCTGAATGGTGAGTAAACAATTGATTTAGTGGGCTAGCGACAGGATTTAGGCCAGTATCACCCAGCTTCCCTGTTGGAAAAGTTTCAGGACAAAATTTTAATGCCTGATCATACTTTAAAGAGTAAAAACTGGATTAACTTTCAACTGTATGAATAGGACAGTCATATTATTAGGGTGCATAAACAAATCACACCTCACCGTATCCCCAGATGGACACGGAGTTGGCTTGAACCCCCAAACATGAGGTAGGAAGGTAGAAAAGTGAAGGAAAGAAACACACACACACACACACACACACACACATATATAACTTTGGCCAAAGGATCCCTCTAGCAATCACCAATAGTGATGACCCCAGAAGGATGATTTATTCTCTCAGGCTTCCCTTCTTATACTATTTTTATGTTTATATTAAAGAATGGTTACAGGAAAGAAAAGATTCAAGCATTAGCAGAGTCACAGCTTGTACACATGTTACAATCTATCTGACCCTTAATTTCCCAAGTCTACATGACCTTATTACATCCTCAGTCATTCTCAAAGATACCGTTGACATTTCAAGAGTCCTTCGCTTGTACATACTGAGTATAAACAAGAGCAGAACAGAATAAATAACTTTAAAGCAAAGTTGTTTGATGAGCTACAATGGTCCAAACTATCAATCAATATTAAATGACTAACAACTATGAATTCTCCAGCAAATTTCCGAGCACTAAAATTTCCAACCTAACAATACTTTTTTAAAAAAGGTATAAAAGATTACTCGGGGAATCATAGAATCCTAGAGTTGGAAGAGACCCCAGGGGCCATCCAGTCCAACCCCCTTCTGCCATGCAGGAACCCACACCAAAGCACTCTGGACAGATGACCATCCAGACTCTGCTTAAAAACCGCCAAAGAAGGAGGAGACCCCACCACACTCCATAGAGGCAGCAGCAGATTCCACTGCCGGACAGCTCTGACCATCAGGAAGTTCTTCCCGAGGTTCAGGTGGAATCTCCTCTCCTGCAGCTTGAACCCATTGCTCCTCGTCCTAGTCTCCGGAGCAGTGGAAAACAAGCCTGCTCCCTGCTCAACATGACATCCTTTCAAATATTTAAACATAGCTATCCTGTCCCCTCGTAACCTTCTCTTCTGCAGACTAAACATAGCCAGCGATCTAAGCCTCTCCTCATAGGGCTTCATGGCTTCCAGACCCCTTCACCATTTTGGTTGCCCTCCTCTGGACATGCTCCAGCTTTCGACATCCTTCTTGAATTGAGGTGCCCAGAACTGGACACAGGATTCCGGATGAGGTCTGACCAAAGCAGAATAGAGGGGTACCATTCCCTCCCTTGATCTAGACACCATACTCCTATAGTTAATCATCACTGAGCTGAACAGAATGGCTAGTTTCTTTTCTTTTCTTTTCTTTTTTCATTTCTTTTCTTTTCTGAATCATAGAATCCCAGAGTTGGGAGAGACCCCAGGGGCCATCCAGTCCAACCCCTTTCTGCCATGCAGGAACCCACACCAAAGCACTCCCTTTGACAGATGGCCCTCCAGCCTCTGCTTTAAAACCTCCGAAGAAGGAAGAGACTCCACCACACTCCATGGAGGCAGCAGCAGATTCCACTGCCAGACAGCCCTGACCATCAGGAAGTTCTTCCTGAGGTTCAGGTGGAAGGCCACAATCACCAAGATAAATAGCAGTATAAAATACATGAAGCTTGGCTCACCCCTGTAGGAGAAAAACCAGCGGGAGCTTCTCTTACAGCACATTTTGCCCACCCCATACAAATCACCCCATTCTAGAAATCATGCATAAAACCCACAGCAACCGACAACAGCTCTCCTGAGAAGGCCCTTCTGTAGGTGGCTGCAATTTCTGGAAAAGTTAGCAAGGAGGGATAGGTGGCTCTCATCTTTGGGAAGTATACCAGAGTTGGGACATACTGAAAATGGCTCCCTCTGGCCCTCAGCTCCTGCCCAGCCCAGCTTGAACAACCGGCTCTGCAGCATCATACAGTTAAGTCTCTGCTCACCCCAAATTGCAATGAAAAAGGCAAGCGGACACCCACTTCCACCTGTATGGAGGGACTCACCAATACACCTTTCTAGCCTTCTGAATGGCGGTCCACATTTGAACCTCTTTCCGTGTTTGCGTCTAGCGATGAGGTCGACACAGAGCAGAGCACGGGGTGAGCCCTGGCACAACGAACGCCGGGAGGGAAGGAGGCAGTTAACTGAGTAACAGACTACCTGGAGAGTCATTGCAAACAGCAGCAACAAATCAATTACAGTCGTCCCTCCACATCTGCGGATTTGACTTTCACGGATTTGATTATCTGACCGTCTCTCCACCCTCTTGCCCCCCCACCTCAGGTGCTGCTTTTCCAGGGGAACCTTCCCTCTCAGTGGCTCCAACCAGGCTCTGCAGCCCTTTAAAAACCCACCTCTGGCCCTCTTCCTCTCCAGCAGCCACTGCGTAGCCCACTGAGGACAGCTGACAGTCCGATTTCTCAGTATCGTAACTCTCTCCTGACGCCCCTCTACACAGAAGGAAGGAGATGGGCGTGAGAGAGGAAGTACAGGACCACCATGTCAATTCGCCCCCTTCCCTCTCCTTTCTCTGACCTGGTTTGGAACCTGGGTGCCCACTCCTCACCATGCCTCAGCCCCCTTCCCACAGACACACACATCTTTTGATATTTGCAGGGTTTCCCCTCGCCCTTTTTCAAGGGTCCTGCACCCCTAACCCTAGCAAATGCCAACTTCAATCCTTATAGGATGTAGCAGTCCTCTGTTCATCTAGCCGAGCTGGAGATTCACAGACAGTCCTTTCTTCTTGCCTGTGGCTGAGCCCACCCAAAATGTGAGAATCTGAACCTTCATCTCCCACCTGGAGACGTCTCACGAAAACTGGATACTCACGGCTAAGCCCTGAGATCCTGCAACTGTGGTCCAGTTCTGTTCCCATAGCTGGACACACAGTGACAAGAGAGCTTCTGGGAATCCTCCAGGTATCCTGAAGGATGATACTGCGGTTATGCGTCCAGCTACAGGAACGTGCCTAGGGCTTTTCTGCTTCTCCTCTGCTCTCCGCTGGCCAGTAAATTGGCATTTTGGGGAGGGCTACAGCAGATAAAAGGTGAAATGTGGAAGAGCTGTGGTCATTGTCTGTGATCGGTAGAACAACCCTGAAAGCGATTTACACAGGTGTTTACTGGACATACTCCTGTGTCAGTCACTAACCGGATCCCAGCCTTAAATAAAGCTTTTAATCCAGAAAAGAGGAGCGTCTCTACTGGCAAGATTCCTGACCTGCTGAGATCACTCAGGAAAATGTTTGAGAGATGCTCAGAAGCTTGTGTGCTAATCCCGATGTCGTGGTAAAGTTGTACACACTGTGGCTTCCGTTTACGCTAGGAAGAGTTGATCCAGAGCGAAGACTGGGAGAGGAGAAAGACCAGATCCAAAAGACAAAGGCATACTCCAAACAAATCCAACCTTTGTCAGAAGAGGGCATCGTGGCAGATGTTTACCTAATACAATAATTAGCTTAACACTGTCAGCACAGACAAGTGGTAATTCAAGTGCTGGAAGTACTTGTTCTGCATTAGCTACTTGGCAACAGCGGCGTCTTCTTCCACACAGACTGTTTGCTTAAGGCAGGGGCGAGCAACTTCAGCGATGAGAACCTGGGAAAGGAAGAATATCAGGAGACGCCGCATCTTGTATTCCGAGTTTAGAAATCCTGAATTTGCATTGGCACGTTGCACTGTTCTGCAGTCGAGTTCAGGCAGTCGGGGAGCTTTGCTTTCAAGTTCCATTTTGTGTTCAGCAGTTTTTCTGGAAAGCTAAATGAACCTCATAAGAGTTGGCACTCTGAGTCTCAGAAACATGCCAGGAGTCAGACAGAACTCTGTGCTACCTGCATGCCGGAGGTAAAGGACCACAGCTTGGGCTCGAGGGAGTTGGAATCAAATCCACACAAGCATAAAACTAATTGGATCACTTTGAGTCAAACAAAGATTTGAACCTGGCCTGCCTTGCAGTGTTCCAGTCAAGGAAATATGGAATCACTTTCCCAAAAACTGAAGATAGTGGTCAGGGGGAAGGTTGGGAGACAAAAGTTTCAGACATCTGTTGACAAAACAGGAAGCACAGGTGTTAATTTTGCTGGTTGTTCACAATTGTAACAACCAGCCGCCCCAAAATATAGTCAGATTTAAATAAACAGCATCGCTGAGACTTATCTACAAAGCTTATGTGTGGTTTCTCTTACACTGAACCCCAACTCGATTCATTTAGGATTCCTGGGCAGTTTATCATCAGTAAACTGTTTTAACTTCTAAGATTATCTCTACACTGTACAATTATAACAGTTTGATACCGTTTTAACAGTCATGGCTCCATCCTATGGAGTCCTGGGATTTGTAGCTTGCTGAGAAAGGACTTAGAATTCTTCAGACTGGAAATCTCAGCATTCTGCAGGATATAGTCCTGACAGTTAAAAATTATATCGAACTCCTATAACTGTTCAGTGTGGTTGTTCCAATTGTTTAATATGTTTTGAAAATGTTTAAAGAATGTTACTGTTTTAAACTGTAAACCATTTCAACTTATTCTATTATAAGCTGCTCAGAGATCTTATGAGCAAGCATGGGGATAAAAATACTTTTAATACATGAAAGTGGATAAACAGGACTGGCTCTATCGTTCGGCAGAGTGAGGCAACCAACTCAGACCATTTCTGCACTAAGCTGTTATAGTGCTACGATTCCACTTTCAACCTCTTATGGAATCCTGGGGTTTGCAGTTGAGGGAGGGGCCTTTAGAATTCTCAACCAGAGAGCTCTTTGGCCTCAGGAAACTACAAACCCCAGAATTCCACAGGATGTTGAAAGGGGAATAATAGCACTACAACAGTGTAGTGCAGAAATGGCCTCAGCTGGCAAATGTTGAAGGGGCAACCACTGCCCTTTTCCCTCTGGTGGACAGAGTTGTCATCCCACACAGGTCTCTTTGCGCCTCCTAAACCATCCTCCTCCTTCAGCTGTAATGGGAGACACTCTCGTGTCACCAGTACCAAAGGAGAATCCAGTTGGCAATCCATTTTGCTTCTGGATGAACAATGGCCGTGGAGAGGGGCAAATCATATTCTTTGCCCCAGGCAGCAAAGTGTCATTGTATTACAGAATCTTGGAGTTAGGGTCAAGGGTCCAAGCCCCTTCATGCAAGAATACACAACTAAAGCACTTCGGAAAGACAGCCCCCAACCTCTGTCTACAGCATTCCAAAGATGGAACGACCATCTCCATCCCCAAGGGAGTCCATTCCATTGCCAAACAGCTCTTGCAGTATAAGAGTTCTTCCTAAGATTTCCACGGAATGTTTTTTCTTGTAATTTGAATTCATTGGTTCATGTTCCAGTCTTTGGAACAGCAGAAAACAAGCTTGATCTATCATCTATGTGCCTTCAGGCTTTAAACATGCTTTCAGATGTTTCAAGATAGCTATCCTGTCACCTCCCAGTCTTCTCTTCTCCCAGCTAAACACACCCAACTCCCTGAGTCGCTCCTCATAAGATTTCCAGAACTTTGATCATCTTAGTCTTCTGGACACATTCCACCTTCTCGGTACTTAGGGAGCTGGGAATGGTTAGTCTGCAGAAGAGGAGGTTAAGAGGGGACATGATAGCCATGTTTAAATATTTGAAGGGATGTCATGCCGAGGAGAGAGCGGGTTTTTTTTCTGCTGCTCCAGAGAGCAGGACAAGGAGCAATGGATTCAAGCCGCAGAAAAGGAGATTCCACTTGAACCTCAGGAAGAACTTCCTGACGGCCAGAGCTGTCCGGCAGTGGAATCTGCTGCCTCCATGGAGTGTGGTGGAGTCTCCTTCTTTGGAAGTTTTTAAGCAGAGGCTGGATGGCCATCTGTTCGGAATGCTTTGATGTGGGTTCCCACATGGCCGAAGGGGGTTGGACTGGGTGGCCCCTGGGGTCTCTTCCAACTCTATGATTCTATACCCTTCTTGAACTGTGGTGCCCAGAAGTGGAGGTAGTATTCCAGGTGAGGTGTGACCAAAGTAGAATTGCATGCTGCTACTACTTCCTACATGAGAGCCAGCATGACACAGTGGTTTGAGCATTGGACTACAGCCCTTTAGACAAGAGTTTGATTCCCCACTCAGCCATGGAAACCCACTGGGTGACAGCCCCTGGAAAACCTCATGATAGGTTCCCCTTAGGGTCACCTCAAGTCAGAAGCGACTTGAAGGCACGCAACAACCACCACCACCTACTTCCCGCAATCTGGATGCTATACTCTTGTCTTGAGCTACACTCCAGCCCCATCATTAGCCAGCACAGCTGATAACCCACAGCCGCTAAGGTCCAACAAGGTTGCTTCTCAGTGCTCTCCAGACCCTGACCCAGGACTTTTAGGCTGCACAAGCTGATCTTGGGACAGAAGCTCTTCAGAATGAGATTTGTTGTGGTCTAATTAAGAGAGTCTATTGCCTGCACTGAATAGTCACTGGGTGTGGTTCCTCAAAGGGAAAAAGAAGAGATAGGACAGCATAGTGGAAGGCTGCTGAGGTAAGGAAGAGCAAGTTTTCCAGTACTCTAGCTTGCATTTGATTAAAGGAGGCACGTAACAGAATTTGGACGCTGCCAGTCCTATATATAGTGCTGTCACTGAGGAAGCCTGATGGTTTCTGCAGAACAGTTGCCACTCAAAATTCACTGTATTCCAAACATTTTGGATATCACTTTTTAGCACAGGTTAGTACTGCTTTCACGTTGATGCACAACCAATGTGTCTGCTTGTTGGACTGTGTTTTTTAACGTATCAGTCCAGGAGAAAACCCAGATGAGGCTAACACTTCGCTCCATGGGATTGTTGACCACCAGAAAGCGCAGTTGGCTTCAATGTAATCCAGATGACACACTCTGGTCATAATTCACTTAGGGACGTACACTACACATATTGAGTCAGGTTATGCAAGTGGGGCCAAAAAGTCACCAATATGCAGCAGACATAGTCTGTGGATAGCAGTGGAAGTGAAATTATGCAGACAGTATATTTATCTGTACCTTGTCTTTGCAAGCTGCACATTGTGCATTTTGGTTGTGCATAGTATAGTTTGCACTGTGATTGCGCACTGGGGTTGTGCATCCTAGAAGCATAGAGTTGGAAGAGACCACAAGGGCCATTCAGTCCAACCCCAGTCTGCCATGCAGGAAGACACCATCATACCACGCTTAACAGATAGCCATCCGGCCTGTGTTCAGAAGCCTCTGAAGGAGGCTCCACCACACTCCCAGGCAGCTGCGTATTCCACTTAAACTGCTTTAACCACCAGGAAGTTCTTCCTAATGTTCAGGTGGAATCTCTTTTCCTGAAGTTTGAATCCTATATTATGCATCGAAATGGTGCAGCATGCAGTTGCATTGCACAGTGGCACACAATCACTGCCATGTGTTACACAATGTTGCTATTCTGCTTGGGGGTTGTGTAGTCCTGCCACGGCAAATGTCCACACGTGGGTATTTACCCTATGCTAAGCGGAAGTTGGATGGAGGCCACTGCACTTTGGGATATACCTGCTGTTTTTACTTGTTATTTTCCCCCCAGATTTGAAATAACAAATACATGTGTTGCTTGACAGTCTGATCCCTTTTCTGACGGAGGATCAGACACTGAAGCATCACCAGTGGTGGGGTGGAACTGTCATAGGGTCCAGTTGTGGAAAAAGGCAGGGTACAAAGGAGGGGGAGCTAGAGGGGTGTGAGGACCAGCCCCCAGTCCTTCTGCGGATTGGGGGCCATATATTTTCGCACCCTCTATCACAAACACAGAACACCCGAGGTGCAGAAAATGAGTGTAACGAAAAAGGCAAGAGATGCTAGACTTTTTTGCATGCTAGCTTTCTGAGGGCAGGGAGATTTTGGTGGGCCTATCAAACCCTCCCACTCTCCTTCTTAATTTTTTAGTCTTTAAGGTGCGGCGGGACACTTGCTGCTTTTGCTGCAACAGACTTAATCCAGTAGGACTTTTAGAAACAGCCTCGTTCCATGCTTCAGAAAGGAGTTAATCCAGAATTACTGCTTCCAAGCTGCATTCTTCCTGAGGGGGAGTCCTGTTATCACCTCACACCCACTTCAAGAATCCCAGGCTTATTGCTGCCGTATTTCACCTGCAGAGTTATATCGCCTTGCCTAGCCTAGCCCAAAGATTCTGGTTTTAACACAGAACATGCCTCACTGGAACAAACAGGATGGCTTAATGTAAACTTTGCTGAGGCAACCTCTCCTTTCCTTCTCAGCAGCCACTCCCAGATGAAGGAACTCATCCACAAGGGACTCTGTGCCGGTTGCCGCCCCGTCGGTAGGCAAAGACATTTCTGTTCAGCAATGAGCTGCCTCTTACAGGCTGAGATTTCAAAACTGATGCACTGGATTTTTCCCATTATTTTCTAACTTCTTATTATGAATGCAGTGTTGCAAACTGGTGTTTGAACAGTATAATTAGCGTAATCAGTATTTTTCAATGTGCAGTTTGAAGAGTTGAGATCTGACCTTGGGTGTGGTGGCGTTAAACCCTGCATGCAGAGTTATGCACTGACAGTGCTACACAACCCCTGGGTTGAACAGCAACCTCATGCTGGATGGAAAACTCAGCAATTGAACGAAGGCCATTTCCACACTTGACTGTTATAGTGCTATTATTCCACTGTCAACCTCCTAAACTGGGGTTTGCAGTTTAGGGAGGGGCCTTTGAGGTGATGTTGAAAGTGGAATAATAGCACTACAACAGGCCAGTGCGGAAATGGCCTAAGACAGCCAGTGTGGAACCTCTGCACAACCAAATGTGCGTCTCTTCACATCTACCTGCAACTCTGTTTCCACAACTTTGAATGAACGGGGCTGTTTTGCATCTGACCAAAATGTCCTGTCGCTTGTGTGAGGGAACACGTCTAAGACACGCATTCTTTCTTTTTTTGAATCAGAACCTTTTAATTTGTGTTGGAAACTGCCCGGCGTCCCATTCCTGGAAGAAAGGCAAAGATTAAACAATGAATTATGGAACCTTAGTATGATAGAGTTGGAAGGGACAGAAGGGCTTTCTAGTCCAACCGCTGCCATGCAGGAAGACTCAACTAAAGCGCCCCTGAGCTACGGCCAGCCAACCTCTGTCGGAAGACAGCCAAAGACGGAGAGTCCAGCATACTCTGGGGCAACCGTTCTACGACTGAGCAGCTCCTACAGTCGAGAAATTCTTCCTAATATTTCAATGGATCCTCTTTTCCTCTAATTTGAATCCTTTGGTTTGTGTCCTACTCTCAGGAGCTGCAGGAAACAAGCTTAATAATACAAAAGTGAATCCCACCTTGCCCTCTGAAGTTAGGGGATTCTGTGAGCTGTAGTCCCAAAACAGCAACTTTTCCAAGTTCAGTTACATAAGGTTGGGGTCCCTAAGCCTTGCTCTTCAGAGAAACTGGTTTGGAAACCCTTTGACTTGTTGCATTGTCACTCTAAATCCACATCAGATTGCCTCCTCCTGTGATACTGAAGATTAACGAGCCCAAACATTTCTGAGCATGAAGATTACTGATTATCTTACATCAATCTTGCTCAGTTTACTGATATATGTATCAATTTGGGGTTGTTTCATTAATACTATTAAGCGTATCAAACTGAGCATATAACTCTTTTTAAAAAAAGATTTCTGAATGGAAGACCAAATTTGAACGTAGAATTAAGGGGAAAAAATAGGTATATAATAAAGATGTGTCAACCTGTGAGACAGGAGGACATCTGGTTGAGCTTAAGTACTGTTCTTTCAAGAAATGCAGAATCCTAGAGCTGGAAGGGCCAAATCCAGTCCAACCCCCTTCTGCCATGCAGGAAGACACAACCAAAATACTCCCTGTGACAGATGGCCATCCAGCCTCAGTTAAAAAAACCCAAAGAAGGAGACTATGCATTTGGAAAGACTTCCTGTTCCTGGATAAGTCTACCTCAGATGGTGGGGGCTCTTCTTCACTGGAACTCCTATGGGAGACTTTAGCAGTGAATTCTTGTGCTCACTGTGGGTTGGACTAGATGTCCTTTAGGTCCCTTCCAACTCTTACGATTCTGTCATGTTGCCAACCACTATGAAACTGGGCCAGCATCCACATCATGTGTAAAAACAGCAAGAAGAGCGAGCTCTGGCTGAATTCAAGACTAGATTACATTCTGGACTATGGCACAACAGAGAGAGTGATATGAATTATCCACAGTGGCAACCAGACACAGAACAGCAGGAAGAAGGAGTTGGTCTATGTATTAAAACTCTTCAGAACTACTCGCAACTTTTTCAGTACATTTAGATGTCTACACATTGCAAGAGGACTTGAGGAAATGCATACTAGATTTAAGGGTGAACTCACTTTTGCATGGAGGTTTTTTTTAACAACTCTGGCATCAAGTGGTGAGCAGAGATTATTGCCACAGATATAATGAACATACCTAAAACATATTTCCATTGGGACGGTACACTCTTGGCTAAGAGTCACCAAGTGTTGCTTAATTATTCAGCACAAGGCTAGAAGATATGTAGACTATGCCTAAAGGGCATGGAAAGGGAGCCTTACTCTTTTTATATGGAATTCTTGGTAGTATAAAAATAGTCGTACCAGTATGTCACCTTAAAAGTGAACTTCCCATTTGTAATCACATTCTCCTTTCCCCCACAAGATCATAATACCACCACAAACACAGACTTAAAACCCAAAATTTGTTTACAGCAAGCCATAAAACAAACTGCAGTGGGCTTCCATGAAAAAGGAACTCACATTAAAAACCAATAAAGCCTTTTTGATGGCAAAAGCAATAATTTTCAGGCTATACCTAAACTTTACTGCAACTTCTGCTTAAATTTATGAGCCATCACAATATAAAACTCCTCTTAATCCCCATGACTCCACAATTTAACACTGGCAATAATCATGTTTTCAGACACCTCTAGCACAGTTAACCAAGAACTTTCTGTGAGAAAAAGTTAGTAGACTTCAAAGCAATCCAATTTCCAATTCTAAAGAAATAAACTCAGCAAGTATGAGCTTCCCTCATGAATTTGGTATTCAAACCCTTATTTAGATGTTGAGTATATTCTGAAAGCTTTAACTTGGATCGCATTTGTTTTAAAAAAACACTCTTTTAGAATGAGTATGTGACTCACAGGAAGTCACTATATTTGAAAAAGCCAAGGTATTCAAGTCATGTTCCTAACTGCAACCATGTTTGTTTCCATGAATCTCCAACTCGCTTTTCATGCTAAATTAACCAGCCATCTTTCAGAATTTCAACCATCCTAGATATCTGCTTGTAAAGTTTATTGAATATTATGATTTATGACCAAATAAACACTCATAAAACATGGCTCCATGAATTCACTGCTAGAAGCTTCAACTGTTTTGCATCACTATCCACCATTTGACTTAATGACCTCCTCTGGTAGGCAGATGACCTCATCATTTTCTACAAGGCCTGGTCCTGAAATCCTGAAACTTTCCACCTAATTGGTGTTATCTTACTCCCCACTGCATCTCTTAATTTTTCACGTTACTTTTCCTTCTCTCCACTAGCTTTTTAGTGTTGTTTCTTCAGGAATGTTTTTATCCCTTCTTGAAAACTAAAGTTTTGCTACCAAAGAACATACTTGCAAAGCCATATGTTTTCCCAGGACACCACTGAGCTACATCACCCCCTAGAAACCACATGGGACCAGAGATTCTCTTGACTTCCAAGAGGAGACACAGGTGTGATGTTTCAGGTATTTTATATGCCTCTTGCTCCCTACCATCACCCTGCATTTTCTCTTGCATGAAATCTTAACATCTGCTAGAGAAAAGCTCTCCCAAAGCAAGAAGTCAAAATAATTTTTCTCCCACATTCAAACATAACAGGACAGCTGTGCTGTATAATTGTTTTATTTTCTGCTTATTAGTTCTTTTACCAACACTACAACCATAATGCGACACAAAAATTCCTGTTTACTTTATTTAGGGAGATCACAGTCTACAGACTCATTCACTTATCAGACAAATTTAACGCCATTCAAAAACGTATTCAGTTGCACTTTATAGAGTCACATGAACACATAAGTTGGATGTACTGATTACTTTTTTAAAGAAGTGGAATTCAAACAGATTGCATTTATATCTCGCAAGCTGTCGAAAAAGGTCTAAAGCCATTGTTTTTACGGCTACCTTGACCTAGAGAAGACAAAACCTTGTTTCTCTGAAAGAGGCCACTTAATGAAACTTAAGTTTTGCTCAGCAGCAAATGTTATTTGATGCATTTGCCACAGATTTCATTCACCTTTGTGGTTTCCACCCAAAACTGAAGGTTTAAAGGGGAAAACAGAGACAGAATTGCATGTATCCTTTTAAACTGACAAGGCCAGTACACTGGAAGAAGAAAATTAAAGAACATATAAAAGTCATGTATCCAACTTAATGCAGAAGGTATATGAACATTTGATTCAGCCTTGGTAAGAGGAAAAAATACAATGAACTCTACACCAAAGGCAAAACCACTCATGTTTTTACTGCAATTAAAAAGGTTCACAGCAAAGTTTGAGAACCAGTAACAGATCTTCAAGTTTTCCAGTTTAGGCAACTATTTTGTGCTTGGCTTCAGTTATTCCAGAAGAAGATAGTTAACTGTTTATCGATTTCTTTTGTATTACCATGCTTAACAATGCTACCACCTGGAACCACGATTCGTAGTTAGTTTTTAAGACAACCGGAATGTAGCAGTTTTAGCTCATTTCTCTTAAATGTATTTTACTTTAGTAATTACTGTTTTTGAACCTCTGCTGTATTTCTTCTTACTCTTAAATCTATGGCTCTGATTCTAAAAATTGTCTAAAGTGAACATCCCTGTTCAATTTGGGAAATGTATTTTTTTAAGTTAAGCAACAACATAACATGCTTATTCAGAATCAGAGCCTAAACTTATTTTCTGGTTAGTGATGCTAAGCATTCAGTTTTAAGAAATAAATTCCTCATTACTTAATCACCCTCAAACATCTTTGGTACAAGCTCAAAAACCCACAATTTAAATAGCAAAACCAACACTGAAGAAGTGTAGCATAATGCCCCAATTTTATTTTAAACTTATACCCTTTTAAGAAAAAAAAAGTAATTTTCTTCTGGATTTGTAGCAATACATTCCTAAAATTCCTCAAATGAGTTTTACTCCTTGAGGAAATCCAAAATTAATCCTTAAGGCTGAATAAGAACCAGCTGCTCTACATTTTTGCCCCCAGTATTAATACTTGATTGAAACCATTTTATGCTAACCTGAATTCACAATCATTCCCCTGCCCCCTTACAATTAATCAGATGTTTGAAAGCTATGAAATGAGATTCTTGCTTGCCCTTGAAGAACACAATGTTGAAGTTTACATTCATAGTCGTTTGCTTATTCTCCACCCCACTCATTAGCTACCTGTCCAAAGGGATTAAAAAAATTTAGGCATCCAACAGATTCAATAAAGTTAATATCAGAACAGAAAGCTGGAACTCATATTTTACTTGCCTGCATGGTTTCAGCATGATTTTGCAGGAGACAGAGTTCTGTAACTTCCAAAAATAGTTGGCTGTTTCATCCAACCTAACAGCACCTGCAAAACCAAGTTGTCACTTCCTTCCTTCTGACATATCTTAATAAATTTTAAGAATAACTTACTCAAGTCATGACACAGGAACAGATGCAAGCTTCCCCCATCCCTCAAGTTAATAAAGCCAAGGTGAAAATCTAAAAATATTTTACCTACACATTTGAGAAACTTTCAAACCAATTGCAATCCTGTTATCTTGTCCCAATTGTTACTGCAGGAAAAATATTCACGTTCAAGTTTGGACAATAGGCCTATGACTTTAAAAAAGCAATGCTTGTCACACAGTGATGCCTACAAATTATTGCTGCACTTCATGGAACGAAAGTATATTTGCACTGAAACTGGAAACTGATGCAATTATTGATACTGCAGCTGAAAAATTAAACTTACAATGCAACTCTAGGGAACTGGGCTTTGACATCAGTTTCATTTAACCTTGCACATGGTTACTCTTTAGAATTAATGCTTATTGGAATCTATGATCATGCATGGTATTTGGCTCCTAACACCCTACAGCTAACATTTTCTAGTTGTTCTCAGTTATTTGGCCAATGTCAAGTACAGGAAGCAGACAGACTTTCATTTTAAATGCTATACTCCTGTTCTGTCAATGGCCAGATAACGGAGCTTGAAATTTTAGTTCCCTTCTTAAGCTGTAAACTTTCGCCATAAAGAGGACAGACTGCAGTTTGTTTATAAGCAACATTTTTTCAGTTTACTAGATAACAGAGACCTATCAATATATTCTCCATGGTTGCAAAAAGAAGCAAATCTACAGCAGATGATAATAGAGAGGAGAGGGTGGGAAAAAAAAGAACCAGAAATCATACATTTTAAAAAGTGATACCTTAGCCCCAGGACTTAAACAAATCAACCCATCAGAACAAGGGCTTTTAAAACAGGAGAAACGTTACTTTGCAAAGCTACAACATGTGTCTCCCCCCCCAGCCCCCACTTCCCACGTTGCTGGAAGTCTGGCATAGAAACTAGTATTTGTGTTCATTCACAGCAGAAGATTAGAGCGTTTTAACACCAAGCAAGAACTGTATTAAACTGGGGTCCAGTCAAGTGTGTAAGAGAAAAGGGTGGTAACTGGAGAAGAGGCGAGCACTCATCAAAATCCTATGGAGGCTTAATTTCTGAATGTTTTAGTATGGAGCATCATTCATTTTTTCAGGAAGCCACAGTGTTTCTTTGCCCCTCTAAACTCTCTTGAAGACTAATAACAGTTTTGTCACTTTTTAAAAAGCAATCATTAGGACTTATAGTTAGACGTTAACCACGTCAGCCCTTCGTAGAGTCCATCGCCCGAGGTGGCGCAGGAAGGCTGAACGTACCAATTCCTATCCCTGATTCGGGTCAGGCCTAGTTTCTCTTGGATCTCGTGCGGCTTCATGGCGTCAGGAAGGTCCTGCTTGTTGGCGAAGATCAGGATGATAGCGTCCCGCATCTCCCGGTCGTTGATGATGCGGTGCAGCTCCTGGCGGGCCTCGTCGATGCGGTCCCTGTCCGCGCAGTCCACCACGAAGATCAGGCCCTGCGTGCCCGTGTAATAGTGCCGCCAGAGCGGCCGGATCTTGTCCTGGCCCCCCACGTCCCAGACGTTAAACTTGACGTTTTTGTAAGTCACCGTTTCCACGTTGAAGCCCACCGTGGGGATGGTCGTGACCGCCTGGCCCAGCTTCAGTTTGTACAAGATGGTGGTCTTGCCCGCCGCGTCCAGGCCCAGCATCAGGATCCGCATCTCCTTGTTGCCAAAGATCTTGGACAGCACCTTGCCCATGGCGGCGGCAGGAGGGAGGCGGGCATCCACGGGGGGGCGGGGGGGTCGAGGGCGTCCGCAGGGGGAGGGCCCCCGATATCCCGGCGCGGGACGGCCCTGGTCAGGCAGGAAGGGGGCCGGCGTCGTCCCTGCGGCTACGCGAGACCGCCAGGGTCAGCCTCGGGGGCAGAGAGGGATGAGACGGGGTGCAGGCGGGGTGAGAATCACACCGGGCCCCCTCCTCTCCCTCTCTTACGGGAGCCAAAAAGGGGCGTGCAGGGCCGGCGGACAGAAGGGGGCGCGCGAAGGAACGGGGACGCGGGTCGCCCTCGGGGGCGGAAGAGGAGGGGGCTGGAGGACCCCCCGAGAGACCCCTCCGCGAGGGCGGGGCCGCATGGGGAAGGGGCGGGGCTCCGAGGCGGGGGTGGGGGAGGGGCTGGAGGGCTCCGGCGGCGTCTCCGCGTCCGTCCCGAGGCCTGGCTGTCCTCCCGCTCCCGGCTTCCTGGGGGTCTCCGGAGCTGTGGAGAGAAAGGGGGAGAAGGACGGAGCGGGGCGGAGAGTCAGTCAAAGGAACGTTCTGCCAACGGCAGCGTGAGGGAAGCCGCCGCCGCCGCCCCCCTCCGGTCGTAGTTACCTCAGGTCGCGCCAGCCGGCTCTTCAGGGCCCGCCGGCCAGCCCAGGGGGAAAGGGGCCGGCTCCCTCCCTGCCCGCCCGCTCTCGTCCGCCCGCTCGCCCCGCCGCCGCCGCCTCGCTCCTTCTCTTCCCTCACAAACTCCCTGCCTTGCTTGACTGGCTCGCCGCGGCCGGCTGCAGCGCGCGTGCGCACGGGGAGGTGCTCGCCCCGGCCCGACTCTTGCCAAAGAGGAACCGCCCGCCTGAGAACAGAAGAGGTGCGCGTGCGCGCTGAGAGGAGGCGGAGAGAGTAGGAAATAAGGAGTGCGCACGCGTGCTACCCTCCCGGCTTCTCACAACGGGAGCGAGCATGCGCAGGGCCTCTCGGCCACCGAACGGCGCAAGCCTACGTCGAGGCGCATGTCCCGCTGGATTGGCAAGCGCTCACGATCGCCCTTTGCCGGCTGATGCACAACTTTGCGATCGCGTAAATAAGCATGCGCGACAATGCCTCTTTTTTTTTTTTACTTCGCTCTCTTAATCGCTGCACTTTAGCAGTGCCACCTCTTGCCTTTCACATGATCCTATGTGCGCATGCGCCTTCTCATTCAAACCTTCTGTCTTTCCTTTGCGCAGGCCCATTCCACACCAATCCTAGTTGAAGATACAAATCCCGCGGGCAGAATTTACCTCAATTGCCCGGCCTAGTGGCGGGGAGGCCTAGTGACGTCCTGACCTAACGTGGCCTTAATAGAATGCGCGTGCTCGGTGCGGAGGCAACCGGCTCGGAGATGGAGTTGCGCACGCGCATGTGTGGGAGGTGTGGTCAGTCCAATGAGCCGAGGTCGCGCGATCTACGTCAGCGCCTGCGCGACTGGGCTCGATTCCCCCTTAAAGGGACAGTAGACATAGAGGGAGGGAAGAGGGAGAGGTTGACAGATGCCATTTCCGCACTGCATTGTTATAGCGCTATTATTCCACTTTCCACATCGTGGGTTTGGTAATCTTTACTCTCACAGGAGGATTTAGCGTGACAACACAACAAGTCAAAGGGTTTCCAAACCAGTTTCTCCGAAGAGCAAGGCTTAGGGACCCCAACCTTATGTAACTGAACTTGGAAAAGTTGCTGTTTTGGGACTACAGCTCACAGAATCCCCTAACTTCAGAGGGCAAGGAGGGATTCACTTTTGCATTATCAAGCTAGTTTCCTGCAGCTCCTGAGAGTCGGACGCAAACCAAAGGATTCAAATTAGAGGAAAAGAGGATCCACTGAAATATTAGGAAGAATTTCTCGACTGTAGGAGCTGCTCAGTCGTAGAACGGTCGCCCCAGAGTATGCTGGACTCTCCGTCTTTGGCTGTCTTCCGACAGAGGTTGGCTGGCCGTAGCTCAGGGGCGCTTTAGTTGAGTCTTCCTGCATGGCAGCGGTTGGACTGGAAAGCCCTTCTGTCCCTTCCAACTCTATCATACTAAGGTTCCATAATTCATTGTTTAATCTTTGCCTTTCTTCCAGGAATGGGACGCCGGGCAGTTTCCAACACAAATTAAAAGGTTCTGATTCAAAAAAAGAAAGAATGCGTGTCTTAGACCTGTTCCCTCACACAAGCGACAGGACATTTTGGTCAGATGCTGTCATACTGAGTTTACTTCCAGCCCCCCAAGCCTGACTTCTACCCTTGAAAAGGAGCAGGAAATTCCCCAGCGTTCACTAACTTTCACGCTGCCACCACCCACTGAGTTCTGAATTACTGAACAGGACAGTGGGACCCTGCTGGTGGATTGCCAGTCTCTATGCTTAAGGACCTTCCCCTTCCCCTCACCTCCCCCTTCCGAGTGAGAGAAGTCCTGTCTAAGCGTGTGCGGAAGGATGGCGTGGGAACGGAGAGGAAACAGAGGTTTTACAGAAAAGCATTTATTTTAAGGCATGCAAGTAAACAAGACAATAATACACATGAGAGGCTCCCCCCTCCCAGGTACGCTTAAGTTACAAGTAATTATAAAAACAGATACACTCTTAAGATCAGCCAACCTCCCAAAATAATAAAAAGCCCTAACGTGACTAACTACCTAATGTTCTAGTTACTCGAAGTCCGATTCACAGGCTTAGATGGTCTAGGAGAGGAATGAGGCCAGGAGGCGAGGCCCAGGGCCTGCAGCCTACGACGATCCCGTCTCTCAAGGATTTTCATAACTTCTCCTTTGAAGCATCTCGAAGACGCTCACCTCTTTCCCCTCGATTGGGCAATTCCCCCCCCCCCACCTGTAAGGCTGACCCACAATAAAAAGTGTAACCTAATCCCAACACCTCATTAACCCTTGGTTTACCTGAAGAGGGAAGTATCCCGCTTCAGCCAAGTCTAGATAATGGGAAGCCCCATTATCACAGATGCGAAACAGCCCCGTTCATTCAAAGTTGTGGAAACAGAGTTGCACGCAGATGTGAAGAGACGCACATTTGGTTGTGCAAAGGTTCCACACTGGCTGTCTTAGGCCATTTCTGCACTGTTAGGACTGTGTTGTTTGGTGCCTTGAGATAAAACCAAATGGAAAAGTTACTCTTCTGGAATAAAGCTCCCAGAATCCCCCTAACCAATTTGATGGCCCTTCTTTTAAAATGCTTTGCAGCTGATCTCATGCAAATCCCTTATCTGTCTTTTTTCAACTTGCTCTGCCTAAAAGAGAAATTTTCCTCCCTTATCTTTGCATCTCCCCTTTTGCAAAGCTTATGCTATCAGCACAAAGCAAAGGATCAGGAAATCCCCAATGAAGCAGTTCTGTTGGGAAGCTGACCAAACTATCACAGGGTGCAAGCTTCCAGAGTTCTCCAGAACTCTTCGGCAGGTTAGATGATGAGCAAAGCAAAGAGAGCAAGCTGTCTGGTATCAAAGCCTAGTTTAATGTAGAATGAAATCTGCATTCAGACAGTCTTCAGTGTGGGAGGTGGCAGCAGACATTGAAATCGTAATGACTTTTAATTGCACAGGAAGGGTGGGTTGAACACACCTAGGAACCACTGCTGGAGTGAAGGTGGAAAAATGAGGGTTGGTCCCCATTTTTTATAGCATAATTGCTTTAGCTGGATGTATCTTTTTCTTTATGCAAAATACACAACCACTGTTACCTGACCCCATGATTTTCTTAGCAAGGTCTACTCAGATGAGATATAGTCTACTGATATTCCTTGGAGATCTCCCTTCCAAGTACCAACCAGGCCTGACTCTGCTTAGCTTGCAAGATATGACGGGATCTTCAGGGTATAGGCACTAGATAGATTTATCTCAGGGATAGCAATCATGTGGCCCTCAGGATGTGGTTGAACTGCAGCTCCCAGTAGCCATCACCATTGTCTATGCTAGCTAGTACTGCTGGGACAAACACTCCACCAACATTTGGAGGGCTGCTTGATTCCCATCACTACTTCATACCCTCCACAAGTCCTGGTTTGGCAGAGAAAATCCCAGTTAATCCTCTGCCATCCCACTTTTCAATTGCTTTTAAAGTGTCCCAGTTTCTCACTCCTTCTCTCACTTCCCCCTTTGTCCTCAGCTTACCTCAATGGCTGTAAATTGGGTGCAAAAGTGTGCGATTAACTCATAAGAGGGAAGAGGAGGCAGAATCTTGTCTTTCTCTGTAGACTCGGGCAAAAGCAAACTGCTGTGGTCTCTCCCAGCTTGTCTTGATGAAGGGGTTAAATTGTAGAAACTGCTTGCTTGAGTAGAAAAATAGAGAAAAATAAGTCAGGCAGATGCGTCTCTTATCTTATCAAGAGCTTAGGTATGTGGCTTGGCAATGCATGGAATATAGGGAGTTTCGGAGTCGATGTGACCAAGGGAGAATACTCCCTGGTACAGGGATACTTCATTTTTGAAACTGTAATACATCGTTTCAAAACTTAAACTCTTGTAACGTGTACTCTTTTCATATAGGGTAATCATTTCCCGTACTTGTTTTTTAGAAAGTATAAATGTGTGCTGAAACCTAAAACGGGGCTCTCAGTCTTTTGGAAGCTGATTCCACTGAGATCCCTGCGCGGTATAATAAACTCTTGTTTTCTGATCTGCTGGTCTCAATTCACTGGCTCACCACAACAGTCCATTTTTCCTCAAAAACTTTTGCCATTATGACCACACTGTACTGTTGCTTAACCACATGTGTTTCGAAGGGCCATTTCTGCCCTACGCGATTCTAGTGCTATTATTCCTCTGTCAACATCCTGTGAAATTCTGGGGTTTGTAGTTCACTGAGGCCAAAGAGCTCTCTGGCTGAGAATTCTAAACGCCCCTCCCGCAACTGCAAACCCCAGGATCCCACAGGACGTTAAAAGTGGAATCATAGCACTGTAACAGTGTAGTGCAGAAATGGTTTAAGAGACCCAGTGCTTTTAGTGGTCTTATTACTGCAGGAACATGTAACAGATTGCTAATCTGCTTTATTGTTAGTTGGCCAGTGTGAACGTGCTTGATTCATAATCTGCCTGACTGTATCGTTAAATACAGCGTGTTCCCCCCTCCACTGCAAATATAAAGTAGGCCTTAGGTTTTAGTTCTGGGACCACCACCACCACCCTGCCATGGATACCAAAATTCATGGATTCTCAAGTCCCATTATATAAAATGGTGTAGTAAAATGGCATTCCTTATATAAAATGGCAAAATGAAAGTTTGCTTTTAGGACTTTATACACACACACACACACACACACACACACATCTTTTTTCTCCCCAAGCCATGGTTGGTTGAATTTGTGGATACAGAATCTGCGGATGTGGAGATCCGACTGTAGTGGTGGTAGGGAAGGCCAAAGCCTCATTCTCTTTTCTCCTGCTACCCCTTTCTCATTCTCTTTTCCACCCTCTCCCCATCATCCCTTCCTGCTCCCCTGGGAAAAAAGAGGCTGGTCTTCCCAGAGATCCAAGCTGGTCACTCCAAGGGAGCTGCAGGTGCCCTGGCCCGTGCCATTTCCGCACTACACTCTTATAGCACGATTATTCCACTTTCAACATTCTATGGAATCCTGGGATTTGCAGTTTCGGGAGGGGCTGATTGGCCCCTCCGTAAACTGCAAACCCCCGGATTCCATAGGATGTTGAAAGTGGAATAATCGCACTATAAGAGTGTAGTCCAGAAATGACCCCAATCTGGCATTGGTTCGCTTTGCAAATACTGCAGACGGCTAGCCCTGCATCGTTTTCAAATAAAAGACAGGATGTGTTCCTTAGGTGAGAAACACACACACACTAGAAAAACAAGTCTGCCCTAGATTCTGACACAGACTGAAAATGAGCTTCATCAGCATGGGAAATGGCCCTTTTGAGCACATTTCAAGCTTGTGCCTGAGAACTTAGGTGTGTGGATGTTAGGCAGAGAGAGTGACACACTTCAGCCGTGATCACACAGCACAATTTTCTTTCCACTGAAGTACGGAGTGTCTCCCCAAAATGTATACACCCCTTAACAGCTAACAGTCACCTTGGTGATTATTTGAAGGCTAAGTAAATACACTTATATTTTAGAATAAATGCTACAGTAATGATTTAACCGGAGCTATTAATTCCATCTTGAATTACAGTTTTATGTCAGGTGTTCAAATTGTCATCTCTACGCAGTAATGTGCTGCTCGCATTGTGGAAGCACAGAGCTGCAAACCTCATTGAAAGTTTCATTTGTAATTTTGTGGCACTTCTCTACTGTAACATCAGAATCTTTAATTCTGTTAACGGGGTTTAATTTTTTAAAAATAGCAACAACAAAAAAATATCAGAATTATAAGCTGTTAAGGGTGTACACAGTCAGCCTTCCATAGTCACAGATTCTGTATCCATGGACACTGAGGGCACACTGTATGGACATGCCCCTCACAGAAGATGGCTCCCAAAAGGAATGTAATTCTCTTCAAAAACTAGCTCCAGACCCTCCAGATGTCCTGATTTGGCATGGACAGTACCAATTAATCCTCTGGCATCCCAGTTTTCCAGCTGCTTTTAAAATGTCCCAGTTTTTCTCTCCTCCTCCGCTTTCCTCTTTACTCCAACTGCTGCAAACTGACCCCATGTCCGCACTAGACTGTTATAGAGCTATGATTCCACTTTCAACATCCTATGGAATCCTGGGGTTTGCAGTTTAGGGAGGGGCCTCAAAGGCCCCTCTCTAAACTGCAAACCCCAGGATTCCATAGGATGTTGAAAGTGGAATCATAGTGCTATAATAGTTCAGTGCAGAAATGGCCTCAGTTCAAAGGGAAAAGCAATTTGCAACTCCATTAGTTCAGCAGTAGGAATAGGAGAAGAAATCTTGCCTTTCCCGGTAGGCTTAGGCAAAAGCAAATCTTTTTCCTAGCTCATTCGTTTTTCTTCTTAATAACTTTTGTCTCTTTGACCCTCACTCTGAAGTGGCTTGGCAAAAAAGGTCCCAGTTTTTAATCTGTGAAGTGTTGGAGGAAATGAGACGAGTTTGCAACATGGAAGCTAGGTGACTTCCGAGGAGTGCTTGAGTCCCCATTTTCCTTTGTAGAAGAAGTACAGTTTGGCCAACTACATCTCTTTGCAAAACTCTGCAGAACTCTTTGGAAGAAAATCCTGGCTCCCACAGAATAACAGTCTCTGTTATTCTCTCCAGTCTCTGTGATATAGCTAACAGCAAGAGTTTTGAACTAGTCTTAGAAATGGGGAGGGCATTTTAGGGGGTGGGCACAGTTCAGGTAAGTTACTTTTCTCCCCAGTCTTGCCTAAAGAATGCTGCGAGGAATAGCGTACTCTAATGCTTTAGCAGTCTACTCTATGCTGCCATCTTCTGTCTGGTGGCTAAACAGAGGCTGAATGCAAATATGAAGCAGCCGCCTTGGAGCTGTGCAGGGTTGCTCCTTTCTGCAATCGTAGTCACAAAGGTATTTTTCAAATAGGTAGCTGTGTTAGTCCCTGCTAGCATAAAAAAGAAGGAAGGGACAGAGAGAGAGAGAGAGAAGAAGAAATATGGCAGCACCTTTTTGTTAGCACTCTATTCTGCTTTGGTCAGACCCTACCTGGAATACTGGGTCCAGTTCTGGGCACCACAGTTCAGGAAGGAAGGAAGGACGACCAAAATGATAGAAGGCCTGGAAACTCTGTGAGGAGTGGCTTAGGGAGCTGGGCCTGTCTAGCCTGGATAAGAGAAGGTTAAGAGGCAAGGTGATACCTATATTTGAAGAAATGTTATATGGAAGATGGAGCAAGTTGTTTTTGTGCTTCGTCAGAGACTAGGACATGGAGCAATGGCTTCAAACTTCAGGAAAAGAGATTCCATCTTGACATTAGGAAAAATGTCCTAACAGTAAGAGCAGTTTGAGAGCGGAACGTGCTGCCTCACAGTGTGGTGGAATCTCCTTCTTTGGAGGTGTTTAAACAGAGACTGGATGACTACCCGTTGGGGGTATTTTGATGATCTCTTCCTGCGTGGCGGAATGGGGCTGCACTCGATGACCCTCGTGGTCTCTTCCATGATTCCATGATTTTTGCATGAACCTGTGTGGATACAAACCCACTTCTTTGGCTATAGTAAACGGGTTTATAGCCATAAAAGCTCAGGCAAATATAAAAACCAGTGAATCTTAAAGGTGCTGCCACACTTCTGTTTTTCCTTCCCCCTCTGTCCTTCCACTTACCACATTCAGAGAAGTGTGTGTGGTCCCAAGCAAGCCTCTGTAATCCCTCACGTTCCCTACAGGAAGAAGACTGGGTTAATTTATCAAAAATTTTGGAGCATTTTTTTTCTTAAAGCTTTTCTGATAAGAGATACTCAACCTACAGCACCTTAAGACTACTTTAACTATCAGCCCTGTCCTCTTGGGACTCGTAGTCTGGTGAGGTGGAGGGACAGATAATTCTCTCCTAGAGAGCTCTTTGGGCCCTGCAATTCAGGGGGCTGTATTAGGCCTCTGAGAATTCTAAGTACCTCCTCACCAAACTGCAAATCCCAGGACTCTGCAAGGAAGGACCCATGACAATTAAACTGGGATGAAACTGCTAATAATTGGATAGTGTGGAGGCATTCCTAGCTGAGTCCATCCAGGCAGGTAAAATGGCCTGGGGGCTTTAGGCCATCTTTGTGGGCAAGAAACCCCTCTCCTCAGATCTGAGCAATTCTAGAGGTTCAAGGCCACCACGCTGGTGTGAACACACACACACAAAGCTGACAGACTCAGTTGAGACTATTTGCCACCTTCACACGGGGCGGAACTGACAGAGAAAAAGGTATCCCACCCAAGTTGGGGCACAGAAAGCATTTGAGATCAGATATCCATCTTTGACATCACTTGGCTGAGGACCCTATTCGGAGCTTCCTTGGTAAAAGACTACAGGCATATTTTACTTATTAAAACCTCTGAAAAAGAAGCCTCTTTGTACAGTCTTTTTATGCCCACACAGCCCCTCTTTTCCTTGTTCTCCTCTGTCTAGCTGCAAGCTTTTTAGCAGCATCAGAGTTGAAGGGGAGCTGGTGAAACACAGGCTTTTGGTGCTGGGTTGCAGCAAACAAAGTAATTGAGCTGGAAAAGAACAGCAGTTTGGTCTAGCCGGTCCCATTCTGGCCGCATGTAGCTGTCTACGACAGCGAGATAAACAGCAGGTTATCCCTAGAAGCCTTGATGAGCATGTTTGAACGACAAAAACAGAGAGAAAAGGGGAGAGGGGAATCATAGAACTGAAAAGGACCCACAAGCCATCAACCCAACCCTCTGCTCAAAGCTGGAAATCCATCTTTAGAGCATCCCCAGCAGGTAGCTGTGCAGCCTCATTCTGAGACCCCACCACCTCTCCAGGCAATTGGCTCCACTGCCAAACCATCTGGGCCTTTCCACACTAGACTGTTATAGTGCTATTATTCCACTTTCAACCTCCTCTGGAATCCTGGGGTTTGCTGTTTAGGGAGAGGACTTCAGAGTCTCAGCCAGAGAGCTCTTTGGCCTCGGGAAACTGCAAACCCCAGAATTCCACAGGAGGTTGAAAGTGGAATAATAGCACTATAACAGTGTAGTGCGAAAAGGACCTCTGAGTGTTAAGAAATTCGGTGTTCAGTCAGACTCTACCCTCCTGTAACTTAAAACCGTTGGACCTGCTCCTACCTTCTGGCCCGCAGAGAGCAAACCTGCCCCGTCTCCTCTGTGACAGCCCTTGAAGATATTTAAACAGGACCTTCGTGTCCCCCCTCGGTTTTCTCTCCACCCAGCTGAACGTGCCCGGCAACCTCAGCTTTTCCTCATAAGTTTTGTTCACCGTTTTTAAAATGCTTTGTATCAATATTGTGCCCGTATATTTTATATATGTTTTATACTTGGTGTATGTATAGGTGTAGTGGTTTTAAGTTACCAGAGGACAGATTTTGATTTCTACAGTTTTGTAGCAAAATCCAATAATCAGCCACTGCCCAAAGTTAATTACTAGACCGGACACTTACAATTAGCATTAAAGCCAAAAACTAATCCTCGTGAGGTAAAGTTCTATCCTTTATTAATTATCCTTGTTCTTTTATCTTTTTGCAGATAAGCACAGTTAACTAGAATTTAGACGGCGTCTTTTTAACCGTTACTTTGCAGGAGCGTGTGAAGAATGTTGACTACTAATAAATAAAAGGAATTGAAACTATATTTCATCAAATTTGTCATCTGCTTCCTGTAGTATATTTCATTTTGCTTGTTAATTTTCCTAGAAGTTCAGTTTTCCGTATTCTGCTGAGCCAAGACCCTCTTTGATAACCCTTGTAATTTCTGCTCTGGGGTTGTCTCTCGTCTTGCTGGGTGCAATGAAAGCCCAATTCATTCCTTGTACAATAAATGTTTGTTGTCACCAGAAAAAGCACAGGGAGTAGTTTTAATTATTTGATCATTTTAAAAATCCCGCCTTTGACGACCACGTCAAACTGATAACAATAAAAATAGAGATCACAACAACATTAAAGATGAGCCTATCAATTGAACAATGAGTAATAGAATAGGGGAATAAAGGTAAGAATTAATATAATCTTGTTAAACTTTTTTGGGGGGGGGGTTGAATTGGACATCCTTGTTAGCACAAATATGTGATGTGTTGCCATGGGAAAAACATAGGTGGCCACCCAGTTCTTAATATGGGTTCATATGGGGTATATTCTAAATAGGAAAACATGGCCAGAAGAGCAAAGCCCAAGAGGAAATACTTCTGGGCTACAAATCCCATTATCCCCAGCTAACATGGCTAAACTCAAGTGCACAGACCGCCTGGATGATTTTGTCCTAATCCATAGCCATGCTGGCTGGGGCATTCTGGGAATTTATGACAGGCGGCTCATTTTGGACCGCCACTCCCCTAATAAATTGTTAGGGTTATCCCCCAAATCTGCAAAAATAACATGTGCGGCCAGACCTGACATATTAGGTCCACCAGACGACCCTGAGTAGTCAGTGCAGCTGCAGGTGAGCCCTGGATCAGCCTAGAAATGCCTTCAACTTTGGCCAAAGGGACTTCCCCCAACCCTTGGAAGAACGCAGTCAAAACCACTTCTTACCTGAGCAAAGAGCAGGACTTGTTTATGGTTAAAAGGAGGGGATTTTACAGGTTAAGGCGACAATGATCTCGTAAAGCGTCCAGCCCATGTATAAGCATATTTGCTTTCCCAGGACTAAAACTCTGTTACATGGTGGCTAGTAAAGTAACTTCTGGTTAACAATCAACAGTGGACCCTGAATCACATAGGTATCCGTTCAGCAGTGAAGAATGAGAAATATTGTTACAGAGAGCACTGACTTTGCCACTTCATGTCACCATAACTTTAAGAAGGACAAGGGGCTGGCAACAGGAATTCAAAATGGAGGGACTTTAGTTAGGCAAATGCAGAGAGAGGGGGAGAGAGTTATTTTAGCTTGGATCGTTTCCGCACTAGACGGCGATAGCGCGATGATTCCACTTTCAACATACTACGGAATCCTGGGGTTTGCAGTTTCGGGAGGGGCCGGCCGGCCCCTCCCGAAACTGCAAACCCCAGGATTCCGTAGGATGTTGAAAGTGGAATCATCGCGCTATAACAGTCCAGTGCGGAAATGGCTTTGGACTTCTAAGCAGGCAAGACCCCTCGCTGTGAATTGAACTGTCCAGCGTGCTGAGTCTCTACCAGTCCTGCAGAGCAGACCAGGGAAAAGCTAGGAAGCACTACCTATTTTGTCTGTCCTCTGTTACTGCTTGCACCATCAACCAGCATCGCCGTCGTGTAGCATGAAGTCAGGCGCATGTGTTGCTTCATAGCCTCCCTTCCCCAAGGAGTAGACCCATGCGTGAGAGGAGAAGGCGGCTGAGTTTGGATGAAACACTGAGGAGGAGGCTGAGTTTGGCCACCTTGGCTGGGAAGGATGGGAGCAGAAGGCTGGCTTGTTGCAATGCCAGTGAAGTGGATCACCTTTTGGATTGGAAGGACAAACCATTATGAGTATCACAATCATCGTCACAGAATCATAGAGCTGGAAGAGACCCCAGGGGCCAGCCGCTGGCAGAGGCATTGTTTGCAAGTCTGGGAGAACTCCGAAAGGGAGGAGAAAAAGGGGTCCTAGTTATCGTGCTGAGCAGAGCTAAAACATGTCCTGGGGATCAGACGGCTGCATTTTTATGAAGATGGATCTCAGCTTTGTAGTTCAAAGAAAATACAGCCAGGCATCCTTGTAGTTTCCTGCAAGATGGGTTTCTCATCCGGGGATGCATGCCTCCAGAATGTCACATTCCTGTCTGTTTGAAATATTAATTTGATCCCAGAGACCTCTTGTCTCCTGTTGGTGCTATTTTTGCTGAAAATCCATTCAAATGGTCTGTGTGAACCATTTCTGAGATTCGCCTAGGATGCGTGACAGGAAATAGAGCTATCTTTTGATATATATCTGTAGCTCTGCTGCCTACGTGTCCTTCCAGTAGATCTCTATGGCTCACTGTGTTTGATATAAAATAATTATGATCCTCAGGACATAGCATGTAGGTGGGGTAAAAAAACAAACCTGCTCCTCCTCGACATGACATCCCTTCAAATATTTAAGATTGGCTATCGTGTCCCCTCTTAACCTTCTCTTCTGCAGACTAAACATCCCCAGCTCTCTAAGCCACTCCTCACAGGGCTTCACGGCTTCCAGACCCTCCACCATTTTGGTCGCCCTCCTCTGGACACCTTTCAGCTTGTCAATATCTTTCTTAAATTGAGGTGCCCAGAACTGGACACAGGATTCCAAATGAGGCCTAACCAATGCAGAATAGAGCGGTACCACTACCTTCCTCTATTCATCGTCATCATCTTGCTTTTCCCCCAAAATTGAAACTCGAAGCATCTCACAATTTAAAAGAACTATACAATTAAAGACATACAAATAGTGACTATTAAAATAGAATTAAACTATTTACTGTATACAGTAAATATAATATATGTATATATATATATGTATGTATGTGTGTTTGTGTATATATATTCACCTAGGATGCGTGTGTGTGTGTGTGTGTGTGTGTGTATACACATACACATACATATACATATATATATATATACACACACGCACAGTAAACAATACAGAATCACAGAACCACAGAGTTGGAAGAGACCTCACGGGCCAACCAGTCCAACCCCACTGAACACCATCAGAGCATTCCTGGCAGATGGCCATCCAAACTCTGCTTAAAAACCTCCAAAGAAGGAGAAACAATACAGTGTACAGTACTGATTACAGTATACGGTGCAGCTACAAAAGGCAATTGAAAAAAAGATCAACTGTCAAAAACAACAGTTAAAACCATTCAGTACCTGGCACTGTGTAGGCCCTTATTTAAAAAAAAAAAAAATCTTCTTAAAAGCAAGGCTTGTGTGAATTCTTGCTGAGCTCTGGCTGCCCACTGGGATGACCGTGGACTCCCTTTCTGCAGCTCATCCGACAGTACTGCTCGAGAAATAAAGTCAGGCCCCCTTGACTTTATTTCTAACGCTCCTGTGGGTGTGAACCTGCATTGCTGTTGGGGACACCACGGGGTACTCAGCATCCTACAAAGAAGTGAGGGAAAAATCCAAGGAAGAAGTTTTTTAAAGCACATGAGAAAAAAAGCACTTTTGTATGTTCAGAGGTGCCCACTGCTTCTCTCTTGTTTAATACAGAACAAACATTAGTAGAAATAAACCCTTCAGATGTGGATCCGTCTCAGAACTGAGACTTCAGCAAAGATTTTAAACTCAAAGGGCTTCTACCACGATGAACAAGGGCAAAAATAGTGGGCACCTCTGGGCATGTGAAAAGCGTTTTTTCTCACCACGAGTCTTTTCACCACACTTCTGGGATCAGCAAGCAGAACAAAACTGCTAAAAGGTGCGAGACCATTTTTGCAGGATAATTTTTTTAAAATAATCCCAGAGTCAGGCCATTTCCCAACTACACTTTATAGTGCTATTATTCCGCTTTCAACACCTTAAGCAATCCTGGGGCTCGCAGTTTAGGGAGGCGCACTTAGGACTCTCAGCCAGAGAGCTCTTTGGCCTCAGTAAACTACAAACCCCAGAATTCCACAGGACGTTGAAAGTGGAACAACAGCACTATAACAGCGTGGTGCGGAAACAGGCACGGGCGCCCTAAAAGGCGAGGCTTTCCCTGTAAGGGACGCTGCTGTTCCCAAAATCTCCGATAGAGGGCGGCAGCAGCGATCTCCTTACCTTTAGCTCCGCCCCGGTAACCGCTCCTTATTGGCTCTGCGCCTTTCGCACAACCTGGGCGGTACACATTTGGCCTCGCGCTCTCGCCGTAGTTATTACGGCGGTCGCGCATGCGCACAGTGCCATCGGGTTCCTGTCAGGGGAAGGCGGCGGGCGAGCGGAGTCAGGCTGAGAGGGGCGCCGGCCCGCCCGCCTCGTTGCCGCCATGAAGTCCCGCTTCAACACGGTGGATATTCGGGCGGTAATAGCCGAGCTGCGCCAGAGGTACGGAGGAATGGGGCGAGGGGTGGAGGAGCGAGCCGTTTCAGCTTCACCGTCGCTTTAGTTTCCACAGAGCCCGGAAAAGTTATTTTTTGGCCGTACTGGCGGGGGATTCTGGGAGATGTAGTCCCACAAAGTAACGTTTCGGAGCTCCGAATGCGCGTGCCGCTTCCCCTCCCCCACAGTGGTCTGTCTAGGGGATTCTGGGAGGTGTAGTCCCCCAAGGTAGCTTTCCCAAGCTCTGGCTTCTCGTGCTTTTCTAGACAAAGTGCCGGCTGCGCCTTTGGCAAGGTGCGGTCCAAAAAAAGTAACTTCTCCAAGCTCTGGTTCTGAGTGCTGCTTTTCCACAGCGGGTGCAGGCTGGGGATTCTGGGGACTGCAGTGCCTGGAAGTGGCGTCTCCCTGCTCAGCCGTCGTCTGCGGCTTGTCTGTGCGACGCCCCCCTCGCTGGGGGTCCTGGAGCTGTCGTCCAAAAAGTAGCTTTGCGGAGTTTCTTTCTTTTTTTATTTAATTTTATTAAATTTCACAAATAAAAGAAAAATTCTTTAAATTGTAATTCTTCATGCGTTGTTTCTGATCTTCCTCTCTGATCTGGCCTTCACTTCCCGCAATTCGCTCCACTTATTACATTTATGTATCACAATACAATGGTTGTCTCAACAGTTTGAGCGTGCATTTCCCTCTCCTACACAATCATGATACAGTCGTTCTATCTTGTCAGTTCCCAGCTATCACTCCATTCTGCTTCTCTCAAATTGACATATTCCAATATGTTTTCTTATCACCTAAAGTCTTACAGTTCTAAAATATGTCTGTCAATGTATACCTGGGAGTCTGAGCTATTATTACTGCAACAATCACTCATCTTCCAACCCTGGATTTCATTATAATAAGATGTCTTATTTCTCACTTCCCCTCCCGAGTCCCTTTCAGCCCCCTTAAACCCTTCAACAATATCACAATGTTCATATTCATACCAATGTATCGATATATCAGTCAGTTGTAAGCTTAATTGACATTGCCAAAAAACAAATCTACTTATATACTTCAGGGCCCTGTGGTTAAATCCAGTTCCCATTCCCCTCTCTCATCTGGCACTTTGCAGCCCGGAAATACGTTTCTGATAGTTCTCTGTATTCTCTTAGTTGCTTATATTCCAAGCTGCTCCGTCCCTGAGAGTGAGGGTATTTTACTTGAACAATTTCCATCACAGGTTCACCCCCATTAAAAAATCCCAGTATTGATGTTTATAGAAATATGTCAATAAAACACTTAAGCTTAATTAGCATTGCTGAGATGTTACTGCTTATCGAGTTCATGGCCTTAGCCTATATCCACCTCCTATTACCCCCTCCCACCTTGGACTTTGCTGCCCGGGGTTTATTTCTGAAGATTCTCTGTATTCTCATAGTCGCTTTAATTCCAAGCTGCTCCGTCCGTGGGGGTGAGGGTATTTACTTGAACAACTTCCATCATAACCCCCTCGCATCTTGGACTTTGCTGCCCGGAGTTTGTTTCTGAAGATTCCATGTATTCTCATAGTCGCTTAAATTCCAAGCTGCTCCGTCCATGGGAATGAGGATGTTTTGCTTAAATGACCTTCCAGCACAGTCACACCAGTCTCAACAATCCAGAGTCCAAAAAAAAGTCAGACAACAAAAGTCACACTACAGGAGTTAGAAGAAGGAAAAAAAAATCCGCACAATTCGATAATTTTTCCTCCCAGGTATTCTTCTAAAGTCCGAAATCCAGAGTTAGAAAACCAAAAAATCCAATCGTCTCAGTTCAACCAGAAGATTAAAATAAAAAATGTAAAGTATTCAATGTCCAAATGAAGATTATTAAATCTTGTACAGTCCAATCTTTTGCCTTACGGAGTTTCGAATCTGTATGCTCCTTTTCAACACGGCGTGCCCCAAAGATGGCCCACAACACGAGAAAAGCAATGAACATTTCAATAACAGTGCAAGGGTTGGTCTCCGTTGCCCTTGTGGTCTCTTCCGGCTCTATTATTCTATGAGTCCAAACATCTCATTTGATTGATACGAAGAGTGTCTCTCTGCGTGTGTATATACGTTTAGACAACTACTCTTTTACATTTCTCCTGCCCCACAGAAACTGTCTTCTCAGAATTAGATGGGGTGGTTAAAAATTCCTGATTTAGTATTCTGAACCAGCATGATCTTCAGCACCTTCTTTCTTAACACAGACATACCTCGGCTAATAAAACCTCTAACAATGAAGCTCCTTTTTGCAAAGCCTTTTCATATCCACCAAGCCCACTTTTTGCTCCTCATCTTTTGTCTAGTTGGATTTTTTGAAGCAGCATCAGCACTGGAGGCTGGAGAAACACAGGCTTCCATGGCTGGGTTACAGAGGTGTGTCAGCAGTAAATAATGCAGTCAGACTAACAGAGCTCGAATAAGGAAATGGCAGGATTCTACTACAGGTGATTTTACTGTGGTATTACGTGCCTGCGTCCAACAGGCAAGGTAAACAGGAACTGCTTGTGGAATCCTCCTGTACTGCGGATGCATGAACAGCAGAACAGAGAGAAAAGAGGGGAACAAATAAATTTGCCTCACCAATTACCTTCAGCGTGTTTAAAAACAAAAGGCGATAGTTCTAGAAATTTGGAAACCAAGGGGCAAAACTTAAGAATAGTGGAGGCTGGTGAAAGGGGAAAAATTTATTCCAGATACATTTTGGAAGAAATCATGTGGTCTCATAAGTCATTGTTTACCTCTATAAAGCTTATCTGATCTTATTATTCCATTTTACATGTGCATAATGTTCGTTTTTATTGACAACTAATATACTCATGTAAAAGTTTGCAGAACCAGGTTGACCAGATCTTCTTTTTTGTGGCGTAGAAATCTATCCCTATTCTTTCTGTGTTTTTTTCTGTTTTTTCCTTAATTGAGCTTTACCTGTAATGTCCTTGTGCAGATGACCTAATAGATATATGTTTCTTTTTTTTACAGCTTATTGGGAATGAGGGTCAACAATGTTTATGATGTGGATAATAAGACATACCTCATCCGCCTTCAGAAGTAAGACATAAATCTTCTTTATTTTTGTTGTTTGAAGCATTTCTAGCCCCGGGCATTGATCCTCCATGTATCCTAATGCACTTTCTTCAGAAAGATAAAACAGCCCATGAAACAAAAACTACTGTGTATGAAATGAAACATGAATATCTGCTCGCTTAGACATAGCATGTAAAACCCAAGATCAGGCAGTCTTTCTGGAAAAGAGGTGAATGAGTGACTATTCTTTTTTAAAGGACATATCTGTCACATCTCAGTATGAAGCTCTGCGTGTCTACATGTAAGCACCACAGGAGTGAGATACAAGCTTCTGAACAGCTTGCTGAGGAATGTGTAGAATGGATTTCTTGCTCATGCAAATGTAATCCAGTTCACACATAAAATCAAGCAGACTCTCCCCACTCGCTTAATGAAATTGGAATGTAAGTGCATATCTCCCCCCTGCCTGAGTTCTCCCGTTAAAATTAATGTTTACAATCTCCCTCCACTGCCAGTGCAGGTGAACTATGATGTATTCTCCCAATATTGTTATTGAGTGAAGGGAAACGATTTCTTGGCCTTGTGTTTCACATATCTTGCATTACTTGGAGTGATTCCTGGGTTGGAAAATATGACACTGAGTCAATAAGGCTGATGTTGAAGATCTCAGTCAGAGTCCACTAGGTATGTTTTGGGAAATAGGCGGAACACCTTCTCCAAGCTTACTAATTCCACCCCATGACTCTTCCTATAACAAACTGGATAAATGTATCATGGAGGCTATGAATTCCTTTGTGCAAAATTAGCATCTGATTTAGCAGACATTAAAAATCCAAAGTGGCAGTTCTCTGAGGGGGAAAAACAGATGTATGGTAAATACATGCATCTGTTCTGAGACCTTAAGGAGCCAGAAATAAGCTGCCAACAGAAGTCTGGATACTCATTAATTCTTTCTGTTACCTCTAGGCCAGATGTCAAGGCTACACTTCTCCTGGAATCTGGAATTAGGATTCACACGACAGAATTTGAGTGGCCCAAGAATATGATGCCATCTAGCTTTGCAATGAAGGTAAAATTGTCATCTTTGGTTGCTACAGATTTATTACACATGCATGTGGGTTAGGTGAGGATATCAAGGTGGTCATCTGTGGCCAGTGTTTTTAAGCTTCTCTACTTACAATGTGCAACTGAAACTTTTTTCCCTCCTAGCTTTGTAACAGAAATGCACACTGGTAGCTATTGTTTGCATCCACAGTAGCAAGGACACTGCCTCAGTCTGCTGTTGAATGTGAAGCCCTCTTCTCTCCTTCTTCCAGGAGGGAGGAGAAGCCTTCTCTCTAGCAGCAGAAGTGTGAATAACTTGACCCAGTGCAATAAAGTCTTAGAGCATTTACACACAATGATGTGTGTGTGCGCAACACATGCATCTATTCATATGCATGCTAAATACAGTTTTGAGGTTGGATGATGATGAAAATGTATATAGCAACTTTCCTAAGCACACAGAGCAATTTGCACACATTGAATATTTGAGGTTGGCCTATCTTCCCTCATTATTGTTCATGTAACCTGGTACAGGTTTGGATATCCTTTATTTTACAATCTGAAATGCTCCAAAATCGTAATCTTTTGAAAAGCAGAACCCAGTTGTCTTTGTATAGGAAACAGGAGGGAATTAGGGAAGCTTGCTGGGGAGTGTGCCTGCTGCTTGCAAAGGCTCTCAGTTGGCTGGGCACCTTTTTCCCCTTTCAGCTTGCTTTGCAGGCGTCACGTGCGCAGTCCCAAGGAAGCTGAAAAGGGGGAAAAAAGGTGCCAGACTGAGAGATCTTGCAAGCAGCGTGTGGATTCCCAAGCGAGCCTCCACAATTCCTTTATGTTCCCTACAGGAACAAGTCAAGAGGAGAAGAACTGAAGGAAGAGCGGACTGTTTCAGAAGAACAATATATAATCTCATTATGTATATGCAAATACTCCAAAATCCCGAAAAATCCAAAATCTGTAACAGCTCTTGTCTCAACATACTCAGCCTATATTATCTATTCTGTCAGTGGCTCCCTGGTCTAGTGTCCCAGATCAAGAAGTTCTTTTCTTGTAGGTCTTTCCCTGATTCTTCTAACTGGAGGTGCCGTCTGGTGAACAGGGACCTTTAACTGTTTGAGGTACCCAAGGGCACAGCTCTTCCTTTACCTTCTACTTCTTATAGCCCTTTGCAAAAGTCTTACGGGCTGTTGCAGTGAACTTCCCCACCAGCATCCCTGCCAGAAGAGCCCAAAAAGTGGCAGGAAGTGGCACTGTGTCTTTTCTGATCATCCCAAATGGTGGTTGTGGCAATGTCCTGTGGAGCTCTGGAGGAGCTGACCATTGGGCAGATTGGATAGTTGGGCAGAGCAGCCCTCTGGGGTCCAAAGTGTGCCCACCTTGATTCAAGACATCTTATGGAATCCAATCATCATAAGTTTGTGAGTTGAATGTTACTGTTTTGGAATGCGTATGCCACTGCCCAGCTGCATGTTTTCAGACCTGTATGCACTTTCCTTGCTAATAGTGTCGCAAGCATTTGAAGACCAGAAGGCTTGTGAGTGTGAAGCAGCTCGGGGTGGACAGAATAGTAGACTTCCAGTTTGGGAGTGATGAAGCCGCCTACCATTTGATTATTGAGCTCTACGACAGGGTAAGCAGAGGAAGAGAGATGTGAGTGTGGGTCACCCAGTCTCTTTCCCCAGTATCCCATCCCAGCAGGGAGCCCATAATGTGTTTTTTTATTGTTGGCAATGTGGAAAAGCTTGATCTTATATTCTTAGACACAGTCAGCCCTCAATATCCATGGGTTCTTAGAAAAGCTAACATTTTCACTGAAAACTAAGTCTATCCAGAACTTTGAAAGGGAATGGAGAGAAGTCTTAAATTGGATAAAGATATAGTAATAAGAAAAGGAAAAGAATAAAGCAAGATTGTATATAATACAAGGCAACAATGTAATAAGGCAGTGTAACAAAGCAGCAATGTAACAGTGTAAGATGTAACCATGTAAGATTATCTTTTGAAGAGAAACTGTGTTTGAATGGAATGTAAATAAGCAGACTCAACTGGAAAAAAAGAAAAAAGCTTGGAAGTGGGGAAGGGTTTTTTTGAATTTTCACTTTAAATTTTAATAAAAATATTTCTAAAAAAAAAATATCCGTGGGTTCTGCATCCATGGATTCAACCAACCATGGCTTGAAAATGTTCAGAAAAAAAATTCCAAGAAGTAAACTTTGATTTTGCTGCTTACTGAGCACCATATGGATGTGTAGTCATACCCTGCTGTAGCCTCCTGTCATTTCACAAGTCCTCAAAGTCTCTCTGGCACTTTTTTGAGTTGTTTGCCATTCTGTATGAAGGACATCATTGTATGTAACAGGACTTGAGCAGCCATGGATTTTGTTATTCAAGGGGGGCTCTGGAACAAAACTCCGGCAGATACGGAGGACCCGTTGTATCTTTAGAGAAAACTGCAATCAGTGAGGCTGGTTCTTGCTGCTGTTGGACAAAAACCCATGGAGACAGGACTTTTCTCTCTTCACCCCCTTCCCAGTCTTTTCTGCATCTATCATGTACCTCTCCGTTTAAAACTCTGCTCCCAAATGAACCTGTAACTGCTTTTCCCCTCCTAGGCAGTCAGTCTTCTCTAGAGTGCCATAGTAGGGGGATGTTCTAAAGAGCCCCATGTGTGCTAAAATGACCCAAACTGCCACTCAGTTTGGCTGTGCTAGCGTTCTGAGTTTGGGAGAGATTACGGATTGAAGCTTATGTTCTGGGAATGCTCTGACAAAGTGTCCTGGATTTGTCTCAGGGCAACATTGTGCTGACCGATCATGAGTACCTCATTTTGAACATCCTGAGGTTTCGTACGGACGAAGCGGATGATGTCAAGTTTGCTGTGCGGGAACACTACCCGGTTGATAACGCCAAAGCAGCAGCACCGTTGCCCAGTTTAGAGAGGTACGTCTCTACGTTGTGTGGCACTTGCAATGGAGCAGAAGGAAACTCCTGAAGCTGAGTGTAGAGAATAGCCCTCCGGAGATCTGGAGACACAGTGTTCCAGCAACATTCTTGTCCCTCCCTCCGTGTGTGTGTCTGTGTCTGTCTGTCTGTCTCCATTTCACCATTGTCACTGGCTCCAGTTTGTGTCAGAGCTTTTCATACTGCTTTAATCTTTACCTCCACCCCAAAAATCTGACCCTCTCTTTGGATTCATGTTTATCGTTGTATTAATTCATATACAAGGGTGTCCCAAAAAATATTATACACCCTTAACAACGTATAATTCCAGAATATTTTTTGCAATTTTTCTCAAAAAATTCTTACTCTTAACAGGAGTAAAAATTCCAACAGTACAGAAGTGTTGTGAAATTACAATAGAAACTTTAACTGAGGTTGACGCCTTTGAGCCTAGATGATGCAAGCAATTCATTCCTGTGCATAATGATTTAACAACTTACATAAATCTGTAATTTAAGATAGAATCTGTAACTCTAACTAAATCCTTTTTATAACATTTATTCTTCAACATAAATGGATTTACTTAGCCTTCAAATCTGTTAAGGGGTATACACTTTTTTGGGACACCTTGTATATGCATTGTGTGTGAATCTTACAGTTACCTTTTAGAAAGTGCCTGTGAGAAGGGATAACCTAGAGCAGCTTTGGAATCACGTTTAAAGCTTCTTTTACATGAACATGAAAGGCTGCATATTATGTTCTCCTGGTTTTCCAAGTAGTGCTTTGAAAACGAACCCACTCCCAGAACCAACAGTCTTGGCCTCCCTGTCCCTTTTAGCTGGGCCCCATCCTTTAGGCTCATTTTTTTGCCTTAGTCTGCTATAGGACTGAAATTAGTCTAGTTCCGAAGCAGTTTGGGAAACAGTCTAATCTATTGCAACCCTTTCTTGACTTGTATTTGGTTATGGGAAATCAATCAAGAAAGTTTTTTTTTTCCAGAGAGCAAAGAGGTTAGCTGTCTGACTGTATTACCTCAAAAATTAGACTCTTATGACACTCTGAAACAGGCACTGACAGAAGATGTTAGTCCAAAAACTCATGTGAGAAGATGTCAGGCCTTGAGTTGATGAGAGATCAGAAACATGAAAAAGGAGGGGTGTCCACGTTGTGGTAGAATTGTTCCATTATTTCACTTCTAGCTAGGTGAGCATGGTATATTAATTTTTCTGCAAGGTTGTTCTGGTCTTGTTTGCATGATTTTCTGTCTGTAAAGGTTTGAGCCAGGATTCTTGCACAGTGGTAATGTTGAGGAAGACCCTGTTGTACCAAAGAGTGTAAGCTCTTTTGGTAACCTTTCCTCTCTGTCTTTTGTAGACTGACAGAAATAATAACCACTGCACCAAAGGGGGATCAGATCAAGCGAGTCCTCAACCCTCACCTTCGTAAGTACCATTTGTGTTACATTAACATTCGGAATGTGTTCTTGTTCCTGTGTGCCTATGCTAGGATTTTCTTGGCAAGATTTGTTCAGAGGGGGTTTGTTACTGCCTTCTCCTAGCCTTAGACAGTGTGAGTCACCCATGGTCACTCAATGAGTTGCTATGGCTGAGTGGAGATTCAAACCCTTGTCTCCTGGATCTTCGTTGAACCTTCAAACCAATGCTGGCTCTCACAACATATTGGGCTTTGTTGTTAGACGTTTTTGAGCAGTTGAAGAATATTTGCAAATAGGAATGCCATAATTAAAGATGTGCTGTTGGAGAGTGAAAGAAGAAAGATGTTTATACCAGTTACAGACAAATGCTGTTGCAAGCTCTAATTTCACACAGAGTTGTTCAAGGTCCATGCTTCTGATACAGAAAATTGTGGATATTTGAAGCTGGACACACATTCAGTGGCCCCTCCACTTTCACGAGGGTTCTGGGTGCAAAACTCTCGTGAAAGTGGAAAACTTGCGAATAACTCACCCCACATTCCCCCCTCCCATTGCCTTCTGGGGCTCCCCCCAATTCTCTTGTCTTTTGCCTTGGTGAGTTCTCTGCACTAGGGCAAAATGCATGGAAATAGGAGGGGGGAGTTCCAGAGGGGAGAATGTGCACATGTGCCTTTCCCCCATTCCCTTGCCTTTTTCCCTGACACACCTGCCTACCTTCTCCATGCTTGGCAAAACACAAGGGCATGGGAGGAGGAGAATGGGTGGGAAAGGCAGGCACACTTGTGAATAATCAAATTCATGAAGGTCAGACCTGTGAATGTGGAGGGAGGACTTTATAAAGGATCCAGATTTCACCTGCATAGAAGTTGAAATGCTCTGGTTTGGGAAACAAAATTAATGTTTTAATATAAGACTTTGCTGTTTTCCCTGTTTGTTTGTTTTTTAAATTTATAGCTTATGGAGCCACTCTCATTGAACACTGCCTTATAGAAACAGGATTTTCGGGTAATATCAGAATAGAACAAATAGATAGCAAAGGTAGGTATTCAAATGTCCGCATGTGAAATGAGCACATGTAACACAACGTGGTTTGCCTGATGATTAACTATCTGTTCTTCTGTCTCTAAATTAAATCCAAGATTAAAAAATGTTGTGTTTTCACTGGTGTGTATGTGTGTATTAATTCTACCAACTAGGCTACCATAATTCCTGTTCCCCTAAGGTGGTTTTGAACCACCACGAGGGGAGGGTTCTTAGCTTTGCATGTAGAAGGTTGTTTAATATATTTGTCAATATATGTTTATCAGTGTGTTAAATATAGTTAGTACACATATCAAGAATAAAACATACAAGGAAAGATTGAGAGAGCTGGACCTGTTCAGCCTCATGAAGAGAAGGCTGAGGAGTAATATGATTGCACTTCTTAAATACCTCAAGGGCTGTCACAAAGAGGAAGGGTCAGGCCTGTTCTCTGCTGCCCCAAAGGGAAGGACTAGGTGTAATGGCTAAGTTGGGGGGCGGGATTTCTATTCAACATTAGAAGGAGCATCTTGACAGTAAGAGCATTTCGGCAATGGAAGCACTTGCTTAAAGAGGTGATTGAGGGCTCTTTTCTTGGATGACTTTAAAGCTGAACAGCTACCTGCTGGAGATGCTTTGGCTGGAAGTCCTTCACTGAACAGGAGGTTGGACTCAATGGCCCATGGGGCCTCTTCCAACTCTAGGATTCTATGTTGTTGTTGTTGGTGGTGTTGCTGGTATTATTATACAATAGAAAACCTTGTAACAATTTGAAATCATTTGAAAAGATGTAAAATGATTTCAACATTGAGGCAAAACTTTACGATCTAGTCAGATCATGATCCCTGAAAACTCTAATAAAGAGTGTAGTTTTAATTTGCTGTTGGAATGAAGTCATTGTCTTTGGTGGCAAGGTCTTGGAGCGGGGGAAGGCGTTTCGACAGTTGAGCTGCCAAAGCAGGGAAGGCCCTCTGCCATGTCCTCTGAGAATCTCTTACTCCCACCAGTGGGACAAAGAGAAGATCTTCCCCAGGAGATCTCACTGGGGAAGCTATATGGGTAGGTAGAGGTGCCCCTTCAGGTCTTGAGATCTCCAGCCCTTCTGTCACTACCTGCCGCTGCATGGAGGCCTAAGGTGCTTCTCAGTTAGGTGGGCCAAGCAGTCTGATTCAGTATAAGGCAGGTTCCTGCTGTAAAGTCCTGCCCCCACATTCTGTGTACACATAGTAGGGAAGAAATCACGGTATCAAAGAACTTGCCCTTGGAAAAGCCAGTTCTGTATTATTACTTCTCTATAATTCCTTTTTTAGATATTGAGAGGTTGCTGGACACTTTACGGAAAGCTGAAGAATATATGGAAATAACAGACAACTTCAATGGCAAGGTAGCTCAAAGTCTTGCGACCGGTGCTTTGATCCTTAGTTCTCTGGTTTCCATTCAACATTTTTATGCTAAGATTGTTTTTGTTCTCTTGGTACATTCTAGTCTAATACTTGTCCACAAGACTTTCTAAATGAACACTGAACCAGCTCATACCCTTCTGCATTCTTAGAGAAGAAAACCAGGAAAAAAATGTTCAGAGTATCACCCCTCTTTTTATTATGGTAGGGCTATATCATCCAAAAGAGGGAGAAAAAGCCAAGCCTGGAACCAGAGAAACCTCCTGAAGAAATCCTCACGTAGGTATTTCGACGGCAGAGGGGCCTTTGAGAAGCCTTTCCTGCCAGTCCACTGGCAACTTTCTCCAATATGTGTTTTGCAGGTATGAAGAATTTCACCCTTTCTTGTTCTCACAATACACAAAGTGCCCATATTTGGAGTTTGAATCTTTCAATAAGGTAAGATGCTGTGCTTTATATGAAGTTTTATCAGTGTTATTGTATGAGTCAGGACTGTGAGGGTCTCATGAGTTACTAATTAATAACAACAACTACTACAAAAATATTAATATATATAAGTTGTTTGAGGGGTAGCATGGTATAGTGGTCTGAGCATTGGACTGTGGCTCTAGAGACCAGGGTTCGAATCCTTGCTCAGCCATGGAAACCTGCTGGGTGACCTCAAGCAAGTCACATTCTCTCAGCCTCAGAGGAAGGCCAAAGCAAACTCCCACTGAACAAACCTTGCCAAGAAAATCTCACGATAGGTTTACCCTAGGGTTGCCATAAATGGAAAATGACTTGAGGGCACACAACAACAAAAAGTTATTGTCAGGGATTCCAGGCAAGGAACTCTGGGAAAATGATCAGCCCACTGCAAAGATGTTGCATCCTGCCCCAGCTGTGGGTAATTGCAAGGTTGCATAAGAAACTGGGGTCGTGTGCAGATGTTAGAGGGAGGTGTGCAAACCTCTACCTGATTGGTTGTAAATATGTATATAAGAAAGCAATCCCCAGTATGTATTTGTGTTGACCAGACCGGTGTCTGGCGCAGGCCTTTGTCCGTCTGTTCTATGTTTTGTACATAACGGAACTTTGCTGCAAGATAAAAGTGCCTCTGTTTGGAAGAAACTCCTCTGTGTGTGAGTATCCTTACTGAGGAATAAGGCTGCTGCTGTTGCCTCACTGAACTCTGGTTTTTCTGCTGCATTCCTGTGGGGCTGAAACTCCTATCATCCCGCAACAGTTATTTAAAAAACAAACTATCTATAAGTTAAAATGTGTTCAAGTAGTCTTTTTAAAATTTTTTCAAAAGCTTTATTGAAGAACATTGGAGAAACAACTGCATACTTTGGCATTGCCAAGGTTAAAGGATCATTGGATTTGTGGTACTCTATATGCTATAATATTTACAACTAGCACACACAAGCATTCTGTTGGAGGCTAGACGTATTGGATATTCTGTTGGATAGCTGATCATGACAGCTTCTTTTTCCAGACTTGGTTGACCCCTCCCAGTTTCTCATAGAGCTTGCCAGAAATATGACCTTGTACCCATGGCTGTCTGCCTGCACCTGCCCACTTATCACAGTTTGTAATGTATAATAATATATTCTGATTCCCAGCACATAAGCTTTCCCAGTCATTTCTATCATCTCCACATAACACAGTAAAATGCAGTAAAACATCACAACACATAGTACGATATAGTCCATATGCAGTAAACCTAAGCATCTATCTAAAATCCCCAAACTGGTCTCCCCTTCATTTGACTTGGGGTCAGCAAGTGAGGGTCAGTCTGGATGACCTCAAGGGTCAGAAAATGTTTCAGCGTTTGCCTGTCTTAGGAAAAATCATGGCAAGGCGAGCAAAGCCATCCTGATTTTAAAAAAAGCAATTAAAATTCAATTCACAATGTGAGAAATCAACAGACCAGCACAACATTAAAAACCTCTCACAGTCAAGTCCCCAAAGCCTGACAGAACGGGATTCACTGCTTGCTGTGAGATGAATCTGAATGTGAATTTGAACATTTGAGAACAGAGGTTAGAAGCCTTAAAATATATATTTGTGTGTGTGTGTGCGGGAGAAGAGTAGCATTTATTTGGCTTTTTATATGTATTTGAATTTTTTAGTAGATTTAGTGGCAAAAGTCTCCAGCTTAGGAGCTTTTGAGTAAAAAATGGGCTTTACCAGAGCTTCCGGAAAAAAAAAATTGGTTTTACAAGTGCAAAATCCAAACTAACAGTTTCTGAGTTTACTTTGGTATGTTCCGCTTTAGATTTTGAGCAAATCTATAGCTAAAGAACCTTGCTGGATGTAATCAGTTTTGTTTAAACTTTTTTTTTCCTCGTTCCATTCTCTGAGAAATTAAAAATCAATTCCTAGTTTTATTCATTTATTCAATTTTATATATTATTACTCTTTTGAAAGGCAGTGGATGAATTCTACTCAAAGCTGGAGGGCCAGAAGATAGACCTGAAGGCACTGCAACAGGTATTAATCTCATGGAAGCGTCATTTTTGATGTGGCATTTGTGTGGTCCTCTAAAAGGCTGCTTGCCAACTGTGGATTGCTGAGAAGTGGGCAGCCTGGTTTACTGGGAGAGAGGTCAGCAGTCCTAAGCTAGTTGATAGCCCAGCATGTTACCGTGTTAGCCAGAGATATTTGCTTCAGATCACAGAAGGGCTCTGAGATTCATTTGGGGCTCTCAGTTCTGAGACTTGGGCACAGCAAAGACCAGAATATTGTCCTTGTTGTGGCTTAAACCTCCAACCAGCCTGGAACTTGGGTAGCAGGGTAATGATGCAGCGATAAATAAATAATAAAAGTCAGCCTTCCACATTCACTAGGGTTAGGGATATAGGGCCCCCATAAAAGTGCAAAAATTGCAAATGTCAAAATTTGTGTTTGTGGGAAGAAGGCCAAGGCGTGGTGGGAAGAGAGAGCACCGAGGGTCCAAAGCAAGACCCGTCTCCATCCTCTTGGGTGTGCGCCAGGGGCATTGGGAGAGGGTTTGAGGTGCTGAAAAATAGGGCTATGAGCCACCCTTAGCTGGCCAGGCAGTGTCTGGTGGAGGTGGGGGAGGATCAGGGGCAGGTTTTCAAAGGGCTGAGTGGCCTGATTGGAGCCAGTGAGAGGGAAGCTCTCCCTGGAAAAAGTAGCACCTGAGTTGGGCAGGGGCAGGGGTTAGAGAAACTCACAAATAATCAAATACTTGAGAGTCGGATCCACAAATTTGGAGGGCCAACTGTAATAACAAGAACAACAATAATGTTTGTTTAAAACACCCTTTTCACTAAAGGGCAGAATGTAACCCTATACAGTCAAAGACAAGGACATTAAAAGAAAGCACTGTAAATATGCATAAAATGAAATCCCCAACAACCCCACCAGTCGCTACCCACCTCAGCAACCTCAGGCCCAACTCAGCAGCTTAATCGGGTGAATCAAAGAGGAAGGTCTTCAGCCTCTTACAGAAACGAGTGAGATGCTGCTCCAGCCAGAGGTCCAAAGGAAGACTGTTCCACAGATCCAGAGCCAGATCTGTAAAACCTTGCAGCATTGATAAGGCTGTATTTATTGGTGGGACAGACAATAATCCTTTGCCTTGGACCCTCTCAGCTGAGTCAGAGCGATCAGGTTTTGAGGGCAGAGCAGCTGCCTAAAACAGTTTGATTGCTGGACCAAGTGGCTTGAGGACCTGGTTTCCCTCTCTGCCTTTGCTGTCTGGGTCAACTGTGTCATCATTTTTCTATCCTTGTCTCCCCAACCTTTTGTTCTGCCAGGAGAAACAAGCTCTTAAGAAGCTAGAGAATGTTCGGAAGGACCATGAGCACAGACTGGAGGCCCTTCATCAAGCCCAGGTTAGAACTGTCAAGTGTTCTTAATACAAGTTGAGTATCTCTTATCCAGAATGCTTCGGGCCAAAAGTGCTTTGGATTTTCAGATTTTGGAATACTTGTATTTGCATATATGTACATTGTGAGATATCTTGGCAATGGGACCCAAGTCCAAACACAAAATTCATTTATCTTTCATATACCTCTTATATACATAGCCTGAAGATAATTTTATAAATATTTTTAATAATTTTGGGCACAAAACAAAGTTTGTGTACATTGAACCATCAGAAAGCAAAGGTGTCACTATCTCAAACTGTGGGCAGTTTAGGATTTGGAAGTATTTCGGATTTCTGGATAAACGATACTCAAAGCCTCTACATCAGGCTTTGACCTAAACAGCAAAGGAGGCTTATTGGACAACCTGTACCGTGGTAGGCAGTCGTGAGAGTCCAAGGGCCAGTTTTGTCCCTGTAGGATCTGGGGTGAGTGTGTCTGTGTGTGCGTGTGGAGGCATGAACAAACTGCTGAAAAATTGGGAAAATGACAAAACAGAAGTGGCATAAATCCAATTCTGGTTTTGAAAAACAGTAGGGTTTTTTTTTTTTAATATTAAGCAGTGTGAGAGAAGAAGGCATGCTGTTTAACAGGTGAATTGCTGCTGTTGGGAGGCTTCCAAGGTCAGAAATTAACTCCTTTTTTTTCAGGAAAAAACCAGGGAAAGGGATCTTCATGTGGCCCCAGGAATGTATTTTGCTTGTCTCTGACTGATGCTCTCAGTTGTTGGCTTCAGTCGGATTGGCCTTAACTCTTGTAGTCTTTCAAAGCTCTTTTAACTTGTTTGGATTGTTTCATGTGTTTTTTGTCTTCAGATTAATTTATTGATTTTAATTTGGAATTGTTTACATTATTTATATTGTTATATCTGTTTGTTGTCCAGGAGTATCATGATAGAGGAGAGGGATAGAAATACTTAAAAAAAATCTGTTAGACTTGGAAAGCTGATAGCTTTTTTTTTCATTTCAAAATGTGAATTTCTAGTTATTACAGTGAATGAAAAATGAAGAAAGCTTTAAGAAAGACTTCATAGCTTCATAGTTTAAAAGAAATGCATTAAAAGGGAAGAAGTCAGATTTAGGCCAGTGTGTCTCATTTACAAGGGCTTCAGGTGCCAAGCCTTGGAAAGATCTCTTCTCTCTCTGCCTGTGCGCTCTGAGAGGAAAGGTGAGCAGTGGTGAGGTTGGAGCCACCACTGTGGAAGTGTCATGGTTAGGAACTTTAATAACTTCTTAGACTACAAGTTGAACGTGACTCAACACTGTGATGTGGCAGCTAAAAAAGCCAATACACTTCTAGGCTCCATCAATAGGAGTATAGTATCTCGGTCAAGAGAAGCAACAGTACTGCTCTATTCTGCTTTGATCAGACCCCACCGGGACTCCTGTGTCCAGTTCTGAGCAGCACAATTTAAGAAAGATATTGACAAGCTGGAACATGTCCAGAGGAGGGCGAACAAAATGGTAGAAGGCCTAGAAACCATGCCCTATGAGGAGTGGCTTAGGGAACTGGGTATGCTTAGCCTGGAGAAGAGAAGGTTAAGAGGGGACGTGATAGTCATGTTTAAGTCCTGTGAGTGTGGTAGAGTCTTCTCCTTTGAAATTTTTAAGTGGAAGCTGGATGGCCATCTGCTGGGAATTCTTTGATTGTGTTTTCCTGCATGGCAGAAGGGGGTTGGACTGGATGGCCTTTGAGGTCTCTTCCAACTCTGTGATTCTGTTCTTCAAACCAGAGGAGTACCTTCATTACTCCTCGATGACTAATTAACCAAGCAAGCTAAAGCCGGGATCATCAGTCCAGGTTCCTCTGGCTCTCTTGCATTTCTCTTTTCGTTTTCCCAAAGGAAATTGACAAAGTGAAGGGTGAACTTGTGGAAATGAACCTTGAGATTGTTGACCGAGCCATCCAGGTTGTCCGGAGTGCCCTGGCCAACCAGATTGACTGGACAGAGATTGGTGCCCTGGTAAAAGAAGCCCAGGCCCAAGGAGACCCAGTGGCAAGTGCAATCAAGGAGCTGAAGCTGCAGACCAACCACATCACGATGCTCCTGAAGTAAGTTTTTTTGTGTCCTGGAACTGACTGGTGGGGGTTCAAGAAGAGGGAGAATTTTGAGAGTGGGACTGTTAAAAGGGCGCCAGATGATGAGAGCTAAAAGCCACACTTTAATCCTACCATCCTCACAGGTAGGTTCTTTCAGGGCATGAGGGTAGGCCTTCTTAGTGAGTGTGGAACTCCCTTCCATGGGAAGTGAAGATGGCCACCTGCCTGCCTCCTGCCACTGGCGGTCGGAGACTTGTCTATTGAGACAGACTTTTGGCTATTAATTGGCTTCTCTGGAAGGAATCAGAGTCCCCTCTCCCCTTTTTAATTTTTTGAAACTTAATTATTTAAATTTTATTTAAATATGATCGTTTTTCAGTTTTATAATTGGGTTTTGTCAATGTGTTTTTTTAAAATTCTTGTTGTAAAACACCTTGGGTTCTGCACTGGAAGAAAGGCAGGTTATTTATAAATTTATTCATTTCATTTATATGCTACCTTTCTTCCAAGAGTGGGACTCAAGGCAGTTTCCAGAAATAGTCAAAGAAAAAGGACTCTGAACAATGAGATCTTAAAAACAATTAAAATCCCCACATAAAACAACATAAAATTATTTAGTAGACATACAAAAGTTTGAAAAGATAGATAAATATAGGATTCCAATAAAAGCTTCCCTATTTGTACACTAAAAGCCTGAACAGAAATGTCTCTGCCTGCTAGCAAAAGAGAAGCAGAGGAGGGACCAGATCAGCCTTTCACAGAAGGGAGATCCCACAGAAGGGGTTGGGAGCAGGGTGAGTATAAATAACATGAGATAGATGTGTTTTTTCTGCTTGGCTAGAAACCCTTACGTATTCTCAGAAGAAGAGGACGATGGAGAAGCAGAAGAGGAGGTGGAAGAAGAGTCCCAGGGAAAGAAGAAGAAGAAGAGCAAAGCCAAACAGCTGAAGAAGCCCCAGAAGAACAAGCCTTTGCTGGTAGACCTGGATCTCAGCTTGTCTGCTTATGCAAATGCCAAAAAGTGAGAAGCCAGAGGCTTTGGCTGTGATGCTTCTGAAAGCAAGTCCAGGGACACAGCAGGATGCGCTGTGCTTCCAGATAAATGGGGCTGTTCCTCTTAATGTATTCCTGCTCAGGGGAAGGAGTCCACACCCTTCATTCCTTCAGATAACTCTGTGGAAAGAGCCAGTGTGGTTGGTGGTTCTAGCTTGGATCAGAACTCTTGAGAGATCAGGGTTCAAATCCTTGCTCAGCCATGCAACAGGCTGGGTGCCCTTGAGCAAGTCACACCTAGGGGAAGGCAATGGCTAACCTTTTCTGAATAAAATCTTGCTCAGAAAACACTACAGTAGGGTTATTCTAAGTCAGAATTGACTTGAAGGCACATAATAAGAGGGAAAACAGAAAGCAAGGGATATTTTTTCCCTTGCTTTCTGTTTTCCCCCTTATTATGTGCTTTTAAGTCAACACACACACAGACACACACACACAGACACACACACACGCACTCTAGATATATAGATATAAAAGTATAAGCAATATGTATGTGTGTGTGTGTGTGTGTATATATATATATATATATATAAAAAAGCAATAACGAGCGCTAGGAGGTTTTCTCTAATACAGATGAGGAAAGAAGGTCCAGTATTTATGTACCTCTGTAGTGGGGAGCCACTCTGGTCCCTCCCACGCACTGCTGGTTAACAAAAATTAATATAGGGGCCTTCTCTGCTATGTCAGCCCCGTTGTGGAATGCCTGCCCCTCAGGAGCCATGTCGTCTGAGAATGCTAGAGACATCCACACATAAATTATGGAGATTGGGCTGCCTCCTCTAGACAGATAAGCTCAAAAATTAAATCAGTCTGAGCCATTGGGTCTTGGAGAAAGCACCATAATTTGCTCTTCTCTGCTGGAAGTTGCCAGTTAACATCTCCCTGAATCAAATGGGGCTGGTTCATTTGCCTGGACAAATACGGTGTCTTGGATCTAAAAATACTGTCAGATAGGCATAGCCAAGTAGTTCAGAGGCACATGGGAAAAGAAGAGATTTGGGGGCCTACATGGGAAGTAGTTTGAATGGATTGCGCTATAAATCATGCAGAAGCACAGTGTTCATGCTGTGTCTGTGAAGCTACCTATGTATTGGAAGGTATGTGGTTGAGGGTTTATCCCTCAAAAGCAGCATGGAAGTATTTTAAATAAATAATATACATTGACAAAGAGACAAAATAGACCATTTAGTGAAGGACAAGGAGAGTGGGCTGGTAACTTAATGTGGTTGTATCTTTCCCAGGTATTATGACCACAAAAGACATGCAGCCAGAAAAACTCAGAAAACTGTAGAAGCAGCAGAAAAGGTACATCAGTGATTTCCTCATCTTTCTTCCTTTAGAAGTGGCTTAAAACTGGGACCTTGAGCCTTGAACACAGAGGTCATAAATATAGCAGTGTTTAGGGGCAAAGAGGGTTGGACAGCTTCCCTCAGGTGTTTTGCACCCCCCTAGTGCTGTACCTCCCCATTACCCACCTCTGCAGCATTTGATGACAAAAAGTGGCACTTTTTAACAAGGAAGCAAGGTGTATACCTTGTTTTAAAGGAGAATTGCACTTCTTGCAGACTCCTAGGATCATGGAGGTGAAATTCTGTCAGTGCATTTTGTCAACACAAGCGAAGCAGGCTGCTTGGAGCTGGCAGACACTGCCTGCCTTCCCTTGCCTCTGGTGCATGACTTTAGAATAAGTGCAGTCCTTATGTACTGGATGAATAGAATGATTCTTCTTAAAGCAAGGCCTGCAGCAACTACATGTCTGTTCACACATAAAAAGGCATTCCTACAAGAGTTCCTGTGAATTTGGAAGTGGGCAGCCTAGCCAAAGAAATCACCCCAAGGCCATATGTGGCCTATGGGCTTTGTGTTGTCCCCTCTTGATTTAAAAACTGGAGGGGCTTTCTGAGATCAGGGGAGACTGCCTTACAGCCATATACAAATAGGCAGCTACCTCTATGTTCAGAAAATATTTCTTCAAAAGTACCAGAGCAGGCAAACTGTTTTTATTGAGCATTTGCATTCACTTTTCATGCTCAGTGCTAGGAGGCTGGAGCTTTGATAACTGCTTTAAATGTAGGACTGGGGTGTCTTTCTTTTCTTCATCTGAACAGGCCTTCAAATCAGCAGAAAAGAAGACCAAGCAAACACTGAAGGAGGTTCAAACGGTGACCACCATTCAGAAGGCTAGGAAGGTGTATTGGTGAGTCCCTCCACACAGGTGGAAGTGGGTGACTGCTGGCCTTTTTCATTTCAGCCTGGGCTGGGCAGGAGCTGAGGGCCAGCGAGGGAGCCATTTTCAGTATGTCCCAACTCTGGTATCCTTCCCAAAGGTGAGAGCCAGCTATCACTCCTTGCCAACTTTTATAGAAATTCCAGCCCCCTACTGAAGGGCCTTCTCAAGAACTGTTGCTGTGGTTTTTATGCATGATTTCTGGGATGGTATGCTTTGTATGGGATGGGCAAAGTGTATTGAAAGAGAAGCTGCCACCGGTTTTCCTCCCAGGGGGGTGAGCCAAGGTTCATGTATTTTATACAACTGTTTATCTTGGTGATTCTGGTCCTCCTCACGTTGTCTTTTAGAACTTTTTTTTTAACATAGTATGACTGTTCTATTCATACAGTTGAAAGTTAATCCAGCTTTATTCTTTAAAGTATGATCAGGCATTAAAATCTTGTCCTGAAACTTTTCCAGTGGAGAATCTGGGTGATACTGTCCTAAATCCTGTTCATTCTGGTAGCCCTGCAGCCATTTTTCCAGGTCTACTTGTGTTGCAGTGCTGTCTTGAGCTCCCAAGAGCAGAACTCACTGCAAATAGCCTAAATCCTGTTGTTAACCCTAACTAGAGTTGACCCACTAAATCAATTATGTTTACTCACACTCAGCAATGGATTGAATGGGTCTACTTGGGTTGAGACTAGCCAACAGGATTCAACTGTTTGTTGTCTGTAGAGGTGTGACTCGTGGATTGAGAGCGGGCATGCAGTTGTTCATTCTGGTAGCCCTGCAAATGAGGCCTAGGGCTTCCAGAATGTGAGGGCAACTGCTTGCCAGAGCGACATTGGCACAGATATTCCTTATGCAGGCTGAGCATCCCTTATCCAGAAATCGGAAAACTCCAAAACCTGAAACTTTTTAATGCCAGCTGCCTGTTTCTGCCTTTGAGACTGCGACTGTGGCAGTCCTGCTCATAGAATCATAGAGTTGGAAGAGACCACAAAGGCCATCAAGTCCAACCTCATGCCATGCAGGAATGCACCATCAAAGCATTCCCAATGGATTGCCATCCAGCCTCTATTTAAAAACTTCCAAAGAAGGGGACAGGCAGCACATTCCACTGTCTTTCAGATCCCCAGTCTCACTCCAGCCTCATGTCTCGTACTCAACACAAGTAGGAAACGAACGAGACACGACAGTGGAGAGAAAGATGGAAGGCTGGAGAGAAATGTGAGGATCTGTGAAATGGTGGGAATCGAAGCGTAGTGCTCAGTGTGAAGCAGCGACTCTGGCGCTCCGCCTCATTTGTTTGCGAGCTCCCTGGAGAACCCCTGTACAGTGCTGTTTTTTAATGTACTGTATATGCAAATACAGGTATTCCAAAAACCACCAAAATATAAAACAATTCTGGTCTCAAGCATTTCTGATAAGGGGTACTCAACCTGTATCTCCTCTTAAGGTAAGGGAAAGGGAAGTTACAGGAAGAAATCCCCCGAAGTCCTGTGGGAGGTTAGCAGTAATGGGCTGAATGGCCTTAGGATCCAGGGCTGTCCTTTGACAGTAACTTCAGTTCCCTTTTTCCTGTCCCAATGTTTTGTCTTGATGTAATCTGACAGGTTTGAGAAATTCCTGTGGTTCATTAGCTCTGAAAATTACCTTGTTATAGCTGGAAGAGATCAGCAGCAAAATGAGATGATTGTCAAGAGATACCTGCGGCCAGGTGAGTCCCACCCTCTCTTCATAGACAAGATGGGAAAACAACTCTGATAAGCCAGAAAGAAGGTCTCAGTTCCTTGTGTAGTTTAGAATACGTACAAAACCTGCACTGAAATAATGTGCTGCTGGGAAAGCAGGACTGAGTTTGTCTTTTGCAGTCATCCTGAATGCATTGAGGCTAATTCACGACAATTAACACGATCTTCAGTGTTTTTCCCTGTTGGTATGCTTGGACACTGAGATGCCTTTGGTTGCAAGTGTGAATACTTTTAAAATGTTTAGTTGGTTTTTGACTGGATTATAAGTAAATTATCTTCGCATGAAGAGTCACTTTTTTTGGTGTTAACTTCATGTGCTGTGTTTCTGCTTCCTATTCAGCTATTCAACCGAGAAAGCAACAAAGGCAAGGCCACATAAATTTAGCACACAGGGCTGAAGTGAAACTGATCAGATCATGTTTATGTTGGAATTTTCCCCCCAAGGATTAAGCTACTAAACTTGGCATCCAGGATTGGGGCCCTGTTGACTGGTAGAGGTGGCAGCTGCATGCTTCTAAATGAGCCCCTCTCCTCCACAATTTTGTTCATTGGGTATAAAGTCCAGATTACTAAAGTAATCTTAATTCCCCAGCCACCTCTAATGACACCAGAGTGTGCTTAGATTTCTTTCCTCTGTTTTCTGGCTGCCTCTCCTCCTTCTGCTGCATCTCATGCATTGAGTTCTGGAGTCTAAACTGCTCAGAATTGTGACTTTTCCTCCTTGTACTTGGTGAAGTACTGCATGCATTTTTTTTAGTAAGTTTTATTAAGGATTTTCAAACTGCATACTAACAAAGCAAAAGAAAAACAAATTGCAACAACAAATACAAAAGAAAAAGAAAAGGGAAAAGTAGTCAGCCCCCACGTTTGTGGGTTTAACTTCAACAGAATTTATTATTTGTGAGTTTCTCCAAGCCCTGCCTCCCGCAAGATGCTTGTTTTCCATGGGAACTTTGCTTCTTGGTGGCTCCGATCAGGCTATACAGCTTTTTAAAAACCTGCCTCTGGTCCTTCTCCACCACCACCAGCTGCTGCCTGACCAACAAAGGAATAGATTACAGCCCAGTTTTTCAGCACAATAAACCCTCTCCTGATGCCCCACATACACCCAAAGAATGAGATGGGCAACAGAGAGGAAGCATAGGACCACCATGCTGGCCCACCCCCTTTCCCTCTCCTTTCTCTGAACTTGGTTTGGACCCTGGGTGCCTGTTCTCCCCATCGTGCCTCGGCTCCCTCCCCCCCCCACACACATTTTGATACTTGCAATTTTTCCATTTTAGTGAGAATCCTGTGCTCCTAGCCCTAGCAAATGTGGAGGCCTGAGTGTCTAGAAAAAGAAAATGTTAAATGTTAAGTATTAAATACTAAAAATAACTAAGGACAATACAGATACTAAGATACTAAGTAAAAAGGGATATAGGATTTCCAGTTTTCGTAACAGAATGTAGATAACTCTATAAAACAGTGTGTCTAATTACAAATACCATTCAGATGCTTCAACTGCTGCTTTCCCAAATGTTCTTGTAAAAAAAAAAGCCTAGTAAAAGAAACAGTCACTACTGATTTTTCTCTCATGAATATTGGTAGTTTATTCATTTCAGCTAAGTCCAACAGTTTCATCAGCTAGTCCTCTTTTGTTGTAATTTCTGTATTCTTCCACTTCTGTGCATATATAGTAGTCGTGCTGCGGTGGTCATATATCGTAATGTCTTGCTGTAAATTCTGGATTTAATTGAATAATTTTCAGAATTTTGTATGCCATAGGGTGTATTTGATTCCAGAATTTTTTGGCCTCTTCACAAGTCCACCACGTAGAATAAAAAGATCTCACTCGCATTTCCAACATCTCTTAGAAAACCCTTTATGCATTTTGGCCATTTTTTCTGGTGTCAAATACCAACAATAGATCATCTTGTAAAAGTTCTCTTTAAGTTCATAACATAACATACATTAAATTCCCTTTGACCACATTTACTCCCATTGTTCCAACTGCATATTGTGACAAACATTTGGTGCCCACCTTGTTGTACAATCCCTAACTGTGAGGCACCACTTGCATCGATGATCTACATGCGTGAATAACCTCAGTTTCTGTCCTTCCTGAAAAGAGTGTCTTTTATTCCTGCAACTGAGTACTTGGAGTTGGAAAGCTGGGCAGTCCCTTTTCTGAGTGTTGGTCTGCAGCCACTCCTGCTGTGCTCTGATAATCATTCTTGCCCTCTTTTTATGCTACTTTTTCTGTGCAAGGTGACATCTACGTGCATGCTGATCTCCACGGGGCAACCAGTTGTGTCGTCAAGAATCCAACAGGTAATGTGTTCAGAGATGGAATCCTGTAGCCCTCAGATGTTGCTGGATTGCAGTTCCCAACACTCCTAACCATGGGCTGTACTGGCTAGGGCTGATGGGTGTTGCAGTACCTGGAGGGCCACATTATTCCCATATCCTGCTTTAGAAAATGAATAACCATGAGTTCTCTCTTTGCTGCTTCTGCTTTTCAAGGTGGGTGTCCCTCAACATTTGACTTGTGCACACAAAAGCACTGAAACTGAGGTTCAAAGGGTTGTAGGTAAATGGCTGTCATTTTTTTTAAAGTACGAAGGAAGTTGAAGGGAGCTTGTGAATTTGGAGAGACAACCCTGAGTGAGATCCTTGTTTAACAAACTGAGTAAAGAATACCACAGGAACCTGTCTTAATTCCCTCGCTGGTTCTCACTGGCTTCTGATTTAGCACATATGCTGTTGATGTTGGAGACAGTGCCTTCTTTTGAAACACTTGGTGGTATTCTTGAGTCCCCTTCTTGCGTCACGATCTGTGCACTTTAACACCAGACTGACAAATTGCTTATCCTTCCATGAGAGAAGGAAAATTTAGAGCAAGAGTGGGCAGCTGCGGATGGGGCAGGGGCCAATTTTCCCTCCCCCTGCAGCATGCTCCGCTACTTTCTCTGACAGCTGTTTTTGGGGCTTTTTTTCTTTTGAGGGTAGTGAGAGAAGATGCTGTATTTTACAGCATGTTTGAACCATTTGGGGATGAAAAGTCACTTTAAAAAAAATTGGGGCCGTGTGTTTTTGGGGGTCTTCAGGGTCTACACATTAAGGCCCCAAGGGCCACATGGCCTGCCCCTGTGTAGGGGAATAACGTGTCACCTTGATTGTGTCTTCCGGCGTGGCTGAAGAGGGGTGAATTTGGATGGCCCTAATGTTCCCTTCCGACTCCATGATTCTACCGAAAGTCTTTTTCTAGTAAACTTTTCTAAATTTTCTTTGGTTTCTTGCTGGGCTTGCCCCAAACTAACCTACTTTTGACTCTGCGGTTCCAGGGGACCCCATCCCTCCACGGACGCTCACGGAGGCGGGCACCATGGCCCTTTGTTACAGCGCTGCCTGGGATGCCCGGGTCATCACTAGCGCCTGGTGGGTGTATCACCATCAGGTAATGAGCGCCCAGTTGGCTTGTTTCTGAGAAGGTGACTCGGCACGAAGCTGGAATCTTTTGCTAGGGACACAGTAGATACGTGCATTCTATTAATAATAATTGATTTTATTTTAATTTAGCTTTTATGTTGCTGTTCTCTTGCCATAGGGGAACAAGGGGGCTTACAACAAGATTATAAAGTGATACACAGGTGTACCTCAGTTTATGAAGTAGATGCATTCCTGGCCGTTACTTCTTTAACAGAAAATGTGGTACCAGAGGCAGATATGACAAAGAAAGAATTGGAATAGGTTTCTACACTGCAAAGAAAGAAAAGCAGCCAAACACACTTCAGCACACTTTTTATTTATAATGTGCACATTTGAAATGAAGCCACCAGGTCAGGTGACCCTTACATAAGTAAGCAAAAATGTTTTGAATCTTTTAGAGACCACTTGAGGTGTTTTTTCCAAAGTGCAATCAGGGATGACTGTTTCTTTCACCAGCCTCCACTTTTCATATTATTTCCACTTCGAGATCTGTTTTTTTAACACGCTGGAGGTGACTGATGAGGCAAGCTTAATTTTACTTCCTTTTTTTTCTCTGTTGCTGTTGGCACTGCTCAGTTAGTGTCATGAGCTGGTTAATTAGTTCTCCAGGAAAACACTCGAGTGTAGCAGCAGCAGCAGCGTTTTACGGAGGTAAAGCGAGCAATGTAGCAGCTTGGTAAAAGTTGCCAAAGCTGAGGCACATCGGTTAGTAGTCAGGTTATGCAAATGCAAATTTGGGCACAAACAGCGTTAACTGGTGAGGGCCATAAATCTCACTTTGCCAACCCCCAGACCCCAAGGTTTCCCAGGCTCTTCGGATGTTTAGATACTTCTATCTTGAGAGCCTAAAAGCTTTCTGTGTTCTTATCTTGCCCTTCTGGTTGTTCTTACGGGGACTCCCTGGGATCACTTACTCCAGTCCCTTGACGTTCCCTCTTTCTCTGGCCAGATGCCCTTGAGCACTTCCCTGGACACTGGGAAGCCTTTGATCCCATGCTCAGAATCACACAGCAATTGGTATTCAATATATTGTTGCAAGTCGGTTGATTTTCAGTATATTGTTATGAGGCGCCATTGTTACGAGGCGCCATTGTTAAAAGTACAGTAGCAGAGCCTCTTGGCAGTTAGAGATTCTGGCAGCAGCTGCTATTTACCTTGTCTGTTGTAAGCAGGCACTGAAAGCTACAGTAGGATTACCTGGAGTTAAATTCCATTCTCTATCAGGCCAAACTTTCTTGCATTGTTTACTGGAGACACCGTATCCCCCTGTGATACTGAAAGTCTGTGTTATTCCAGCCTTGCTTCATTATTCACTGCATGGCAGAATGGGGTTGGACTGACTGGCCCTTATGATCTCTTCCAGCTCTGTGATTCTATTCTACCCATGCTGATGCTGCTAAACAGCCCTCCAGCTAGACAGAGGATGAGGAAGATAATGGGAGATGGGCCAGTGTTAAAAGCTTTTGTGAAAAAGAAACTTTTTTTTTGTCAGACCTTTGTTAACTGAGGTATGCCTGTATAGCTAAAGCCTTGATGATAAAAAAAAGTTTGGAACACAATGAATCATATTAAGTTGTCACTCATTTTTTTAAAAAAGTAAGCTCATTTAAAAGTATAACAATAAGATAAAAACAAAGCCAACCCCCTTGTTAAAAAATAAAAGGACTCATGGTAGCTAATTACTCATTGTACACCTATTATTTTTGGTGTCGAGTGGGAGCTGGTTGACTTCCCAAAGTAGCGCTGCCCCCCCCCCCACTGCAAGCTTTGGAACCCCTTCCTTTGTTCAGGTCTTGTGGGATGCTCTCCCTGCTGCCTCTCCCCATGTGTTGACCGAATCATCCATGCATGGCTCATGGCTCTGTTGCCAGTGCTAGGGAAGCTTGGCAGGAGGGTCACACACAAGTGGAGGTGTATCTGGGCCATGAACGTTTATGCCACTCTAAAGAGGCTTCTCCTGAAGGCAGCAGAGGGGGATCTGAGTATTTGTCAAGATAGACATTGGGTGGACATGGGGGGAGTCTGCCCCAAGACCTTTTGAGGACCACATAGACTGTGCAAAAATGTTTTAAAAAGCAAGTTTGAGTGAGTGGAAAAGGGGGGAGGGCTCAAGCATTTTTTTTTGATGTTAAAGAGTGCAGAAGGGGCACCTATGCCGGTTTAAAAGGTGAACTACTGCTCTTAAACATGATGCCACTCACTCTCCTTTTCTGGATCAGAAGAAGAGCAGTCTGAAGAGTTCAAGGACTACAAAAACAGCTTTGGGGGCTCTCCCCCGCTGTTTTTTGATGTTTAACCAAAATCTCTGGGAGCCCTTGTGGTCCAGAAGGTGATACAGAAGTACTTTAACTTAATAATAAAAAACTTTGTGCAGGTGTCTAAAACAGCCCCCACTGGAGAATACCTGACAACCGGAAGTTTCATGATCCGAGGTAAGATCACCAAGGTCTGGCGTGACTTTTTCTGCTGTTCCTCTTTGCCAAAGTGGCTGGTAGTCTAGAGGGAGGGGAGCAGGTATCTGCCCTTTCCTAGCGTGGCTTCACCCTGGGCCTCTAAAATGGCCAAATTTCTGATCCCAAGCCAGCCTATGATCTTGTTCAGTTGAGTTGACCTGTCAAATGACTCTTTGCTGTTGTTTTCCCTCCCCAGGAAAGAAGAATTTTCTTCCCCCTTCCTATCTGATGATGGGATTTAGCTTCCTGTTTAAGGTACTCTATCATTCCTTTATTGCCTCTATTTTTGGGTCATTTGAAAAAAAAAATAAAACCTCAGTGTAAGAGAGATTTTGTTAGCTGTCATGTACCGCACTCCTGCGCAGCAGAGATAGTCTCCCAGGAATGGAGGATACATTTGTTAGAGAGAACTGAGGTAAATGTCACCAGGAAAGCAGGGCTGTTTTAATTCTGTGTGTGCGTGTGCGTGTGTGTGTGTGTGTGTGTGAGAGAGAGAGAGAGAGAGAGAGAGAGAGAGAGAGAGAGAGAGAGAGAGAGGGAAAAGGGAGGCATTAGGATGTGTCTTTTAGATGCTCTTAGCCAGACAGGGTGGAGGAGTTTCAGGCTTCAGGCCAGGGCAGAAGTTACATGGGGGAGGGCTTTCACTGAGGAGGGAGGGCATCGCAAACTCTTGCCCTGCAGTGAAACCCCCACCCCACCCCACCCCAATTGTCATTTATGAACATCTCAAACCTGTTGACATAAGCAGAGTGGAAAAAGAGCTTTGCTTAGCCTACCCTTCCCCAGCTTGGCACCCTCCAGATGTCTAGAATTTCAAGTGGGTATGTTTAGTCTGCAGAAGAGAAGGTTAAGAGGGGACATGAGAGCCATGTTTAAATATTTGAAGGGATGTCATGTTGAGGAGGGAGTGGGCTTGTTTTCTGCTGCTCCAGAGACTAGGACAAGGAGCAATGGATTCAAGCTGCAGGAAGAACTTCTTGACCGTCAGAGTAGTCCAGCAGTGGAATCTGCTGCTGCCTCCATGGAGTGTGATGGAGTCTCCTCCTTCTTTGGAGGTTTTTAAGCAGAGGCTGGATGGCCATCTGTTAGGAATGCTTTGATGTGGATTCCTGCATAGCAGGGGTTGGACTGGATGGCGCCTGTGGTCTCTTCTAACTCTATGATTCTAAGGTCATGTGCATTCAACACATCTGGAGGGCAGCAGATTGGAGAAACCTTGGCTGTCTGTACAGTAGTGCTCCTTGATTTGTGGTTTTGCTTTCTATAGTTTCAGTTACTTGCTGTGAAGCTCTTCCATCATAGACCCATCTTCCTCCCTCCCACCCTTTGCCCCGATATGTTCCCTGGCATTCAGGGGACAGAACCCACATGGCCTGCTCTGGGTCTTACTACTCACATCTGCCTGGCCCCCGTTTTATCTGCCCTTCTGCCAACACTGCCACAGGAAACAGCTTTGGAGTCACTGGTAGCAGCCCTCTAGTTTTCCAGGCACCATAGAGAGTAATATGAAGCCTCTCTATGGTCCCTGCAAAGCTAGAGGTTTCGGTACTGCCCATGGTTTTAGTCATCCATGGCGGGTCTTGAAATGTATCCTCCACAGATAAGGGAGAACTACTGAACCTTGTGGCGTTTCCCCCCCTCCCAGCAGTCAGCCTTATTTGGGGGCAAAACCCTCAAGTGACCCATGGAGGAGGTGCTCTCTCTGGCTTTTAGTAAATGATATGGGTAACATAGGAAGCTGCATTGTAGGAGTCGGACCAGTGGTCCATATATCCAAGTCTTGGCAGGCAGAGATGGCTCTGCAGGTTTTCTACATGCTGAAGACCAGTGTGGTGTTGTGGTTTGAGATTTGGACCACGACTGTGGGAGACCAGGGTTCAGATTCCAGCCACTGGATGCCCTTAATCAGGACACACTCTCTTAGCCTAAGCGGAAGACAAGGGCAAACCTTCTTTGACTAAATCTCATCAATAAGACCCCAAGAGAGGGTCAGAAGCAGTCTGTTTGAACACACATAATAGTAACCACAACCTCTCTCCATAGTTCCATGTAGGATACTTTTCTAGACTTATCTAGCAATCCTGGTATTCTCTCCCATCCAAGTACCCAACCCTGCTTAGCTCCCGAAATTAGATGACATGTGTGTTCAGAGGGTTTCTAGGCTAAAAGTCTGGCCTCACGGTGTGAAGGTTCCTTTCGGTATTATGACCACTGATGGTCCTAATGACTCTCTGTCCCTCCAGTAAATGCCTAAGTCACGTGAGTGTCAGCTTAGGACCTCTGTAGTGAAAATTTGTCAAAGGAGATGGAAGACATTTGGTTGTGGGGAAGAAGGACGTTTCATTGATATCTTTAAAGTACAAAGGAAGACACATGAAATAGGCCTCAGCACTTCTCCCATTCTAGCTTTTTGTCTTTATCCAAAAGGTCTGTCTTTCTCCTGTTTCCCACAAAAAATGAAAAATAACCCAATATGCTAAAGGGGAGAGTAGCATGTGTGTTACAGATACAAAATATAAGTTCGGTTGTGTTCCAAATTTGAGTCTGAAACACATGAATCGCCTGGCTTTACCAAAGTTGACCCTGGTCAAGGTATCTGTTCAGGTCTGTTCTGTGGGGGTGTGAGTGGCAGGTAAATCCTTAAAAGCTTTTTAAAACCCGCGTTGCTATGTCCTCCCTCCTAGGTGGATGAATCCTGTGTTTGGAGACACAAAGGTGAGCGGAAGGTCAAAGTGCAAGATGAGGACATGGAGACCGTGACCAGTAGCACTAGTGAGTTGGCGGCAGAAGAAACAGAGCCTTTAGGTAGGTTTATGGAATGCCTTAAACTCTTTAGTTTCCGTACAGGTTTGAGTTGATTTCTCCACAGACTGCCAGACAGAGTTTTGAGGGCAACCACTGTTGATGGTACAATGGGAATTGATACTGGCATTTTCATGGTTTAAAAATATTTAGTTGCAAGGAGAAACCTGGAGGCAGAAAGAGAGAGGATGGTGGCAGCACACATGGGTTTTAGGAGAAAGCTTGGAACCTCAGGAGCAGCAGAGGAAGAATTTGGTGGAAGCTACTTAGGGAGCAGGAGATGATCACAGTCAATGAAGGAATTCATGGTTCCTTTTTGCAAGGAACCGGAGAGAGAAGTGGCAAGTGAAAGGTGCTTTTCCTAAGAGGTGGCTAAACCTTTCCCACAAGGTTAAGAACATAGGAAGAGCCACAATGAGTCAACCAAAGGTCTGTCTAGTCTGTCATTCTCTTGCCTCTGGGAATTCCACGAGAAGGATTCATTCATGGCCTGAGGCCACAGCTACTTCCTTCCCCACATATGCTGTAGGTCTCCAGTGGATCTCAACTGAGATTTTGTCAGGGGAGAACCACCACTAGAAAGCGGTCATAGAGGTTTCTGGACCTGAATGAGGCCTCCAGGTGGACCACAGGCTTCTCTTGCTTTCTCTTTGAAGTCCCTCTTCATCTTCAAGCCCTGTGCCATTGCAAGGCTGTGGTTCAGATATGGCTTTCCTGGGAGCTGTTGAATGAGTTGATGGTCAGGAGATACAAATCAGCAGGGGAACGGCATCTCAGGAGGCACAGGGAGATGAGATGCAGCATCAGTGCTGTGTAGGCTTCACTTCAGCTTTATACTTGGGGTTGCTGCCTTATTCCTTCACGAGGGTCCCGATTTAGAGTACCTGGAACCAGCATGGTGTAGTGATTGGAGCGCTGAGACTGTGACTCTGGAAATAACGGTTCGAATCCCCCTTTGGCTGTGAAAACCCACTGAGTGACCTCTTCTTCCCCTGTATATTATCTTTACCATCTTCACCTGATGAAGAACCTGTTTTTTAAAAAATATTTATTTATTTTTATTGTTCAAAAGTGCTTTCACATAGCAAACATAACATCAGTTGATTCTATTTTTAGTGATCCATATACACATATAATTAACAACAACAACAAAAAAGAGAAAACAAAAAATTACAAAAGAGCCATCAAATAAGGAAAATAGAAAAAACAAAACTGTATTATCTTAACCCACTATCACACTTAATAAAATGAACAGATAAGAAATAAATAGATCTTTATATGCACATGTTATATTGTCTGCTTCATAGCTAAGGTACAAGACAATCACTAGAGCTGCTCCTAATTAATATTACGGGATGTTAGAAAAGATGAATTAAAAGGGGATATTTATCTTTTAATGTAATACAAACTGTATCATTCACCTTACATTCATTGAATACTTTATAAATGATATGCAATATTTTTACTTTTCATAATCAGACCCATTGGTTTAGCTTATCACTTACTCCCAAGAGACAATAAGAAATAAAATCTATATATCTATTAATAACCAACTTCCCCCATTTCTCCTTCCATAAACTCTTCACACATTCCCATTCCTGGTTAACTAATTCCATGTTTTGATTATTGATCATGTAAGTTAGCTTATCCATTTGATACATATCAAAAAGTGTTAATATCCAATCTTTCATCGTGGGATTCTCTCTCTCTTTCCATTTCCAAGCAAATAATATTCTTGCTATGGTTATCATATGTAATATAACTCTACTATATTTCTTTTGTTCAGTGATATCTATTTCTTTCAATATCTTTAGTAAGTACCATTCTGAGGACATAGGAAAATTAGTATCCAATATTTTAATGGTGTAACTGTGTATTCCTCTCCAAAATTCTCTTGCTTTCTTACAGTTCCACCACATATGATAGGGGGTACCTTTTTTTCCCTGGCACTTCCAACACTTTTCTGATACTGTCTTATATGTTTTAGCTAATTTAGATGGTGTTAAATACCATCTAAATAACATTTTATAATAGTTTTCTTTAAGGGACGAACACCTTGTGATGAAGGAGCTGTTGAGCTTCCAAAACTAGCGTAATGATTTTCGCACCTTCTGCTTGGCGTAATAAAGGTGCTCCCAAAGTGTATTTTAGATTTTGGATCCTCTTACAACAAAGTCTGGCTGGGTAGTCTAAGCCTCAAATTCTAAGCCCTGAGCCCCGTTTATCTTCCCCTTTGCTGTTCCCAAGACGTGCCAGAGGAAGATGACAGCAGCAGTGAGGACGGCGAAAAGGGAGAGTCCCAGGAGAAGCCTGAGAATGAGAATGGTCCTGCAGAAGGACATCAGCAGGAACGGGACAGTGAGAGGGATGAGGCGGGCGAGGCCCCGGCAGGATCATCCAGCGAAGAGAATGCAGGCTCACAGGAAGAGGGCGAAGGGGAGAAAGAACCAACCAAGGAGGCTCTGGAGGAGATAAATTTCCCAGACACGACTATTGATCTCTCACACCTCCAGTCCCAAAGGTAATTGAGATGCACCAAGCCACACACTCCAGAGAGAGGCTGCTTCTGAGGGTTGAAAAGGGGCAGCATTTTAAGAAGGCACGTGGTTATCGTTGTGGGTGTGCCTTGTGAGGACTGTCCGTGTCTGCATCTCCTGGACTGCCTTGCCTGTCCTTCCTAAAGCTCTTAGTCCTGATGACTGTGACACTTTCTCAAGACAGAGCAAGGGCACAGGGCTTCCTTCTGGTGGTATCCAGAGCTCATTCTTCACCTCATGCCAGTCAGGGGTGTGGTAAATGTCCAGTGGCAGCAGTGTATGGAACGTAGGACGGTCCAGCTGCATGGTCCTAGGAGCGCAGAGGCATCGATGCTTAAAATGGTAGAACGCCACTCTGTATCTGTCTCAGTGGAGGTGTGGTAAGAGCTCCAATAAATGGAGGTTTAAGGATGATGTGAGAATTCACAATTCCAATGGTGGTTATGAGCTATAAAACCTGTTGCTGTTTTTAATTTTTTTAATCTATATTTTAAAATCTTTTTGATATAATTTTTAAAATATATTTTAAGGGTTTTAACTGTTTTTAAGCATGTTTTAGTAATTGGAATATTAATTTCTTTTTAACTTTCTGCAAACTAAATTGTTTAGCAATCAGTCAATAATTATTGTAGCAATGTAGCTCTTTGCTAAGTTTCTTCTCTAAGGAAGGAATGAGTGGTTTTAGAAATTTTCTCCCTACTATGAGAAAGCCTTCAAAAACCGTGTCATTTTTGAAGGCAGTTCACAACTGCTGACTTGTAATTTTGTGCAAAATTCCCATGTGGTGGTTTTGCACAGAAAACAGCATTTTCTGTGCAGCTTTCCTATAAATTTTGCACAAATTATTCCCAGTTAGAGTGTTTTCTGCACAGCGAATTCTGTATGGAAATCCTTTTTTCTTTGCAGAAAATACCCTTTTCTGTGCAGAAAATGCTGTTTCCTGTGCAAAAGGACCATATGCAAATTTTGCACAGGATAAATCCTGAACTGTGAAGATTCTCTTCCGTCCAGGATGATTCTTATCAGGGTTTCTGAATACTTGAAAAACATGGGGCGGGGGGTTGTTTTTTTAAAAACACATTTGGACCATTTCTTGAATGTTCTTTCTAACCCTACACATTTGTTTTAATTTGTAAGTTGTATCAAGTTCACGTGTTGAGGGGGCGAGTTGAGATATCAATAAAATTGCTTCCTCTGCTGCTAAAAGTAGTAATGATGTTTATTTGCCATGTGGATACTGCAAGTGGCTCCATCTACTTCCATTTGGCAACAAGGAATTAGAGTTTCCTAATGGGAACAGGCACCAAAACACATCCCTCCTAGCTTTCCAGCCTTCTAGGAGGCTTTCCTTTCAGACTGATCAGTTCTGGTGGCAATCAAATCCTTTCATAGAATCATATTGCTGGAAGAGACACCAAGGGCCATCCAGTCACATCCCATTCTGCCGTGCAGGAAGACACAGTCAAAGCTTTCCTGACAGACAGCCATCCAGCCTCTGTTTGAAAACCTCCAGAGAAGGAGACTCCACCACACGCCCAGGCAACATATCTCACTGTCAAACAAACCTCACCATCCGGAAGTTCTTCCTCATGTTTAGATGGAATCTCTTTTTCTGTAGCTTGAAGCCATTTCTCTGTGTCCTAGTCTCTGGAGCAGCAGAAAACAGGTTTGCCCCATCTTCCCTATGACATCCCTTCAAATATTTAAACATGGCTGTCATGTCACCTCTTAACCCTCTCTTCTCCAGACTAAACATCCCCAGCTCCCTAAGCTGCTCCTCGTAGGGCCTCATGGTTTCAAGGCCTTCTGCCATTTTGGTCCCCCTCCTCTGGAAACATTCCAGCTTGTCCGTATCCCTCTTGAATTGTGGTGCCCAGAACTGGACATGGTATTCCAGGTCAGATCTGACCAAAGCAGAATAGAATGGTACTATTACTTCCCTCAAAAAAGACACTATATCCCTGTTGATGCAGACTAGAATTGCATTGGCTTTTTTAACTGCTGCGTCACACTGTTGGCTCATGTTGACTCATGTTGACTCATGACTTTTCTTTCTTTGTATAGAACTCGGCTGCAGTCTGCTCCCAAAGAGGACACCTCAAGCCTGGTAAGCTCTTTCCTGAGATCCCCAGATAGTGGCAATGCTGCACCGGTCGACCCTGGGAGTCAGAGCTCAGCTTCTCTTCTTGTTTCCTTTTGCAGAATGAGAACAAGTCCCAGGGCCGCAGGCACCTCTCAGCCAAGGAAAGGAGGTGAGCAGGCTACGTTTTTGTGTTTGATGGGAGAATTGGGCTTCTTAAGGAAGAGTTAGCCAGGAGCAGAAGTGTCATGGCTGCTTGGAAAAAGTAGAAGACGCTCTGCTGCGAATGGCTAATTCTGGCTTTTTCCCTCATCAGTGAGGGTTTTTTGGGAGAACAAACCCCAGAAATGGGGCAGAGCCATGGCTACAGGGGGGCAGGACTGGTTGGGCCAGCACAATGGGGGTCTTTCTGTCCCCTCTCAACTGTGACCCTCTAACTGGCTATGGCTGAGGGGTGTGTTTTTGTTAACCCTGAAAACCAGTCAGCCAGTCAGAGCCCTTGGAAAGAGTCTGGAATTGTTTGCTTGCCCTCAGAGAAATGAAGAAAAAGAAGCAGCCAAGTGACCTGGATGATTCAGAGCTGCCAAAAGAGAAGGAGGAGGAGGATGGGGCTCTGCTCCCCCCGTCCCAGACCCCCAGTACGACCAAGAGCGTGAGCACCCAGCCCTCGGTGAAGAGAGGGCAAAAGGTGGGTAGAGCTGTGCTAGGACAGACTGTGCTCGGTCAGTCAGACCCTTCTAGAAAACCTCAGGCAATACAACGAGCCATTGGAGAAATTTCTTTGGCTTCAGCTTTCTGGCCACGAGTTCTCTTTCCATGCTCTCAGGGCAAGAAAGATGCTGCCTTAGCAATCCTTCCACCGTAGCTTTTGAAGAACATTGACCGCAAGCCTATGTGCAGCTGGGAGCCGTATGCTGTGCGTAGTTCTTGGATGGGGCCTTTTGCTGCGGGCATTCAGGCAGTATGGTTTCTGCCCAGGGCAGGAGTGGGTAAAGTGTGTTCTGTGAGCTGCAGGTGGGCCCCTGAAGCTGATTTTGGGGCCTGCCAGGGGTCCATTAGCTTATCCTGGTTTTTAGTAAAAATGCCTTGTATCTCCCATGAGAGTAGGGGAGGGAGAAATTTTCCCATGTTTCCTTAGCCCTCCTGCTGTTTAATGCTCAGGAGAGGTCTTTCAAAGCAGGTTCTGGTTTTAAAAAGGCACTGCTAATACTACAGGCTAAGCCTCCCTTATCCAGAAATCCAATAACCTCCAAAACACGAAACTTTTTGCACCAGCTGCCCGCTTCCATCTTCGAGGTGGCAGCTGCAGCACTCCTGCTTGTTCGTCTCTCAGGTACGAGGAGCACAGCAGCCGCCACCTAGGAGGTGGAAGCAGGAGGCTGGCAGGAAAAAGAGAGAGGCTAAGGATCTGGCGCTGCGCTTGGCTTCCTGGTATTTCACAGATCCGCAGCCTCCAGCCTTTGCGTCTCCTACGCAACGCAAGTAGCAAACCTACAAAATGCAAAGCTGTTTCAAAAAGGTACTATATTTCAAAATCTGAAATACAGAACACCTCTGGTCCCAAGCATTTTGGATAAGGGAGGCTCAACTTTTACTACATCATCATCATCATCATCATCATCTCTTCTCTGCAGTTGCAACCGAGTTACAGAACACCCTCCTCTTGGGGGCCCATTTGGTACCAACAGTGCTGCCATTTCTGCACCACCTGAAAATATATTTGTTCATTAAAGCCTTTGGGGCCTAACTGGTTTCACACAAACCAGGACATGTACGTGGCTTAAACCTCTTCAAACTATTCTTTGTTGTTGTATGCTTCTAAGTCATTTCCAACTTATGGAGACCCTGAAAGCTCCCTGACAAGATTTTTTTGAGGAGGGCTGCCACTGCCTTCCTCTAGGAGTGGGAGAGAATAACTTGCCCAAGGTTGCCTTTGGCTGAGGTCTCCCAGCATCGGAGTCCAACTGAGCGACACCCGGCCCCCGGGCTCCTTGTCCCGTGCCTTCAAGTCACCTCTGATTTATGGAGACAGCTCTTAGAGTTTTCCTGGCAAGACTTGTTCAGAGGAAGTTTGCCACTGATTTCCTCTGAGGCTGAGACAGTGGGACTTGTCAGCATGCTGTTGTGGTTGGAATGTTAGACTAGGACTCTGGGAGTCGGGGGATGAATACAGCTCAGGCATGGGAACCCTTGGACAAGTCAAATTCTCTCAGCCTCAGAGGAAGCCATTGGGAAACCTCTTCTGAACCAATCTTGCCGGGAAAACTCCACGATAGGTTCTCCTTAAGATCAACTTGTTACTTTTTTTAAATATGTTTTTAACCTTTCAAACAGTGGTTGTTACATAGTTTTAAATTAGTCAAGTTGATATTCTTCTATGCCACCCTACGATCTTTAGATAGAGGGTGGAGTATAAATGCTTTAACAAATAAAATCTCTTGGGTCTAAAACAATCCTGGAGGAGAGGAAGCATGGCAAAATTACTCCCTGGATGTTGCAGGGGGCATTTAAGAAAAAAACAAAACAATTTTTAGTGAGAAATTTCTAAAAATACATTAAGAATTACAGAGATTTAAAAAAAGAAAAGATTAAAAAACTGAGATAAAATAAAAATTAAAAAGTGTAGAACAAAAATAGAAGAAGAAGTGATTTCCAGTCTTCTTTTCCATGGTTATATCTGTATACAGTTATTCATTCCAGTCTCTCTCTCCAAAATTACAACATATTCCTTCTTTCAGTAGTCTGTTCTTTGTAATTCAAAAGTTACCAGGTCATTTTCTTTTCTTTTGCAAAAAGTCTGTATGAGAGTTCCAGTTTTTAAGAAATGTGCCCGACCGCCTTTGTCTTGTGGGTGTTGTTGAAGGCTTCCATCATTGCACATACAGGAGGCTTGCTGCAGTGGTCATAGATGAAGGGAGCATTCTGACGTTTTTCTTTTTAAAAAGTGGAGTCCAGGGGTGGGTGTGAGTTCTCTGAGTGCACCTACCCAGCTCCCCCGCAACACTTTCCATTGCCCCCTCCTGCCCTTCATCAGCAGGAGAGGGCTTCAGCTGCATTTCTTTCCCCTTTTATCCACAGAGCAAGTTGAAAAAAATCAAGGAGAAGTACAAGGACCAGGACGAAGAGGACCGTGAGCTCATCATGAAGCTTCTGGGAGTAAGGCAGGATTGGGGGGGGTGCGGGGGCCCTCCTTGTCCTCCCTTGCGTAGCGTGAGTTTCTTGTCTCATAGAATTATAGAGCTGGAAGAGACCACAGGGGTCATCTAGTCCAACCCCCTGCTATGCAGGAACGCACATCAAAGCACTGTCTTTTGACTTCTGTGATCACCATAGCAAGTTAAACACATCAGATCTTGTTGAGTTTTGGAAGCCAAGTTGGGTTGGTCCTGGTCTCCTTGGTGGAGTCTCCTTCTTTGGAGGTTTTTAAGCAGAGGCTGAATGGCCGTCTGTTGGGAATGCTTTGATGGATGTTTCCGCATAGCAGGAGGCTGGACTGAATGGCCTCTGGGGTCTCTTCCAACCCTATGATTCTATGATCCTGTGATTCTATGATGCTATGGTCAGTCCTGGGATGGGAGCCCACAGCCAGGGGACATCGGGAGTCTGCAAGTAGGGCTAGGAAAGAATCCACCCTGAGAAGAGCAGTGGCCTATATGGACTTGCGGTCTGACTGAACGTAAGGCAGCATCTTCCGTTCCTTTGGGGTCCCAGTGCTTGGAGGGAGGGCAACCATGGGATCTCCGGGAACTCCAGGAAGGGCTAGGAGAGAATCCCGCCTGAAACCCCGGGGAGTCCCTTCTGCCAGTCAGAGTTGGCAGTCCTAAGCAGGAGGACAGGAGGATCGGTGTCAGCAGAAGGGCACCGTCTTGTGCCCTCCTAACCTCTTCGGTCTTCCCATTCCAGTCTGCAGGGTCAAACAAGGAAGAGAAGCCAAAGAAAGCCAAAAAAGGAAAGACGCACCAAGAGCCCACAAAGAAACAGCCCCAGAAACCCCGAGGGGGCCAGAAGACTTCGCAGGGGGTCAAGATAGAAGAATTAACACCGGAGTTAGAGGCTGTTGCTTTGGAAGAGGCTCCAGACGAGAAGGTGAAACACCAGAGAGAGAGAGAGAGAGAGAGTGCTCTTTTGAAACCTGGTAGGGACTGGGTCCCCAGCTCTCCTCCCCGTCCTCTTTACCACCCCCTCACCCCAGGGGGCCTTGATACAGGAGGGAAGAGCCTGCTGGGGTAGGGAGCTGGGGCTGAATCTGGCCCTTATGGGGGCATTGCCATTTTTCATTTCATTTCACTTCTATGCCACCTTTCTCTTGAAGCAAGACTCAAGGTGGTTTGTGGAGAGAGGCAGTTAAAAATGTTCACAATATAATTTCCATGTAAAACAATATAAAATCATTTTAAAAATGCACAAAATTGAAAAAAGGTAACTAAAACATCCCACTAAGAAGCTCTCCAACTTGCACATTCAGAGCCTGCTTAAACAAAAATGTCTTTGCCTGCTGGTGAAAGGAAAGCAGGGAGGGAGCCAGCCCAGCCTCCCAGGGAAGGGAGTTCCAGAGGATGGGAGCAGCCACTGAGAAGACCCTGTTTCTCATGTCCTCACCAGGCGACCCTGCGATGGTGATGGGACTGAAAGAAAGCTTTCCCTGCAGGTCTTAAAACTCTGGCAGGTTTGTATGAGGAGATAGGGTCTTCTAATAGCCTGGACCTAAGTCATATAGGGCCTTATAGATCATGACCAACAATTTGAATTTTACCTAGAAACAGACTGCTCGCCAGTGAAGCTGTTTTAACAAGGGAGTTATACGCTCCCTGTAAGTGGCCCTGGTCGGCGTTCTGGCTGCAGCATTTTGAACCCTCTTCAGTTTTTGAACCTAGTGACGTTTCTGGGTCCCAGTCTGCCACTGTGATGTTCCCCAGGGGCCGTGCCCACAGTTGTTTGTGAGGTTTCCCAGCTTTCATGGGGTTTCGAAAAGGTCGCAGCGCCTCTCCTTAGACTTTGCTACTAGCAGTCAGACCTTCATGTGAAAATAGGGTGGCACTCTTTTGGGTTCGCCCCTTTTTGCCTTTGGGCCCTCCCCACACTTGGATGCAACTCCCACGAAAACTTCTCTGAAATGGATTCCAGCCCCTTGTACAACGCCATTCAGAACAGCTGCAGAACTCTGAACCAAAGCCGGGCCAGAAGGGCCTTTGTAGAATCACAGAGTTAGAAGAGGCTGCAAGGGCCCCCTCGTCGAACCCCCCTGCCATGCCAGAATGCCAGACTGAAGCGCTCCTGAGAGATGGCCATCCAAGCTCTGTCTAAAGACCTCCAAAGAACGAAAGTTCCCCACCCTCTGGGGCATCACCACTATTCCATTCTCAAACAGCTCTTGCTCTCAAGAAGTTCTACCTATTGAATAGGTGGGATCTTTTCTCTTGTGAACTCAATCCATGTCTGAGTCTCTGGAGCAGCAGAAAACAAACTGGCTCCATTTTCTACATGGCATCCTTTCAGATATTTAAAGGTGTCGCCTTTCAGTCTTTTCTTCTCTAGGCTAAATTGGGGGAGAGGGGGAATTGGCCTCCCCGGGGCGTTCCCTAATGTGGTGCAAAGTGGTTTGAAGGAAGCATTTTCTAGCACGAGAGTGCTCTCTTCTTAGAGACTGCTTGTTTTAGAAAGCTCTGAACAGATTCGCGGAGGGCAACTCCATCTGACATAATAACAAAGTGGTGGAGGCCACGTGTATAAAAGCAGCCTGCCCCTGGATGCACATTGCTGGAGGTGGACAGGTGAGCAGCGGGGCCTGTGGACCTCCATGCTATACCTGTGGACCTGTCACAGGTGACACTGTGAGAGGAAAGAGGATACTGGGATTGAATCTCCCTCTGATCCAGCTGGGTTCTTCTTGGTTCTTTTTCTCACTGGGCTGCCCAGGGAAGGGAGTGCCTTGTGCGCTATAGATTTGGAAGGGAGGGAATGTGTCTTGATGCACTCATCTGCTTGTCTGCCAGGCAAACGCAGAGCAGCCAATTCCTGGCCTGCGATAGATCCCTTTCCCCGAGCTGGCCCCACAGTTCCAACCCTCGGAATCCTGCCACTCACCCTGCCCTTGTTTCTCCGCTTAATCCTTCCTTGGATTGGGTTTCTGAACCTCAGGGAGACCCCTTGAATGTGGGTCTGCGGCTGTGTTATTGTGTGGACTCTGTACTGTCATGTGTGACCTGATTCCAAGGCAGGCTTGACAGGTACTGACAGAGGCAGTTTTAAAAACAGCAAAGACAAGTTTATTAAACACAGTAAAACAATAGATTAACCTCTAATGTTCTGTTCTTTTACGTTCCCCAAACCATAGTTAGTCCTCCCTTCTGACTGGCTGTCAAGATCCTGCTCAGTCCAACTCTCTCTGCCAGATCCACCCTTATCTTCTAATCCAAAACAGTGTTTCTGTCAACATCAAACCCCTGTTTATCTCTGTGAGAGCAAACCCCTGTCCACCCTACAAAGGCGTGCTTCTGCTTTTGTTATGTGTTGTCACCCACAGCCCCCTCCCAAGCCATGATCGGGCCAGGTCTGCCCAGTGTCTCCTTCACGTGGCCAGAGGAGAAAGGCATGTCAGGGGGTTGGTTTGCAGGTTCCAGGAGAATGCAGGTAAAGGTGGTGGTGGTGGCAATAACCGGTCTGTATGTCCTAAACTCGCTGTACGAGGTAGGCAGCACACATGCAAACTACAGGTAGTTGGTTGGGCTGCCAGTGCTGGTAACTAAAAAATACTAGAGGAGCTTGCAACTAAATGTAGCAAAATTTTGGCTTTTGTTAGGAGTTCCCCTGTTGAGGGTGCCAGCTAGCCAGGTTCTTCTCCAAAATGCTATGCAATATTGGGAAAAGTCAAAACAGCGTGTTTCGCCCTCCCAGAACCAAAAATATGGCAACATTTTGTAACTTCTGGGCATGCTCAGTCTTCTTAGGGCTGTATTTTGCTTATGGTCCCCTTTGTATTTGGTGCACCTCTGCAGATCTCAGGGTTTCAGAATTCTGCTCCCCCCAGCAAACATCCCAGTGCACCTGGTTTCTCAGTGTCCCATTTTGGTTCTGTTTGTGTTGGCTGTCGCTGCTTGAGTTGACTGTTAGGAGAAACAAAAATGGGAGCATTGCACTCATTAGAAACAAGCTGCACAACAGTGACTTCAAGCATTGACAAAAGTGGAGAAAGAAACAGTAAAATAAAGATACAGAACTGACAGTAAAAGCAGGTGGTTGTTAAAAAACTAAAAGCAAAAGAGAACAGCTTTGAGAGAGAGGCTTCCCTCGTCCAGCTTTCACGTCTCCAGAGCTGAACTGAATGGAGTTTCACAAACCAGATGTCTGTTTCTTCTGCTGATAGTTTACAGTTTACTTTTGCTTTTTGCAGGAGGAGCTGGACCAAGATCAGCACATGACTGAGGTAAGTAATGAAGCTTCAAACGTCCAGAGGAGTGTTTGGGAGACTTTAGACTCACCTGGTCCTTAGAACTGGAGTTTTTTTTCCTTCTGAAGAATGTTTGCCAGTGCATTGATATTCTGCCCCCAACTGCTGGAATTGTTATTCCCCACCTTCTGGCTTCCATGATTTCAGAAGACCTTGCTCACTCACTTTCAAATGAAGCTTTGTCCCTGTATGAGTGTCAGAAACTTTTTTTTTTTGAAAATGGGATGTGTAGGAAATTGAATTGTGCAGTCCCGTTCCACACTTTTTGCTGCATTTCCACTGAGCCTCAGATTGTATGGAAAGGTCTCATGTGACCCAATGGCATCATTTGTTGCTATTTAATGTTTAAATAGTGGGATCAGATTGCACACAAAACTTGTCATTCAGTATGGTTTTAGAGGAAGTATGTAGGTGAACTGAAGGGCCAGGAGATCCAGTTTGGCAGGGGTGTTTGAAGAGAGACAATTCTGGAAAATGGGAGGTGTAAAATCAGGAAACTGGTGGAATGGAGACTGAAAAACCTATGAGTAAAAGGAGAGTGGGGTGGGAAGCGGAGGGCCTGCGTGGAAGCAGAAAAGGATGGACACTGAGTATCTATGGAAGAATGTATTTTAGTGCACACATTCCTCAGCCAGTAAACCCTCACAGCAGCTTAGAATCCCCTTTGCATAGTAAAGCATTTACATGACACAGGGCTTCTCAGTCAGGATTGCCTTGGAGCCCTAGCGTTTTGTGAGAGGATGCCGCGAGATAAACTGTTTTTCCTGTGAGATTCTGCAACGTAAACTTTTTATTTGAGTTGTAGCTATAATAACTTCTGTGCAGGGGTTCCCTGAGACCTGGGAATTATTTCAGTGGTTCATCCAGGGTAAAAAGGCTGAGAAAGGCTGATATAAAATATACAAAGCTAAGAAAGCAAAAACGGGGGCCAGGCCCCTCCGGCAAGGCAGGCCCCTGCACGCTCATGGTGCCCTTTGCTGTTCCAGGAAGGGGAAACCCTCTTTGATTCTCTGACGGGGCAGCCCCACCCGGAAGACATCCTTCTCTTCGCTGTGCCAATCTGCGGCCCCTACACCACCATGACCAACCACAAGTGAGTTGGGGTGGCAGCAGCCGTTGGCCTCTGGGGCAGAGCCACAGTGTTTGTCCGCCTCCCGTTAAACACCCGGTGCTTGTTCCTCTTTTGTTTTTGTTTTAAAGATACAAAGTCAAGCTGACGCCGGGCACGCAGAAGAAAGGGAAAGGTACGGTAGGCTCTCTGTAACCATAACATTTATTTATAATGTCCTTTTCACCAAAGGGCAGAATGTCAACATATATAATCAAAAGCAAGGACAATAAAGTTATTTGTGAGTTTCTCCTACCCCTGCCACCCCACTTAAGATGCATCTTTCCCAGGGATCCGTCCCTCTGAGCAGCTCTGATCAGGCTATCTAGCCCTTTAAAAACCTGCCTTTGGCCCTCCCCTTCTTCCATTAGCCACTGTCTGGGCAGCTAAGGATGGCTCACAGCCCAGTTTCTTAGCACCACACACCCTCTCCCAATGCCCCACACATACCCAAGGAAGGAGATGGACGAGAGAGAGGAATTATAGGGTATTGTGCCAACCCCACCCCACTCCCGCCTTTTCCTATTCTTTTTCCATCTGATTTGGACCCTGGGCTCCTGCTCTCTCCACCGGGCCTCGCCCCCTTTCCTTCACACACACACACACTTTAATATTTGCAATTTTTCCACTTTCGCAGGATTCCTGTACCCCTAACCCCAGCAAAACTAGAGGGCTGGCTATAAAGCACTAAAAGGTGCTTAAAAGATGCCCATCCAGCCTTTTTTTAAAGACCTCCACCAGTTGCTGAGACAATGACCGTATCAATAGTTTATTTATATCCCACCTTTCTCACAAAATTGGGACTCAGTGTGACATCACCTCCCACTACCATTTTGGCCTGGGATATTGCTGGAAAAGGACATTATTTTGGGGGAATTGGTCCCTGGCTCCCACACAGAGGCCCACCCATTATAGAGGATCAAGCCAGCCCAGAATCTATTAAGCTTAAACAAGCACGTTTATTTATTCATCTATAGTGATTAGAAATTGCCTCTAAGTGACTAGGCAGAAGTTCCAAGGTTTTTCCCCTCAGCTGTTGATGGTGCTCAGTAGGCAGACAGAGTAGAGTTTTGTTTTTAATAGCTCTTGGCTTGTAGCTGTTGCTTGTTTCTTTGTTTGACTGTTCTAACTGAACCAGATTGTGTACCTTTTCGTATTCAGTGCTGATATCCTTTTGTCAAGTCATGCATTTTTTTCTTTCCAACAGCTGCCAAAACTGCTTTGCATAATTTCATGCAGTCCAAAGAGGCAACCTCTCGAGAAAAGGATCTCTTTCGCAGCGTGAAGGTAGGGAGGCCCCTTCTCTGTGTGCAGTGCAGCTCTTAAGCAGTCAGAGTCTGCAAATCAGGTCCGTTTGTCTTCTAAGCAAAGACCCCGGCTTTGGGAATGTGAGAGTCAGTGGAATCCCAAATTGGAAATAAGAGCACTGAGGTGCTCTTCCCCTTTTAAGTTTAAAAAATGATTTGGAAAAGCAGCTTATGCTGAGAGACACATAACTACGGTAAATTAGACTGGCAGCTTAAAAACACTCAGGATGAATGAGCCTTCCATGGGGCAAGTGTGTAACATCCCAGGCATTTCCGGATTAGTTCCTTCCGGATTTGAGTTATATCAGAATAGGAAGTTGGCATCTCTGGTGGTGGAGGTAGAAGGTTACAGCCCGCCAGTTCTGTGGGATTGCATTTGAGTGTTTGGAATGGGGCTGTGTTTTCGGAAACAAATCTCTCTAGGACTTAAGAACATCTTTGGTCTGTTTCTGATCATCAAACTGCTGATGTTTATTTTTAAAGCTCATTTATGCCCTGGGACCCTCGTACCAGAAATGTTAACACCTGCCTTCGTAGCAGCCTGGCGTGTGCTGTGGCGTCAGCTTTGAAACTCCCTTCTGAGGCTTGGGGCAACAAGGGAGAGGGGTCTGGATCCCATCAGAGTGGAATTCTCCACCAGGGAACTTACGATGGAGGTCCAGAGGATGATGACCGCTCCTTTTTCTTGATGGTAGCAGGAGCATCCCTGTAGTCAGCCCGTGGCTGTTAGGGTCGGGGGTGGGCAGAGCGGCACCTGGCTGCCATTGCACAGTGGGGCGGGGACATCGTGCAAGGAGATGGTGGGTGCCTGCTTTTGTAACGCCCAAGGAAGTGCATTTACTACCATTCGTCACCAAGATGATGCCAGCCCAAATGTTTTAATTGTCTTTAGCTGCTGCCGTTGCTTTCAATGTGTTTTTCCACGTTGCATTTTTAAAATGTTTCATCTCTTTGTAAACTACTTTGGAAGAAGTTCCGAACGTACTCCCTCCATTTGAAAGAAGAGCAAATATTGTTGCTGATTCAAAGTTAAAAATGTAGTTGATCTCAGTCTTGGTACAGATTGGGCAACCTTTCAGTAAGTGTTTAGCTTCAAAGTACTGTCTAGAGGGCATGGGGGCAATTTCATATTTTGGACTCCCTCGCCCCCTTGGCCGACACGTAGAAATTGACTCCCAGGACATTTCCTGTTGTGGAAAAAAAGCGCCTTCCTCGGCATAAAATGGCTCAGAGAAATCCAAAACGTGATGAAATTCCCCCAGCCATTCCCTAGGGGCACAAAATCCAAGGGGTGCAATGCAGTCCCCAGTCTCTGACAGTGGACCACCCCTGCAGGAGAGGGCAACGGTAACACGGGAAGTCTCAGCAGTCCTTTGACTGCCAGCACGTGGCCTGTACGGTGGAAATTGGGTAACTTCTGCCCCAGTGCTTTCCTGTTTCAAAATGGCAGCTGAGACCCTGCATCCCGGGGAGTGATGTGTAACTTTACAGTGATGGAGCCGTGTCCCTGATCTCCCTGATACGCGACCGTTAGAGAATTGCAACGATGTGCAACAGAGCACAGCACAGATGACCCACGGTGCAGCGGGATACCGCAAACTGTGGGGACGTTTTTCCAGCTGGGTGTAGGGCACTCATGAACTTCCATTGCTCCCCTTTCTGGATTACCAATGCCCCGTGGCTCTGTCGGGGGCTGTTGCCCCCCTGCCTTTGTGACCTTGTTCTGCAAGGGCAGCTTGTCCCACAAAGTGCTGTGCTGTTGTGCATTGCAGCCATTGTGGCGTGGCCACACGGCGTGCTGTGCCCGTGCTGTGCAGCCACAATGGTGCTCCCCTGCTGCCGTTGCTCAATGCTGGAATTCTAAACTGTGCAATCCTAAATTGGTTTATGACACAGTAAATTCCCAACAGGTTGCCAGCCAGGCAGGATTTCCAGCCCTACATTTTGAGGCAAGTATTGGGGGTTCTGAATTCCTGAACGAGAAGCCCCAGCACTGTATTTTGCCACCAAAGTAAAAGCGTGCCTGGCATTTGCCACAGAGTTCTTGCAGGTAGAGTTGTGTCTCTGCTCTGGATATTAATTGTGATGGATATGTGTGATCCTTTTGCGCAGGATACAGATCTGTCCAGAAACATCCCGGGCAAAGTGAAAGTGTCAGCTCCCAATCTCCTGAGCATGAAGAAGAAGTGAGGGCAGCGTCTGGGAGCGTCACCGCCCTGCAACTTTGGACTGTCTTCCCCAGCGACTGGAGTGTGATACCATTCGCGGAGCTGGTTTTGCTAATAAAGTCCTCTGCTCTTGAAATGACAGATTGTGACGGTTCCTCAATCAGCTGGGGGAGGAGCAGAGCGGTCTCTCCAATGAGCTCCAGTTTCTTCTTGCTTGAGAGTGGACCTGTATTCAAACAGGGGTTATGCTCTAGCTTGGGGCAGGCAGAAGCGAGATCAGGATGTATTGGGAGATCTCCAGGTGATTTGCAACAGGTCAGCATGGATTTCTGATTTTTACTAGTTTAAAACAGCAAGGGCAAGCCCTGCCATCCTTTCTAAATTAGGCAAGAAATTTTGGAAGGAAACAGTAGTTTTGACTATGCGCTCTTCTTCTGATACTGAGGGGGAAAAGAAAGACCCCTTCCTGCTCAGACGTGGGACCTTTTCCCACAAGTCTATGTTCTGAGCTGCTCTTTTCACACTTAGCTCTAGTTGACAGTCTTCAATACTCCACTGGAAAACAAACAAGCATCAAGACTGCCTCCACTCGTTCTCCAGCATGTTGTTACCAAGCCTGAACTTTGGGATGGAGCAGTCTCTGCAACACATCTAAGCCCGCTATTACTACAGTGGGAAGAAACCCTTTTCTGGATGCTTCCTTTTCTAGGCCCGAACCTCATTCTTAATTAGCTGAGATTTCAAGCGAATTAAGATCTGTACTCCCATGAGGGAAATCCCTTTATTAACTCCAGAAGCCTGCTTTCTTGTACACAAGCTGTGTAGTCTGGCTGGCCTCTGTGCGAAAGAACAATTAAAGTAGGAAAACCCACTCTGTATGGGTTGAAGAATGACAACTAAGAGTTTAGCTCTGATTTTCCTTAGCCATGAATATGTGAAAAACTTCTAGGTGTCTTATTAGGCCACAAGGTAGACATGAGTCAACAGTGTGATGCAGCAGCCAAGAAAAGCCACTGCAATTGAGCATAAAAAAGAAGCGAGGGTGGTGTACTGCCATTCTATTCAGATTTGGGCAGAACTCGCCTGGAATACTGTGCCCAGTCTGGGTAACCACAGTTCACGAAGTGTACTGTCAAGTTGGAAGGTGTCCAGAAAACAGCAACCACGGTGATCAAAGATTTAGAAACCAGGCCTTACAAGGAATGACTGAGGGAGCTGGGTACATATGTTTAGTTTGGCGGGGCGGGTGGGTAACAGCCATCTTTAAATATCTGAAGGGATGTCACAGAGATGGTGGAGCAAGCTTGTTTTCTGGTGCTCCAGGGATGAGAACCCAAGCAATGGATTCAAGTAACAAGAAAAGAGCTTCCACTGAAGTGTTAGGAATATTCTTTACTGCAAGGATCATTCATCAGTGGTATCTCCATCTTCAGGGGGTATTTAGAAAGAGGCTGGATGGGCCTCTTTCAGGAGTGCTGTCGTTGGGCACTGCTGCATGGCAGAAGCGGGCTGGACTGGACGGCCTTTGCGACCCTCCCAATTCTTTGAATGTAAGCTGTGAAGCCTCACATTTTAGCTGTATGTAGTATGTGGATAATGCCAGCCTACTTTACAGGCTGTCTGTAAGGCTTCTCACAGGAGAATGTGTGTGAAGTACTTGGAAGACTGCAGAGCGCGGGGTAACCACGAGGCATTAGCAGTGAGTGTCCTCAGTGTGACGTTACATTCACAGTTCTGTGGCCGCTGCGGTTTCCTCTCCTGCCTTGCAAGAATCCCACTCCAGTAGGGACTAAATACATGCCACAGACCCTCAACAACATTTTAAAAGCTCTTTCTTCCAATTGTTAACAGCTCCCTTTCTTTACAGGTTAGGACCCAGTGGACTGAAATGATCTAGCTGGCCCAGCATGTTGTATTGGAGCAGGTCAGTGAGTGTTTTTACACCTGAAATATTACATACTTCCACATTTGCATTAAATACATTTAGTGCAAACAAATTTTTACACAAAAATAGGTTTTCTCTCTCTCTTTCTAAGCCATTCACATGCAACAAAAGGAGGTCAAAGCAGAGAAGCCACTACCTACACTGCAAAATGTTTAGCCTATACAAATGTCACTCTTTGCCACACAAGGATGGTCAAAGTGCTCCATCTCTTTCTAGAAGGGCTCATCCATGCATGAAAGTGGCCAGTGAAGGGACGGGGGCTGGCAGCAGCTGCCACGTCTTCCTCCTAGGAGCCGGAGGTGTTGTTGCTGCCGAAGCGCTGGTTCAGACTGTGGAGCAGGTGCTTGGGCAGGCAGTGCCAGGAGCTGGCCAGGATCTCTTTGAAGCACATGATGGCCTCCAGGCAGAGTCTGGAAGGTGGCAGAAGAGGAACAAGAGAGAGAAAGTTTAGGCAGGGGAGAAAGGAGCCTGTCCTTTCTGGCCATTTATTTTGTTAAATACGGGAGCCAACTCCAGGCATGGGGCAAAATGGCAAACATTTTCACTATATACAAAAGGATCTTGTAGGACCTTCGAGACAGAGAAAATTTGGTAGCATAAGCTTTTATAAACTGATTTCACTGGCTGCATGGACTGAAGTACCTAAGAACAGACACTTAGAGCTATGAACCAGCTGGCAATATGTGTGAATAGCAGCACAAATGGAAAATTTGTGGGTATGGTGATAGGGTGAGAAGGTTTTTATTATGGTTGTTGGGGAACAAAGGTGGGAGAAAAGATGCTGCCTAAAGCCAAGGTGAGTAGACAACCATAAGAATGGTGGAAGGAGTTACTGGGAGGCAGTGGGATGCTGGCTGGGACCCAGAAAGCAGACAGGATAAACTGGGCAAGGGGGCCTTCGTGCGGCTGGGGTGTTAACTAGTGTTACAATATATGGAGGGTTCCGGGAAATCCTCATCTCCGTTCAACCCACTGTTGATGGGATGGGAGTTTGTGGATATATTCCAGCTCTGCTGTTTCTCTTTCCGATCTTCCATTTCCACGGGTATTCGAAATGTTGGCTAGAATCCTGCTAGTGAACTACGCCAGCAGCTCCACTTTTTCCAAGGCAGCAGAACAGTGGTCAGGGAAAGTGGGCAAAGCCTGAGCAGTCTGTCCCTCCAAGGGGATACAGTCACAGCTTCCTCTGCTGAAACCAGCAGGATTCCAGCCAAGGGCTTCTTCAGGCTGTCTCAATCTACAGATCAGCATCCACTGGAGTCCCCCGAATGTTGCTGGACTGCAACTCCCATTAGCCAGCATAGTCAATGGTGAGGAATGTGGGAGTTGCAGTCTGTACAGCCCCCCACCGGTGCCACTTGGGAGCGCTGCTGCTAAAGTAGTAGTCCGAGGACAAGAACCGCCCTTGCTGAGTGTTTGGGAAAGAAAGACCTGCCGCCAACCGGCACAAAGGGGCTGTTGCTTCATGGAACATTTATTCATCCCTCCCTGCCATCAGATAGCTTGAGAATCACTACTACAAGGTGTTCCCCTCCTAAGTGTGAGTGACCTTTTGATGAAATAAGATTTGGCCTGTGAATGAATTTCAGTTGAATCGCTCCCAATGTTTTTACGTGTAGGGGTGTGATCTGCAAAACAGGGCCTACCTCATCTATATTCACCCCCAACACAGGCTCCCCAAACTTGATGTTCTCCTGGTGTTTGGGGTTACAACACCTATCATTCCTGACCACAGGCTGAAACATTTGAGGGTACCAGGGAAAACTCCCCTCCCATTACTGACCTTCATGGAAGGATGGATTTAGATTCTGTTAAGAGGTCTGAAACAGGCAGATGTTCAACAGGGGCAGCTATCCTTATCCTGGATGCCAGGAAGTAAACAGCTGCAGCTCCACAGAGGGTGATAAAAACTGTTCAGTTTCCCATTTTGGGAAAAGAAGGCAGCCCCCCTCAACTGAGCGACCTCCCAAGGGTTTCCAGCTATACACCAATCACACTCAGGCAGCATAGCTGACTGGGGATGATGGAAGTTGTAGGCCAACAGTTGGGGGAAAGCTGACAGAAGCTGTTCTCCTAGCTCGTATTGGAAAAATTCTAGCGCTTACTCTTGCTACCATTTCACAAATACTCTCATGCCATAACTCATGTCCCCGAATTCCCAAATTGTATATTCAACTAGGAGATTAGTAAAAGGGTGAAGAGGCTTTTGTTTTTTTGAAACCATACCTTACAAGAGATTTCGGTTGAAGAGAAAACACCAGTATCTCATTACTGTGCTCCTAGGGGAGGAATACAACAGTTAATATTGAATTTTGCAACTGAAAGAAAACTAGCCCTGGGAGCCAGTGGGGCACCCATTAGGCTCAGCCCAGAGCAACTGAATCCTTGCTTTGCTTTCGGACAGTCACAGCCTCTTTCAAAAGACTGTTCTGAAAATGAAATGGGAGTCAGAGAATTTCCAACTATTTCTTAGTTAAACTCTTCTTCTGAGATCACAGCCTTTGTTATTGTTATTAATTCCCCAAAATTGAAACTCAAGGCAATTAAAACGTATTTAAAAAGTATTGTTAAAGTGCAATTAAACTATCCACAGAATTAGAAACATTTAAAGCAAACCCATTAAGAAATAAAAACCAGCAAAACCACCATATTAAAGGCCTCTTGTGTGACGTGCTAAAAGCCTGTCAAAACAGAAATTGTTTCTGGGGGTTCCACACTCAAAACCTGGGCAGACTCACAGAAGACAACGCAGTCCCCTCAGACAGTGGGGAGCCGAGAAGCAGAGGGCTCCGTGGGCCACAACCAGCACGTTGCCCAGAAATAGACTGGCAGCCATATTAAATGGAGCATCTATTTTCCGGGTAGGACCAAGTCAGAGTCAGGTGGCCAGGCTCCTGCAGCCATGGATCCAGGGGGTTTGACTGGTCCATCTAAATGTCAGCTGAGTAGCCTCAAATATTCATGTTTCACCCCTGCTTTTCTTATGCTGGGGTTAAAGACCACAAAGTTGTCCCTGGCTGAAAAGCGAAGGACTGATCTGTACTTATATAAACATGGCCTCTCACTGTGCCCCATTTCCTCTTCCTCCCTGAGGAAGACAGATACGTAGAGGGACTTGGCTGTGCTCCCTTTAGTCCAGGTACCACTGTTCCAAGCAGGCCGGTGGACCGCGTGCTGGCAAACGTTCTTGCCTCAAAGCATCCCCGTGAGACCACCTGGCAGGAGAGGCCAAAATCTTCGTGGTGGGTTAATGCTGCCTTAATTGTGGGTTTCACAAGGTTAAGTACTCTTGCGGGCATTGCACATGGAGGAATCCAGTCCCTTTGAGCACAACAGTTTTGCTGGGCTGAGGAGTGGCAGCCTGATGCTCCTGAGTGCATCTTCTCCCCTCTTCTGCTCAAATAGCCACTGATCTGCTGGGAGGGCTGTTATACCACCACCCAGCTGGCACCTGTCATACTGTGCCTAAGTACGCTGCCAGAACTTTTTCCACTCTGCACGTGTCAAATAGGACTTTGGCTACCAAGTTTTAATAAAGGAATGCCAAGCTTTTTTTTCCAAACACCCCACCTGTGGCACCAGTCAAAATCCAGAATCTCAGCGGTATACAAAGACTTACTGCTCTCTGATGGGCAAGTAGGTTGTTGGCACAGCCACCGAAGACAATCACCTCGCCCTCGTCACTTGCGCAGGCGGTGTGCCAGAGCCTGTAAACAGAAGACACAAAATAGCGGTGAGAACACCCAGACCAGTGGTAGCATAAAAACACAGTCAACTCTTACCCCGGGTCCCTCTGCTTTTTGCCCGGTCTGAAAGAAGAACGTATCTTTTCGGCTGGTGGCTACCACAGACCTACGCCGTGGAAAGACAATAAATTTGAGGCTGAAGGCCAGGGCGAGAAGCTGCCCTGTCCACAGTAAGCAAGCTGCAACTCATCTGCAGAATCTCATGGCATTTATTATGTTTATACCTCATCCTTCTACAGGACATTATATCCCCAATTACAAAACAATTGAAATAAACAATATATCACCAAACCAGTAACTTTTTTGAATAGAAGGCCAGACTACTGCTGCTTAATCCCAAAAATACTAACTACATCCACTGACTGAACCATCAAATAGTAAAGTTAATATGCAGATCAGTCCCATCAATTCAACAGACTAACAGAATCTAGCCCCATTTTTTCATGATGGCATGCAAACAGTTTGATTCAAAATGGACAATTATCAAATGCAAGAACACGCTGTCTGTTGCTATATTTATTTGTATCCTGCCTTTTTCCCAGTTTGGGAGTCAAAATAGCTTACAACATTTAGAACATAAGTTAAAAAATTCACAGCATAAAAAGTTAGAACATAATAAACTATCACGTTTTTTTAAAATAATAATTAGGCATGTGTAAGGCCCGTATTTGGACAGTGTGCAGAGGGCTCTTCCTCTGTTGCTCTTGCACCCTGTCCAAAAACTTCTCATGCCTGATGGCTGAGGGAAAGAGGAGAGGTGATTCAAACCATGAAAATCTGGCTGCTCTGGGCTCCTGGGGGAAGGAAAAGGCAGGTGCATTTCCATTTGAGACTATGGCCGTTTCCGCACTAGACTGTTACAGTGCTATTATTCCACTTTGAGCATCCTACGGAATCCTGGGGTTTGCAGTTTAGGGAAGGGCCTCAAAGGCCATCCTCAAAGGCCCCTCCCTAAACTGCAAACCCCAGGATTCCATAGGAAGTGGAAAGTGGAATAATAGCATTATAACAGTCTAGTGCGGAAATGGCCAACATCCTCATTTCTTCTCCCCATGACCAAGCTGAGACCAGCTGCTTCTCTGTGGTCTAAATTGCCTCCCCATCTCTCTCCCTTCTCTGCTAGGAAGCAACGAGAGAGGAAGATAGGATGTAGGACCTCAGCCAGTACTCCCCCCCCTCCTCCCCCTGCATACAACAAACCAGTATTCCTTTTTGGACTTCAAACTGGCCAAGCTCCAAAATAACCAAGAAGCTAAAAGCCCTGTTGGTGATTATCAAGACAGTTCTAGGAGGAAAAAAAGCAAATCAATGATTGATTTGAGAAGCTAGGGATGTTCAACACTGGCTGCAGGGCAACCTCCCTAAAGCCAGTGACCTTGGATGTGTTGGACTACAGCTCCACTCAGACACTACCCACCCACCCATCCACTCCACAACAGAGGGCAAGAGACTGAAGGAGCTGTTGTAGCGGTAGATTCCTTCTCTTACCGGGGTTTCTCTGAATAATGGTGCTCAAACTGGATCCATTCATTTTTACTGATGCAGTATATCCAAGCATCACCTGCAAAGCACAGAACGGAAGCTGTAAGTACATTCCCCAAACATTTTGCCAGTACAGACTGATCAAACTGTATTTAGTTTCATTCTCATCCAGTGGTCAAATTCACTGGTATCACCTGAAGCTTTTGACCACCCTTCCACTCTAAGCTCTAGAAGTAGATACAAAATCCAAAGGGAAATCTCATCCTAAACACCCTATTCAGTTTTCTCTCTCTCCCCCCCCCACCCCACAGACAAATATTTTCTTTCAATTTATCCTTCTTTAAAAATCCATGTTTTCTCCCTTTTTTTTTGGCAAAAAGTGACAGCATGTGAAAACAGGCAGTGGGGGGGAACTGTTAAAAGTGTTTCATTTGCAAACATTAATATTCTATTAAAGGAAAGCAAGGTGATTTGGTATCGAAGAAAACTGGGATGTTAAAATCCCTACCACACATCTTATACAAGACATTGGCTGGAATTCCCTTGGAGACTTGCACCCTTGTAAGTAGACTTATGTCTGTGGGAAACGGAATTGAGCAATTCCACAACGCCTGTATTCAGCAAGGGGTGGCTGTTGCATTACTATGAAGGGGAGCCAGCAAGGGGACCACTGAGCATATCGACTGATGCGTCATGGGAGCAGATGCGCACTGGGATGCCAGCTAGGAATTGCTGATGCACCCAGGTACAGCCTGATGTACAATGGGACACTTTTGCAGGTGTCCTCTTAGGCACCTTCCCAATTCAGCAACAGGGTTCCTTAGCCCCTCTGCTGCATAGTTAAGTATGTGCAAAATAACACAACATAGACTGCGACAGAGGATTCCAGTCTTTCTTTGGTAGTATGCAATAAACAACAATTTAAAAAATAAACTTCTCTGCTACCTTAAAAAGAGAAATGATAAGCACACATCTTGCACAGCCTAGTCGCGTACACCTATTGTTTTGGGCAGTCATCGTAGGAAGGCAAAAAAGTGCAGTCGGCCTCCATATTCACTTGGGTTAAGGGAGCAGGATTCCCACAGATGTGGGAAAACTGCAAATATCACAGTGTGTGTGTGGAGTGGGGAGGGAGTTGAGGCATGGTGAGAAGAACAGACTCCCACAGTCCAAACCAGGTCAGGGAAAGGAGTGGCTCTATACTTCCCCGCTCTCACCCATCCCACTCCTTGGGGGGGGCGTGAGGGGGCACTGGGAGAGCACTTGCAGTGCTGAGAAATTGGGCTGTCCTTCGGCAGTGGCTTGGCGGAGGAAGAAAAGGACCAGAGGTGCGTTTTTAAAAGGCTGATTGGAGCCTCCAACAGGGAAGGTGAAGCACTTGAGGTGGGGGAGGTAGGGATTCGAGAAACTCACAAATAATCAAAGCCATTAAATCCACAAATGCGGAGGGCGCAAGGCACGCGTTTGAGGCAGGGGAAGGGCCCTTGTACCGAAAAGGCTTTACTTACTGAGTGGTTGTTTGTCAGTCGTGAACCCGCCAAAGAGGAAGAGATGATCGGACGACACTGGAGTTAAAGAATGCCAAGATCTCCCAACAGGGCAAGCACCTTGAGTGATTCTGTGTTGGGGGGCAAAAAACAAGGTTGACAGGGGTTGAAGTTGTGGCTGTGTCTTAAGAGTCCTGATCTCTCTCTCAGGCAACAGTTTTTGGGAAGGCAGTATGAGAGCATTCTGGACCACTGTGGAAACTCTTGAGATCCTTCAGTGCATACAAGATGATTTGTTTAGCTGGCTTTGAGAAGGGTGCTTCCTCAAGAGCAAAATGTGGCTGCCACGGCACATGATTTTCCTCAGCTATGTATCTTGCGTTTATTGTGCTTTGATTTGTGATTGGTCATTGGAAGATAAACGCAAGCTCGCTCTGCAAGCACAGTTGCTAAGACATAGACCCCTGAGGAAATTGCAGTGAGAGGGAAAACAGGTCAGTTTTTGAGCATATGTGAGTCAGTGTGGCATAATGGTTTGAATGCAAGACTGAGACTCCGGAGACCAGGATTCAAAACCCCACTCCGCCACGGAAACCCACTGGGTAACCTTGGGCATGTCTCTCTCGGCCTCAGAGGAAGGCAAGCCCCCTCTGAAGAAACCTTGCCAGGAAAACCCCATGACAGGTCTGCCTTAGGGTTGCTCTTAGTTGGAAAAGGCTTGAAAAGAGACTGGGAAGCCATCTGTCATGAATGCTTTGGTGGTGTATTCCTGCACGGCCGGGGGTTGGAATTGATGGCCTTTGTGGTCTCTTACAACTCTGTGATTCTACGAAAGCACACAGCAACAAATTACCCTTGACATCTAATCTGACCCTCAGAGAATCGTCTGGTCCAATTCAGAGTTTGGCAGAAGATTCCCCTTGCTATCATCCACCCACCTACGGTGTTCTTTCCCAGCTTATGCTAGGTTCTCCCTGGCTAGGTCACGGGAGGTGGGCCAGATATTTCACTCAAGGTAACGCTGGAAGAGGGAACACAGACCCGAGACGGGATCGGACACAGGAAACTGGCTCTTGGGTGATGCCATTGCCACCCACTGCCTGGATGCAAGGAAGGGGAAACATGAAACGGAGGGCAGGAACTCGCCATCAGCGACACAACTGAAACAGGGCCAACTTACACTTCATGCCACTCCCACGTGTCCAGATCGAGGAAATAGAGGTCGTTCATTCTAGACTCCTGAAAAGAGAGGTCAGCTTAGTGCTGTTTGCACTTCCAAAGGCAACCCCTCTCCGCCCTGCTTTTGCACTCACTCGGTATCTGCCTCCGAAGACGTAGCCTCTGTTGCCAACAGTGGCACAAGCGTGGGCTGCCCGGGGTGACGGTGATTTACCCTGGGGTGAGAAATCCAGAAAGAGTGGTTCAGAAGGTGGCAGCAGAGAAGACGGGAATTATGTCCTCCTCCATGGGTGTGGGGCAGGACATCATCAACAAAAAGGCATTTCAAGAACAACCCTGCCTGAATATGGCTAGTCTCTCCATGTATTGACTGCTTCTGGTAGAAAACAAGGTGTGAGTCTCCGTCCCGACTCACTCATTATGGTTTCTGGGCAAGATAAATGTACACACATGCACACTCCTCAAACAACAAATACCCTTTCAAGATACAGGCATACTTTAGTTAACAAAGCCTCTAACAAAAATGCTTCTTTCTAAGAGCCCTGGTGGCGCAATGGCTAAATGCCGGTAATGCAGCCACAAGGTTGTGAGTTCGATCCTGCCGGGCTCCAGGTTACCTCAGCCTTCCATCCTTCCATAGGTCAGTAAAACGAGTACCTAGCTTGTTGGGGGCAATTACCTAACACATTGTGAACTGCTTAGAAAGCACTTAGCTGATAAGCAGTAAAGAAATACACATGCTATTGCTATTTAGTTAACAAAGGCTCTAACAAAAATGCTTCTTTTTACAAAGTGGTTTTATGCCCACCTAACACCCTTTTCCTCCTTGTCCTCTGTCTAGGCCCCCCCCCCCCCGCCAAGATTTGGCATTAGGAGGACGAGGAAGAAGAGTGGAAAAACAGACTTTCAGTGTCAGATTGCAGCAGAGTGTCTGCAGTAAACAATGCAATAAAAGTCAACCTGGGAAAGAACGGGATGCTACTGTAGCTGATCCTACTGTAGGCCACGTGTGTCTGCCTACAGCAGGCAAGGCAAAACAGCAGCTGCCTCCAGAATCCCTTTCTGAGTATGTGTGAACAGCAATACAGAGAGAAAAGTCTGGGGATCTGAGAGATGAATGAGCAGGATCACCACAACCATCACTTCAAAAGTGGAAGTGGGCAGCTGGTGGCAAAAAGAGAAATCTGTGAATATGAAAAAGATGTTCTGTGAAATGGCAGGGGCATGGTTTGCCTTCAGCACTATGCCTGGATTCCCACCACTGCACAGATCTTCAGTCTCTCTCTAGCTTCACGTCTCATACACGGCACAAGTCGCCATCACAGGAGACGTGAGGCCATTCCAAAAAGATACGGTATTCAAAAATAAATTTTAAAAAATCCAAAATATGGAACGCTTCTGTTCCCAAGCATTTTGGATAAGAGAGGCTCAACCTGTAGCAATTTCAGTTCCTACTTATGGAAGTGAGGACCCAAGCTGAGGCCATTTCCACACTACACTCTTATAGAGCGATTATTCCACTTTCAACATCCTATGGAATCCTGGGGTTTACAGTTTAGGGAGGGGCCGGCCACACTATACAGGTTATATCAAATATGCTCTGGGAGAGGAGAAAACAGGAGGAAGCAGGAAAGGTTCCCGCCACAGGGAATTCTGACTGAGGTTTACCGTAGTGACAGGCTGACTCCACGTGAAAGTCTCTGTGTCCAGGACGTGCACGTGATCGTTCCACCCTCGAGGAAGACCTGAATTCTTGAGACAAGAACAGAAATTCTTTGGGTTAAAATATTTATATGCTGCCTTACATCAAGAGATCCCTGGCCAACTTATAATACCATCAGTTTAAGCAGTTTAAAATGAGAACAATGGCAATTAAAAACAACATTCTAAAAATAGGATAAACAATTGAATAATTAAACAACTGAAAAATTTCAAAAGTTAAAACCATTTAAAATTCGGTATCCTGAAAACATTTTGAAGATGTTACTATTTATTTTACTTAAGGTATTTATACCCTACCACACATTATATGGTCTCTGGGAAGTTTACAATAAAATCAGTTTCATCAATTTAAAATTAGAACAGTATCCAGTTAAAACAATAAACATCTTAAAATATATCAAACAACTGAATAATTAAACTACAGTGGGTCTCCATATATGCAAGGGTTTGGTTCCATGACCCCCACGAATAGCAAAAAATGTAAATGATGGCATTCCACAGAATTAAAAGGCAGTTACATGTGTGCAGATACTTTGGAGCATCTGCATTCATGTCATCATTTTAGGTACAGGATGTGACACTCTGAAGTCGCTCAAAATTGCAGATCTGGAGGTTGCATATGTGGAGGGTGTACGGTATTGAGTAATTCTAAAAGTTAAAACAATTTATAGCCCTGTATTTCGAAAACATTTTGAAGTCTCTTCATTTCACAGCACTTGGTGTAATACTTTTTTTTTAAATAAAATCAAATTCTTTTAAAGGTTTTCCGTAAGTTTCATTCATTTCACAGGTGTGACACAGTTAAACCCCCGTGTGCTACCATGCTGCCCTTGGCAGCTTGGCAGCTTTGCTCCTGTAAGCAAATCCTGATCTAGAAGAGATTCCAAGATGGAAAATGCAGAGAGAGACTTACCCAAAAAGAAGTTTCATCAAACTCAAACGTCCCAATTTGCTCGCCTTCAGGGTAATAGCCGTAGCCACCAAAAAATATAAGCCTGTTCGACACAAAGCGCAGGGAGGTCAGCAAAAAGGCCACTGGCCCAGCAATCAGCTAACAGCCGGTGAAAGACTGGCTGCTCACCAGAAGGAATGCATTAGGCTGTTATCTTAACATTTAAGCCTGGAAATTTTGAGAAGGAAAAGCTGAAATATTTTGGGGAATGTTTCTTACAGAGTCAAAGTGCTGCCAAGGACCACTTGCTATTTGGATCGCTTCCTGTTTTGAAAAATGGTCCCTCCTGGATTGAGAACGGCTCAGGGGAAAGCAAAACCTACCAAAAGGACTCCTGGTGTCCCTGAGGGCGTCAGGGGCTTTTTCTTGTACGTGTTTTCAAATTAAGTACATTTAATTAAATTTAAATTAAATGAAGTACGTTAAGTACATCTTTTAAAATTAAATTAAACGAGAGGGTCATGAGAGAAGGTGCAGTTTTCCATGCCCTCATGAAGCGAGGGTTTGTCTCTCCAGCTTCAGGACTTAAACAGGCTGTCCACCCTGATTGCAAGGAAACCAGCAGCCAAAACTCCTTCCCCTCCAAGACACTGCCAGTGAGATCTAGTGGGAAGGCCTTCCTGAAAGTAACGTCAGGCAAAGGACAATGACTGAGTCATTTGCTGAGGAAGCTCCGAGGCTAAGGAGTGATTTGCCAGTGGCAGTTCAGAGGTGGGCTTTGGTGTGGATGTTCAAGGATGAATGCAGAACTACTAGGCTCTGGGGAAAAAGTGTTAACTCCTCTAGATTATTTGCCAGCTTGGTTTCCTCCACTTAATGTTGCTTTCACAGCATTCTAAAAGCTTTTAGGTGACATTTCTGCCTGGTTTTATTTGGTTGCAAGCTGCCTCTAACATAACCCAAGCACAAGTAAATAAATTTCATCAATATGCCACCGATGAAAGATCTCCAGGCTGACTATACGGAACTGCCAAATTGTGTATTCCTGCATAGTCTGTTGCACTGACTGGCCCTCGTGGTCTCTTCCAGTTCTATGATTCTATGTAATACATCCAATTAAAACAGAATTCAATAAATGAATGAAATGAGTACCATTAAAACTATGAGTGGACAATGAGCAGAAGATGCAACTGAGAAACTATCATGAATGGACTACACAGAATGACAATCCTTCGTACAGTTTTTTTTAAAGCCAAACAAGACAGTATATCTCACAATCATTGCTGACAGGGCCACATGGAAGAGACAGGCTTCCTCCTTACTTGTTTTTATAAGCCCAGACACCAAGTTTGTCTTTTGATGATGGGGGAACCCCCTGGCACTCCACCCTGACCCACTGCAAGACTTCATCATTTGGTCTGGAATTCAGCATGTAGAACTGCAAGGAAGTAAAAAGACATACTGTCAGCAAGACAACATTACACGAATCCTGATCTTGCTTGGATTATTTCATGGCAATTTAACCCCCGTAGGCAGATGGGACATTTGGCCCCTTCAGAGTCAGGTTACATGGCAAAACTGACACTGAAACAGAACTAAAAGGTAGGCATTTTTCTCACACTGTTCCCTCAAGAGTTGTAGACAACACCCTTGAGGTTCAGCCACCTGTCATGGACATTGGTACGGTTTTTAGCAATGTAAGGGAGGGAGAGAGGGGGCGGGGGGGAGAGAGAGAGACGGGACACAAATTTTGTGTGTGTGTTACATTTTTCCAAACAAGCAGAACAGATAGTTAAGACCTCAATTTAGCAAGACAAGCAAGTTATGGCAGTGAAGCCATGAGCTATTTCCCCAGTAATTTATTAGATAAATTGGAGGAATGCAGCAGTTTTTTTCCCCACTGACCATTCACGCAAGAGTTGCCTTTCTTGGATGTGCTCTCAAAAGCCAGTGTCGTTCCTGGTCGACTTAACCAGAATAATCTGAAGGCTCTCTTGCAGTTATTGATGCTTCTTATAAACACCACTCCACACTAAGGTACACCCATCCACAGGGGCATAGAGACAGTGAAACCCTAAAATAATGTTATGACAGGAACGTTTGGTCTCTCCTTGAGTGAGACCAACAAGAAAATAGAATCCAGGTTGGGGAAACCATGGCCTTTTTTATTACGATAAAACTAAATCAGAAAACCGTTAAGAAATTAAGAGCCTTTCCACACTACACTGTCACAGTGCTATTATTCCACTTTCAACATCTCACGGAATCCTGGGGTTTGCCGTTTAGTGAGGGGCTTTGAGAATTCTCAGCCAGAGAGTTCTTGGGCCTCAGGAGACTACAAACCCCAGAATTTCACAGGAGGTTGAAAGTGGACTAATAGCACTATAATAGTGTAGGGCGCAAAGATTCTCTGTCTCTCAACCGTAGGAGAGTGAAAATAAAGTCCCATCAGGCACTGAGCAATACAGTACCTAGTTAAAATCAATATACTGCCTTCCATGGGAAAAAATTAATTGTTGGTATTGCTGTAACTGATTCATTTATATCCTGCCTTTTCCCCAACACTCGGAATCAAGGCAGCTTACAAAAATCAAAGCAAAAACAGTTAAAAATATTTACAAGAACAAAAGTAACACAGAAAATGTTATTGTTAAAATAAAATTAATCCATAGAATTAAAACTATTTAAAATGAATCCATTAAAAGGCAAAGGATAAAAATCAGAAAAATAAAATCTAGCCCACCACTAAAAGCCCTTACAGTCAATTCCTAAAAGTCTGTCAGAACAGGAAAATTTTCACTTGCTAACAAAAGGACAGAAAGGACAGTTGATAACAAGAGGAACAAACATACATAGCGCATAACGTAAGACCTGCTGCCCATTTTTATCCCCCCCCCCGCCCTTTTTATTCCTCTTCCTTCTGTCTTTTCTGGACTGCAAGCCGGATTGCAGGGTCTGTTCTTTTTTTATCAGTCTGAGAAACAGTGGTCTAAGTGCTGGACAGGGACTCCAGGAGAGCAGGGTTCAAATCACTGTTCTGACCTGGAAACTCACCTCACGACCTTGGGCAAGTCCCACCCAGCCTCAGAGGAAAGAAATGGCAAATCTCCCCTGGACAAATCTTGATTGCCAGCAAGGTTTAATGGCTTGAGTGTTAAGACTGGGACTCTGGGAGAACAGAGTTTAAATCCCCATTCAGCCATGGAAATTCTGCCCAAGTCTCACTCTCTCAGCCCCAGAGGAAGACAATGGCAAATGTCCTCAGAAGAAATCTAGCCAAGAAAAAAACTCACGACAGGTTTGCCTTAGGGCTGCCAAAAATCAGAAATAACTTTTAGGCACACAACACTAGTAGAGGATCCCTTCCGGCTGAACAACAAAGTATAAAGCCCTTAAATAAATGTCTATTATGCACTTTTTTGAGCACAAAATCCCTTTCAGCTGCTAATCTCTGAAGTAAATCTTATACTAAACTTAACCAGAAGCGTGGTGCGAGCAAACCATCAACTTCTCAAGAGACAAAGCAAACCCATCCTGTCAGATCTCAGTCGACCGCATTGGCATCAAACAGGCTATCAAGAAAAGCCCTGTCACCCCGGCTGAGCAACAGCTCCTCGTCCTCCTCCCAAATGCAGACGTGGAACAGGACGCAGCACACTAAGTCACCCGGTCCAGTCGTCACTGACCTTATTCGTGTTGCCTCGTGCGTGGTGCCCCCCGAACAGATAAAAGACTCGGTCCATGCAGACAGCACAGCTTCCTGACATGGAAGGGGGCACATCTCCTGTCGTTCTGTGTTTCGTCCTGGCAAAGTGGTAGCAGAATAATAAATATTATTAATATTATTTTATTTATATCCTACCTGTTCCCCAGCTCTAAGACTCAGGGCAGCTTGTCAGCAATAAAAACAGATACATTACAGGTTGACCCTCCCTTTATCTGGAAATCTGAAACCCTCCAAAAATCACAAGTTCTGAGAAGTGGAACCCAGTCTTATTCCTGTGGGGTACATGAGGGGATCACGGAGCCTTGCTTGGGAATGTGTGCGCTCACGGTCCCAAGTGAGCTGAGCCACCTGAGAGGGAAGAAGGTGCCAGGCCAACTGAGGCCACTTCCGTACTACACTGTTATGCTGCTATTATTCCACTTACTTTCTTTTTTTTATAACAATATAAACAAATTTTTATTTCACAAACTGTCAAGGTAACAGGTAGTTGGTAAACTAAGGATCCGCAAACAGGACAACACTTGTATATTAAAACCAGCAAACACTTACTTTCTCTCTCATACACACTCTCAGATCCCTCTCTCTCTCAACTCCAAACTCTCTATTCAGAACCTCAACTCTGTTTCTCAGTTAAATTTCAGCTACTCAGTCCCCCGATCTAGTCCCTCCTTCTGGCTAGCCTGGGTTCCAATTCCAACAGCCAATCAATTTAAGGGTGCTCCATTGCTAAGCCCCTCCCCAGGGTTCGTCACAGACCTCCTTTACTTTCTCATTGCGTTGTGGAGACCTTTAAACGGGTCTCATCAAAAGCAATTAAGATTGGGCAAACAACAACCATATACTACTATGCTTACTTTACTATATCTCTATCTCTATCTCTATCAAAATGCATTAAAACATTTTAACAAATTACAGTTACATATTATACCCATTAACCTTTATGCTATACCTGTCTTCAGGCTGCTTCAGCCAGGTATCTACCCCGCTCCAACGTATGCATTTTTCCATGGGTGGACAGCTCGTATAAATAGCTTCATCCTTGTAGAAGGATGCACAGAAACCTATTCCACTGCCAACCTCCTGTGGAACTCTGGGGTTTGTAGTTTCCTGAGGCCAAAGAGCTCTCTGGCTGAGAATCCTAACGGCCCCTCACTCAACTGCAAACCCCAGGATTCCATAGGATGTTGAAAGTGGAATAATAGCACTATAACAGTGTAGTGTGGAAATGGCCTAAGACTTTTCAGGTAGTGCGCTCGTGCATAGTCCCAAGAAGACTTCCATAATTCGCTCATGTTCCCAACAGGAGGAGAGCAAGAGGAGAAGAGCTGGTGAACAAGCAGCCCTCGTATCAAAAGAGCAGTGTATAATTTCATTATGTTTACACAAATATTCCAAAATTTGAAAAAATCCACAATATGGAACATTTCTGGTCCCAAGCATTTTGGATAAGGAAGTCTCAACCTGTATAAGCAAAAGCAAAGCACAGAAGTTTAAAATGGAATTAAACTGTCAACAGAATTAAAAGCAACTGTAAAAACACAGCCTTTAAAAGACAAGGAATACAACACTACAGTACATAATTAAAAACCCTTTCCTCCTAAACAAATACTCGTCAGGCCCACAGAAACAAAAAAGCCTTCGCCTGTCATCAAAAGGGTATCACGTTTGAATAGAAACAGAAAATACCTTTTCTATTTTTCAACATTCTTTTTTTAATTCTATAACCTTGGAACACTTGCTGTAACTTGGTACAGCAGTATTTTTTATTTAAAATATTTCTGACGATTTAGGCTGCAGTCCATAAAGTTTATCATCAAATAAAACACGTTAGACAGGTTCTGCAGCAACAGACTTAATGGGACTACCCCCCTCAAAATATTCTCAGGGTTCTTTTTTTTAAGCTGAAACGCCTCCCTTCTCCAATCTTAGGAACTCACTGGCCATCCTAAGACCCAACTTTTGCTTTTATTTATAGGCCAGCCTTTAACAAGCATCTCAGTATGGCTCACAAACAAGAAGTGAAACAACTTAAAGATTTAATAAAAATTAAAGGAAGCAGTTTAAAGACAGCTTTGAAAACAGCTTAAAGATTGGGAGTTGGGGACATGTATGTTAAGAAGTCACTTAAGTACTGTACCATCTTCCGGTTTCCATGTTATAGATCCAGATTTCATCCCTGGGTAGATAAAAGTCATAAAAACCCCTCACTTGTGCATTCTGAAAGGAGGAAGAAAATGTCGCATTATTAGATAATAATTTACAATACAGTCATCCCTCCACATTCACCAGGCTTAGGGGCACAGGACCCCATAAAAGTAGAAAAACTGTGAATAACTCTAGGCCCTCCCAAACCATATTTAACACAAATAAAGTATGATCACCATATTCAATCCACCATGGATTCCTTTGGGGCATCAGGGTTCCTTCACAAGGCAGAAGTGGGGGGCTGGTGGGACTTCCTGCCACCTCCACTGTTGTCCCACAACATTTTTAATAGGGATTTGCAAGCCTCGTTTGCAGTTTCTCAGTCTCACGAGACTTGCAGTCCCTATTAAAAATGACACAGAGAGGCAGCAGAGGGGACAGCAAATAACCCGTGAATAAACAAATCCACAAAAGGGAAACCCACAAATGTGGAGGGCTAACAATATTATTTAACTGAAGAGCATCCCAGCCATTTTTAACACCAAGAGGCCAAATAACTCCCTTTTCTCCTCTGAACCAACCTTGCCAAGGAAACACCATGATAAGTTTGCTTCAGAGTTGTCATAAATAGGGAACAACCGGACAATACACACAACAATGTGAAAAGCAGTGTACCTACAGAGCACCCCTTCAGAAGAGAAGGCCCAGATGAATGTATAGATAAAGGAGGGATAGGATTGCGAGAGATCCTTTCTCCCAGACCTGTCCTGCAGCTTCAACACTTGGAATCCTGCCACTCACCCAGCCCTTGTTCTCCCGCTTAATCCCTTTCTAGATTGGGCTCCTGGGTCTTAGGGTGACCCCTTTTATGTGGACCACGGCCAGGTTGTTATACGGGTTCTTTATGGCAGGCATGGCCTCAGGCCTTATCAGGCTTGAAAAAGACAGCCAGAGACAGTTTAAAAAAAATAACTGTAGAATCCTTATAACTCAGTAATACGGGACAATAACTCTTGACTAGTCTATTCTTGCATGCCTCCCTCAGTGCCAGAATCCGTTCTACTTCCAGACTAACCGTCCGGTCTCTCTGAAACCCACACCTTGTCTCTGAAACCCTGTCTGCTTCAGCTCCAAACCCCATCTGCTCTCCCAGAGGCAGCCTCTGTGGTTTCATTACCTGCTTTTCACACACAATCCCACCTCGCAGCACTCCCTGAGCTGCAACTGGCTGCCCTCAGCCAAATCTGCTCGGCGCTTCCTCCACAGGGATCGTGTACCTGAGCCTATGCCTCCCATTCCCATTCTTAGGATGGCCATCTGATTCCTCCCAGGATGTCTCCTCCTCAACATCTTTCCACAAACTGTGGATTGAGTGTGGCTTGCCCACTCAAGTTCAGCCCACTACAACTTCTCCGGGCACAAAGAACATCCTCCCGCTTATTGCTCCACTCGGTTCAAACGTTGTCTTGCCAAAGCGGGCGGGAGCCCTTTCGCCACTCACCTTGTACCCCCCCCAAACAAACATGCACTGCCCGTCGGTGACTGCAACGTGGCCGCTCCGTTCAGCAGGGCTGCTGTTCTCCAGCGGTTCCGAGTTGTCCTCGGCCGGAGGCGGCTCTTCTTCCATCGGCAACTCTTCATTGTCATCTTCCATGCCGGTGCTGGAATATCAGTCTTCAGAGGGAGGAGAAAAGACGAGCAGAAAACGTTAACCAAGTTGGTCAAAGGACTGAGAACGTTCCCGTGGGGAACGGCTTAGGGAGCTGGGGATGTTTATTGAAGAAGAGAGGTTCAGTAATACGGCCATCTTTAAATAACTAAAGGGCTGTCAAGTGGAAAATGGGGTGAGCTTGTTTTCTTCTGCTCCAGAGACTAGACCACAAACCAAATTTTAAGAAAAGAGATTTCATCAAAACATTAGGAAGAACTTCTTCACTGTAAGACCTTTTTAACAATGGAATGGACTACCTTGGAGGGTGTTACCCCAAACTGTGGGTGATTCAAGGGTCCACCCATGATTCCAGTACTTCCGTTCAAAGGTGGAGAATTGCCAGCTCAATCAGGAGGCCTGCGAGAGGGGGTAACCTAACGAGATCTTTGACACCATTGTTTACAGGGTATCCTGCAGGGAAGAACCAGCCAGAGATTCAAAAGTTAGCTAAAAAGTGTTTTATTGAGGGAAATTCAGTCACACACACACACAAGATCTAAACAGGCACACACTCACACAAGGCTAACTGAAGGTAAAGGGAGGAAAGATTGTTAGAAAGACTTTAGGGAGCAGGCAATATTTACCAGTCCAGAAGAACAGGCAAGAAGCAGCAATGTGGCTTAGACTTGTGTCTAAGGACAATACAATCAGGAATCAGAGTGACAGAGTGACATTCAGCAACCAGTGTACTGTGAGCTAGCTGCTCAAAACTTGGTGGTGGTGGGGTGTTATAAACAATTTCTGCCTGGAGGGCATAGGTGCAAATGGCTCTCTGGCTGTGTAAACAATGGAGTTCGCAGAGTGGACAATGAAGTCTGGAATGAGCTGATAGTTTTAGCATTAGGTGACAAAGGGGCTAATGGTTGATAGCTCACTGTTTGTAGATGGCTCTGAGGATAATGGGATAGATTGCAGGGTGAAGGGAAGGGGGCTTGAGACAATCAGCAGTCTGGTGGGAATCTCTCAGTCACTATTGTTTAAGAAAGCAAAGTCATTAAGGCTAGGAGCAGCCTATTATCCCTGGAGCTTCCAGGTGATTTCATGACTATGACCTCTCCATGCTTAAGAAATTAGGCCAGAAAAACACCTCTTAACACACCTGTTTGGCCAGCTTTCCTCTTGGCCAGCCTGGTTATACAGCCATAGCAGGGTACGTTTTATATTTTATGTCAATTGCGATGTATGCCAATTAAACCATACAGAGGCAAGGGGGGGGGGGATGTCTGCTAACAAGTGCAGTAGTCTCTCCATCTTTGGAGGACTTTAAATAGAGGCTGGACAGGCATCTTCTAGGAATGCTTTGATGGTGCACTCCTGCATGGCTAGGCTGGCCTGGATGGCCCTTGTGGTCTCTTCCAACTCTAAGATTCTATGATTCTAAGACACTTTGCTACCTGAGGCAAACAATATCATATGCCTCTCCTGCCTAGTGCTGTCCATTTAGAAGCAAACTGGAGTGGCAACTGATTTTTCCTTCAGCACTGGTGACAGAACTGTACATGCACAGCAAAGGATTGAACCAGATGGCCCTTGTGGTCCCTTCCACTTCTATGACTCTGTGATTCTAAGGATCATCCTCATGGCAAGAGTTGTTAAGACAGTCGAAAAAACTGATTCAGAGTGTGCTAGACTCTCCTCCTTTGAAGATCTTTAAAGAGAGCTTGGATGGGCATCTTCCAGGAGTGCTTTGGTGTTTATTCCCATATGGCGGAGATTCTGATTAGAAGGCCCTTGTGATCCACTCTATCATTCTATGATTCAAAGCCTTCCTGAGCCAATACACAGCCCTCTGATAGCTGCCCATGTTTTCCCCATACATACTTGGTCAGTTTGTGGAAAGTCTCCCCCCATCACATAAGCCTTCAGTGGTTTAATTGATGCATTACATTCCTACCAAAGTTTTGGAACTACAGTTTTACAGAAAAAACTAAAGAGGCATGGGGTTTCTGTATCCATCCATCCATCCATCCATCCATCCATCCATCCATCCATCCCACCTTTCTCCCAGGCTGGGACTCAAGGCGGCGTACAAAAAGACAGAATGGAATAAAACAAGTAATACTAAATCAATCAGCAGCCACTAAAATACAACAAGCCTTAAACAGAACATAGATCTTTCCAGAGATATAAACATTTTCACAGAGTTAAAGCCACTTTACAGAGGTGTAAGCATTTTTCACAAAGTTAAAGCAAATATGCAAAATGCCTGTGATAACTCAAGTGGTTTGATCAGGCATCTCCTCTGTTTCATCTCTCACATAGCCCCACCTGATGGAAAGACCAGATACGGGGAAAGGGAGCACTAATGAGCCTGAAAAAGGTAAACAAGTTGCCCATCTAAGTCTGACAGTATGCAGTCCCAACAACCATCTGGATACAGGGGCTTCCTTCACTTCACATGGAGCTTCTCCATTACCTGGCACAATGCAAGAGGGACACACCTCCCTTTCCTACCTTACTGGCTGAATGAGCCCTTGCTGTTCAGCACCAAGGAAGTGCTCCACCCTGACAGCCAGAGCAGGAAAAGCAAGACAGCACACACACCCCAGCAGCGTCATCCGTCTCCAAATTTAGTGCCTCAGGCCTGCCTTTAATGGCTGTCACAGAAAAGCCTGCCCTGCAGCCACGGGTGAGCAAAAAGGAGGAGCAGGCAGTGTCCAGAGAATCATTGACTTCTAGGTACCTTTTCCAATCACAAAGAACCACTCAAACAAGAGAACAGTGGCCATAGCCCACAATTCTCAGCATAAGATCTTTTAAATTTGGTAAAAGCATTTTCAAAAGGATTTATTGTGAAGTCTAGAATACAAAACAAAAGGCCACAGCCAAGCAGCTGCAGCATATGAAACCACCCCTGCCCTATTATCTTGCACACTTATAGTATCACAGAGTTGAAAGGGAGCACAAGGGCCACTTAATTCAGTCCCCAGCATTCAGAAATACACAACTAAAACACTCCTGAGAAGCAGCCATCCAGCCTCTTTTAAAGACCTCCAAAGAAGGAGACTCCAACATTCTCCAACACAGTCCGTTCCACAGTGGAGCAGCTGTCAGGAAGTCCTTCCCAATGTTTTGGTGGAATCCCTTTTCTTGCAATTCTAATCCACTGGTTCACATCTTAGTCTCTGAAGTAGCAGAAAATAGCCTTGCTCCGTCTTCCATATGACATCCCTTCAAATATTTAAATATTTGTTAAATTAAATATCATGTCACCTCTTAGTCTTCTCCAAGGTGAACATCCTGAACTCTCTAAGCCATTCGTTATATGACTTGGCTTCCCGACCTTTTACCATCTTGATCGTCCTCCTTTGGCCGCATTGCAGCTTGTCCAGAGATTCTCTTTTTCTAAAAACTCATTCAGTTTGAGTCAATCTGTTGGCTTTAAAAATGAAGGACATAGGCTTTCTCAAACACTAGATGAGACCCTTTAGGGAAGTCTATTTAATTATTTATTCCCTATATATCTCATCTCTCTCCCACATGGGATTCACAGTGGCTTACAATAAGTTAAAAAGATGCTGCTAAAACATTAATTTGCAAAAGTTAAAAAGCAATTAAATATCATTGGCCATTTCTGCACTACACTCTTATAGTGCTGTTATTCCACTTTCAGCTTCCTATGGAATTCTGGGGTTTGTAGTTTACTGAGGCCAAAGAGCTCTCTGGATGAGAATTCTAAAGGCCCCTCCCTAAACTGCAAATCCCAGGATTCCACAGAGTGTTGAAAGTGGAATAATCGCACTATAACAGTGTAGTGCAGAAACGGCCTCTGTTATTAAAACATGCTTAAAGAAGATAAAAACACTTAAAACATATTTAAAATATATCTAGTTTCAATAAAAGATATAAAGATTAAAACAGCATACCACTTACACACACGCTTTGTTGCTGTGGGCCTTCAAATTGTTTCCGACTGACGGTGACTTGAAGGTGAACCCATCAAGGGGTTTTCTGTGGGCTAAGAATGTTTGAAGTGCCCAAGATCACCCAGTGGGCTCCATAATTAAAAATTCAAAAGGCAAAAGGCACATAAAGTACTCTAATTGCTGCAGCCTGGCAAACAGCATTTTAAAAAAAACAACCACCTTCTGCACAAAGGTAAGGCAAGAGACCCAACTAGCCTGGCCACTGATGATGGGTCCACAGCAGTCTATTACCTCTTGGCGACCTATTATTTGTATTTAGCACTTTGGTATGCCAACAGGAGGGCCTGGTCTAGGCACAAAGCTATAAAAAAATGCCTCTCATATGACCAACTGCTTTTTCTGTGATCTCTGACCTCATCACCAAAACAAGGTTAAGTCTGCATACTGTACATACTTGAGGCCTGAATACTGGACTCCATCAACGTGTCTGTGGAACGGGACTTCAGTCCTCCAAAGCTCACGGTAAAATAAGCCCGTCTTGAAAGTACCATAGAACTCCTGTTGTATTTATGCCTCCTTCCTTTCCTTATTTGTGTATTGCTTCTTCTAGCTTAGTACTGCCACTGGCATGGGCCCCTCCAAGGTTTTTGACATGGGTCTGCCCTACCTGAAAGTGCTGGGGACTGAATCTGGAACCTTCTGCCTACAAACCAGCACCTCTATCACTAGGCTGCTGCTCTTCCCCCAAAAACAAAGTAAGAATTCCATCCTCCTGGTTCTGTCTAAAAGAGCTGATTTAAACAGGAATCCAAGCACAGGGCTCTCCCCAAGCCCTACCTGGAATTGCTGGGAATTAAGCCTGGGGTCTTTTGCAGGGAAAGCTGCGGTTTTACCACTGAGCTTCAGCAATGCTTCTTCTGAGAACAAACTAGCACTCCAGCTCTCATGGTTTTATCTAAAGAAATGATTTAAACAGGAATATAAGTGCAAGAGTCTCTCACATATAAGTGTATATATACATGCGTGTGTGCAAGGATCTTCAGCAAGCAACAAAGGGCTTTCTAGCACTGAACTACAGCCCTTGCCCTAGGAGCAAATCAAGACTCTAGTCCTCATGGTCTAAACAAAAGGCTGATTTTTTCAGTGGCTGCCTCCTGGAACGCCCTTCCCAAAGAGGGCAGGCTGCACTCTCCCCGCCTACTTTCCGGAGGCAACTAAAGACACTCTTGGCCATTTCCACACAAGACTGTTGTAGCGCGATTACTCCACTTTCAACCTCCTCTGGAATCCCGCAGTTTGCAGTTTAGGGAGGGGCTGGCTGGATTCCATAGGAGGTTGAAAGTGGAATAATCACGCTATAATAGTCTTGTGCGGAAGTGGCCCTTATTTCAGCAGGCATCTAATACGTGATTATTATGAAGAAAGGTGCCGGTTATTCTAGTTGTCACTGGTATGTTGTTTTTAATAACGTATTTCAATATTGTTTTAATCACTACTGTTCATTTAATGCGTACTTTAACTTTTGTATGCCATAGTTTTAACTATGTTCTTCTCTTTTAAGTTATTGTAAGCCACTTTGAGTCCTTTCAAGGAGAAAAGCGGGGAATAAATAAAGATGAGGATGAGGATGATTTAAATAGCGATATAGCCACGTTGGGGGGGGGGGCGGCGGCATTCTCTACCAGGCCTGGGAGAGGCCGGGGAGGGAACCGGGCCAGGCCTTTCTGCGCGCAGAGCAGGGGCTCCCCGCCCCCCCCCCGGCGTCCAGGACGGGCACCGAAGGCGAGAGAGCCCGCAAGGGGAGAGTTCAGTGTCACCGCCCACCCCTCGCACTTTCAGCAGGCGACAACCACCGGGCCCTCCCTCTGCTCCGTGCCTCAGCCACGCGGAAGAGGCGGCGGCAGAGCTGCTCCCCGACTGGCTCGCCCCCTACGCGCAGGGCTCTGCGGCTCGCCCACGCCGGCGGCGGCGAAGGGCGATCCCCTCCCCGTCCCCCCGTTCCGCAGACCGCAGGCCTCGCGCTCTGCCGGGCGGGGGCGAGATCGCGCCCCCCAACCAGACAGGAGAAGCGGGAGGAGGAGGACGGCACGCGCCGGGGGGGGCGGGGGCGGGGGCGAGACCGGCGCCCCGAGACTCACCTCAGCCGGGCCCCGCAAACTGTCAACATCCGCCGACTGCCGCCGGACGTCCACCCCGGCTTCCTGTCAGGGCGGAAGTCCCGCCCCCGGGGGGCCCGGATGGAGAGGGCCCGCGCGCTTGCGCCCCCGGGAGGAGCGGGGGGGAATTGCGCCCGAGAGGGGGAAGGAGCGGACTCGGTTACAGCGCGGTTACTCCGCCGCCGGCGCCCTACGAAATCCTGGGGTTGGGAGCTCAGAGAGGGGCCTTGTTTTTTCAGTGGCTTTTAATTCTACGGATGGTCTGATCATGCTTTAACTTTTGCCTATGTTTAATGGTCTAAGTCTTTACATGATACCCTTTTTAGGGCGGCTTGAGGCCCAGAGGTGGGGGAAAGGCAGGATGTAAATATAGTAGTTATTCTTAAATATAGAAATATTGCATATTTGTATATGTTGCTACTTTTTTCTGCTCCTCTCCCAATGTTCCTCTATTATTATTATTATTGTTATTATCATCTGAAACTTTAAAGTCACTTAAATTTGCCAGCAAACTGCTCTCTGTGTTTGTGCCTTCAAGCTGCCTGCCGATTGATGGCGACCCCATTGATTTCATAGGGTTTTTCTAGGCAAGGAATTCTCAGGGGTAGTTTTCCTCTAAAATACAGCACAGACCGGTGGTTCTTAACCGTTTCTTTACCAGGGACCCTCTGTAAATATAATTTGTTGCCAGGGTCCCCCAAGGCTTAAGGCAAGATTTAAATATTTAAATTTAGATTTAAATATTCAAACATTTATTTAAGTAGTCATTCATTCATTTAAGGCTTCTGGAGGGTAGGATTCAAGTCCCCGCTCAGAAACTGGGCAACCTCGGGCAAGTCACCTTCTTTCAGCCCCAGAGGAAGGCAAAGGCAAACCCCCTCTAAACAAGTCTTGCCCGAAGAAAGCTGTGACAGGTTCACTTTAGGGCTGCTGTAACGCGGGAGTGAGTGAAGGCCCACAACAACAAAGAGCTGCTCGCAGGGGGAGATTCTTCTTAGCCGTCATGTCTCTCCCTTTGAAAACTGACTTATGGCCACCAACCTATCCTGGGTATTTTCTTGGCAAGAATTGTTGCCTTTGCCATTCTCTGAAGCTGAGAGAATGTGACTTGCCTACGGCCACCCAGTGGGTTTCTGTGGCCAAGTGGGGATTCAGACCCTGCTCTCAAGGGCCATAATCTGAGTGTGCACGCACACCTGCCGCCACGTCCTTTTCATCAAGGATGCGGCAGCAGAGGGTGCGGGCACAGAGGGACACATTTGTCTCTAGGGAATTTCATTTTATTAATTCCTGCCCCAATTTTCTGCTTTATCCATGTCCTTTTGAATTCTGTTCATACCTTCCAGTGTGTTAGCCATCCTTCCCAGTTCTCACAGAATCGCAGAGTTGGAAGGGTCCTCCAGTCCAACCCCCTTCAGCCATGCAGGAACAAACACTCAAAGCACCCCCAACAAATGGCCACCCAGCCTCTGCTTAAAAACCTCCAAAAAAGGAGACTCCATCACATTCCGTGGAGGCAGCAGCAGATTCCACTGCCAGACAGCCCTGACCGTCAGGAAGTTCTCCCTGAGTTTCAGGTGGAATCTCCTTTCCTGCAGCTTGAATCCATTGCTCCTTGTCCTGGTCTCTGGAGCAGCAGAAAACAAGCCCGCTCCCTCCTCAACATGGCATCCCTTCAAATATTTAAACATGGCTTCTCTGTCCCCTCTTAACCTTCTCTTCTGCAGACTAAACGTACCCAGCTAAGCCGCTCTTTGTAGGGCATCAGTTTTGTATCATCTGCCAACTTGATAAGGATCCCCTCCCTGCATCATCTAAGTCAGTGATGAAAATGTGGGAAGAGCGATGGCCCCAAGGGCAGAACGCTGAGGCTCTCCGCTTGAGACCTCCTTCCGGTTTGAAGCACAGCCACCGACGATGACTCTCTGAGCTCAGTTTTCCAACCAATTATAGATCCGTCTGACAGTGTTCCCATCAATTCCACATTTAATCAATTTGCTGATCAAAATATTATGGAGGACATTATCAAATTCTTTGCTGAACTCCAGATGACATCCACAGCATGCCCGCCATCTATTAACCATCCACATCGTAACATTAATATTTCAACCCATTTTTCTGTTGTGCCGTCCGGCAATACGACTTTGGGCCTGTGACTGTATTCAATAAATTCCCCATTTCAGATAGTGGCAAAACTGCAGCAATACACAGAAATGTGGCCAAATAAAATGCTGACTGTCTTGAAGCCTCATTAATATACTCAGCTTTAATAACACAGTCTGGTCAACTGGCTTCTATGAACTGGCTCAGTAAACTCCGGAAAGTTGTTATGTGCCATATAAGTTCCCAAGTGGAGCTGTTACATCAGCAGCAAGGCCTGGACCTGCTTCGGTATACAACAAGAAAACAAAGCACAGCCCTAAATTTTAGGCATTCAGCCCACTGAACAGTTGACTGGTAACGTTTTTTAAATAACCTCCAACAATAGTCTGTACTGAGTACATAAACCTTTGTAGAACTGTTGCTAAGAGTCATTAACATTCTGATCTTCTGCTTTGGCTTTTTTTTCTTGGCGATAGTTAACAGCAGACCAAAAAGTAATTTTATCCAGAGCTTCCCCCAGAAGTCTAGATGGTAAGCAGGATATTTGGCTCTCCAAGAGGACAGCATTTCTACCAATGCAGTCAAGGCTTAGTCTGAAAGAAACAATGTTAGAATTACAAACCCTTGCAGTCTAAAAATAAAAAAATACATAGGAATAAACTGTTTTAAACAAGAAAAAATATTGTTATGCCCCCCCATCCCAGCAATATTCATAGATTTATACTCATCTCAGTTTGTTTCTTAGTTCAAGCAAGCTACTGTGGTTCAGCTGAAACAACATACCAAACCATGGTTTGTGCTAATCAAGTGAAGAATATACCTCACGTTTTTAACTTCCATCAGTAAACCACAGTTTAGAGTGTTGGGACTTTTGATGTAATTCTGTTCAGCTTCATAATGTCACTCCCATCTCCACTGTGCAGTAGCATCCTGAAGTGGAGCAATGGTGACAATTGCGTTTTGTGAATTCAGAAGTAATGACAAATGACAGCATAAACTGTGCCTTGCAAGCCAGTTTCAAAATGTGGTGCAACAGCCCCTCATAAACTGTGGATTGAGACAATGTACTGGTTCAGATATAAAGACACACAGGTGTTGTGTGACATCTGAATACAACTTCTTCCTCAGCCTCAGGCCCCCATCTGCAATATATGTATTATAATGTTGACATAACTTATAGGACTGTCCCAAGTCTTACTAAGTTATGTATATATTCCTCAAGAGCCAGCGTGGTGTGTGGTTTGAGTGATATATTAGGACACTGGGAGACAAGGGTTCGAATCCCCACTCGGTGACAGAAGCCAACTAGGGGATCTTCGACAAGTCACACTCTCTCGGCCTCAGAAGGAAAGGGCAAATCCCCTGTGAACAAATTCTGCCAAGAAAATCCCATAATAGGCTTCCCTTAGGATTGCTGTAAGTCAGAAATGAGTTGAAGGCACTCAACAACAAAAACACAGTTCTTGGATTATTAAGTTGCCTGAAGTGCTTTGAGCATGTCGACATCACATTGTTATCTAAGTGGTTTGTATGTAGTCTTGCAAAATTAAAACAACACTCCAGTGAATTTCTAAATTCACTGAAATCTGCAGAACACAAACACTGCCCAAGCCTGGAAGAGTCAAGACTACAGTCCCCACAGCCAAGCTGGCTTTGGCGATTCTGGGGGGTTGTGGTCCAAAAAGTTACTTCTCCAAACTCTGCTCTCCCATTCCACCTTCCCTCCTCAACACTTGCAGCTGCATTTCCTCCATGCCCTTCTATACTGGAGAACAATCTGCATACAATAGGAAATTACTGTAGTATAGGGCTTTCTAAACAGTGTGCCGCGACACGTTAGCGTGTCGCCTGAAGTGTGTAGCTATGTCGCCTAAAATCTTGGATATGTATGTTATTATTTATGAATCATATGTTTTTAAAAATATATGAAAGGTTTTCATGAGATACATTTTGTCCCCATATATTTTGTTATTACAATTTATGTATGTGTCTGTATCTCTTATAAAAGGGGTTAGTTTAACCTCTGGTTTGCTAGTAAAACTGGAAAGTTTGGAAAGCTCTGCTGTAGTACATTTTGGTACAGTTTGACTCTCAGAAGAGATCTGAGCAGCCCAGCATGCATAGAGCTCACAGACTCCCAGAGGTCTGATACACCCAGAAGTCTGACCTGGAGCTACTAGGTCAGGACAGCTACTTCTGGAGAAGAAGCACTACTCAAAAGTATTGTCATCTGTCCTATTTCTTTAACTTACCTGAGAAGTGAGTATGGCTGTGTCTGAAAAATCAGTAAATCACTGCAGTGTCCCTAAGCAAAAGCAAAACAAAAAATTTGACTTAAATATTTATTTAAAAAATTGACTTAAATATTTATTCCAAATATGGAAATGCTAGTTGTCTACAAATCTACTAGAGAATGCATGCTAATTATAAAACATGTCAATAAAAATTAAAAGAAAAATCACTACTGCTAATCACGCAGCTGCAACTGGATTAAAAAAAACAAAAACAAAGAAAACTAAAACAACCTTTGACCAGGTGTGCTTTTTATCAACTTCATATTGAATGATAGCTGTTATCTATTCCTGTAGCCTTGAGTAATAATGCATGTGAACTGTAGGCATAAAAGCCAGACCATTTGTCATAATTCAATGTGCAAAACAGCAAAGCAATCAAAAGAATTCTATTTCTGTGGCTGACTCATTATATTGATATGTTATCAGGAACAATCAAAACTGGACCCAAATAAATCTGACCTTGTCTACTGAAATTATCTGCTATCAAGCCAAACATTATTTTAAACTTCAACAGAAGAATTTATCAGGAGCAATGATACCATTTAACCAATACTATTACATGTACTGACCCTGTCTAGGAAATGCAAGTCATCTTTGCTTCCTCCGAAGACCATCACTTCCCCTTCTTTACCAAGACAGGCAGTGTGCCACAACCTAAAAAAATATTCCAGTTAGAATGAATCCTCACACAGTTCAATTTTTTAAAATTCTCAATAGTTGTTACCATCAAGCCTTATTACTCAGTATTAATTTATTTTTTAGGGTAGAAGTGCCTCCATCCACCTACATTGCAGGGTTTCTTCCCTAATTTCCAGTGCCTGATAAACAGATTTATTGGAAATGAGCAATCTTTCAATAGCATGAATTAACTAACTAGTCCACTCAAATGGATCTTAAAAATATTTTGGCTCACTAGCCATGACTTAAGAAATTTAAATCGTATGTGCGTCTGTGTGTGCACCTTCAAGTTGAATGTCAACTTACCAGTCACTTGCTTAATATGGGTGGACTTGCTCTTTTTATCCAGACTCAAGTATTAAGACACATAGAATGCATGTATTCAATATGGTACGTGCAGTTCTAAAACCCTGGTTCAGTGAGACACATTCAGGATAGTTGTTCTTCCTTGAGAACAGCACAGTTTAACATCTCTGTTGTGACCACTAGGCACTTTATCTAAAGTTTTTTTTCTTTGATGCCCATGACCCACACCAATGGGTGTGAGGATATCAAAATGGCAAGAATATTCAGACCTTCGGAGTGAGCACAGCAACCATCAAAACCCAAGTCACCTGAAGGGACTGATTCCTACCGATTTGTGCTAAACCAAGGTGTTTCTTTTTGGAATTCTGCAGCTTCTGTAGTGCATACACTGAAAGCCAGAGAAACACCTCTGGTCAGGAGTGATTCCCTTTCCTCTTTCCTTATATTTATGTCTTCATAGGCTCATTGTAGGAACTAAGTCCTGCAGACTTTACAGCCTGTGTTACCCCCTCTCAGCAATACAATTTGGTAGTGGATCTGCTCAGACTATACCCAGCTACACTGCAGAGATAAGTTGTGGTGTTAAATATGGTTAAATATGGTACTGTTAACTGAGATGAAGAAATCTGGTCAATGCACAGAAGTGGAATTTGCTTATATAATATTACCCCAAGGTAATATTATATTACATTCTCTGGGAGAGAATGTAGGAAAAGTAATTTTGAACAGATACCAGCTTTCCAAAATATATTTATATGAGGTGCTCCTTTCACAACCCACCCACCCTCCCGGACTCAGTTCCACAATAAACATGTTGCCAGGGTCAAAGAAAACAGAGTGTTGTGTTCTCCCATCCCTATCTTGCACCTTCCAAGAGTGGAGTTTTTTTTTCTGTTTTTTTTTTCTGAATGTTCATCATTTCCAAACTCACACTCTAAGGAAGAAGTCTCTCAGAAAGACCACTGCAAAATAAAATGGACATGCATACACAAAACATACAATTCAACACATTTCTACTGACATTTTAATTTAGGAGAGCTTCAACACATTGAGCCAAATTTTCTTTTGGAAATTGACTGACTGCAACTCAGGCAGCTCAATAGGACTGCTGAATTTGTTCCCTTTTATTTTGTTACTGCAAAAATATGCACACGAGATGACTCAGTGCTAAAAAGCACTTTTTACTTCATTCATTTCAGAACTTATGCACTCTACTCCTTACACTCAACTCTATCTCACCGGTTCTCTTCCTCATACCTGTTGATAGCTCTGCCTCTGTCTTATCTGCATTAGGAAAACTCTGGCCTGCGCTGGCTCCTCGCGGGACACTGGAAAGCCTTTCCTGCCTGGACTCTGTTCTGTTCCTTGAATCCTAGCTTGAAACCTGAGGCCTTTTCTCTACAGACTGACAGAGTTTATGTCCTCTCACAGCTGCTCTAACTTAGCACCTAGACATTCTAATAAAGCATGTTATTTGCATCATTAATCAGCTAAATGAACAACTTTTTTTTAAAACAAACCCTCCACCTAGAATGATAGTACCTGATACAATTCAAATGTTCTGAAGTGTTATTTCAGTTTTTTCAGTAGATATTGCAAGACTTCAAGATACTTTCTGCCCGTCTCTAGGAGGTGATCAGAAAAACTCAGAAAGTGTGGATTCCTCCTCTCACCAACCCAGAGAAGGAAGGCTAGCAGAGTAGCTGTATGGGTGTGAAGACGACAAATCCAGAAGAAGAAAAAAACTCAGGAAAAGAAAAAGGTCTTAGCCTAGCATCAAAAGAACAATAAGGAAGATGCCAGGCAAGTCTTTCTGGAAAGGATGTTCTACAATCTGGGGGCGCCAGCAAGGATCTCTCTCTGGTCACCTCCTGCTTCCCCTGAAACATCAATCAAGCACAGTGCAGACATAATGCTCCTGACCAGCTAGCCATGGTTAGGAAACTAAGGGTGCCTCACAGCCTCTACACTCCCTCCTCCTCACTTTTCCCTCCCGTTGCACACTCATTTCCTTCCCTCTTTTCTCAGCTAACTATCATCTAGCATTATACCTGTACCAGTGCAGAAGCAAATACTGTATTGCAACCTTGGCAAAAAAATAAGTTGACATACTTTGGTATGATCTAATCCCACACTCAACACCAATACCAACATACTATGATCTACAAGAATGCATCATGCATGCCTTTTTTGAAGAAAGGGCAGGATCAAATGATTTATTCCAAAAAAGGAAGGAAAGATATGTTTGTGATAGGAGAGGAAAAGTTGTGGGGGAGAGAAGGAGGGTGTAAGCCTGGAGGATTCCTTTTATAACCATGGAAGACAAGAGACTGGAAACATTTTGTCTGCACTGAGATGTAGAGGGACAGTGCCAACTGCAAAACACAAATCATATACAAGGATGTGGAATCAGCTTGCCATCAATTTCATCAGTATCCCAACACCTGCAATTTCATCAGTGTTAGCATCTCAGTAATTCTGATGACAATATTGTCAAAGTAAGTACATTTCGGGAACCATAGCCTCAAGTCCTGTAACTCTGAAGTCCTCTGTATCCAGCTTCTCTAGACTGAGCCAAATACATAAAAATCACATGTAAACGGAATACTTTTTTTAAAAAGGTAACATTGCAATATCCCTGGAGTTGGCAACCAGTTTTATCATGAGACCCCCTTGAGGGAGGATGGGATGGAAAACAGTGGGCCAGCCCCACCTCCCCCCCAAACAACAATATTCCTTCCACACCACTTGCTGATCCCTTCCCAACACAAGTTGCAAGGAAAGGGCACACACTGAGGAACAGAATTGGGCAAAGTGCAGCTTTCAAGATGTTCTGTGACTGAGACTCCTCTAATCGACTCTTGCCAACATAGGGAATGGTGAAGAATGCTGGGCGTAGCAGTCCAACAAGATATGGTGGGTGGCATTTTGCCTACCCTAGTTGACAAGGACTTGTATAGAATTTCTTACTCCCACTAGTTTTTACAGTACTTGCAGCAAAGATGAGTGAGAAAAAATGGGGGGGGGTCTCATTTTTACTGAAAATTAATTTTATACATCATTCCATAATTGTAGAAGATCTGAAAGGTGTACTATGTACTGCCCTGTAAAATCCATAACATATTGTTTACATTTTAAAGCATTTTAACAGTGGAGGGGGGTGATGGCAGTTACTTCAGCTCAATCCGAAGTAACTTTTGCATGTGTGGAGACTACAATGTGATACAGAGATGGAGCTGTGCCTGCCGAAGGGCCCTGGCCCAACATTCAGGTCTGCAGTGGTGCTGTATTTGCTTAGGACCTGATCCCTAAGTCTGATGCACAGGCCTTCTGCAAACATGTCTTCATCTGAGCGATTAAGTGGTGTTTTAATGCTGTATTTTCTTATTATATTTTATAATCTTAAGTGGTATACCATATATGCAAATAAAACAATAGCGAAATCAAAACCTGCAACCCCATCCGGCACAGGTATATGCCACAGTTTCTAGACCTGGAAACCCCTCACCCAAGTTTTAGTAGACTGACTCTCATCCAACCAACTGCTGTGCCCAAACAGAGATAAAATGTTTTATACGTGACTCCTAAGTCTGTGAATCATTATATGGCAACCTATGAATACACATACACACACCCCTAACACACAGGGACGTGATCTCGCTCTCTCATCACCGGGTGTATTATTGGGACGCAAACAGATATTTATTTAAATCAGGCTTCTGAGAGCACCATCCTAACTGCATATGCTTAAAAGCAATTTCTGCTGAAAACGGTGAGACTTTCCTACAAAGAAATGTGGTAGGATGGAAGTCTGACTATTCAATAAATATCCTTTGGCTTTACATTTTTTACAGATCCAAATTCAGCCAAAAGTTATACCTTCAATTTCTTCACAGAATAAGCAGGGTAACTTTCTGGTATGAAAAACAGTACTTAAAATATATTAATAGTTCCATTAGAGATATAGGCTAAAGTTATACAAAACACAAATGTGTACATTTCATGTTTCCATGAAAAAGAAAAAAAAGATAGAGGCTTGGTCCATATAAACTGTGAGTAGACTTTGTGGGATTTCTTGCCTCCTCCATCCCAGCACAGCATCCTGAAAATCCCTTTTTGGGAGGCTAGGGGCATTTCTGGGCAGTTTGGCTGGTGGGGAAGGCAGGTAGTAGAAGTTGGTGACTCCCAACCAGTTTATGAACTGAAAAGCCTTTTTATTTGGGAGGCCATGAATGCCTCCACACTTATGTTCTCACACTGAACTTCATACAATGATGGATTCATACTTTCTTCAACTTCAGCAAAGGTGGACTAGTATTTTTATACCTAGGTCTACTTTTTGGTAAGTATGTCAGTTGTTGCCATTCGTTGGTTTTAACACAATAAATCCAGCCATCACCTGTAAATAAAAAAAGATCCTCAGATTAACACTATTTCTTTTGTTAAAAAGATCACTGATAATTATTGATAAACAGATCAAATTTTGTGATGAATGTGAAAGAAAGACACTGAGTAGGAATAACCAGGACCACCCTGTCTAGGACCTGGGAACAGCTTGTGTTTCACCACTAAGGTTTGGCTTTTCCCCCCACTTTAAAACCTGGTTTTCATGCCATATATTCACTATTTGTTCCTGAAACTCTTCTTCCATCTTTTAATTTTTTTTTTGAATTACCAAACCTGAAGTTGTGAGCTTAAGAAATAAAGGAGGAGATTGAAAAAATAAAAGATTTCAGACACTAATTTCAACTTCAGTTGCAAGTGGGCTTTTGTGTTAGCCAGTGAGATGCAGTGGTTTCACTCTGAAAGGTGAAATCTGGTAGTTTTTTTGTTTGTTTGTAAAAATAGGGCAAAATGGTCATCTGTAAGGTGCCCCACATAATACGTGGCACAGGGAGGAAAGGGCGAGGATGACAGCAGATCTTGGAAACTAGTGGGTTTACTTCCTATAATTTTCCCATCAGTTCATTAGAGAACACTAGAATATCAACATTCTAGTTTATTAGAATGTCTAGTCATTATAGAATATTAACATTCTAATTCATACACTAGGGTATCAACATTCTAGTTCACTGGTCACATCAGTTATAGCTTGCACCTTCTTTGTACCACAGCTTCAATCATTCTGGAAAAAAAAAGCTACTTACTTAAGGGCACATTGTCTGAACTCAGCCCACCAAACAGGAAAAGTTTGTCATCTGTTACAGAGGTCAACGTGTGCCATGACCTGCCTCTTGGTTTTTCTCCATTCATATTAATTCTGAGGGGAAAAAAAAGCAACCAAAAGAAGATGTCACTCATGAAACAAACAAACCATGACTGGGTTGAAAGATCAGTACATTTGTGAGGCACAATTATTCTCAGAACCAGCAATCAGCACTGGCTATGAGTGCTTGGTTATTGCATGACAACAATTGAGGGTGTTTTTGCTACGTTTCTAAGTGTGCAATAGCTGGGACACAACCTTCTTTCCAAACCTTTTTCAATCTGCAACGTGACTGAGCCAGAAGACAAACAGTAGGTAGCAAGCGGCACTTCCCAATGTACACTCAAGAAAACACATGCCTGGCCACGAACCCCTGATTTTAGTGTTACAAGTTAATGGACAGCATTCTGGTTTTCATTACCATCCTGCTTTTCTGTTGAGCTAGATAGTGTACCCTTGAAATCCATGAAAATGCCAAAATCTACTTCATTTGTCTGGGCATTCCTCCTGACACTCAAAACAAGATTAGAGGGTGTATAGCAGTAGGAAACTGAACAAATCTTGTAAGAAAAACCCACGATAGAAGGCACACAACACAAAGCCAAAACATTTAAAAATAAATAACAAAGTTAAACTAAGCTTTTTTAGAAAAGCCATCTCCCAGAGCATTGCAATTAAAAAAAAACACCACCACCACCACACATTTTAGGCGTCCTTCTAACCAATTTTCACAAATTTGAGACTATTCATCAACAGAAGAATAAATAGGGTAGTTCAACAAGATATCAAATTGATACTTCCATATACAATTCAAAGAAATGTACATGTGCACCGGCAGAGGCATCTGCTGGTGAAAGGGAGCTGCACTGCCCCACAAGAGGCTTTTGGAACTGCCCTCTGCCACCACCCCATTTAAAAAAAAATCTGGCCCCCACATGCTCCCAGCACCTCCTAGGAGGTATAGATACAATTCTGCCACATTTGGGACCTCTGAGACATTTTAGGTTCTGTTGTTGCGTGCCTTCAAGTGGTTTCTGACTTATGGCAACCCTAAAGTGAAGCTACCATGAAGTTTTATCAGCAAGATTTTTCAGAGGGAGTTTGCCATGGCCCTCCTCTGAGGCTAAGAGAAGGTGACTTGCCCTGAGTCACCCAGTGGGTTTCTGTGGCCAAGTGGGGATTCAAACCCTGGTCTCCAAGATGTGCAAGGCTCAGACCAGTAAGCCACACCTCCTTTCCTAGTGTTTTCTTGCCCAGAATTCTTCTTCACTGGTTCTTTATGTCTAGGTTTTTTCCCCAGCAGGAAGTAACCTATTAGGAGCAAAGGAAACTTGGAAAGGGCACCAAAACTTGAGCCATTTCTGCACTAGACTGTTATAGCGCTATGATTCCACTTTCAACATCCCATGGAATCCTGTGGTTTGCAGTTTCGGGAGGGGCTGGGCAGCCCCTCCTGAAACTGCAAACCCCAGGATTCCATGGGATGTTGAAAGTGGAATTATAGCACTATAACAGTCTAGTGTGGAAATGGCCTTGGAGGGCACCAAAACAGTCTTGGGGCTGGGGGTATGCGCCTGCAGGTTGAACTTCCTTCCTCCCCCCCTCACCGCTATAAAGGCGTAACACTGCTTTCTACAATAAATGAACTATCATGCTACATCATCTTTTTTTTCAGTGCAACTAACAACAATTTCTTCAATATAAATCCATCACTCACATAAAAGTTTAAAGGGAAAAAAGGTACCAGGCAATAGCCAAAACTAAATTATGAATAGATTTAATGAGACTTGGTACATAGATGGAAGAAACGACCCAAGGAAAAACTTACTTTCCGGACCAGACCCAGGTATCTAAGTTTAGAGAATGCAAATCATTCATCCTTGTTTGCTGTCAAAAAAAATTAAAAGAGCAAATGTGACAATACAATCTTCCAGCATTTTTTTAGCAAGACTGCATTTGTTGTTAATTGCCCTCAAATAGGCTCTGACTTTTATGGCAGTCTCATGAATTAGAGAACTCCAAGTGCCCTGGTCATATCCTGCCCTCCTCAGGTTCTACAAATTCACAGCTGTAACTGTGAATTCACCTGAGATGACATCTTCCTCTTTTCCTACTTCCTTCAACTGTACCAACTAATACAATCTTTTCTAATAAGTTATGTTGTCTCATGATACATCCAAAGTATCATAGCCTCAGTTTAGTCATTTTGGCTCCTAGGAAGAGTTGAAGCTTGATTTACTCTTGGAGTCATATTTGTCCTTTTGGCAGTCCATAGTATCTGTAGAATTCTCCCCCAATACCACATTTCAAATGAGTAGATTTTCTTCTTATTGGCTTTCTTACTGTCAGGCTTTCACATACATACAGAAGAAGCAAGATATACATATTTTTTTTCTTTATCCTACCTGGGCACTGGTGCTCTACCTTTTCTCAACCAAAATAGCATAACTATGATATAGGTACGTTTGTGTGATTTTCTTATATTTGATGATGGTATACAGTCTGTAGACTATTTCTCTCATACCACAGTTGATGAGATACAATCTTCCTAACATATACCTTCACAGTTCTGCAACTTTGTTAGTTCAGCAACAAATGAGTGGTCATCCTGGGGCCTCAAGCCCCTTTAAAAATGTGCATAGAAAAGAATCATGCATGGCTATTCTCCTTCCCTCACAATAATACTTCAACATTTCCAGCTCTGATTCTATGGTTTCAGTTATCCTATCCCATTGATTTAAAAAGTTGTGCCTGTTCCCTCTGCTGAATTAAAATCACACCACTCCTCCTACTTTTTTTTTTTTAAAGAAGTAAACATTAAACAAATACAAACCAAAACCCGTCCTCCAAATACGTAGCCTTTATTTCCCAGGACAGCGCATGAATGTGCTGCTCGAGGCTGAGGTGGGTCTCCATGCTGCAAGGAAAGATGAAAAGATACAAGTATTCTGAAATCTTTTGTATCAGTCCAAATGGTTAGCAGAGGAAATGCAAGACCATGTCTGGAAGGTAAACAGATGATAACCAAAGAGGTCCAAATGTGCCAAATTAGACTTACTTTAATTGTTGGCTGATACCAGGTTTTTGTAGTGGTGTCAAAAACATGAACATCATTGTGCCATCCCCAGAACATCTGGCCTTCCTAAAACAGAACAGAATTGGCAGATTGAGAAGACCAGCTAAAGACATGGAAGATAAAGCTGTTGCAGACCACTAGACATGAAGGCTATACATTATGATGCTACATGCTTCTGAGTGACAGTTGTTGCGGAACATAAGTGGGAATGCCTGCGGCAACCATGTATTGCTTGTGGGCTTCCTATACACAGCTGACCACTGCAGGAACTGAGTGCCGGACTAGATGATCCTTTGGTGTCTCTAGTCTTTAGTACTTCTAGCCCACCTCTCTTCATGTTCTTAGAATAATAAAAGCATTGATAATGTTAAATCTCTTACCCAAAACGCATCATGAACGTCAAAACAGTCACTCAGCTCACTCTGTTTCCTACAACCATATCCACCAAAATAGATTAACCTGAAAAGATCAGAAGTAAAATCACCAATAAATTCCTTCCCATTAGATGTAAATGGTCTTTTAGTTCTGTCTAATTGTACAACAGTTCGTTGGCACTCCCTGCAGCACTTTGTGTTCTCTTTGGGCATAACCCTTCACCCTGCATGTTCAAGGAGGTACCTGGTCAGACTATTTAGCTTAGAAGGTTTATCTCACCAACATGCTAGTGTGCCTAAAAAGTAAGACCAAATTTATACCCAAATCACCAAATTTTTGTAAGTGAGTGATAATGGCAGCCATTGTCACTTAAGAGAATTTTAACATTATCTTTGGCTATAAAAACTTACAGAAAACTTAAGGGCTGTTGTTATCAGCAGGATTCCCGTTTTATAAGTGAAAGAAATGAAGTTTGAATAAATTAACAGAGCTGGCAAAGTTTATTATGCCATACTATAAAAACTGCAATTTGATCTGCTCCCCAGCTAATGCCACCTCCCCATTTGTGAAATCACTTAAGACAAATTACCTGTCTTTATACACCCAGCAGGCAAGTTTGTCTCGTGGTGTAGGAGGCTGACCTTTAAAGTCTCTGATTTTTTTCCACAAATAGGTTCCATCTCTTGATCGCAAATTAACATAATAGAGCTTTAAAGGAAATTAGAACACTTTCAACATACAGCAATATTCTGGGAAAAAACCTGCTAATTGGCATAAATGGTGGCTGGAGGGAACAACTAATAACATTCCTGTCTTTGTTGTTTTAAAAGCAGAGGCTCAAATCATCCTACTTCTACTCTCTTAATGCACTGCAGAGCTAACTGCGCTTTTCCTCTGTGACAGATAGCTTTTGTGCTGCATTTAGAACTTGCAGTGTCTTTGAATAAAGGCCAAGGTGAGCCCTCTGTCATGAAAAAGCTTATATTTTCAACTACTTACTACTACCATTAAAGTGAAGGTGATTGCAAATTCAAGGTTCAAGCTGTAAAAAGCGCAAGGAAATGACAGGCAAATTAGGTTCCACCAGAACTACAGTATCAAGCTGCCCATTCACATTCATTTCAAAGGGACTAGACTGTCTAGTCCCATATTCCTCGTTTTAATTGTTGGGGATAAGGATGCGTAACCTACAGGAGTCCCATTACATGAGAAAGGTGGAATATAAATTAAATAATTTTTTTTTTTAAAAAGCAATCACTCAGATTGCTTTTCACCAAATGAAGACACAGAAATCTTACCACTTTTGCTTTACTTTAGACCATAAGTTAATCAGAAACTAATTACTGTGGTGCTCCTTTTTAAAGGGTTATACAATCTAGTTACAGATTTGAGGTGGGTGTTCCTAAAGATTTGGGACAACAGAGTCTTTCTGCCATCAAAGCTCTGCGGGCCATTAATTTTGAAAGGCAGCATAACATATTGGGTCATTGTTCACACTGAGATGCATACATTTGGTTGCTTCCAGTGAGGTTTGGTGCTTATACATTTCTAACATCAGTCCCCTCTGCATTTACGGCAAACCATTTTTGAAACTGGGCAGTAGTTTAAAAGGACTTTTGTGATTTTATGTCAAAGATGCTGCAGCTGAAAATGGGGGGGGGGTTATCAAAGTCCACTGGGTGTGTTCAAGCTAGCTCTTTGGACCCTGGTTCACTGCATTTAAAGCTGTATCTCTGCTAAAATAAATCCAAAACTTTATTCTGAAGATTAAACACATAGTGTCCCTAGTGTATTACTTAACCTTCAACATTGTGCATTTATAAAAATAAAGGAGGCCAGTACCCGATTGCTGTACCCTTTGTCATCAAATCCTCCAAAAAGGTAGAAGTTTCCATTAATGCAAGACCCACAACTACCAGACGTGGATGGAGGTAACTCCCCTTCCATTAAGTGCATTGACCTGCAGGTCAGCAAACACAAGAAATTCCAACATTTTGCTCAGAGATTAAAGGAAAAAGAACAAACGAGATAGTAATACTCTTAGGTAACTAAAAAAATCAAAGTTATAGTGACTGGGACAATGTTGGCCATTTCCGCACTACACTCTTACAGGGCAATTATACCGCTTTCAACATCCTATGGAATCCTGGGGTTTGGCGTTTAAGGAAGGGCCGGCTGGCTCTTTCTAAACGGCAAACCCCAGGATTCCATAGGATGTTGAAAGTGGAATAATCACGCTATAAGAGTGTAGTGCGGAAATTGCCTTTGAGCACAAACACTCTCACCTGACTAATTCCATTCAATTTCTAGGACATACCCTACATATCAGAGAAATCCTGCCTATAAATACCTTGTAAAGCTGTAAAAAGAAGTCTAGCCCTGTATCTGTTCTGCATGCTACAGCATGCAGTAAAAATCAGAGTATGTAGTTATGGAAGGATTGAACCCAAAATTTCAAGTAAATAAAATATTAGTGTTAGGGAGGTATAACACTGAACATGAGGATGTATCCACACTGCACTACATTATAGCAGCTGGATGCCACCTTATCAGCCATTTTCCCCATCCTTTGGAACCTCAGGATACATAGTTTCGTGAAGTACTTGTGACTCTCTGCCACAGAGAATGCTCTGGTGCAGTGCTGCTCAGGGTGCTGGTCTGTGGATCAGTACTGATCCGTACACGGTGAGTTTCCAGAAAAGGAAGAGATCTACCCACTGTGCACAAATATGGTACCAGTCCTTACCACATTAGGAAAAAAACTGCTGGTTCCTCATATCAGATAGAATGCACGAGTACAGTGTTTCTCAGGCTAAGCATGTCACCAAACTGCAAATTACATGATTGACAGGACAGATCCATGACAGTTAAAGCTGATCAAACTGCTATAATTTAGCAGTGTGGATAGACTGTTAAATATGCAAGTCATGTCTTACACATGGAAACAAACATTTCTCATAAAAGCAACATTACTAAAATGTCTAGTAAATTAAGGAGTGACTATTATTAATTAATCAACTAATTACAGTAAGATGACACACTTAAGAAACACAAACATAATCAAGACATGTGTATTCCCTCCTACAGGATGCATACTTGTATTTTAAATATCCCTGAAAGATTTGGCTGTTCCAAATTGCTTTGAATCCAGTAACAGTACTGCTTTATCATTTTAATGGCTGCTGTTTTATGCATTAATTATGTCAAAGGATCACAAGTGTACATTTTTACATGGCTTTCAACTGAGAACCAATTTTGTTGATCTTTAGCCCTGAAAATCACCTAAATAGATGCGATAAACCTGACACATATAATTAATTTTTTTAACGTCCAAAAAGGAACACACTGTGGCAATAACAATCACGTAAAAACACAGGTTTCCACATGGCTTCCTGTATATTTTTATACTGGGTACTGAGTAGTATTCACATCTGGATTAATTTCCGTTTCACTTCATTAAGCCAGGCTGGGAGTTGCTGCTTGAATGTATTGTTGGGTTTACTGTATTTTACCTGATATTTGCAATTTGTGATGTTAGATATTAGCAAACTGCAACACTGTAAACATAGTAAACATTATAATACAAACAGCTAATGAAAAATAATGTTACTTACCACAATCCACTGTCCATTTCATAGATCCAGAGCTCATCATTAGGTAAATAAACTTCATTTTCTTCAACTGACTACAGCAAAAAAGGCAAAGAAATGTTTCATTAGTTTCATTGGAAATGTTCATTTTCTATAGGCCTTTCAAAATACTTTACATTACAAATTCTAGCTGCTCAGCAAATGATTTGGACTGCTGAAGAACACAAAACAAATAATATTCTCTCTAAATATCAAGGAGTTCCATGAGCTCTAAGAGCCACACAACACACAACAGTGAGTTGACCTCACTGCCACAAATATTATAGATGTTCTTCATCTCACAGTGCAGAAATTGATGAGTCCTTCCGGGGAATGAAAGCCTTATCATAACAGATAGGCAGCAGAAAGATGTGACAGATTTCTCGGGTAAAAAAGATGACCTTCAACACTTGACTGCAGGCAACAATAGTCCTTTTTGATCACCTACTATAAAAGCTTCGTTCCAGGTGGAAAATGAGCTAACTGTGATTTGTTTCCTTGTGAAATTATACTTTCCTTCTTGTGAAAAGCTTCCTTTTTTTCTTGTATATCACTTCAGACTGCAGGAGAAGGTGACATTTTTTAATGTTTCCACATTTTTTAAAAATTGATGATACTACCACTAGTAGTAGTAGTAGTAGTAGTAGTAGCAGCAGCAGTAATAGTAGTAATATGTGGCATTTTAGGTCATCATCAACATTTTGACTTATGCCCAGAAACAGACCTGCAGCCAGTAGAGCTGCTGCAACAAGGGAGTTGTATGCTCCCCAAACCAGCCCCTCTCAGGAATCTGGCTGCAGCTCTTCGGACAAATTGAAGTTTCTGAGCATTCAAAGGCAGTCCGATGCAGAGTGCACCACGGTAGTCCAAACGGGGTGTAACCAAGGCATGTATTATCGTGGCCAGATCCCACTCCTCCAGGAACGGGTGCAGTTGGCGCACTAGCTTTAACCATGCAAATGACTTCTTGATTGTTGTTGAAACCTGGGCTTCCGGCTCAGGACTGAATCCAGGAGTACCGCCAAACTGCAACTCTGTTAGCAAGGGAAGTGTAACCACATCCAACATAAGCTGAATCCCTATTCCTAGATCTGTCTTTCAAATGACCTCTGTCTTATCTAGATTAAGCTTCAGTTTGTTTGCCCTCATCCAATCCAGCACAGTTTCCAGTACCTGTTTAAGACAGAAACAGCTTCCTTGGACTTAGGTTGAAAGAAGTAATAGAGCTGAATAGCATCGGCATAATGGTAATCCCGTCCCCTAAATTCCAAATAATCTCTCCCAACAGGTTCATGTAGATGTTAAATAGCATAACCCTAAGAGACTCTGCAGGCCAGTGGCATCAAACAGGAATCCCCCAGCACCACTTTCTGTGAGCACCCCTCAAGGAAAGAAGATAGCTGCTGCAGAATGGTGCCTCCAAGTCCCATCCCTGCAAGGCGACCCAGAAGGACAGCACGCTCCATGGCACTGAAAACTGCAGAGAGGTCCACCACAACAAACAGGGGCAGACTCCCCCATCCAGTTCCCGGCATAGCTCACACACCGAGGCAACCAAAGCTGTCTCGGTCCCATAACCAAATGGACCTAGATAATCTGCCTTATCCAGGAACCCCTGGGGCTGAGAAGCCATCACACCCTCTAGCCCCCTGCCCAAGAATGGGATGTCAGAGACTGGCTAATAATATCAAGTATAGTAAGATCAAAGGAATTCTTTTTTTTTTCAGAAGAGGTCTTACAACAGCTTCCTTCAAGCATGTTGGGACCTTGTCTTGTTGCAAAAAGGTATTAATTACTCCCATTATCCACTCCGTCAGTCCTGCTCTAGCCCGTTTAATAAGCCAGGAAGAGCAAGGGTCTAGGACACATGGGGTGGCTCTTGCTTCTCCCGGGATCACGTGCACATCATTGGGCTGCAGAAATTGAAAAACATCCATCAGCACTGAACAAGGCGGGAAGGGGGCAAGCTTACATCCTTCAGACTGTATCAACTCTGACATTTTTATATATATATACAAAACCTCTGGTGTCTAAGTCAGAGCAAATCCAAGTATTTTTTTTTTCTGCATAGCATTGGGCAAATTCTTTGCAGTGGGCTCCTGAGTAATAGTAATAGCAGTAATAGCAGTAACATCCAAATCAGTGGTGGTCCAAAACTCCAGGCAACAACACCTGGTAGACTGTGAAGCTAGGAATAATAATAGCAATAATTCTTATTATTGTAGCTATTGCTATTGCCTTTGTTTACCGATGTTGTGTGCCTTCAAGTAATTTCTAACCTGCAGTGAACCTAAGTGAACCCATTATGGGGTTTTGGGAGGCTGAGAGTGTGTGATGTGCCCAAGGACACCCAGAAGGTTTCTATGGCCAAGCAGTGAATCGAACTCTGGTCTCCAAGGCGGAAGTCCAACACTCAGACCACTATATCATGGTGAACTCAAGTCAGTTTATAAATTAACATATAGCATAGTTAAATCATACAAAAGATTCACATTAAAGTTGAGTTAAACTATCAACATTTATTAAATATTAAAACATACTGTTAAAAATGTACAGTGGGCCCTCAGTATGTGATAGGATTTGGTTCCATGATCACTGTGATTAACAAAATTTGTGGACGCTCAAGTACCACTATGAACAATGGCGTAGTAAAACGGTGTCTCTTATATAAACTGGAAAAATTAAAGTTGGATTTTATTTTATTTTTTTGCAATATTTTCAAGCTGTGGTTGGTTGAATCTGCAGATACAGAAGGCCAACTGTATATTCTCTGCAGCACTTCAATTCTGCATGTCCAGATCAGATCTGACCTTATTCCCAAATCAATTTTCTCTGCAGGCACAACTTCCAAATCAAGGAAGTTTCAAACAGTAGGTCCTGAGCCAACCACTCAGTACTGTATCCAAAGAAGTGGGCTTATATACATGAAAGCTCACGCTGAAATAAAAACCCGTTAGGGCCTTTCTGCCCTGCACGGTCCCAATGCTATTATTCCACTTTCAATCTCCTGAGGAATTCTGGGGTTTATAGTTTCCTGAGGCCAAAGAGCTCTCTGGCTGAGAATTCTAAAGGCCCCTCCCTGAATTGCAAACCCCAGGATTCCCTGGGAGGTTGAAAGTGGAATAAAAGCGCTATAAGTGTGCAGTGTGGAAGCACCCTTAGTCTTAGAGGTGCCACGGCCTAAAAATCAGAGGCACCAGATCCTGCCTCGTCTGATCGTGGACGCTAAGCAGGGCCGACGCAAGTTAGCGCTTTCATGGGAGACCACAAGCAAACAAACACCTGGCACTACGGGCTGTGTTTCAGAGGAAGGAACTGACAAAACTGCCTCTGAGGAGCTCTTGCTTAAGGAAAACATTGTGAAATTCGTGAGGCCCCCGCTAAGTCGACTGGTGACACGCGCGCACACCTAAAAGTGCTAACAAGCTTATTTTTTTCCCCCTCAGCCTGCCTTTTCAGGCCTCTCCGAGGCACCACTAAAAGCGCCAAAGGCGGGGGGGGTGCGGCTACTGGCCCGGAGGAGCCAGCGACCAATCAGCGTCCGAGTTGGAAGGCGAGGTCGCTCCCCCCCCTTTCCTGTTCCCGCCCATTTCGCTCCTGAGGGCGAGAGCGGCTCCCGGAGTAAACTCGGGCGGCCCGAGCGGGCGGGACGACCTTCTTCTTTTCCTTGCCACGCCCCCCCTCGCTTTCCCACGACGGGCAAAGCGTCGTCTTCTCTCCCGCAAACAACGTTTGTCGGGCCCTCGGCTGGGTTTAACCCCCCGCCCGCGGGGCCCCGTCCGACTCCCTTCCTTACCACGTATCCCCCCCACACGTAGAGGCACCCCCCGTCCACCACGGCGCAGTGCCCGCTCCGCTCCTCCGCCACGGAGAACTGCTCGAGCAGAGGCGAAGGGGAGGCGTCCGCCGCCATCTTGGAGCGAGCGGGAGCCGGGCTGAGCGACGGCGGGCCTTCGTTCCCTCGGCAACCGCGCTCCTTCCCGGCGGCCCTGCGGCGGCGGCGGCGGGAGCGCGCGCGCGGCCGGGCGGGCGGGGGGCTCGGGGGCGCGCTTGTCTCGCGCCTCTCCCTGTCGTTGGCGGGAAGCGAGGAGCAGAGCTGAGGGGAGGAGTGAGGGGCTTCTTTTTGTCGTTTTTCTCGCCTTTTCCGTTATTTAAAGCAGATAATTCAGACTACACGCGCATCTTTTTTAAAGTCAAACGAACACAAACCCTGTTTTGTTGTTGTTGTGTGTCTTACAAGCCCTTTCGGACTTATGGCGACCCTAAGGCTGCTTTCCTCCTTTTTTTAACACTGTGTAGGCTTGGCGTTTTCTTCACAAGAGAATCAGTAGCTTTTCTACACGGAAGCAACTCATTTGTGACTTAAGATTTATTAACGAATAGGACCAAAAGTCGCTCTGGTTGCCTTCTCATGAATTTTGTTTTCCTCAAATTGGTACAAAATTAGAGTGAATCTACTTAAACTAGGGTCAGACTTGGGGGGCTGCATTTTCGAAGAAGTCAAAAAGCTATCATTAGACCCATTTAGCTAGCCACCGAAATGTGAACATTAGTTTCTAAATACATATTTTTGAAAATTCTGTTTGTTGAAAATCCAAAACCAACTACATTCAGTTAACAGACTTACAACTAATAAACCCCTTTCACTTTTTTGAAAAAGATGGTATGGTAGAATTGTGGGAGAAATTTGCTTCTTCCCTTGAGTTCAAGCATAAGTGAATTTTCCTTGAGAAATTGAAGTCTGCTTTTCTTTGTGATTCCTAAGGAGTTAATAAAGATTTAAAAATTTTAATTTTTCCTTCAACCGGGCTCCATCTTACTTTATGGCCAACTAAGGTTTGCACATCAGAACCCAGCCATGGTACTTATGTGGAAGAAGTAATTCCATTTAAGGCATTCCAACAGACATTGATAGCTTCCATGTCATATTCCGAGCCCTGCACATTGCAATTCTTTCCTGCACTCTGGATGAGTCCCTGGACGAACCCATTGACTTGCTGGAGTGTCAGCTGCAGGAGGTCCGCTTGCTCCTTCTGGAACAACTTGAAATCTGCCAGCTGCTGGCTGATGACCTCCACCTCTGTTCCCAACACCACCGCAATGCTTCACTCTCTTCTGCAGTGGCTGTTGTGTGGTTCAGCTCCTTTGGTTTGTTGCAGAAGCCCCTGACACGAGCCAGAGTCACTTCCACTTGCTCCAGGCAACTTTTGCTTCTCTTGGTTAGTTTGCCACGTTTCTTATTTATGGTCTTCAGTTCGTGTTTCAGTCCAGTGAGGTCATGGCTTCTCTCATTATCCAGCATCTGCTGGCACTTCTTTTCAGAAGCTTGTATGTCCAACCTTAGCTGCTGAAGTTTGCCCAGGAAGTCATGGACATCTTCTGCCTGGGACTGGAGACTGTCCACGTCCCTCCCAACTGGGCCCATGCTGTCTAACTCATCACCTCAGTCTGCCAGCTGAGAGAACATCTCCCAAACATGGCTACTGAACTGTCCAATCCTTTTGAGCTTGACTTCCATAAGCACACAACATTCATTCACCTTTTGCTAACTGGTTTGAAATCTTGCTGGGTGACCTCTGCTTGGCTCAAGAAATGGGGAAGAATCCAAGCCATCCGAAGCATCTTCCACCAAACCCCGGGTGAATTTTTTTTAGGTAATCTACCTGTGGCCCCAGTGGATGAAGAGCTTCCTGCTGGGCTCTTAGTTTCTCCAGGTTCTTATTGCTACAGGCCTGGGGGCTAGAGCCTCATAGATTTCCAGCTGGTGTTTTGTTCCTTTCAGTTTCTTGTCAGTGTTCCTAAGACTTTCTTGGAACTCTTTCAGCTGCTGTGACATTTCTTCAAGGGATCCAGTCTTAGCTTGGAGCTCCTCTGTAATAGCATCCACGTTCTGGTTGATCCCAGCTTTTTCATCCCTGACTTCATCTTCATCCATTTCTGATGCATTGATGAGTATGTTGGCAGCACTGTTCAACATCTCTAGAAGGGAGTGTTGTTTCTCCACATTGCTCAGCATGGCCTTTGACCTCAGGAGAGTGGCTTCCAGCTGCACCGGACCCAGAGTGACTCCCAATTCCATTATCTTTGACCTGCAGTCCTCCAGCCATAGGAAAAGGTTTTCTAAGTAACGCTGGTACTTCTGAGCCTTCTGCAAGCAGTCCTTCAGCTTGGAATGCAGTCCACAATTTGCTAGCTAAGCTCCTCTCAATTGGCTTTCAAGTCGGTCAGCTGGCTTTGCAGACTTGCTTTCTCCTTTCCGTGATGAGCCAAGAGAAGTAAGGACTCTCCCTCTGCCACAGTCATTTCATAGGAGCCACTGTGTTGGTTGAGGCTCTTTTGCAACTCTTCCTGCTCCTGGATCTGAGACTGCAGTCTCTTGAGCTTGGCCAAGATGGGCCCACTCTGCCTGCTGCTTCACCTTATCCAGCCAGACTTGGAGCTTGTCAAACTGGAACTGCTGGGAGCTTGCAGGTTGATTCATCCAGTCAGCTGCCAAACCCTCAAAGCCTTTGAGAGGAAGGGCTACCATCTCCAGGTGCTTCTTCAGCTCATCTTTGAGGTATTGCTCCCCAATGAGTACAGATTGCTCCCCGGGCAGAGCCTGGGCCTCCATCATCTCATCTGTTCCAGGTGAGACTGGATTTCACTTATTTCTTCCAGCTGCTGCTTGATAGTCTATGGCTGGATGCTGACTGCCAACTGGGTACTCAGGCACTGACCATCAGCCTTCACCTTCTCAGACAGCACCTGGGGTAGCTATTGATACTGGGTTCTCTTTGATGATGGCCTGGTTGATTTGGTTGGAGTGGGAGTTGAACTGCTCTGTCAGCTTGCTCTATTACTGATTGACAGCCTGGAGATCTTCCTGCATGTGGCTGGTGGAGGGAGAGACCTCACTGAGGCTAGTAAATATCCCTTGGGCTGCCTCATTCAGCTGATCATACTGGGGCTCCCTCAGTATGAACTGAACCTGCTGCTTCTGCGCATGTTGGGGTCAATGGACAGCAGTCCAAGCATGCTCATCATGAACTCCTTCTCCATCAGCCAAGGGCGCAGCTGGCCTTCAGCTTCCTGGAAGCTTGCCAGCTCACTGGATGATTTCTCTAGCTGGCACTCTGGTGTCACCTGGTTGGCACAAGCCCACCTGGAATTTAAGTCCTCCAATATCTTCTTCCAACTTCCTGCTTCTGATGAGTCAGGGTATTTCTCCAGGAGCCTAGACAGCAACTCCTTTGCTTTCTGGACTTTCACAGCATTCTACTTCAACTGAGCCAGAAATGCCTTGTTGCGCTCTGCCTGAGCTCTCACTTTGTCTTTGACTTGGTAGGTGAAGAGGAGGCTTCAAAGGCCATCAGGGTTTGCTCTTTCTGCTCTATCCACAGCAGGACTGAGCCCACCTCCTCCTGGGTCTCCCTCACCTTTGCCAACATGCTGCTCCTGGTGCTGCCAAAGCCCTCATATTGCTGGCTCATGTCTGACATGATCTCTGTCAGATCTTCATTAACATTGCCTACAGAGCTTCCCCCACTAGGCATTACAGAACCTGCCTTGGATTGTGCATCAGGAATTGTAATCCCAACAATCAAACTCTCTTAACGCAGTCCCTCTTTGACTAATCTCCTCTACAAGGCTTCCTCTTGCTGTCCATGCTTCCAATAAAATCTCAATTTGCTGCATCTGCTTCTCCAGCTCATGGGTGCTCAAGGAAGTCTCTGTAGCTGGGATATTCACCTCAGTTTCTTTCAGCCAATGCCTGATAGGCCCAACCAGTTTTCAGAGTCCATCCAACTGTCCCTGACAGGATGATGCACCTTTCTTTCTCTCCCTTGCTGTTTTTTTGCAGCTCATGAAATCTTTCCAGAAACTGTGCATTTTTTCCTGGTGTAAGGAGGAACCCGTCAATGCAAACCAACAAAAATTGAACTTTGTGGTCAGATGTTCCAATGTTTCCAGCTGTTCATGCTGCTGCTGCTTCTCAGAATTGACCTCCTGGATCTGCTGGGAGAAGAGAGAGATATTGTGGTCCAGCTGGTTTCCAGAGGCTAGCAGCCGGGCTTGGCTCTCTGTGAACTGCTCTAGTTTCTTGAACAGATGTTCATACTGCTCTACCTTGGGGAGCAGATCCTTCAGGGCATCCTCCTTCTCTTGCTGCCATTGCCAGATATTCACAAAGCCCTCTGTCATCTGCTGTCAGCTTGCTCTGCAGGGAAGTAGCTGTGGTGCTCTCAGCTGCCTCCATGAACTGTGTCACCATCTCCCAGTGGTTTCCAGGATGCTCTTCTGCCCGGCCATGTCCTGCTTCAGCTTTGTGTTTGTAGCAAGAGCTTCCTGGATGGAAGCAGAAAAATGGCCATGTCCTCCCACTGGAAGTTTTTCTCTATCCCTGCCATGGACTGAATGAGGCTCTTGAGCCCCTCCTGGACACTCTACGACTGGGCAATGGCCTTCTGGAAGAGAACTGAGGCTCTGTCATGTAGCAGGAGAGACTCTGGAAATGGCTCACAATGGAATCTGTGGTTTGCTGAATGCCTCTGTGGTTTGGCACTGGTGACTGATGTATCTCGAGGAGGGAGGGAGCTGCCTTCTTAAACTTCTCCACAAGTACCTGGTGCTCTGCAGATCCTTCTGCAGACGCTTGGCACTGGCCAGCTGCTTCTGCACAACAGCCAAGTCAGAGGAAATGGGCTCAGAGAAGAGACTGGCCAAGGCCACCTTGCTCTCTTGTAGCCATGTCCAGAGGAAGTTTGCTACATTCTGGAATTGCTGAGATTGCTTCAGCAGCATGTTCAGGTGAGAACCAAGGGACACGCACTTGGAGTGGAGAGTGCCATATTTCTTGGTAGCATAATCCAGCTTGCTCTTCGTTAATGTTCCAGTGACTGAAACCTCTGGCACAGAGGGCCCAGTTGCTGTACCAGCCGCTGCCGCTGCACACCTCTGCATCAAGCACTTTCTGCCTTGACATGATAACAAACCACAAATCTGAGAAGCTGCCTTGCCGGAGAAGTATTGGCTGGAGGGACTCAAGGCTGCTGTCTCCCTCATGTATCTCCTCCAGCTTCTGTTTGGTCTATCCCAGCCAGGCCTCAAACTCCATGTGGTCCCAGAAGAATTTCCACAGCTTGTCACACAGCACCTGCACTTGTTTGAACTGCACCTCTGACTGCTATAAGGTGATAGCATATTGGTCTTTCAGCTTTTCCAGATTTCCCTGAAGCCTCTGGTTCTCCACTGGGGTTAGGTGGTGTGCTTGCTTGGTCAAGAAGGCGTGGGATGACTGTCTGGATAGAATGACGTCTTGCTGCAAAGAAATAACCTCTTGGTGGTGGCCAGCTTCTTCCTTCAGTAGGTGAACTGTACCTTTGGGGAGCTGTCTGGATTGCTCCAGTGAAGACACCCGGTGCAAAATGGATTAAATTTTGCTCTGATTTTCTTCAAAGTCATTGACAGGTCTGACCTTTTCCGTCTGCTGCTGGACCACAGTGCTCACAGCACTCTCAAGCTCCTTCTTAGTTTTCTCTACCCTCTCCTGCAGGGACTGGGACTGCTCCTTGGCCTGGCAGTGTCTTTCCTGCAGGGAGGCCAGCTCCCTGAGGTCCAGCTTCATTTGACTCTCCTCCAGTCACTTTCAAGATGCTGCCAAAGGAGGCTGCTTGTCTGTGCAAGTTCTGCTGTAGATCTTTAATGTAACTTTGCTTCTGTTCCAGGAAGAGAGCTCCCCTCTGCTAACTGCTCCCTGGGGGTCCAGCAGGCCGGTCTCGGCTTGATTCGTCCAGGTGCACAGCTCCTCCAGGTTCCGGCTACAGATCACCTGCTGTTGCGGAAAAGTGCCACTTCCAGTAAAGGTTGGTGCCATTCAAGCCTCAGGGAGACCAGCTCATCTTGGAGGCGCATGATCTTGAAAACTAGCTCCTCCAGCTCATAGTAATTCTCATTCTGGAGTATGTGAACATCCACTTGGAGTTGGCAAATGAGCCCTTCAAATTCCTGGAGGTACATGACTACATCAGATTTGTATTGTACCGTCTGACCTGACTCCAGATGTGCTTCACCCAGCTGCAGGGTGTTCCCTGCCAGACTGAGTTTATCCTCACAGCTCAGAGTCCAATTTTGTTTGCAACCTACAGTAGCAGCTCCAACCCTACCATAGCCAGCCACAGGAGCTTCTCCTGCTCCAGCATTTCAATTATGAGTTTGCCCTACTCCTCCTCCACATTGTTGGGGTGGTAGCCCTCGGGTAGCTTAAGGTGGATAAATTCAATCCAGACCTCCAGTAGCTCATACGGCTCCTTGATGCTTCTTTTTCCTGCTGCTTGGCTGGGATTTCTGTTTCTTTGAAGTGGATGTATTGGTTATACATCAACCTAAGCTCTACAGGGTTCTGGGGAAAAGATTTGTCTGACATCATTATTGTCTGCTGCTTGACCCAGGAGATGAGTTTTCCCACATGGTTTTGGTATTCTAGCCAACTTGTGTCCGCTTCAGTGGCACGGATCCCTTTTCCTCCTTCTGGGACTTTGGAAAAGTCATCATAAATTGAAGGCACATGTGTAATCATAGACTTTTCGTCTGACAAGGGGACATCAACATCTGCATCCAAGTACGGGGTGACCCTGAGCTGCTCAGCAATCTCAAAGGCCTGTTCCAAATTCTCCTGGCTGCTCTGAATCTGAACTCTCTGTATCCACTGGATTGGGCCTGTATCTGTGGATAATAGCATTGAACAACTTTCCATCATTCCAACAAGATGAGAAGTCGGTGCACTTTACTTTCGCGTAACCCTCCATCACTTTTTGTGCACAGGTTTTCTTTGGCAGTCAAGTTCCTAGACTGTCCACTGATGTAGATGTCAGAGATCTGGAAGTGCAAGATAATGGTCCAGATCAGCCCTAAAGTTGGGGTTCCCATTTGTTATGTCATAATTGCAAATATTCACTAGCTTCACCTGTCGCTGTTTCAGGAAATCAAGTCCAATCTGTACATTCTATAGCTGGTGGAAGCACGTCCAGCCCTTCTCTCAAGGCAGTTTGACCCGTGACAGGACCTCCAGCAGAGAGATGGGGTAGTGTTCATCTTGCAGGTCCTCGTAGAGGTCTTTTTCTGGACCCAATCCTGTTCATCAGCTACTCGGATGACAGCTCTTTCAGCTGGATCCACTCACCTTCAGAGTCTCATCCTTAGTCCTGTGCCTGCCTGACTAGCACAGAGCTGTCAAACCAACCATTAACTGTTTGTCACCTACATGCTAAAGCCATCAGTCTGTTCTGGACTCTATTGTTCATGTTGCTGGAGAGTTTTTGGCCCTCCAGGCAGAAAAAGGGTACTTAAATTCCACATTTTCACTAGTTAAGACGCAGTACATCAGTTGCTGAATGTCACTCTGAATCCCAATTTGTACTGTCCTTAGATGCAAATCTAAGCCATATCACTGTTTCTTCACTACTCTTCTAGATTGGCAATTATCGCCCATTCCCCTGAAATCTTGCTATCAACCTTTCCTCCCTTTCCTCTGGTTACCTCTTGTGTGAGTGCATGATCAAATTATCTTCAAATAAAACACATTTTAGTTTACCTTTGAACTTCTGGCTGGTTTTTCTCTGCAAGTTCCTCATAAACATTGGTGGAAAGATCTCCCCAGGCTGCCCTTGTCTCACAGGTCTCCTAATTTGAGCTAATAATTCCCCACCTTTGCACAGAGGTAATGGTATTGTAGGTGGACCCTTCAGTCACCCCCGTTGTGGAGTAACAATTCCACAGGTGAAGCTTTTGCCTGCATGGAGCAATGGGCATTCCCACTTCCAAAAGCATATCATGCAATGCAATCCTTTGCATGCGTACTCAGGACTACAGTGCATCCTGTTGGACATTAGGATTGCAACCTTTTGGCAAGAAGTTGTGTTAAAAGCAGTGGCAGAGTGGTTTTCCTTCCTTGCGCTTGACTACAGTTAGCCCTCCACATTTGCTAAGCTTAGGGGTGCAGGACCCCTGCAGAAGTGGAAAAATCGGAAAAGTCAAAATGTTTATGTGTGTCTGTAGGAAGGGGGCTGAGGCATTATGGGGAGAATGGACACCCAGGATCCAAACCAGGCCCGGGAAAGGAGAGGGAGGGGGTGGGTTAGCCTAGCGGCCCTATAGTTCCTCGCTCTCACCCATCTTTTACCTTGGGTGTCGGGGCCATTGGGAGAGGGCTTGCGGGGCTGATAAATCAGTCTGTGAGCCAATTTTTAGCTAGCTAGGCAGCAGCTATTAGAGGAGGCAGAGGACTGCAGGAACATTTTTAAGGGGCTGCGCAGGCTGATCAGAGCCACCAAGAGGGAAAGCATCCCTGGAAAATACGTGTCTGAGGTGGGGGGGGGGCAGGGGTTGGAGAAACTTGCAAATGATCAAATCTGTGAAAGTCAAACCCACAAATGTGGAAGGCTGACTGTATTATAAAGCTTAAAATAATTAAAGACCTATAGTATCATCTGGCGCTCAGGTGGACGGACAAAGAAACGTACAGGCGAAGAGCAGATTCTTCAAGTTGCAAAGACGTTTCTTTCTGTATAAAAGAAACACCTGAGAATTAAAGTAGGAAGAGCCTTTTTGCACCTTTAAGACGAGTTGCTTTGTTTTGAAAGAAGTATTCATGTTTCTTGCTGAAAGAATGCTAAGTGCGGTAAAACTACATGCTACAGCACATTCTTGCTTGCTACAAGAACTTTTGAGTCCTGCTTAAAATAGATCAGGGGTTTTAAATGTGCAATAAGACTCTCCCGCCCTTTCTTCTCAGCCAAGGTGTGTCAGTACAGCAGAACTGGGAAGGGGTTCAATCCAGATTAATCAACGCCTTATAAACACATGAGTGTTCTGCACCCGCCTTTGCAGCACAACCCTTAAAGCCTAGGGAGCAAGACCCCTTTTATACTGCACGAACCCACAGTAAACGGTCACCCTTGAATCCAAACACCGGGGTGATGCTGGTGGGACTTGAACCCACAGTAAATGGTCACCTTTGAATAAAAAATACAGATTAAAAAAACCACATGGGGACAAACCCAACACATTAGGTCTGCATGGACCACCCCGAGTAATCCACGCGATCGTGGGTGAAATTGAGCCAGCCTGGAAAGATTCCCAACTTTGGCCAAAGGGACTTCCTTTCCCCCTCAACAAGAACGCAGCCAAAACTACATCTTACATCAGCAGGGAAAGAAAAATGTTTTATCGAAGAAAAGAGATTTTTTTATAAGTTGGGGAACAGTGACCTCATAAAACATACAGTGCATGTGCAAGAATATTTACTTTCCCAGAATTCTGGTACATGGTTGACAATATAGTAATTTCTGGTTAACAACGAACCCTGTAGCATGCGTGCATTCGGTCAGCAGTGAGGTGTAAGAAATATCGTTACAACGAGCGTGGGAACTCAGGCATTGAGCTTTGCCAATTAATGTCAGCATAATTTTGAGCAGGAGAAGGGGTTGACCACAGGAACAACCTTCAAAGTTGACCGGGATTCAAAATGGAGGAACTTGTTAAGCAAATACGAAAAGAGAGTTTCTTTAGCGTAGGTGTTTAAGCAGACAAGACCCTCTGTGAATTGAACTGTCCAGGGCACTGAATCTCCTAACAGCCCTGCAGAGCAGACCAGGGGAAAAGATGGGGAACACTGTCCATTTGGTCTGTACTCTTTTACTGCTAACACAACTACCATGGCAACGTCCTAGGGAATCTTGGGATATGTTTTTAATTGTTTTTAAATGTTTTGATGTTTTAATTTGTTGTTGGAAGCTGGTTTGGGTCCCGTTCTAGGAGAAAGGCTGCATACAAATATAATAAAGAATGTTGTTTCCTGTGTTCATTTAGAATTCTTATTTAGGGAGCTCCAGTGCCTTACCAAACTACAAATCCCAGGATTCTATAGGATGCAGTCAAGGCCATTTCTGCCCTACACTGTTCTACTACTGTTATTCTACTTTCAACCTCCTGTGGAATCCTGGGGTTTGTAGTTTAGGGAGGGGTCTTTAGACTTCTCAGCCAGAGAGCTCTTTGGCCTCTGTAAACTACAAACCCCAGAATCCCTCAGGTGGTTGAAAGTGGAATAATAGCACTATAGCAGTGCAGTTGTGGGAATGGCCCTGCTCTTTCATGATACCTCCAAAGTATGACAGCCCTGGGGTCTCTTCCAACTCTATCATTTTTCTGGCTATTTCCACACCACACTGCTGTAGTGCTATTATTCCACTTTCAACACTCTATGGAATCCCGGGGTTTGCAGTTTAGGGAGGGGCCTTGAGAATCCTCAGCCAGAGAGCTCTTTGGCCTCAGGAAACTACAAACCCCAGAATTCCACAGGAGGTTGAAAGTGGAATAACGGCACTGTAACAGATTAGTGCGGAAAAGGCCAAAGTAGGGCTATAGAGCGTGTAGCGTGAAAGCGCGTTAAACCCCACGGCCTCTACTGAGGCTGGCTTCTGAGTAGACCTTTTCTAAAGAAAAAGTTCTGCTTGTAAGACTCCCTCATAAAAAGGCGCCCCCTTCCGGCCTCCCAAGAGGGCGAGCGATCCGGTCCGCCTTCCTCCCGCGTCTTTTATCCCGTCAGGGAACGGGGAGAGGGAGGCGGGAAGGAGGGCCCGGTTGCCTCTCCTTCCCCAGCCTGGGAGCCCGCCCGGTGGCCGCCGCCGCCGCCTGGCCGGGCTTGAGGGCGGGACGGGAGGCGGGGAGGCCGGAGTGGCGCGAAGGGTTCAAGATGGCCGCCGCCGCCGCCGCCGCCGAGAAGCTGCGGAGCAAAGTCGGCGCCGCCTTCAAGATGCACGGCCTGCTCCTCCGCCCGTGAGTAGTCGCCGCCCCCGCCGACTGAGGACGGGGGCCGGATGGAGGCCCCCGGGGTGCCCTGGCCGGGGACCACGGCCAGGAGGCGACCCGGGCTCGCTCTGGGGCGCCTGTGCTCTGCGGGAAGCCCTCTCCCACTGGGCCTCTGAAGCAGCAAGCGAGGAACTCAGTCGTGTGAAGAGGCCGACGCGCGCTCTAGCGGGGCCTGCGGGGAAGGTGTTTTGCGCGCAACCTAGGCCGCTTCCGCACTAGACTGTTGTAGTGCTGTTATTCCGCTTGCAACATCCTGTGGAATCCCGGGGGTTTGCAGTTTCGGGAGGGGCCGGAAACTGCAAACCCCAGGATTCCATAGGAGGTTGCAAGTGGAATCATAGCGCTCTAACAGTCTAGTGCGGAAATGGCCCTGGACAGGCTTCCTCTCCAATGCCATTTCCGCACTAGGCTGTTAGAGCGCTATGATTCCACTTGCAGCCTCCTATGGAATCCTGGGATTTGCAGTTTAGGGAGGGCCTCAAAGGCCCCAGGATTCCATAGGAGGTTGAAAGTGGAATCATAGCGCTATAACAGCCTAGTGCGGAAATGGCCCAAGTCTGAAGCGTCGGCCCGACTCTTCAGGAGTAAAGCAGGGTGGCCACACTGAAATCTGGAGGGGGATCCTGTACCTTCAGTGGTTGCACAGAAGAGGGAATTTCAGCAGGTTTTGCCTGTGGCGCAAACAGGTAGCCGGCAGCCCTGCTGGGTTTCCCTCTTCTAGGCCACAGGTTTTCGCTCCGTCAGTCCTGGAGGTAAGGGTCCAGTGAGAGCTTTCTCTCAGGAAGGCAGAAAAGGTAGAACTTTCCAGATGCTACAGGACTTTTCCATCATTTCTGTTGCACGGATTAAAAGAGCTGGGTCTTGAGTGGTTGCTTCAGGTGGAATGGGAGTGCAGCTAATCCTCTTAATGCTTTAATAACAATGATAATAAATTATAGTGTATATTCCACGACAAAAGCACTAGATCCCGTCTGATCTTGGAGGCTAAGTAGGGTCCCACATGGTTAGTACTTGGATGGGAGACCACCAACTGATACCAGGGGCTGTAGGCTGTATTTCGGAGGAAGGACCTACAAAACCATCTCTGGGAAAAAACTCTATGAAATTCATGGGGTCGGCCTAAGTCTACAGGTGACAAGGAGCACACATACTCCATGACCTTTTGAGGAAGGCAATGCCATATACTCAGAAATCAGCACATCCTGCATAGTGGGTGTGGGGAGCATGTCCCACGGGGTCCAGTGGGTCTCCTTCTGAGTAGAGCATCGCATTCCTAAAGATGACAGCCAGAAGTTCTCTCTTTTTTTAATCAGCATAGTATCTCAAGCACATTTACTCAGAAGCACGTCACTTTAAATTCAGCAGGACTTACTTCCTAATAAATACATTTAGCATCGTAGCAAGTTGGCTGCTCACTCTAGTGTTCACTCATGTGCGTAGGGAGAGATGCCGTACGGAGTGAAGAAGTGGGCTTATATCCCTAAAAGCTTGTGCAAAAATAAAAACCAGTTAGTCATAAAGGTGCTTGTATGTTCTCGTTTTCCCCTTGCTTCCCTTTTTTTTTATGCTGCAAGAGACTTAACATGATTTACTTCTCTGAAAATTACTGTAGGGAGAGAGTGAAGAATGTGAGAGATGCCCAGTACTCTCTCATTTCACAATGGGTATAACGCTTTGTATACAGTTTGCCTTTTGTATCCACAGATTCTGCACCCACAGATTCAACTACAGCTAAAAAAAAAAAAAAATCCAAAAAGCAAATCTTGATTTTGCGTGCATGCCAGTTACTATGCTGGTGTGTAGGCACTTGGAAAATATGCATCAGATTGTGTTCTGCGGCAGATGTGGGACTGGAATTGTTATTGTTGTTATTATTAATTAATTAATTAATTATTTTACTTGCTATTGCCATGCGCCATCATGTTGGCTTTGACTTATGGACACCCTGTGAATGGCAGACCACCGAAGTCACTTAGCACGGCCATGGCTTTCTTGATCAAGTCAGTCTATTTATAATGTTCCTTCCAGCTTTCTCAGTTAATCATCTTTCCCAGTGAATCATGTCATCTTAGGATATGTCCAAAGAACAGCAGCCTCAGTTTATTTTGTATTTCACATTTTTCCCTGCCACAGGACTCTAGACAATTTACAAAAACTAGGACGTAGATTAAAAAAAAATCTCGTTACTAAAAACAGAAAAAAGGTAAAATATAATTAAACTAAAAGCAATTTAAAGCCATGTCTGTTAAGAAGGAAGAAGTATGGATATTATTAAAAACACTTTTCCCCATAAACAGCCAGCTTTCTGGCCAGTAGGCACAAAACAACTCTGCACCTGCTATTTTGAAGGCAACAAGCTATCCTGAACATATTTGGGGTGTCCATGTTGGCCATGAAGCAAAATACGACAAAATCCACAAAGCAGTGATACCTTTGTTTAATCAACTAACATTGTCACCTTTTTTGTCTCCGGTATGATTTTTAATATCTTTGCCTGTTGAAGAAGGCCGTGAAGCTTGGTAAGCTTGCATGATACATTTTATGATTTTGAGTTGGCCAAATAAAGGTATTGCTTCTTTTGGGGGTTTTGGATTTTGTTGTGTTAAACTATGTCTTATCTGTAAATCAGCTTAAAAACCTTATGGAAATCTCGAACAGTTGCTGGCTTTATTTATTACAAATTCTTCTGCTAGCTAAAAGTATTCTCCATCATTCACAATTTTTAAGGACACTTATTTAGATCCTGGGAGCTCCATGAGAAGGCTGGTTTCAAGGATGCAAAATACCTTAATAGAAAATCACTACAAAATCTCTAGAAGTATTATACTTCAAAATGCAAGGTGCTGGGAACAAACAATGGAATGGATATTGCCTTGGGGTGCCATCTGAAAGTGTTTGGTGCAAGAGTGGGAAAAATGTGTTGTGGTCCTTCGGGACCCCAAAATGTGGCTCCTGAAGACCCCCCGACTCAATAGCAATAATTTTCACCAGTTTGGGAGAATTTTTCATGTGAAAACTGGTCAAATCCAGCTCAAACAGTCCAGAAATGTGGTTTACTTACCCTGAGCTGCCCCACTCCAGTCTACCAAAATGCTAAAAGAAAAAATAGCCCAAATAGCAGCACTTTGAAATGTGACAGTGTCGCCTGCTAATGGAGGTATGGGGAGAAAATGGCTACCACCCCAGCCTGTGTCTGTCAGGGTGCTGCTGAAAACGACGTGGGGTTGTATGGCAAGTTTATATTTATGTGCCACTGTCATATGAATGCATGTGAAGATTCTTTTGGGTGCCTTAATCTTAATTTCCGTTACTTGCTTTCTCTATAGATGGAGGAGACAGTTGCTATGTTGGATGCAAGAGATATTTCCATACTGATAGTGTTGTATCTATTTCTCACCTTCTTAGGCACAGTAGAGTGTATTTTGCCTTGGAAATTTGTTGATTTCTAAGGCTTACAATGTGTTATAAAGCCATGTGTACATTTTAAAAATATGCAAAACTGAAGATGCATACATTTGAAAAATCCGTATGAATACATTTTAGTTAATGGTAAAAGTATTTTAAAAACTTCGAGAATATGCTAAAATACATAGAAAATTCCACAGAGGGAAAGGAAGTTTTGTAATCTGATACAGAGGTAGGGTGGAACAAGAGTTTGGTGGAATTCTGGGGAAGACGATGACAACTAGACTGACAGATTGACTGTTTTTTTTTTCTGACTTGGCTGTTTTTTTTCCTCCTTTAATCAGTGACGCTACTAAGTATCTCACAGAAGCTCTTCAAACGGTGAATGAAGTGGAGCTTGAAGACATGATAGAAAATATAATTGATGCTGTTGAAAAACAGCCTTGTGAGTAGAATCTTCCATTTTTTTTTTAGATGATTTTGAGGAGAAAGAATGGGATACCTATGTTTCTGTGGCTTCGTGGTATTTGTGACTGCAAGCTGGATTGCATTAATTTCCTAATAGATAACAATGCAAAATGTTTTTTGTGTGCGTGTATTACCAATTGAGAGATTTTGTTTTTCCACTCTTCCTTTTGTGTGGCAGTCCAGGGCTGTTTTCTGGATATATTCTTTGAAAGTGGATCTTTAATGTGGATTGATTAGGACAGTTTATTTAGAAATACCTGGAATATCCACTCTCTTCCAGTGTTTCATTCAGTGGGTTCAGTACTACATCTGATGAAGTAGACTTAAGTCTGTGAAAGCTTATGCTACCAACTTTCTCTTATTTAGTCTCAAAGGTGCTACAAGACCCCTTTGCGTACTGATCCAGACTAACATGGCTATGTCTTTAAATTCTACTAGATTCAGTACTGTTCTGCTTCTCTGTAAAATACTCCCAGTGGTCATTATGACTTGTGTATGATCAAATCAGATGTATGTGATTTGATTTTAAGATAAGGAGTAAAGGGATGGAAGTCACACTCTGTTACCTACTGGGCACAATTCAAAATTCTGGTGATGACCTTTAAAGCCCTGCATGGTTCAGGTCCAGGTTATCTGAAGGGCTGTATTATCCCTTAAGAACCAGCCCGGGCTTTGAGATCTGCTGAAAAGGTCCTTCTCTCCATCTCAGCACCCTCACAGGGCCATCTTGTGGGAACACGGGGCAGAGGCTTTTTAGTGGCTGCCCTCAGACGCTGGAACTCCCTTTTCACAGAAGCCAGACTAGCACCCTCCCTGCTATCTTTCTGCAATCAAGAAAAATTATATAGAATCATAGAAATGTAGAGTTGGAAGAGACCACACGGGCCATCCAGTCCAACCCCCTGCCATGCAGGAACACCCTCAAAGCACTCCCGACAGATGGCCATCCGGCCTCTGCTTAAAAACCTCCAAAGCAGGAGACTCCACCGCACTCCGAGGCAGCATATTCCACTGCCGGACAGCCCTGACTGTCAGGAAGTTCTTCCTGAGGTTCAGGTGGAATCTCCTTTTCTGCAGCTTGAATCCATTGCTCCTTGTTCTGGTCTCTGGAGCAGCAGAAAAGCATCCCTTCAAATATTTAAACATGGCTATCATGTCCCCTCTTCACCTTCTCTTCTGCAGACTAAACATCCTCAGCTCTCTAAGTCTATCCTCATAGGGCTTGGCTTCCAGGCCCCTCACCATTTTGGTTGCCCTCCTCTGGACCTGCTCCAGCCTGACCATGTCCTTCTTGAATTGGGGTGCCCAGAACTGGACACAGTATTCAAGATGAGGTCTAACCAAAGCAGAGTAGAGTGGTACCAGTACCTCCCTCGATCTAGACGCCACACTCCCTCCTATTGATGCAGCCGAGAATTGCATTGGCTTTCTTGGCTGCCACATCACACTGCTGACTCATGTTCAGCTTGTGGTCTATTAAAACTCCTAGATCCCTTTCACACGTACTGCTATCCGGCCATGTGTCTCCCATCCTACATTTCTGTATTCCATTTTTTCTACCTAAGTGTAGGACCTTACACTTCTCTCTGTTGAATTTCATTTTGTTAACCTTGGCCCAGCTCTTCAATCTGTCCAGGTCATTTTGAATGTTGATCCTGTCCTCTGGCGTATTAGCAACCCCTCCCAATTTGGTGTCATCTGCAAATTTGATGAGCATGCCCTCTATTCCTTCATCCAAGTCATTGATGAAAATATTGAACAGCACTGGGCCCAGGACAGACCCCTGTGGCACCCCGCTAGTCCCTTCTCTCCAGGATGAAAAGCAGCCATTGGTGAGCACCCTTTGGGAACAGTCAGTCAACCAGTTACAGATCCACCTGACAGTAGCTCTGTCCAGCCCACATTTTACTAGCTGCTTTGCAAGAATGTCATGGGGAACTTTGTCAAAGGCCTTACTGAAATCGAGATATGCTACAGCCACAGCATTCCCTTCATCTATCGAGCTAGTAACTCTATCGTAAAAAGAGATAAGATTAGTCTGGCATGACTTATTTTTGAGAAATCCATGTTGACTTGTCGTGATTACTGCGTTGCTTTCTAAGTGATTAGAAACTGACTGCTTAATGATCTGCTCCAGGATCTTTCCGGGTACTGACGTCAGGCTGACTGGGCGATAATTATTTGGGTCCTCTTTTTTTCCCTTCTTGAAGATGGGGACAACATTTGCCCTCTTCCAGTCTGCTGGAACTTCTCCTGTCCTCCAAGATTTCTCAAAGATTATAGCAAGCGGTTCCGTAAGGACCTCTGCCAGTTCTTTTAATATCCTAGGATGCAATTCATCTGGCCCTGGAGACTTGAATTCATCCAGTGTGGCCAGGTATTCCTGTACCACCTCTCTACCTATTATGTGCCGCATTTCCCCTGCTTCCTCCCCTGCTCCCCAAGCACCAGGTTGAGCGCTTGTATCCTGCTGGGAGAAAACTGAGGCAAAGAAGGTGTTAAGTAGTTCTGCCTTTTCTCTTCCCCTTGTTAGTAATTCGCCATCTTCTCTGCGCAGCAACCCTATTGTCTCCTTCTTTTTCCTTTTGCTACGGACATATTTAAAAAAGCCCTTTTTATTGTTTTTGATGTCTATTTATTCAGACAGGCATTTGATGTGTGATTATATGTGGCCTATCTGATAGAATGTGCCAGATCTTGTGTTTCTGATGAATATTTGAGTTTTTAATTATGTATTTTAACTTTGTTTTACTGTATTTGCTGGCGTATAAGACTCACTTTTCCCCCCAAAAAATACTGTATGAAAATGGGGTGCATCTTACACGCCAGTGTGTCTTATACGCAAGCAAGTAATATTTGCCAGTGCATAAATGGGTATGTCTTACACATTGGTGTATCTTATACACCAACAAATATGGTAATTCTTTTAGATTAACTACTGGTATGTCTTTTTAATTGTTGTAAACTGCTTTGAGTCCCAAGCTGGGAAAAAGTTGGGTATAAGTAAAGGTGATGATGATGGTGATGGTGATGATATTAGACTTCAAGCAGTCTGATTATCATTGACTGTCTTTTAAGTTCACTTCCAACTCTGCCATTCTTGTTGAGTGAGCCCTGCGGGTGGACAACTGTCATTCACATGGTCTGTTCAGAACTTAGTGCAGTGCTGCAGTGCTGGTATGAATTATCACCTTTTCCTTCTTTCTCCTCCTCTTATTTATTTATATAGCGCCATCCCTGTGCATGGCGTTCTACAAGTACAACATAACAGGCCTCCCTCAGGCCTTCAGTCTAATGCAACTAATGCATTCTGATCTTGGTAGTCCAAATAGATGGGTTCTGTACCTTACTGAAATTCCCAGAAGTGAAGGAGACCAGAAAGTGCACTGTGGCTGACTAACATTAATTCTTGTGATAATGACTGAAGGGGAGATTTGACCTTACACGTTGATATTCTTCAAAAGGGTTTTATGATCTGCAATCATAGTGCTGTTTCCACGGTGGGAGCCTTTGGGTCCAAGTTGACCAACTCATCAGTAACTGGGTGCCAGGGTGAGGAGGGTGCAGCTGGGACCTGACCTCAGTATTAAATCTGAGGTATGAGCAGCACTGGTGTACCACATGTGTCCTGTGCATGACCCAGCTGTGCCACACAGGAGACCTGTGCAATCCAGGTGGGGGTGAGCTGAGAACAGGGTTTCAATTTGTGTTCACAGGTTAACAATGACTATCTCTTTTGGGCTGTATATGATCTCATTTGGAAACTTACTGTTGAGTAGACATCATGGGTCTCTTTACTATCGTGCTGCACAAAAAGTTTGGGGCATGGAATTCATTTGCTGATCCTTGAGTTGTACAGGTAGTTGGTATAATTTTGCACTTCTGCTCATTTTCTGTTCTCTCCTTTGGCACAAAGGGAAAAATATATGCAAGGATCTGAGGTATATAGCCGACACCTGCGCTCCCTGCGCTCTCCCCGCGCTCTCCATGATCTGTATTAAGGCTTTCCTCAGATAACAAAGCCCCTGAAACTGAAGCTCCTTTTCACAAAGTCTTTTTTACACCTTCCCCTTTTCCTTCTCACCTTCTGTCTAGCTGGAAGATCTTTAGTAGTATTGACACTGGGAGGACAATGAAGGAGGGCTGGAGAGAAAAAAGAGCTTTGGGTGGTGGGTTGCAGCAGTGCATCTGAATTAAATGATGCAATAAGTCTTCAGCTGGGAAATAATTTGATTTAATGTAGCCAGTACTGTGGTACTGATGTTTGCCTGCCTACAGCAGGAGAGATACAACAACAACTGCGTCCAGAATCCCTTTCTGAGCATGCGTGGACAGCAAAATGGAGAGCAAAGAGGACACCAGCTACTCCTGCATTTTAGAGGAATGTAGATTTATAAGTCTGGCCACCGAAATAGAAAGAATAAAAAAAGTGGAGAAAGAATAAAAATTATCCCTGGATGTGTTTTGTAAGAAGCTTTCAGGTGATCTCTAGAAGATTCAACATGTTTGTCTTTACTTATACAAGTCTTCCCTGACCCAGTTGTTTCATATCATGCCTGCATGTTTGTTTTGAATTAAATGTTTGATGAAGCATGTTGAAATCTTTTTTGTGGTGTTAAGAATAATCCCCATTCTTCCCATGTTGTTTCTGTCTCTGGTACAGATACCAGACTTTCTGTTAAAGAAGTACTGATCAGGAACACTTTCCTAACTGAAGTATACCTGTATAAATACAATTGTCCCCCACTTTTTGTTGATTTGTTTTTCAATGTTCTGCTGTTTCAATCCTTGCAAATTACACACGTCCCATTAATTTAAAATGGGCTCCGCTCTTTTGTCAGTTCTTCTTGCCTATGGAGGCTTGCCTGGGGCTGCTCACACACACATGCCATCCCAAGTCTTGCCTATGGAAAGAGAGGACCTCTCATCCAATTAAAGGAACTTGTCTTTAATTTCGAAGTGTTGAAACAGTAGGACTTTCATCAGTTCTTCTTGCCTATGGAGGCTCTCTTGGGACTGTTCACGTGTGCATAGTGCTTGCAAAGTGAGGTGAGACAGGGGAAGAGGCTCCAAGGCAAGTAAGAGACTTTGGAAGCAGCGTGGAGGCATGTAGTCAATCCCAAGCAAGCCTCCATAATTCCTCATGTTCCCTACATGGGTTATGGTTTTTGACCAATTCCGCTTTCTGATAGCTCTCTGGTCCCTAATGCATCAGATAAGCAGGGGATGCCTGTATTCAGGATGAAGAATTGTGGGTCTAAATTTCTGTCTTCTTGTATTGGTCAGAGTAGTCCTGTTAAATCAGAAGCGCTGTAGGCCGGGGCAGCAGCTTCTTGCTGAAAAGACTGTAATTTGTTGGTATTTTCTTTTGGAGTGATGTGATAAGCTTTTAAAATGTCCTTCTTGTTGCCACTAATTGCCTGGGCTACCATTTTAATTCTCACAATGTTCTTTTCAGTGTCATGTAACATGATTGAAAAGTCCATGGTGGAAGCAGCAGTCCTGGAGTGCAGCCAGTCCGTAGATGAAACCATGTACGTTTGCACAAATTCATTTACTGAAATGAGCCAACCAGCAGGAGCTTATGACGCAGTCTAATTCAGTTGATTGTCTTGTTTGCTTCCTTTACCTTGGTTCATTTGACGTTTCAGATTTAAAAAATCTCATTCACATTCATTCTTTTAGAAAGTGGATGTCTTAGAGGGATTGTAATCTTGTGCAGATATCAGAGTGACATGACTGTTTGGCCTATACTAAAGTATTTGCTAATAATTGTTTGGAAGAGGAGTTTGAGAAACAGCCTTCATGAGCAAGCTTGTGTGACTAACTGCACTTTTATTTAGGAAGGAATCTGGGCTTGTAAAACCACAGTGTGAACAAATAGTATTAATTCTGTACACAGCCTGTACATAGCTTTTTTTTGTCTGAGCAGCTAAATAAACTAGAAAGAGCAGAATTCTGTGCAAGTCCAAGTTTGGGATTATAGTTTATTGTACAAATAATGTAGAATGTGTAACCCAACAACAAGCTCTGGTTTAATGCTGCTCTGTGATCCTGGCTTGTTTGGCAACTCTATGATTCTGTGATTCAATGCTGATGTCATCATTTTGCGCTTGGCTTTTGGGATGTAGCTAAATGCCTGGTGGCCACCAAGCGCAGAATTGTTATATGGGTGGCTTCAGTAAGTTGGTGTGCTGTGTTTTGGGCATGATGGAGGAATGGAATGCCGGACTCCTGCAGCAACCAGAATAGCACATCTGCACACATGAAGGAAACTTATGTATGTGGATGTCCCTAACAGAACTCTGGTTTACATGTATGCAGTGCAATCTGCTCTTCACTTAAGAAAGATAGCAGTTTTTAAGCATGCATGTGGAGCACTACTGGGAGGATTTGGAGCAGGAAAGATACAAGATAAAACAAGCTGAACAAGTGATTTGATTGATGCTTCACCACATTGACTGTGGAATTCTTGTTACTCGTACTTGTGATATTTAGTTAGACACTTCAGCATAAACAAAATAGCCCACTTCAGCCCACTTGGCATGCCAAAGGCACTGTAAATTAATCCTCAGTCTAACAAGCAATCTTACGTTGTTATTTCACAAGGAGGGATTTTCTTTGCGCCTAGCTGCAGAAACTGAAAATCACCATGACTGTGCTCTCCTTGTTGAAGAGAGTGCTGAAAGATTTAATTGCAGTATGTAAAAACAGGATGTTGATATAGCAAATTATTTTTCACTTTTTTTTTTCAAGGAAAGCTTTCAAGTAATGTCTCTTTGTGCATTTGATTTTCCCACAGGGAACATATTTTCAACATCATTGGAGCTTTTGATATCCCAAGATATGTTTACAATTCTGAAAGAAAGAAATTTCTACCGTAAGTTCTTGCTCTGTAAGTTTGGCTGAGTTTGGATCCCCGACCGTTTTACACATTTCACAGTACTCCTTTCTAGCTCCTTAGCCCAGGTTTGGTTTAAGAGGTGGAAAGCTGTGTGAAAATGAAAATAGAAAAAGACAGTGGGATACAGTGGGAGGAGGGCTGCAATAGGACTCCTGGAGGCTGAGGTTCAAATCCTTCCTTCAGCCACGGAAGCCCATGGGGTGACCTTGAACAAGTCAAACTCAGCCTCCAGATGAGGCAGTAGTGACAGATCTCCTCTGAATAAATTGTGCCACTGAGAGCCAGCGTGGGATAGTGGTTTGATTGCTGGACCCTGAGAGGGCAGGGTTCACATCTCTGCTCAATCACGGGGTGACTTTGGGTATGTCACACTCTCTCAGCCTCAGAGGAAGACAGTGGTAAATCTTGCCAAGAAAATCCTATTTTTTCGAGTCAGCCTTTTGTAGTTGTTTGACCATTGGACTTGGACTCTCGGAGTCCAGGGTTCAAACCACAGTTGGCCATTGAAACCCACTGGGTGACCTTGGCCATGTCACGCTCTCTCAGTGTCAGAGGAAGGCAGTGACAAGTATCCTTGGAAGAAATCTTGCCATGAAGACTTTAGTATAGTGTTGTTGTAAGTCAGGCCTGACTTGAAGACACAAAACAACAGACAAGAAATATTTCTGTATTCTTTCTTTCATTAGGCAGCATTTTCATAACTGCTTTGTTAAAGTTTACACAGGTCTCTGTAACATTTCTTTCAGTCTCTCCATGACCAGCCACCCTCCACCCAATTTATTTGGCTCTGCCAGGGATAAAGCTGAATTGTTTCGTGAGCGTTACATCATCTTGCAACAGGTGAGGAAAAAGACGAAGGAGATTTAAGTCCATTTAATGTTTAAAGCAGAACTATGCAAGGTTACTCTTTTGGACTACAACTCTCATAGTCCCCAGACGGTATGGCCAGTGGCCCATTGTTGTAACCATCTAAAATATAACTTTTCCCAGGTCTGACTTAAAGCTAGAATTTTGAAGTCCCATCATTTCGGAAAGATGTGTACAGAATTTGAAATAAGGATCTGAAGTTATATAACTTTCCCTTGCAGGGAAAACAGTCGTAAAGAGCAGATTTGTATTCTTGGGAAAATTGCAGTAGGGGTATGAAATACTTTCTCTCAAAATGAACAACTGCCTTAATTTGAAAATAAAAGAGAGGAATAAATATATCAAATCTAGGGCTGTTGTGACCGTCCTTTCAATTTTATTGCTGTTTGATGTTGCCAGATTAAGTCAGCAATCCAAAACATATTTGTTAGGAGGTAAGATCTATTCAGCGTGGTGGGATGTATTTCCAAGTCAGTGTACAATAGACAGCACTGCTATCAATCTTAGAAAGATAGCTGTGTCAGCCTGCAATTTTGCAGGAAAAACTACGAACAATCTTATAATGTGGCGCACAATTCCATGGTATAGAAGCAACTTCATTATATAATGTATAATAATATATAGTATTATATATTAATACTATAATAACATATTAATAATATATAAAATTTAATGTATTAATAATATATAATAATACAGTAGGACCCTCATATCCGCGGATTCGTTATCTGCTGATTCAGTTATCCGTGGTTGGCTCCCCACTGCCATCACAATCGCGGTGCTGGCGGGCAGGAGAGAAGTGAGGAGCAAGGGATCGTGCTCATCGCCACCTCCTGCCCCTTGCCCCGGGCCCAATCACAGCGCCGGTGGGCGGGAGAGAAGCAAGAAGCAAGGGATCACACTCCTCGCCGCCTCCTGCCCCTTGTCCCAGGTCCGATCGCGGTGCCAGGAGGCAGGAAAGGAGCGAGGAGCACGGGGTCACACTCCTTGCCTACTCCTGCCTCCCGCTCAGGGCCCGATCGTGGTGCCGGTGGGCGGGAGAGGAGCAAGGAGTGTGATCCTGTTGCAGTGGCTCCTGTGACAGCTCCTCGCCACCTTGATCGGCCGGGGGCTGTATTCACGGGGGGAGGGGGGCCTGGAACCAATCCCCCGCAGATACAGGGATCCTGCTGTATATAATAATGACACTAAAAACATGGGGTGATCCATGAAGCTGAATCGGATTAAGGGCTTGTGAAGGTCAGCATCCTCCTCGCACACCGGCCAGTCAGATGCCTCCAGGTTGTCCGTATCAGGACTGGATAGAATCCTAGAGCTAGAAGAGACCCTAAGGGCCATCCAGTCCAACCCCCTTCTGCCATGCAGGCAGACACAATCAAAGCGCCCCTGACAGACGGCTGTCCAGACTCTCTTTAAAAACCTCCAAAGGAGATTCCAGCACATTCCCAGGCAGCAGTGGATTCTCCTGTTGAACTGCTCTTACCGTCAGGAAGTTCCTCCTAATGTTTAGGTAGAATCTCTTTTCCTGTAGTTTCCTGTAGTTTGAGGCCGTTGCTTCATGTTCCGGAGCAGCAGAAAACAAGCTTGCCCCATCCTCTGTACGACATGGAATTCAGTAGCCCTCCCCTCTTGTCCCCTCCACGCTAGCGAATGGTCTGAGATTTACTGCCTCAAATCCAAAGTTTGGGAAGGCAAATTGTTTGGGCCTCAGCTCCCAAATACTCATAGAATCATAGAATCATAGAATCATAGAAATGTAGAGTTGGAAGAGACCACACGGGCCATCCAGTCCAACCCCCTGCCATGCAGGAACACCCTCAAAGCACTCCCGACAGATGGCCATCCGGCCTCTGCTTAAAAACTTCCAAAGAAGGAGACTCCACCACACTCCGAGGCAGCATATTCCACTGCCGGACAGCCCTGACTGTCAGGAAGTTCTTCCTGAGGTTCAGGTGGAATCTCCTTTTCTGCAGCTTGAATCCATTGCTCCTTGTCCTGGTCTCTGGAGCAGCGGAAAACAAGCCCTCTCCCTCCTCTACATGGTATCCCTTCAAATATTTAAACATGGCTATCATGTCCCCTCTTAACCTTCTCTTCTGCAGACTGAACATACCCAGCTCTCTAAGTCTATCCTCATAGGGCATGGCTTCCAGGCCCTTCACCATTTTGGTCGCTCTCCTCTGGACCTGCTCCAGCTTGACCATGTCCTTCTTGAATTGGGGTGCCCAGAACTGGACACAGTATTCAAGATGAGGTCTAACCAAAGCAGAGTAGAGTGGTACCAGTACCTCCCTCGATCTAGACACCATACTCCTATTGATGCAGCCAAGAATTGCATTGGCTTTCTTGGCTGCCGCATCACACTGCTGACTCATGTTCAGCTTGTGGTCTATTAAGACTCCTAGATCCCTTTCACACGTACTGCCATCCAGCCACTCCAACCAGTACCATGCATTATGATTCACTATGTGAGTGTTAGAATCGTAGAGTTTTACAGTTGGAAGAGATCACAGGGGCCATCCAGTCTGACCCTTGCTATACGGGAATGCACAACAAAAGGAGTTCTGAACGATGCCCATCCAACTTCTGTTGAAAGACTTCCAAAAGAGAGTCCACCACCATCTTTATGTAGTCTTTTCTACTGTCAAACAGCTCTTGCAGTCAAGAAATCCTTCCTAATGTTTACATGGAATCTTTTGTCATTTTGAAGCCATTGATTTGTGTTGTAGTCTCTGGAGCAGTAGCAAACCAGCTTGCTCTGTTGTTACTTTCTCACTGTTTTTGCAGGAGGCAGTGATATTGGTGAAGGGAGGAGAAGAAGGCTGCGTAACTATAAGGGGGGCAGTATAGAATCTTGGCCTGAAAAAAGTAAAGTTTCCAAGCTCTGTTCTGAACATTTATTTGTTTGTTTATTGGCCCCTCGGTTTACCAGCATTGTCTACTTATTTTTTCTGGTATATCTGGGAGAAGCAATTCCACATCAAGACCTTAACGGTGTCTTTGCATGGAAATAGTGGTTTTCTTATAACTATAAAGTGATATTTAAAAATTCATTCATTTTTACCCTATGCAGAGAGTCCATAGACATGAATTGTTCACACCATCAGCTATTGGTGCACTGCCAGATGAAAGCAGGAGTAAATTCCAGGTAAGTATAACCGGTTAATATTATGTGGGACTGGATGGATCTCAGCCCTTGGGACTGGGGTAGGGGTCTGTGTCAGGCCAGGGGACAATCTGACATGCTTTTTTTGGGGGGGGGGAGCTGTGCGAGACTGATGCCGTGTGGCTGCCATCTCCTTATTTCTTCTGACCCCTGCTCAGTCTCACACATGTGCACTCACATTTTCTCTCCCTCACACTTGCATGGCAGTTAAGCTTTAAAAAGGCACAACTGGAACCAGCGAAAGTTTACCTGTATGAAGGTTTCTGATGGTAGTGAGAGGGCAGAGTTTGGGTGTGTGTGTGAAACTCCTGCCCTTTTCCCAGTCTGGCCCCACAGTTTTGGCCCATGGAATACCCCCATTCACGCTGTCCTTGTTCCCCACTGGATCCCTGTCTGGATTGGGTTCCTGGGCTGAGGCTCCTAAGGATGACTCCTTAAATGTGGACCTGTGGCTGTGTTGTTGTGTGGGTTCTTTATGGTAGGTATTGCCTGCTCCTTTTTCAAGTTTGACAGAGACAGCCAGAGACAGGTTTTTTTTAAAAAAAGAGTAATAAATGTAGGTTTAATGAAACTCAGCAGTGTAACACATTAACTCTTGAACTATCTATTCTGCCACAGCTCCCCAGGACAGAGGCAGTTCTCCTTTCTGACCAGCTGTCCTGACTCTCTGAAATCCAAATCTTATCCTGGTCACCTCTTTCCTTCTCTGTCAAATCCACTCTCTGTCTCCATCAGCTCCAAACTCTGTCTGCTCTCCCAGAGACAACCTCTCTGGTTTTTTTAACCTTCTTTTCACCCATAGGCCCCTTAGCAGCATTCCCTGGGCTAAAATTGGCTGCCAGATCTGCCCAGTGCCTCTTTCACGCATGCACCCTGCACGGAAATCAGGCTTTAGAAAAGTCTGTGTTCACACTGAAAACCTAAAAGTGGGGTGAGCGGAGCAGGGAAGAATCTTTTATCTCTTGTTAGCTGCTTATCAGAGATCAGAGATGTTCCCCACTTGGGGAGAAGGGACAGAATCTGGGGAAGAAGGCCTACATTTTCACCGTGCTTGCTTTAGAGTGTGGGATGATGACACTATCGTGTTGTTATCTGCTTTGGACACTTTTTGTGTTTCTTAATCAGGAGCTCTCCTTTTGGTCCGACAGCAGCCCTCTTTTGAAACTTAGGGTCTAGCAGTCAAAGGGGTGGAATGAGCTTCATCTATCACAGATTGCACATCTGAAATATGATATGTAACTAATTATTTTGATACTGGGTACAGACATGCTTTAACTTATCGTCTTTGATTCTAGCTCAAAACTATAGAAACTCTCTTGGGCAACTCAGCCAAAGTTGGGGAAGTGATTGTTCTCGGAATGATAACCCAGCTGAAGGAGGTAAGCACTGTACTGTCAGTGGCTCTTTGAATGACTGCTGTTCAGCAGTCTGATGATAATGCACAGGATTTTGTGTTAAAATATGACTGGGAAAGGGGAAGAAAAATTTCTAAAATCCTTAGTGAATTAGGCGTTGGAATAGCAAGACTAAGAATGAGCTGCGTGTAATTACGCTTTGAGGGGAATGTTGAAATGGGTTGATTTGATCTTAATTTCTTGTATCCATATTTTTAAGGGAAAGTTTTTCTTGGAAGATCCTACAGGCATTGTCCAGCTGGACATCAGTAAAGCAATATCCTTTACATGTGTGTCCAGTAAGAACAAGGATTGGTCAGTGAGAAAAACCTGCCTTAATCTTTCTTGAATTTCCATCTGGATTTTCTACTGGGCATCCCACAGTCTTCTTTTTATATGTTGTGGACTCATTATTTTATCTGAGAAAATCTATACTCAGAATTTGTGTCCAGGGAGCACGTTATGCTTTGCAGAACCCTCCCCATTTTGCCAAAAATAAATGATGATATTTATTATGTATAAAATTCCTTCTTGGACAATTCTCAAGCTGGGGCCCATGTGCCCACAGAGGGTTTGTGGATGGGCTTCAAGGGTTTTGTGAAATGGGTTCAAAAATTATTTTTCCCCTTTGATTTATTTCATGTTACTTTGTATTTTTCTTATTACAGTGAATTTTAAGATAAAAATTTAGTCTTGTCAAGTTTTCGTTGGAATTCTTTTGTTCCAGACTAGTCTGTGTAAAAGAAATCAGTTTCCAATGCAATAAAATGTAGTGTATGGAAAACTTTTAGAAGAATCTGACCCTGGGAGAAAGGCAAGATATAAATTCAATAATAAATAAATAATGTGTGTGTGCGTGCGCGCGCGCGTGCTCGCGCATCTTTCAGGATTTCTGTATTCCTGCATGGCAGGGGGTTGGACTAGACTGTACACACACAGACACACACACACGTATATACACACACACATATACATACACTTATATATAAAAACATTTTTTGGGGGAAGGAGTCCATAGCTTTCATTTGATTCTCAAAAGGAGTCTGTGACCCTCTGAAAGTTGAGATCTAGGTGCTGTAAAGCAACACCAACAAAATCTGATACTAATACTGCGGAATTCAGAAAAGAAGCCTTGGAAATCATGCCTTTTAGCTTGCTGTTAATTAATTAATTAATTAATTTTTCATTTATTTTGTATTGCCTCTTTCTCTCCACATGTGACCTGAGGTGAGTTATGACAAGATTAAAATAAGATAGAGCTTTAAAAAATGTTAATAAAACATTAAAACACACAAACAAGCCATCATATTAAAAGACTGTTAATTTAAATCATTTTAAAAGCATTTAAAAACCATAACAATAAGGATAATAGTAGAGCTTACACACCTTAAAAGGACCCCTTCTGCACAACCTGTTAATCGTCAAATGCCTGTTTAAATAAAAAAGGGTCTTTACAAGCCGGGGGAAGGAGAGCAAAGGTGGCCAGCCTAGCTTTCTGAGGGAAGGAGTTCCGTATCCCAGGAGCAGCCACCAAGAAGGTCTTCCTCACCAGACAGGCCTATGACAATGGTATGCAGAGAAATCCCCCTCTTGAGAATTTTATGACTCAGGCAAGCTCAAATGTAGGTTCAAACGTAAAGCTGAAATACTGTTTAATGTTACGTTCCGCTTCCTTTCTCCAGAAAGCCAGTGTGGTATACTGACTTGAGTGTTCAACTAGAACATGAGGAGATTAGGATTCAAATCCCCTCTTGGCCATGGAAACTCACTGGTTGGGCAAGTCAGACTCTCTTTGCCTCGGGGGGACGGCAATGGCACACTCCCTCTGAACAGGTCTTGGCAGGAAAACCTCCCTAGGGTTGCTGAAAGTCAGAAATGACTTGAAGGCACACAAAACAAGCACAGCCTTTCCCCAGTCCAACCATGAGAAGAGGGTTACAAGCTTTTTTTGTTTCCCTTTGGAACTAACTACATTTTAGCCTATGTCGCAAGGAACTGTGGAAATGCAAGCAACATGTGGCTGAGAGCTAACTATGCTTTATTCAGACAAACCCACTAGACACTGCGTTTATGAAGTTGGCTTATTTCTCTTAACTCTAGTTAAGACTAATACTTTAGGTTTGAATGTCACGCTAAATTGCTGTTAATGGACATTGAACTCAAAGTCGTTACTGTTAGTATGCTTGGCTTTGTATGATTGTTTCTGTAGTCCTGCCTTAGTTCACATCATCCTTAACCTCTTTCTACCAGTTCCACAGTGGCTTATATACAGAGTCATGTTTTGTTTTAACAGAAGGTAAGGCAGACGTTTTTCTTCTTAAGATGGTTAATTCATTTTGGCAAAGTCAAATTTGGGATCCAGTGAGTTCTTAGAAGGCTGGTTCATAGGTCAGTCGCACTTTTGTGATAAAGAACCCTGAGATGAACTTCAGTGGGGTACAGAGAACAAGATTACATGTGCAGACTCTGCCTGTGTGTTGAACAGAAGCTGTGAACAGAGGCTATTCTGTTCACATGATAGCTATCTTTAAATATTTGAAAGGATGTTATGGAGAAGATGGAGTCACTTTGTTTTCTGCTCCTCTGGAGACTTGAGCCATTTCCACATGACACTGTAGTATTCCACTTTCAGCATCCTGTGGAATCCTGGGGTTTGCAATTCAGGGAGAGGCCTTTAGGATTCTCAGCCAGAGAGCTCTTTGGCCTCAGGAAACTACAAACCCCAGAATTCCACAGGAAGCTGAAAGTGGAATAATAGCACTATAACAGCGTATTGCAGAAACGGCCTAGAACATAAACCAGTGGATTCAAATGACAAGAAAAGAGATTCCACTTAAACTTTAGGAAGGACTTTGACTGTAATAAGTGTTCAGCAGTGGAACACAGTGCCTCCCTCTTTGGAGGTCTTTAAACAGAGGTTGGTTGGGCATCTTTCAGGATTTCTGTATTCCTGCGTGGCAGGGGGTTGGACTAGATCTCTTGTGATCTTTTCCAGTTCCAGTGACAATGTTCACTCTCAAGCTGTATACTGTATGAGCAGAACATGAGATGGCACAGTCAAAGCACACGGGTGCATAGCTTGTAAGGTAAAAGATTCCATTCACAGCTTTGGACCAGCATGTGAATATGGAGATGAGGCTGAACATCACATTCTTGATCCCCTCCATCCAGATTTCCTTGTCTCCAGATATGTTCCATGAGCAGGGCTTCTAGTATGGCCAGAACAGTGTATTGCAGGGATGGCTAAAATTATAGCATTATTTATTAATTTGTTTGTTTTTATTTCATTTATATTTCACCTTGTCCCCAGTAATGGGACGCAGGTGGCCTTAGGATTGGTAGTGGAAGAGGCCATTTTTCACCCACACAGCCAGAAGTGAAGTTGCATCACTTCCAAGTTCATTTTCAGCCAATGGGGGAGGTGCTTTAAAGGTATGACAAGTTCTGCAGGTGTTGTGGGAGCTAAAGTGCTATATTTTGTAATTTTTCAAGTCACTTGGGGGATGAGAAGTCATCTGAAAATTCTCCAGGGGCCTCAAGATGGGGACCCCATGAGCCATGTTTTCCCCTCTCTATCCTAGGGTATTATAAGACTGTACAGATACCCTAAAGGCACCAGATCTCATCAGATCTTGGAAGCTAAGCAGGGCTAGCCCTTGTTGGTACTTGGATGGGAAACCTCCAGTGAATACCAGGTGCTATAGGCTATATTTCAAATGGAGGAACTGGCAAAACCACGTGAGTGTTCCTTGCCTAAGAAAACTCTATGAAATTCGTGCAGTTGCCGTAAATTGGCAGGTGACTTGGAGGTAAATACACACATACCTGTGTCAGTAGGAAAAAATTGTAGTCAAGAAAGAAAGGAGTCCAGTCGTGACCTGAAGGTGGGCTCAGAGACTGAGAAACCTCTGGTGCTGACAGAGGAGACACCAGGCTCAGCCGCCACCCATGGCACTGGAGCATGAAAGGCCAGGGACATCTCAACCTGGGACCCCTCAGCCCAGATCAGTGCTGATGACCTCTCTCTCTGGGCATGGCCTGCAGCCCTGGAAGTGCTCAGCCTTCCCGTACAACTCCACAGTCCCCAGAGTCTATGCATCAAGGGCTGCAGTGTTGCCAGCAGGAATTTTTGGAAGACAAAAAGAGTGCTGGGCTGGACTGGGGGTGGGCTTCTCTGCCAGTAACTGTTTTTTCTCTGTACCTTGTCATGCTGGTATTGGAAATGATGCGAGATTGCTTCTGGTTTCATTTGCAAGATTTTTTCAGCCATTCCAGATTGAGGAGGGTAGGAGGGGCAAGACTGCTGCATGTTGGAGCAGTTTTGAGCTTTTCAGGTGATTTTTGGACTTGGAAAATGGCCAGGCTTGGAGGATGTTTGGGAGTGTGGTACCACCGGTAGGAAAAAAGAGAGTTGATGGGACATATGTAACTTGAAGTTTGCACTGTCCCTATCGCTGCTCTAAACTGCAAAGGCCTGTCCTTTCAAGGCTTCCCACTCCGCTGGGAGTGGTGGTGGTTTGGACCAAAAAGGTAAAAAAAGCTCCATCTGAGTTTCAGATCTTGCTGGAGCAAGTTACTCATTTGGAGCTTTTCTGGCTGCTGCATTATCCAGTCCACTTTGCTGTCTTGCAGCCTATGCACTCCTGCTACTGGCCTGTTCACAAAGGTTAGCAACAATTAACAGTCATAAAATGGTGTCCTCTGCAACGTTTACGGGAAATGTCTGTTGAGCTTCAACCAGCTCCGCTTGTCCCCATAATATCCCTGCCGTTATTATGGACATTGATGTAGCAGGACATACCTATAGCTAAAGTGTTGTACTTTCGATAATGAGAAGTATAGTTGCACTTTTATTGTTAGATATAAGCAGGAAAAAAAATGACTATGTTGTGCAAGCCATCTGGAAGTATGTATGAGTCTCTCTTTGTTTTCTGCCGCTAAATTATATGGCTACTTGAAATGGTAAACTCTATCTTTTTATCAAGAATTAACACTTTTACTATAGTTTTAATGATTTTGGGTTTGGAAGGAAACCTTTCCCAGAGATGTGCATGCCAAGATAACGGGGAATATTTAATAGACATTATGACCAGCATTCAAACTGAAGAAGTGGATTTGAATATAAATTCAGAGATACTGATACTCTGATTGCAGGGTGTCATATTTACTACTTCTCATTTCTTAAGAGTGTAGAGAGCCGTTTGATAGAAGATATGCCATAAAATTTCCAGCTTAGCCAGAGGCATTTCTGATTTTATTTCCTAGGCTGGTATGAAGATGAAGTATTTCATGTCAATGCTTTTGGATTTCCTCCTACAGAACCTTCTGCTACAACAAGGTATTTTGTATTCTGTTCCTGAAAACTTCAGGAAAGCAGGCTTGTGGGTATCTATTCGAAAAAGCAGAAGCTATGTAGAAGAACAAGATATTGGCCCACTTAGGGAAATTCTAAGCTTCCAAAAATAAATTTAAGAGAAATTACAAGAAAAAATTAGCAGAAAAAAATTCCTAATGAGTAGAAAAATGCTGAATATTTCTTTAAGGACTGGATTGCCCTTGTAATCCCTTCCAACTTTATGGGTCTGCAATTCTTGATTCACACTGAACGACATTTTTAAGTGCTTGAAGGATCAGAAATGAGATTCTCTGTAGACATCAATGGAGAAGTTTGGTATATTAAGATTGGCATGATTGGGTATCATGCTGTCTCCACTGGGTTCCAAAAAAACCCCATAGGGTAGTAGCAAAGAGATTTCTTCTTTCTAACTTACTTAATAGTGTGAAACATTCAAAAACAATCATATTACTACAAATTTTATAGCAGATGCAGTACATTGTCCGGATTGCAAATTGTAAGGGCCGGTGGCTAGGAGGGAATGGCTTGTCAGCATTACAGCATGTCTGCAGCATTACCATTGGCCAACAGTATTAGAGATCTCCAGTATTTTTCATTGGTGTCACATTGTGGTACAGAAAATTTTTATGCCTAAACCAAGGCCCAATCTAGAGCAGGAATGCCTGTCTGATGCTCGCCCTTGCTTTCTGCCCTGCCCCTAGTTCTCACACAAACAAACTCAAGTGACAAGGGTCCACCAGAGGCACACTGGAACATTTTGTTGGTACAGGCCTGCATGTAGAATTTTTCATTTACATTCTGTTCTGATACCCCAAAAATAGATCCTTGATGCAAGAAGGTATAATTTTTAACCTGTGTTGGGATGAATTTTGCAATACAGTTATTAAAAGGAAATACCTACATTTCAGAAATGTTATTGTGGCAAGATATTGAGTGATAAATGATGAAAGGTACAGACCTTAAATTGTCATATTTTAAAATTATACGCTGTGCTTTAAAAATTTCAAAGGATTATTGAAAAGAGTGTGCTTACATGGAAGGTATTAATTGTTTTTTCATGCTTCAGGGCATATTATGGAAACACAAACTTCTTTGGAGGGCCTTCTTCAACCTCCGTAAAAGCTTCTGCCAAGTTGAAACAGCTGGAGGAGGAAAACGAAGATGCCATGTTTGTGTTCCTTTCAGATGTTTGGCTGGACCAAGCAGAAGTTTTGGAAAAGCTTCGCATGATGTTTTCAGGTACTTCAGTTGATCTGTATCTGAATATTGGAAATTTGTGAGGAGTCACCGAAGCATTTGCATCTGTTCAGAAAAACAGCAACTTAAGAGGAGATTTGTATGTTTATAAAATCAGGAATGGTGTAGGCAGGGAAACATTTCACCATTTGCCATTATACTAGAACTTGGGTCTTTCAGTGCAATTAATTGGCAAAAAGTTCAGGTTGAATTTTTAGAAAAGGACTATTTTGTGCAGCAAATAGTGAACTTACAGAATTTGCTGTCGTGAGCACACAACGTGGAGGGGTAGTGATGTTGGCGGGGCTCAGCCCCCCCCCCACAAAATGGTCAAGCAAAATTAGACCACCAAAACTTCTATGTAGTTGACTGTCGTTGAAGAATTATCGATCAGAATTATGGAGCATAAGAAATATCAAGACAGTTATTTTTATGGAGCTTTTCCAGGAATAGTAAAGGCTGTCTGCAATCTATTTGGTGCATACTTATTTGGGAGTTAGCTCCATTGAACATGCAGAGGAGACTTGTAAGTATGCACTGTGCTTGTACAGGGTCTTCATTTTAAGGATGTCTCCTTGATAATGGATGGGGAAAGTAATTTGCCCTCCCTGCCTGCAAGGACCTACAAGTAGGCAAAATTAGCGACAACCGTCCCGCCAGAGTTGAATCCTCCTCCACACACACCTTTGAACACTTCTGGGCTCCCTGGCCCACAGATTGGTAGCCAGGCCAAAACCTATGTTCATTGTGAGCCTGCCTCTCTGTGTCTTTATTCTGACCTTTGGTTCCATGTCAGGTCCCAGCTCCAGATTTGGAGTAGTGCGGGAGAGAGGAGGCATACCTTTCCTTTTGGAAACAGAGTCTTTCATCAAACCTTCTCTCAACGTCTTGCTTTCCTTTGTGTTATGAGCAGACAGTATTTCTTTCCTCTCCAGAGCATTCTTTTTACTCAAACACTGCTGCAAAGTTGATCTGACCAGCCCCTCAAAATCCTCTCAGAGGAGGAACCAAATATTTTCCCAACATAACTTTCTCAGTATCAGACTCTGATCACATCTTAAGATCAGACTCTGATCACATCTGATCAGAGACTTGCTGATGTTCAGTCAGTGATTCGGAATTACTATGATTTTCTGCATTTTGTCCAAAATGTGCTAGGTGGCAGTCAAAAGAGTGTTTACAAGGCTGGTTGCTCCCTGGTTTTCTTCTCCAAGTCAACCATATCTGACTTTTCTCAGGCAAACTTGAAAGCAGCCAACTGAGGTCTCTGTGGACTCTCTTCTGATCCCTGCATTTGTTTTAATGAGGGAAGCTGAGGTATTTGCTGTTTTGCCATAACTTGGCTACTGCTTCGCAGATTTTTCTGGTCACCACTGATCTTTTGTACCCCTGTTCTGAACTGAAAGGGTCCATTATCTTTCTTTCTATTTTAAGATCATTTTGAAGTTTAAGACCTGCTTTCTGCCTTTGCTAAACACAGTACTTAGTACAGGGGGGAAAATGCAATGGAGGGTGTGTTTCCTATACTCACCTGCCCCTGGGATAAGCCTGGGGCTGGGGCCTAGTTTGGCATTGGGCTGCCAGGGCATTTTGAACCTTGAAGAGAGGAGTGGGGTGGCAGTGTTTTTCTAGCTGCACTGGACTTCTGAATGCAGCACCACTGGGGAGAATCACCTTCCCTATAAAAGGAAACAGCCTCTTCTTCTTGCCCTTATTTGCTACAGTGGTGAGATCTGGATCCTTGCAATGATTGTTGGCCGAGAAAGCGTTAAAAGCGGGGCTAGGGCGATTTTTGGATGAGGATGACTCTTAGCTATGATAATTGTGTGGAACCCCCATGTGCAGAGGCAAGGTATCTCTAGGTCAGGCCTCATTTGGAATCCTGTGTCCAGTTCTGGGCACCTCAATTCAAGAATGATATTGGCAAGCTGGAACGTGTCCAGAGGAGGGCGACCAAAATGGTGAAGGGTCTGGAAGCCATGCCCTATGAAGAACGCCTTAGGGAGCTGGGGATGTTTAGTCTGCTGAAGAGAAGGGAAAGAGGGGACATGATAGCCCTGTTTAAATATTTGAAGGGATGTCATCTTGAGGAGGGAGCGGGCTTGTTCTCTGCTGCTCCAGAGACCAGGACAAGGAGCAATGGATTCAAGCGACAGGAAAGGAGGTTCCACTGGAACTTCAGCAAGAACTTTCTGACAGTCAGAGCTGTCCGGCAGTGAAATAGCCTGCCTCTATGGAGTGTGGTAGAGTCTCCTTCTTTGGAGGTTTTTAAGCAGAGGCTGGATGGCCATCTGTCGGGAATGCTTTGATGGGTGTTCCTGCATAGCAGGGGGTTGGACTGGATGGCCCCTGGGGTCTCTTCCAACTCTGTGATTCTAAATGCCAGTGTCGGGGGTCGAAAAACATTGGAGGGCTGCTTCCCTTTCTTCTCTGCTTGTGTCTTTCCAAAAGTAAGCGGACTGCACTTTGATTTAGCTGGTGCTTTTAACAATGTCTTGTATCATTTCACTTAGCTAGCCAGTCCTTGAAATGTACTTAAATCCTCCCCCCCCTTTTTTTTTTCCAAATAAACAAGGTAAATGGCATATTTGGATGGGTGTGTGCATTTTTTGGCCTTTTTCTAGCAAGTACTAGTGACCGTTTGATTGGGTCATTCTTGAGGAACAGTGGATAATTTGCGGCTCGCTAGATATTGGACTGCAACTCCCATTATTGGCCATGTTGGATGGTGCTGATAGGAGGCGAAGATCACCAACACCTGGAAAAGCCCCAGTCCTGATCTAGAACTTGTTTGGTTTTCTGGAGCTTTTCTGCTGTGTGCATTCTTTGTTCTTAGAGCACAATATTGTGTGGTCTAGTCTGAGAGATTGAATGACATGCAGGCAAAGACATGCAGGCAAAGATGGCTTTGCTCCAGGGAAGGGGCCTTCTCGTGTTTGCTCTGTGTGTACGTGTGTGAGAGAGAGAGGGAGAGGGAGAGGGAGAGGGGAGGCAAGCATGCTGTCCTTATATTGGTATGTTAAAGAAGAAACTGGAAATGAGGACTTTCCAGCTTCCACACCAGACCAAATGACAATATTGATCTTTATTTCACCATCCAGGTTACTCCTCTGTGCCTCCAACTTGCTTTTTCTTCTGTGGCAATTTCTCTTCAGCCCCATATGGGAAAAACCAGATTCAGTCATTGAAAGGTACTTGAGATCAGGCACTGTATTTTGTTTATGAATTAATACCAAGTTTGTCTTTGTTTTCCTGTTGTTTAGCCTTTGGGAACCACTATAAGTTTGCTGTGTATAGATATCTAGAAAGGAAACATTATGAATAAGAGGGTTTTGGTTAATTTACACAACTGGTTTGGGCAAATTGAACATAACTTGAAAGAAGCCAGGGGATTCTGGTGGCGGTTGTGCTGTTTCTGCTAGAAGATCAGACTGGAGATCGTGGCACTAAGATGCTACCCTCACATGTGCATATTCAGGGCTTCTGCGCAGGTATGCCATCTCTTCCCGTGTGCCTTCATTACACCTTAGATCAGGAGTGAGGAAGAGAGAGCCTGTGAGCCATATGCCACCCCCCAAGAGTGATTTTTTCTTTTTGCCTCCTGTTGGGCTCCCACATTTTTGCTCCCAGATGCCTCCAGAGAGTATGAGAGGCAGTTTGGGCACATTTTAAGCCCAGGAGAAGATTTTGTTCCCCAACAGGAAGTTGACTTCTAGGTCGCTTCCTGTTGGGGGAAAAAAAAGCTTCTTCTGGGCTTAAAATGTGCCAAAACCATCTCCCATACAGTTTTGGCACATTTTAAGCCCAGGAGAAGGTTTCTTTTCAACAGGAAGTGACCCAACTGGAAATGGACTTTGTGGCCTCTTTCTGTTGGGGGGAAAACTTTCCTTGGGCTTGAAATGTGCTAGGTTACTTCCTGTTAGAATGATGATGATGATGATGCAGATGCATTTTTATTTGTATCAAGGCTCGAGGCAGGGTACAACAGAGGTTAAAAAACAATTAAAAACACATTATGGTTAAAATACACTAAAACATAAAGTCATACAAAATACAAATATAGGCTAAAAGAGCCTAGGTAAAAAATGTGGTGAATAGCCCCCAAGCATCCCAAGGGAGCATTTAGGGCATTTTTTCCAGTTTTGGAGGGGTGGTATGGGTGCCCAAAAGCTGCCTGCCCCTGTCCTAGATTAATGTTTGAGAAAGGCTCAATAGTGGCTACATTTTACTGAGCAATGGTGGCTGACCTTCTCACTAAGCATATACATGTACTAGGAAAGGGAGATCAATAACTCCAAACACTGCACAGTGTACCAAAATCCCTTGTGTCAGCAGAGTCTCCCAAGCAGTGCTGGGGAGCCAAGTATGGCAAATATTTGAAATCCTTAATCAATCTGTTAAAATCAGTATAGGTTGGCAAAGATTGAAAAACCTCAAAAAGCACAAAAGGCCTGATTTTTCATATTTGTTTTCTGCTTCCTGGCAGACTGGAGATCAATCTTTCAGGCTTTGTTCTTTAATCATCAAAGTGAGACTGACTTCAAGACTAAAATAAAAATACAAGGAGCTCTGCACAGTTCTTGTTCCATCTTGAATGCAAGATGTATGGCACCCCGGTGGACAAAATAAGAAAATACAGGCAATCTTTTTGTGTTGCCCCCTCTAGGTTCTTTGAAAGCCCTTGCAGATATAATATGTGAGTTTCCCAGTATCCATGAGAGGTATGTGCTGTGTTATTATTTGCTCAATGAAAAATTAATGGAACATTTGTTAGTTGGAAAACATTCCTCTCAGGAGAAATATTTATTGCACTTAGAAGCTGCTTCAGGTTCATAAAGTATGGGTATATCATGTCTCTTTGCATCTTCTGTTCAGCCGTACAGGCAGTATCTTGTGCTGGTGTTCACTGCAAACTCTTAGCAAGGTCCACAGTTCCAAAGCAACAGTAGGTCCTCCTCCTCTGGAAAGACCTGGAAATTGAATGTAGCTCACCAAAGTTCCCCTCCCCAGTTTTATATTGGAAAAGTTGGCTCTACAGATGAGTCCCACCAAGAGAGAAACCTATCCAAAATATCTCTCACATCTTATGTTGCCTGCTTCTCACTTCTGAATTTCTGGTTGCCTTTGAGTGATGTTGCCATATGCTTTGCTGGAGTTTCCATTTTATTTATCAGTCAAAATAACCTCAATATCTGTGTTTAACCATTTATAGCAGTCGATTTGTATTCATTCCTGGCTCTGAAGACCCTGGCCCAGGTTCCATCTTGCCAAGGTATGTTGCTGACAGTCGCAGATAAAGACTCTTGTACTGAATTGGATGCTTCAAAAATGTGCAAACGCTATTCTGATATGTTCCTGCAATCATTAATTTTTAGGCCTCCACTTACAGAGAGCATCACTGAGGAATTTAGACAGCAGGTGCCTTTTTCAGTTTTCACTACAAATCCTTGCAGGTAAATATCTCAACTGCATATTGGGGACATATCTTGGAATCCTGGGATTGCTGAGGCCTTTGACATACAGGTCAATGCTTGAGACCAGAAAAGTTCCATAGTATGGATTTTTTTCAGATTTTGGAATACAGTATCTTTTTGGAATAGCCTTGAGTCTTGTTCATTTGCTAGTTGTGTTATGTATGAGACATGAGGCAGGAGAGAGACTGAGGTTTGTGAAATGCCAGGAAGCCAACTGTAGTGCTTAGTGTGAATACACACCATTTCACAAATCCTCAGTCTCTGTCTTGCTGCCACCAGCCACCCACGTCTGCCTTAGAGCAGGGGGCTATGCTGCTCCTCAGATCTGAGAGTTTTAAATGAGCAAAAGCATTGCAGCCACTGCCTCGAAGGCAGAAGCTGATGGCGGCAGCCAAAAGAGAGAGACTGAGGATCTGAAAAACAAACTAGCATGAGTGCTACAGCTGCCTCCTCAAAAGCAGAAGGGGGCAGCTGGTGGCAAAAAGTTTTGAGTGTTGGAGATTTTCAGATTTCTAGATAAGGGAGGCTAAACCTGTTTAGCAATGTGTTTGGGTGGATCTGATCTTCTGAAAATCTTGGAGAGGCTTGTGCACACTTCTATTTTTGCTGCCAGTACCTCCTGGATGCTTCTTCAGTTAGTCTGAAGAAATAATGTTGTGCTTGTTACTTCCAGGATTCAGTACTGCACACAGGAAATAATAATCTTCCGAGAAGACTTGGTAAACAAGATGTGCCGGAACTGTGTCCGGTTTCCTAGCAGCAACTTGGATATTCCTAATCATGTAAGGCAAAAAACAAACAAAAAATGAATCCAACATTTGAGGTTTGGTGTCTTCAGGTTACATACTCTTTTATTATCTTAACATACTTATTTTTTGTAATTAGACAAAGTGCAACTTTTTCCTCCTTTCCTGTTTTATTGCAAATGATATGGAGCACGTATGCAGAAGTGTGGTAATCTAGGAGAGAAGGAAGTTGAAGTGCCTGTCTTATCTCTAGCCAGAAGCCTTATACATATGTAGAATCTGAAACTTTCTACACATTTCATTTTATATGGTTGTTGTGTGCCTTCAGTTTGTTTCCAGCTTACAGCAGCCCTAAGGCGAACCTATCAAGAGTTTTCATCTTGGTAAGATTTCTTCAGAACGGGTTTGCCGTTGCTTTCCTCTAACGCTGAAAGAGTGTGACATGCCCAAGGCCACCCAGTAGCCATGACTGAGCAGGGATTCGAATCCTGGTCTCCTGGAGTCTTAGTCTTAGATCCTGGTAGGATGCAGTTAATTTTTTCTGCAGGGACTAACAAACAGAACTTACAGTTAAATTAATAAGCAAAATGTTTCAGCTTCTTCCCTCGCTTTTATTTTAAGCAGCTGAGGAGGCAGAAGCTAAAATATTTTGCTTATTAATTTAAATAAAAATTCTGTTTGTTAGTCACTGCAAGATATATACAAATATATGCATATCTATACCTATAGCGCTCTCTCTGTGTGTGTGGGTGTGTGTGTGTAAGTGTGGAGGGAGAAAGAGAGAATTGTGTAAACAGTTTTAGATTACTAAACAGGTTTCTTTAGAAAGAACACTTTGTCTTCTGGCACTCTGCATTTCAGGGGAATTAGAATTCACTTCAGATAACCACAGCTCCATTGGGATTTGACTATGCCACAATTTTGAGAATGGTGCAGCCTGAATCTATTCAAGACTGTAGGGATTTATACTATTCCCCAATAAATATGCTGTCTATAAGTTCTAGAATTTCAAATAATTCTACTAGAGCAGTTGGTACCATCTGGTTAACAAAGAAAGAAAAGATCATCTAGGCTGGAATTTTGTACTTCTTTACGTGGAAACATTAAACTCAATAGGGATTGCTTCTGAGCAGGCATACAGGTGTAGAACCAGCGGAGACCACGGTAATTGTGCTTTGCCTTGCAGTTTGTCAAGACTATTTTATCACAAGGACATCTGACCCCTTTGCCTCTTAACGTCAGTCCTGTCTACTGGGCGTATGACTATACCTTAAGAACCTATCCTCTGCCGGATATGATCGTCTTCGCTGACAAATATGACCCATTCACAGTGACGAACACCGACTGCCTTTGTATAAATCCTGTAAGATCTAACATATCTTCTTAAAAAATGAAATCAAAGCACTACAAACACCTGTTTACTTTTTAGCAAGCAGGAAAAAAAGGAAAGAAAAACTATTGTGTATATAAATAGTGTGTTTAAAGTGTTATTAGTATGCACATTGTTATCTGAGTTTGTTTCTATTTTGGACCTTTTCTCCTCAATATTATGGGTAACTGCATATGTGGAAGAAGGAGACATCCTTGATTATCTTCCGTTGCTGCTCAGGCTATGTGAGGGTTCCCTGAGTTAGAGAAACATAAACTGGTTGCCAGCTCCATAGCTCCTCTCCCCACCTCTAGCCCTTGTCTTGACTTAGCTGAGATCTTTACTCCTCTCCAGATACTTAGAATCATAGAATCATAGAAATGTAGAGTTGGAAGAGACCACACGGGCCATCCAGTCCGACCCCCTACCATGCAGGAATACCCTCAAAGCACTCCCGACAGCTCTCTAAGTCTATCCTCATAGGGCTTGGCTTCCAGGCCCTTCACCATTTTGGTCACCCTCCTCTGGACCTGCTCCAGCCTGACCATGTCCTTCTTGAATTGGGGTGCCCAGAACTGGACACAGTATTCAAGATGAGGTCTAACCAAAGCAGAGTAGAGTGGTACCAGTACCTTCCTCAATCTAGACACCATACTCCTATTGATGCACCCGAGAATTGCATTGGCTTTCTTGCCAATGTTAGTTAACTTTCTCAGACTAGTATCCTATTAGTGACATATGCAAGCATCAGTCTAACATATGCCTTGCAAGTCTTTTTAAAAATGTGTTATGCAGGCTGGCATTCTCTTTGTCTCTTGGCAGTGATGAAGGCCTCTCCAGGAGTCACTGTGTAGTGGCTGCGGCTCCTCCCCCATGGCAATTCAGTGGCTAGCAAGAGCTGGGGAGGGTGGAATTGGAGAAGCTGCTGGCTGTGCCCGCATAGTCAGATACAGACTAAGGATATCATTCACTGAGATCTCTGGAGGACCCTGGTGGATCTCAGTGAACAGTATAATTGGCTGGCATCTAGGTGAGGGGCCACATAGGCTTCTTCAATCTCTCCACTCCCCACTGGCCACTGAACGGCTAGGGGACAGTGAGCTACAGCAGCTAAACAGTCAATTGTGGGTGAGCATTAAAAAGAGAGATACAGCATGGTTCTACCTGTAGAACTTTTTTGCTACATTCTCCAGTACAGGATCTTGACCTTACTCTGTTTACTGTGTGTGTGTTTTCATTACATCTGCTGCCTTCTCCACCAGCATCCCACTGGGGAATGTTTATCAAGCTGCAACTTGGTTGAACCCTTGTTCCTTCGTGTGCCACTGTAAGTTTGCCTTTGCAGAAGTGGCCTTTGGCAGATCTTGATTTCCTGAAAATAAACCTTCCCTCCCTTCATTTTCAGTCTTGCTTGGCTGGATCCCAATGAAGGGGGTCTCCTTCTCCACAGGGTGCACTGTGAGGATCCACTCTTCTGTGTGAAAGGAGACATCCACCACCCTTGCTGCGGCTACTTCCTATTTGTTAACCTTTTGTAACTGACTCAGTCTTTTTGTTACTGTTCTTCAGTCTGGGTTGCCTGCGGGCTAGGACTAGAGGAGGAAATAAAGTTCTGGCTATAGGTTTTTTTTTCTTTAGTTCACATGACACCTGCCCAGGCTGAATGGTAACAGGAGATAACTCAATAAAAGATGTCTCCTTCTTCTGCTTATGAGAATTGGCCTTCATGGTAACTATCCAATGTGCAAATCTGAATCTAGTTCTTTTCCCTAATTAAAACAGAGGGTGTTCGGTGAGAAAAGTGTGACGGTTGAATTTCACTTTTGCCTTTCTCTTAAACTAGGTAGTTAACTTTTTGTTTTGTTTTGTTTTGCTTTAATCTTGTGGTTTTGTTGATGTACAGGTACATATTGTACTTCACACTAACAGTGGAATTAACATCACCATACACAACTTCAGTAAGATTTTAAAAATTATTTTACAGCCTCCCTATCTCAGTCTATTTTCTCATAATTTTTTCTCATTTTTTGTAAAGCTGGCACATAAATTTGCAATGAGAATACTCCTGAAAAGCAACTTTTCTGCCAAGAGTAGAAAATGTATGCCAGCAGAAATTCTGGGACTGAAAAGCCATTGGCCTAGATCCAAAGAACCACACAACTTTTTTTTCTTGCCCAAGCAAGCTTCAAATTTGTGGCCCTTGAACAGCAGCTCCTAATGCATCGTGGCAAACGTCTTTTGAAACTAAAGAAAATTTTCGCCAAGGTAGTCTGTAAAAAATATCTTGTTACTTGAAGAGAAGAGTTTAATATCTTGACAGTCCTGCCAAAATACATGAACGTAGCTCAAAATATGACAGGTCCAGACAACTGTCGGAAAGACCGCATCTTACTGTATGAACCTCTCTGGACCCTGAGATCCTCAGGAGATGCTTTTCTTTCAGTCCCACCACCTTCGCAGGTATGGTTGTTGAGAACATGAGAGAGGGCCTCCTTAGTGGCTTCCTCTAGGCCCTGGAACTCTCTCTCTAAAGAGACCAGAATGGCCCCCTCCTTGCTCTCCATCTTTTGGCCAGGAAAGACTTTTTTTTAATTCTGTGAAAGTTTTTAAGGAAAAGATTTTAAGAAGGCACAGCATTGCTTTAAACTGTGCTGTTTTATTTTTATTTATAGCTTTTTCCATCGTGTTTTAATGTTGATCTTTTATAAAATTTTAACTGTATTGCAATCACTTTAACTTGTAAGTTGCCTTGAGTCCCAGTTTTGGGGAAAGGTAGTATATAAATAACAACAACAACAACAAGAAAGTGGGGATGGAGGAATCCAGTAGCACCTTTGATAATGATTTATTTTAGCATGAGCTTTTGTGGTGATCAGTTTACTTTTCCAGTTGTGGTTGTACTTTCAGCACATCTGAAGAAGTAGATTGATACTCAAAAAGGTCATGCAAAAAGAACCAGTTAGTCTCAAAGGTGCTGCTGGATCCCTTCCCCCTCCTTTCCATGTTGTTCTGATATTAACAATCAGTCTCTAGAAACTACTGAAATACTTTAGAAATCTTTACTGTGGAGATGGTTTTTATCTTTTGGTGCCACCCAGATCTAAGGTGCTCAAGTAAAGAACAGCTCAAGTATGTATTTGTATTTCTCTTTGGAGCATGAATAGCACCCATGTTCATGGTATATTGCATCATAAAGAAGATTTCTCATTGTTAATTTTTTTCACCTTATCATAATTGTATCCCTTCCTGGAGGAAATTCACAAAGACTATCTCCTAGCAGGATATTATAATCAACCGTGCAATTATATACTTGGTCACTTTTATTTTGTGTGCTTGATCCTGGCACATAGGAAATAAAAGCAAGAAAGTACAAGGCTTGTACTCCTGCAGACTTTAGGAGTGCTTCCTTCTGTCACATTAGGTACTACTAACATGCTTGTGGGTTTTTTCTGTGCTTGTCATACAGCTGGTTAAAATCATTTGAGCAATGCTAATTCTGCATTTAATTGGAACTGCATTATTCTTGAAAACAGTGCTTCTGGGTAAAATTCCAAATTAATTAATACTCAAAGGTGTTTGTGTTTGGTATAAATGACTACTTTAAAATGACTATTAAGTGAAGGACATCTGCTCAAGAAAATGGTATGGATTAAAAAGTGAAATTTCCTTTTTTCCCCCCATTCATACTAGGGTTCTTTTCCAAGGAGCGGCTTTTCATTTAAAGTATTCTACCCTTCTAACAAAACAGTTGAGGACAGGTAAGCTCTTGATTTTTGCTGTCAAATGATGAGTGGAAGTACTTCTCAGCTTCTGTTTTTAAATACAAAATGCCATTTATTGAGCCTGACCAGCACATAATGGCATCCACAGATAAAAATGAGAGACAGGTCTCCAAGGGCTCTAAAGTGGCCTTAATTTATTATTTGAAACAAGCACAGTGCATTCTGGCTTATGTAGTTGTTTCAGTGGCCGCCTTCAGGGGTTATATAAAAACAAATATTTGTGCAAATGACAAATTAAAAATCAAAGGGACAACACATAATTATGATAATATGCATAAAATGGAAGCAAATGGAAAGAGTTTTTTAGAGCTCCAGAATTTCTGCTGCTGGTTGCATATATTGGTATGTATAGGCTTTTAAGCAATATACAGAAGACAAAAGTTATTATTACATTTTTATAGATGTTATTGTAATTATGTTGTCCTTTTGATTTTTGTTCTTTGTATTTGTTTCTATATAGCCCTTGAAGAAGATGGCTGAAAAAATTATATAGGCAGAAATGCACTGAGCTTGTTCCAAATAATAAATAAAGACCATCCTACAGAGCACTTGGGACTTGTCTCCCTATTTATTGAGCTGTTGTCACCAGACAAAACAACAAGGCTGGCTTCAAAATGACACAGGATGTTTGATGTAAAGTCGAGGGCTTTCACAGCCAGAATCCATAGGCTGTTGTTGGTTTTCCGGGCTTGAGGCCGTGTTCTATTAGTATTTGCTCCTGACATTTTGCCTCCATCTGTGGCGGGCATCTTCAGAGGCAGGTGAAACGTCAGGAGCAAATACTAATAGAACACGGCCTTAAACCCACAACCTACACAGGATGTTGTCAGGAGGAAGGGAAGAGTGTGAAGCATGTTAAATAGTTAGTGTAGGATACACTAGGTTAGGCCTCATTTGGAATCCTGTGTCCAGTTCTGGGCACCTCAATTCAAGAAGGATATCGACAAGCTGGAACGTGTCCAGAGGAGGGCGACCAAAATGGTGAGGGCTCTGGACGCCATGAAGCCCTATGAGGAGTGGCTTAGCGAGCTGGGTATGTTTAGTCTGCAGAAGAGAAGGTTAAGAGGGGACATGATAGCCATGTTTAAATATTTGAAGGGATGCCATGTAGAGGAAGGAGAGGGCTTGTTTTCTGCTGCTCCAGAGAGTAGGACAAGGAGCAATGGATTCAAGCGGCAGGAAAGGAGATTCCACCTGAACCTCAGGAAGAAGTTCCTGATGGTCAGAGCTGTCTGGCAGTGGAATATGTTGCTGCCTCTATGGAGTGTGGTGGAGTTTCCTCCTTCTTTGGAGGTTTTTAAGCAGAGGCTGGATGGCCTCTGTTGGGAACGCTTTGATGGGTGTTCCTGCATAGCAGGGGTTGGACTCGATGGCCCCTGGGATCTCTTCCAACTCTATGATTCTGTGATTCGTTAAGGGCCCTTTCACACAACACAAGAACAACACTTTGATACCACTCTAATTACCTTGGTTACATCCTGTGGGACATCTGGGGCCAAAAAAACTTTTTTTTTAAAATGGAGGGCCACATAAATGTCTAGGAGGCCATAACTGTTGTTCTAAAAGGTGGCATATAAATGAGCACATATAAAAAACACAATAGTTATGTGAATGCGCAATGATGGTAAGATATTTGTTTCATTAGCTCAGGGGCAGTGCCTCATAACAGCCGTCAACACTGGGAGTTGTACTCTGTTGAGAACATGCCTTACAAAATGTGTACATTATCCTTCTGTGTCTGACACAGTTCTACAGTTTTATTGGAGCAAGTATTGTAAGTCATTCGGTGTAGTGTAGATGTCAGTTTCAGGCCAAGCTATGGCGTCCAAGGAAAAAAACAATCCAACCCTTTTGTATAAAATCTAAGCTAGTAAACTTTTGGTGACCTCAACCATTTGGAAATCTGCCAACTTGAATTTTAAGAGAATTAAATCCCCAAGCATTAACGTCTTGCTTGACGTGAGGCAATCTTAGTAGACTTGTATGTGAAGGGTGAATGGAACCTTTTTTGTTATATTAAACAGAACTTAATCCTCAGTGCATGGGACAAAGCATCACAAATCCATGTGAAGGGGTTCTTTTGTGCCTATATTGAGCAGACTGGTCTGGAATATTCAGATAACTTAAATCAAACGGGAGAATTTTATTCTGTGTATCCATAGGAACAGATAGCTCAGCACAGTAAACTCTTTGAAGTCATTAGTGCTATTCAATAGCGTCAGTAAACATTCAGTTAAGCACCAAGAAGGGAGATTATAATGGCGTTTCAAGAAAACACCAATGTAGTTGTAGTAACTTAAAATTTCTTCTTCTTATTTCCAGCAAACTTCAGGGTCTTTGAAGGCAAGAAGCAAATCAACATCTTGGTCTCAATACTATTTAAGCACTACTTCTGTGATTGTGGATTGTTACACCATGCCATAGCTGACACAGAACTTTTTTGTATGCAAATCTTCAAATAAAGGACTGAAGTAAGGATGTCGCAGATTTACACTGACTCTTACAGCTCTGCCTGAAACAAAGATGGTGCAACAGCCTGACCAACTTCCTTTTTCCACAAGACTTTATTCAGACCAAACCCATCCACAAAAAGTCACCCTTCCTTCTGCCTAAAGCAGCAGAATGTTTTATCAGTTCAACTATTTCAGGTAGCCTTTTGAAGTTAATGAAAAACCATTTCAAAGAAAACATCCTGAGAATTATCCCACGTTAGACTCATTGAGTTGGAAGAGACCCACAGTGGGGCCATCGAGTCCAACTCCTTGCCATGCAAGAATATACCATCAAAAGTATTCCCAGCAGATGGCTGCCCAGCCTCTGTTTAAAAACCTCCAAAGAAGGATACTCCACCACACTCTGAGGCAGCATATTCCACAGCTGAACCGCTCTTACTCTCAGGAAGTTCTTCCTAATGCTTAGATAGAATCTCTTTTCCTGAAGGTTGAAGCCATTGCTCCACGTCCCAGTGTCTGGAGCAGCAGAAAACAGGCTTGCGCCATCTTCCATGCTGACCTTCAAGACCAAATTCTCTTAAGGAACAGTGTGAGTGACTTCCATTTAAAGTGGTACAAGGTGTCTCAAGCTCTGAAAGAAGATTTCAGACTGTTGCTTCTTCCTGCTTGCTCTCAAACATGGCTTAAATGAACAGCAGAGGTTTTACTACTGATTTGAAAGGCCAGACCTCGAAGAGAAATGAGGTAGATGGACTTAATGGATCAGGTAAGCAAGGAGAACTGGACTTCCTGACTGCTGAAGAGGCTCATTTGTTATAATGTTTCCCACTTTCAGGTGGGGCATTAAAAAAAATCCTCATTACAGCAAAATAAACCAACGTCAAACCCAAACATATATCATATTTACATTCCTCCATTGAACTAGAAAGGACTCCTTGGCCAGTCTGCTATCTTTGCAGTAACCATTTCAGGAATGCTGATGTTTTCAAAGAAGTCTGAACAGTTCCTGCCATCAAAACCCTGTCATAGGTTTGCCTTCGGGTCACCCTAAGTTTGAAACCACTTGAAGGAACACAACAACAACAACAACAACAAAGCTGTGTTAATCTCTTACAGCATAAAAGAGGGGGGAAAAAATGTGGCAGTACCTTTGAGATGCTGCCCCACACAGCAGGACCAGGTCTAATGATACGAAGTTTACAGGAGAGGAGATTTCAATTGAACATTAAAAGGAACTGTTTAACAATTAAGAACAGTTTGGCAATAGAAAGATGGTGGAGTCTCCTTCCCCAATATCTTCGAAAAGAGACAGGACAGCTGCCTCCTGGGGAGGCTCTACCTGGAGATCCTGTATTAAGCAGGAGGTTGGACCTCATGGCCCAGGAAGCTCCTTCCACTCTGTGGTTCCATGACTCTAAGAATAATTGATTATTATTTTAGCATGAACTTTCGTGGATAAAAAGCCACTTCTTCAGATGTAGAACAAAGTCATATTGAGGTAGAAAGCATATTTGTACAGTTGTGGGAGTGGGACAGAATCTAACAGGATTGAGAAAGATCCAAATCTACTCCCCACATCTACTCTGGGAGCAATATTACAGAGGAGGATACCATTACCCACAGCATCAGAGGCAAGCTTACTTGCTCTTTCTCCAAAGTGATATATATCTTTACTATTTTTATTAAAATATTTATATCCCACCCTATATCTGAAGATGTCAGGGTGGCTTACAATAAAATGATCTAAAACAATACATTTTTTTAAAAGACAAAAATGTATTTAATCATTTCTCAAAATCAGACAATTTAAAACCAGTTAAAACAATTTAAAATAATACCCGCCTTAGCAGATGAACCAATTGAATAAAATCATGCCCCTATAATTTTAATAAAAAGCCATGTTTTGAGTTGGCATCAGAATGATACCAGTGTTGGTGCCATAATGGGGGTACCACCACAAAAATGGCCCTCTCTCATGTCCTCCCATGGATGGGAAATAGAGGAAGGTCCCTCCAATAGACCTCAATTCTTGGGCAGGCATATACAGGGAGAATTGCTCCCTCCAGTATCAAGGTCCCAAGCCATTCAGGACTTTAAATGTTACGATCACCACCTTGAATTCAGATCAGAAGCATACTGGTAGCCAGCACAATGCCCCTCTGTACATTAGAGAAACAGGAAAGTCTCCACACAGGAGATCAGTGGACACAGATCCGACAGCAGAAATGGCAACACCCAAAAAAACCAGTTGCAGAAGATTTCAACCTTATTGAACATACAGGAATTGATTTACACGTTGTAATCCATGAACATGGAAGTTACAAAGGAAGACTAGAAAGAGAAGCAGCTGAATTGAATTATATTCACAACTCCCAATCCATTAGAAGGCTTGAAGGCTTCTTCCAAAATGCATTCAGGGATGATTTTGTCTTTCACCAGCATCCATTTTTCTTAATGATTTCAATTTTGGTAGCCATACATTTATGTGTTTTAAAACCACACCAGGGTAGCCAGTGAGGCAGGCTTGTCTCCTTTTCTTTTCTTTGTTTTGGTGTTCAAGCATGCTCAGTAAGGAATCCACACGATTGTTGTAGGAGCAGCTAGAGTAGAGTCCTAGAATCCTGCTCTTGCCCAGCTCAGGCTTTATTGCATTGCTTACAAGAGAAGCCACTGCAAGCCAAAACTGAACATGTTTTTCTCCAGCCCTCCTTCACCATTGTCCCCACCACTGATGCTGCTAACCCTTCCAGCTACACAGAAAATAAGGGGAAGGGGGGACCAGGAAGCCATCAAAAGACTTTGTAAAAAGGAGCTTCATAGTCTATCTTAATATCTGGAGCATCATAGATCCTTTCCTCACAGCATCTAGATATACTAGCACTAAATTAGTGTTTACAGCTAAGCAGCAGTAATGCGCCAGCACACTTCATGAGAGCGCAAGGCTGAGTAGTTATGACTTTTTAGCAAATGGGGCAATCAATTCCTCCTCACTTGGCAGCTCAATTGCCAGGGAACAAAAGCAAATAAGACACACTGGGGTGAAGTATATACAAAGTGTATGTTGTTTATGTTACCTGAGTTGCAAAGTGGGAGTAAGCCGCTTTGTCCACAGTAGAAATTATACTATGTGTGCAATGTAGGATAGAGCCCACTTTTAAAAACCTATCTTTGTTAGAGGTTGAGGGTTAAATGTCACATTTTGTGCCCCTACCCCAAAAGATTTTAGGCCTAAGAGCAATTTCCAATAGGCACAGAAAGGACCACACAGAAGGTGAAGCTGCCCAGCAAGGAAAATTTTACATTATTTAGTAGTAGCTATTTAGACCAGATAGCATGACTAGGAATTGGAGCTGCTTATGGAGAGCATACAAAGCTGGAGCAGCTGCTACTTCCCTCGCTCATCCCCGCCCTGGGTTTGGCGCCCAGAGGATCGGGTCCTGGGGCGCTTGCATGAGAGAGAGTGTGAGTGACCAGACCTGCATTCCTGTTTGCCTTCTCTCAGCAAGGCAGCGATCCCTCACATCATGATACCCAGAAAGACAGAGAACAGGTATAAGCAGATGAAAACTTGACTGCTCATAGAACAACCCGCTGCACTTATCTCATAGACCTGGGTTCTTTCTGTGCAGGTCAACGTGCAACCAGAGTGTTAAAAGGCCTGGAAACCATGAAGCCCTATGAGGAGCAATTTAAGGGGCTGGGTACGTTTAGCCTGGAGAACAGAAGGTTAAGAGGGGACAGAATAGCCATGTTTACGTATTTGAAAGGAGGATGGAGCAAACTTGTTTTCCGCTGCTGCATAGACTAGGACACGAGCAGTGCCTCTTCAGCTAGAGGAAAAGAGAATCCAGGTAACCATTAGGAAGTGCCTCCTAAGGATAAGAGCAGTTGGACAGTGGAATATGCTGCTGACTCAATGGAGTGTGGTGGAGTCTCTTTCGGAGGTTTTTAAAGAGAGGCTGGATGGCCATCTGACAGGAGTGCTTTGATTGTGTATTCCTGCATGGCAGAATGGGGTTGGAGGGCCCTTGGGGTGTCTTCTAACTAAGATTCTAACCCCATCTTCCCTGCTCTACCATGCAGAAAGGCAGGTAAGCAGACGGATTGGTCACTGCTTCCAGATGCTTACCTACTCTGGGCAGCCCTACTAGATCCAAACCTCCTAAATATACTGCCGAGAGATAATGAGCAAGGAAGAAGAGGCAGGAACTGATCCAGTCACTTGCCTGAGCGCTCCCTCTGGGCACTGCAGTGCTGAACAATCAGTGGTGCGGTGTCTTGTTCCAGAACTAGGTATAGTTCCTGGCCTCTACAAGGGTTCTTTTTGTACCAAACTCTGACATGCATACATCTATAACATATCCTGTATCAGCGATGGCACAGCAGAGATGCATTCCTTTTTTGGTGATAGGATCTACCATCTACTCACAGTCACATTGGGCCTCCAAATAAAATCTACCCAGACTTGTCCCCTGGCCAGTGATGTAATTCTCCATTGCTGGATTCATGGGGAATCCCTGAGTTGGGGTGCAGCCCCCAAGGGGAGGCCAATAGAAGATGGGACTTCCAAAGGTTATATGCAGCAAAAGAAGAAGAACTGCGCAAGTGTGACCCGTCTCCCCCAATAATTCTAAGAACTGTACAAGCAGTTTAGTGACAGAGAAACATTAACTTCCCGGCCTGTTCTTAGCCTCAAATGACAAAGCAAATGCAAAAAGCATCCGACAGGGTGCCTAAAAGAAACAAGCCCTTTCATGCCACTGGACAGCCGTTAACTTTTGGTCGTGACGCTAACGAGGACTCAAACCCACCTGCCCATTTGCAGGGGCCGGCTCAGTACCTGCAGGTAACACAATAAGGAAGGGGTGGAAGCACGCCAAGCAGGCAACCGGCCACTTGCCTGTCTCCGCTTCTGGGTTTAAGCCAGGGGATGCGGTCCTCCCCGTGGCGCTTAGCTGGAGGGAGACGCGTGGGCAGCCTTCGGGGCCGGGCCGCGGGACCCAGTCCGCCCCACCGCACTTCGGGGGGAGACGCCAAGTCTGCCCAGTTCGTCGGGGGGCAGGGGAGTGCCGGGAAGGCCCCAGTAGCGGACCTTGGAAAATGCACTGCTGAGGACTAGAATTCCCAGAGTCCCGTTGCCTACACCGGCAGGGAAATTCTGAGCGCTGCGGTCCAAAAATTAGTCTGGATTCTGCCCCTCGGTACAGAGCCACAGAGCTGGAAGGGCCATCTAGTCCAACCCCTGCCAGGAAGCACTCCTGAGAAGGAGTCACCCCCTCTCCGCTTAAAGACCTTCCCAGGAGGAGAGTCCCTGCCATTTCCAGTCCCTCCGCTCCACTCTCGAACAGCTCTTACCCTCGGGGGCTCTGCCTAATGTTTCCACGGAAGATCCCAGGCAACCCCAGCCTGGCCCTCGTCCGGGACAAAATGAATTCTGGCCAAGTCCCTTCACAAGGGCCACAGTCCGAGTTCCCAGGGCTACCTACCAGACTGGACCTTGATTCTTTTACTGGACATTACTATTATTATCTTTCTTCTTATATTTATACCTCACTTTCCCCCCAAAATTGGGACTCGGAGCAGCTCACAATTTAAAAGAAAAATCCAATTAAAAGCATGCAAAAGTGAATATTAAGAGAATTAAACTATTTACAGTATTAAAACAGTAACAACACAGTAAAAGAATAAAATGCCTTTCAAAGAGATTTAAAAACTCTTAAAAACAGCAACCAAAGCAATACGGCACCCCGTAGTCCATTCTTTAAAAACTTTTGTTTCGAAAAGCCCGACTGAAGCAAAAGGCTTTAGCCCGCTGACAGGCCACGAGGGCCCGCCGCTCTCCATGGCGACCGATCACGCGGCCGCCATCTTGTTACCAGCGTTACCATAGCAACACCGTCCCGCTCCCCGGACCGCCGTCGGCCGCCATTTTGTTTGCCCCGGTCTCCTCGGCGACAGCTTCGCTTTCTCCCTCCGGCCCGCCGGCCGGCCCGAACACACCGCCGAGGGCCCGGCCGCTGCCGGCTTCTGTGGCGCCGCCCGGGCGAGCGGCAGCCATGGCGGCGGGCCGCTCGAGCCTGGAGGAGCTGGAGCTGACGGGCGAGGAAGCGGAGCGGCTGGCCAAGGCCTTCCAGGACGAAGGCTTCCGCAAACTCTTCGCCGAGTACGCGGCCGAGCTGGCCGACCCGGCCCAGCGGGCCATCTACGAGGCCGAGGTGGCGGAGCTGGAGCGGCAGCGGGGCGTCGAGGCGCGCTTCCTCCACCCGAAGCCCGGCTGGGTGCTGCGGACGAGCCAGGGCGGGACCCGCCGCTGCTACCTCAACGTCTGCAGCAACCCGCTGGTGGGGCGGCCCGAGGCTCGGCGGGAGCCCGGCGGGAGCTGCTGGTCGCTGCCGCACTGCCTGGCCCCGGGCCGCGAGGAGCTGAGCCGGCGCCGGCCCCGCGGGCCCCGCCGCCTGGTCTACGACGTGCTCTTCCACCCGGACACCCTCCGCCTGGCCGCCCGCTCGGCCCGCTTCCGCCGCCTGGTCGACGAGACGGCCCTGGAGGCGGTGGAGAAGCGCTTCGCGCCGGGCCTGGACCGCGCCAACGCCGCCCCGCTCCGCGGCACCCAGTACAAGGGGCTCCCGCAGGCCTCCCTGCTCCGGACGCCGCTCCCGGGGGGGCCCCCGCCGCCGCCGCCGCCCCCCGACGGGGCCGGAGGAGGAGACTCCCCGCTGCCGCCCTTCCCCACCCCGTACGCCTACCCGCCTCCCGAGCCGGAGCGCGAGACTCGGGCCCCCCAGCCCTCGCCCTCCCCGCCGCCCGCCGCCGCCACGCCGCGCTGGACCCTCCGGCACCGCTCCTACGTGGACCTCCAGGACTACCGCCACAGCCGGGACTCGGCGCCCAGCCCGGTGCCCCGGGAGCTGGTGGTCACCATCGAGCTGCCGCTGCTCCGCTCCGCCGCCCAGGCCCAGCTGGAGGTCCGCGGGCGGGAGCTGCAGCTCGACTCGCCGCGCCCGGTCGCCTACCACCTCCGCCTCCCGCTGCCCTACCCGGTGGACGAGGCCGGCGGCACGGCCACCTTTAACAAGGCCAAACGGCAGCTGCTGGTCACCCTGCCCGTCGCGGCCAAGCCCGGCCCGGGGCCCCTCTCCGGCTGCGGCCAAGACTCTCCGCGGGAGCCAACCCCGGCCGCGCCAGAGGAGGAGGAGGAGGAGGAGGAGAAGGCGAGAAGCCCCGGCTCCGGCTCCCCCGAGGGGCTCCAGGAAGCCTCCGCCCGGCTCCCGGCTCCGGACAGCGCCTGCCTTCCCCCGGAACCCGCGAAGAGCGAGCAGGAGCCGCCTCCTTCCACCCACGTGGGCGCCAGCAGCATGGCGTTGCCGGGGTGCCCCGTCGAAAAGGTCCCGGTGTCTCCCACGGGCCCGGCCTCACCCGATCCCGCCACCGAAGGTTCCGATCTCCGTCCTATTCCCGCTTCTTCCCCTAAGAGCCCGGGGCTGCCGACCTGTGCGGACGAAGCGGGCTCTCCCCTGCCGGGCGCTGCCGAGTCGAGGGCGGAGGTGAGCCTTCCGGAGCGTCCGAAGTCTGCCACCCCCGGCGCCCGCGTGGATTTGGATGCGGGGCGCGCCTGTGCTGAGCCGCCCATCACCAGGCCCGGTGCTCCTGTAGGCCGGCCGCGTCCTCCCGACACCGGCATGGACCATCGTCAGTGCCCGGACGCCAACCCCCTCCCGTCCCCGCCTCACCGGGCACCGTGTGCCCCTCTCTGCCGCACCCTCGGCTCCGAGGCTCCCGGGACCCCCTTGGCGCGCCGCGACTGCTCCCGGGTCGATCAGGGTACGGAGCCCTCCCCAAACGCAGGCAGCCCTGGGCCTCCTCCGTGCCCCCAGGCCGCCAGCCACCAGCCAGCCGTGGTTGCACCCGCCTTGTGTTCCGGGGAGGGGACCCCTGCTCCTGCTTCTCCCCCTCCGCTGCCTTCGACAGGCACAGAGGCCCCGGTCCCGTGCCCCGGCCCTTCAGTGTGCCCTGCCAGCCCGCCTGCTCCCCTGTGCCCACCTCTTGACTGCGTGCAGGACGAACAGGCTTTGACCCTCCTCTTGCGGGTGCCAGATGTGGTTCCCCGGAGCCTCAAGGGGGAGGTGGGCACAAATCGCTACAGGGTTAGTTTCGACGATGAAGACGCTGCTACCTACGGCATCCTCTTGCAATTTCTTCCTGAAAATAAACTGACTCCTCCAGAGAGCAGAGTCAGCGTGTCTCCCAATAACGTTGTCATTGTGCTGGCAAAGTCTCCAGAGACCACTGGACTTTGGACGAAATTCTGTTGTGGCCCAAATGCCAATATGTTGCAGGTAATTAATTTTAAATTTTCACATTGCTCCCACACGGTATATGACGGACTCCTTGCTGTGTGGATATATTGTTGGGGGCATTCGTTTCAGCATAACTTCACACAAGGTATTTTTGCCTGTGCCACCCCGTGGTTTTATTTTTAGAACAACCCTCCGAGGCAGTGAAATGAGGCTGAGATCTCATTTTCAGTCCTTGGCACCTCTGGGAAAGAGATGATGTAGTGTTGTATCAGGTGGTCAAAGTGAGAGCTGTGGGTTTTGTCCTTCTTAACAGCTACCTCTTGAGAGTGAGTTGATTTTTGTTAGAACTTACCTTTCCCTTTTGCCCTTTTGAGTAACATTCTGGTGTCATCTGTTGCTCTTGATTACTCTTTCCGCTGCTGCCTTTTCTACTCCTGGTAGCTGCCTCAGGAAGGCCTTTTCTGTCAAGATTTCGGCAAGGGAGGAAGGATTTAACCATTAACCTCACCATTAGTTAATTAATGTCCTGCTTTCTCCAGATATGGGACCCAAAGTAGCTTGCAATAAAGCTAAAACAAGATAGCCTGATTTTATTTAAAAAAAAGTTAAAAACACAAGCAAGCTATCATATGCAAACACCGTTGATTTGAAAATATAAAATCATTTAAAAACCCAACCATAAAAATTAAAATACAGTACAAATGGCCATAAAAAGACCCTTTTGTGCAACCAGTTAATCAGCAGATGCTTGATTAAATAGAATCAGAGAGCTGGAAGAAACCACATTGTTGTCCTTCTCTTTCCTGCTGATACCTGTTAGTGTAGAAGCAGGTATAGTAGTCTGGGTTTTGCTTTCATGTTTGCTCTGATAATGGAGAGACAAATCAAAAGTGTCCCTACCTGCTTTGACTCCAAATGAGCTGTTTTTAGTTCTGCTTCTAGAAGAATAACATTTATAAATATTAGGAGGACCTTTGTGAAGAGCCAGCAGATGCGGGATACCCTTGGAATCTGTAGATTGGATTTCTGTGGCGTTGAGATGCTCAGAACACAATGTTGAATTGTGGCACAGCTACTATAGAGAATGGAGCACAAACAGGCTTTGTCCTTCTTGCTAATACTGGGACAACTGTTACTATGATTTTCTCTCTTGAGAGAAAGCTCGCTGCTTTTTTTAACAACATACTTTGAGAACTGGGCCAGTCCTTGAAATGACAGAGTCTGGATTGTAGGATCCCAGAGTGCGCTCTTGGCCTGTGATGTGTATCGGTTTCGTTCACATTTTCCAATTTTAGATTTGCAAAATTTTGAGTATACAGTGTGTGGTATTCTCCCCTGTTTTGTACTACTTATTTATTCAAAGCAACAACAATAACATATAAAAATGGCAGATTGTGCAATTCAGTAGAAGCTAAGAGTTTGAAAACTTAGCAGTTTAAAATTGAATTCCTGATAGTCTTCCTGTTGTATCAGAAGGAGGTGAGAGGTTCTTCCACAAGAAGGGAGTTCCAACACCTAGGCATGGCAGCTAAGGAGACCTTCTAATCAATTTGAGACAACTCTGTGATTCTAATTCTGAGGGCTATAGAATAAAGGAATAAAGACCCAACATTATTTGCGTCTTGTTTGGAATGAGAATGTATTTAACACATCAAACTGCTGCTGCCATACAGCACCAGCAGAGGACACACTGAAGAGTCTTTAAACTCATCGCTACCCATAAACACCCACTCAGTGCAAGGCAGGTCTGTCTGATAGCTCTGCGGTGATTCTTGTTCTTTACCTTGTCTACCAATTTTACATTGTCTTGCTCTGGCAGCCACCACCCATGTTCTTTTTATCTGGTTTTTCATTTCTGGTTTGGGCCAATTTCTTCTTCAAGGCCTTTGTGGCTCACCCGTGTGAGATTTCCTTTCCAGAGCCAGTTCAGAATCTTTTAGAACCGAACAAAGAGTTCTTGCTCACTCGTCAGTGTGCATGTATCTGCATGCCTTCCTCTGTTCCCTCAGTTCTGTTTTGTCCATAACAGAAGCAGAAGATCTGCAACACTCTGTGGCAGGTCACTGTTCAGTGGAGAAATTCTGTATTAAGGCAAGTCCTGAACATGTTGATTGTGTGTCTCTTCTTTTCCTACATTCAGCTCCGACGTTTGGGAAAGTAACCAGATTTTTAAGAGGAGTGAGGGGGCGCTCCAGATAAGGATGACATTTCCTTGTTGTGACTTCTGTATTGGTTGTGGCTTTTGGAGCGGCAATGTGACTTTTCATTCAGAGGTTACTTAAAGGTCACTGGTTTGTTAAATGGGTTTTCAACAGATCAAGTGCCCTTTTGAGTACGAATCTTTAAATTATATTAGCTCCTTCAGTGTGGATCAGTAATGTCAGAGAGGTAAAAAATAGCGGTGGCATTTCTGTTAGAGGCCACTGAAAGGTCATTAATCTAATGGTTTACAAAAACCATTAACTTCTTATGTCAGGCTTTGCCCTTGGGAGTCAGGCTTTCACATCGGAGAAGATAAAATTTCAGATGACTGGTTTCAGTTCATCACATTTTTCAACTAAGCTATGCAACAGAGCCAAATACAGTAAATTTTTAAACTCAAGAGAACAGCTTACACCTGGAGGCTACGGTTGGCCCATGGCCTGTGGTTCAGCTGCATTCATGGATCCTTTGATTCCACAATTAGTGATGGAACCTGATCGCTTGTGTAAATTCCAGCACTGGAGCCCAATGTAGAAGAGGCGGTGGTGGTGGTGATGATATTTATTTATATCCTTCCTTTCTACTACTCTGGGAGTCAAGGCAGCTTCTAAGGGAATGAACGAACGAATAAATATATAATTAAATATTGCTTGCTCACTTCTCCCTAAGACTTGGAAAAGCAGCTATGAAGGACGTAGATAAGAGATCCTCAAATGTGAAAATCTTTCACTAAATACCAATGTCAGGATAGTCCATGCTGTCATATTTCCATTTTCTATGTACGTGTGTGTAAGGTGGACAGTGAAGAAAACTGAGGGGAAGAAAATCAACCCATTTGAAATCTGGTGCTGGAGGACAGTTCTACAGATACTGAGGACTGTCAAACGAATAAATAGGTCTAAGAAGAAATCAACTCTGGGTCTTCACTAGAAGCCAGAACGACTAAACGGAAGCTATTGTACTTTGGATGTATCACAAGATGTTGTGACTCTTTGGGGAAGACAGTAATGATCCATAAAGTGGAAGGCAGTAGAAAAGAGAAGAACTGCAAAACAGTGGACAGATTGACTTAATCAGGTAAGCCTCAGCTGCTCTGACTTTGCAAGACCTGAGCAAGGGCAGTTGATGACCAGGGCTCTTGGTGGTCTTTCTTTCACAGGGCTAGCAGAAGTCAAAGTTAGCTTGGTGGCAGTAATAACCAATGACAACAAGTTCACTGCCAGAAGCCTGTCCCTCTCTGAACCAAGGATGGGCAACTTCAGAGTATCTTGGAAACCAATATTTGACCTCCAAGATCTTCAGGAACCTATACAAGGCCCCAGAGCAAGCAAAAATTAAAAAAGCAAATCAGAAGTGATTGGAGGGTCACTTCTGGTTTTTGAGATTTGAGGATGTGTTTCCAATCAAAACTGAAATCTTGTAGGAGGAAAAAAAAACGCATTTCCCTATTTTTTTTTTCCAGCTGAGGAGGTAAAGAAAGCTGAAAGCAACTCTTCACTAAGCCCTCCTTGGCTGTCAGCTTTGGAGGCTCTAAGGCAGGAGTGGGTAACTTTGAGAGGCCTGTGGGCCCTGTATATCTCCCTCTGCACTCAGAGGGCTGTGCGTGTCCCCTCAATTGCTTAAAAAAATGCCCCTTGTGGCCTCCAAGGGCCATGAGATGGGACCTCTAGCCATTACCTGTGAACTGATTTAGCCCAGGTTTTTTCAAAACCAGAAGTGATCAGAAGAAGTAACTTTTTAATTCTGAGAGATGGGCACCCCATATCCTCCAACAGTTGCAGTTGGGCAGGGACAGGCCGAATTAATGCTCTATCGTCCCACTTTTCCAGCTGCTTTTAAAATGTCCCTGTTTCTCTGTCTTCTTTCCACTTTTTCCCTTTGTCCCCAGTTTACTTCTGTTGCTGCAAACTGAGTTCAAAATGTCAGAGTGTATTGCACTCTGTAAACTCAGCAGGGGAGACTGGAGAGGTAAAGGCAGAGACTTGTCCTTCCCAGTACGCCCAGGCAAAAGCAATCCTCTGCAGCCTCTCCTAGCTTCTGTGTTTTTCCTCAGTGACAACTTTTGCCAACTTTAACAACACTCTGATGTTGCTAGGCCACGTATGTCCCAGTTTTCGTCTGTGAATTATTGGGGAGGATGGGTACCTGGTGTTCCACGTGGCCCACAGTCTGTACCTTGCCCACTCCTACTCTGAGGGTTAATAGCAGTAGCAATAGCACGTGTATTTCTATACCGCTTATCAGCTAAGTGCTCCCTAAGTGGTATACAGTGTGTCTTAGCTAATTGCCCCCAACAAGCTGGGTACTCATTTTACCGACCTGCAGAAGGATGGAAGGCTGAGTCAACCTGGAGCCCGGCAGGATCGAACTCACAACCTTGTGGCTGCGGTACCGGCATTTAACCACTGCGTCACTTTTAAGGATTCAAGCCTCGTGGAGACAGACTTGTTCACAGAATCATAGAGTTGAAAGGGACCTCATGGCCCATGGAGTCAACCCTCTGCTCAGTGCAAGACCTCGGTGCTAAAGCATCTCCAGCAGGTAGCTGTCCAGCCTCTTTTTAAAGACATCCGGACAAGGAGACCCCCACCACCTCCCTAGGCAATTGGCTCCATTGCAGAACCTCTCTGCCTGTCAAGAAGTTTCTTCTCATGTTCAATCAGACTCTACCCTCCTATAACTTAAAACCATTAGACCTGGTCCTGTGCTCTAGGGCAGCAAGGAACAGACCTGCCTCCTCCTGTCTGTGACAACCCTTGAGGTGTTTAAAGAGTGCCATCCTGTCACCCCTCAGTCTTCTGTTCAGCAAGCCGAACATGCCCGGCTCCTTCAACCTGTGCTCATATCTATTGCTCTCAGTACCTCTTGTTGTCCTAGTTGCCCTTCTCTGAACCTGCTCCAGCTTGTCTCTGTGTTCAGACAAAGACAAGCAGGGATTCCAGAGAAGAAGCCTGCAAGCAAATATACTTTACTTAGAAGAAAAACAAGGGTTTACTGAGGAATGAAAGGTACAAAATTATCAATGTGATGAATCACACTCTTTGTCAAAGGTACAAAAAGTCTGTGATGTTATAACTCACGTAGTTCCAACAACAGCTTCTGCTTGTTCCAGCCTCCCTGTATCTCTAAATCCTTTGGAATTAACCACTGTCTTGCCAGCTCCCAGCTGTCTTGTGGAGACTGATAATTCTACTTATAAAGGAAGGGAAGGTCTGAAAATTATTTTTTAAAAATATTCGAGTACAGAGTAAACCTTGGGCCCAATGGTTGTTTTTTAATTCTTCGTTTCTTAAAAATATTGCGTGAGGATTTATTGATAGCCTCCAAAATAGTTTTCATGACACACAGATGTCTTCCAATCACTCTTGAGAAAATTAGTTGAATCATTGTTACATTTGTTCCATAATTATTGGCCCATTTGGGTGTTGATTTCTGTATCAATTTGGTACCTGCAATGTGTGTTTGTACTCCACATATACAAAAATGAGAGGTATATTTAATGGAAGGTGATGTTTTTTTCTTCTCTTCAATATTTCTGACCTCTATTGGTTAAACATCCTTTGGCTTAAAATGGGATGAAGGAACTTTGCCTCTCCAGATGTTTTTAATTACACTTCCACCAGGCCTTTCCCATCAGCTGTGCTGGGTGGGACTGCAAGGATTTCTAGGCTGAAACATCTGGAGGGCCAAAGGTTCCTCATTCTGGCTTTAAAACAGCAAAAAGATCGACATTTTCAGAACAGTCAGTGGAAAATTCCAAAGGATAGTTGTATCTTGGTCAGGATGTTGTGTGCCAGTGCACAATAGATACTGCTGTGGTTAAATATTGGACTCGTGAAAAAAGGAACCAACAAGAGAGGTGAGCTGATAATGCTTGTGACAGAATGCATGTAGTTTGCTCACCAGTAATTGTAGTCTTTGGATTAATCCCAACCCTGTCTTAGCCAGTTTATTACTTAAAGACAAGTCTAGTTTTTTGCAGGTTGTACTTGGTGTGTTCATAATAGCCTTTTGGAGCACACAGTGAGTGCAAGCTCCTCCCCTCAACATGGCTGTGCACTTGTAGGTTTCTGACTAACAGCAGTTTGGATGCACTGTGGTTAGTCTTAACTGTGATTCAATGGAACAAGTCAACATCACAACTTAGTTTATAAAACTGGCTTGTTTCAATAAAGCATTGTTTAACTAATCACAGTTAATTGTTCCGATGTAAATTGTAATTAAAACCAAGAAGCGATGTCTTCTATCTCCTCTTGTCTGTCCTGCAGGGGGAGTGTAGAGCGTGAGAGTTTGAGGCTCGCTTGGATTTGTTCTCATAATGATAATCTGTTCATTATTAAGTCAAAATGCAACTATTAGTAGCACATGTTGTCCGTTTGGTTCTCCTTTCGGATAAGTCTGTAACTCTTACATCTGTAACAAATAAGCCTCTCATGATCATTCTTTCCCATCGTTTCAGAACTGGGAAACTATGGTTTGCAGGTTCAGAACAAGTCGGAATGTTGAATCAGCTTCAGACTGTAGTTTAATATCCTGTTTTATCCCATCCCTAGTATTAACATAGTTTGTGGTTTGGACGAAATGGAGAATTGTGGGATAATTAGATGATTCTTAGTTTAATCACAATTCATATAAAGGAAGAAGCAAAGATGGTGCCGTGTAATGAAGAGAATCGTACATATCTTGTTGTGATAATCCTAACTGACTTTTGAGAGATCCCTATTAAGCGAGACAGTTCAGGTAAATGAAAAAAAAATCTCCCGCAGAGTAGGAAAGCAACAATTGTTTTCTTTTAATCCTAAATTTTGTTTCTTTTCTATAAGATTTGAGAATTCTAACTTTTATAAGGTTTTCTTTAAAACTTCCTCCTTACGTTGTGATTTTATAACAAACTAATAGTTTTGGTTTCCATTGATTCCAGCTGCTATATTCAAGTTTATTTTATTTAGTATTGTTAAAAAAAAAGCTTTGTACTTATTTGATTTGCTTCCCGTTTGCATGTTGCAGATGAAAACCATGTTAATACAGAATCGTCTAGTTTTCCTTGTGCCTTGCTATTTTTCTGCGGTGCAGTTTTTTCCATGATTATTGGCTCTCATTGTGGCTTTATAGATTACACATTGGTCCTGTCATTTTTTTCCAAAAACTGAGCAATTTTAGGTTTTGTGAGTGAAAGCCAAAATGGGTTTTAAGCCATTTGGTTCCTGGTGGTTTCCAGCTGAGCTGAGCAGTGACAGCTGGTTTGGTTTTGCCACTTGGCTGTTTTTAGGAGATTCTCCATGGTGAAACACACTTCTAGAAAAGTCGCAACTCGTTATAAACCAGCATGGGTGGAATGGGTTTCTGCCTTGTACCCTCTTCCCACTGAGTATGGGATGGCTGTGTATCCATTTGTCAGATTTTTAATAGCATGAGAGGAATCTCCAAGAAAACACTCAACAGAGGTTTCTTTCACATTTGTACATGATGGAATTAACAGATGGGACCCCATGGGATGCCCCTGTCCTCACCTGTGTGGAATTGTTTTGTGCCTAGGATTCTAGTCTTGAACCTAATCAGAATTACTGTTGGAATCTCACATGAGCCAAACCTTTCATGCATCATTTGTAAGATAACCAGACTGATTCAGTATGCTTTCATGAATATTAGCCTAAGCTAAATTTTAACTTAATGTTGCTGCGTGCCTTCAAATTGTTTCCAGCTTATGGCAACCTAAGGCAACCCTACCATGAGATTTTCTTGGCAAGATTAGCTCAGAGGGGGCTTGCTACTGTTGCTTTCCTCTGAGGCTGAGAGAGAGTGACTTGCCCAAAGTCACTCAGTGGATTTCCATGGCTGAGCAGGGATTCAATTCCTGGTCTCCCAGGCCATTTCTGCACTAGACTGTTATAGCGCTATTATTCCACTTTCAACCTCCTATGGAATCCTGGGGTTTGCAGTTTAGGGAGGGGCCTTTGAGGAGGGCCTTTGAGGCCCCTCCCTAAACTGCAAACCCCAGGATCCCCTAGGGTGTTGAAAGTGGAATAATAGCACTATAACAGTCTAGTGCAGAAATGGCCCCAGAGTCAGCATCTGGTACTGAAATCACTACACCACAGTGGTTCTCAAGATAATATTAACCTTAATAATTAACGGACAGCCCACATTTTCTTTAAATCATTCAGAGTGTTGTTTCTGCTTTAATGCCTCCTTCCCCAAGCCATACTGGTAATCTGAATGGATTGTCTTTGGAAATAATTCAGTATGAGCTGTGCTGTCGAATTATTCAGCATTCAGATAATGGTAATGCTACAAGATTCATGGATTTCTTTTAAAGCTGCGTCTCACTCAGTTGCCTTAGAGGAGAGCCCATGCGAATGTCTGATATTTATTTCTCAACATTTATGAACAGAGTTCTCAGCATTTGCTTCTTGATATCTAATGTAAAAACACAAAGAGTACACAATACAATTAGGCCTTCTTTCCTAACAGGACTGTGCATGGTGCTTGCAGCCAGTTGTGGCTTTTAATTGTGCCAGAAAAAATTCAGTAATAAATCTTCAGTATTAATTTGGAGTGCAGTCATCTGTACACTTACTTGACGGTTAATCCCATTGAACTCCCTGAATACACATGTATGATATTGTGCTTCCTATCTTTTGTACAATAACACTGGTAGAAAGCTGTTTCTTGTGATGGTATTTTGTTATTAATGATGGCAATATCTCCCATGCAAAAAATTAAATAAAATAAAAGTTAGCATGTTTTCCCATGTTTTTTGCATCCTCTTTTATGTATCAAACAGTGGTGGATAGCCTTAGCTTAGCCTTTTCTGAAACTTAAGAAGAAATATTTACTCCAAATATCATCAAAGGTACAGATAACATTTATAATAAAAACTCAAAAATATTAATTTTGAAATGGTAAGGAGATCTTTAGACACTTTAATTTTAAAAAAAATCTTTTTTACAGACACTTTTATCTCTTTTTGGACAGATTCTTGTGGTAAAAACCCTGAATATTTTTCTAGCTGGGCTATTAACATGCAATCCCTGAATTTTCCATTGTTGATTGAAGTTAGTAAACACCACATTTTCTGCTGGGTGAGAATACAGTGGTATAGAATCTCTCAGGAGCCCTAATGAGAGTCTTAATTGTTGAATTACTGACAGCTGCTTGGCTGCTAGGCTTTACCCAGCAAAAGTTCAGCGTAATTATTTGGAACTTCCATGCAGTAGGATTTACTTCTGAATAGAGATGACCAGAAGTAAATCACACTGCAGGGGGTTTCCAAGTAACTGTGCTGAACTTTTGCTGCATAAAGCCTGTTAACAGGCAAGGAGCTGGCATGACCAGAAAACCAACATGGGATGCTGGCTTGAGCACTGAACTACGATCCTGGATATGAGGGTTTGCTTCCCTGCTCACATACTCTCAGCCCCGGGGAACTCCATGATATGTTCACCTTAGGGTCGCCATAAGTCGGAAGTGACTTGAAGGCACACAACACTAAAAAGACATGACCAGAGACAGTGTTGTGTAGTAGTGTGAGTGCTGTGCTAGAGCTTCAGGGGACCAGAGTTCGAATCTTTGCTCAGCCATGGAAACCTGCTGGATGACCTTGGGTAAGTCACATACTCTCATCCTCAGAGGATGGCAAAGGCATCCTTTATTTCTGTATTGAATTTATATCTCCATTTTTCTCCCAAGATAGGATTCAAGAGGACTTACAATAATTTTAAAAAATATTAAGTTGAAACATAAGTACAAAAGTTTAAAAGAATTAACAATATAATTTAAAAACCTTGATTAAAAACAGTTAAAAACTCTAAAACATATTTAAAACATAATTTCCAGTAAAGGGTTAAAAGTTCAACACTCTCTCTCTCTCTCTCTCTCTGTCTCTCTCTCTCTTACTGCTGCTCCATAATGAAAACTCAAAGGTCTTTCTGGATTAAAAAAAGGTTTGCGTTAGGGTCACCAAGATTTGGAAGTAACTTGAGTGCAGGGAGTGACAGCAACAAACATGACCAGCATCTACATGTTTCAGGTATGTCAAAAGGAAACCAAGCATGCGAAAGTTAGCATTTTCATTGAAAAAGAAACCTATCCAGAACTTTGAAAGGGAATGGAAAGGAGTTTTGGAGTGGATAAAAATATAAAAGTATATGAAATCCAAGAAAGAGATAATGTAATTGTTTTTCTCTTCTGCAAATGGAAATGTAATTGTTATTCTTTCTTTTTCTTTTGGTAAATGGAAACAAAGAAGACTCAACTGGAGTAAAATAATATGGAAGTTGGGGGGGAGGGTGTGATATATCTGATAACGGGGTATATCCACTCTGTTTTTTTTATGCAATGAAAATTTTAATAAAAATATTTAATAAAAAAAAAGGAAATTAAGCATGTACCTGACTCCAGCCCACTGAACAGAGCAATACCTAAACTCCTTCTCAGAGTCTGGATTGTGCTCATTGTTTTGAGTAACTTGGAGGCCAGCTACTAGATTATGCTCAGTGATTGTGTGCATGTAGTGGGATAATTTGCCCACAGTGTTCTCTTCTCTATGCACTTATCGTTAGTCATTTAGAATAGGCATTTGTCTCTTGAACTTCCTCTAGCCCACCATTAAGAGCAGACAGTGATAACACTGCAAAAATAATAATATGAAAATGAGTGTTGGTATATTTTTAGCATTTTTAGAATAGAGCAGTTCCCATCAAATAATGGAGAACATTTAGCGATGTCTGCACGTGTTCTCTCTCTCATTCTCTATTGTGAAATATGTCTTTGTGCTCTTTTCTGCATCTGATCAGTACTGCTTATTGCCCCATCAGTTTCCGCATATTTTTCTGTTTATCTCGCTTATTTAGCCAGGAGTCTCCCAAACCTTCACATTCCTTAACCAATTCTTTCTTGATCTAGAGTCTAGATAGACCATTTGCTCTTTATCTTGCCCCAGAACATCTTCCTTTTCTCAAGATTCACCATTAGAAAACTCCTTATAAAATGAGAAGGAAAGAGGAATGCAAAAGGAATTAAGATGTTGCCCCATAAGGTGGGGGACTTCGAGGTCCACCAGCAGTGCCAGCATCTCCTTAGAAAGGTGGGGAACTATAGCTCAGAAGGAGGCCTGCAAGAGGAGGTAACTATGGGATGTTTTCACCTGTGTATACCAGTATTAACTGCAAGACACCAGTTGAGAGTCAAAAGAATGTTTTACTGGGGGATTCACAGACACACATGAGAAATCAAGCAGTCTCATGAACCATACAAGGCTAACAAAAGGAAAGGAAAGAAAGGTTGGATAGTGAGAGATTTTGGGTATATAGGATGATACTTACTAGTCCTAAAGTGAAGTATCGAGGAGAGATGGCTCAAACATAAAAGTCTGGGGGCAGCACAGAGGAATGAGAGTTTGGGGTACAGCAAGAAGCTTAAAATGATAGCAGAATGCCAGGGTCTGAGCTAGGGTTTAAATACCCTGCCTCCCGCCGTGAGGGACAACTGTTAATTGCTCTCTGGCAGAGCAAACAAAGGGGTGCAGAACAGGCTGATTGTCTTACTTTGGGTGACAGAACCTTGATGGGAATCCTGACAGCCTCTTGATGACTTGGTTGGGCGAGGTGAATGGGGAAGGTTTCGATAGGAAATGCACACAGCAGGGGTGCTTGCCCTGCCTCACCTGAGCAGTTTTTGTGGACTATTCTATTCAGATGTTGGGTTGTTGACAGAATTACTGGAAGTCTATTTACTCTGGGCTTTCCTGCGGAACTCTTCTTGACCTTAGACCCAGCCATGCTGAGGCCATGCTGATCTACCCAGGCATACAGCCAGAGAGTACTGCTTTCCCTGGCTTTCCCAGCCATGTGTCCCGCTTTTCTATAATGATATTTCATGCCAATTAAATGATATTTCTTGCAAATCATGCTATGCAGTGTGATGGGGTGAAGGCATGGTAACAGTTATGTGCACCTTCAGGTCGTTTCCAACCCTAAAGTGAATCTATCGCAATTTTATCTTGGCAAGATTTGTTCAGAGAGGGCTTGTTTTTGGCTTCTTCTGAGGCTGAAAGAGTGTGGCTTTCCCAAGGTCACCCAGTGGGTTTCCATGGCCAAGCAGAGACTTGAACCCTGGTCTCCAAAGTTGTAGTCCAGCTTTAAACCACTACCCCACACTGGGTCTAGGAATTAGGAATTAAGATATCAGTGTCCACATTGGTTGATGATAAATGTAGGAATTAAGATATGGGTGTCCAAATTGGTTGATGACAAATTTAGGAATTAAGATACTGATTGCCAAATTTGCCATCAGCTGCTATCTGAAGTGCAAGGATTAAGCTCTGAAAAAAGTGAGGGCTTTGGCTTCCCAACATTTCCACTAATAAAGTGAAATTATGAAAGCTAGCACTTGCAGTTTGGACATGCTTGCTGGCCAAGGAAATTATTAGAACAGCGACGGTAACAGAAGGAGTAAATGGGCTTTAGACCACATCAGACCTGAACATCAGTCAGAGAGCAAGATTAGGCTGTCGTATTTTGGACATATCGAGATGATGTGACTCTTTCAATCAAAGTTGAAGGCAGGTTTTTTTGTGGTGTAGTTTCTTCTAGAAGTACTGTATTGTTTTTCGTCTAGAAACTTTTCTCCTTTCTTCTTTCTTCCTTCTAGAAACTACAGAAGAAAAAAAACTAGAAGTACTGTAAATTTGGGCTGGGACAAACGTATGTAGCGTCTACAGGGTCCATGTGACTCTGTTAAGGCATTTCTATCTTTTCTCCTTTGCTAATGAAAATAATAGCTTTAAAAAGACAAATCAGTGTAAAACAGTCAAAGAGGAGAAAATGCAAGCCGAGAGAGAGTCGTAGTTCTCCAGTGGCCATTTTGAACAGCATGCCTCTTTGTCCAAATAATTCTGTTTGTCTAGCTAGCTCCCTCCCTAAGGTGGATCAAAGTAGTTGGTTTTTCCATTTCCCGTATTTTGCAAATCCGCACAGAAATTAAGCTCCTACTTCCACATTTGAGGTTTTATTTTATTTGAAAGCGCTCTTGTGTTCCTTTTTCTGTTTATAAATAACCAACGTGGCCAACAGCAACAAAAAAACCTAACTAACAAAAATACAGCCCTTAAACACAGGAAAATATTAACACAGGAAGCTTTAAAATACAAGGCAGTAATTAAAAACATCATTAAAAGCCAGGGATAAAAGTCAGAGAAACAGCCTCTGGGTGCTTGGTACTTATCCTTTGATTGTTTGCTATAGCTCTCCGTGTTTTGTAACTTTGGCGCTGTATTTGTCCAAGTACATGGTTGACAGGAATGTAATTGGAATTAAAATATTTATTATAACATCATATATGAAAATGGAAGTTACCGCATTAAACCCTGAACTGTGCCAAGACTGTTTTTACAGTTTCAAGGCATTTGGCCATGTCAGTATCTCACAGAAACTACAGAAAAATACATTTTGAGAGAATCTCTTTTCATTAAAACTCTTGCTGATTTAACTGGTGATAAAGAGCACCCTCATTTTCAGTTAGTGATTAATATGTAAGTGGCACGTGCCATTTTCCATATATAGGAAGCCTGTGTCAAAGAAGTTATTAACCTCCTGGCTAAGCTACTGAAAACCCTTCTGGAGCTTTCTTCTTTCTCGCCTCTGCTAATGCTTCATGGGAGATTCTGTTTCCTTCAGCTCTCTCATCACGAAGACTTTCATCTTGCATTGCTGTGGAGACTCTGACTTTGGCTGATCTTCTCTGTGCCAGGATTTCACAGAAGCCGGGAAGCCTCTGAGATCCACAGATTTAAGTTCCTTTTGAACCTGCTCTGTGAATTTTGCCATTAAGGGAGCCTCCCTTAATTTTAGATCCAGCAAATGACCTACTTTTAAAATGCCTGCAGTCTCCTTGAGAGAAGCTTTCAGTTTTAATAACCTGGCACTGGGTGTTATTGAGTAAAGAACAAAATTGGTCTCGTACGCATTGCAAAAGCAGTGACAGCCGCAGCAGCTGCTTGTTATTTATGATGGGCACACATTCCCACCAAAGAGTCCTGTGGAGTGACAGCATGCTTTATGAATCATTTTTACTTGATGTCCATTCAGCAAGATGACAAACAGCAAAAGACTTAAAATGAGTCATTGAATAAAACAGTGGAGGGATGGATTTCCTTATAGATCAGACGTGAAAAGTTTCTTAGTAAAATGCATCCTAGAGTAACTTCTAAAACCCCAAACTTTTATTTTCCGCTCCTTTTGTTAATGTTTGAAGATTATGCATTAAAAGCAACATTGTGAGTAAGCATTTGCTTAATAGACAGAAAGTGTCTTTGGACATGTCCCTCATGCGTGTATGTGCATTTCATTCGTTTGTGGTAAAACAGAGGTAGGTGTGTGTGTGTTTTATGGGAGCAAGCTTAGCCTCAGTCACTTCCCTTTCCACTTTTGGTGTGATCACAAGATTGGAAGCTTTCATCTTTCCACTTTTGGCGTGATCACAAGATTGGGAGCTTTCATATCTGTTTGGAACTAACCATTGTTACATCTGTGCTGCTTGCTAACTTGGTTTATTGCAGCAACTTAGAGTCACAAACTGTGTTTAAAGCTGACATCTTTCACTAAGAGCCCTCCAATGTTTGTGCACATAACATTACAAACTACATTTCAAACTACAGGAAAAGAGATTCCACCTTAACCTCAGGAAGGACTTCCTGAGGGTCAGAGCTGTTCGGCAGTGGAATATGCTGCTTCGGAGTGTGGTGGAGTCTCCTTCTTTGGAGGTTTTTAAGTAGAGACTGGATGGCCATCTGTTGGGAATGCTTTGATGTAGAGTGTATGGCAGGGGATTGGACTGACTGGTCCCTATGGTCTCTTCCAACTCTATGATTCTGTGATTAAACATAAGTTATGAGTCAAACCAGAGTCTGGACTTTTGTCAACTGACTGTTGCATGGAGAAGAGTGCTGTGAACAAAATAAGAGGCCTTGGAGAAAAAGGCTGCTCATAGCCAGCAGATTTTGTCCATCTTCCCTTTGTGCATTTGATGTCTGACTTTGGAAAAAAGTACACCTGGTGTTGTAGGGCACTAACAGGATCCCTACTTTAACTGCAAACTGAAAAAGAACTGATATAATTAGGTGGATTGGCTGTAATTGGTTGACAGACCAGAGCGTGCTCACCTGGTTCCTCTTCCTCATAGAGAGAAGTGACTAATGGTTTGTCCCAGGGTTCTTTCCTGGGCCCATTGTTGGCGAACATCTTTATAAACGGCTTAGATAATGGCATAGAAGGCATGCTTATCAAATTGGCACATGACGCAAAATCAGGAGAGAGGGCAGCAAATACTCCAGAGGACAGAAACAGAATTCAAAATGCCCTTGACAGATTGGAGAACTAGGCCAAAACTATCAAAATGAATTTCAGCAGGGATAAATGCAAGAAACTACATTTAGGCATGAAACACGAAATGCACAAATACAAAATGGGCGACATCTGGCTGGAAAGCAGTACATGTGAAAAGGACCTAGGAGTCTTAGTAGACTGCAAGCTAAATATGAGTCTGTTGTGTAACGGGGAAGCCAAAGAAACCAATGGAATTCTAGGTTGCATCCATAAGGGTATAGTGTCCAGCCAGACGGAAGTAGTGGTGCCACTCTGTTCTGCTTTGGTCAGACCTCACCTGGACTACTTGGTCAAGTTCTGATCACTGCAGTTCAGAAAGGACACTGACAAACTAGAAGGTGTCAAGAGGAGGGTGACCAAGATTGTAAAAGGTCTGGAAACCAAGTCCTATGAGAAATGGCTTAGAAAACTGGGGATGTTTTGCTTAGAGAAGAGAAGACTGAGAGGTGGTGGAGCAACCATCTTTGAATATCTGAAGCGAAGTCATGTAGAAGATGGAGTTTTCTGCTGCTCCAGAGACCAGAACAGAAACCAGTGGATTCAAATTATTCAAGGCCCAGTTGTTACCCAAATTCAAGGCCCAGTTGTTACCCAAATCATATTTGCCCTTAGTCACCTTATCACACTGATGATTTGTGCCACTGCCCAGTTGTCTTTCTTTCTTCTTTCTGTCATGCTTCTGAAAATGTGCTGAAAGGCAGGGCTTTCCCCTCCCACGCACCTCGTTTGCATTAGGAAAAATATTGATTTTGTCTATTCAGTAGGAGTGGGGGAAGGTTCAGTGCAGCCTCTGGAAGTTCCCTGGCCTTTTGGTAGGTAAATGCAGTAATGCAAAAATTGCAGTAATAAGGTGGTTCAATGGGAGAGCATGGAGAAAGCTGTCACCTTGGAAAGAGACTTGCAAGAAAGGAAGAGAGACTTGTGCAAGACAGAGTTGCAGTGGAGCTGATGAGAGCCAGTTAGGACACTAGTATGAAGGGTAGTCAAACAGAAAAAAAAAAAGAACAATGGCTGCCTCAAACCTGCCATTCTCCAACCAGAGCTTTAGACTGGGTTCTCTGGATGTGGCAAGGCCCTTAAGCCTCTGCCTGTTTTTCTTGGTCCTTGGTAGCACCTCCCTTTAATCTGATCAACATGGAGAGATGCAAGCACTCCTCAGCCTTGTGCCTGGCAGGTGTTCAGTGGTGCCATCCCGCACAAAATGGCTTGTTGAGCTCAGGCATCACAGTGATGTGCAGGAAATCTTTAGCTGACTCCAGCCAGCATGTCTGGAGCACCTTTGAGGCCATTTCCACACTAGACTGTTTTAGTGCTATTATTCCACTTTCAACCTCCTAGGGGATCCTGGGGCTTGCAGTTTAGGGAGGGGGCTTTGAGGCCCCTCCCTAAACTGCAAACCCCAGGATTCCCTAGGAGGTTGGAAGTGGAATAATAGCGCTAGAACAGTCTAGTGTGGAAATGGCCTGTGGTTATAGTTTTAGGTTCCTCTTGCTCTGGGGATTACAGCCAGGCAATAAACCTACGTCTTTCCTTATTCATGTAGCATGCTGGTTTTGTCTTGTTTTAGCTTATTAACCCATTTTTAAGGAAAGTGTGACTTGTATCAGTGTAAGCTGACTCACGAGGGTTTATGTTCTAAAAGGCAGGCCCTGCATGGGGTTGGATCCAGAGATGTTTTGCATAAGTGGAAGAGCAGTTCAGTTCATGCAAGACAGCCCTGCCCAGTTCTCCCAGTTTCCTCATCTCAGTGCTGCACCTTCTATCACATGCCATCTTTTCATTACATAGATAAATAATTCATTGTGGATTTTCCATTCAGTAAGTAATTTATCTGTATGGGCTAAATGTACTTAAAATATAACTGAGGATTTCCCTCCCTCCTGATGAATCATTTAAACAAGTTCCTTAGCTGAATGTGCTTATATGGATTGAACATATATTCAAGGCAAGCTTGTCTAGTCAAGATAATAATGAAAGTGTGTGTATTTGTGTGTGCGATGAGGAAGGAGGGAGAGAAATATTAACCTCATATTTCAGACGCTGTAGAAAGCTTACTGTACTGTGACATTGTGGAATGAAGGCACAAACTGGCAGCCTGTTGCTATCTTTTGCACATCTAAATGCCCATAAGAACTGGTTCCACATTTTTGACCAATGCAGAAGTCCACTTTCAGTCAAGTGGTAGAAGCAGAGTTGCAGATAGAATGCTGTTGAGTATGCATTGCCATTGTGCTTTGCACAAACAAGTGTGCATTGTGATCATGTGTATTGCTTTTTTCCCCCTTGCATTTAGTTGGGCAGTGTTGCAGCTCATTAAGGAAAATCCATCACATAACTCTGTGAGTGTAAAGTTATATTCTGTCTCCTTGGTGTTGGGTTGCAGCCACACTGAGGAAATGAAGGCTTGCTTCTAACCCTTAAATAATGAAACAGTCCTTTCTGACACTTCTTTTTGCTGTGCCTCAAACTGTTGTGTTTTTTCCCCCCTGGTTTTCCAAAAGAAGCAAATTGTCAACTTTTAGCTGAGGCACTGGTGCAGAGAGAGAGAGGAGACCGAGGTTCAACCGATTGCTGGATGCTGGAGCTCACTGGTTGACTTGAGCAAGACTTTGCTCCTCAGCCAAACAACCTCACAGGGTGGGAAAATATCATTCTCTGGGTGCACAGGAACTACCAAATACAAAGCGTGGAAGGGGAATCGGTTGTCACATTAATGAGATGCAGCCGAGGCCATCAAACAGGTGCCTGGAGATTTGACCTAGAATGGTGTGATGCACGGAGTTGCCACTCTTTGTCACAGTACTGGTTCTCTTCCCTTAACATCAATCAGTTTAATCGGTCCTGCTTTTGAGACAAAAACTTGTCTTCTCCCAAAGCAGCTCACAGCAATTAAAACTGAAAGCACATTGCTGTTTGCAGGCGCTCCGTTTAAATAAAAACTAAGACAAGGGGAGGTGGAGAGGAGGCTGGCCAGTTTAACAATGTCAGCGCAAATGCTTTACCAGCAGTTACTTCCCTCCGTTGGATTTGGGGTCCCACTGATCTCTTCTTGTTGGGACAGAGACGGAGCAGCCCTGGGGCCCCTTAGTCAGCAGCTGGGGGGAGATTCCCCTTTGCCTGCAGTCACAGGCCAGGTAAATTTACGTCAGTCCCAGTCAACAGGTACCTCTACTTCTCAGCGGATACAGAGGTGCAGTGCCAGGGAAAAAGCAGCCATGGCGACAGGAGCAGTGCTTTGATTTCGGCCAGAACTGCTTTTCCTCACTGTCAAGAAAGCAGCCGTGACCTGGTTCCCTGGCACCTCTGCTTGCGCTGCCTGGCAGGATGAGGCAGGCATTGCCAGGAGGACGTCCCGGCCTCCCTCTCCTTATCTCAGTCAAGCCCTTGATGGGCACGTTCTCTCCTCCTGCCATGGCCAGGGGCTCTGCTTCTTCCCCCCGCCCCAAATGAACTTGCAAAACAGAAGCATTACCGTTCCTAAAGATACAGTATGTGGACTTGATTGCCGCGTGTGGGCGTAATCATACGTCTGTCTTGTCCTTCTCTTCCAGCGCCTAAATACCTAGGTTCCGTAGGCGATGTTCCAGAGGAAGGAGTGGGCAAAACTGCCTCTGAGTATTCCTTGCCCAAGAAAACCCCGTGAAATTCATTGGGTCACCCTCAGTCAACAGGCAGACTCTCTCTCTCTCACACACACATTGTTGTTGTGGTGTGCCTTCAAGTAATTTCTGACTTCCAACCGCAATAAAGCAACCCTGTCGTAGGGTCTTCTGGGGCTGAGAGTATGCACCCAAGGTCACACAAAGTGGGTTTCTGGGGCCAACGGGAGTCGAACGCTGATCTCCAGGTTCATAGCCCAGCGCTCAGACAACTACACCACGCTGTGCCTATAGCAGTTCTGCAGGATTGTATACGTATAGAATAGTTATTGTATGTGGCCAGTTGTATTCATATCAGCTGTAGCAGTTTAATTTTGTAGCATAGGAAATCTCAAATTGAGACACACGTACAGTTCGGATTGTTTTTCTTAATGTTCCAATTAATCTTCTTAATTCTTTCAGCATTTTTAATCTGTCTTCCGTGCCCACCTCATTGTAGCAACAGGGAAATTTTTATTATGTACAGTTTAGAGTAACAGCTCTAGCAATCTGATCTTGATATCTGAGAACTAGACACAACTCAAGTTACAGTCCTCCATGGTGTTTGTACACTTCCGGTGGTGAGGTAGTAAAACACAGCGAGAAACCCTGTTCAGAGTAGATGGCGAAACCTACGGAAACCTCGTTCTGCCAGAAACTGGTTGGCAGTCTTGAGCAAGTTGTTGCCTCATGACCCAAAGCTGGATCGAGGGTGTTTCTGCCAACTGCCTTTAACAGTCGAATGTTCAGCGGCTGAAGTTTTTGGGCCCAGCTAGGGTTCCCCTGATTGATTCTGTATGCAACAAACCTGTTGGGTTTTACTTTCCCACCCAGTTTGGGAAGAAAAGTCACAAGGAAAAAAGTTGCCCAGCCTCCCCAGGCTTGGTTTCCCACTTAGTGCAAGAAAGGGCCAGCACTGGAAGTGAAAGGAGCAGCGCATCTGTATCCCGAATGTGGTACAACAACGCTAAAATCAATAGCACGTAGTAGACTTGTCCTTTTGTCCCAAAAACGGAAAAGCCCAGCCTGCCATACTGTTGTGGGGCTGCGTGTCATACCACAAGGGCCATCCGGTCCAACCCCCTTCTGCCATGCAGGAAGACACAAACAAAGCACCCCGATGCATGGCCGTCCAGCCTCTCTTTAAAAACCTCCAAAGAAGGAGACTCCACCGCACTTCCAGGCAACCCATTCTACTGTTGAACGGCTCTTATCGTCAGGGATTTCCTTCTGATGTTTAGGTGGAATCTCTTTTCCTGTAGTTTGCTCCATCTCCCAGTCTCTGGAGCAGCAGAAAACAAGCTGGCCCCATCTTCCATTTGACATCGCTTCAAGTATTTAAACATACCTATCATGTTGCCTCTTAACCTTCTTTTCTCCAGGCTAAAAGTATCCATCTCCCTAAGCTGCCCTTCACAGGGCTTCAGGGTTTCCAGGCCTTCTACCATTTTGGTCACCCTCCTATTTCAGCTTGTCCATATCTTTCCTAAACTGTGATGCCCAGAACTAGACACGGAGCAATGGATGCAAACTATTGGAAAAGAGATTTCGCCTAGACATCAGGAAGAACTTCCTGATGGTAAAAGCTGTTCGATAGTGGAATATGCTTCCTCGAAGAGTGGTGGAATCATCGTCTTTAGAGGTTTTTAAACAGAGGCTGGATGGCCATTTGCTGGGGGTGCTTTGAGTGTGTGTTCTTGCACGGCAGAACGGAGTTGGAGTGGGTGGCCCTTGGGATCTCTTCCAACTCTTATGATTCCATACTCTATCAAAATTACTTCTAAAAAGCATGTAACAAGAAGATTTTTGTGCACAACCACATGCAGTATCTGGTCATTGCAGTTCCTGGTGGTGTTATATTTTTCTGAGTTCTTTTTGTGGGAATGAATGTTTTCGTGTCTGCTGAGCACTATGGAAGAGGCAGAATAATTTTCTCTGCTTTACTATTACTGATGGCTTTTTATTGCTTTTTTTGCCTGCTCCTAATAAAGTGGCAAAATCAAAGAAATTCCTCATAGTGCAGGACCTTGTAGCTCTATTTGAAACCAAAATTTTAAAACAGTTCAGAATTCAGTTTGTAACTCCTGTTTGACTGAATGGTACTTTTAGTATAGTAATTTTAGCCAAATAAAATTGTATAATTGTTTTCCTTTATATCACACATTTTATGTACTTAAAATAGTGATGATTTTCAGCTGATAAAGGATGCTAATGTTCCATTTGTCAATTTTGCTGAAGATTTCTGTTTTTTGGAGGGAGGGAACTGAATTTTTTCCCCATGATTGCAAAATTTTCAGAAATTGTACATCTTTACTCAGGAGTGATGGTCTTTATTTGAAAGTAAATTTTAAGTAATCATCCTTCTGTCTCCTCTTTAGGAAAGGTGGTTTGTCACTGAAAACAACGTGGACAAGTTCCTGAGCAATCTGCCATCCACTGCTTGCTCTAGCCTGTCTGAGATGGAAGAGCAGCCATTAATTGAAGTGTTGGATATCTCTGAGGGCAAAAGTCAGATCAGATTAAAGGTAAAGGTTGTTCCACACACCTGCCTCACATTCACGTACAGCACTGCAGCAACCCATCAAACATAGATTTAGGTGAAGTGTGAAGAAAGATTTTGAGATAGGTTTGAATTACATGTGGGAGAACGTTTCTAAGTGGCCATGCCCTTGCGCTTCGAATGGGTCACAGTTCCAGCGTTATTTGGACATCACAATCAGCTGCCCGGAGATAGACATTGGTGTCCTTGTTAGTCTCTTTGTGCTTTTTAAACCTTTCAGGTAAGCCGCAAAAAATGTCTGTCTTGTATCATGCTGGCAAGGAAGACAGTGCAAAATTGAATATGGACAGGGACTCGTATGGCTCTTCTTCACACCTTCCAAACACAGGTCATCAAAGAATTCCTTGGTTTTGTGTGGAAGTTTCTCAGTAGCTCTTGGAAACTGGCCTGTTCTCATGCTATCCCTTTTGGGCCCCTAATTTCTACCAGTCTCCTTTGTGATAGTAGGGACTGGTGAATCTCCCATGTCAGTGAGGTGCAGTGAATCTGCTGTAGGCTTTAGCTTTAACATTAAAGGAGTTATTCTGGGTGCTGAACCCCACCTCCCAAAGTTTCAGCACCTCAAAGAGCTCCTTTTCAGTTCACATTCCACCACTGCTTTGTGTCATGTAGCCTTGTAGTGGTGGCAGCATTATGTTTTCTGATTTGTTATCTATTCTAATATTTATAGCAGATCTCTGTTTGATGAGATCTCAGGGCAAAACAGATTGTACAGATTAGAACAATAACAAATAATTTAGATAGACTAAAAACATACCAAACAAGTTGGCAAGTTGAAAACAGGTTAAGCAAGTTAAAACACTCCTAAAACGTGTTTAGGAGTGAATCCATGAGGCCCTAAAGGTCTTGGTGAATAGCCGTATTTTTACTTGGTGCAAAATAAAGCCAGTGTTGGTGCTCATTGGGCCTCCAAGGGGAAGGCATTCTGCAGTTGGGGTGCCACAGCTAAGAGGGCCCTCTCCCATGGCCTCACTGGTGGGGCAAAGGATAGAGAGGAGGGTCCCAAGAAAAACCTCAATCCTTGGGTGACCAAAAAGGCCTAGAAACCATGAAGCCCTGTGAGGAGCGTCTCAGGGAGCTGGATATCTTTAGTCCGGAGGAGAAAAGAGGTGTAATGATAGCCATGTTTAAATACTTGAAGGGATGTCATATGGCGCAAGCTTGTTTTCTGCTGCTCCAGAGACTAGGACACAGAGCAATGGATTCAAACTGCAAGAAAAGAGACTCTGCCTGAGAACTTCCTGAGGGTAAGAGCAGCACGACAGTGGAATACGCTGCTGCTTGGGAGTGTGGTGGAGTTTCCTTCTTTGGAGGTTTTTAAAGAGAGGCTGGATGGCCAACTGTTGGGAGTGCTTGATTGTGTCTTCCTGCATGGCAGGAGGGGGTTGGACTGGATGGCCCCTGGGGTCTCTTCCAACCCTAGGATTCTGTGATTGAGGAGTCGTGTAGCTCTCTGTGCTTCACCCTTGCACCCTGAACTCCTTGCATGCTGCTGTCTGAAGAACCCTTATGAACAACCTTGCAAATACTCTACTTACAAATTAGAACAAGCACTGTGGGGTGCTGGCTGTTACGCTTGCAAATATTGATTGCTCACGTGTCTCAGCCAGCTTTTATCTTGGACTGGGCTAGAAAAGCTTGTGGCCACCGGTTGGACTTTGCTCCCTGGCCAGGGCAGGGCACTGGAATGCACTGACTGTATTAAGCAAGGATGCTGAAGACTGAGTAAACATTCCTATCTGGAGCCCAGCTCTGCTTTCAGGCTCCAGGTGGGTACTTCTGATTCTACTCCTACATATTAAAATAGCATTTCAGTCTTCACAGGCGTTAGTCTTTCAATATTTAGTTGCTTTTCAAATGCTCACGAGCAATGTGGATCTGCACTTTTCCCTCCACTCTTACCTTGCCACCTTCTTTGATTTCTGCTGAGACTGGCGATGTTCTGTCTTTCCGGCCTGAGCCTATACATGACGACTCAGTGCCTTTGAGTCCGGTGGGGCCTACTGCCAGGCCAGTTATTAAGGATTGGAGCACAAACCATTGCAAGCAGACCAGAGCTTGAAAACTCACTTCCGTAGCCAATACCATCCCCAATCTATGACCTTATTCCCCACCCTGCTCCCATAAAGAGGCACAGATTTATTCTCCAATTTATTTTGGGATGACTTGATAGATGCGAGATAACTCATCCTCTGGATTGACCAAAATCACATCTCTCGGGTTGTCTATGTCGGGGAGTATCATTCTCGGGAAGGCTTAAGGAGCAATCCACAATTTGATCGGTTATTCCCTCATGCCAGCTGACCAAGGCAGGAACCGAAGACTGTTATAACAATGATTTTCTTGCCTTGTTGGTTGGCTGAGGGTTTACCCTCTCGTGAAAAATTAGGAATAATAAGAGGCTAATGCTAGTGAACTGCTTCCAGAGCATCCATCACCACTGGAATCCTAGACTCGTCAAGCTGGAAGAGAATTCAAGGGCCATCCAGTCCAACCCCATTCTGGCATGCAGGAAGACACAATCCAAGCACCCCCTTTGACAGATGGCCATTCAGCCTCTGCTTAAAACCTCCAAGGAGAGTCCACCACACTCCGAGGCAGCCTATCTCACTGTCAAACTGCTCTTAGTTCTTTCCAGTCTTTAGGTGGAATCCCTTTGCCTGTAGTTTGAAGCCACTGCTCCATGTCCAAGTCTGTGGAGCGGCAGAAAACAAGCTTGATCCATCCTCCGGATGACATCCCTTCAAATGCTTACGACATTGCTTTCATGCCCCCTCTTAACTTCTCTTCTCCTGGCTAAACATAAGCGGCTCCCTGAGCCAGTCCACATAGAGCTTCATGGTTTCCAGGCCTTTTTTAACTATTTTGGCAAGTATTCTGTGAGCTGGAAAACAATGTATGGGCAGGAGGCCCTCCTGCGTGATGGAGTCTTTCTCTCCTCCCGATTTTCTTGCCTTTTCCTGCCCGAGCAGCTTGTGCATGAAACAGCCCAAAGACCCTAGAGTGGGAAGGATGTGGCTCCTGCCCAGCTGCAAGGAGGGGAGATGAACGCGCTGAGCTCAGCCTCCATGCCGGCGTGTAGCTCCGTGGCAAACACCAGCTCTGTGCCTTCGACCGCGCTAGGCCAAAGGCGACTGCAGAACACTCATTTCCTGGTTGTTCTGCCAACTCTTTCTGTGAGTTAAGCACCTTACACTGTGCCCCAGAGGCACTGCTTTCTTTGGCTGCGTAGACGGAAGCCAGCCTGAGGTTTCCAAGTAGCACGGAAATGTCTTGGCTCGGGTTGTCTGTGGTCACAGGTAGGTGCCGGTGACTTTAAATCAGCCATCAGGGCATCTTTGAGAGTGAGAGGGAGCCGCATTGGGTTCCACAGGCTCCTGTGGGGCCTCCCCCGAGGAGGGCATATGGGCTAAAATCTTGTTTGTTTGGAGTCGGGCAGGCCCACGGAACCAAAGGAGGGACTCCGCTCTACCTGGAAGCAACAGACTCACAGCCGGCCATAGCCAGGATTAGGATTGTTGGGGAAGGAGGTGAAGTTGAAGCTTCCCCAGGCATACTACCAAAGGCAGGGAAACCGCAGCCACCTTGATCCTGATTGCTCGCTGCGTGTGTGGGGGCGCTTAAAACCCAGGGCCCAGCAGTCCCGTTGCTGATGGACTGGCAGCAACAGGGGAACAATGATGGTGCCTGTAGGCTGCGGGGAGGTATTATCAGCCATCATGGCTCCCTGAGGGACCCTGGAGGGTGATACCACCTGAAAAACTTTCAGGACATTTGGGAGCAAAAATGTTTTTCACATTCCTATCTCCTTTTTTTTTGGTCCCTGGAAGATGCTGGGAACCGCAAATGGCCCTGAGGCATGTTGCCCACTGCTCTGCCCACCTGATGCAGATGTTGCTGGGGGGGCGGAATCGGTAAGCCCCGCCATGGCCCCTAAGCCAAATCCCGATCAAGAATGCCATTCAGCTAAGGCTGATCTATGTTAGGGAAAGGGTGATGGAAACCTTGCCAGCAAGAGTGAATCTGGGCCTCAGCAAGGAAGGAGGATTGAGAATGGTCAAAGTGTGGCCCTCCGGATGTTGCTGGCCTGCAGCTCCCATCAGCCCTAGCCCACACAGCCAATGATGGGGCACACTGGGAACTGTGGTCCTACAACTGAAAAGGCCATACGTTGTCCACCCAATTGGGAAACCTGTCTTCCTCTCCCTCCTTTCTCCTTTCCTCCTGTCTCACTAGCCAGGTGCCAAAATGCCTAACTGAACAGCCAGATACTACTTCAGCAACTGTCAGAACAGGTTCAGTCAGCCCTCGGCATCCAGGTCAAAAGGCCAGACCCGTCAACTTAAAGCACAACCTCTGCCCGGAAACACACAAGAACCCGGTAGCCCCTGGGCCATGAGAGCTCTGGGCCAAGCACAAGGCGTTTGCTTCTTCGACCTGCTTAAGTGCACAGCAGTACGTGGTGGCTGCAGTGCAGCCGTGCCTGGAAGCCGGGCCCTCGTGACTTTGTACTTTGGGTTCTGTTGCAGGCTTGCGAAACCCCCGCCAACTCTTTTTGCAGGAAACCCAGCAGCACGGCATGAACGTAGAGACCTGCTGGGGAGGAAACCCCCGTTGTTCCTGTTTGGTAGCTGAGCGTGCATTCAGCAGCTCTCCACCTTTAGTCTACAAAAGTAACTTCCCTCCCCTTCTCTTAGCAGGCACAGGAACCCGACAAAACAGAATCCAGGAAAGAGAGCGATGAACATGACGAGGGCAGCAAACTTTCAACTGACGCAGAAAAATGCCTCGTGCAATCCAAGAGGGTTTCAGGCTCCCTTGCAGCCGTAGAAACAATGGGGCAAGTTGGCAAGGGACCCAGCCATTGTCTGGCGCTTGATCTCCGTGACCCCAGCTTGGCAATCCCTCAGGAATCACAGAGACGTGATTTCCATCAGTCAGAACCTGCTTTCCCAACAAGCGAAAGAGCCACGTCCCCAATGCCAGCCCGTCTCAGCGTGGAGCAGCCTGCTCAGGCAGGAGAGGAAAAAGAAGTATGTTCAGAGGCAACACAAAACAAGGAAGGAAGGGACGGCAGACCGGCGCCGCCTGTGATAAAGGAGACCAATATGCAAGATGGAAGCGTGCAGTATATTAGCCGGCACGCCACGCGCTGTGCAGCCACCTTTCAGAATGCTTTGTTGTATGAACTGGATTGATGCTGCTGCATTAAGCCCTGAACAGGGCTCAGAAGCTACGAGACCTTGAGCATAGATCCTGTCTTTCCTTTGGAGAGCCCGGGAAAAAGGAAGGTTAGGCAGAAACCCAACCCCAAGTCTTCCATTCACCTAAAAATTTTACTCCTGGTTTGGTGATTCAGAGATCCCCAGTGGGTTGCTGAATTTCAGAAAGAAGTGGGGCAGCTCCTTCAAGCCAAATAGGCTTGTTTTGTCCTTGAATTTGGTCTAGCTGGGCAGCAAGGAGTATACTCAAAGGCCAGGGCCAGGCAATCTTCTCTCAGCTTATTACACTGAGATGCAACTGAGCCTTCTTTCCATGCATGCAGCTCCGTCATTTGCACCATGGTCAACCAGGAAGTCTAATTAAGCTGGAAGTGTCTTAAAGATTGTGCAGAAACTCGGGTCTCACATGAAGCCTGTTCGCATTTGTAAGACCTGTGTAGGTGATATATTGTGATGCCTTCCCTTCTGCTTTCCCTCCGTACCTTTGCCAGCTCTCCTCAACTGAATGACAAACAAGACCTCGCTATTTTGACTAAGGCCATTTCCGCACTAGACTGTTATAGTGCTATTATTCCACTGTCAACCTCCTATGGAATCCTGGAGAGGGGCCTTTGAGGATGGCCCTTGTGGATGGCTTTTGAGGCCCCTCCCTAAACTGCAAACCCCAGGATTCCATAGGAGGTTGACAGTGGAATAATAGCACTATAACAGTCTGGTGTGGAAATGACCCAGCTGCCCCTCTCCAAAGTCTCTCTACATTTCATGAACGCCATCAGAACAGTTCTCAAACAGGAGCTGGATAATGGAAAAGGTGAGCCCTCCAGAAGTTGCGCGACTTCAGCTCCCATCAGCCGCTCCCACTGGCTGTGCTCAGGGGGCTCGCTGTAGGTGCAGTCCAGCAGCATCTGGATGGCCAGTCATTCTGCCACGCGTCCCTCCTGTGCTGTTTTACCACCTCACAGATGCAAAAATGTACCAGTGCCAAGCCATGTAAGCCCGTTAACTTCCATGGCACCTGCCCAAACAAGTCCTGCCTACCTTACGTGCGTTGAATTTTTCTCTGCTCCTTCAAGGGTTTCATGTCCATCACTTCTACATTATGCTGACTATTTGTGGGAGAACTATTATCCCCTGAGAAGGCCGTCTCTCTGAAACCACTGGCACCTCCACGTAACCTAGTTTGGACAGCCTGTCTTACCACATTTAAATGGCAGTTCTGTCCACTTAGATGCAGATCTACTGCTTTCAGTGGAACTGCTTTAAAAGCAGGGATGAGTTCAATGGCCGCCCTGTCTGTATCCAGCCCCAGCACAATTTCCATCCCAGATCAGGCACAGGAGGAAACAGCTGGATGGAGCTGCGGTACCTTCCACCTCTAGAGTAACCATCCACGCTGTAGGGTCAGTCATATTCGGGAAGCACTAAGGAGAACAAGACAGGTTCTTCCTGAATGGATTTCCTGCCTCCTTGAATAAGCACCTTTCAAAACTGAAGTTTATTTTCAAGCTAATCTGTGAAGCTGCCCTTGGTTTTATTTTGCTGAGAACAGCAGAAGCAGAGGGGAGGAGGAAAGAGTCTTGCGGCACTCTTAAAGAGTGCGCACTTTATTCGGCTCAGAAGTTAGGTCTACACTGAAATAAACTTGGTAGCGTTAAAGGTACTACATGACACCATTTCCCCTTCCTGCTGTCCTTTTATGATGAAATAAGAGACACACCACTGCCTCTTTGAAAACTGTAAGACTAGTGCAGAAGAATACAGACTGCTCTACATTTTAACACAGAATCTTCTTTCCTGATTTTCCACATCATCAGCCAAGCTATTTTTCGCACTTCAAAGCAATGTCTACACAAATTACCTACCACTGTTCTCTACCTCCTGGGTCTATTTGGAAATGTCTAATTCTGGTATTTGTGCCAATTGTTTACCAAGAGTTAATCAGATTCCTGAACAGATGAAAGACCTTAAAGCCAAGCTTAAGCACTGTGCAAAGTCACATTTGTTTTCAATGGAAGATCTCCCCTCCCATGGCCTGAATGAGCTCTAACAGCTCTTTGGCTGGACTGGACCTATTTTCTCAGAGGAGGCAGTCCCAGTGATTCCAGCAGATCAGTGTCCTCATTTAAGACACCTCTCTGCATTTCTTCAAAGTCATTAACTTAGGAGGCTATCACTGTTAACTCATTTGAGACTGAAATGGTGTGGCAACTCTATATAACCTAATAAAAGTCCACCATATAATCCTAGGAAATGCATTTTCTCTATCAGAGAATCAAGGCCTGGAGTACAGAGTTCATTTTCTGGTATCAGCAACTGGCACAATCCATGAGGACCTGTTTTTGGGGAGGGCGTGGGGGCGGCACAAGCTTATCTGGAAGAACATCCCAATGAATTGTGCCTTGAACAGAACTGATAGCTTAGTTCAGTCTCCACAATTTCAGGACTTTTTTTAGGGTGTTTTCTTTAACACAATACGGTTGCTTCATATTGTTTGAGGGTTCCAGTTCTCCTTTTCTTTCCTCAACTCAAACTTATTTTTAAACTGTTTGTTAAACTGAGCTGCCAGACCTGAAAGCTGAATTGTTTCAGTTACAGGAGGCAAATAGCAGCACAGTTGTTTTCAGTTCCATTCCTGAAATAGTTACTGAATTCTTCATGTTATCTTTACAACATGTTAATTTTTATACAAAGCTTTTTAACTTGTAATATTTGACTTCAAATAAAATTGATTCTTCCAAACCAGTACCTTGTAACTTGTATTACAAAAACATGAATTTTTATTCTGTCAGAACCAAAAGAATAAAGAAAAAGGTTGCATATCTCTACATTAAAGTGAAAAGAAATGGTTTTCCAATTTTTTTTTTCATATAGCCAGCACACAGCAAATAAAATAGAATGTTGCTCCTGAAGATATTAAGATACCAAATTTCAAGCAAGCCTGTACAAGATTATGGAATACTGAATGACGAGTTTCTGGCTGAAAAGATAAAGGTGGGAGAAACAGGCCAGTTACAAAGCCAGCGAAAGGCTGCATGTTGCAAAATGAGCGGCTTTGGGTCCCACAGAAAGGGAACTCAGCTGTCTTGGGAACACTCATCATTCCCTCCTTTTTGAGACCTTCACTTAGAAAAAGAAGAAAAAGAGTTTCTCTGAATATGTTGGGAACACCTCATAAAAAGGCCCAGATAAAAATCTTCAATTATTTCCCCAGTAAACAAATACAATTTATTCCTTCAACATTCTCCACATTCTGCCTCCAAATGATCTCTTTTGTGATTCCCGCTTTTCCCTACGAAAAGGAGAAAACCCAAGCGCATTTTTGTTTTCTTTTTAAGGATTGCTCCTGTAACAAGACCAGACAGGCCCAGCCGGGGAAAAAAAGAGTCTCCGGCCGAGCAGCCGCCGTTCTCCTTCCCCCCTCACTGTAACCGCCGGTAACTTTTGCAGAGTTCGTGGTCCCGAATGTCGCCCCAGCCCCCGTTCTTCACGTGGGGGCTCAGGGGGGCCGCCGAGTACCGCTTGCTGACGGCCATGGTCTCGGGAAACAGGTATTGCCGGTTGGCGCTCAGGAGGGCGTCGATTTTGGCAGTCTGGGCGGAAGGCCGGCACGCCTTCTTGTGGTGCATGCCGCAGTCGCCCGTGTGGAAGACCCGGGGGATCTCGGGCACCAGGACCTTCCAGAAGCGGGGCAGGCAGCTGACCGTCAGGTGCTGGAGGGTCCAGTCCCAGTTGTAGTCGTCGTAGGTGCAGAAGGCCTCGGCGCAGGCGATCAGCTGCCGGTAGGTCTCCCGGTCGAAGGCCATGCCCATGTTGTGCTCGGTGGACTTCCAGGTCTTCAGCTCCGCCTTGTCGGCCCGGCCGGCGAAGGCGCCCGCCCCGTCGGCCCCGCGCGCGGGGGCGTAGGCGCCCAGCGAGAGGACCTGGCACTCGGGGCACTCCCGCCGGCGCAGGGCCCAGAGGCGGCCCAGGACGTGCAGGAAGTCCGGGGCCAGGTAGTGGTCCTCCTCCAGGAAGAGCACCGGGCCCGGGTGGCCCTCGAGGGCGCGGACGCGCTCCCAGACGAAGTGGAGCTTCCACCACCAGTGGTGCTTGGTCTGGGCGAAGGCGGCCTCGCGGTAGTGGCCGAAGGCGTCCGGGTAGCGGGCGTTGAGGCAGCCCAGGCGCAGGGCGGCCGCCCGGCCCGCGTCGCGCGGGCAGTCCCGCGGGTCGGTGCCCGGGAACTCGCCCGGGTAGAGCTGCAGGCTGAAGGGGAAGAAGACCTGCAGCACCGCGCAGAAGTCCACCGCCGCGGCCAGGGCGTTCAGCTCCGGCGACCAGACGTCGTGGCTCAGCACCAGCAGCACGCGCTCCACGCCGGCCGCCCGCCGCAGCGACGCCAGCAGCAGCCGCAGGTGCTCGGGCCGCTCGTGCACCTGCACCACCACCGCCACCGCCGGCGCCGCCCCCGGCCCGGGCCCCGCCGCCCCCGGCCCGCGCCACCGCCCCGCGTTCCGCACCGGCTGGTCGAAGTTCAGCCGGTAGACCAGCGAGCGCAGCAGCAGCGTCCCGTTGGGGCCCGAGAGGCCGCCCCCCGCGCCCGCCGCCGCCGCCGCCGGGGCCCCGGGCGCCAAGGGCGAGGCGGCGGCGGCGGGGGCGGAGGCGTTGGCCGGGCGGCCGCGGGGCGAGGAAGGCAGGACGCTGCTCCCGGCGGGGCCCGGCGGCGGCGGCGGCGCGGGCGGGCGGTCCCCCGGGGCCGGCGGGGAGGCCGGCTCCTCCCGCCGCGCGCCGGCCTCGCCCCCCGCGCCGCCCCAGAGGGCCAGGGCGCAGGCGGCGGCGCCCAGCGCCAGCACCAGCGCCAGCACCTTGCGCTTGTAGACGCGGAGCCTCATGGCCGCGCCGGCCCGCCCGCCGCCCGCGCTCCGGCTCACGCCGCCGCCGCCGCCGCCGCCGCCGCCGCCCTGGGCGCCCAACCGGCCCGGCCCGGCGGAGCGGCCGCCGCCGAGGACTCCCGGCCGCGCATCAGCGGAGCGGCCGGGCGCCCAACGTCGTCGTCTGCTGCTGCTGCCGCTGCCGCTGCCGCTGCGGTTCGGGCTCGGGCTCGGGCTCGGGCGTCCGCCTCCTCCGCGCGCGCATCGCCCGCCTGCCCGCCCGGCTGCCTCGCGCGCTCGCCTTCCTTCCGGAGGCGGAGGGGAAGAGGGGGCGGGCGCGCCCCGCGCAGGGAGGGCGGGAGGCGGCGGCCGCTCCGCCCAGGACGCGCCACGCGCCGGGCGCCGCTCCGGCCTCCCTGGAAGCGCAAGCGCGGCGGCGGCGGCGGCGGCCCCGCCCCTCCTCCTGCAAAGCGCGGCTTCCGGATCCGGCGTGGCTGCTCCGGGTTGGCGGGGAGCGGGCCCGGCCCGCCTCTCCCCCCTCCCCCGCCGCCGGAGCCCGGGGCCGCCCTGGCCGCGCCCGACGCGCCCCCGCGTCCCCCCTCCGGGCGCGCCGGGGCTCGCGCCGAGTCTGGGCGGCGGGTGAGTCCGCTCTGCCCCGGGCGGAGGGAAGAGGAGCGCCGCCCGCCCGCCCGCCCGCCCGCCCGGAGGCCCCCGTTCCTCCTCGGGGCGCAGGAAGTCGTCTCCGGCGGCGCCCGCGGGGAGCCGTGGTGGGCCGGGGGGCGACGCGCTCGGGAAGGCGAGGGCGGGCAGGGCGGGTGCGGGGCGAGGACGGCTCCGCGGCCCGCCGAGGACGGGGACGAAGCCGCGGGCGAGGGACCCCGGCCCCGGGGGCGGGCGGAGGCAGCCCCCGCGACACATCCTGCCCGCAAAGCCAGAAATGACGCCGAGGACGCAGAAATGCGGTCCGGCCGCGCCGGGAGGCCTCGGGGTGCCCGTCGGGCTCCGCGCGGAGCGGACCGGCGCTCAGCGTCGAAGCCCGCCGGGCCTTCGGGGCAGCCCTGGCTCCGGTCGGCCGCCGGGTGCCTTGGAAACGGAAGCCGTGCTCTCCGCAGCCCCCTCCCGGCACCAGCGTGAGAGGGCCCGCCTGCCCGTCCCCGGGCCCGGGCGGCGCCGGAGGAAGTCCTGGGGCTGGAGGGAAAAGTCGATCTGCCTGGCGGCTCGGGGCCGGGGGCGAGGGCACGGCGCGCGGGGGGCCCCACCGGCACGAAAGGGAGCCGGGCCGGGATCGCGCTTTGTGCTGGCGGGGCCCCGGTTCCTCCAGGAGTGGTTGTGTGTCTTCCCTTTGGCGCTCAAACCCGGTTCTTTCCGGGCCGGTAGCCCTCAGGGCCCTTCTGTAGCCAGGGGAGCGGCGGGCGGGCGGGCGGGGGGGATGGCCAGCCGGCCGGCCACCTCCCTTCCTGTGGCCGGCGGCAGAAGGAAGACCTCCTCCTCCTCGTGAGCTTCTGGAGATCCACCAGAAGGTCGGTGAAGGGACCCTTTCCTACCCATGGGTGGCTGTAGGAACACAAGCCACCGTTGTCTGGCTACCCCTCAGCTTCCCCTGGCCACTGAATATTGGGGGTGCTGTACCAGGTAGCAGGTAATGTCTCAGGGAGGGAGTCTTAGCAGATGGAGGTCCTTAAATTCCTCCATCCTCCGGGAGCAAAAATATTACCTGTGCAGGTGTAGCGGTCAGTTAGACCCGCTTATCCTGCTAACGGGGTGCCAGCCTAGGGCCAGGATCAGTACTGCAGTGTAGCCTGAATCATTCTGCTTGGAAAGCTACGCTACACCCGTCCCCTGGGCACCCCCAGAGTCGCTATTTAGCTGCCACAGCCTCTCCGCAACCCTCCCGTGGCTGGTGGAGAGTGTGTGTTGGTGGAGGATCGGACCGGCTGCGTCCCCGTGGCCAGAGGCAGGACTGTTAACGTCCTCCGAGATCTTGCCGGGGTCCTCCAGAGGTCTCAGGGGATGCTGGAATCATTCTGTGCTCTTCAGCAGCCCTGTGTGGTGGGGGCGTGAAGCGGCAGAACTGTGACAGGGAGCACTTTGGTCGTTGCAGGGGGTGGAAGGGAATACCTACCTCTGTAATGACCAAAAGAGACATCTGCAGGTGGATTCACGCGGGTGTACGCCGCCAACCAGGCAACTGCCCGTGTCTGCTGCGTGGAGTGAGGGGAGGTGGGGATCTATAGCCTCCTCTTCAAAGGGAATGCCATTCAGAAGGCCCACCAACATGTTCCCTCCTTCGCTTCTAATGAACCTACTCCTCTTAGGAAGCAGAACTTTGGAAGTCAGTAAAGCCCTAGGACTGCCGTTAAGTCAGGAATAATTGGAAGACGCACCACCACCAAAGTTTTTCCTTCCGAGCTCTGTTTGAAAATGGGGTTCTCCCCTTCTGGAAGCTTTTCCTGCATGTCTGCTACACCTGTTGGTTCTTCTCCTTCAATAGATTAATATTTTTGTCAAAGGGTCGTATTTAGCAATTTGACCATAAGTTGCATGTTAACGCCACCCACAGCTGGTGGGCTTTTAGTAGGGATGGCCAGAGGGTGAGCATCATCTGGTAGCAACACTGCCCCCAAACTGTTTACTAATAGCAGCAAAATGTCTTGTCCTCACTTAAATCATGGAAAGCTCAGAATAAATGAACAGGCCGTAAGCTGAATATAAGCTGGTACTGGCAGCAAACTTCTAGGTTCTTAATAGTTTCAGGCATTACATTCTTCAGTTTCTAGTCTTATTCACCTTATGCTGGTTGGTGGCTGTTAGGGCTTTAGAACAAAGTAAGCTCTGTTTATGGTGTGCAAGTGTGTGTCGTATCCTCCACAACTCAAAACAGCTGAGGGCACTGAAGAGATACATGCTACTGCTACTCCTTGCTTGCACAGAGCTCCATTCTACGTGGGATTAGTCCAAGAATAATCACAATACCACTGTAAGCTACTTCTGAAACTTCGTGAATGTATTTATTTTTAATAAAAGGAGAGGATTTCAGCAGAGCTGCCTGGAATGTTACTCAAGAAATATCATACTCTTTTACTGCCAAAGTCTGCATTAGCAGAAGCCCTCCCGTTTTGCACCCTTGCGTGACACATTCTGCAGATTAAAGTGACAATTTCTGGATGTGGAAACCCACTTGCAAAGGCATTTTGTGCTCAGGAAATCAGGTTGTGCGCACAAACTTCAACATCCAGTGACATTTCTAGCAATCATTCTCCAGCATTTAACAGTTTTGCATCAATGCTAGTAAACACTGATGGGATGTATTTAGGACAAGCTTTTTGAAAAAAAAATATAGGTATAAAAATTCCACAAACATTTGTACTTTAAAAAAATAACACTGTTATGTGTTCAGAGGGAGCACCATGTTCAACCATTAGCCATTTAACTGTGCTTAAATAACCTGGAGGTTTTTTAGACCAAGTTCCATTGCTACGCAAGGAACATAGGTTCTTGTTCCAAGCCAGCCAAGCTCCTGAACATATTTTGCACACTGTTTTAACTTAGATAAGCATTACTGTGAGTTTTCTTTTTTGTTTTTTTGTTTCTTCTAAGGACAAGACTTTATATAGGAGAAAAGTCATTCTCTGTTGGGGCCTAATTCTCAGAGTACTCCAGTCAAAGCACTAACTAGGCAGCAGCAAGGGTGAAGGAACACGCGCATGTCTTCAAGAACAGAACCTGAAGCTCTCTATAACTGATAGGCAAAGAACAGCATCAGGGAGGAGAATGTAGACGAGGGGTTGGCAAAGCACAGCCCTTCAGGTGTTGACTGTACTCTCCAATCTTCCTCAGCACTGGCTGTGCTGGATTGGGCTGATGGGAGGTGAAGTCCAACAATATCTAGAGGGCTGTGATTTGCCTACTCCTGGCACAGACAAACACGCAGTCCGTCCTAATCTGAGCCATGTTCTGCTGAAAACCCAAGATCATGTTCCTTTTTCTGGATGACAAAAAGGGAAAGAGAGAACCTTGCTGTTTTCTTGGCTAATCACACTGTCTGTCTAGCACTGTCTCCTTGCGTTTTGACACCTGGAGCTCATGCAAGTGTTCCTTACTCAGTGAAGCTTCTCACATCCCATGACATGTTTGTTTAAAGTAGAGGTGCAAGCAGACATTTTGGGTCTCCAAGGACTACATGATGGTAGCCTGTGTGTTGCAAACACACGTGAGGCCATGTGCTAACACAAACACCCAGTGATTCACTTGTCTCTGGAAAGGAGGCAGAAGACCTTATCTCCACCTTCCCCACTGAGGGCCTGTAAGAAACCAAGAGGCAGGGAATCCTGTAGTGTCAGCAGGGAGGCACCTGCGCATCCCCGAAAGGCCAGACTTAAGGTTACTGGGAGGCTTGGGCTCGAGGTCACTGGATGCTTTGCAAATGTCTGTCCAGAAAATGGGAGTAGCACGTCAGAGAGCAGAAGTAGCAGACTAGGGGGGCCTCCGTGCCTCCCATGTCATCCACTAAGACGACTGTGTGGGCCACGTCGTGCAGGTTCATGGTCGCGGTGGTCTGAATGAAGCAGTCCAAGCAGGCCCACCCACACCGACAGGTCTTCGCCATGTCCAGATCAATGCAGAGGCGAGAAGGAAGGAGGTGGGGGCCGTAGGGGATCCTACAAAAGAACCAAGGCTGGGAGTGAATATACTGACCCCGCTGGGAAGACTTCAGTGCTCTGAAACACTGCATTAAACCCAGAGCCACAGGCAGGATGGCCACTTGCACCCCAAAAGATGCCTGGAAGCCGGACTGAGCTAATTTGTACTGTTCGTACTTTTAAATCTGTACTATTTTAATGCTGCTGGCTGCCTTGAGTCCCACTGTTGGTAAAAGGCAGGATATAAATAAATCGAATGATAATTATAATAAGCATCCATTATTTTCCCTACCAACAGACCAAAAAAAATCAAAAGCAACCCTCTCCACTGGAGAAAGATTTAAAGTGCAGCTTTTAAAAGGATGTAAGAGCACACTCCCATGTTATCAAGAAGACAAAGAAAGGAAAACAACTGAAGCATGCTGTCAATATCGCTCGTATTACAGCAAAGTTACAAAATGGCTAGGATTTATGTGCAGCCTTCCAGAGGTTGTTGGACTGCAATTCGCAGGAGTCCTACCCAAAACAGCCAGGAGCAAGGAATGCTGCAAGTGGCAGCCGAAAAACATCTGGAGACTCCCTAGATTCCCCCTTGCTGTTGCTGTGTGCTAATGAAGCATGGGTACTGAAAGCATGAAAGATCTACTGTGAGCTGACCCAAAAATACAACATTGTCCTGCTGAGAGCCTTCACCCTTCCACTCTTCAGTCCTTGTATGCAAAGAAACTTGTTTACCAACACATCACTGAGGTAACATGCTGTGCTTTCAGTGCCAGTGCACAGTATAAATTACAGTATCTGTACTTATTTTCCCCTTTGGCCATAGTACTAATTATTTTGGAAAGTCTTCATGGTTTCAGAAAAGACTCATGCCCCACCCAAGGGACAGTGGTGGCTTTTTAAAGAAATTAGCACAAAGCCTCCACCCAACTGGGTCATAATTTGGATTGTTGCAGAAACTTCTTGGCAAATCCTATTCTTTCCCCAAATTCAGTAGCTTTTTTTTGTGTGGGGGAGGCAACTCAAAGGTCACTTCAGATGGTCCGTAGGATTTAATACAATTACAAACATCTGCCACAGATGCTGTCTTGGGTCTCATATTGTAAGAAAGGTGGGATATAAATTAACTAGATAAATAAACAAAATAAGACTGAAAGCAGGAGCTGCTGGAAATCTTGCCTTACACAAGCTTTAGGGAAATAACTGAATTTGCAGAACACACTGCAGTAAACTGGAACTGGCTGCTGGAAACCAAGCAGACCTTGATTCAACCTCAAAACTCAGTCAGTGTATTTGAGGACGTTTAACAGAACTTCACTTATTCTTATGGAAGTGAAACCTAACCTGGATATATGGTAATTCTCACTGGGCCCTAGATAAAGGCTAGTTCTGTGATATACCTGGGACTGAAGAGAGGCTTCTCTCAACAGCTTCAAACTGCTGGCTACTGTAGAAATTCCCTTGCTGCAAATGGTTCAGCTCATTTGCTTCAGATCTCTGTGTTTTTAATGAAATTACTGAGGACTGTATTGCTGTTGTGTACTTTCAAGTCATTTCTGACTTATGGCAACCCTAAGGGAACCTAACATGGGTTTTCTTAGCAGGATTTTCTCAGAGGGCGTTTGCTATGGCCAAGGTCACTCAGTGGCTTCCCATGGCTAAGCCAGGATTTAAATTCTGATCTCACAGAGTCCTAAGCCATTTCCGCACTAGACTGTTATAGCGCTATGATTCCACTTTCAACATCCTATGGAATCCTGGGGTTTGCAGTTTTGGGAGGGGCCAGCCGCCTGGCCCCTCCTGAAACTGCAAACCCCAGGATTCCATAGGATGTTGAAAGTGGAATCATAGCGCTATAACAGTCTAGTGCGGAAATGGCCCTAGTCCACTCCCTAAACCACTACATGTTGTCTCTCACAGAGAACTTGCCTACCAAATGTAGTAAAAATGAAAACATAAAACCTGCCCAGTAGACCAAAAATCTTATTTGCTGACTTCTAGCATGCTCTTGTCTACTGGACATCCTCGTTAACTCTCAACCGGCATGTGATCCCTAGCCACTCTATTTGCAAATGCAAGGCTACCCTGCTCTGCACAGATACTGTTCAGGATTGCTGTGATGAGCGCCAGGTTAAAGCCTCACCCCAAGACCAGCAATCTTGATCGGGACTCCTGGAGCGGGGAGGATAAAACAAGGCAAAAGATTACATTTACAGGCAGCCTTACAAGTACCCATCGCATTTACCCACCTTCCTCTTGCCAGAATCGCTCATCACAGTTAATTATAATTTTAACTCTAAATTTGTGGAGGGGAGAGGGAAGGGGAAAGGAAGTTGTTACAATTCCTGGGGTTCTGGGTCACTCTTCCTAATTTTACCTGTAATTGACGACTGCTCTTGCTGCACATTCTGATAAAGTCAGTGGGATTCCTAGCTGCATGTCAGGAAGGAGCGGGTTGGGCTGCTCAAAAGGATTGCCAAATAAATCCAGGCTCTCGAGGGAGAGTTTTGCAAACTCGCCAGGCAAAAATGGGAGCTTGTTCCGAGCCACCGACAAGAAGCGGAGCTGGCTCAGCTGACCAATCTTGAATGGCAGCCGGATGAGGCGGTTGTCATCTAACTTCAGGTGAATAAGTTCCCGCAGCTGGCAAAACTGTGCTGGAAGTGCTTTGATCTTATTCTGACTAAGATCCAGAGACTGGAGCGACTTTTGGAGGGTGGAGTTGCACAGAGCCACACCAAATGATTCCAGGTCGTTGTCCTGAAGGTTGAGCTCCTGAAGGCACACGAGGTCCCCAATTGTTGTGGGAAGCTTTTTAATCCGATTGTGGCTCAGGTCCAGTTTCCGGAGGCTTTTCAGGCAAAGCATGCGCATATCGAAGCGCGCTAGTTTGCAGTAGGAGGCTTGGAGATGCTCCAGAGAGTATGGGAAGTTCCGGGTTAAAGGATAATCCTTCCTTGACGTGATGGTCATTTTTGTCTTTGGTTTCTCAACTTCAGAAGCTTTTGGTGGGACCAAGGTGGAGAGTGGTAAGTTTTCCTCACTGGTGCCTAGGTGAGCCAGCTTCATTGCAGACAGGAAAGTCTTCAGCTGGCTGGCGTTTGCCTGCAGCCAAAAGGGCACACAAAGATTGTCAACAATTGCAGGTTCGCTTTTTTTTTCTGTGATGCAGGTTTTCCAGGAAAAGTAAAACAAGAAAATTTTCATTCTAAATAATGTTATATGATTTAGCACATTTGGCTTTAATGCGATAAACAAATTCAGAGCTTTACCTGGAAATAATTTTATCAGAATATTTGTAATAAAGAGTAACGTACAGTTCCTCTGTGTTTAATAAAAAATATCTGTACCTGAAAGAATGCCATTCTTTTGTTGAAGCATAACTGTAACAGTTTCAGTCACTCATTCTTTGCACTACTTAACACTTCAAGCTAAGAAAAACCCGATTCACTACAGCTGTGATGTGAGTCTGTGGGCACAGGCAACTTTTGCCTTGACTACTTGTACTTGTGACTGACTGAGAAGCAAGACATTTTGCAAAACAGAAACAACCTTAGCAATGTGTTTGCTTGTTAGCCTATTCCTCTGAGCACTACTGTTTGTCAATGCTTGTTTCCTTAGAAGAATAACTAGAAGTTAATATCTTAAATTTAGGCCATCTAACATGATTACCTGCACTACAGCAGCCCAGATAACAATAGATAAACGTACATTTTCTACCCCACTTTCCTGCTTTATCCATAAGCTTGCTAGTACTTTTTGAATCGTGATACAAACCTGCAGAAGAGCATCAGGAGGCTAATCTTTGGAAATTTGAAGGAGAAAAGGACAATACAACTTTGTTCAGTATTGTGTCCACCACAATTAACAAACAGTACTGTCACAGCAGTGTAGAATTAGTATGGGTTAAGATAATCTTAATACTAAATGAGCCTGCAAGAACAAAACCAACTCTTTGATTAAAGTATGTTTATGTTTAACAAAGACAATCCCCCTTATGAATACTCTTCCATCAGAAACTAAATCATAGAATCATAGAATCATAGAAATGTAGAGTTGGAAGAGACCACACAGTCCAACTCCCTGCCATGCAGGAACACCCTCAAAGCACTCTCGACAGATGGCCATCCAGCCTCTGCTTAAAAACCTCCAAAGAAGGAGACTCCACCACACTCCGAGGCAGCCTATTCCACTGCCGGACAGCCCTGACCGTCAGGAAGTTCTTCCTGAGGTTCAGGTGGAATCTCCTTTCCTGCAGCTTGAATCCATTGCTCCTTGTCCTGGTCTCTGGAGCGGCAGAAAACAAGCCCTCTCCCTCCTCTACATGGCATCCCTTCAAATATTTAAACATGGCTATCATGTCCCCTCTTAACCTTCTCTTCTGCAGACTGAACATACCCAGCTCTCTAAGTCTATCCTCATAGGGCTTCATGGCTTCCAGACCCCTCACCATTTTGGTCACCCTCCTCTGGACCTGCTCCAGCCTGACCATGTCCTTCTTGAATTGGGGTGCCCAGAACTGGACACAGGATTCAAGATGAGGTCTAACCAAAGCAGAGTAGAGTGGTACCAGTATCTCCCTCGATCTAGACACCATACTCCTATTGATGCAGCTGAGAATCGCATTGGCTTTCTTGGCTGCCGCATCACACTGCCGACTCATGTTCAGCTTGTGGTCTATTAAGACTCCTAGATCCCTTTCACACGTACTGCCATCCAGCCACGTGTCCCCCATCCTATATTTCTGCATTCCATTTTTTCTACCTAAGTGTAGGACCTTACACTTCTCTCTGTTGAATTTCATTTTGTTAGCCTTGGCCCAGCTCTCCAATCTATCCAGGTCATTTTGAATGTTGATCCTGTCCTCTGGCGTATTAGCAACCCCTCCCAATTTGGTGTCATCTGCAAATTTGAGGAGCATGCCCTCTATTCCTTCATCCAAGTCGTTGATGAAGATACTGAACAGCACTGGGCCCAGGACAGAACCCTGTGGCACCCCGCTAGTCACTTCTCTCCAGGATGAAAAGCAGCCAGTCGTGATCACTCTTTGGGTTCGGTCGGTCAACCAATTACAAATCCAACTAACAGCAGCCCTATCCAGCCCACATTTAACTAGCTTCTTTGCAAGAATGTCATGGGGAACTTTGTCAAAGGCCTTACTGAAATCGAGAAATGCTACATCCACAGCAAATCAATCATACCCCAAAACACAGAGATTAAATTTTTAAAACTTTTGCTTAAATATGTATGAATTTATAATATACCAAAACTGCAGAGAAAACTAGTATTACTGCAAGTGATCTTAAGTCCCTTTTTTGGGAGAAAGGCAAGATATAAATATCGTGAAATAAATGTAATAAGGTGCTTATAGAATATGGTCCCAGATCACCTGAAGTAATCTGCCTATACTGAATACATAAAGAACATGTGCCCTCCCCATCATCATTATCTTACAGTCAAAACGCTCCTGTTTTCTCTTGATTTTTCCATGTCAAGACTAATCCAATGGGCTTCCCTTGACTGCTGCATCCAAACTCCAGCAAACCAGCCCCAAGGCTGCTCCAGCTGGAAAAAGTTCAGACATCTTTCTTCAAATGGGGCTGCTAAGACGATCACCCTGAACTGGACAAGCGCAAAAACCACTGCTCTGCACACAGACAACATAGCTGTCACCCTAGGCTTGGTCCTACCTTGCTAAGATGGATGTCCACTGCTGGTTCTTTCAGCCTCACAGTGGCTTTTCCTTCCTCCACAAACTTGGTAAAAAGGTGTTCTACATTCTCTCTCAGCTGTTTTAAGGGAAAAGAACACAACAGAATCATAACTCTACAAATAAAAATTCCTGCTGAAAGGGAAACAAGCAATGCGTAAGAACACCACAGTCTTAGTGATTACCAGCCAGATGTGAAAACCACTCCGAAAAGGGGAGGGGATAGCTTCTCCCTACCTCTTTGTGTTCACTTTGTAAAGGAGGATGAGCAGCTGCCAGAGGTTGGAGAAGCACGCTGTCTCACATGGGACCTCGAAGCAGATTTAAAAAACAAAACAAAAACAGGCCTGTGCTGGAGACAGGGCTGAATACCCTGAAGTCACCAGATTCTGTCTGAACTTGAAAGCTACGCATGGCCAGCTCTGGCTAGTACTTGGATAGGCGACTGCCAATGAATACCGAGTGCTTGGGGCTTTATTTTGGAGGAAAGAACTGGCAAAATCACCTCTGACGATTCCTTGCATAAGAAAACCCTAGGAAAAATTCATGGGGTCACCATAAGTTGATAGGCACATACACAGTGCTGGAGATAGTTGAGTCAGAGGGAACACCAATCTGATTCAGCAAAGCCACCCGTTAGTTAGTTGAGCACTCCCCTGGAACCTCCTTCTTTGCAGGTTTTTAAACAGAGGCCGGATGGCCATATGCTGGAGATGCTTTGAGTGTTTGTTCCCGTACGGCAGAAGGGCGTTGGACTCAACGGCCATTGCAGTCTAACTCTATGTTTCTATGATTCTACGAAATGCAACCGTGCCCCTCCAGCTCTCCATCAGGGATCACAGTGTGGTGTTATCCCTGTCTGCACAAGCTGAGAGCAGGAAATGGACACCCACCAGGCTCGCATTTGACAAAAGCAACTTCGGGAACGGCTCCAGTGCCAAGGAACTATCACTTCAGGAGAATTTTAAAAAAGGAAGAAAGAAACAAGGAAAGAAAGAGGAGATGGACACAACGGAGCAGTGGCTGTAGCGTCTCCAAGGCCTCACCAGCCCTCCACGTGGGGGAAGAGGAAGGCTTGTGGCTTCCACGAGGGGCCACGAGGGCAGAAAGACCCTCCCCCTGGACGTGGTTCTAGACCCCTCAGCCCTCCCGCCTGGCTTCAGAAAGAGGAGGGCAGAAAGCCACCCTCTTGCCTCCCAAGGGTGGAGGAGCGTGCTCTCCGGGGACTGCAGCTCCCAGAATCCCCACGCAAAATAGCGGCGCCCCGACACTCTGCGGCTGAAGAGGATCGGCCTGCGACCCCCGAAGACCGGAACCCCGGGAGGAGGGCCGCTTCTTAGCTGTTTGCTTATTTATTACGGCTGTAGGCCGCCCTTCCCCCAGAATGGGACCCAGGGCGGCTTCCACCAATAAATGCACACGTCAAAGCGTTTAAAACAGTCAAAAGGGGATATAAAATTATAAAAAACCTAAAGCGCCTTCCGACCCCCCAAAACCTCGTAACTCCAGAAAACCCCCGCCGGAGAGCGGCGGCCGGGCAAAGTAACTTCTCAAGCTCTGGGGCCCAAACGGGGCGCTTGCACAGAGGGCGCCCGCCCCGGGAAAGCAAATACACGACGTCCCGGCGTTAAACAGCCCGGCGGGGCGGCGGGGCCCCTCCTCACCTGGTACCTGGAGCCGGGGCGGTGCCGGGCGGTGCTGACCAGGAGGCAGACGCCGCCGCCGCCGCCGCCGCCGCCTCCCCCGGGCGGCTTCCCGAGGGAAAGCACCGCCCTGACGGCGCGCCCCGGGCCCCGCAGCCCCGCCGAGGGCAGCAGGCGGCTCGCCACCGACACCTCGCACGACAGCCGCATCCTTCCCGAGAGGGCTCGGCCCCGGCCCGGCGCGCGGGCGGGCGGCCGAGCGAGGAAGCGGCTGCCGCTGCCCTCGAAACTGAGCGACGCTTCCCGCCTCCTGCGCGCGCAGCCACTCTGGGGCGGCCCTTCCGCTTCCGGCTGTTCCTCGCAAGTGCGGGGGACCGTTGGGGCTGTCCCTGCCAGCGCCGGATAGCGCTCTTCACCCTTCTTGTTTCGATCCGTTTCTTTTTTTTTTTTTCCAGTTATGCGGATCCATTTCCCCGCGCTTTACCTTCCCCCGTCGGGGCGGGGTGCGCCCGAAGTGCCTTCACCGAGGCAGGAGGCAAAAGAGCGTCAGGCCGCTTGGAAGTCTGTCATGACAGACCCAGGACCCCTTCCTCGCCAAGCGGCGCCCTCAATGGCCAGGAGCAGTTCCAGAGAGATAGGAAAGATAGAGCGGCCTGCGTCCCAAGGACTCCGATAAAAGGCTCTCTGAGCTGCAGGCCACCCCTGTAGAAGCTGGGAATCCTCCCGATTAAGCCCCCTCTACCGCCCAATCTAGTGGGAATACCATTTCTATTTAAAACAGGAGACGCACAGGATTGCTACGATGGTGTGTATATCGCAATGTAGATGTCTATCCTTTTTTCTAGATCTAGTAAAGTCTATTGCTCCGAACAGCTGAATTTCCTTTTATCGCCCCCTAGCAGGGGAGGATAGCATAGCAATCGCCCTTCTGCGCTTGTTTCCTCTCGCTTCAAAACCCGCACCAACAGGGGCCATTTCCGCACTACACTCTTGTAGCGCGATTATTCCACTTTCAACATCCTATGGAATCCTGGGGTTTACAGTTTTGGGAGGGGCCGGCCGGTTCCATAGGATGTTGAAAGTGGAATAATCGCGCTATAACAGGCTAGTGCGGAAACGGACAGGGTCGTCCCTTGGTGTGTTGTGTGCTGGGGACCGTCTCTCTGTCTGTCTAATTATCGGTCTATCTATCATCATCCCTAAATTGCAAACCCCAGGATTCCACAGGATGTTGAAAGTGGAATCATAGCACCATGACAGGCTAGTGCGGAAATGGCCTCAGCCTCTCCCTGTTTTGGACGTTCCCCTGATCCCGCTCCGATTGCCCTGCCCTGCCCACAGCCTCTCCGGGCCACGAGGGGCTGCCTGCAAGGCCAGTTGCGCTCCTTCGCAGGAAGGTCTCAGCATTCCCTGCTGGAGAGCTTTAAGGCGGCGTGCTTACAGGAATGCATTAGGGCAGTGGTTCTTAACTTGGAGGTCTGCCACACCGTCGCAGCCGCAGCAACAAGGGGCGCGGGTGCTGAAACTGCTCCCTCATTTGCAAATGAGGGAGCAGTCTGGGCGAGCGCGCACACTGACTGCTGTGTCCCTTTTGTCAGGGATGCGGCAGCAAGGGGGGTGAGCACCAAGGGTCACCCAGTGTCTGCATGGGAATTTGAATCCTAGTCTCCAGAAGCCTTTAGTAAATAAATAAATATTCAAATATTTAAATCTTGAGTTAAGTCTTGGTGGTCCCTGCCAACAAATTATATTTACAGCCTGGGCGTCTCCAGTAAAGAAAAGATTAAGAACCACTGCACTAGAGAATTCTAAGTCTCACACCAAACTACAAATCCTAGAATTTCGTAAGACAAGAGTCCTGGCGGTTAAACTGAGATCAGAGTGATGCAATTCTGCAGCGTGGATACACCCAGATCTCATAGGAGAGAGTCACAGAATCATGGAAGGGGCCACAAGGGCCATCCAGTCCAAGCCCCTTCTGCCATGCAGGAATGCCCAACCAAACCACTCCTGAGATGCCCTCCCAGCCTCTGTTTAAAGACCTCCAGAGAGGGAGACTCCACCACACTCCATTGAGGCACTTTAGGGAGAAGTACTTAGAACTCTCAGTCAGAGAGCTCGAGTGCCTCACATCCCAGGATTCCATAGGCTGCAGGCATCAGAGTTCATAGAATCGTAGAATCCTAGAGTTGGAAGAGACCCCAGGGGCCATCCAGTCCAACCCCCTGCCATGCAGGAACACCCATCAAAGCATTCCCAACAGGTGGCCATCCAGCCTCTCTTAAAAACCTCCAAAGAAGACGACTCTACCACACTCCATTGAGGCAGCCTATTCCACTGCCGGACAGCTTTGACCGTCAGGAAGTTCTTCTGAGGTTCAAGTGGAATCTTCTTTCCTGCAGCTTGAATCTGTTGCTCCTTGTCCTAGTCTCTGGAGTGGCAGAGAACAAGCCCTCTCCCTCCTCGATATGACATCCCTTCAAATATTTAAACATGGCTATCATGTCCTCTCTTAACCCTCTCTTCTGCAGGCTAACGATTCCCAGCTCCCTAAGCCGTTCTTCATCGGGCATGGCTTCCAGACCCTCCACCATTTTCGTCGCCCTCCTCTGGACATGTTCCAGCTTGTCAACATCCTTCTGGAATTGAGGTGCCCAGAACTGGACACAGGGTTCCAAATGAGGCCTAACCAATGAAGAATAGAGCGGTACCATTACCTCCCTCGATCTAGACACCATACTCCTATTGATGCAGCCAAGAATCGCATTGGCTTTCTTGGCTGCCTCATCACACTGCTGACTCATGTTCAGCTTGTGATCTACCAAGAGTCCTAAATCACTTTCGCACGTACTGCTATCCAGCCACGTGTCCCCCATCCTATATTTGTGCCTTTCATTTTTTTCTGCCTAAGTGCAGGACCTTACATTTCTCTCTGTTGAAATTCAGACTACAAGTCCCAGGATTCCATAGAAGACATCCCTGGCAATTAAAGGGGAATCACGGTCCTTTAATTATGGAGCACAAAAGGGCCATTACTTTGAAGTTTAGCTACTTTCTGAGATTTATTTCCAAGGGCCATTTAGCAACGGGTCTCTCTCACTGACGTAAACTTTACAGGGACCCAGGACCAACGGTCTTCTTACTTGTGCTCTGTTGCCAGGGACCCCCAAAGGTGCCTCCGAGTTGTTGTTTTTCCCTTACCGTGAAGAACGGTTCCAGAGGGCCCCTCCCCACCCCAACCAGTCACAACAGAGGACTGTGGAGCTCTTCCGTAGCCCCCCCCCTTAACAGATCTGCTCCGTCCTCCCAGAGGACACGTTTATCACGTCCTGCAGAAACACCGCCTCACTTGCAAATTATTGTTTTAGTGGGAAAGGGAGGTAACTCGGTCTTGATTTTGTTCTTTCCTGAGTTTTCCCCACTGCTTCTTTATTTTTATTTTTTCTTAATGGAAGAAAACTTGGGGGAGGATGAAGTAGCAGCATGTTTTCCCACTCACACGAGAAACTATCTGAAAATAAACATTTCTGGGGTGAAAAACAGGTGTGTGTGTGTATATACATACGCAACACACCCACCGGCATTCCTGATGGGCAGTCCCAGTTAGTTGCCTGTCATCCTGCTTTTTTGGTGGCTTTTGAAATGTCTCAGTTCCTCTCTCCTGCCTTCCCCATTTGTCCTGAGTTAACTTGGTAGCTGCAAAAGCAGTTCATCTTCCAATATATCAAAGTCAAAGTTGGCTGGCTGTGAAGAGTCCATGGAATCCCGGGGTTGGCAGTTTAAGGGAGGGACCTTTAGAATTCTCATCCAGAGAGCTCTTGGGCCTCAGGTCGGTTGCTACGGAGATGGGGCCTAGCAGCAAGGAGGAGGGTAGTGCATTTCCCTCAGGAACCCAACCTCTGCATGTTAATAACTCTGAATACAGACTGGATTGGGGGGTATGGGAAAAAGTTACAGGTACTGAACAAGACAGCTTGGGGAATTAGAGACACAGGAGCTCAAATCTTTCCCACAAGTATTATCTACGAGAAAATTAAATCCTGGGCAGCGCCAGGTATAGACGCAAGTAGAATTATAAAATCATAGAACTGGAAGGGGTCCCTCGGAGGCTAACAGGACGAACCCCCCCGCTCAGTGCAGGATCACCGGCCAAAGCATCCCCGGCAGGGAGCTCCCCAGACCCTTTTGGAAGACGTCCAGAGGAGGAGACCCCCACCGTCTTCTCTAGCCAATCGGCTCCATTGCTGAACCACTCTCGCTGCCAAGAAAGTCTTTCTAAGGGACAGTCAAAATCTACTGTCCCGTAACTTCCAGCTGTTAGACCTGGTCCCACCCTCTGCAGCAGCAGAGAACGGGCCTGCCCCGCTCCTCTCTGCGGCCGCCCTTGGGGCATTTAAAGAGGGCCGTCAGGTCACCCTTCAGTCTTCTCTTCGCCAAGCCGGACGGGCCCAGCTCCTTCGCCCTCCCCTCTCACCGCTTGTTCTTCGTCCACCTTATCAGAAGCAGAGGGGGGAAAGGGACAGGAAGGGACGGGACCGCGCCCTCCCCAAAAGGCTCCTCCGGCCACAGCCGGCCGCCGGGGCCTCTCCTCCCCGCCGGGGTCTGACGGACGGGGGAGGGCTTCGGCCACGCCGGCCACGCGGGACCCGGGCCCACCCGTCCCGTTTCCGTCCCTAAGAGGCTGAAGAGCGTCACCTCCAAGGAGGCCCGAGACCCATTCCCCGAAAGCTGCCGCTAGCATCTGGAGTAAGCTTTTCTTACTGTTTGCTTTGGCTTGAGATAAAAAATGGTAGTACAGACGTTGGGGGGGGGGGTCCGCCGGGAACCCCCCCTTCCCCATCGCCCCTCCCGGCTCCACCTGCCCAGAAAAGGCGGCTGCCGCTCGGCGGGGGGGGCTCCCTGCGGCTCCCTCCCGCTCCTGCTGCCGGAAGACCCCAAAACTGTCTCCAAAGTTTCCTTCGGGGCCGCAACTCCCAGCATCCCCGGCTGGCGCCCCGCTTCCCCCCACTCCTCCTTTCCCGTTCCGTCGGAACAAAACTGTCTCCAAAGTTTCCTTCGGGGCTGCAACTCCCAGCATCCCCGGCTGGCGCCCCGCTCCCCCCTCCTTTCCCGTTCCGTCGGAACAAAACTCTCTCAGAAGTTTCTTTCGGGGCCGCAGCCCCCAGCATCCCCGGCTGGCGCCCCCCCCGCCCTCCTCCCCGGCTCGGACTCCCAGCGTCAGCGCCGCTTCCCGGCGGGCCGGGCTCCAAGCGCTGCCGGGACCGGCGGGCGGGCGGGCGGGCGGGCGGCGGGGGCTGCCAGCCGGCTTTTCCTTTTCTCCGCCGCCGCCGCCGCCGCGCTGCGCTGCCTCCTGCTGGCGGCGGCGGGGAAATTCGCGGGCGCCGGGCGGCGGTTCCGGCGGCGGCCGGCAGGAGCCGCTGCGGAGGCGGCGCGGAACCGCGGCCGGGCGGCGGCGGGAGGGGGGTCCCGGACGGCTCCGGGGCCGGGTTCGGCCGAGGGGAGCCCGGGGCACCGGGGAGGGGGGAGGGAGAAGCCCTCCCGGAAGGCGGTGCCTCGTCCCGCGGGCGCGCAAAAGAGAGGCCGGGTCTCGCTGTCTTGCCCAGGCTACGCTGCAGCGGCTATTCACAGGCGCGGTCCCACTACTGATCGGCACGGGAGTTTTGACCTGCTCCGTCTCCGACCTGGGCCGGTTCACCCCTCCTTAGGCAACCTGGTGGCCCCCGGCTCCCCGGGGATCACCATATTGACGCCGAACTTAGTGCGGACACCCGATCGGCATAGCCCACGGCAGCCCAGAACTCCTGAGCTCACGCGATCCGCCGGCCTCAGCCTCCCGAGTAGCTGGATTACAGACGCGCGCCACCGCGCCCGGCTGGCCCCAGCGCCGCGCCCGGCCTACTCGAGGCGGCGGCGCCCGCGCGTCACGCGCGGGGAGGGGCCGCGGCGGCGGCGGCCACGCCCCCCGCCCGCCCGCCCTCCGAGGCTGCGCGGGGCGGGCCCCGGCCGAGCGGCCCCGGGAGGCGGAGCCTCGGCCGCGACGTCACCCGAAGGGAGGGCGAGGGGGAGGAGGACTCCCGCTCCTCCTCCTCCTCCTCCTCCCCACAGGGACTCCGCTTGAGCCTGCGCGTAGAGCGCGGCAAGACGGGGGGGGGGCGCTGGGCATGCCGGGGGGAGGAGCCGGCTCGGCGGGCCCGTCTGCGCCTGCGCGGCGCCGCCCGGCCTTTCGCTCCCCTGCCGAGGCGCCGCGCGTCGCCCGCTCGCCGCTCTCCCGCTCGCCATGGGCCACCAGCAGCTCTACTGGAGCCACCCGAGGAAGTTCGGGCAGGGCTCGCGGTCCTGGTGCGTCTCCCCGCGGGGGCCCGGGCGGGAAGGGGGCGCGGGCGCGGGCGCGGGCGCGGGGCTGCTCCGGCGGGCCCCGAGGGCGCCGCGGGGCCGCCATTTCGCGGCCTGGCCGCCGGCCGGGCCGGGCCGGGCCTTCCTTCCTTCTTTCTCCTTCCTTCTTTCTTTCTTCTCTCCGTCCCTCCGGGGGTCTCTACGGGGCTCCCCCGGCCGGGCCTCGGCTCCGGGCCTCCTGCGCGCGCGCGCGTGAGCGGGCTGACGCGTGTCTTTTCCCTCCTCGCAGCCGCGTGTGCTCGAACCGCCACGGCCTGATCCGCAAGTACGGGCTGAACATGTGCCGGCAGTGCTTCCGCCAGTACGCCAAGGACATCGGCTTCATCAAGGTGGGGGCGGCGGGGAGGCCCCGGGGTCGCTCGGCAGCGGGGGGGGGCCGAGCGACCCCCGGGTGTGGCTGCCGCGGGGCGCCGCGTGAGGGCCCGGGGAGGCTCTGGGCGCCCCTCCCGCGGTGCTGGGCCGCAGGGCCCCCCGGCCCCCGGCCCGCGTGGCGAAGGGCGGGGGGTGCCCGGCGCCGCGTCCCCGGGCGGGCGGGCGGGCGGGCGGGTCTGGCGCGGCCCCGGGGCGGCGGGGCTCCTTCGGCCGGGCGGGGGGGGGAGGCCGGGTACAGGGGAGCGCCCGGCGGGGGGCGCAGGACTAAAGGCGCGGGAGACGTGTCGGTGTGGCCCAGGAGGCGAGGGGATTCTGCGGCGCCTCTGAGTGGAGGCAGAAGCCTCCCTGGGCTTAAATCTACTCCGTGCGTCTGCCGAAGTCACCTAGTCCACGAAGGCTTATGCTGGCCGCGTCCGTGTGGTGCCAACAGTGGCGCAAGATCCCTCCGTGGAACTGAAGGAAGTTGGAGGAGCCCCAGTTAGTGGGGCGGTTCAGGGGCTCCTGTAACGGGAGAGAGGAGGACTCCAGCTCTGAAGAAAGCAGGGTCGCGCTCACCCCTTTGCCTTCTCTCCTTCCAGCTGGACTGAAGGACCATCTGTAGAGGCGGCGGCCGGGCCTCGGCCGCAGAAGTACCGATCTTTAGCGGTGATACACGTTCGTAGGGTTTGCGGAGGCGTGTGGAACGGCCGGCAGACCTGGAGGACTTCTGCGGATGAACGTCTCTTCCTGTACATGCTACCGTGTACATAAGAATAAAAAATATTTTGTTTCTCCGGGGGTCCTCTCCAGTTTGTTCCCACTGCTGACCGTATTTTTTTTAGCCCCCAAGTGGACTCTTTTGTCACTGGAGGGCTCTATAAAAGTTGACAACCTTGGATCCAAGATGGTAGAATCCAAAAGCATAGCCATGTTAATCTGGATCAGTATGCAAAGAGATTTTGCAGCAGCAGTCAGACTAATGGAAGGACGTTTGTAGCGTAAGCTTCTGTAGACTGGGCTTACTTGATCAGATTCAACAGGTATTGCAAGTGGAGTTCAGTCTTTGAAATCTGTAGCCCTCTAGATATTTTGGACTGCCGTTTCCTGTGCTAGCTAGAAATGATGGAGGTGGCAGTCTAATTAAACAGCTGGAGGGCCACCATCAGCCAATCCACTCCTGTAGCATCTCAAAAGAATTCCAGCTGTGCCTTACACATCACGCTGACTTTGAAGTGTCAGTTTGTCCCAAACAAGACACTGGATCTGTTGACAGGGACTGGACACTGTGACCATTATTCCAGTGTTTCCCACGCTCCCACCAAGTCTGGTTCTGGCTCTATTGAAAGTGCTGCTGTTAAACCTTCAAGACCTAAATGGCCTGGGGACTGCTTGCTTGACGTTCCTCTCCACTTACACAGAGACCTCGTTTTCAAGATCCCCCGTGAAAGCCATTCTCTGGTTAAACCTTCCTAATGAGGTGCAGCAGATCACTAGCAAGGCAATGGTCTCTTCGGTGGTGGGGTCCTAGATGCCCTCCCCAGAATGACTCACCGGGCACCTGTGCTGTCGTCATTTCAGCACCAGGGGCCTTTTCACATGCCACAATTATAGCCACAGTCATTACAGAATTCTGGACTTGTAATTTGGGAGGCACTAAGACAATAAATGAATTCTAAATACACCTTCACTAAACTATCTCCCAGGCAGCCATGGCTGAAAGTGGAGTCATAGCGCTATTACTTTGTAGTGTGAAAGGGCCCCAGCTAAAGACCTTTCCTGTTCTCGAGGCTTTCAAAACTTAACATTTTTTAATGTTACGATCTTAAGAGTTTCAGATCTGAATCTGCATGCTGCTACAAGTTATTTTTTGGGCTGTTGATAATTGTCCTGCATATAGAATTTAAAAAAAAATCTTTTCATGTAGTACAGTCCTCCCTCCATATTCAGAAGTTTGACTTTGGTGAATATGATTATTCATGAGATGTGCCCGCGTGCCTTCCCTCCATTCATCTCATCCCATTCCCTTTAGTTTTTGGAGAAGTGGAGAAGGAAGGCAAGGAAACAAAGGTGGGGTGTGCACGAGCCTCCCCCCCCCCGGGGCCTGCCCCAATTCATGCCAAGGCAAAAGGCAAGGAAATGGAGAGGGAGTGGCGGCTTGTGCAAGCCTGCCTTCTCCCCTCCAGAGCTCTCCCAGTGCCGAAAAGGCAAGGGAACTGGAGGAGGGGAGCCCCAGACAGGATTGGGAGGGGATGGAGAGACTCATTAGTAGTTTTTTTCCATTTTCACAAGGGTTCTACTCCCCGAACCCTCATGAAAGTGGAAGGGGCCGCTGTATTTCTTTGCGACTGTACACCATCTAGGAAGCATTTTTGTTATTTGGTGACACACAAACCTGGTAAATAATATATGCATAGATTACAGGTAATCAAATTATTCACATAATTAAAGCTATTCAAGAAAAACACACCCTAAAAACACAAAACTGTAGGAAAACAGACAATTGATTATAACTTGTAGTCTCTACAGGGTTGAAGGCCTTTAGGTATTATTTGTTGTTTATTATGATTTGTGTTACGAGGCAAGTTTTTCTACGTTCTAAACATTTGTATCGGTTCTCCTTTGCTTGGATGCTCCAATGAGCACTGAGGGATGTGTTCATTTTCCTTTTTCCTCTGTTTCTTTCCATTGGGCTAAGCCTTGATAAAGGACAGATCTCTTCCATGCTTTCAATGATGTGGTTCATCTCTTCGCTACTTGATCCATCTTGGACGGATCCCTGTTCTTCCCCCTTCCTCGTTCTTCCCCTTTCTGAATCATAGAATCATAGAAATGTAGAGTTGGAAGAGACCCCAGGGGCCATCCAGTCCAACCCCCTGCCGTGCAGGAACACCCTCAAAGCACTCCCTTGGACAGATGGCCATCCAGCCTCTGCTTAAAAACCTCCAAGGAAGGAGACTCCACCACACTCCGAGGCAGCCTATTCCACTGCCGGACAGCCCTGGCCGTCAGGAAGTTCTTCCTGAGATTCAGGTGGAATCTCCTTTCCTGCAGCTTGAATCCATTGCTCCTTGTCCTGCTCTCTGGAGCAGCAGAAAACAAGCCCTCTCGCTCCTCTACATGGCATCCCTTCAAATATTTAAACATGGCTATCATGTCCCCTCTTCACCTTCTCTTCTGCAGACTGAACATACCCAGCTCTCTAAGTCTGTCCTCATAGGGCTTGGCTTCCAGGCCCTTCACCATTTTGGTCGCCCTCCTCTGGACCTGCTCCAGCCTGACCATGTCCTTCTTGAATTGGGGTGCCCAGAACTGGACACAGGATTCAAGATGAGGTCTAACCAAAGCAGAGTAGAGTGGCACCAGTAGCTCCCTCGATCTAGACACCATGCTCCTATTGATGCAGCCGAGAATTGCATTGGCTTTCTTGGCTGCCGCATCACACTGCTGACTCTAGATCCCTTTCACACGTACTGCTATCCAGCCACGTGTCCCCCATCCTATATTTCTGCATTCCATTTTTTCTCCCTAAGTGTAGGACCTTACACTTCTCCCTGCTGAATTTCACTTTGTTAGCCTTGGCCCAGCTCTCCAATCTGTCCAGGTCATTTTGAATGTTGATCCTGTCCTCTGGCGTATTAGCAACCCCTCCCAATTCTGGTGGCATTCCCCTGAATTTCCTCTCGTCTTTAGTCTCCCACCCATCACCTGTTGGAATAGAGAGAAAAACTCAGGAAAGGGGGAAAATAAAAACAGTCCAGCCACACGTAAATGGCAGCTGAGACCCTGCATCAGAAAGATTTCGCACATGTGCTGAAGCCAGCATTATTTTAAATGCTTTTAGGTCGTTTTAAATTGTCTGGTTTCAAGCGATAAGTAATGTAATTTTAATCAACCGAACTGGCAAAAGGCCTGGAAACCATGCCCTGTGAGGAGAGGCTTAGGGTATGTTTAGGCTAGAGAAGAGAAGGTTAAGAGATGACATAACAGCTATGTTTAAAGATTTGAAAGGATGTCTTATAGAAGATGGAGCAAGCTTGTTTTCTCCTGGTCCAGAGAGCAGGACACAGAGCAATGGCTTCAAACTACAGGAAAAGAGACTCCATGCAAACATTAGGAAGAACTTCCTGATGGGAAGATCTGTGTGACAGTGGCATATATTTCCCTGAAGTGTGGTGGAGTCTCCTCCTTTGAAAGGTTTTAAAGAGCGTTGTATGGCTGTCTGCCAGAAGTGTTTTGCTTGCACGGCAGAATGGGGTTGGATTGGATGGCCCTTGGGGGTCTCTCAGCTCTATGATTCTATCCTTTTAAAATCATTGTTTTAAACTTCTAAACCGATTTTATCATAGGCTGCCCTGAGATCCTCAGATACAGGGTGGTATAGAAATATTTTAATAAATTTAAAAGTAACCGGGCATGCTACCAAATGTACCTTCACTGTGCACAGTGCCCATCCATACATGCCAAGGCTCTGCTCCACTCCATTTTCAAAAGACTGAATTGAACACAGACCTCTTGTATTGCACAAATACACCCAATTGCTCCCAGAGAGAAATTCACGCAGGCGTTAAAGAGCATTCTGGCTGATGCGTGTGTGTTTCGTTTGTACGCAGCCTTTCTTAAAAACAATTAAAATCTGTGCATAGAACAATATTAAATCATTTTAAATTTAAAAAAGAGAAGACACAGAGAAGGGCTGTCCGGACACTCAAGAGTTCTACCGGGAGACAGGGTCCTTCAAATAACCTGGACTCCAGCCGCAGGTACCTCCATTTTCCACTGCAGTTCCTCTCAAAATGGCGACGTCGCCATTTTGAGAGGGTCTGCAGAAGACACTTAAGACTTGCTGGGGGGGGAGGAGTAATGGGCCCACTCTCTAAAGAGGTCCGAATGTGAAAATCAGGTGGAGGACTTGAAGATTTAACCATTTTTCTCCGAGCCCACCCTGCCTACCGGAGCTCTACTGTTTTCATGATGCACTGAAGAAACACGCCTGAAGAAGAAAGCCACCTTCTGCGTCCTCCAAGGCACGGACACGGGGCTCGTTCGTGTCTTCGAGGCCTGAAAGGCGGTCGCGTTTGGGGAACTGGGGGTTCTTCTTTGACGGAAGCAAACAAACCAGTTATTTCTGCTTGTTCTTACTAAAATAAATAGTTCAGCTGTCCAGTCCTCACTCATTTTAACTGAGCTCTGTTACCGTTTTGCTCCAGAGAGGGTGTTAACGCAGTTTGTGCGAGACTGCGTGAAAACGCCCCTGCAAGGAGGAAGAGATCAAAGGAGACCATCTGATCCATTAGGCCATTTCCGCACTAGCCTGTTACAGCGCTATGATTCTACTTTCGACATCCTATGGAATCCTGGGGTTTGCAGTTTCGGGAGGGGCCTCAAAGGCCCTCCTCAAAGGCCCCTCCCTGAAGTGCAAACCTCAGGATTCCATAGGATGTTGAGAGTGGAATCATAGCGCTATAACAGGCAAGTGCGGAAATGGCCACAGTCTCCAGCAAAGCGCCCAGAAGCTCACCTCTTCCTTCATCCTTGGTTTCTCTTTTTTTTCCACTCTGGTTCTCTCCTTCCACAGAAGCCACTCTGGGTCTCCATTAGCCCACTTTATGTGGACAGTTCATGCCAATGTAAACGTTTTTTTTTTCCCTTGGCTGTCGCTTATGTTTTCAGCTGATAGTCAGAAACATTTTTTTAAAAAAAGTCAATTTACGTATTAGTCACCCTGGCGAGGCACTTGCCTGAGCGCCTGCTGTTCACGTCTGCCTGGGGCTGGCTCCCAGAAAGGCACGCGGCTTAGAGCCATTAAAGGAGAACGGAACAGAAAACGCCAACAAGGTACAACTGTAATCTGAAAACTGGTTCAGAATTATGTTTTGGTGTCTTTTGTTAGAGAAAAATTCTCAACAATTATGCAGATACATAGCAAGGCATTCTTCTGTCATTCCATCACCAAAAGAATTGTGTCTCTACACTGGAGGTGTGAATGCCTGGGAAAAACCAGGAAAAAATCAGAAAAAAAGTTCATTTTCCTCTCATTTTTTCACAAAGTTTATTTTTTTTTCCACCAGAAAAAAATATGGAAAGTGGATTCATAGAATCATAGAATCATAGAGTTGGAGGAGACCCCGGGGCCATCCAGTCCAACCCCATTCTGCCATGCAGGAACACCCTCAAAGCACTCCCTTGGACAGATGGCCATCCGGCCTCTGCTTAAAAACCTCCAAAGAAGGAGACTCCACCACACTCCATGGAGGCAGCAGATTCCACTGCCGGACAGCCCTGACCGCCGGGAAGTTCTTCCTGAGGTTCAGGTGGAATCTCCATCCCTGCAGCTTGAATCCATTGCTCCTTGTCCTGGTCTCTGGAGCAGCAGAAAACAAGCCCACTCCCTCCTCTACATGGCATCCTTTCATATATTTAAACATGGCTATCATGCCCCCTCTTAAGTTTCTCTTCTGCGGACTAAACATACCCAGCTCTCTAAGTCCATCCTCAGAGGGCTTGGCTTCCAGGCCCCTCACCATTTTGGTCGCCCTCCTCTGGACCTGCTCCAGCCTGACCATGTCCTTCTTGAATTGGGGTGCCCAGAACTGGACACAGGATTCAAGATGAGGCCTAACCAAAGCAGAGTAGAGTGGTACCAGTACCTCCCTCGATCTAGACACCAGACTCGTACTGATGCAGCCGAGAATTGCGTTGGCTTTCTTGGCTGCCGCATCACACTGCTGACTCATGTTCAGCTTGTGGTCTATTAAGACTCCTAGATCCCTTCCACACGTACTGCTATCCAGCCACGTGTCCCCCATCCTATATTTCTGTGTTCCATTTTTTCTACCTAAGTGTAGGACCTTACACTTCTGTTAAATTTCATTTTGTTAGCCTTGGTCCAGCTCTCCAATCTGTCCAGGTCATTTTGAATTTTGATCCTGTCCTCTGGCGTATTAGCAACCCCTCCCAGTTTGGTGTCATCTGCGAATTTGATGAGCATGCCCTCTATTCCTTCATCCAAGTCGTTGATGAAGATACTGAACAGCCCTGGGCCCAGGACAGAACCCTGTGGCACCCCGCTGGTCCCTTCTCTCCAGGAGGAAAAGCAGCCATTCGTGATCACCCTTTGGGTTCGGTCCGTCAACCAATTACAAATCCAAAAAAAAATTGTGGAATTTTTTTCTTTTTATAAAAATGTTTGATACAAGGTGTCCGCATATTTACTGCCTGCAAAAGAAGAGGACTTCCATGTAAGATCACGTACAGTATCAATTTGTGGCAATTTATGGTTTTGGTTTCCTTTTTTCAGCCCTTTTTATGTAAATGAGTACAGGACCTCTGCTTGGCTCTGTGAAGAACCAGAGGAGATAATAATTTCCTCTAATTACAAATGCTGATGGCTCCTTCTGTTTTTTGGAGCAAAACTGGCCAAACCAAAGAGATTCCTTATAATTCAGAAATGTGTAACTCCATTTTTAACAATTTTTTTTTCAAAAAGATATATAAGTTTAATTTGTAATTATATTCTGAATAAACTGTACTTTTAATATAACAAACATTGGCCAGTTTTCTATATCAGCTACTTAGTTAAATAAACTAAGTTTACTTAAATTAACTGGGTTAAGTAAACTTAACATCCCCCCACACCTGACGGAAACTCCATTCACCTGTGCTGATCGCTGGCGGAATGGACCTCCTTCTCCTCACGCAGTTGATGCCCCATGAAGTAAATTTGGGGTGGGGCGAAGTCAGGACCGTGGCAAAAGTTTCACAACCACAGCTAAGTACTAACTGCGAATACGGAACAGTTATGGATTGCCACGGCTGTAATTCTCTACACACTTGCCTTGCAGACAATTTCATAGTCCAGAAGGCGGAGGAGAGGGAAAAGGGGGCTGCTATTTTAGATCTGATCTTAACCAACAATGATGACCTGGTTTATGGGGCGGAGATGGCTGGATCCTCAGGTGGAAGTGACCGTGTTCTCTTGGGAGTTTACTACGCAGCAGAAAGAGGAAGCCAAGTGTAGGCAGACACGCATTCTAGACTTTAAGAAAGCTTATTTCAGTAAACTTAGGGAAATATGCCCTATGAGGAGCGGCTTAGGGAGCTGGGTATGTTTACTCTGCAGAAGAGAAGGTTAAGAGGGGACAGGAGAGCCATGTTTAAATATTTGAAGGGATGTCATGTTGAGGAGGGAATGGGCTTGTTTTCCGCTGCTGCAGAGACCAGGACAAGGAGCAATAGATTCAAGCTGCAGGAAAGGAGATTCCACTTGAACCTCAGGAAGAACTTCCTCACGGCCAGGGCTGTCCGGCAGTGGGAGATGCTGCCTCCATGGAGTGTGGTGGAGTCTGCTTCTTTGGAGGTTTTTAAGCAGAGGCTGGATGGCCACCTGTCGGGAGTGCTTTGATGGGTGTTCCTGCATAGCAGGGGGTTGGACTCGATGGCCCCTGGGGTCTCTTCCAACTCTATGAGTCTATGATTCTACGATTAGGCGTCATCTTGCGGTCAGGCATCCTGAAAGAGAAAGGAGTTTATGACGGATGGGAGTTTCTTAAAAGTGAGATACTGAAGGCGCAATTTCTAACAATTCCAATGAAGAGGAAAAATGGGAGGTGTCTAAAGAATCTGGGGTGGATGTCTCAGGAACATTCAGTGCAGCTAAGAGTTAAAAGGCACGTGTACAAGAAATGGAACAAGGGGGGAATCACGAAAGAGGAACGAATAGCCAGCAAGTTTGGGACCATCTGGTCCAACCCCATTCTGCCACGCGGGAATACTTTTTCATTTTTAAAAATTCTCTGGCGGGCCTGCGCTCATTCTGTGCTTTGGCTTTTCTGAGTTTCCAACTCTCTGATTCTGCAAATGTTCCATCAGGTTTACAGGGGGCAGGAAAGGTCATTTAATTAAGTGTATTTAAATGAGTACCTGATGTAAAACGCCGGCCATGATTTTATGCCAAACCAAGTTATATGTAAAGGACTTTACAGTCCCATTGTAACAAAGTAAGTGGTTTGTAAAGTGTGATTAATATTGCATTTTTCAATTTTTCCCCAAACTTCCTTTTTTTCTGGAAAAGTCCTCTCTCCATGGCTTCAAAATTTCTCAAAATTTTACATCTCTATTCCATGGCGACCTGAGATCTTTCTGTCAAGGTACACTGTGACTGGTTGTTGTGTGCCTTCAACTCATTTCTGCGATAACAGAGACACTAAGGCTATCACTCTTTTTTTACAAGAATGCAATCACTTATTGGCCTCTAATTTTTGCAAGTAGCAAAGACCAATTACACTCCTGCACAGCAGACCACCACTGAATCTCTTAATCCAACTCCTTCTGAGACAGAAGGGACCCAGACCTTATTATTACCTTCTGGAGGCAACAATTATTACTTATTATTACCTTCCCTCCAACATTTCACTGATGAAAACTGGCACGCGTGTGGGCAAACAACAGCAGAGTGTGTTCAAGATGGCAAAAGTTATTAAGGAGGAAGAAGAGGCAAGTTAGGAATGGCTACAGCAGTTTGATTTTGCCTGATCCTCCTGGGAAGGGCAAGACTCCAGCTCTTCTCTCTTCTCCCCCACTGAGCTGACTGAGGTCAAAGTATTTCTGCACCTGGAACTCGGTTTCCAGCAATTCAAGTGAGCAAAGGGCAAAGCCGGGAATGTGCAAGGAAGTGAGAGAGAAACTGGGACATTTTAAAAGTGGCTGGAAAAGCGAGACAGCACAGGATTAATTTGGACTGTCCCTCACAAACTGGAACAGTTGGATCCTGAGCCAAAATTCACTATCAATAAATAAGCATTAAGGTGTCAGATTTGCAATTCGACTATTCCTAATAATGCACACACGTACAGAAACCAAATTTTTGTGGAGGGAGATTTAAGCTATAAAAGAACTGAAAACCATTTACAAGTAAACAATTAAGGGAAGAAAACAAAACTGACAGGCAATTGAGAATCCACATGGCAGGAAGACACTAGGAAAGCTAGCCTAGCCTCTTGGGAATATCACAGATTAAAGTTCCAGTATAAATAAAACGGAGGCTTTACACAGAATGACAAGTTCACGAACCCTCAGTTAACAAAGAGGCTATACTCAGTTTTATATGGGAAAAAATGACCACAAGCGACTATAATTAACCAATCAAGACCTTCTTAAGCAGTTTGGCAGCTAACCAAGTGATTTCTCGTCACAAACAGAATATAAGACAACGGAATGTGAAATGGAGACATTTACTTTTGTATTTGTATGACAGCTGAAGAACTTCTCCAATGAAGATATAAAATCTCACTGAAAGGTATTACACGAAATTACAGTTGTACCTACTGTTGGTTTTCCTTGTTGCATTCTTTGTTTTTTCTAGGCATCTCTCTCTCCCCAAACATAAGGAACGCTTAGGCTGCAGACACACTGGCAATTTTGTGTGGCAGAGTCGTACAAAAAGGAAGTATAGAGGAATATTATTTCCACAAGAGATGCACTTGGACTTACTTATTGAGTGAAATGTATGTCCTACTTTTATGCTGCTTAGCCTTCCACTTGGCTGGTGCCTCCCATGTCAGTACAGCAATGAATCCACTCCAGGATTTATTTACTCCAGGCTTTCAGGAGCTCTCCAAGGTGGAGAACCCTATTCCTAAACACATCTAGCTCCTTTAAAGCTAGCCAAAACCTAGAATGAACTCACTGCCCCTCTGACATGGGAGCCACCAACTAACACTGCCTGTCACACTACAGAAAGAAATCCCAAATTTGAAGATGAAAACCCAATACAAAATGTATGATAAATCCAGAAGCAGACAGTCTTGGCTCAGACTGACAGCAAGGCCTTGCCTAACAGAGCGATAGCTGCAAGACACAGAATGCCATGACAAAGAAACTGTCATTGGAAATCCTGTTGTTCAAAGTGGTTTTTGCCAGAATGTTCCAAAATACGACCATCCACAAACAGCAAACGGAGACTGGAGAGCTCTCATTGGACCACTCCGTTTTGCCATGCTACACTTCCAGCAAAGCACCCAGAACAGTCCAAAAGAGGCATAGGGGACTGGTTGACCAGTTAATTGCCAGAATTACTGTGTGTGTCCTTTTCCAACACAACCCTCCGAAATGTGTCCTTGTACAATCCACTCTTTGCGTTCCCACATGCTGTCTTACACAGCAAGGAAAGTTTCAGCTCGTGGTGAGACTCTCCACATTCTTGGCTTCCGCTTCATGGATTTTGTGATGCTTATTCAGGTTGGCTCTCTGGATGAAGCTTTTTCCACAATCCAAGCACTCATACGGTTTCTCCCCTGTATGGATTCTCTGGTGTCGATTAAGGTTTGAATTGCTGCTGAACCGTCTCCCGCACACAGGGCATTTATGCGGTTTCTCGCCAGTGTGGATTCTCTGGTGACGATACAGTACCGAACTGGACCGGAAGGTTTTCCCGCAGGAGGAACATTCATAAGGCTTCTCCCCAGTGTGGGTTCTCTGATGAATAATGAGCTTGGAGCTGGAAAGGAAGAATTTCCCACAGGCCAAACATTTGTGTGCCTTCGCTCCTGTCCGACGACTCCTATGTACACCAGAGCTCTGACCAAAATTTTTCCCATAAGCTCTGCAGGAATTCCGTTTTTTACCAGTGTCCATTTCTGTCTGGACTGTGGTTACAATCAGGGCCTTGTACTCTTCCCCGTAAGGTCCAGATTCACCTGCTTCACTCCCTGCGTAGTTTCGCTGTTGGCGCTCTGGCCTCTCTTGATCGCCGGAAGCACTTTCCTGAACACAACGTTCAGAAACAACCTCTTCGGCCTTCCATCGGGACACCCTACACGGCTCCGCTCGTTCTGAATCTTCTGCCATGTATCCTTCCCTCCCGTACGTGGCCATCCATCCCTCACCTGGTTGAGAAACAAGAGAATCCCACATGACTTATTCCCTGGCCTAGATGAAAAAGGGAATTTACAAGTTAGAGAAAATCAAGACACTTAAAACTGGGAGGCAAGAAGAACACACCCAAGATCACAAAGGTACAGAGAAGCACCCATTATGCACGCCACTTTCCTAAGAATTTGAACTGACTGCGCAACACTGGTGCCATTCCGGCTCCAAATAAAAACATGGCCCTAGGGGTCTAATTTATTTCATCCACCCTTCCATATCTGCTGGGTTTGAATTATTCTAAGCAGTTTTAAATTGGCTTGCTTTAGCTTAATATGTTTTAACTCATTTAAATCACTCTTAGTCTTTCAAATGGTTTTAAACTGGTAAAACTGATTTTATTGTGGGTTGCCCTGAGATCTTCGAATGTAGGACAGGATATAAACAGTTAACTAAATAACAACTAACTAACCAAATCACGCAAAGACTGAGCAGAAGAAACAGATGCCTTACTCTCATCATTTTACAACAGAAAGCCCACCTGCCCCAAAAGCTGGAAGGTATGGGGCTGCCAGGCTGAAAACTGGTGTGGGATCCTATACTTTTTAATGGTTGTATAGAAGAGGAAATTTCAGCAGAGCTCGCTTGTCGCTTGGCCGAGCGACAAGCAGCACCTGCTGAGATTCCCTCTTCAGTACGCAACAGTTAAAGGGACAGGAGCCCTCTCCCGATTTCTATCTGGCAACCCTACGGGACTTATGCAGACCTAAGTTGCCAGTGTTGTTAGTAGCAGAAGAGTACAGACCAAATGGACAGTGTGTCCCACCTTTGTCTCTGGTCTGCTCTGCAGGGCTGTTAGGAGATTCAGTGCCCGGGACAGCTCAATTCACAGAGGGTCTTGCCTGCTTAAATGTCTAAACTATAAAGAAACTCTCTCTTCGTCTTTTTGTATTTGCTTAACTAGTCCCCCCATTTTACAGGTTGCTCCTGTTGTCAGTCACCTGTCCTACTAAAAATTATGCTGACATTAAACTGGCAAAGTCAAGGCCTGGGTTCCCACTGTTCTCTGTAACAATATTCCTTACACTTCACCGCCGAGCGAATGTATGTGCGATACAGGGTTCCTTCTTCGTTGTTAACCAGAGCTTATTATCAACCACGTAGCAGAACCTTAGTCCTGGGAAAGCAAATATTCTTGCATATGCACTGCATGATTTATGAGCTCACTGTCATCCCAAACCTATTTAATCCCTCCCTTGTTTCAATTAAGAGTTCTTCTCTTTGCTCATGTAAGAAAAGCACTTGACTGCATTTCTTGTGGAGCAGGGGGAGTCCCTTTGGCCAAAGTTGGGGATCTGTCCAGGCTGATTCAGAGCTCACCCGCAATCGTGTGGATTACCCGGGGTAGTCTGTGCGAACCTAATATTTTAGGTCTGGCCCTGTGTGTTTTTCCTGACCGTTTCAAGGGTTGTGCCCTGACCGTTTCAAGGGTTGGTGCCATAACCTTTTTATTTAGAGCAGAGCTTTCCAAACTTTTCATGTTGCTGACACGCTTTTTAGACATGCATCATTTCACGACACAGTAATTCAGTCTTACTAGCAAACTGGAGGTTAAACTAGTCCCATTATAAGAGATACGGACACATACATAAATTGTAATAATGAAATATACGGAGACACAACATATCTCATTAAAACCTTTCATATATTTTTAAAAATGTATGATTCATAAATAATAACATACATTTCCAAGATTGTAGGCGACACACCTACACACTTCAGGCAACACACTATTTAGGAAGCCCTGATCTAGAGTTTATTGCCAACTGTGGATTCCAGTCCCACTCGGCACCAACAGTATGGTGCCTGTTTCTTACCTGCAGTCCAGTGTTACCGCCATTGCTAGCCCGAGCTTCTGGGATATAAAGATATCTTTTGATATCAATAATTTGGCCTTCTGTCCCCTCCACGTGCTTGCGAGGCCCCCGGACAAGCACGCACACAGGCTCGGCCGATAATCGCCGTAATATTCCAACACAATACAGGCAGGCCAGAAACAGCCGACTCGCAGCTTCAGGAGACCTCAAAGGCAAGCACCTCCGTTATGTATGCGTGCAACTTACAGAGAACTCCCTGCCCCGAGCAGGCAGCTTGATCAGAAGAATCCTCATCTGCCAAGCACTCTGCGTTTGCATACGGACCACTCTATTGACAATTTGGCTATAATTCAATCGTTCAAATTATGACCTTTCGGAGGCTTTGTCTCCAGCCCCAAATTCACTGTTTTCCCCAAGGCAGAAACCAGCCTGCGGTCACAATTCTCCTTATAAAAACCCCGGACTTTGAGCGCTTCCTCGGATCGCTCTCGGCCTCTATCCCGCCTTGCTGCCGCTCTGTCCAGCGAGCCCTCCCCTCGGCCCCACGCGCTGAGCTCCACGCTCCCCGGCTTCTCCGCTTCCAACCGGGCTTCAGGACAGGTGGAGTATCACCCAAACCAGCAACTCCTCTAAAAACCCCTCCATCCCACTCCAACCTTTATTTCTTTAGTTATCTGTGTGAGTGTGCTGCATACACTGTTTGATTGTATTTTTAATAAAACAACATTTATTATTTCAACTTCTGCGTGCTCCTTGACTCGGCCTGACCCCGTAAACGTAGGGTCCAAGATCTCGCTACGTTACCCTGCCTCTCATATTGCTAGGCTGTGCTCTTGGCTAATTTCCCCAACTTATATAATTGAGAGCGCATTTAGGTGTCCCTCTCGGGACCCCCTGAAATCAGGGTAACACCAGCTGGGTGCTTCCTGCCCTATGGGGTCCCTATTCTCCCCTAAATTATCAGACATAAAAGTCAAGTAACCCGTGGATTTCCCTCAGCTCCCACAGTCCTTTCCCAGTTCTTGAGTCCATTCCTGACAAAACGGCAGACCGCCTGCTGGCTCCCCGATCTTCCCTCAGAGGGAGAAGGGCCTCGGCTTGGCCGGCTGGCCGCACAAGGCATCGGATCGCCAGGATGGGCCACGCAGGGCCCGTCTGCTGATTCTGAGGAGAGCCAAGTCTCCAAGTGCTCTACAGACGGTCTTTGTTTACTACTAGTGTATTTACCCGGCATTGCCCGGGATTTTATTTTCTCATAGGTAACACTTGTTAGAAATACCTTAGGAATTATCTTCCCTTTGGAATTAGATGCAGTTGAAATACACAGATTTGAGATCTCGTGTCTCTAATTCCCCAAACTGTCTTCTCCAGTATCTGTGACTTTTCTCCATAGTCCCCAATCCAATTTGTATTCAGAGCTGTTAACATACAGAGGTTGGGTTTCTGAGGGTATACACTGCCGTCTTCTTGCTGCTAGGCCTCGTCTCCATAGCAACCAGCCTGAGGCCCAAGAGCTCTCTGGCTGAGAATTCTAAAGGCCCCTCCCTGAACGGCCAACCCCAGGATTCCACGGAATCCTTCACGGCCAGCCAATCGTATGAGGTCTTCTCACCTCACTCAGCCAATCATATGAAGTCTCGCCTGCCTGATACAGACAAACAGACAAGATCACTCACAAACTTTGACTTTTATACAGTAGATTTAAAACAAGCCTTAATAAATAAAGACCATCTGCAAAGCACTTGAAGACTTGTCTCCCCTTTTCTCCTGTGGATTCCGTTACCTGCTCTTCAGTATTTCTTGTTGTTTTTGGCTTCTTGGTCTTACTTTTTTTTTTTTAAGTCTGTTTGCCCATTAAAAGCAGCCCTGACCTGATAGAAAAGTTACTTCTGGGCTAGGGGTACAACTCTCCAATTTCCCTTGCTAGCACGGCTGCTGGCCATTTTGAGTGGGGATTGTGGGACCTGAACCCAGAAAGGTATATTTTTCAAGCGCTGCTTTCATCACTTTCCCTATTCTACTCCTCCAAACTTAACCCAGACAGTTTCTCTCCCTTTAATAATAATAATGTCAATGATGATGACACAAATTGAGGCACTCTTACCCAAAATGTTTGGGACCAGAAGCGTTTCGTACTTTGGACTTTTTTTTTTAATTTTGGAATGCTTGTATTTGCATATATGTGCATCATGAGATATCTCGGAGATGTAACCCAAGACTAAACACTGATTTTTGCTCCCTGCAACCCTCCACCAGAATTCTTATTTTGTCTAAATAAAGACAAAAAACAGAGCCAACAGAGAGGACAGGCAATAAACAGTCCTTCTAAGCGTCCCTGTTCCTTTTCTCCGCTTGCCATCTCTCTGCAGCCTTGCATCTCGTTCGTTCGCTACTTGCGTTACGTATGAGATGCGAGGCTGCAGAGAAACTGGGGGTCTGTGAAATGGTGGGAATCCACACCTCCCACCATTTCACAGATCCTCACACCTCCCTCTCTCTCTCTCTCTCCAGCCTCACGTCGGTCGCGTCTCCCCCGCCTCTCTCTGGGGGGACCACCAGCTGCCCACTTCCACCTTGAGCAGGACAGCCACAGCTGCTGCTGCTGCTGTCTTGAAGGCAGAAGCGGGCGGCTGATGGCAAAAAGTTTTTGGATTTTCTGTTGGGGGGGGATTTCCAGATAAGGGAGGCTCAACCGGTAATAGTAACTCTTTTATAATTTATAACTCATACCCAAACTGGGACTCAAGAGTTGCTTACAAAACTCATACATGTAAGTTAAAGTGCAGCTATCCAAAGAGTTAAAATCATTTAAAATTAAACTATGAGAAACACAAAAGATATTTTTGAAATACTCCACGTCACAGCTAAACTGAGTGGATATTTGGGCAACGCAGAGTCGGAAGGCAAGAAGCCCAAGCCGTAATCCTGGCTACCGTGAGCTACTGTGACACCCTGGCATGTTTTTGAAGTATATTCTCTCTTGCAACTGGAGACTGAAAGGTAAATGTAAAAAAGAAACCGGTTCTCAGACTACCTCCAAAACCTTGGGAGTGTTTTCTGAGTTCCGCCTCCACCATCACCACCACATCCCACCTTTTCTCCTTAGAAACCAAAAGGCAACCCCGAGGTTCTAAGGACAGACCGGCTCTGGAGCAACCTGGAGAGAGAGAAGGAAACCCCGATGAAGACCACCCCATAAGAGTTGAGGCACAAAGCCTTCCTTCTTACCCAGAAGACTGGCATCACTGTCATCTTCTTGCTTGGTTTCGACGTACAGGTGCGTCTGCTCAGTCCCTGCCGGAGCACATTCCATTTCGGAAAAATTCACAGCCCCCGCCTCCGAAGCCACCTGCGAGTGCAGGAAGGAGCTTTTAGAAAGACCGCACTGGAAGCATGGCTACCTATACCCACCTGAGAACTGAGGTCTACAGGAAGGACCCTCCTCTGCTGCCCAAGAGTGGGGCAATCCAAAGCGGGAGGGAGGACATGGGAGAGGGCCTTCTCGGGTGTGGCACCCCAGTGGTGGAACGCCTTCCCTTGGAGCCTGACGGGTACCAACACCGTCTTCATTTGGGTGCCAGATAAAAGTGGGCTTTTTACTAAAGTCTTTGAGAACTAATTTACTTAATTTGCTAATTTACTTCAAAACGCACATGGTTTTACATCATTGTAGTTCTTAAACTCACTCTGACACCTGTCTTGTTTAACATGACTATATCAGCTCTACATTGTTCATGCTTTTAATCTGGAAGTGTCTTCTTAGATCAGCGGTTCTTAACTTGTGGTCCCGGGGGCTACAACGTCCTCACAGGGGCTCCGCGGAAACTTGAAGAAATATTATGAGATTTTACAGTTAAAATAGAATGAATGAAAGAAAGAAAGGAAGACAAAGCTGTACATAATTGTTCCAATTAAAAAAAAAACTGGACCAGGACTCTCTTTGTCTTTTCTAGGAGAAGTAAAACTCTCACAAGAACATAAGAGCATCCATGTTGGATCAGCTCAAGTGTCTCTCTTTCTCATCAAACATTCTTTTAGCACTGAAACCAATCCATTTTCTGTGGGAAGCCCATGAGTGAGTAGGGTTGCAAGAATGAAGACTGGACAGCGTTGTGTAGAATTTCAGTAGCTGTTGCTTGTTATCCAACCAGGTAACAAGCAAGACCAAGAATCATAGAATCCTAGGGTTGGAAGAGACCCCAAGAGCCATCCTATCCAACACCATGCTGCCACGCAGTCAAAACACTCCATACAGCCTCTGTTTAAAAACCTCCAAAGAAGGAGGCTTCATCACACTCAGAAGCAATGTATTCCACTGTCAAACTGTTCTTACCACCAAGAAGTGCTTTCTAAAGTTTAGGGGAATCTCTTTTCCTGTAGTTTGAATCCACTGCTCCATGTCCTAACCTCTGGAGCAGCCGAAAACAGGCTTGCTCCATCTTCCTTATGATATCCTTTCAATATTTAAACATGGCTATCATGTTACCTCTTAACTTTCTCTTCTGCAGGCTGAACACACCCAGCTACCTAAGTCAGCCTTTATAGGGTATGGTTGAAATTTCCTTGTCTGTAAAATCATTAAAGGCACTGAAGCCCTCTCCAGTTTTCACTTTGGCAACTCCACCATCAAGACATGAGTGCCACTGCACCCTCTGTCCCCATTCCCCAGCAAACAGAGGTATACTGCCTCTGATATTTGATATACAGCCGTCTTGGCCCATTTCCGCACTAGACAGTTATAGTGCTATCATTCCACTTTCAACATCCAAGGGAATCCTGGGGTTTGCAGTTTCGGGAGGGGCCTTTGAGGATTCCATAGGATGTTTAAAGTGGAATGATAGCGCTATAACAGTCTAGCACAAAAATGGTCTTGATTCGCCTGTCTTCCATGACTTTTTCTAAGCCATCCATGTCAGCAGCCTTCACTACACCTTGCGGCAGTGAGTTCCACCGGTTTAACCGTGGTGCAGGAGACTTCCTTTTTCTCTGTCCCAAATCTCCACTCCTACATTCTGAGCCACGGAGGAACTCGGCAACGAGAGGCCCTCACCTGCTTTCCTCGTCTCTCAGCCTCTTGCTGCCTGAGCAGAAACTCCTCGGCTAGGGCCACGGCCTGGGAGCAAGTCTCCGGGCCCTGGTCCCTCACCCAGCTCTGGATCTTCGGGGGCAGGATCACCAGGAACTGCTCCAGGATCAGCAGCTCCAAGATCTGCTCCTTGGTGTGCCTCTCGACCTTCAGCCACCGACAGCAGAGTTGCTGGAGCTGGTGGTAGACGGCTCTCGGCCCCCCGGCCTCCAGGTAGCCGAAGCGCCGGAAGCGCTGGCGGCTCTTCTCCCTGCTGAAGGTGTCTCGTCGCAAGAGGGCCGCCTTCACCTTCCCGTAATCTCCTTTGTCCTGGGCTTCCATCGCGTGGAACGCCAGCTCCACCTCGCCGCGGAGAGCCGGCAGGAGCCGGGCCACCCACTCCTCCTTGGGCCAACGGCAGGCTTCGGCCACTTGCTCAAAGGAGTCCAGGAAGGCCCTCGTGTCCCCCCACGGAGAGCAGTCCTCGGGGAATTCCTGCTCCGACGGAGGGGATTCCACCACCTTGAGGAACTCCTGCCACTGGGCTTCCCAGCGGAAGGCCAGACCGTCCTCGGGTTCCTCCTTCACCCGCGTTACAGTCGCTCTTGCGGGGGATGCCCGGCCGATCCCAGAATGCACTGCTTGCGGGGGCCTGGAGTCGCCTTCCACCTTGGCCTTCCCCTCTCCGACGGCCTGGAGGACGGGAGGAACGGTCCCTCTTCCGTCTGAGACACCTGCTTGTGGCTGACCCGTGGAGACTTTCTCCTCCATTTTCATCCTTACAAACGTAGAACCGCCACTCCAAACTGGCAACGACCTCCTTCTGGAATAAAACGACCAGCCTCGCTGAGCTTCTGCCTAGACGCCAAGATGGAAACAGGGAAAAAAGGGGGACAAAATTAGCACCAAATGAGTGGTCACGCTTCCCTAGAGCTGTGGGAGTTTCTTCTTAAATTTGCTGGCAGTTCGCTGACTCCCTGTATAAATTACATGGAATTTTCCAAGGACGGAGAATTTGCAGCATTAGATTATTGTGCAACAACCCCCTACAAAAAAAACCTTGTATCCCCATCCTTTGGAGGAAGCGGGATTGTGTGTTTGTGTCTACAAAACAACCATGTTAGTTTAGTTTATTGCAGTCCGTAGATCCACCAGCACAATCAGAACAGAAATATTACAGTATTAAATAAAAATAGCAAGAACTTTGGCATAGCATAAACACAAAAAATAGTTGTATTGATTCTGGACATTCTAAATACTCTGACTTTATGTATGAAGGAGTTGTCTTCCCTCCTAACTACTTGGCAACCAGCAAGGTTACACTAGAGCATGTATCCTCAAATAAAACTTTAACTTAAAATCTATCTGATTGACCTGGTAAATTTCTAAGTGACGGATGAATCAACTGCTGCTGTATCAAAAACACAAGATAACAAAATGTGCAAAATAGTTTCAGCCTCTTGCGAGCCACGGGGACAAAGCCACAATGCAAAGGCAACCCAGCAACCCTGCCATGAATGGAAGGCATTGCATCTGGCCCTAGTAAATAATGTATGGTAAAAAGTCAAGTTTTTCATATAATCAGTCAGAAGGAAAGACGCAAAAAGCTCGCGTTACAATAAATCTACTATCAGAATGCTTCTCGGCATAGGATGCTAAGCATTAAAGGTATTAGAGTTTTATGTTTTATATCATTGTATTACAAACATTTTATACATAATGTTGTTTTAAATTCTGTATTCCTACATTCCTAGTATGGTATCGTATTTCATCTATTCTACCTTGTCCTTTTTCTTTTTGCCTGGTCACTGTCAGAAAGAAAGAAATGTAAATTATCAATCTGTTACAGTATTAAAAAAAAGAAAGTTCAGGAGGAAGAAGGAAGGAATCTGGCAGCACCTTTAAGTAACTGATTTATTTCAGCACCAGCCTTTGTGGATTGCAGCCCGGACCTTCTGATGCACGGACAGTGCACAATACCGAAGCCGGAGGCATTTAAAAACAACCGTGTATTGAAATATACATATTAAATATTCAAATGTTAAACATGTTTAAATATTTATAAACACCTGCGGCTTCAACATTGTACCCTATCAGGGTTTCCGGAAAAATTAGATCGAAATGCACGAAAACTCGTGTTAAAATAAATGAGCTATTCAGGGTTTAAAAGCGGTGTTAAGTCCACGGAGGGCACCGCGCGACTCTTCGAAATTGCGCGGAAGGAGAGATGAAAGCCCGGAGCCAGGAGGGTGTCAGGATCTGAGCACTCGCCATTCGGAGCGGCTCTTCCACCTCTGCAAGGATGAAGACAGAGGAGCGCCGGGTCCAATCCCCCACTTGGCCGTGGGAACCCGCCGGGTGCCCTCGGGTGCGTCACACTCTCTCAGCCCCGGAAGCCCCAGGACAGGCGCGCCCCGGGGTCGCTACGAGCTGGAAACAACGCGAAGGCCCACGGGGACAAGGGAGGCGGGAGGTGCTGTCGCAGCCCCGTCTCGGATTCGCGGGGTTACTCCAGCCTCTCCGCGAGGGAACCGACCGGGCGCCCCTTCCGTTCCCCTCCCGCCGCCCCGCCCCTCTCTTACGCCAAAGCAGACCACCGCGGCGGCGGGCGACCCCCGACTTCGGAAGCGCCGGGAACGGAGCCCCGCGCCCCCCGCACCCGCCCAGCCCGCCCTCCTTCCCGGTCGGGGAGGCGCTCCTCCGCCCGCTCCCCGGTCTTCGGCCGCGCCGGGACGGGGGCGCCGCCTCGGACCTCCCCCCCCCCCACAGCCCAGCGGTTGAAAAGCAGCCCGCCCACTGCGAAGCCCCCACGACCCCCCCCACGACCCCCCCCCCGAGGCGAAGGAGCGGCGGCAGCGAGGGCCGCCAGGGGCCCCCCGGCAGCCCCGGCGCACGCCCCCCCCCGCAGGGCGCCTCCCCTTCTTTGCGCCACGCGCCTCCGCGCCCGCCGCTCACCTTCCGCGCGGCTCTGCGGCTCCGGCCGCCGGAGCGGGGGACCGAGGCCGGGCCCCTTTCCTATCGGCAGAGCCCCCCCCCCTCCGCACGGAGACGAGGGCCGGCGCGGAGCGGCGGGCCCGGGAGCCTCCTCGGGGCGCGGGCGCCCGGAGCTCGGGGTCCGGTGTCCTCTGCACGGAGGGAGGCGCGGGTCTTAATCGCCGCTCCCGGGGCTGAGGCGAGACGCCCGGCGGGCCGGGCTCCAAGGAGAAACCCCGCCCCCGCCCCCCACCCCCCCACCCACCCCCCGTTTGCGCCCCGCGCGCCGCAGGAGGCGGATTCGCGCTGCCCCGATGCCGGCGGGATTTTTGCACATCCGGTGTGGCCGCTGCTTCCTTAGCAGAAAAATTTGGAATAGGAGGCAAAACTGAGCCAGGAAGAATAGGGACGGTTTCCTGCGCTGCCAGATAGGAAGAGCAGTTTCCGGGGATTTTTTTTTTTTTTAAATTCAAAACTGACAATATGCACGTGTGAAATTTAAAAAAAAAAATATGGCATAGGTAGAGAAACATTTCGTATTTGCTAGAGACCATTTCTTCCAAAGTGCATCCAGGGACAATTTTTTCTTTTGTCAGCTGCCGCTCTTTGTGTCATTTCCACCTCGATGGCCAAACGAAAATACCTGTTTTTTGTTTCTTTAAAGAATATCGGAGCTGGTATCTGGTGAGGCAGCCTTACCCAGGCTCCTCTTTTCTGTTTAGCTTTGCACACGCGTTCAGTTAGGACTTTGGCAGCAGCTGCAGTTTAACCTTGCCTGCTGTACTCTGGCGCACGCGGCCCCCGTGGACTCAAGGAGAGCGCGACCCCGCTCTCTTCTGGCTCTGGCTTTGTTTACGGCACTGTTTGCTGAAGAAATGCGGCCGGTAACGTTAGCCCCGAACCCTCAAAAAAACATGGGGTGCCGGCCCGTGCAAGTGCGGGTGAGCTCCAGATCAGCCTGGAAAGGTCCCCAACTTTGCCCAAAGGGACTTCTTCCGTTCAGGAAGAACACAGTCAAAACCACTTCTTACACCAGCAAAGAGAAGGACTGTTTATTGTAAAAAAGGAGGGGTGTTACAGGTTTGGGATGGCAATGAGCTCATAAAGCACGCAGCGCAAGTGCAAGAATATTTTCTTCCCCAGGGTTAAAATTCTGATACATGGTTGCTAACAAAGCAACTCCTGATTAATAATCAACAATGAACCCTGAATCACACAGGTATTCCTTCAGCAGGGAAGTACAATAAATATAGTTACAGAGAATAATAGGTGTGGGAACCGATGCTGGGACCCCAGGCACTGACTTTGCCGATTAATGTCGGCGTAATTTTAAGTAGGACAAGGGGCTGGCAACAGGAGCAGCCTCCGAAGTTGGCTAGGATTCAAAATGGAGGACCTTTAGTTAAGCAAAGGCAGAGAGATGGGAAAGAGAGAGAGTCTCTGCGGCTTAGACGTCTAAACAGGCAAGACCCCCTTCTGTCAATTGAACTGCCCGGGGCCCTGCATCTCTTGCAGCCCTGCAGAGTAGACCAGGGACAAAGCTGGAGCAGCATTATCTATTGTGTCTGAACCCTTTTACTGCTTGCACAGTTACAACCCAACACCAGATATCTGTGTTTCTCCAGCCCTCCTTCACTGTTCTCCCCCTGCAGATGTTGCTAAGAAACTTCCAGCTGGATAGAGGATGGAGAAGAAAAGGTGGTACCTGGCAGGCATCAAAACCCTTTGCTTGGCTGTTTAGAGACTTTGCTAACTGAGGTACGCCAGTACCTAAAATATTCTGTGCTCAGGACAGATTTTTTACTTTAAATGGTTGCCATGTCCACAGAGTTTATACTCTGAAATTTGAAGGATCATATATGCTTTAAATAATATAATTAGAAAAATTATATGAGAAGGGTACAATGCGTGGACAGGAAAGGGAGAACCAAGCGGTGGTATCATAAAATTAATTCACTTTATTTCATTAATTTATATTTATAATTTATATTAATTTATATTTATAATGTATTGATTTTTTTGTGCTTTTAATTAAAATAGAATTAGACTTGTACATGTGTGTATCTGTGAATACATACAGAAGTTATGTTTCAAATGTAATGAACTATCTAGAGAATTCAAATCAAAGCGCTAATGGCAAGATAGTTCTCAGTTATGCTTGGCATCCTTGGGAAAACAAAAGAACAAACTGGATTTGAAACTGAACCCAGAAGCTGTTGCTCTGTGTGACTCTACTTTTTAAAGACCCCATCTCTGTGTGCCCCTCTACTTTTTAATTCTTGGTTGGCCGCTCTAGCTGTCAGCACTCTATCAGTTTAACTCCTTAGAAACTACAGCACATTTTTCTTTCAAAAGGTTTTGTCCCTCTCATAAAAGATACTGAGTTCCACCTTCACGAAAAGATGGGCTTTGGAATGCCTCTTCCAGACAGGTCAAACTTATTCATCAACTGATGGGTTTTTAGGGTTCAAGGCACCCCAAAAGTGGTCTAAAATACATATAAGCAGCGTGGAATAGTGGTCTAAGTATTGGACTCTGGAGAGGGGGTCAGCCCTGGAAATCTCCCAGGTGACCTTGGGCAAGTCACACTCTCTCAGCCTCAGGGGAAGGCAAAGGCAAGCCCCCTCTCAACAAATCTTGTCAAGAAAACTCTGTGTTAAGGTTTCCTTAGGGCAGAGCTTTCCAGTCTTTTCATGTTGGTGACACACTTTCTTAGACATGCATCATTTTGCGACACAGCAATTCAGTTTTACTAACAAACCAGAGGTTAAACTAACCCCTTATAAGAGATACAGAATTTATTACATAAATTGTAATAACAAAAGGTATGGGGACACAACATATCTCATGAAAACCTTTCATATATTTTTAAAAATATATGATGTATAAATAATAACATACATTTCCAAGATTGTAGATGACACACCTACACACTTCAGGCGACGCACTAATGTGTCACGGCACACCGTTTGGAAAGCCCTGCTTCAGGGTAACCATAAATCGGAGCAACTGGAAGGCACACAGCAACAAATATGTGACTATTTTATATAATAGCTATGCTCCCTAAATTATAAACTGTGACTCAATACCAGTTCTTACTGAAATCAGATGCCCTTAAATCTCCCCTGGCCAAGCCGCTGCTCTGTAGCAGTTATAGCAGAGGGTGCCTCCAAGTTGCTCGTTGACCTGAGGGTTTTCATAGGCGAGGAACACTCGGAGGTGGTTTTGCCAATCCCTTCCTCTGAAATAATGGGGGGCAGGGATTCCAGATGTTGCTGGACTGAAATTCCTATCATTACCCCTTCACCACTGCTGGCTCTGGCAGATGGAAGTTGCGGTCCAACATCTGTAGGGCTCCCCAATGGAGGCTTTCATTCATTCAGTATCCGGCCTTCCTCTCAAAAGTGGGACCCCTATTGTGGCAGTAACTTTGCCCGGGATTTTAAAGTCGCTATTGAGTTTTTAAACTCTTTTGGGAAGAGGGCCCAGCACCCCCAATTGGTACCCAGAGCAGATTCACTGACCCCCTCTGAGGATGTAGAGATACCAACTGTCAGTCAGAGCTTGGAACACAGTCCATTTCCACACTATGCTGATATAGTGCTATCATTCCACTGTCAACCTGCTGTGGAATTCTGGGGTTTGTAGTTTCCTGAGGCCCAAGAGCTCTGTGGCTGAGAAGTCTAAAGGCCCCCCCCTAAACTGTAATGCCCAGGATTTCGTAGGAGGTTGAAAGTGGAATAATAGCACTATAACAGTGTAGTGCAGAAATGGCCACACTGTGTGACAATGTGACATTGTCTACCTCACAGGGCTATGGTGAGGTTTTTAACTGTGGTGGTAAAAAGCCCTTCAGCAGTGGGATATAAATGCAGCATATAAATAATTTCTGGGCGTATGCAGGCTGTTCCTTGGGCAGATCTTATTTTGATAATTAATCTCTGCAGCTCCCTTCCTACTCCAAACAGAATAGCTGGGAACAGCATTACAACTTCCTTCTCTTTGCGGCCACTGTAGTAAGGCTGGTTATCGCGTGGTTATAGGTATACGATGGGGTAGCAGCCTTTTAATAGCCAGGCTCCTTTCCGCCTCAAATCCCAGCTGCTTTGGAGGCTGTGGCTGGAGGATCCCTTGAACCTGAGGTTCAGGACCATCGATGGGCACCTGTGTGATAATGGGGCTTCCCATTATGTAGACTTGACTGAAGGGGGATACTCCCCTCTTCAGGTAAACCAAGGGTTAATGAGGTGTTGGGGTTAGGTTACACTTTTATTGTGAGTCAGCCTCACAGGTCACGGGGGGGGGGGGAGTTGCCCAATCGAGGGGAAAGAGGTGAGCGTCTTCGAGATGCTTCGAAGGAGAAGTTATAAAAATCCTTGAGAGACCACGTGGCAGAAGGACAACAAAGGGACCTCCTGGAGATGGGATCTGTGCCAGTCGTCGGCTGCGGGCCCTGGGCCTCGCCTCCTGGCCTCATTCCTCTCCTAGACCATCTAAGCCTGTGAAGCCGAATGTGAGTAACTAGAATATTAGGTAGTTAGTCGCGTTAGGGCTTTTTATTATCTTGGGAGGTTGGCTGATCTTCAGAAGGTATCTGTTTTTATAACTACTTGTAACTTAAGTGTACCTGAGAGGGGGGAGCCTCTCATGTGTATTATTGTCTTATTTGCTTGCATGCCTTAAAATAAATGCTTTTCTGTAAAACCTCTGTTTCCTCTCCGTTCCCACGCCATCCTTCAGCACACGCTTAGACAGAACTTCTCTCACTCAGAAGGGGGAGGTGAGGGGAAGGGGAAGGTCCTTAAGCATAGAGACTGGCAATCCACCAGCAGGGTCCCACTGTACTGTTCAGTTAATTCAGAATTCAGCGGGTGGTGGCAGCATGAAAATTAACGAACGCTGGGGAATTTCCTGCTCCTTTTCAAGGGTAGAAGTCAGTCTTCGGGGGGCTGGAAGTATACTCAGTATGACAACCTGCAAGGTGTCCTTGCTAAGCACAGCATCAAGGGAACCCCAGGTTGCCTAAGAAGGGGTGAACCAGCCCAGGCTGGAGACAGGGCAAGCCAAAACTCCCATGCTGAGCCGTTGGAGGACATCAACCACAGACAGCCTCTCCAATCTAGCCTGGATCAAGGACAGAGACCCAGTAGGTCAACAACGTAACACTAGATCAGGAGGGGGAATTTATGGGCCCCTCCAAGATGCTGTAGGACAACTCCTAGCATTCCTCAAGACTGGCATGACTACCTAGAGCTAATAGGGTTTGCAATCCAACATCTGCAAGGCCACATCAGTTGTCCACATTTGCTAGGGTTAAGGGCACTGGACCCTTGCAAAAGTGGAAAAATCACAAATATCAAAATACGTGTGTGTGTGTGTGCACATATGCCTGCAGGAAGGGAGCCAAGGTGTGGTGGGGAGAACAGACACCCAGGATCCAAGCCAGGTCAGGGAAAGGAGAGGGGAAGCGGGTGGGTTGCATGGTGGCCCTCCATTTCCTCTCGCTCATACTCATCTCCTTCCGGGTGGGGAGGGGCGCACTGGGAGGTGGTTTGTGTTGCTGAGAAATTGGGCTACAATCCATCCTTAGATGGTCAGGTAGTGGTTGGTGGAGGAGGAGGAAGACAAGAAGTGGGTTTTTAAAAGGCTGTGTGGCCTGATTGGAGCCACCAAGAGGGAAGGCTTCCCCAGGAAAATAAGCACCCGAGAGGGGGCAGTGGTTGGAGAAACTGAGGGCCTTTCCACACCACACTGTTATAGTGCTCTCATTCCCCTTTCAACATCCTATGGAATCTTGGGGTTTGAAGTTGAGGGAGGGGCCTTTAGAGTTGTCAGCCAGTGAGCTCTTTGGCCTCAATAAACTACAAACCCCAGAATTCCACAGGAGGTTGAAAGCGGAATAATAACACTACAGCGGTGTCAGGCAGAAAGGCCCTAAGTCAAACCCGCAAATGTGGATGGCCAATGGTATTTGCAACTCGACTCCTTGAGTGGATGATTTTAAACTGTCCCAAGAAGAAATCTGTCTTTCTCCATTATTGTTGCTGTATGCCTTCAAGTTGTTTTCCTGCATTGAATATAATGAGAAGACATGAAAAAAACAGGGAAGCAGGTGACTTTATTTCAGGTTGTCATGAATAAAAGCATGTGACCTGCCAAGTGCCTCCTCTCTATCACCCATCATCCTGAGCCAAATCATCTTTCTAACCTCTTTTATGGTCTTTTGTATGTGAAGTCTAAGCACACATAGCAGACAAAACAATATCTTTGGGAAGGGAGGCAGGACTAGAAAATCTTGAGGTAAAATCTGTTTAGGAAGGCTCAGAACATAAAAGGGTAAGAATCACATGGCCCTCTAGATACTGAACTGAAAATCCCAGCATTCCTCAGTAGATTGTTGCTAGAGTCCAACATCTGCAGGGCCATATGACCCCCTGTATCTGTTATGAAGAAGAGTTTAAAAAAATCGCTATGGATAAATTTATAATGGTGAAATCTAACTACAGAAAAATATGGAACTGTAATGATCAACTTCCTGTCTCTCTAAAATTGAATTCATAAAATCAGCTGGAAGTCTTTCCCTTTAAAAATCAGTTCTCAACTGTTCCAGCCATTTCATCAAGCCAGCGGGAAGGGAGAGTTGTGCGAAAGAGGGTAAACATTTAAACTGTGACATGGATACGGGAAGATCTACCCACCTGCCGGTTTTCCCATTGCTTATGGGAACCAGACAATGGTAATTCAGAATACCTTTGCAAATATTCCAAAATGAATTGGCTGCAGGTGAGGGTAACGGAGGGGTAAACAGTCACCCTCAAAAAGAACAAATGTGGTATTATAAACTATTTTTTAAATATTAATTTAACAAGTGATACGATTGTTTTTCTGTATTGATACACATTCTGAATGTTGAAAACAATCTTTACTCTTCTGTGTTTTTTATAGTATATGAATGTTTTAATAAAAAAAAAAGAACAAATGTGGAATGGACTCCAGATTGGAGTGCAGGTTGAATTATCTCTCTCCATTCTACTCTTCAAGAAAATGGCCCATATTAGCAAACTAACTTCTTTCTCCAAACAAAGCCTGGCTATAGATTGGGCACACAAAAGTGGTCATTGGGCCAACCTGGATTTCAGCAGTCAAGAAAAAAGTGTGCACCCCAAAAAACACAACAGGTGATGGAATCCAAGCCTCTCACTCACCGTCCCCTCCCAGAATGGAACCTCCAGCTCCTCTGATAAAATATTTGATTCATTTCATTTGTACGCTGCCTTTCTCCCAGTGGGACAACAGGATGTTGAATACTGCCTACCCAAATAATCAGTTTGAAGAACTGGCCACCCATAACTAGCAAGTGTGTAAGGATCAGAAAACTAGAGAAAGAAACAAGGAACAAGACCCAAGATAAGGCCACTTGTGAATTCTCAGTGCTGAACCCACGTGCTTGACCTCTGAGGTGAATACCAAAGAAGTGAAAAATGTGTATTTTTTTTCTGTAAGGGCAAAGCACAATGCAATCAAAACAATCAACTAGATCAAATTGGTCACTGCCCTATTGTTTAATGGAGCCTACAAACAAGCACAACCTCAAAATCCTGAAATAAAGAGGCAGATATGCTCCCCTCTCCTCAGAGGATAGATGTCACTAGAACATTTCACAGTACCTGAGCAGATAAAAGAATGAGTGTATGCACGAGAGGGCAAAAAATCGTAATTTTAGATACCCCAGCAGCGGCGTCTGCACTGACAGTGAAGACAAAGGCAAAAGAACTCAGGGATAACACAATCACGGTATTGACTCAGAGGGACACTTTAATATTTCCATTTGTGTTTGCACAGCTGCCTTCAGCTTTAACAATGGATTCTGTCTCCTGTATTAAAGACTTTTGGGCACGCACGTTTTAAAGACATAGAAAACGAATCACATTTCCTGTTCAAAATGAGATGCGATCCTACTTCACTTATACTCGGTCATACTTCAAATTAAAGACAGCATACTTCTTGTTTAGACACACAATAACACGCGCAACGAGAAGAGCTCGTTTAAGCCAAATCCCCCAGATCCGCCAGCTGTCGTGCTCGGCTCCTCGAAAGACTCCACAGACGGGACTCCCGCGGCCGAGGCCCGGCTGCTGCCGCTGCAGGCGGCCCCTTAGTCCAGCTGGAAGGAGAGGAGGCAAGCGCGTGAGCAACGACCGACTTCCTTCGGGGCCACAGTCTTCCTTTTAACTGGGGTTCCAAGCGGTCCCGCTAGTCGGGGCCGCTCCACCTTCCTTCGGTTCGGCAAAGGGACCCTGTACCGCCCCCGAGACCACCAGAGAACGGACAGCGGATACCCCGGCGGCCCCTCCTCTCCCCCCGCCGGGGCGCCGGGCGCTCCCCCGTACCCGGTCTCCCCCCCCGCCCGGCCGAAGGAGCCCCGCCGCCCCGGGGCCGCGCCAGACCCGCCCGCCCGCCCGCCCGCCCGGGGACGCGGCGCCGGGCACCCCCCGCCCTTCGCCACGCGGGCCGGGGGCCGGGGGGCCCTGCGGCCCAGCACCGCGGGAGGGGCGCCCAGAGCCTCCCCGGGCCCTCACGCGGCGCCCCGCGGCAGCCACACCCGGGGGTCGCTCGGCCCCCCCCCGCTGCCGAGCGACCCCGGGGCCTCCCCGCCGCCCCCACCTTGATGAAGCCGATGTCCTTGGCGTACTGGCGGAAGCACTGCCGGCACATGTTCAGCCCGTACTTGCGGATCAGGCCGTGGCGGTTCGAGCACACGCGGCTGCGAGGAGGGAAAAGACACGCGTCAGCCCGCTCACACGCGCGCGCGCAGGAGGCCCGGAGCCGAGGCCCGGCCGGGGGAGCCCCCGTAGAGACCCCCGGAGGGACGGAGAGAAGAAAGAAAGAAGGAAGGAGAAAGAAGGAAGGAAGGCCCGGCCCGGCCCGGCCGGCGGCCAGGCCGCGAAATGGCGGCCCCGCGGCGCCCTCGGGGCCCGCCGGAGCAGCCCCGCGCCCGCGCCCGCGCCCGCGCCCCCTTCCCGCCCGGGCCCCCGCGGGGAGACGCACCAGGACCGCGAGCCCTGCCCGAACTTCCTCGGGTGGCTCCAGTAGAGCTGCTGGTGGCCCATGGCGAGCGGGAGAGCGGCGAGCGGGCGACGCGCGGCGCCTCGGCAGGGGAGCGAAAGGCCGGGCGGCGCCGCGCAGGCGCAGACGGGCCCGCCGAGCCGGCTCCTCCCCCCGGCATGCCCAGCGCCCCCCCCCCGTCTTGCCGCGCTCTACGCGCAGGCTCAAGCGGAGTCCCTGTGGGGAGGAGGAGGAGGAGGAGGAGCGGGAGTCCTCCTCCCCCTCGCCCTCCCTTCGGGTGACGTCGCGGCCGAGGCTCCGCCTCCCGGGGCCGCTCGGCCGGGGCCCGCCCCGCGCAGCCTCGGAGGGCGGGCGGGCGGGGGGCGTGGCCGCCGCCGCCGCGGCCCCTCCCCGCGCGTGACGCGCGGGCGCCGCCGCCTCGAGTAGGCCGGGCGCGGCGCTGGGGCCAGCCGGGCGCGGTGGCGCGCGTCTGTAATCCAGCTACTCGGGAGGCTGAGGCCGGCGGATCGCGTGAGCTCAGGAGTTCTGGGCTGCCGTGGGCTATGCCGATCGGGTGTCCGCACTAAGTTCGGCGTCAATATGGTGATCCCCGGGGAGCCGGGGGCCACCAGGTTGCCTAAGGAGGGGTGAACCGGCCCAGGTCGGAGACGGAGCAGGTCAAAACTCCCGTGCCGATCAGTAGTGGGACCGCGCCTGTGAATAGCCGCTGCAGCGTAGCCTGGGCAAGACAGCGAGACCCGGCCTCTCTTTTGCGCGCCCGCGGGACGAGGCACCGCCTTCCGGGAGGGCTTCTCCCTCCCCCCTCCCCGGTGCCCCGGGCTCCCCTCGGCCGAACCCGGCCCCGGAGCCGTCCGGGACCCCCCTCCCGCCGCCGCCCGGCCGCGGTTCCGCGCCGCCTCCGCAGCGGCTCCTGCCGGCCGCCGCCGGAACCGCCGCCCGGCGCCCGCGAATTTCCCCGCCGCCGCCAGCAGGAGGCAGCGCAGCGCGGCGGCGGCGGCGGCGGAGAAAAGGAAAAGCCGGCTGGCAGCCCCCGCCGCCCGCCCGCCCGCCCGCCCGCCGGTCCCGGCAGCGCTTGGAGCCCGGCCCGCCGGGAAGCGGCGCTGACGCTGGGAGTCCGAGCCGGGGAGGAGGGCGGGGGGGGCGCCAGCCGGGGATGCTGGGGGCTGCGGCCCCGAAAGAAACTTCTGAGAGAGTTTTGTTCCGACGGAACGGGAAAGGAGGGGGGAGCGGGGCGCCAGCCGGGGATGCTGGGAGATGTAGCCCCGAAAGAAACTTCTGAGAGAGTTTTGTTCCGACGGAACGGGAAAGGAGGAGTGGGGGGGGCGTCAGCCGGGGATGCTGGGAGTTGTAGCCCTGAAAGAAACTTTTGAGATAGTTCTGTTCAGACGGAACGGGAAAGGGGGAGTGGGGGGGGCGTCAGCCGGGGATGCTGGGAGTTGTAGCCCCGAAAGAAACTTTTGAGAGAGTTTTGGGGTTTTCCAGCAGCAGGAGCGGGAGGGAGCCGCAGGGAGCCCCCCCCCGCCGAGCGGCAGCCGCCTTTTCTGGGCAGGTGGAGCCGGGAGGGGCGATGGGGAAGGGGGGTTCCCGGCGGACCCCCCCCAACCTCTGTACTACCATTTTTTATCTCAAGCCAAAGCAAACAGTAAGAAAAGCTTACTCCAGATTCTAGCAGCAGCTTTCGGGGAATGCGTCTTGGGCCTCCTTGGAGGTGACGCTCTTCAGCATCTTAGGGACGGAAGCGGGACGGGTGGGCCCGGGTCATGTGCGGCCGGCGTGGCCGAAGCCCTCCCCCGTCCGTCAGACCCCAGCGGGGAGGAGAGGCCCCGGCGGCCGGCTGTGGCCGGAGGAGCCTTCCGGGCAGGGCGCGGTCCAGTCCCTTCCTCTCCCTGTGCTACGTTAATTGAATGTGATGAAACTTATGGAGAAGAAAACATATTAAAAAAGGTTGAAGGAGCTGGACACGTTCAGCTTGTGAAGAGCGGACTAAAGGGTGACCGGAGGGCACACCTCGAACACCTCAAAGGGCTGCCACGGAGAGGAGGAAGCAGGCCTGTCCTCTCTCGCCGCAGAGGGTTGGAAGGTACAGGAGGGCAGATTCTGACTGAATGTTAGAAGGAACGTCTTGACGGAAAGAGCAGTTCAGGAATGAGACCGTTTGCCTAGAAAGGCGGCGGCGTCTCTTTTGGCGGACATCTGCGGAGAGAGACGGGACGGCTCCCTGCTCTTAGCCGGAGATCCCGCACTGAGCAGAGGGCTGGACTTGGTGGCCCACGAAGCCCCTTCTGGTTCGATGGTTTGATGATTCGGTAAACTGCGTTTGCACCTTGATTTGCAGCAATTGAAGGAGAAAAGTGGGAGGAAGAGGCGTATGGGGAAGATCAAGGCATGGTCTCAGATTGCTCGCTCGTCTGGGCGGTTTGTCTTTCATTGTAGCTGGAAATGCAAAGAGCCCGGAGTGGTGAAAGGATTAGCATAGACCCATCAGCGCTGGGTTTTCCCCCATAATTGTCTCTGGGCTTTTGACCCTGAACACGTCTCAGGTCAGCTTTACCCCCAAACATGTTCCCCAGTCAGGGTAATTTTGAGCATGTTCTCCATCATTAAGAAGTCCAATTTATGGAAACTGCATATCTCTCAGGAGGTGTGGGTAGTGTGTGACAACACCTAACCTGCTCCTCAGAGGGCTTCATGGTTTTGTTGTCTCACTGGTAAACCCTGTCCTGGAGTCTTTTGATATTAAAATACGATTCAATGTGCCTGAGAGGTCGCCCGGATGGGCACATAGGTAGCAACAGTCGAACGATCAAAAACCAGGTCAGGCCAGTAAAATCCCCAGTCACGTAGCCCCAGGAGATCTCAAGCTGTGCAAACCCACAGTAAACAAAGGGTCCTCAGCCCCTGAAAAGCCGACTTGAGGGGATTAGCGTGTTTGCCCAAAGTTGAGCAAAATCGTGTCAGGCAAGGACTATTTACATGAAGTCACACCACAACCCAACGCAGCCGAAGATCCTGAGGCTTTGGCAACACCTTGTAATCTCATCACACAAAGGAAGTTGCCATTGTGGAGCTTCGTTATCGCTACAACACCCATTGCTCTCCCCGGGAAAGGATTAGTCCTCCAGGTACTTTTTCCCCTACAAATAGTCCCAGTTTTTGAGCGGTTCTTTGGATCACTCCTGGTCATCCCAGCAGACCATTGCTCCATCTGTTGAGTAATCCCCTCAGCCCTCTCCGTGCTGAGCCCCACTTCTTCACTGTTTTTCCTGGACCAAGGACTTCAGGAAAAGGCGCAGTATTACCCCAGCTACAATCCCTTCAATATTCCCCCTATCCAGTTTCCTCTCTTTTGCTTCTTAATAGGTCTTGAGTGAGTGTGTGAGTGATTGCGTTGCTGCGTGAGATTCTCATTCAATAAAATCATTTTATTGGACATCTTAGTTTGTTTTTTGGCTTGGCCTGACCCTGTAAAAAGTAGGTAAAAAGATCCCGCTAGGTTACCCTGCCTCTCGCATGGCTATTGCTCGTGCTCTGGCTAGTTTCTATTCCCCATCACGTGGAGCACACTGAGGTGTCCCCCAAGAGACCCCAGAAATCAGGGTAACAGTTTCTAGGCCTTTTCTCCTTTTGGTTGCCCTCCTCTGGACATGTACCAGCTTGTCAATGTCCTCCTTGAATTGTGGTGCTCAGAACTGTGAATAAGTACAGAATTCAGGGATTTCTTGCTTAACTCATTTTGTTGCATAAGAGATCTTTATTGTTTCATTTCCAGCAACCAAGTCTGACTGTTCCTTTAAAGAATGGATACAGGGACTGGTCAATCAGCAGAGCAGATGCAGCTTATACAGCTGAATTTGAGAAAGGAAGCCTGGTTATTTTTTCTAAACCTACTCCCTCTACTACTCTTTGTAGTATCAAGTATGGAAGGTGAGGGAGCTGCAGTAGTCACCTGTAGCACTTGTGGTATGTTCCTTTTCTTGCCACAAGATGCTGTTGAGTACACCTGCAGCAAATGCAAGCTGGTGACCTTCTTGGAGGAGAAGTTTTGCCAGCTGGAGGCACGAGTTTCTAATCTTCATCTTATTAGGGAAGGTGAGGAGTTTTTGGATAGGGCAAAGAAGACCATCCTGAAGACCGAATGCGCGGAGGAGCTGCCAGATGAGGAAGTCAGCACACTGTGCCAGGAAACGGATGCTTGAAGGAATGTCACACGGAGGAGTAGAAGGACCAGGAAGGAAACAGAGACTCTCAACCTACACAATCGCTTCAAAGTTCTTGGCCTTATGAACGATGAGGAGCACCGGGAGGAAGGAACAGAATGTCAACAAGAAGGAGTCCAACTTCGGCAACAGGAACTAGATAAACACTCCCAGCCTCAACAGAATGCCCAGGCAGTCCTAGAAGAACCTACTCGTCGAGGAGCCCTGGACAAGCCTCAGAGGAGGCGAATTCTGGTTGTTGGGGACACCTTGCTCAGAGGAACCGAACCGGCAATTTGTAAACTGGACAAGCTCAATTGAGAGGTCTGCTGTCTTCCTGGGATCAAGATCGACCACATAATGGAGAGACTAACCAGGCTGGTCAAGCCCACTGACCATAAGCCCCTCATTGTGGTTCATGTCGGAACCAATGACACTGTGAGGCGCAGCTTTCACCACATCACAAAGGACTACGAGCTTATGGGGACAAAGCTTAAGGACCTTGGTGCACAGGTGGTCATTTCGTCTCTCCTCTCTGTTCAAGGACATAGCGCATGAAGGGGAAGGGCAATAGCAGAGGTCAACAACTGGCTCCGCACTTGGTGCCACCGGCAACGGTTTGGGTTTTTGGATCACAGTCTGAATTTCCATGAACGTGGGCTTCTGGCAAGGGATGGGCTGCACCTCACGAAACTTGGTAGGAGTGTTTTTGTAAACAGTCTCTCAAGGAGGATTAAGAGGTCTTTAAACTAAGTTCCACTGGGGAGGGAGACAATATTATTCAGGGCAAGGGCTTGGCGAGTGCAGGGCGAAAAGGCCCAAATGATATTGGCCAAGTAGTACAAGCGTCCAATGGTGGGAGGAGTAGAAACTATAGTATAGGACTTGCAGGAAGGGCCCGGGGATTTAAGTGTCTCTACACTAACGCGCAGAGTATGGGAAACAAGCAAGATGAACTCGAACTCCTAGTACAACAAAATAAATACGATTTGATAGGCATCACTGAGACCTGGTGGGATGAGTCTCATGACTGGAATGTAGGAATAGAGGGGTATAGCCTATTTTGTAGAAATAGACCAAACAAGAAAGGAGGAGGAGTAGCCTTGTATGTCAAGGATGTTTTCACCTGTGAAGAGATCCGTGACTTAAACCCAGAAAGCCAGGTCGAGAGCATCTGGGTAAGAAGGGACCGAGAAACAATAGGGATATTTGGGGGGGGGGGGTTACTACAGACCTCCAACCAAGACTGAGGACCTTGATGACGCCTTCCTCGACCAAATGACCGCACATTCAAAAAGGAGCGATACAGTAATAATGGGAGATTTCAATTACCCTGATATATGTTGGCAGTCAAACTCTGCCAAGACAGCAAGGTCCAGCAAGTTTCTTGCTTGTCTTGCAGACAATTTCATGGTCCAGAAGGTGGAAGAGGCGACAAGGGGATCAAATATTCTAGATCTGATCCTGATGAACAGGGATGACCTTGTTAATGAGGTAGAAGTGGTTGGATCTTTAGAGGGGAGTGACCATGCCCTATTGGAATTTGGCATTCAGTGGGAAGGAGAAGATAAGTGTAGCCAGACACTCATCTTAGATTTTAAAAAAGCGGACTTCTGCAAACTTAAGGAGCTGCTGGCTGGAATTCAGTGGTCAAGAATAGTGAAAGGGAAAGGAGTCCAGGAGGCATGGGAGTTCCTTAAAAGAGAGATACTGAAGGCACAGTCTAAAACTGTGCCAATAAGGAGGAAAAATGGAAGGCATCTGAAGAAACCAGAATGGTTGACTAAAGAACTCTCAGCTGGGCTAAGTGTTAAGAGAAACGTGGACAGGAAACGGAAGAGGGGGGAAACCACCAAAGAAGAATTTAAGCAAGTCGCCAGGAGATGTAGGGAGAAGGTCAGAAAGGCTAAAGCACAGGATGAACTTAGGCGGGCCAGAGACATCAAAAACAATAAAAGGGGCTTTTTTAAATATGTCCGTAGCAAAAGGAAAAAGAAGGAGGCGATAGGGTTGCTGCGCAGAGAAGATGGCGAATTACTAAGAGGGGGAAGAGAAAAGGCAGAACTACTTAACACCTTCTTTGCCTCGGTTTTTTCCCAGAAGGATACAAGCACTCAACCTGGCGGTTGGGGGCAGGGGAGGAAGCAGGGGAAATGCGGCACATAATAGGTAGAGAGGTGGTACAGGAATACCTGGCCACACTGGATGAATTCAAGTCTCCAGGGCCAGATGAACTGCATCCTAGGATACTGAAAGAACTGGCAGAGGTCATTTCGGAACCGCTTGCTATAATCTTTGAGAAATCTTGGAGGACAGGAGAAGTTCCAGCAGACTGGGAGAGGGCAAATGTTGTCCCCATCTTCAAGAAGGGAAAAAAAGAGGACCCAAATAATTATCACCCAGTCAGCCCGACGTCAGTACCCGGAAAGATCCTGGAGCAGATGATTAAGCAGTCAGTTTCTAATAACTTAGAAAGCAAGGCGGTAATCACGAGAAGTCAACATGGATTTCTCAAAAATAAGTCATGCCAGACTAATCTTATCTCTTTCTATGATAGAGTTACTAGCTTGATAGACGAAGGGAATGCTGTGGATGTAGCATATCTCGATTTCAGTAAGGCCTTTGACAAAGTTCCCCATGACATTCTTGCAAAGAAACTAGTAAAATGTAGGCTGGACAGGGCTACTGTCAGGTGGATCTGTAACTGGTTGACTGACCGTTCCCAAAGGGTGCTCACCCATGGCTGCTTTTCATCCTGGAGAGAAGTGACTAGCGGGGTGCCACAGGGTTTTGTCCTGGGCCCAGTGCTGTTCAGTATCTTCATCAACGACTTGGATGAAGGAATAGAGGGCATGCTCATCAAATTTGCAGATGACACCAAACTGGGAGAGGTTGCTAATACGCCAGAGGACAGGATTAAAATTCAAAATGACCTGGACAGATTGGAGAGCTGGGCCAAGGCTAACAAAATGAAATTCAATAGAGAGAAGTGTAAGGTCCTACACTTAGGTAGAAAAAATGGAACGCAGAAATACAGGATGGGGGACACGTGGCTGGATGGCAGTACGTGTGAAAGGGATCTAGGAGTCTTAATAGACCACAAGCTGAACATGAGTCAGCAGTGTGATGCGGCAGCCAAGAAAGCCAGTGCGATTCTCGGCTGCATCAATAGGAGTATGGTGTCTAGATCGAGGGAGGTACTGGTACCACTCTACTCTGCTTTGGTTAGACCTCATCTTGAATACTGTATCCAGTTCTGGGCACCCCAATTCAAGAAGGACATGGTCAAGCTGGAGCAGGTCCAGAGGAGGGCGACCAAAATGGTGAGGGGCCTGGAAACCATGCCCTATGAGGATAGACTTAGAGAGCTGGGGATGTTCAGTCTGTAGAAGAGAAGGTTAAGAGGGGACACGATAGCAATGTTTAAATATATGAAAGGATGCCATGTAGAGGAGGGAGTGGGCTTGTTTTCTGCTGCTCCAGAGACCAGAACAAGGAGTAATGGATTCAAGCTGCAGGAAAGGAGATTCCACCTGAACCTTACAGAGAACTTCCTGACGGCCAGGGCTGTCCGACAGTGGAACAGGCTGCCTCAGTGGAGTGTGGTAGAGTCTCCTTCTTTGGAGGTTTTTAAGCAGAGGCCGGATGGCCATCTGTCGGGAGTGCTTTGAGGGTGTTCCTGCATGGCAGGGGGTTGGACTGGATGGCCCGTGTGGTCTCTTCCAACTATACATTTCTATGATTCTATGATTCTATGCTGACCACTTTGGACCCACTAATCAATGGATCCATTTGTCTGTATTGAGAATCACCTTCAAGCCCAAGTGCCCTATCTGGGGTGGGATCTTGAGGAGGAAAAGGAGCAAGGGGGGTGACAGGAGCCCAAGGGTTGGAACTGTGGGGCCAGCCTGGAGAGGGGTTCCACCAGACCTTGAGCAGACCATTTAAAGTTCAGACTAAACTCAGAGCAGATCGAACTCCCCACTGATATCAGAGCTATTGGACAATACTGGGATTAGATGTTAAAAAGAGTTACAGCTGTTTCTTATATTATTTTTGTATTTCATCCAAATGTGCTGGCCAAGGAATCAGAGAATTGTAGAGTTGGAAGAGACCCCAGGGGCCATCCAGTCCAACCCCCTTCTGCCATGCAGGAGGACACAACCAAAGCCCTCCCTTTGACCAGTGGCGCACAGTCTCTCTCTAAAAACCCCCAAAGAAGGAGACTCCACCACACTCCCAAGCAGCAGCATATTCCACTGTCAAACTGCTTTTGCTGTCAGGAGCTCTGCACCCACTATTTTAAACCCTGGTTGGCCCAGTGGTCTCACTGTGCGGTGGGGTTTGTGAATTCGTCTCAACAGCAGCATCAATATTCAGTGCAGGAGAACATAAATGGTGGGTTAATGGTCAAATAGCTATTTTAATTTAAAGCAGGGTGGGGGTGCGGGAAGAGAGAGAGATCTATTATCCCTGGCGATAAATATTCGGCGTTCAATGCGTGCTGGGTTAATAATCCTGCAGATGCAGATGTTGGGCTGAAATTAAATGAGATTGGCCGTGAAGGAATGATTTCTTGAGGCTACTGTGACTGAGTTTGGTCGCTAGGTGGCAGCATGGCCACATGGCTACAGATGCGAGAATCTCAGTTGCAGCTAATAGGACCAGTGCGTGGGCATCCTGTTTGGTGTTTTATAGAATCACAGAGTTGGAAGAGACCCCAAGGGCCATCCAGTCCAACCCCATTCTGCCATGCAGGAGTACACAATCAAAGGATGGTTGTCTAGCCTCTGTTAGAAAACTCCAAAGAAGGAATTTCATTAAGCTGCTCCTCATAGGGCTTCATGGTTTCCAGGCTTTCTACCATTTTGGTTGCCCTCCTCTGGACACAGCTTGTCCATATCCTTCTTGAATTGTGGTGCCAGAACTGAGCACAGTATTCCAGGTGAAGTCTGACCAAAGCAGAATAGATGGTACTGTTACTTAGGGCAGAGGTGAGCAACTGTAGTGGGTCCATGGGAGCCAATTGTTAGCTGCTGGGACCCTCCAGGGACCACAAGGACTAACAAAGATGCCCCTCTGTATTTCTGCCTGCCTGAGGACTGAGATCTTCTGGAATGGCTATCCTCTGTCTCTCACTAGTGGGGCTGTTACCCCAAAACGTGGGTGACTCAGGTCCACCTGCAAGGCCAATACTTCCATCCAAAGATGGGGAATTATTAGCTCAAATCAGGAGGCCTGTGAGATTGGGGTAACCTAGCAAGATCTTTCCACCAATGTTTATGGGGTCTCTGCAGGGAGAAAGCAGCCAACAACTCAAAAGTAGGCTAAAATGTGTATTTATTGAGGAAGATTCAATCATGCACACACAAGATCCAAACAGTCATGTACACATAGAAGGCTAATCAAAGGAAAGGGAAGAAAGTTTGATTGAGATTTGAGGGCTTAGCAGGCAATATTTACCATCTGAAGAGCAGAGAAGCAGCAGCAATGTGGCTTAGACTCGCATCTAAGGACAGTACTTGTTTGGGAATCAGACCGACAGCATGGCACCAACAAGCGAAGTACTGTTCCTAACTGCTCAAAACGGAAGGCTTTTGTATCCAATTTCTACAGGGATGGCAAGGGTGTGAATGGTTCTCTGGCTGGATAAGCAATGGAGTTCACAGAGTGGACAATGAGGTCTGAACTGAGCTGATGATCTTAGTGTAGGAGGACAAAGAAATAATGGGCATCATGATGGCTCTGTAATTGTTGGCCAAGTGTAGGGACAGTGGAGAAATTCACAGGTCGGCGGGAAGAAGGGTTGAAACAATCAGATGGTTGGTGGGAAATTCCCTGTCGCTGTTGTCCAAGAGCAGAGTCGTTACAGCTTAGCTTAAGCCTATTATCTCTGGAGTTACCTGGTGATTTCCTGACTATGACCTGGCTACACCTAGAGGGGGTCTCCGACCTACTTTGCAGCACATGCGTTCAGCCAGCGTCTTCTTCTTGTCCATCTTGGCCATTCAGTCGTATCAGGGTACATTTTATATCAAAGCCAATTGATACATCTTGCCAATTGAATCATATTTTGCCAATTAAACCATATCAAGGTGTGGGGGTGTACAATCTGGTGATGGGCCATAGGATAAGGGGCTTCTCTGCCGCGGCACCTCGGTTGCGGGATGTCTTTGGCATGGGAAGGCTAATTGCCACAGACTTTGTATACCCTCCAACATTTCATGGGTGGAAACCAGAGTGCACATGTGGCCAAGCAACATCAGAGTGCCATCAAGATGGCAAAAATTAGGAATGAGGAAGAACAGACAGGCTAGGAGAGGCTGCGGTGGTTTGTTTTTGCCTGAGCCTGCTCATCCTCTCATTCTGCTAAGTTAATTGAGTGCAAACAACTTTTGCCCTTTGAAGTCAGTTTGCTGCAATGGAAGTAAGCGGGAGGATGAGGGAGAAGCTGCAATCTTTTGAAAGCAGCTGAAAAAGTGGGATGAGAAAGACTCAGGCCATTTCCACATGAGGCTGTTGTAGCGCTATGATTCCACTTTCAACATCGTATGGAATCCCGGGGTTTGCAGTTTTGGGAGGGGCCTTTGAGGGTTTGAGGCCTTTGAGGCCCCTCCTTAAACTGCAAACGCCAGGATCCCATAGGATGTTGAAAGTGGAATAATAGCACTATAATGGTCTAGTGCGGAAATAGCCCCAGGCTGTTGTTTCAGCTGCCTGGAACTTCTCATGGGGGCTGGGTCCTCTTCTCTGGCCCTTTGGGTGAGGAGCAGGACTATCAGGGTGAGAGCACTGCCTTTAAAAGTGTGTGCATATGCATTTGTCTATGTGCCTTCAAGTCCCCTGTTGACTTAAGGCAACTCCATGGATTTCATAGGGTTCTCTTAGGCCAAGAATACTTAGCCAAGCTGGTTTGTGAAATGTAGCGTACAGCACCGGGATTTTGTTGGTGGACTCCCATCCAAGAACTAACCAGGGTTGACCCTGCTTAGCATCCAATATCAGAGGAAATCTCATGTCTTTAAGATATTTAGGCCCTTGAGCTGGAAGGGACCACAAGGGCCATCTAGTCTGATTTCCTCTCATCCAGGAAAACATGACTAAAGCACTCCTAAAAGATGCCCATCCAACCTTTCTTTATAGATCTCCTAAGGAGAGTCCACCGGTCTCTGAGACAGTCAATTCCACTGTTGAACATCTCTTCCCAGCAAGAATTTCTTGCTAATGTTTAGATGGAATTTCTTTTCCTGAGGTTTGAAGCCATGCTCCATGACCTACTCTCTGCAGCAGGAGAAAACAGGCTCGCTCCATCTTCTACATATTTTTTTACATATTTAAGGATGGCCATCATGTCACCTCTCAAGTCTTCTCTCCTCCAAGCTAAACAAACCTGACTTTCTCAACCATTCCTGATAGGGCTTGGTTCTAAATTCACTTCATTTGTTGGACATGGCATTTTTTTAAAAATTTCATTGGCTAACTCTCTTCAGCTGTGGTTGATGCTCAATGTATTAATGTCATCACCAGGTCCCATCACAAGGAGGCATGACCACTAGTTTTCAGGTGTTGGCACTGGAGTCTCATGGCCTGGGGTAGTCCTGGGCTGGCAACCCCAGACTTCTGGGAGATCAGGCCCAAAACATCTAGTGGTCCAACATTTGAGAATCATTGCCACAGAATCCATGCTTTGCAGGCAGAAGACCTGTTGAAATCTATGGTACCATCTTCCTTTAAAAGTCTCATGCAGCAGAAGGGGTGGGAAAGTTACTCTTCCAAAGCTCTGCTCAAGAGTCTGGAGAGCTATTGTCAGCATGGAGAGCTCTGAGCTGAAACGGATCACAAGTCGGGCAATTCTGGGCAACAGTAGTCCAGAGATTGTCACTGTTCCAAGATGGGATCAAAGGTTTGTCAATACGAGGCTGTTTGCTCACCTTGCTAGGTGGGAAGTGATAGGCCATTTCCACACTAGCCTGTTATAGCGCGATGATTCCACTTTCAACATCCTCTGGAATCCTGGGATTTGCAGTTTCGGGAGGGGCCGGCCGGCCCCTCCGGAAACTGCAAACCCCAGGATTCCAGAGGATGTTGAAAGTGGAATCATCGCGCTATAACAGGATAGTGCGGAAATGGCCATAGTCCCACTCTAGTCTGCTTTGGTCAGACCTTAACCTGGAACACTGTGTCCAGTTCTGGGCACCACAGTTCTGGAAAGACATCGACAAGGTGGAAAGTGTCCAAAGGAGTGTGACCAAAACTATAGAAGGCCTGGAAACCATGGAGCCCTAAGAGAAGAGGCGTAGGGATCTGCATATGTTTAGCCTGGAGGGGAGAAGGTTAAGAGGGAAAATGATAGCTATGTTTAAATATTTGAAGGACTGTCATGTGGAGGGTGGAGCACACTTGTTTTCGGCTGCTCCAGAGGCTAGGGCCCTTTCTGCACCCTACCTTTTCATGCAGACGTCTGGTGGGAATCCCGGCATCGGCTCTGCCAGGAGGGGAGTGCGACGAGAGTGGTCCACACTGGCTGGCTCTGTGGTGAGGGAAGCACGATGGCCACACCTTTTCCCTCCACAGGACAGCTGGGAAGCTATGCTGGGACAGGAAGCACCGCCATTTTGCTTACCGGGCTTCTGCAGGACAGTTGAGTGCAGGATGGTGGTGTCATCGTGGGTCATTGATGGGGAAAAGCCTGTCAATGATTTCAATCATAGAATCATAGAGTTGGAAGAGACCCCAGGGGCCATCGAGTCCAACCCCCTGCCATGCAGGAACACCCATCCAAGCATTCCCAACAGATGGCCATCCAACCTCTGCTTAAAAACCTCCAAAGAAGGAGACTCCATCACACTCCCTTGAGGCAGCCTATTCCACTGCCGAACAGCTCTGACCGTCAGGAAGTTCTTCCTGAGGTTCAAGTGGAATCTCCTTTCCTGCAGCTTGAATCCATTTCTCCTTGTCCTAGTCTCTGGAGCGGTAGAGAACAAACCTGCTCCCTCCTCGACATGACATCCCTTCAAATATTTAAACATGGCTCTCATGTCCCCTCTTAACCTTCTCTTCTGCAGACTAAACATCCCTAGCTCTCCAAGCCACTCCTCATTGGGCTTCATGGCTTCCAGACCCTTCACCATTTTGGTCGCCCTCCTCTGGACATGTTCCAGCTTGTCGATATCCTTCTTGAATTGAGGTCACAGTATTCCAAATGAGGCCTAGCCAATGCAGAATAGAGCGGTACCATTACCTCCCTCGATCTAGACACCATCCTCCTGTTGATGCAACCAAGAATCGCCTTGGCTTTAATTCATGATTGTGCTGCCTGGGGACAGGAGAAGGACGGGACCACGACGATCTCATGCAGAACCCTCGTGCAGTCCTGTCCTCCTTCCATCCCCATGGCATGTTGGGAGGGTGGTGCAGAAAGGGCCTAGGAAATGGATCAGGAAAAGAAATTCCATCTCAACATTAGGAAGAACTTCCTGACAGTGAGAGCAGTTTGACGGTGGAATATGCTGCTGCCTGGGAGTGTGATGGAGTCTCTTCTTTGGAGGTTTTTAAACAGTGGTTGGATGGCCACCTGTTGGGAGTGCTTTGATTGTGTTTTCCTGCGTGGCAGGGAGTTGGACTCAATGGCCCTTGTGGTCTATTCCAGCTCTATGATTATATGATTTTATGATTCTGTGACTCCAGGTGAGATCTGGGCCAGGTAGAACACCTCTCTAGGTTTCCAAGGAGATCTGCCTTTCCTCCACTTCCAAGGTTCCCAGAGAACAAAGTGAAAATCAGAATTCCCCGATTGAGTTTGGCTCTTCATGGGGTAATAATGCCAAATGTGTCTCTCAATAAAAATGTTGTCTTGTGTTTGGATTGTCACCAGACATCATTGAATCTTTAGTTCTTGCTGGTTGTTTGAAAGAATGTATTCATCTCCGACAATGTTTATTTATGGCATGCAAGGAAATCTACTTAAATCACATCATTTCCATAACTGAATATTTATGGATGCTGCTACTGGATGCTTCTCCTTGATTAAACTGAAAACCCTTCACTCTCTTTATATAAATGTTTACTTGTCAGAGACTAAAATTGTCTTTAAACAAACTTGAAATCCAATTGATGTAATAAAATTCCCAGGGCCAAAAGACACTGAAGGAAAGGAGCGTATAATCCATTACGTTGGTGAATGGACCTTGTTCTCTTTTTGCTTGGCCACTTCCGCACTAGACTGTTATGGTGCTATTATTCAACTTTCAACCTCCTATGGAATCCTGGGGTTTGCAGTTTTGAGAGGGGCCTCAAAGGTTCAAACCCTCAAAGGCCCCTCCCTAAACTGCAAGCCCCAGGATTCCATAGGAGGTTGAAAGTGGAATAATAGCACCATAACAGTCTAGTGCGGAAGTGGCCTTACTCTCTTAGCTGTAATGCATCTTCTACTTTGTGAATCATGGGCATTGTTGATTATGGCTGTGATCTTTCCTCAGGGATGTGTAACGTACATCTTTGCACATGGACTCACATCTAGGTTGTACAACATAACCCGTGTGTTGAATGGCAACATTGTACAACTGAACGCACAACCAAGCATGCGTGTCCATTCCATGCTCATCTGTGTGTACCACATGCTCATCACACATGTCTTCTATGTACATGTCAGTGAATTGCAGTGTTGCCAGACTGGATGTGCAAATTGTTGCATTTGTTCCACTTTGCAGTGAAACCTTTGGCCTAGATCCGTTTGTTACTTCCAATCGGAGCAAACCCAATGAATGCAATGGAACTTTATGTAAGTGTTGATCAGGTTCCTGTTGATTTAAGTTAAGAGTTAAAGTTAAGAGTAAAATATTTATGTCCGAGTAGGCATATATGTGGTCAGATCTCAAGCATGCCTGTAAGCTGTGAGACTGAGGACATTTCTGCCCTACCCTGTTATAGTGCTATTATTCTACTTTCAACCTCCTGAGGAATTCTGGGGTTTGTAGTTTCCTGAGGAGGCCCAAGAGCTCTCTGGCTGAGAAGTCTAAATGCCGCTCCCTAAACTGCAAACCCCAGCGATTCCACAGGATGTTGAAAGTGGAATAATACCACTATAACAGCGTAGTGTGGAAATGGCCTAAGTCTAGGCCAGTCCTACCATTAGGCAAAGTGAAGCAGTTGCCATAGGCAAGGAAATGCTGGGGGGCAACAGCAACATGCTGGAGGAGGGGGCTGTATTCCATAGGTTTTTGTCCAACTGACTTCTCTGCGTGGGGTTGTGTGTGTATACATGCGCTATCTATCGGTTGCTGGTGGCTTTCATGTCAGGTGGGACTGTGGATTCACTCTGAGTTTTAGTCTGAATTTTAAAGGAAATTTGCCAGCTGCCACCATTAATTTAGGGCTAGTTTCACTGGCGTGGAAGCCACCAACTGCCACTTGTGGTATCTTATTTTCAACTCAGGCGGCACATTGTCTTGGGTCACCCTCTGCTACTGATGCTTTTTCTTTCTTCACACCCTCCATCTCATAGCAACAGGCAAGAGGACATATTTCTACTTCGCTGAGCCTTTCCTATAGACTTCTCGATTTAACAATTTTTTCCCTTTATATTTTCCCGTCAATCAGAATGACTTGTTAAGCTGAAGTCTTCGAAAGAAAAATGCCTCCTGTGTAAAAGCAAGTGGGAAGAAACTACCTTGCTTTCAGCTGTCATGAAGGGATGGCTTTTATCTTGATGTCTGTACTTTTAACCACAATCCGTTCATTTGGCCTGATCCCGTGAACATCAAACGCATGTCAGAAATCCTTCAATCCAGCACTGTACGTTAGTTACCTTGCCAGTCTTTGGGCGGGCACTGCCATGTGCCGGATAGATTTTTTTCTTTGCATGCCACAGAGGGAAGAAAAAGATCCAAGAGGAAGTGGGTGTCATGCTCTGCTTGGAGGAGACCTCCTCAGATGAGGAAGAGGTAACAGGCTCCTGTCAAAGGCATGGAAAGCAAGCAGTCCTGGAACTGGTAGAAGCAGAGAGCCCACTCTGTGTCACAGAGCTCCTAAAGATCCTGAAGGAGGTACAAAGTCAATTCATCCTGTGGAACATCATAAAGTGAAAGGCCAGTTGCAAAGAAACAGGAAATGCTCTGACCCGCCTAAGAAGGAAAACAGTGAGTTAAGTGAGCCAGCTGTGCTGATTTACAGCTGACTATAAATTAGCATAGAATCATAGAATCATAGAGTTGGAAGAGACCCCAGGGGCCATCCACTCTAACCCCCTGCTATGCAGGAACACCCATCAAAGCACTTCCAGCAGATGGCCATCCAGCCTCTGCTTAAAAACCTCCAAAGAAGGAGACGCCACCACACTCCATTGAGGCAGCAGGAGATTCCACTGCTGGACACCTCTGACTGTCAGGAAGTTCTTCCTGAGGTTTAAATGGAATCTCTTTTCCTATAGTTTTAATCCATTGATCCTTGTCCTAGTTTCTGGAGCAATGGAAAACAAGCCTGCTCCCTGCTCAACATGACATTCCTACAAATATTTAAACCTGGCTATCATGTCCCCTCTTAACTTTCTCTTCTGCAGACTAAACATCCCCAGCTCCCTAAGCCACTCCTCATAGGGCTTTATGGCTTCCAAACCCTTCGACATTGTGGTCACCCTCCTCTGGACACACTCCAGCTTGTCGATCTCCTTCTTGAAATGAGGTGCGTGAAAGCATAGTGCAAAGGTTTGAGTGTTTGATGAGGACCCATTGGTCTTGGAGGAGATGGATTTCCCCTGTTGCTCAGAACTGACACAAGTAATATAGGAAACTGCATTAGAATGAGTCAGACCATTGGTTTATAGATCTGAGTAATGACCGGCAGGGATGACTTTCCAGGGTTTCTACATGCTGAGAACCAGTGTGCTGTAGTTGTCTGAATGTTGCAGTAGCACTTCAGCACTCCAGGATTTGATTCCTTACTCTGCCATCGAAACTCTCTGGGCGATCATACTGTCAGCCTTAGAGGAAGGCACTGGTAAGCCACCTTGAATAAATCTTGCCAAGACAGCCCTAAGAAAGGGTTGCTACAACTGTGAGTTGAAGGCACGCAACAACAGTCAGTTTGCATACCCAAGGCCATTCCTGGGCTGTGAGCAACAGTTCCAAACCTCCCAGAGCAGACTTGATGGACATTTCTGCCCCTGTGGATCTCTGGACTTTGGTGTGTACCTTGGATTACTCTCTCTGGTGACTCCTGGACTGGCATTGAGCCATGTTACATAATTTTTTTTGCATTAGACCCAGGACTGCCTCGACCACATTCCTGTTTTCTCTGACACTCTGTTTGTGACCCTGGACTGGCTTGGTTTCACCACTGCCTTTTACCATTGACTATAAACACACTCCTCTGGGCACCTGCCAGATTTGCAGAGGACAGCAGGTCAGGAAGAAAGGTGCGAATTGCGTGCTGTGTTGCCTGCACACGGGCACCTTGCCCCGGAAGAGGAACAAACGAACACCCACGATTTCAAAGCACTGCGTCCCTCGACATGAGAGATGTGACACATGATGGCACATGACACAGAAGTAAGTCCAGCTGACGAAAAATTTATTTTCCATGCATTTTTCATGCAAATGATTACAAAAGGGGAGATGTCGGTTCTTAGGAGAGGCTTGAGCGACAGGCAGCAGGTGGCAAGTTACTCTGTCTCGTTTGGCTTAAAGCAAATCTGGATTTTTCTAGCATCGATCTTGGGGCCTGTTTTCAGGGATATGGATCCGGTCTCAGATTTACAGAATCATGAAGAAAATCCCATCTGCGCATTTCCAGAGTGCCTTTCTCTTGCACATTCAAGGAAGCATGTATGCAGCTTTTTATATATAAACATTCTCTGAGATAGTAAAAAAAATCAAAAGATATACAAAGTAAAGAAAAACACAACACAAGAAAATAAGAGAGAGGAAAAGTATTAAAGACAAAGATAATAAAGTATAATGAAAAAATAATTTACATTTGACTTCCAACTTTCCTGTTGATGATTACACGTGACTATGTAAAGCCTTCAATCGTAAATATCATGCATTTGCATCTATTACTTCTCCTTCCCAGATATATTAATTATCAAGACCTACAGTTAACATATTATTCTCTTTTCTTGCAAAAAGCCAGTTAAAGGTTCTTGGTCTTTCAAAAAAAAAAGTCACCAGTGATTTTTCTTTAATCAATGTTAATTTTTTCATTTCAGTTAAATATGTCAATTTCAATAGCCAGTCCTCACTGATTGGAATTGGTGTGTTTTCCCATTTCTGTGCGCATCATAGTCTTGCTGCAGTGGTCATATGTCATAATATTTTTCCTTACTTGTCCTCCTGGTCATCCACCAATCCCAGCAAATATAATTCAGATTTCAATTCAACATCAACTCTTGGACTTCAGAGGAGTTTAAAATGAATGGCATCACCTCTTTTCCTGCCTGCAGATTCAGCTTGCCTTCTTCACCTTGGTGCTCTTCATGCTTTCTGGTGATGGATGAATCTACCCCCAGCATGTAAAACAAAACATTCTTTTGACTCTCAACCAGTGCCTTGCAGTTAGTATCAGTATAGACGGGTGAAAAGATCTCCTAGTCATAGAATCATAGAAATGTAGAGTTGGAAGAGACCACACGGGCCATCCAGTCCAACCCCCTGCCATGCAGGAACACTCTCAAAGCACTCCCGACAGATGGCCATCCAGCCTCTGCTTAAAAACCTCCAAAGAAGGAGACTCCACCACACTCCGAGGCAGCATATTCCACTGCCGGACAGCCCTGACTGTCAGGAAGTTCTTCCTGAGGTTCAGGTGGAATCTCCTTTCCTGCAGCTTGAATCCATTGCTCCTTGTCCTGGTCTCTGGAGCGGCAGAAAACAAGCCCTCGCCCTCCTCTACATGGCATCCCTTCAAATATTTAAACAGAGCTATCATGTCCCCTCTTAACCTTCTCTTCTGCAGACTAAACATACCCAGCTCTCTACGTCTATCCTCATAGGGCTTGGCTTCCAGGCCCTTCACCATTTTGGTCGCCCTCCTCTGGACCTGCTCCAGCTTGACCATGTCCTTCTTGAATTGGGGTGCCCAGAACTGGACACAGTATTCAAGATGAGGTCTAACCAAAGCAGAGTAGAGTGGTACCAGTACCTCCCTTGATCTAGACACCATACTCCTATTGATGCAGCCGAGAATTGCATTGGCTTTCTTGGCTGCCGCATCACATTGCTGACTCATGTTCAGCTTGTGGTCTATTAAGACTCCTAGATCCCTTTCACACGTACTGCCATCCAGCCACGTGTCCCCCATCCTATATTTCAGCATTCCATTTTTTCTACCTAAGTGTAGGACCTTACACTTCTCTCTGTTGAACTTCATTTTGTTAGCCTTGGCCCAGCTCTCCAATCTGTCCAGGTCATTTTGAATTTTGATCCTGTCCTCTGGCGTATTAGCAACCCCTCCCAATTTGGTGTCATCTGCAAATTTGATGAGCATGCCCTCTATTCCTTCATCCAAGTCATTGATGAAAATATTGAACAGCACTGGGCCCAGGACAGAACCCTGTGGCACCCCGCTAGTCACTTTTCTCCAGGATGAAAAGCAGCCATTGGTGATCACCCTTTGGGAACGGTCAGTCAACCAGTTACAGATCCACCTGACAGTAGCTCTGTCCAGCCCACATTTTACTAGCTTCTTTGCAAGAATGTCATGTGGAACTTTGTCAAAGGCCTTACTGAAATCAAGATATGCTACATCCACAGCATTCCCTTCATCTATCAAGCTAGTAACTCTATCATAAAAAGAGATAAGATTAGTCTGGCATGACTTATTTTTGAGAAATCCATGTTGACTTCTCGTGATTACCGCGTTGCTTTCTAAGTGATTAGAAACTGACTGCTTAATGATCTTTTCCAGGATCTTTCCGGGTACAGACGTCAGGCTGACTGGGCGATAATTATTTGGGTCCTCTTTTTTTCCCTTCTTGAAGATGGGGACAACATTTGCCCTCTTCCAGTCTGCTGGAACTTCTCCTGTCCTCCAAGATTTCTCAAAGATTATAGCAAGCGGTTCCGAAATGACCTCTGCCAGTTCTTTTAATATCCTAGGATGCAATTCATCTGGCCCTGGAGACTTGAATTCATCCAGTGTGGCCAGGTATTCTTGTACCACCTCTCTACCTATTATGTGCCGCATTTCCCCTGCTTCCTCACCTGCTCCCCAACCACCAGGTTGAGAGCTTGTATCCTGCTGGGAAAAAACTGAGGCAAAGAAGGTGTTAAGTAGTTCTGCCTTTTCTCTTCCCCCTCTTAGTAATTCGCCATCTTCTCTGCGCAGCGACCCTATTGCCTCTTTCTTTTTCCTTTTGCTGCGGACATATTTAAAAAAGCCCTTTTTATTGTGTTTAATGTCTCTGGCCAGCCTAAGTTCGTTCTGTGCTTTAGCCTTTCTGACCTCCTCCCTACATTTCCTGTCTACTTGCTTAAATTCTTCTTTGGTGGTTTCCCCCCTCTTCCATTTCCTGTACAGGTTTCTCTTAACGCTCAGCTCAGCTGAGAGTTCTTTAGTCAACCATTCTGGTTTCTTCAGATGCCTTCCATTTTTCCTCCTTATTGGCACAGTTTTAGACTGTGCCTTCAGTATCTCCCTTTTAAGGAACTCCCATGCCTCCTGAACTCCTTTCCCTTTCCCTGTTCTTGACCACGGAATTCCAGCGAGCAGCTCCCTAAGTTTACAGAAGTCCGCTTTTTTAAAATCTAAGAGGAGTGTCTGGCTACACTTATCTTCTCCTTCCCACTGAATGCCAAATTCCAATAGGGCATGGTCGCTCCCCCCTAAAGATCCAACCACTTCTACCTCATTAACAAGGTCATCCCTGTTGGTCAGGATCAGATCTAGAATATTTGATCCCCTTGTGGCCTCTTCCACCTTCTGGACCATGAAATTGTCTGCAAGACAAGCAAGAAACTTGCTGGACCTTGCTGTCTTGGCAGAGTTTGACTGCCAACATATATCCGGGTAATTGAAATCTCCTATTATTACTGTATCTCTCCTTTTTGAATGCGCGGTCATTTGGTTGAGGAAGGCGTCATCAAGGTCCTCAGTCTGGGCTGGAGGTCTGTAGTAAACCCCCACCAGAATATCCCTATTGTTTCTCGCTCCCTTAATTTTTACCCAGATGCTCTCGACCTGGCTTTCCGGGTTTAAGTCATGGATCTCTTCACAGGTGAAAACATCCTTGACATACAAGGCTACTCCTCCTCCTTTCTTGTTTGGTCTATTTCTACAAAATAGGCTATACCCCTCTATTCCTACATTCCAATCCTGAGACTCATCCCACCAGGTCTCAGTGATGCCTATCAAATCGTATTTATTTTGTTGTACTAGGAGTTCAAGTTCATCTCGCTTGTTTCCCATACTCTGCGCGTTAGTGTAGAGACACTTAAATCCCCGGGCCCTTCCTGCAAGTCCTGTACTATAGTTTCTACTCCTCCCACCATTGGACGCTTGTACTACTTGGTCAATATAATTTGGGCCTTTCCCCCCTGCACTCGCCGTGTCTTTGCCCTGAATAATATTGTCTCCCTCCCCAGCAGAACTTAGTTTAAAGACCTCTTAATCCTCCGTGCAAGACTGTTTGCAAAAACATTCTTGCCAAGTTTCGTGAGGTGCAGCCCATCCCTTGCCAGAAGCCCACGTTCATGGAAATTCAGGCCGTGTTCCAAAAACCCAAACCGTTGCTGGCGGCACCATGTGCGGAGCCAGTTGTTGACCTCTGCTATTGCCCTTTCCCTTTGTGCACCATATCCTTGAACAGGGAGGAGAGATGAAATGACCACCTGTGCACCAAGGTCCTTAAGCTTTGTCCCCATAAGCTCGTAGTCCTTTGCGATGTGGTAAAAGCTGCGCCTCGCAGTGTCAACCCCTCTTGCAGGCCTCCTTTTGAGCTGTAATTCCCCACTTTCTTAAGGAGATGCTGGCACTGCTGGTGGACTTCAAGGTTCCCCACTTTTTTGGGGTAACAGAGGAATCTTGGGGTAGATCACAAGGTGCTCCACCCAAAAAGGAACATAGGTTTGCATACACCCTACTTATACACAGACATGTTTCTAACAGGATCTCAGCTTCTGAATGGAAACTGGAATGCCAGTAATGCTAATATAAAGCCACTTGTTTGCACTTCTGTAGATAAAAATGTGCTTCTTTGTTTGACTTACGTCTTTTTCATCATCCTCACCCACTACTTTCAAAGTAATAGACTTGCTGGAATCCTGTCAGTGTCTCCCATGGGCTGCTTTCCCCTACAGAGGCAGATGGACATTTTTGTCTGATGTGCAATGGGTATTTTTAGTTTCAGTTTGCAGAAGCAGAGCGGTGCACACACTGCCATTGCACATCTTGTGCGCAAGTATGTGTACTGTGTACTGTGCTTGCAGGTGCACACTGCACATTGTGTATTTGGGTGTGCATCCTGTCGTGAAGCCTCACAATTCACTCGCAAGAAGATGTTGCACAATCATCACGTTACTTGTTGAGCGTAAATTTAAACACCTTCATCTTGGCTACTGATTTCCACAGATGCTCATGTAAAGAGTTTGGTAAATACTGAGTAGGGTGGACCTGCCCGGTCAGATATTCTATTGAGAGAAGATGGCTGAGGATCATTAGAATTATGCTACACCTTTCAAACGGGGAACATCTGGTACCAGAAGATTCTGTGGAAGGCCTGGAAACCAGCAGCTTAGGAAGCTGGGTATGCTTAGCCTGGAGAAGAGAAAGTGAGGAGCGATACGATAACTAAGTTTAAATATTTGAAGGTGTCATGCCCCATCCCAGGACCCAGACAGAATCTTTCCTAACAGCCACAACCCAGAGACATGAGAGGAACAATATATACTGCAGCCAGTTGTTACCCTGATTTCTGGGGTCCCTTGGAGGACACCTTACTGCGTTCCACGTAATGGGGAATGGAAACTAGCCAGAGCACAAGCAATAGCAATGCAAGAGGCAGGGTAACCCAGCGAGATCTTTAACCCAATTTTTATGGAGTCTAAGAAAATGATTTTATTAAAAATAAAGACTTGCACGTGTACGCACTTGAGCACTCACTCACTCAAACCTAGTGAGGAATAAAAAGAGAAGACATTGGATAGGGGGCTTTGGAGGGTTACAGCTGGGGAATACTGCACCTGGTCCTGAAGTCCGGAGGTCCGAGACAGCAGCAGAGAGAGAGATGAGACTCAGCACGTGGAGGGCTGAGGGGACAGCTCAATGGACGGAGTGACGGTCTGCTGGGAAGCCAGGAGTGATCCGGGAGCAGTCCAAAGAGCCGCTCAAAACTGGGTCTATTTATGGGGGAAAAGGTACCTGGAGGGCTAATCTTTTCCCAGGGAGAACAATAGGTGGAGGAGCTAGAACAAAGCTCCAAAATGTCAATGTCCTTTGCGTGATTGAATTTGCCAGGGTTGTCAAAGCCTGAGCTGTATGCAAATCATCCTCGCTTGATGGGCTGTTTGTCAGATGTGTTAATTCTCTCAAGCTGGCTCCTCGGGGCTGAGGACCCTTTTTGTATTTTATGTTTTACATGTCTGGAGGTCTCCTGGGGCTACGTGACTATTGGTTTACTGGCCTGACGGGGTTTTTCCTGTTTTCGGCTGTTCGACCGTGCCTGCTTACGTGCTCGTTCAGGGGACCTCTCAAGCACTTGGAGATATTTTTAATATTAAATTGTAGACCCTGGGATAGGGTTATCTACCACAGTAACACAGTGCAGGTGGAAAAGGGAGACCCCAGGAGTCCCAGAGTGTAATAAGGACTGATTAATCAGGCCAATAGCTGGGTAAGATTCTGAGCCTATATAAAGACTAGAATGGGAGGAGGCCGTTGTGGCCAACCGACCCTACCGGTGGAAGCAGCCCAGTTTATTCTTGGAGTCCTTGCTTGTGTTCTGCCTTGGCCTTGTCTACAGATTTTGCCATCAGACTCTCTTTGGATTTACTGTGAACTCAAACTGCAAAACAACTAAGGATGGGGTGAATCCAGAATTTCCCAAATCCAAATCCCTGGAAGATTCTGGGAATCCACGAATCTTGAATCTTTTGAATCCTTTTTAAAAAAAGGGTTTAAAAAGCAAGGGAAAGAAAGTACTTCTATTGAAAAGTGTTTTTGAAGCAGAATTTGACGTCTTTGTCTAAATGAAAAACAAATTTAATAATAGTTTTCAGTTCAGGAAAACATGCCTATTGTTACCCACCTAACCCACCTAAAAACTATGTCCTGAGAGTCCTAATTATTTTATATCAAACATAGTGAACCATAGAGATCTACTGGAAGGACACGTAGGCAATGGAGCTATGGAGATAGATCAAAAGAGTAGCCTGTTTTCTGTCATGCATCCTACGTGAATCTTGCAAATGGTTCACACAGACCATCCCAGACTCACACAGACCATTTGAATGGATTTTCAGTGATAACACCACCAACAGGAGACAAGAGGTCTCTGGGATCAAATTAACATTTCAAACAGCCAGGGATGTGACACTTTGGAGGCATGCATCCCCGGATGAGAAACTCATCTTGCAGGAAACTACAAGGATGTTTGGCTGTATTTTCCTTGAACTACAAAGCTGAAATCCATCTTCATAAAACTGCAGCCATCTGTTCCCCAGGACATTTTTTTCAGCTCTGTTTACCACTATAACTAGCCCCCTTTTTCTCCTTTTTTTCAGAGTTCTCCCAGACCCACAAACCATGCTGCTGGTAAGCTCCCCTCAGCTTCAAAAGTTGTGGCTGAGATCAGTTTTTCGCTCGTTTTCTCCCAGCAATCCAGTTTTCTCCCAGCTGGATTGGTACGGTATTACCCCAAAACCCTTATGTCTCTCTCTCTCTTAATTTTCACCTCTTCCTAAATTTCTATAGTCTTGTATGGTTGTGGGAGTGAGTGTAGCTGAGTGATGGTATGGGTTTTAACATCTATGTCAATAAAATACTTAAATTTGAACGGTTAGCCTGATTCTCTGTGATCCAACTCCGTAAACACTGGGCAAAAGATCCTTAATGACCCTGCCCTCTTTGCATTGCTAAAGTGGTGTTCGTAGCTCATTTTCCCCACAAGTGATAATTTTGATAGGCGTTGGGAATCCTCCTAAGGGGCCGCCAGCAAGCAGGGTAACACCATACTTCTTATTAAGAAGATACAAATGCAAGTGACATGTTCATCTACTACGTGAAGTGCATAACTCTCAAGTCAAAAGAATAGAGATTATTACCTTGCAGAGGGAGGCAGTCTGAGCGGGCACAGGCCGCCTCCCATGTGCAGCTTAACGCTGTGATTTTTGCGCGCCCGGGGGCCCCCTGGCCAGTCAGGCCTTTGGCAAGCCCCAGAGGCACACGTTTTTAAAAACTCCACCACCTCCTTCTGCCTGCCCTGGGCAGGATCAGGCCTGCAGCGGGCGGAAGAAGAGCAGGGAGTGTGGCCACCTTCTCCCGCCCGCCCCAGGCAGGATCCGAAAGATTTGGTTCGCCTATTTTGGTGAGGGGATTCGGATCCCCGAATCTCGAACCCTTGCCCAGGATTTGAAGATTCAAGGATTCGGTTGGCCCGTCCCTAAAAACGACTAAGCCAAACTTCGCTTGCCGGCTCCTGATAACAGGATGATTAGGGAGCTGTAAACCTTGGCTGGCAAAGGACCGAAGAGGTGTCGTTTGGAGGATAGAACAAGCCTATTTTCTGCTGCTCCAGACACTAGGAGATGGAGTAATGGCTTCAGACCACAGTACAGGAGAAGAGGTTCCAGGTAAACCTTAGGAAGAACTTCTTGATGGTCAGAGCTGTCCAGCAGCGGGATCTGCTGCTGCCTCCACGGAGTGTGGTGGAGTCTCCTCCTTCTTTGGAGGATTTTAAGGAGAAGCTGGAAGGGCATCTGTCGCAGGGAGGGCTTTGATGGTGTCTTCCTGCGTGGCAGAAAGAGGTAAGACTGGATGGCCCTCTTTGTCCACTCCAGCCCTCGGGTTCTTTGATTCTCTCACTGATTTCACCAGCAAACACCATTTGAAGCTGACAGGCATTTTCTTACTTAATCTTGTTCTTAAAAAAAAAACAAAACTAAACATTCTCATTCTGTTCTACACCTGTTCTGTTGCAAACGGAGCTCTGTTTAGCATGGAATGTAGCTTTGTACATAATAAGCAGTGTTGCTTGGAAGCCTTGGGGGACAACTCCCCCCATAAAGCATACCGGTACTGATAGGAACAAACTAATTAAAATCAATGAAGTCATGAATGAAGTTGGAAATTCGCTAACAGAAAGGGAAAACTTAATTAAATTTATGTTTTTTCTGACTCCAGTTAGATATTCAGGATTAACTTTTCTTCAGATTTAATCCACTAAGTTATTAATTAATTAATTGAGCCAAAATGCTAAGGAGCTGCACATTTTCTGTCACCCAATAGGTTCTTTACCCAAAGTCTGGTTCACTTGGAGTTTTGCAAAAGCATTTGTTGTTGTTGTTGTTATTGTTTTTTAAAAGTTTGTCAAGGTTGGGGAATCACAGCACTCACAGCTTATTAATCCAGAGTAGTGCCAGTGGAATGAACTGGGTCAAGGGATTTCTGAGGTTAGTCCCCTTCACATTTTGCAAATATAGCTCTTGGACACTACTTTAGCCGCCGTGGCTGCATCTCATGGAATCCTGGGATATGTAGTTTGGGGAGACAAAAAAGGACTTTTCTGGCTTTCTAAGTACTCCTCCCTCAATCGCAAAGCTCAAGATTCCATAGGATGTTGCCATAGTAGTTAAACTGGTATGAAAGTGCTGTGTTTGCGTACTGTGAGAAAGAGCTTAGTAAATGATCACAGAATCATAGAATCATGAAATTCTAGAGTTGGAAGAGACCCCAAGGGCCATCCAGTCCAACCCCCTTCTGCCATGTAGGAAGATACCATCTAAGCACTCCTGATGGATGGCCATCCAGCCTCTACTTAAAAACTTCCAAAGAAGGAGACTCCACCACACTCCATTGAGACTCTGGGGCCTTGCGTGCACTTACCTGGCGCGCGGAGCCTCGGGAGCTGGGCCGGTCGCGCGTCCTCTCCTCAGTGGAGCCTGGGAGGTCCGAGGCTGCACGGCGGAAGGAAGGGGTGGGGTGCTCGCGCGAGTAGGAAGGAGCTGCGGAGCCGAAGCAGCAGGGACGCGGCAGCGTTCCTCCCAAGCCTTCTCACGTGAGAACCCCAACCCAGCAGTGTGGAAAGGTAAGGTGCGAAAAGGGCATAGAACAAGAAGGGACATTTTACCACTTGCGGAGGACATGTGAAAAGGCTACACACTTGGATGCAGAAAACTTTAAAGCAGTGGCAGAGCTTGGAGTGTGTGGAGGGGGCGGGGCTACAGCAGGAGGGGTGTGGCCACTGTGCATGGGGTTGTGGTTGTGGTGTGGGGGCGTGGCCAGGGCTTGCAGGGGCGTGGCTACAGCCTGGGATACCCCAAAAACATTGCCGCGAGGGCCGAATTGCTGCTCCTGGTCCATACACAATTGTCTTAAAGGTTAACATTCAGTTAAAACCAGAACTTTTTCTTTTGGGACTGATGGATTAATAGTTGGAAAAAATGCCCTGGGAGGCTGCTTCAGTAGATGATGGCAGCAAGACTGTTGTGTACAAAAAGATGGAAGAACTCAGTAGTACCTACTGGGGAGGGATTGTTACCAGGCCGTACACTCCCACACTTTGATATGGTTTAATTGGTGAAATATGACTTAATTGGCAAAATATATTAATTGGAATAAATATAAAAGATGCCCTTGTGATAATGGGGCTTCCCATTATCTAGACTTAGCTGAAAGGGGATACTTCCCTCTTCAGGTAAACCAAAGCCATTTCCGCACTAGACTATTATAGCACTATTATTCCACTTTCAACATCTTATGGAATCCTGGGGTTTGCAGTTTCGGGAGGGGCCGACCGACCCCTCCCTAAACTGCAAACCCCAGGATTCCATAGGATGTTGAAAGTGGAATAATAGTGCTATAACAGTCTAGTGCGGAAATGGCCCAAGGGTTAACGGGGTGTTGGGGTTAGGTCACACTTTTTATTGTGGGACAGCCTCACAGGTCACGGGGAGAGAATTGCCCAATCAAGGGGAAAAAGGTCAGCATCTTCGAGATGCTTCGATGGAGAAGTTATAAAAATCCTTGAGAGACCATGTGGGAGAGAGACAACAAAGAAGCCTCCTGGAGATGAAATCTGTGCCAGTCGTAGGCTGCAGGCCCTGGGCCTCGCCTCCTGGCCTCACTCTTCTCTTAGACCATCTAAGCCTGTGAACCCGAATGTGAGCAGCTAGAATATTAGGTAGGTAGTCGCATTAGGGTTTTTATTATTTTGGAGGTTGGCTGATCTTAAGAAGGTATCTGTTTTTATAATGACTTGTAGCTTAAGTGTACCTGAGAGCGGGGAACCTCTCATGAGTATGATTGTCTTTGTTTACTTGCATACCTTAAAATAAACACTTTTCTGTAGAACCCCTGTTTCCTCTCCATTCCCACGCCATTCTTCGGCACACTCTTAGATAGGACTTCTCTCACTCAGAAAGGGGAGGTGAGGGAAGGGAAAGGTCCTTAAGCATAGAGATTGGCAATCAACTGAGCAAGGTCCCACTGTACTGTTCAGTTAATTCCAAATTCAGTGGGTGGTGGCAGTGTGAGAATTAATGAACGCCGGGGAATTTCCTGCTCCTTTTCAAGGGTAGAAGTCAGTCCTGGGCTGGAAGTAAACCCAGTATGACAGCCCTGCTATAGCTTTACGGCCAGGCTGGATAAGAAGAAAAAGCTGGCCAAACGTGTGCATTGTGGAGGAGGTCAGAAGAGACCTCCAGGCATAGCCAGGTCATAGTCAGGAAACTCCTGAGATAATGGGCTTGCAGTTAGCCTTAATGACTCACCGTTTTACACAATAGCATCTGGATGATTCCCAAAAGACTGCTGATTGTCTTAACTCCTTTTCCTCTGACCAAGCAGACCTCTCCTTTGTCCTCAAACCTGTCCAAGAAGTATTGAGCTATCAGGACAGCTGTTATCCCTTTGTCACCTAATGCTAAGACCATTAGCCCGTTCCAGACCTCATTGTCCACTCTGTTTACTCGGCCAGAGAGCCATTCACATCTTGGCCCTCCAGGCAGAAATCAAGTATTTAAACTCCAGTTTTTGGTCCACTTGTGTGCTGTCCTTGGACTTGCGTCTAAGCCACATCACTGCTTCTTTACCGATCTTTTGGACTGATAAATATCACCCACTTCATCCTGAAATCTCTCTATCAAAAACTTTCCTACCTTTTCCTTCAGCTAGCCTTGTGTGATTGTGTGACTGCTTGCATCTTGTGTGTGTGATTGGCATTCCTCCAATAGAACACAATTAAGCTTCCTTTCTGGATCTCTGGATGGTTTTTCCCTGCAGAAGTACTGGTAAATATAGGTGTAAAAGATCTCGTTAGGCTACCCTCCCCTCTTGCAGGCCTCCTCTTTGAGCTAATAATTCCTCACCATCTCATGGAGGTATTGGCATTGCACATGGACTCCTGAGTCACCCACATTTTGGAATAGCAAATTGACTGCTTTAGCAGAAATTACCTGGTCTGACTAGAGAAAAATTGTTGGAGACATTTTAAAAGACTGGAAGCCCCTTATAGACTCTTGGTGGAAAAAAGAAAATAATTTGGTGACTTTTGGTTTTGACAGTAAGATTTGGTTATCAGAAGAAGTGAATGATGTTTGAGAGAGAGAGAGAGAGAGACACATTTGATTATATTATAAGTATGTGTTACTGCCAAAAAGAAAGTTGGAAGCCATTTTTCTTTTTCTTTATGTTATCCTATGTTTCTTCTTTTTTGCTTTCTAATTCGTTTTCTTTTTCTCCCAAAATGTCTGTGCTTTTTATTGTCTTCTGAAAAACTCTTTAATTAAAACTCTAAAAAAAAAGAAAAAGAAAGGCAGCCTGAGAGTAACTGTAGTTCGAAACCAGTCAAGGGTAATCAAAGAGAATAATCCAAGGAACAAGCTGAAGTCCAAGTAGTTATTGAGCAAGGAACATTGGAAGATGGAACAGCAACATTTTGGAGGAGATGTTACAACCAAAGAAAGATCTTGGCTCTGCTCATTTATCACTGTGGTTGCAGTTGTTGCTTTAATTTGCTACCAAGCCAGCTTCAACTTATGGTAGCTCTATGAACGAGGGTCGCTGTAATTAATTGTCATGCTCAGGGTAACCACCCAGGTCTTGCAAGCTCCTTGCATCTATGGCTTACTTGATGAAGTCAATTCACCTACAGTTTGGAGAGCAGTTGCAGCACGTATAACCCCCTCCCCTGTTGCAGCATCCCTGCTGCTGCTGTTGGTGTCCAGCATCAGGGCTTCGTGGACCCCCTATGAGGGCTCAGTGGACCTCCAGAGGTCCCCAGACTCCAGGTTAAGAACCGTTGGTGTAGGGTGAAAGGGCCAACAGCCCAATGCTCAAACCACTATGCCACTCTGGCTCTCATAGAATCATAGAACCATAGAGTTGGAAGAGACCCCAGGGGCCATCCAGTCCAACCCCCTGCTATGCAGGAACACCCATTAAAGCATTCCCAACAGATGGCCATCCAGCCTCTGCTTAAAAACCTCCAAAGAAGGAGGAGACCCCACCACACTCCATCAAGGCAGCAGCAGATTCCACTGCAGGACAGCTCTGACTGTCAGGAAGTTCTTCCTGAGGTTCAGGTGGAATCTCCTTTCCTGCAGCTTGAATCCATTGCTCCTTGTCCTGGTCTCTGGAGCAGTAGAGAACAAGCCTGCTCCCTCCTCAACATGACATTCCTTCAAATATTTAAACATATATATATTGGGATTTAAATTCCAATTATCTTTGGAATATGCAATTCTGGTTGGCCCCATAGAACCCAGAGAGAAGTACACGGTCAGAGTGGTGTAGCATTGCAGTTGCCAGTGAGGATGACTGGTTTTTCTACCTTAATAAGCTTGCTTAGGAGTAAACCCCATTATACATAGTGAGGCTCATTTCTGAGTAAGCATGCACAGGATAGTAATGTTAAGATTTCTTTCTTTTCTTTTTTTTAGGGCTTTATAAAGTGGCACGAGAGCTTCCATTTGCAAAACGAGAAGGATTTTAGAAGTGGGAGAAGTGCTCATTTAAAAACCAAACCAAACCAAACCCCACTGCATGAGTGAGTGGAGACAAATGTCCTTCAGATTATTATTTAATATTTCCTTCCTTCGATTTCTGTTTTGATGTATTTTAGACAGCCGCTTCCCAAATTGGTTGACTAGGTATAGCAATCAAATTAAAATGCAATAAAGCAGCAATTAAAATGATGTTAAAAACCCATCAGCCGAAAGAATGAAGAACAACGGCAAGATAGGTCCATAGGTGCTAGAAATGAGGAGGTGGAATCCCAGCTCAATAGTCGTTCATCTCCAGGATTTGGGGTGAAAAATGAGGCTTTTTCACCACTTGCTTTCTTAAAAACCCACAGTGAACCAATCCTACACCCCTCCCATGGAAGGAGCTTTTGTGGAGGTCTTACCGCAAGAGTGGCCAGCATGGAAAAAGCAGAAAAACTTCTGCAACTTCTTGTCAGGATGTGTAGCTCCTGTCATAAGGTACCTGATGGAGATCGATTAGAATAGGTTGGGTAGCCAGTGTAGGGAATGCTGGAATTAGAGCACTACAAAGTATTGAACATCAATTGTTGATTGCAACAGTGTATCTGTTTGAAACTTGCTTGTGTATTCCAATGTATCACATGGTTAATTGCTTTGTTGCTCATTGCCACAATGTATCTGGTGGAGGGGGAGAAGATCAGAGCTGGGGAAAATGAAAGTACCAAAAGGTGTTGTGAGAACTTGAAGTGTTCAGGGATATGGGGCAGGAAGAATGTTCCAGCCTCAAGAATGTCCAGCCTCAAGGATGAAAGATGGGTAAACAACTGTGAGTCTGGGAAATTTCTTATGAAGTGGGGTGATGTTAAATTTAGGAACCTCTCCAATCACAGCTTTGCACACCTGTATCTATATGTGAAAGTATAAAACCTTTGAACGCCATGTCTGCTTCAGTCTCAGGAACTTTGGAAAAAGGGAAGAAATAGTACCCCTCTATTTTGCCTTGGTCAGACCTCACCTGGAATTCTGTATAGCTGGAAGGGGTCTAGAGAAGGGTGGCCAAAATGGTCAAAAACCTGGAAACCCTGAAACCCAATGAGCCCTATGGGGACCAGCTTACGGAGATGAGTAGATAAGCACATGAACGGTGGAGGGAACTATTGAACTGTAGTGGATGCTAGCTGGGAACCAGAAAGGAGGTTTGATAAACTGGCCAAGAGAGCCTTTATGAAGCTGGGGTGTTAACTGATGTTACGACATGTGTAGTGTGCCAGAAAACCACTGTCTCTGTTCAATCGACTGTCTAGGGCAGAGCTTTCGAAACTTTTCATGCTGGTGAAACGCTTTTTAGACATGCACTATTTTGTGACACAGAAGTTCAGCTTTACTAGCAAACCAGAGGTTAAACTAACCTCTTATAAGAAATATGGGCACATACATATATTGTAATAACAAAATGTATGGGGACACAACATATCTCATGGAAATCTTTCATTTATATTTTTAAAAATATATGATTTATAACATACATTTCCAAGGCTTTTGGGGGGTGGGTCGTTCTCGGCCCACACCTACACACTTCAGGCGACACACTAACATGTTGCGACACACCGTTTGGAAAGCCCTGGTTTAGGGACTGGAGTTTACGGATATATTCCAGTTGTGCTCTTCCTCTTTCCAATCTTTCTTTGCAGTTTTTTTGTTCGTTTGTTCCAGCACTGCTGTTCTGAGGTCTGAGATGGAATACCCAGGAAGACTGTAACATTTTACAACTGGTTTTTGTGAATTCTCATTTCTAATGTCTGATTGATGTCTATTTGTCCTTCATCTGGGCCTGGGCCTCCCATCCTTAATAGCTCTGCCTTACCTACTCTGAGATTCAGGGCTTTACCACATGCTGGTTTGTTGTATGATTGTACTGGCTTAGTTCCATTTTTGATTTTCCACATCAGACAATGTTATCACTCTCCCATTGTTGGATTGCATTCTCATCTTATTGGGTTGTCTCTTTTCTTTAACAGGAAATACCCACGAATGGTTCCAATAACTCTGCATTTCTGCTACCGTTTATTGGGATGTGGTGTCATTCCACTGCAGTTCCAATATTGTGGCAGTCATGTGGTGTCAGTAGGTGTTGTTTTCTCCTTTCTTTCTCCCTAACCCCAAGCAGGGTGAGCTTATTGCTCTTCTGGTATCTGGACAAAGGGGACATCGTGGAGCAGGTGAACGGCATTGCTCTTACTCTGTTCCCCAGTACGTTTTTTTTTTTTACAGCATTATGGCAAAGCAGCCAACCATGGCTCTGGATAAGAGAAATGCTGAAATGGTTGCAAGACAAGGAAACACTGTGTGAAGCTGACAGGAAGTCTCCCAAAGTGCTGAAATTGTGCAAAGACAAAAAAAAGGAGATTCCATCTGAACCTCAGGAAGAACTTCCTGATGGTCAGAGCTGTCCAGCAGTGGAATCTGCTGCCTCCATGGGGTGTGGTGGTTTCTCCTTCTTTGGAGGTTTTTAAGCAGAGGCTGGATGGCCATCTGTTGGGAATGCTTTGATATGTCTTCCTGCATGGCCGAAGGGGGTTGGACTTGACGGCCCCTGGGGTGTCTTCCAATTCTGTGATTCTATGATTCTATAATTCTAAGTGGTAGTATACTCTATTCTGCTTTGGTCAGACCCTGTCTAGAGTCCTGTGTCCAGTTCTGGGCACCACACTTCAGGAAGGATATTTACAAACTGGAAGGTGTCCAGAGGAGGGCAACCAAGATGGTAGAAGGCCCGGAAACCATGAACCCCAATGAGGAGCAGTTTAGGGAGCTGGGTATGTTTAGCTTGAAGAAGAGAAGGTTAAAAGGCAAGATGATAGCTATATTTACATATTTGAAGGGATGTCCTATGGAGGGTGCAGCAAGCTTGTTTTCTGCTGCTCCAGAGACTAGGACACAGAGCAATGGCTTCAAACTTCTGCCTGGGAGTGTAGTGGAGTCTCCTTCTTTGGAGGTTTTTAAGCAGAGGCTGGATGGCCATCTGTTGGGAATGCTTTGATGGGTGTTCCTGCATGGCAGGGGTTTGGACTGGATGGCCCCTGGGGTCTCTTCCAACTCTATGATTCTATGAAAGAAAAATATAGTGCATGCACTAGGTAGTGTAGACAGGGGAAGGGAAACTGGTCAGTGGGTGTGCAGAAGATTGATTGTAGGAATGTGCATTACCAAATTGGCAGCTTAGTGTAACTGCAGAGATGTTGCGATAATGATTGTTTCTATATGTTTTTGTTTCCTTAAATACAGTGGCCCTTCCACTTTCATGAGGGTTCAGGGTGCAGAACCCTCACGAAAATGGGAAAACTGTGAATAACTCCTCCCCAAACTCCCTCTCCTCATTCTTGCATGTTTTGACTTCTGGTGCTTCCCGCCCCCCATTCTCTTGCATTTGCCGGGACAAAAAGCATGGGAATGGGAGTGAGGAGCTCCTGGGGGGGAAAAGGAAGGCACACCTGAGCCTTCTCCCCATTCCTTTGCATTTTGGCTTAGTGCACATTCTCCCTCTGGGGCCTAATGCATGGGAATCTCCAGAGGGGAGAATGTGCACATGTTCCTCTCCTCCCAATTCCCTTGCCTTTTTCCGTGGTGTGCTTACCTTCATGCCCAGCAAAATGCAAGGGAATGGGAGGAGGGGAATGGAGGGGAGGCATGCACACACGCACTTGTGAATAATAAAATTCATGAAGATCAAACCTGTGAATGTGGAGGGAGGACTGTAATTGTAACACTGCACAACCGAAGCTGTGAACAAATGGGATAGGATGTTTGCAATGCAGATTGTGCACTTGCCTATGCAGTGCACTATGCACATCTGCATCTGCAATTGTGAAATGGCACTGCATACCCAACTCTGCTCCCACAACCTTCAGCTTCAAATCACTGTGGACTCCTGCAGTGGGCAAAAATGTCCAACCACTTCTGTGAGGAAACTTGCGCTTGCTGGATGCAAGGCCACACATATTTATGGATTTGCTTGCAGGGGAATCAATTTCCCTCTGGAAGGAGACATTTGGAGCTTTCAGGCTTATCACTCTGAAATATGGTGATTTGCTTGGCTCCCCTGCCTGTCCATTCTTTCTGTTTCACCCAAGATGCTTAGTGGTCCCCTGGGCTTAATTCCCAGGTCATGGTTTGCTAGCTCCTTTGTCTGCATCCAGGTGGCCGAAGTGATGGAAGCAGCCTTTGGAAGGGCAGGTGATGAACTAGGAAAGATTGAAATGCCTAAGCTGATGGGTTGCCCTATTGGCACAGAGCAAAGCTTAAAGAGGGCTTTGCAATTCCCATATGTGTCTGCTGCATGAAGGTGCCAGATATTGATTAGAATTCACAAGATCATGAAATACCTTGGCTGAGATCCTACGTTAGGGTAGCCTAGCATAAATTTCTCTGTGTGGAAGGGTGCATGCCATCCAGTCTAACCCCCTTCTGCCATGCAGGAATACACAATCCAAGAACCCCCAAGAGATGCCCGTCCAGCTTCTGTTTAAAGGCCACCAAGGAGTCCCCTCCTTCTCTGCTGAAGCAGTCTATTGCACTGCTGAGCAGTTCTTACGGTAAAGAAGTTCTCCCTAAAGTTTGGGTGGAATCTCTTTTCCTGTATTGTGAATCCACTGGCTTTTGATGCAAGTCTCTGGAGCTGCTCAAAACAAGCTTGTTACATTTTCTGCACAACATCCTTTTAGATATTTAAAAATGGTTTCATGTCACCTGTTGATCTTCTCTTCTCCAAGGTAAACCTACCCAGCTCCTCATAAGGCTTGATTTCTAGACCTTCGATCATCTTGGTTGCCATTCTCTGGACATGTTTGAGCTTCTTGAACTGTGCTGCCCAGTACCTGACACAGTATTCCAGGGGAATGGAATGTCACTACTACTTCTTTTGATGTGGACGCTATACTCCTGATGCTGCAGCCTGAAACTGCAGTGGCTTTTTTTGGCTGCTGCATCGCACTGTTGACTCATATTCAGTTTGTGGTCTACTAAGCCTCCTAGATCCTTTTCACATCCAGTTGTGAATTCTGGGGTGGTACCTAATTATTTTTCAGTGCCCTCTGTGTATGCCTTGATGCTCTTGGATTGTGGAAGCATTAGGCACATTTGCAGACACCTTATTGGTTTCACAATGTTGATCTTCAGCAGAAGGGTGATGCAGCAGAATTGCCACAACTGTGTGAGTGTAGACTTAGGCCCTTACTGCATGATGTTGTCATCCCGGCAGGGTGACGCATTGCTCCCAGTCCATGACGTGTGCCATCTCACGATGTTGTCACTTGCCTGCCATCTGTCACAAGTCTGCCCCATTTTATTACCAGAAAAAAAATCCAGTAATGGCTGCCTTTCCTGCCACAATCCCATCAGCCGCAGGCGTGCAGGGCTGAAGCACTTGATAGCACTTTCTTCCACAGTATAGCGCAAGAAGAAGTGGGGAAAGGGACTTGCCATTGATGCTGTACCGTAGAAGGAAGAACAGCGTGTCTGATGCTACGCATCTACATGCGGCCAACCAAGTGCAGTGGGAAGCGTTCAGGCCCTGATCCCCTCCCAGCAATGGCAATGCTGGGATCCCACTCGAAAAATGTGCTATTAGGGCATCGTGCGGTAAGGGCCTTACGCTATCGAAGCATGATATAAGAACTTGGCTCTTGAGCAACCATCCCTAAGGCTTATCTGAATTACCAGAAAGGACATTCTGATTCAACATTAGGAAGAACTTTCTGATGGCAAAAGCTGTTTTACAGTGGAATAGGTTACCTCAGAAGGTGTTGGGATCTTTTTTGTTGGAGGTTTGTAAATAGTTGTTGGCTGTCCCCCTATCATGGCTGATGTGTGGAGGCACTGGGAGGGGGATGGACTAGATGGCTTTTTGAACCCTTTCCAACACTACAGTTCTGTCATTCTGTGATTCTATGGGTCTTTCTGCTCTACACTGTTATAGTGCTATTATTCCCCTTCCAACCTCCTGTGGAATCCTGGGGTTTGTAGTTTCCTGAAGCCAAAAGGCTCTCTGGCTGAGAATTCTAAAGGCCCCTCCCTAAACTGCAAAGCCCAGGATTCCATAGGATGTTGAAAATGGAATAATAGTGCTATAACAGCATAGTGCAGAAAGGCCCTATGACAGTTGTAACTATCCACATGGAGATCTCTAAAGGGAAATACAAAGCACACACAACACACGCAACCTTCGTCTCAGCCAGCTTCTTTCCTTGGAGAGAAGATCATTCAGAGAACCCCACTTGCTGCTTACAAGACTTTACACAGCAGTATAATTGACAAGGAGATTAGACGTTCCTGCCGTGAAGGTTTTCCAGTAAAAGTTGCTGGGAAGTTAAGGAGGAAGTGTTGATGTGAGGGAGCTTATGTCCAGCAGCAGTGCCAGTGTCTCCTTGCAAATTGGGGTAATTAGAGCTCAAAAGAGGCCTGTGAGAGGGTGGTAACAGCCACCAGTACTGTATACCAGTACTAACTGTAAGACTCCAGTTAAACGTTTAAACAGAGTGTTTTTATTAGAAATTAACAGACACATACACAAGAAATCAAGCAGTCTTGCGAACCATACGAGGCTAGTGAAGTGAGAAGTGAGAAAGGTTGGATTCAGAGAGATTTTGGAAGTAGAGGGTGATATTTAGCAGCCCTGAAGCAGAAGCATGGAGGAACAGGAGTCTGGGAGGCAGTGTAACACCCAAAGTGCTAGCAAATGACCTGGTCTGGAGTTAGGGTTTAAATACCCTGCTTCCTACCCTGAGGGGGAATGTGCTAATTGGTCTCTAGCAGAGCAAACAAAGGGGTCCAGAACGGATTAATAGTCTTAACCCCAGGTGACAAAGCTTCAGTGGAGGTTGTGATAGTCTCTTAATGTCTGGACAGGTAAGGAAACAAAGGGGAATTTCCATGGGAAGAGGTTACAGGATGTTGATTGCAGGTTGCTTCACTGGGGCAGTCTTGTTTGCTATTTTCCTCTAAGTCTAGGTAGTTAAAAGGATCATCTGAAACCCATCGAGTCAGGGTCTTTGGCTAATCCTTCTGAATGTATGACTTGGCCATGTGAAGGTCATCTGTCTTAGCACAAGGCTTGCAACCAGAGTGCTTTCCCACATGCCTTCCAGCCATAGGTGTATAGTTTTTGCCAGTTAAATGATATTTTTTGCCAATCATGCTATGCCACATGATAGAAGTGTAAGGCATGGTAACAGGAGTGGAGTGGAGAGAGACACTCATTTATAGGGCAAGAAACGTTGCAGACCATAAATCGTTGCATACATGAGTTGTGCACTGATTGTGCTACACAACACTTCCACTGAATGGCACCCCTTTACAGTCAAATTTTTTTATTGCTTTTATATTCTGTCTTTTCTTTGACATGGTAGCGAAAGTGGCTTACAGCAAGGATACAAGTGAAAATTTGATGATGAAAATTAAAAAAAAACCCTATTAAATTAGCTCTTGTGTTGAAACACCAGTATAAAATCATTTCAAAAGCAATAACTGCTTAGCTCCTCTCCACGGGAGAGTATGCTCACGGGCCAATCGTGCCCACTACCTTGGTCATTTCTCCATTCCTGAGATCAGTCAGGGCTTTGACAGGATCGGCTGTAAAGGTAACAGAAAACTCCCCAAGAATCATGGAATCCTAGTGTCGGGAAAGACGTCAAGGGCGCTCCAGACCAACCCCACTCTGTTGAGTAGGAATTTAACTTTCTTTGATGCTGAGATAATGTGACCTGCCTGAGGTAACCCAGTGAGTTTGCATGGTCAAGTGGGGATTCACACTCTGGTCTCTCGAGTCATAGTTTGGGCACGGGCACGTGTGTGCTGCCATGTCCCTTTTGTTGGAGATGCGGCAGTGTGTGTGTGTGTGTGTGTGTGCGTGTGTGCGCGCGCGCGTGGATCCAGACTGCTCCCTTATTTGCAAACGAGGGAGTATTTCAGCACCCGCAACCTCCCCACTGCCACGTTAGCTATTGCTGTTAGTGGTACTGCCTTTTTCTAGAGAGTCTGGTCTTCTCATGATATGGCCAAAGTACAACAGTCTCAGTTTAGTCATCTTGACTTCGAGGGAGAGTTCAGGCCTGATTTACTCTAGGATCCATTTTGTTGTCTTTTTTGCAGTCCAGGCTATCCATAAAACTCTCTTCCAACACCACATTTCAAAAAGTTGACCATCTTGCTTTCTTCATTATCTGGCTTTCACAACTGTATGGAGAAATCAGACATACAGTGGCCTGGTTGATTCTGACTTTGGTATTTAATGATGTCTCTTTAAACTTGAGGATCTTAGCTAGTTCCTTCATAGCTGCTCTCTCAGATCCTACAAGGTTCATCCGGATGGATAAAACACTAACAAGCCAAAGTCTTTGCTTCAATAGATAGTGAGGACATTTTAGGCTGGTACTGGGAAATGTTCTATTGGATTGTGTCCAGGGGTTACAAATTTATCAATGCCGTTGTAGCTAAAGCTGTCTTGTTGCCAGTAGAATACAACCCTGTCATTCCTTGAAGAAGAAACCATCTCTGCTTTGATAGAGCTAAACGGAGGTCAGAATTTTGACCCTAACCACTTTCCCTGTGGTATCCGTCACACTGCAGGATTTTAAGACATCCCATATGTGTTTTTTTTCTCCCCGTTTAAATGGTCTGAAATGATCATAAATGCATACTGCAATTTCCTGTACATAAGAGCGGAGTGTGAAATTCCAGTTAACTGTTAATATTTCTAATGGCATTAGTGGCAGATGATTTAGAGGGGGAGGAGAGGAGAAACTGTATTTTAGGATTATAAAGAACCAGAAAGTTGTCATGTTCCTTTTAGCAGTGGGTAAGTTATAGAAACGCTCAAGTGATGCTTCTCAAGCCAAACCTCTAAGTATGACTACGGCTCCCGTCTGCTGTAACGATCCATTTTCTCCTTCACGTTTGTGTACCAGTTTCAAAACGAGAGCCTGACTAACCACTGCAAGACGTATATATATAAAAAAAGTCCTTGGCATTACAGTCTTAGATTAATCGATCCATAATTTATGGGCTAGCAGTCAATCAGTCATGTGAGACTGAAGGTTGAACAGAATCAAGCTGAGCTGAGCTCATCTCTACTGAACACAAGGCAAAGTTCTCTACTGCTCAAAGAGTTTTTGGTTGGTGTCATCATCTGACTTTTAATGGATCCAGCTTCTCATTTCTTAAGTCTATCGGCCAGAATTGAAGAAAAAATTTTGTAATCCGTGTTTAATAAGGAAATTGGTCTATAGTTGCTGGGTTGTAATAAATCCTTCCCTTCTTTAGGTGTCAGCGCTATGTTAGCATACTTCCATGATTCCGGAATTCCTTCCTTTTGTATAAGATTGAGTGTTTTCTGAAGGGGTAGCAGCAGTTCCTCTTGAAATATTTTATAATATAATGCGGTGAAACCGTCTGGCCTGGGAGACTTGGAAACTTTCAGCTTTTTAATTGTGCGTGATACTTCAAATGGGGTTATCGGAGCATCAATCAGTTTTTTATGATCGTCTGTAATCTGAAGAATATTTTGTCCCTCCAGGTAAGACTTTACATCTTTTATTTGAATATGATTGGTTTCCTGATAAAATTCCAAGTAGTATCTATGGAATATTTTTTTTAATTTTTGTCTGATCTACAATTTTTTCACCATGGTCTTGTAGTTCTAGAATCTATTTCTTTTCCTTTTCGTTCCTTAACTTATAGCCGCTCATTTCTGTTTGGTCCCTAAAATGGGAGGTACTGTGCCTTTTCTTGCAGCAGAGTTCCTGCCCATTAATGAGCACAGGGGTCGCAGATAGCTCCCATCTCAGGGTGGGTGGTACATCCACTCTGAGAATTTGGATTGCTTTAAAGATGCTGAATGAGGGTCAACGTGTTAGAATCATAGAATCATAGAATCATAGAAATGTAGAGTTGGAAGAGACCACACGGGCCATCCAGTCCAACCCCCTGCCATGCAGGAACTCCCTCAAAGCACTCCCGACAGATGGCCATCCAGCCTCTGCTTAAAAACCTCCAAAGAAGGAGACTCCACCACACTCCACGGAGGCAGCAGCAGATTCCACTGCCGGACAGCCCTGACCGTCAAGAAGTTCTTCCTGAGGTTCAGGCGGAATCTCCTTTCCTGCAGCTTGAATCCATTGCTCCTTGTCCTGGTCTCTGGAGCAGCAGAAAACAAGCCCTCTCCTTCCTCTACATGGCATCCCTTCAAACATTTAAACATGGCTGTCATGTCCCCTCTTAACCTTCTCTTCTGCAGACTAAACATACCCAGCTCTCTAAGTCTATCCTCAGAGGGCTTCATGGCTTCCAGGCCTCTCACCATTTTGGTTGCCCTCCTCTGGACCTGCTCCAGCCTGACCATGTCCTTCTTGAATTGGGGTGCCCAGAACTGGACACAGGATTCAAGATGAGGCCTAACCAAAGCAGAGTAGAGTGGTACCAGTACCTCCCTCGATCTAGACACCAGACTCCTATTGATGCAACCGAGAATCGGATTGCCTTTCTTGGCTGCCGCATCACACTGCTGACCCATGTTCAGCTTGTGGTCTATTAAGACTCCTAGATCCCTTTCACACGTACTGCTACCCAGTCACGTGTCCCCATCCTATATTTCTGCATTCCATTTTTTCTACCTAAGTGTAGGACCTTACACTTCTCTCTGTTGAATTTCATTTTGTTAGCCTTGGCCCAGCTCCCCAATCTATCCAGGTCATTTTGAATGTTGATCCTGTCCTCTGGCGTATTAGCAACCCCTCCCAATTTGGTGTCATCTGCAAATTTGATGAGCATGCCCTCTATTCCTTCATCCAAGTCGTTGACGAAGATACTGAACAGCACTGGGCCCAGGACAGAACCCTGTGGCACCCCGCTAGTCCCTTCTCTCCAGGATGAAAAGCAGCCATTCGTGGTCACCCTTTGGGTTCGGTCGGTCAACAAATTACAAATCCAACTAACAGTAGTCCTGTCCAGCCCGCATTTTACTAGCTTCTTTGCAAGAATGTCATGGGGAGCTTTGTCAAAGGCCTTACTGAAATCGAGAAATCCACAGCATTCCCTTCATTCAGAATGATCTCAATCTCTATTTGGAGTTCTGTGTCTGAGATGCTGCACCGAGGAGATAGAGCATTACTTTACACTCATAGAGTATATTGCCTCCTCATTAGTAAATTGTGCTGGCATGCAAATGAATGCACAACCAGTGTGCATGGTGACAGCATGGAAGTGAATGCATAATCAATGCACACTCTGCATTTGTGTCTACAGTGCAGTGTGAAGCCATGCATAATGTGTATGCTTATCAATGCACCTGCCTGCAGAATAATGGACAATGCACGATGAGGTTGCGAGTTTCCACTTTTAACATCCTGTGGACTCCTGAGGTCTGTAGTTTAGGGAGAGGCCTTTGAGGCCTTTAAACTCCAGGATTCCATAGGATGTTGAAAGTGGAATAATAGCACTATAACAAGCTAGTGTGAAAATGGCCTAGGACTCCAGCTGACGAGGGTGGGAACTTGGATCCAGCTCAGGCCTGGGTTATCTGAAGGACAGTGTTTTCCCTTATGAATCTGCCAGTCCTTTGAGATCTGCTGAGGAGGCTCTTCTGTCCGTCGCACCTGGAATCCTGTGTCCAGTTCTGGGCACCGCTGTTCAGGAAGGACGTCGACAAGCTGGAACGGGTCCAGAGGAGGGTGACCAAAAATGGTAGAAGGCCTGGAAGCCATGAAGCCCTACAAGGAGTGACTTAGGTTGCTGGGTAAGTTTAGCTTGGAGAAGAAAAGGTTAAGGTGGCAACACGATAGCCACGTTTAAATATTTGAAGAGATGTCATAGCGAAGATGGAGCAAGCTTCTTTTTCTCCTGCTCTGGACCTAGGATATAGAGCAATGGCTTTAAACTTTAGGAAAAGAGATTCTACCTAGACATCAGGAAGAACTTCCTGATGGTAAGAGCAGTTCAACAGTGGAATGTGCTTCCTCAGAGTGTGGTGGAATCTCCTTCTTTGGAGGTTTACAGAGGCTGGATGGACATCTGTCAGGAGTGCTTTGACTATGGCCCTTTTTGCACCTTATCTGGTGTCACTGGCATCGTGTGGGGATCGCACGAAAAACCTCATCCGGGAGGCACTCGCGTCCCCTCCGCTTCCCCTCTGCAACAGCTCCGTGCTGGCCAAGAGGAAGCGTGAGCGCTCCGCGCCTTCCTTCCTTCCGCAGCGCAGCCGGATACTTTCCCAGGCTGCGCTGGGGGAGGAAGCACGATGGCCACTCATCCGGAGCCTCCGCACACAAGGTAAGTGCAGGTGGGGCACGGGAGAGATGTGCGATTGTGCATCGTTTTTGACAACGAGCTGAAAATGATATAATGCGCGATCGCCACCTAATGACCTCGGGAGCCTCGCATGATTGCGAGGACGTCATGTGGAACGATCCTTGCAATTGTGTGATGCTCCTGAGGCCATTTCGCAACAGGACTGGCATGCGAAAAGGGCCTATATGTCTTCCTGCGTGGCAGAATGGGGTTGGACTGGAGGGCCCCTGGGGCCTCTTCCAACTGTACGATTCTATAGCCGTTTCTGCACTAGCCTGTTATAGCGCTATGATTCCACTTGCAACATCCTATGGAATCCTGGGGTTTGCAGTTTTGGGAGGGGCTGGCTGGCCCCTCCCTCAACTGCAAACCCCAGGATTCCATAGGATGTTGCAAGTGGAATCATAGCGCTATAACAGGCTAGTGCGGAAATGGCCTATGTTTCTAAGTAGGTTGTTGAATGGTGAGTTAGCATCTAGGTGGATCTGTAGCCGCCTGGGTGGTGTTACTGACTGGAGTTTTGGACCATTGATGATTTGGATTCTATCCAAGATCCTACGATAATGTGGCATGTTCCAAGCTGTGTCTCTTTTTGTCATTGCACTACTGTGATCCTATTTATGGCAATTTCACTTGAGTGTTTTATCATTCCATTTGGAATCGCTCCCAGAGCACCTCTCGCTACTGGCACAGCCCTTGATTTTCCAGAGATGATGAACCTCAACTTGTAGGTCTCTGTCACTGCTATTTTCCCAGCCTTTTTTCCGATAAAAGAACCAAGGGAGAATACAACATAGGTTGGAAAAAAAGACAGCTAAAACAGTTTAAAGTACTAGTAAAAAAAAAAGTTAGCAATCCAATTAAAACCTTTAAGTGGTCTAAAAAGCATTTAAAACGGAATGAAGATAAAAGTACAGGGCTCCCATTAGAGGACCCTTCTGCAATGGCCAGTTAGCAGCTGGAGGCCAGTCTAATTAGGTCTTTGCCAGCTGGAGGAAAGAGAGGAGGGAGGAGGCCAACCAAGAAATGCAGGGGACTACTCGTAGGAAGAAAGAATGAAATGCACAGATATAGGATGGGTGACAGCTGGCTTGAAAACAGTACGTGTGAAAGGGATCTAGGAGTCTTAGTGGACCACAAGCTGAACATGAGTCAGCATTGTGATGCAGCAGCCAAAAAAGCCAATGCGATTCTAGGCTGCATCAGTAGGAATATAGTGTCGAGATCAAGGGAAGTAATAATACCACTCTTCTCTGCTTTGGTTAGACCTCACCTGGAATACTGTGTTGTGGGCACCACAATTCAAGAAGGATATTGACAAAGTGGAACCTGTGCAGAGGAGGATGACCAAAATGGTGAAAATGGATATGAGAGAGGGCCTTTTCGGTAGCTTCCTCATAGGGTCTGAAACTCCTCTCTCAGGCCCTTTTCGCACCTTACCTTTTCACAGCGCTGGGGTGCAGGGATCGTGTGAGCAGCCTCTTGCGAGAGGCTCTCGTGTCCCTGCTGCTTCAGCTCTGCAGCCACTGCCTGCTAGCGAGCAGGTAGCGTGAGGGCTCCTCCTCTTCGAGTGCCGCGGCTCCGGAGGCTCTGCACACACTGTAAGTGCTCACAGGGCCCTGGAGCAATGCACAATCGTGCACCATTTTCGGCTAGAAGCTGAAAATGAAATAGTGCGCGATTGGCACCTTTCGGCCCCGGCAGCATCACGCAATTGCGAGGACGTCATGTGGACGGCTCTTCGCAAATGCGCGATGCTCCAGAGGCCCTTTTGCTTGGCGAATGCTGTGTGAAAAGGGCCTCAGAGAGGCCAGAATGGCCCCCTTCGTGCTCTCCTTCTGTTGGTAGGCAAATGTTACCCTGTGTACTGGGGGTCCCGGAAGGGACACCAAAATGTGCTCCACTAAAGGTGGGGAAAATTAGCTCAGAGCACTGCTTAGCGTTACGAGAGGCAGGGTAACGTAGCGAGATCTTGAACCCTATGTCTACGGGGTCGGGTCGAGTCAAGGAGAACACAGAAGTTGAAATAATAACTGATGTTTATTAAATAAATGATGTTTATTAAATACAAGCAAAACAGTGTATGCGACACACTCACACAAGATAACTAAAGAAAATAAAGGTTGGAGTGGTATAGAGGGATTTTTAGAGGGATTGCTGGTTTGGGTGGTACTTCACCTGTCCTGAAGCCCAGCAAAAATAGAGAGCGAGGCTGGGGTGCGGTGTAGCTCAGCGTGTGGAGCTGAGGGGAGGCTCGCCAAGCAAAGTGGCAGCAAGGCGGGATGAAACTCGGGAGCGATCCGAGGAAGGTCTCGGAATCGAGGGTCTTTATAAGGAGAATTGTGACTGCAGGCTATGCCGTACTTGGGGGAAAAGAATAGATTTGGAGTTGGAGAGAAAGCCTCCGAAAGGTCAGAATCTGAATGATTGAGTTATCGTAGCGGTTCTCAATAGAGTAGCCAGTATGCAGACGCAGAGTACTTGGGTATTGCATAGTTTACCCATCAAGCTGCCATTGCGGGGCAGAGGCTCTTTTGTAAGTGGCGTGCGTACCTAATGAGAATACTTAACTGGAGGTCTCCTAAAGCAGCGAGCCAGCTATTTCTGGCCTGCCTGTATTGTTGTTTGAATATTATGGCAATTAACGGCCGAGCTTGTTTACCTGCTTGTCCGGTGGCCTCGCAAGCACGTGGAGAGGAATGGAGACGTGAAGCCGAATTGTGAGATCAAGAGGATATCTTTTAATATCCCCAAAGCTCGGACTAGCCAGGGCAGTAACAATCACGCAAAGACCTGTTTCTTCCAACAGGCTTTTAGAACTGAAGGTTTTTAAAGAACCAGCTTTAAGAGGGAGCTGCATTGTTTTAAACTGAACTGCTTTTACTGCTTTTTATCCCTAAATTGCTTTTTAAAACTTTTAAAGCGTATGTTTAAATTGTTTTAATATAGCAAATTGTTCAGTTCCATTTTAATGTTCACTTTTTGTATGTTCCTGGCTGTGTTGTTTTTGTTTTTAAATTGGAAGTCACCATGAGTCCTAATTTTGGGAAAAATACGGGGCTTACGTCTGCGGGAAATGGAACTGAGCGGTTTCACGACATCCGTGTTCAGCCAGGCATATTCAGCAAGGGGCTGCCATGAAGTTACTGTGTAGGAGACCCATTGGGGTGACTGTTTCACATTGGTGCCAATGGACTCAGATGCACATCACGGGCTCCCAAAATGCGGCCGGGCAATGGTTACGGACTACTGATAAGCACGGACAGAGCCCAAGGCACGTTGGTACACTGGCGAGGGATGGCCAGTGTGCCTCAGGAGAGCCTGGTGTATAGCGGGCACACGATTTCTGGTGCCTTGTATCAATATATTTTCTTTCTTTCCAATGTTGGGCATAAGTCAATCTTGCTGCGGTTGTTATATATAACAATGTCTTTTGATGAGCTCTTATTTCTCTTTGTTGCCCTAACATATTCAACAAATAGAATTCTGGCTTCATTTCAAAGTTAAAACCATACATTCTTTGAATTTCATCATGTATTTCTTTCCAAAACTTTTTTGCTATTTTATAGGTCCACCACATATGAAAAACAGATTCCTCTTTCTCATCACATTTCCAACATTTTTCATTCCCATTTCTTGTTATTTTTTTTCAGTTTTACAGGCGTCATGTACCATCTATATGTCATTTTATAGTAATTTTCCCTTAAATTCAAACTTGGTGTAAGTTTTATATCTGTCTTCCATGCCCTCACCCATGTATCCAGCTCAATTGGATGTCCTATATTTTGAGCCCATCTAACCACGTTATTTTTAACAATTTTTGGTTCCATCTCTCTTAATTTCTGGTGCCTTGATGGGGCATATTCACAATTCGCTAGATGGGGTATGTAGCGTCTGTCGTACGAAGCTACAACAACAAGAGTAACAATTCTTTATTACAGTCCACAGACCCAATGAGTTCAAATTCTCAACATGCAAGGTAAATTAAAAGACGAGAAGCAATGGGGTCAAACTCTGCAGGCAGAACTTATTTCAGACATTTTTTCCCTAATACAGAAGTTATCTGTCCTCTATTTTAAATTACGTTGTATATTTTAAATACACCTCAAGCCTTGGGGACAGATGGGTAAGAAATAAAAAAATTATTATTAGTATATTATTGTAATCCTGGCTGCCTCAGACACAAACTTGTCAACAACCAAAGTCACACTGGGATTCTCACCTTCTAATAAGAATTTGACCTACAATTGGGCCAATCACCCTGGTAGATTTGCCAATAATGGATTAATCATATGTTGTAGAATCCACAGAATAAAAGAATGTGCTTCTTGGATTCTACTGCTTTGTTACCTCAGGGACGTAGCCTTGTGGTGTATCTATGTGGCTAAGTATGTATGAAGTTACACACCATAGGCGACCGTACAGAATCAAAGCCAATAATAATAGAGGGTTGGAAGTTGTAGATTTATGGTGCAGGAAGTTTAGAGCAGACGGAAGGAGGCAGGGAAGAGACCCGGCCGCTCTGGAGAAGAAGATTTCTGTCTCAGCTGCGTTGATTTACTATCTGGATGTTGGCTGAGATGGGTACCTGGTGGACATCTTTTTCAGGCAGATGACCCACAGGTGGTCCCAGGGAAGTTCTTTCTCTCTTTCTCTTTCCATGTGGTCGTGGTGGGGAGACAGAGCAGACTGATTTATGATTTTCGACAAGCAAAGGCAAGTAAGGGAATTATGCTGGTATGGATTCAGAGAGAAGAGAAGAGATTCATCACAATTAAGGTGCCTGAGCTACTGGTCCAGCACCTGCCGATGTCATTACCTAACCATGACAAAAAAATGTCTCCGCATAGATGCCGCCAAAGGAACATTTGGACGTGGCCTCTAAATCTTTAAAGCCAGATGGAAAGTAGAAGACTGAAACAAAGCGACTAAAGAGGAGTAATGGGAAACGGCTTTGCGGGACTAAGGGGCTGTCCCGCTTCGTTATGCACCATGTAAAGAGGGAAGTGTTTTCCTGAAGGCTGAACAATTTGAGGCTAGCAATGGTGAATGCTTTGCCCGGGACAGAAGGAATTCCACTCTCACCAAAGGCATCAACATTGCTCAACAGGGCAGAGAAGTAGCAGTAGAAGTAGTTACGCACAAGCTGAACATGAGTCAACAGTGTGACGTGGCAGCTAAAAAAGCCAATGTGATTCTAGGCTGCAGCAGTAGGATTACAGTGTCTAGGTTGAAAGGAATTGTTACGGCCCCGTGCACCTCGATACCGATATGGTTTAATTGACAAATATGATTTAATTGGTAAGCTACATTAATTGTCATTGATATAAAATGGGAGCTGAGGTGACTGGAAAGGTCAAACTGGACAGAAGAAAATTGCTGATGTGTGATTGCAAGGAAGGTCAGCCTACACCCCCCTCCAGGTGCAACCTAAGTCATTGTCAGGCTAATTATGAGGCAGCCTCGGAGATAATCAGCTTATGCAGAACTGGAACCTCTCCGATGGAGCAGACCACATTCCCACCGGACAGTGATTGCTTTAACTCTGTTGCCTCATTCCTGAATGTTTCTCTGCATTGTCCTGACCCTCTCCTCACACACAAGGCTATTATGGCAGTCACTGTGTCTTTGTCACGTAAGCACTGAAACTATCAACACCACCCGGATCCTATTGTCTGTGTTGCAACTCCCATTGTCCACTCAGCTGGGAGAGCCATTCACGGCCATACTTGCAGGGAAGGTTTTGGGTCTAAGAACCCTGAGTTTTGAGCAGTTGAGTGCAGTTTCTCACCTTTTGGAATGCCACATTGTTGCTGTGATTCCCGATTGAGAACTGTCCTTAGGCTCCTACCTAAGCCATGCCTCCGTTCTTTCCTCCCAGCTCTCTGGATCGATAATGTTTGCCCGAATCCCTCAAGGTCCTCTATCCACACTTTCCTCCCTTTGCCTTCAGTTAGTCCTTGTGTGAGTGTGTGAGTGTTCAAATCTTTTGCATGCTTGTGTGAATCATCAATAAAACATATTTTTAGTTTTCATTTGAATCTCTGGCTGGTTCATTCCTGCGTGACCCCGTAAACATAAATGGAGAAGATCCTGATAAGTTACTCCTCCTCTCTCAGGCCTCCTAATTCTGAGCTAAACAATTTCCCATAGTCACATGGAGGTACTGGAATCACAGGTGAACCTGCGAGTCACCCACATTTTGGGGTAACAGAGTAATAGTACAACTTTGTTCTCTTTGGTCATAACTCACCTAGAATATTGTGTCCAATTTGGGGCACTTCAATTCAAGAAGAATGTTGACAAGTTGACAATTCAAAGGAGGGAGACCAAAATGATCAAAGGCCTGGAAACCATGCCCAATGAGGGGTAGCTTAGGGAGCTAGGGATGTTTAGCCTGAAGAAGAGGGGACATGATAGCGATGTTCAAATATTTGAAGGGATGTCATATGGAGGATGGAGCAAGCCTGTTTCTGCTGCTCCAGAGACTAGGACACAGAGCAATGGCTTCAAATTTCAGAAAAGAAATTCCATCTAAACAGTAGGAAGAACAGTTTGATACTGGAATACACTGCCTTGGAATTTGGTGGAGTCCCCTTCTTTGGAGGTTTTTAAACAGAGACTGGCCATCTGTCAGGAATGCTTTGATTGTGTCTTCATGTCTGGTAGAAGGGGGTGGACTGGATGGCTCTCGTAGTCTCTTCCAACTGTAGGATTCTATGATTCTAGAAATGATATCAAGAAGAAATTACAGTTCTAATGTTCAGCCACAGCTAAATACTTGGTGGCATGAAAAGTATTTTAACTAAAACTATTTTAACTTGGCTGTTCCACAGTAGAATCATTTATTGTTGGAGGTCTGGAAGCAGAGGTTGGATGTCCATGTCTCAAGGGCATTTTAGCTGTGGGTTTCTCCCTTGGCATCAGGGGGTTGGAGGTCCCTTCCAACTGTATGACTGAAATCCTCTTGGTTATTTCCAACTAGAGTAAACCTGTTGAATCCATTGTTGAATGCTGAGTCAACATGTAGGGAGGAGTTGCAATTAAGACCCAACTAAGATACATTATTAATGCATCCCTTAGGGAGGGCAATTTTCCAGCTCGTTTAAAAGAAGCGATTATACGACCGCTTCTAAAAAAGCCCTCCATAGACCTCCTGGATATGAATAACTATAGACCAGTCTCTCATCTTCCATTCTTAAGCAAGGTGATCGAGAGGGCTATTGGTCTTCAGCTCCAAGCTGTCTTGGATGAAACAGATTATCTAGACCCATTTCAAACTGGCTTCAGGGCAGGATATGGAGTCGAGACTGCCATGGTTGCCTTAGGGGATGATCTTCGCCTAGGTATCGACAGGGGAAGTGTGACCCTGCTGGTACTCTTGGACCTCTCAGCGGCTTTCGATACCATAGACCATGGTATCCTTCTGGAATGCCTGAGAAGGTTAGGGATCGGGGGCACTGCGCTTAAGTGGTTCCGGTCCTATCTCTCAGGTAGATACCAGATGGTGATGCTTCGGGACAGCTGCTCCTCGAAAAAGGAGCTTAAATCTGGCGTCCCTCAGGGCGCTGTCTTGTCCCCAATGCTATTTAACATCTACATGAAACCACTGGAGGAGATCATCAGGAGGCATGGAGCAAGGTGCTATCAGTATGCTGATGACCCCCAGATATATGTCTCCATGCCTCGGATAATAGCATCAACTAAGGGTGGCATCTCACCTCTGAATGAATGTCTTGAAGCAGTGATGGACTGGATGAGGAAAAACAGACTGAAGCTGAATCCAGATAAGATGGAGGTACTCGCTGCCAGGGGCCCTAGCCCAGACATGGAGGTCTGTCAACCAGTCCTAGACGGAGTCACACTTCCTCTGAAAGACTGTGTTCGCAGCTTGGGGGTATTCCTGGACTCGCCACTTCAGATGACAGCTCAGACAGATGCGGCGGCCAGGAGTGCCTGTTATCAGCTTCGGCTGATACGCCAGCTGCGCCCCTTTCTGGGGCTGGAACACCTAAAAACAGTGGTGCATGCGCTGGTAACTTCATGGCTCGACTTCTGCAACGTGCTGTACATAGGGCTACCCCTGTGCTTAGTCCAGAAACTTCAATTAGTTCAGAATATGGCAGCCAGGTTGGTCGCCGGTAGACCTAAAACTGACCATATAACACCAATTTTAAAGTCTCTTCATTGGCTGCCTATTAGTTTCCGGGCACAGTACAAGGTGTTGGTTATTACCTTTAAAGCCCTTCATGACTTGGGGACAGCCTACCTGCGGGATCGCCTTCTCCCATATAATCTGCCCCGCACATTAAGGTCCTCTGGGAGGAATTTACTGCAGCCAGTCAGAACTACGTTGGCTGGGGTTACCCAGAGGACCTTCTCTTCTATCGCTCCCAAGTTATGGAATGGCCTGCCGGAGGAGACCCGGCACATTACCAGTCTGGACTGCTTTAAAAAAGCGGTCAAGACTGATCTCTTCCGACAGGCCTTCCAAGACTAGCATTTTCATCGCCTCCCGTCAATTGTCTTCTTGTTTTGTTAATAGTCAACTGCTTGTTAATTGTTGTGTGTTTTAAGGGGTTGGTTTAGGTGGGTTGGTGGATGGTGAGGATTGGGTATGTTTTTAATCTCTTTTAATGTATTTAACGTATTTTATGTTGTTCACCACCTCGATCCTTGTGGAGAGGCGGGATAGAAATAAATTTTATTATTATTATAATAAATAAATCAATGCATCTACTCTAATTGGCATTAACCATAGTTATTCCTTAGTTTTGTGATTCATGGTTTTATACACTGATTAGAAACATCAGAGTTAGTTAGTTTATTATTTTCCTACGTTTATTCCGATATGGAAATGAAAAATACATTGCAATTTGGCCATCTTTCTCATTATCTGCCTGCCTGCCTGCCTGCCTGCCTGCCTGCCTGCCTGCCTGCCTGCCTGCCTGCCTGCCTATCTATCTGTCTGTCTGTCTGTCTGTCTGTCTGTCTATCTATCTATCTATCTATCTATCTATCTATCTTTCTAAAATATTTCTGTCCTGCCCTATATCAAAAGATCTCAGGGCATCGTACCAATAAAATCAAAAGAAATTGGAACATTTTAAAATATAATGATTTAAATAGACTAAAAAGCTATAATATACAATTAACAAGTTGAAACAGTTTTAAAAGATTAAAACAGTTTTTAAAACTGTGTGCATTAGCGTTTTGAGATTAATTATTGAGGCCCAAAGGCTTCAAAAAAAGGCCATGTTTTTACTTTGTGCCCAAATGAAACCAGTGTTGGTGCCAATCAGGCTTCCAAGGGGAAAGTGTTCCTCGTCTGAGTGCTACTGCCCGGAAGACCCTGCTCCCATGTACTCACACAATGGGACCTCACTGGTGGGACACCAGACCATTCCTCAGTCTACTCATGCTTTTTGGATGTCACCAATGCCTTAAGTACAGCTTTGCAATCCCGTACATATCAGGGGTGGACATCATGTTCACTGGGGAGTGGACCGGCATTGTGGTGGTTGCCTGGATTGGCTCCATGTGTGATTTTGTGCCTTGTTGGAGCAGGGGACGTCTGTCCTATCTCAGTCCTGGCACAGCTGATAAATCAAACAAAACAAACTGAATATCTCCCAGCTTGTTACTTACTTCCAGGCAGTAAGCAAGGAGTCATAAGCAAAGTCCAACATAAACAAAGTCTGGCAGGGTTTCACGGCAAGGGAGTGTCCAAGGTCAATCTGAGCATTTGTCGAGGCATCCAGCAAAGTAGCAGGTCAGATAACCTCTGACAACTCCTGGAGGGGAAGGATGCCAGCAAAATAGACCCAAAGCGTAGCGCAGTTGTGCCTAGATTGATTGTTGCTGGGTATAAATTCTGAGAGAGCGACGCTGAGTCTCTCTTTGCTGCCTGTGCTGTGTGAAGCTGGGTCTAGATAAGTGTTCCTCTGTATCTGAAGAGGCAGGACGCTCTGTTGGAGCTGGAACCATCCCCTGTTCTGTTTCCGGCACTGTAACCTCTCTCTGTACAGCAGGCCCTGTCAAGCCTTCTGTTTCAGCCTCTGGTGTGCCCTCTGCTTCAGACTCTGAGTCAGAGTCCATGCTCTGGAAGCAGGGCATGACAACTTAGATAATTATTACTTAAGACAGGTCATGCCTTCTGGTGTGACCAGTCTTGCTGATCTGAAGTTTGAGGATCTAGATCCAGTTGGGATGAGGAAGGGATGGAGCAAGATGAGCCAGATATTTCTAGGAGAAGGTGTGTGCCTCCTGTCACACATAATTGCTGGATGAGTAGCAGAATATGTATTAGAATAGATCTGCCAGTTTAGAAATTATCAGAATCTGCTAGAGTTCTGCAGAGTATTAATTGCCAATTGTTGATTGCAATGATGTATCTTGCTGAAGCTGGCAAAGGTATGCCAGGGCACCAAATGGTTAATTACGTTATTGTTCACTGCTACAGCATATTTGGGCAAAGGGGAGAAGATCAGAGGGGAAAAAACCGAAAGTGTTGAAAAGGTGTTATGAAAACTGGCAATGCTCAAGAATAAGAACACAGGAATTTGTTCCTGCCCTAAGGATGAAAGATACATAAACAAAGGAAGGTCTGGGAAAATGCTTAACCTGGTGGGATGATGTGAATTTACAATCTTCTCCAATCACAGCCTTGCATGCCTAAATTTGTGTGACAATGTATAAAGCCTGTAATCATCCTGTATGCTGTAGTCTCAGCAACTTTGAATGAAGTGCACTGTGTTACTTGCTTTGCTACAAAGAAATGCTGCTGTTTAACTCTGATGAGGTTTGTGGACTGCAAGCTATCCGGGGCGTGACAAATGTGTGGCCATTTCCACACAAGGCTGCTATAGTGCTATTATTGCACTTTCAACATCCTATGGAATCCTGACGTTTGCAGTTTAGGGAGGGGCCTTTGAGGCTGCAAACATCAGGATTCCATAGGGATGTTGAAAGTGCAATAATAGCACTATAGCAGTCTAGTGCAGAAATGGCCAGTGTCAAAATGCAGTTAGATGAAGGCTGGGACACTTGTGGCCAAGGAAGATCAGAGTGTGGCCGCGATGACAAACATTATTAATGAGAGAGAACACCCACACTAGAAGAGACTGCTGCAGTTTGCTTTTGCTTGAGCCTACTGGAAAGGACAAGACTCTGCCTTCCTCTTCTTCTTTCCCTCCATGGAGTTAAGCAAGAGCAGATTACTTTCACACTTTGAACGCAGTTTGCAGGAACTGAAGCCAACTGAGGACAAAGGAAGAAGGTGGGAAGAGAAGAGAGAAACTGGGGCGTTTTAGAAGCAGCTGAAAAAGTGGCAAGATAGAGGATTAATCAGGACTCTCCCTGCCAAATCAGGACGGTCGGAGTTGTATGAGTTAGGAATAGAAGTTTTACTATACAGAACTAAGCATATAACTTTTAAAGATCTATAAATTATTAGCCCATTTCCCCCTTGCGCTTTTGGACTTGTAAGTATGGTGGGAAAAAAGAATCAATCTTTATAGCTGGAAAACTTTACAACCTCCTTTAATTTATTACAAAACCCAAAGAGAATTGGAGTTGAGAGGATGGTTTCTGAGTCCGGCTTTCTCAGGTGACTGTAATGAAATGAGTTATGCAAGTGGAGAGAGGAAAAAAAGAGGAATCATAGGCCATTTCCGCACTAGACTGTTATGGCACTGTGATTCCACTTTCAACCTCCTATGGAATCTTGGGGTTTGCAGTTTAGGGAGGGGCCTCAAAAGTCATCCTCAAAGGTCCCTCCCTAAACTGCAAACCCCAGGATTCCATAGGATGTTGCAAGTGGAATCGTCGCGCTATAACAGGCTAGTGCGGAAATGGCTCAGGGTTCAAATCTCTACTCAGCTATGGAAACGCACTGGGTGACCTTGGGCAAGTCACACTCTCTCAGCCTCAAGGAAAGGGAAATTGAACAAATTTGTGCAAAGGAAACCCTGCGATAGGGTTGCCATAGTTGGGAAACTACTTGAAGGCCTGCAACAGCAACAACAACAACAACTACCCTGGCAAAATGTATAGGTAAAGGCTTCATTATGACCATTTCTTCAGGCCGGCCGAGGAGCCTCTGCGTGAAGCTCCCTCCCGTTATTATTTGTTACATCACCCTCCTCCTCTTCCTCCTCCTCCATCTTTTAAAGGTGGCTCACTGTTGTTGATGCATTTAAAACTCTCGTTAGGAAAGCAAATCAATTCAGCAAGGGTTCCAGCAGCATGAAGCCCTCTGGTAAATGAGACATCGTTGAAATGACAAGCGCCCGTTAACATCAATGGTCAGTGCTAATCCGGGATAATAGAAATGTCAAATTCAATTTATTTTTAAAGGAACAAACTATTTAAAGCTACCTTGGACGCATTTGCTGTGGTTTCGGCCCCCCCCTCCAGATTCACTTTCTTTCTTGAAAACAAATGTAGGATGCTTTAGCTAAAGGGTGGAGGCAAAGTGCATTCCTCCAGATGCTATTGGACTGCAACACCCAGCATTCCTGACTTGACTTAGGCCATTTCCGCACTAGCCTGTTATAGCGCGACGATTCCACTTGCAACATCCTATGGAATCCTGGGGTTTGCAGTTTCGGGAGGGGCCGCCCATAGGATTCCATAGGATGTTGCAAGTGGAATCGTAGCACTATAACAAGACAATGCACAGACCTGGCGCCTGGTTTAGTGATATTCCTTGCTTTCCCCTAGAGGTGGTGGGGAAAGAATTATTATCCCTGGAGGACCTATACGTTGAGAAGGGATTGAAGGGGAGTGCCTGGAGCAGAACAATCCCATCTCCTTGCAAATTTCTGGGATACCGTTCCTCAGGCTGTTTTCCAAATAACATCCTACACCTTTGTCTACGTTCCATAACTTTATGAATCAGTGCTTACATTGCAGGAATACAATAAAAACACTGTTAGTAAATTGTGAAGATGCACATCCAGGCACTTGCCAGAGTGCGTCAATGATTTATTTCATTTCAAAGAATCATAGAATCGTACAGTTGGAAGAGACCTCCAAGGGCCATCCAGTCCAGCCCCCTTCTGCCAGGCAGGAAGACACCGTCGAAACATTCCCTTGGACAGATGGCCACCCAGCCTCTGTTTAAAAACCTCCAAAGAAGGAGACTCTACCAAACTCTGAGGCAACAGATTCCACTGTCAAACTGCTCTTACTGTTTGGAAGTTCTTCCTAATGTCTGGAAGGAATCTCTTTTCCTAAAGTTTGAAGCCACTGGAGGTGAGATGATAACCATGGCCATTTCCGCACGGGCTTAAAGAAACGGTGCAAAGCGTCCTCCAGGGAGGACGTCTGCACCTGGGAGCGGACTGGGTCAGACCTACTTAGTGTAGTTCCGCACCTCAGCCCGCTCCGGAACGACCCGAAGTGGTCGTCCGGCGTGCTTTTGAAAGACCGCTTGAAACAGGTCTTTCAAAAGCACGGAGCGCGCCACTCCGTGCCCAGGCTCCGGCGTGAGCCTGCGATCTGCCGGGGGCAGGCTTTAGGCTGGCGAGCTTTAGCGGTTGGTGAAGAGCCTCGACCAACCGGAATCCGCCATTTTCCTCCCCGGAGCAGTGCGGAGCGGCGGCCACGCACTGCTCCGGACCAGCCTGGACTCAAGCGTGCAGACAAGAAGTCCGGTAAGTACCGGCACGGGGCGATTCCCTCGCCCCGTGCGGAAATGGTCCATGTTTAAAAAGTTGAAAGGATGTCACATGGAAGATGAGGCAAACCTATTTGCTACTGCTCCAGAGATTAGGGGCCTTTCTGCACTATACTGTTATAATGCTATTATTATCCTCCATATGACAGCCTTTCAAATATTTAAACATGGCTACCAATGTCCCCTCTTAACCTTCTCTCCTCCAGGTTAAACATACCCACCTCCCTCATCTGCTCCTCACAGGGCCTCATTTCCAGAGCTTCGACACTTTTGGTCACCCTCCTCAGGACCCGTCCCAGCTTCTTGTCATTTCGTTTCATTTCCCTGCTGAATTTCTCCATTAAAAGGACATTGGGCACTTCTGATGGGCACTGGGCAATTGTGCTGCCCTTCAGGCACCTGTGGTGAACCTCAGACACTCCTGCGATGCTCTGGCATTTCCTAGCCAGTGTCATTAGATTGTCAGAGTTCAACTCGCAGCCCGTGCCTCTTGTCAGTGAGGGAAGGAAGGCGATAGTACTTTCCCAAGAGGAAGAGGCAGTGCTGGTGGTGGGGGTGTCCAATGCAAACAATCAAGGAGAAACCCTGAGCCAAGCCAAGTCAAGGTCAAATCCCAAAAGTCCAGAATGCTGAAGGTCTGTCCAAAAAGGGTCAAGACAGCCAGAACACAACGGTCGCGGGTTTGAGTAGTGATTTGCTGCAAGCAAACAAGCAAGCAAGCCACACCGACTGACTTATATGCAGACAAAAAGAAGTGTTGCTTATCATTATTCTGTTTACTCAACCTTGCCCGAACGGCTACCCTCTGAGCTGCCCGTTTCAGTCTCCTCCATGATTGGCGGCTGGGGGACAAAGGTGAATCAAATTCCGCTAAATCATTGCTGGTCCCCTCTCCCACTGGCACTGGTTGCAGCAACTCAGTCTCAGCTTGTCTTTCAGCTGATGGGAGGTGTTTCCAAGATAGTTTGGTCTATCACTGGCTCTGTTTCTGGCACAATCTATGGCTCATCGACCTCAGAGCTGTCATCCATCACCTAGATGGGCACTGGGAAGTGCCCAGAAGTACATTGGTGTGCGTTGCACATTGGAGCGTGGTACATCAGTCAATCCGCCATTGCATAGTGGATGCCTGTATGCCGTAATGCCCTGGCAGCTTCTGGGTGAAAATGAATGTTGGAAAACTACTCAGCTCAGGCCATTTCCGCACTAGGCTATTATAGCGCTATGATTCCATTTTCAACATCTTATGGAGTCCTGGGGTTTACAGTTTCGGGAGGGGCTGACTGGCCCCTCCGGAAACTACAAACCTCAGGATTCCATAAGATGTTGAAAATGGAATCATAGTGCTATAACAATCTAGTGCAGAGATGGCCTCAGTTCTGCACACATACAAGGCCATTTTCAAAGACATATGTCTCAAGCCAACCTATATTTCTAGACACATGCTGGATGGGATGCATCTACCCGCCTTTCCAGTGTATTTTGTCCTTGGCAGTCATGGCCTGACAGTGGGTTGGATCAAAGTGACCCCACCCCCATGGTACCGTGACCTGCTAAAACGGCTCTTAAAACTGTATAGTCTACTCTGTCTCAAAATGGCTGCCTTCTAAATGCTTCAGTGTATCAATAAACTTTTAATAAAATTTTTAATTCTTCCGAGAACTGCGCATGTTAAAGGACAGATGGAGAAGACCAACTGACTGACCAACCTGAATTCGGTCTACTATGCCCATATTATAATAGAGCAGTATCCAGTTCTGGGCACCACAGTTCAGGAAGGATATTAACAAGTTGGAATGTGTCCAGATGAAGGCAACCAAAACGGTGGAAGGCCTGAAACCGTGAAGCCCTAAGAGGAGAGGCTTAGGGAGCTGGGCATGTTTAGCCTGGAGAAATAAAGGTCGAGAGGTGACATGATAGCTTTGGGGTTGCTAATGCGCCAGAGGACAGGATCAAATTTCAAAATAACCTTCACAGATTGGAGAGCTGGGCAAAGCTAACAAAATGAGTTTCAACAGAGAGAGATGTAAGGTCCTGCACTTAGGCAGAAAAAATGGAACGCACAAATATAGGATGGAAGACACCTGTCTGGATAACAGTATGTGTGAAAGGGATCTAGGAGTCTTGGTGGATCACAAGCTGAACATGAGTGAGCAGTGTGATGCAGCAACCAAGAAAGCCAACACGATTCTTTGTTGCATCAATAGGAGTATGGTGTCTAGATCAAGGGAGGTAACAGTACCACTCGATTCTGCTTTGGTCAGAACTCATCTAGAATACTGTGCCCAGTTCCGGGCACCTCATTTCAAGAAGGATATTGACAAGCTGGAGCATGTCCAAAGGAGGGCGACCAAAATGGTGAAGGGTCTGAAAGCCATGAAGCCCTATGAAAAGAGGCTTAGCAAGCTGGGTATGTTTAGTCTGCAGAAGAGAAGGTTAAGAGGGGACATGATAGCCATGTTTAAATATTTGAAGGGATATCATGTCGAGGAGGAAGCGGGCTTGTTTTCGGCTGCTCCAGAGACTAGGACAAGGAGCAATGGAGTCAAGCTGCAGGAAAGGAGATTCCACCTGAACCTCAGGAGGAACTTCCTGGCGGTCAGAGCTGTCCGGCAGTGGGAGATGCTGCCTCCGTGGAGTGTGGTGGAGTCTCCTCTTTCTTTGGAGGTTTTTAAGCAGAGGCTGGATGGCCATCTGTTGGGAATGCTTTGATGGGTGTTCCTGCATAGCAGGGGGTTGGACTGGATGGCCCCTGGGGTCTCTTCCAGCTCTATGATTCTATGATTCTATTTGTTTAAATATTTGAAGGGATGTCGTATGGAGGATGGAGCAAGCCTGTTTTCTTTTCCTCCAGATACTGGGACATTGAGGCCCTTTCCGCAACACACCTTTTCACGGAGCTGGGGTGTGGGGATCGTGCGAGCAGCCTCCAGAGAGACGTGCTCGCGTCCCGGTTTCCTTCAGCTCTGCAGCTGCTGCCTGCTCGCGCGAGAACCCCGCCTCTTCCTTCCGCAGTGCAGCCTGGGAGTTTTCCAGGCTGCACTGGGACAGGAAGTGCGAGTGCCGCGGCTCCGGAGTTCCACACCCACAGCAAGTGCGTGCGGTGCCCTGAAGCGATGTGCGATCGCTCACCCTTTTCAGCTCAAAACCGAAAATGAAAAAGTGCGTAAGCGGTACCTGTCAGCCCCTGGCGTGTCGCATGATTGTGAGTGCGTCGTGTGGCTCGCTCCTCACATTCGCGCGACGCTCGAGGGGCCCTTTCGCATGGCCAATGCCATGCGAAAAGGGCCTGAGCAATGGCTTCAAATGTCAGGAAAAGAGATTCCATCTAAATATTAGGAAGAACATAAAGTTAAGATTTGACATGTTATTTTTATTCTTATTGCTGTGTGCCTTCAAGTTGTTTTCGACTTATGGAGACTGTAAGGCGAACCTATCATGGGGTTTTCTTGGGTTGAGAGTGTGTGACGTGCCCAAGGTCACCCAGTGGGTTTCCATGGCCAAGCAGGGAATCGAACTCTGGTCTCCAGGGTCGTAGCCCCAGGGTCAAATCACTACATGGCGCTGGCTGTCAGGTATCATGATAGCCATGTTTAAGTATTTGGAATGAATGATTAAGAATATTTTTCTACCCTTTTCTTGCAGACATTTGGTTGCTGCCAGTGAGATTGCTACCAATGATTGCTGTGCATAATGGAAGAGTTGTTTTAAATGTTTATTTCATTGTGATAGATATATGATCTTAATGGAATAATAAACCACTTAGATTGCCTTCAGAGAAAAGCGTGCAAGATGACTGACTAAAATAACAGCAAATTAAAGCAGTCACAGATAGGAAAAGATTTCATACAGTCCTTCCAGGCACGGAAGGGCAGTTTTGTTGACCAGTGGTGGCTGGTGGATCTTGTGTCATTGAGGCAGTGAGCCCATGTTGGGTTTTAGTCTAAACTTTAAGGGAACTATCCAAGATAGGGAATATTATCCCCCCCACATAGGTCCAGTCCCTTGGATAAATTCCTTAAAGCAAACAGTAAAACTTGGAGTGGATTTATTGCCCTTCTGACATGGGAACTATCATTCACTGTTGTAGTTGATCCCATTTTGCAGATTGTTGAAGCTGAGGAGCTGAGTCTAAGAGAAACAGACCATAATCTTGTGGGCATCATTTGCACATGTAAATTCCGTAAGGCATGTGGCTATACTTTTGAAAATGTTTTGCAATGCACATATTTAGTTCACAGTTGCATGAGTGGAGTTCTGCAAATACAACCATTTCATGTGCATTTTTCAATGGTGCATAAGTATTCATCAGTGCCTTCAAAGGCCATTTCCATACCGGGCTTCTGAAACGGTGCAGAGCGACCTGTCACTGAGTTCTTCTACACCGTAGAGTGGACTGGCGCGGACTACTTTTTGTAGTTCCACACCAGAATCCACTCAGGAGCAGCCGGAACTAGCCAGGCTGCGTGTTTTTTAAAAACCTCTTTTTCGAGGTTTTTAAAAAGCATGGAGCGCGCAGCCCTGCGCCGCTCCGTCGCCTGGCTCCAAAGTGGATTTGCAGGCCCGCGCAAGTGCGTGCCTGCAGATCTGCCGGGGGCGGGCTTCCGGCTGGCGAGCTTCTCCGGTTGGTGGAGAACCTTCACCAACCGGAAGCTGCCGTCTGGGACGCCGGAGGACTGTGGAGCAGCGAGCTCGCGCTGCTCCGCGTGGCGATGGACTTACCCGGCTGCGGGTAAGCTCTGTTTTAGCGTGTTTTCGCCCGTTTCACCCCCCACATGTGAAAAGGGCCAAAGTATCATTTGATTCACTGGGATTGTGAGGCCTTTCTACTATGCACAGTTATAGTGCTATGCTCCCACTTTAACTGCCACGGATGCATCCTATGGCATCCTGGGATTTGTAGTTTGGAGAGCCCTGCAAATTCAAAATGTCCTTTTAAATTGCATATCCCAGGATTCCATAGCATGCCACTATGGCAGTTAAAGTGGAATCATAGTGCTATAATTGTGTAGCAGATGCGTTGGAGTCCATCCCGGGAGAAAATTGGGGTATGAATTAAAAAATTAATACAATAAATAGAGTGAATGGGCTGTTGCAAATAGCCGCTGTAGCTTCCCTACTGCATAATGGTACAATAAGGAGGCACATGTGCAGATCTTATGCGCCATGTTGGTATTCCGCACAAACATGTGGAATGCAATTGCTGTGTGGCTATCAAGCATGATATAGGATGGAGTAATCAAGCCTTAGAAGTGAGGGAGCTTCAGTAGCCCCCCCTCCCCGGAAACTTTGTCAGGCTGCATCCCTGGAAAAAAATAATTCTCCCCCCCTCAAATGCCCTGTAGGGAATGAGAGGGCAATTGTGCTAAGCTCTGAGGCCCTTAGGCTGTGTGGGGCCCAGAAGAATCTCTATTACTCTCTGGAGCCCTGGGGGACATAGAAATGGCCTTGAGGGACTACTGTATGTGGCCCATGGGCTTCCTCTTCCCCTCCCCTGACATGGGATCTTGGCCATTATCTAGAGAAAGGCCAGCTTCCCCACCCAAGACAGAAACAAGCTGGACCCCCATTCACTGCAATGACTCTTTGCCACTTTGCAATGTGAAGTGGACGTACGTCCCCTTTTGCAACAGTTCCACCGGCTGCTGGTCCACGTCTGAGCACAATTCAAACGCCTGCTCATGTTAAGCCCTATACAGCTCTGGTCTGGGTTATCTGAAATTATCTGGGTATTTCCCTACATGACCTACTGGTGGTTCGAGATCTTCTGGGGCAGCCCTTCTCTTTGTCCTACCACCCTCACAGGTGCATCTGGTGGAAATACAGGAGACAGGGCCTTCTCAGTGGCAGCCCCCAGGCTCTGGAACGCCCTTCCCAGAGAATCTAGACTGGCACTCTCTCTACTCTCGTCCCTCGGACAGGTGAAGACCTGTTTCAGCAGGTCTTTGAGGGCTTATTGCTCATGGGGAAAAGAACTTTTATGTGCTGTGTTGTTTATATTTGCTGTTTTTTTCTTGCAATGGCTAGGGTTTTAACCATTTTATAATTTATACATAGTTAGATGATATAGTTGGCCATATTAAGGATGCAGGACCCCAGCAATACTGGAAAAACTGCTGATATCAGGATGTCTGTATGTGTCTGTGGGAAGGAGTCCAAGGCACGGTGAGAAAACAGGAACCCAGGGTCCAAACCAGGTCAGAGAAAGGAAAGGAAAGGGAATGGTAGTGGGTTTGACATGGTGGACCTATACTTCCTCCCTTTTGCCCATCTCAACCTTTTGTTACCCTGATTTCTGGGGTCCCTTGGGGGACACCTCAATGTGCTCCACGTGATGGGGAATGGAAACTAGCCAGAGCACAAACTATAGCAATGCGAGAGGCAGGGTAACCTAGCGGGGTCTTTTGACCCAGTGTTTACGGGGTCAGGCCAAGCCAAAAACCAACAAAAAATGTCCAATAAATGATTTTATTGAATGAAAGTCTCACGTATCAACACAATCACTCACACACTCACTCAAGAACTATTAAGAAGTAAAAGAGAGGAAACTGGATAGGGGAGTATTGAAGAGGTTGCAACTGGGGTAATACTGCACCTTTTCCTGAAGTCCTGGGTCCGGGAAAACAGCAGAGAAGTGGGGCTCAGCATGGAGAGGGCTGAGAGGATTACTCAACGGACAGAGAAACGGTCAGCTGGGATGACCGGGAGTGATCCAAAGAAACTCTCAAAAACTGGGACTATTTGTAGGGGGAAGAGTACCTGGTGGGCTAATCCTTTCCCAGGGAGAACAATGGGTGTTGCAGCGAGAACGAAGCTCCACAATGGTAACTTCCTTTGCGTGATGGGATTACAAGGTGTTGCCAAAGTCTCAGGAGCTTCGGCTGCATTGGGTTGTGGTGTGACTTCATGTAAATGGTCCTCCCTTGACAGGATATTTGCTCAACTTTGGGCAAACATGCTAATTCTCTCTAGTCAGCTTCTCGGGGCTGAGGACCCTTTGTTTATTGTGGGTTTGCCCAGCTTGAGGTCTCCTGGGGCTACGTGACGGGGGATCTTACTGGCCTGACCTGGTTTTTGATCCTTTGACCATTGCTGCCTACATGCCCATCCGGGCGACCTCTCAGGCACATTGAATCATATTTTAATATCAAAATTGTAGACCCCGGGACAGGGTTTTCCCGGTGGGGTAACACTTTGGGTGTGGTAGGGGGCATCAGGAGAGGGTTTGTGGTGCTTTGAAATTGGGCTACGAGCCATCCTTAGCTGCCAGGCAGTGGCTGGGTGAGGGCCCAGAGGTGGGTTTTTAAAGGGCCGCGTGGCCTGATCAGAGCTGCTGAGGGGGGAGGTTCACCTGGAAAAGGAGAGCCTGAGGTGGGTGGGCAGCAGGGGTTGGAGAAATTCACAAATAATCAAATATGTGAAAGTTAAACCCACAAATGTGGAAAACCAACTGTATTTTTAATTCCTGTATGAAATTAATTTTTTAAAATTGTATTTGTCTTTAACTTTTGTAAGGTACCTTGAGTCCCAGGCCATTTCTGCCCTGCACTGTTACAGTGCTATTTTTCCCCTTTCAACCTCCTGTGGAATCCTGGGGTTTGCAGTTTGGGGAGGGGCATTTAGAATTCTCAGCCAGAGAGCTCTTTGGCCTCAGGAAACTACAATCCCCAGAATTTCACAGGATATGTTGGAAGTAGAATAATAGCATTATAACAGTGTCGTGCAGAAATGGCCCGAGATTGGGAAGAAAGAGGGGATCTTAACAACCACCGCAATTCCTCAGTTCAGCTGCAGGCGGCCTCCCCTGTTGCTGTTTGGGTCAAGAACGGTGTCATCAGAGGCAAAGCTCTGCCCATTGGGAAGGATTTGGGGAGCCAATTGGGCAATGATCGCCCATTCATCCAAAGAGGAGGCCCATCCCTGCCTTGACGGCTTGTCTTGCTTTGTGCAAAATGAGAGAGTTTTGGCTTTCAGGGGTGCTATCGCTATCTGGATGAGAAACAGTGCAGGAAAATGAGAGTGAAACAGGACAAAAGAAACATCTGTTCCCCCTGCCCTCCCCAGAACTGGATTTAATATTCACAAGAAATGGATGTGCATCACTTTCCGAAATTGCTCGACAGAGGACAACAGCTGCATCCCCAACGGAGTCTGGTCCTGACCCTTTTTGGGACGGACGTCTTCTTTCCATCCACTCACCCCACCAGGCAGCAGACGGAAGGGATGTGCTAGATCAAATTAACAGCGCCATATTTTTGGCCAAACTGCATGGCAGACTGATTTCTGCCTTTATATTCCTGTTTCTCTCCCAAGCCTGGAAGAATTAATGTGGCCGAGTAATACGTCAGGCAGCTTCTTTTCATCTCCCAGCAGATATATGGCCATTCAAACAGCTAATTTCCCCATAAAAATTTGGTGACAGCTGATGAACAGCTTCAGATTAATCAGACGGTGAAGAAAGAAAGGAATGTGAATGAGGATGAGTTAGGATGTATCCGGAGCAGTGGTCTTGCTGTGACTGATTTTATTTAGACTTTAGTCCTTTGTGTCTCAAAATCCTGTGGGTGTCTTACGCACATGTTAGTTCTCCTACGGAAGTGGTTGGGTGCTTTTGCCCAATGTGGAATCTCGGTATTCAGTAAAGGGTTGTGTAAGCAAAGTTATGCATGTGGGGCCATTGCACATGCTTGTGTGTTGTACATTGATGTGTATTGTGCATGGTTAATCATTGGTGCATGTTTGGTTCTGCAATGTTGCAATTCAAGGGCTGCAATTCAATACCCCTCAGTCTAGCATAACTATCTCTATGCAGAGATTTGCTGAACCAGCTCCCATGCACAATAGTAACATATGTCAATGACTGGGTGATGTGCACTGCACATCCACAATGCACAAGCACAATGTGGTGCATAGACACAATGCACAACATGGCTCTATGCGCAACTGCTGTCAGCAGAATAGATGTGTTGAGCTAGGGTCATTTGTCCTGCATTCGAAGTGCAACTTACCGACAGGTATGCCAGGTGAGGTTGCTTTGTGCAACCACTGCTTTTCAAGATGACTCAGAAGCTGCTGTTAGTGCATAATGTGGAAGCAATATTGCCAACTGGAGTACTATAGGTACAGCGTATAATGCTTTTATAGCCTGATTCACTCAAAAATATTTACGGATATTGTTTTAACCTTCTTCATCCGTTTTAAACTTGTCAGCTTGTTTAAGAGGGCTGGAAGCCTTTATCACAGTGAATGTTATATAACTTTATGTATACTTAGCTACATAGTGGAGGTGCTAAGAAACCCTGTTAGTGAACTGTGAAGATCATAGAATCATAGAGTTGGACAAGACCACAAAGACCATCAAGTCCAACCTCTCTCACACAGGAAGACACAAAGCATTCCTGACAGATGGCCGTCCAGCCTCGGTTTAAAAACCTCCAAAGACAGAGACTTCATTACACCCATAGGCAGCAGCGTATCCCCTGTTGAATAGCTCTTACTGTCAGGAAGTTCTTCCTAACGCTTAGATGGAATCTCTTTTCCGGAAGTTTGATGCCATTGCTCTGTGTCCTAATCTCTGGAGCAGCAGAAAATAAGCTTGCTCCATCTTCCATATGATGTCCCTTCAAATATTTAAACAAGGCTGTCATGTCACATCTTAGCCATCTCATTCATAATGGGACACTGGCAAAAGAGTCCTGATGCACGCTGGCACTCCATAGCTGGTGTTCCAATGCAAAACAGGATGGATGCACAATGGGGCTGATGCGTGATGGTCCCAACACAAGTTGATCCTGTTATACATCGTCCTGTTCTGCATGAGTCCCAATGAGCGATACTTTAGGTTGTTGTGGGTTTTCCGGGCTTTGAGGCCGTGTTCTGTCAGTATTTTCTCGTAGCGTTTCGCCTGCTTCCGTGGCTGGTATCTTCAGAGGATCTGGTGGCATGGAAGTGAAACAGAGTATATATACTTGTGTAGTCCCCAGGTGGGAGGATGCATATCCCTTGACTAACAACTCAACCCTGGGGGACATCCCATTTAACACTAGGCCATCACACGGGCCAACTGTAACCCATGCAAATTGCTCCCTCCCATCCAGGGACTACACAAGTATATATACTCTGTCTTACTTCCATGCCACCAGATCCTCTGAAGATACCAGCCACAGAAGCAGGTGAAACGTCAGGAGAAAATACTAATAGAACATGACTTCAAAGCGCAGAAAACCCGCAACAGCCTATGGATTCCGGCCATGAAAGCCTTCGACTTTACACTGGATACTTTGCTGGCTCCCTTAAGTAGTGACATAGCGGCCTCTGATCCGATACAGACATTTCAGAACTGCCGAATTCCAGTTCCTGCAAATGTAAGAACTGGTTTCTGGCCACTAAGTGTTGCACGTTTATACTCTTGGGAGATGCTTGAGGGCCCTTTGGTCAAGTTTATTTATTTATTTATTTATTTTTGAATTTATATCCCACCCTTCTCCCAAATGGGATCCAAAGGCAGCATAGAGCACTCATCCCTTTCAGCTCTGCCTTGGAGGAGATCCATGCAACAAGTTTTTTATCCAGTGGCACTTTGGAAGGTCAGCCGAAGCCAATGGAGTTGGCTGTGACGGCTATGATGTCGCGTGGAACTGTGTCCCCTGAAATGAATACAACTCGTAGCTACTACATTTTATTGACGCCATGCGGAAAGGGCCAAAGACTGAGTCCCCAACAGCTTTTAGTGTGTTTAAATTATTAGTACATTTATATTTATAGTATATACTTATAGTATAGTATAGTATACTACATATTTATAGTGTATTAGTATATCAAATGATTACTATATTTATTTATTTTTAAATTTATTTAAATTTTCTTTTAAATTGATTTTACTTGTATGATGTCCCGAGGGCTTGTGATACAGAGAAGGACAGAAATTTTTTCAGTAATCAATAAATAAACTCCATGACTATAAAGCTATGCTCAAGTCTCCTCCATGCGGGATTTCTGCCTGTGTTGTTAAAAAGCAATAAACAAAATGGCGGCTGGTGGAGCCCAGGGTGGGTGGAGCCTCCTGAATCAGGGGCGGGGCATTGAGGAGGCCTAGGGGTGGGGCTAGAGATAAAGCCGGCGGACGGGGGCTGGTAGGAGGGTATAGCTCCGTGATTTCAGATGGGCCAGGAGGAGATACAAATGGTTAAGAGTCAAGCATCAAGATATGTCATTGAATACCAAAGTCAAAATCATCCAGGATATAACATTTCCAGCGTCTATGTACGGAAAGCTAGATCGTGAGGAAAGCTGGCAGGAAGAGAATCAACTTGCTTGAAGTGTGGTGCTGGAGGAGAGTTTTGCAGATACCATGGACTACCAAAAAGACCAATATAGTCCTCCCTCCACATTTGCAGGTTTGACCTTTGCAAATCTGATTACTCGCGAGGCACATGCAGGCCTTCCCCCATATTTGCCTCTCCCCATTCCCTTGTGCTTTGACGGGCACAGAGAAGGAAGGCAAGTGCACCCGGGCAAAACGCAAGGCAATGGATAGGAAGGCATGTACATGCCTTCGCCCCTGGAGCTCTTCTCTCCAATTCCTGTGCATTTGGCCCCGGCGGGAGAATGCAGATCGAGGCACGCGCAGTCCTTCCTTTTTCTCTCTGGAACTCCCCCTCCCATTCCCATGCCTTTAGCCCCAGTGCGGAGAACATGCACCGAGGCAAAATGCAAGGGAATGAGGGTGAAGGGAGGCGTTTGTGCACCTTCCTTCTTCCTCTTGGAGCTCCCTTTTCCCATTTCCATGCATTTTGCTTCAGTGTGAAGAATGCACGCTGAGGCAAAACGCAAGGGAATGGGGGAAGGGGAAGGGGGAGTGCAGGAGGGGCGTTATTTTTTGCTTCCCTTCTGTGTTCTGTGCTCTGTGTTCTGTGCTCTGAGTTCTGTGCTCTGAGTTCTGTGCTCTGAATTCCATAGGATTCCATAGGATGTTGAAAGTGGAATAATGGCATTATAGCAGTCTGGTGTGGAAATGGCCTAAAACTCAGAACAGGTTTATTCCTGCCCTTGGCACGGAAGCCATCGGCAGCAACCTCGGTGACTCTTGTCTCAGGTATCATATCCATTTGAACCGAGAAACCGAAATGAAAGAGAGTTGACTTTGGGCGGCTCTTCTTTCGTTCCTATTGGTTTTTTATAGCCTCCCTACCTCCAACCCCTCTCTCGGGCCCCAGAAGGCACGAGTGTAAGCCAGCTGGGACAAGAGAACCCAACCCGTGCGACGGAGAGAATTTGGCTCTCGAGCATCCCGGCGAGGGGTGGGCTTTCCCAGGGCTAGGGAGGGAATCTCTTAAGTGGCACATTAAATTTAATGAGCTGAAATCACTACCTGGAGCGAAGACCTCCTCTTGACGAAAAATGATTGCGTTTAAGAGATTGCTGGGTAGCATTGTGAAGAGCCAGTGCGGTGTAGTGATTTGATTGCTGGACTACATCTCTGAGAGACCGGGGTTCAAATCCCTGTTCAGCCACAGAAAGCCCCTTGGTGACCTAGGGGAAGTCACACTTTCTCAGCCTCAGAGGAAGGCAAACTGCTTCTGAATAAATCTTCAAGCCCAGCTTCCCAGAGTGCTGGTTCAGCACTCAAATCTCTGCCCCATTCTATTTAATTAGAATTAAGTTAATAACTGTAACCACTAAGCCTTAAAGCCCTGTAACCATGAGCCTCTTCACATAAAGTGATCTTGAGCTGTCTGTTTATCTTCTGATCAATAAACCACTTGTAATGTACACGTATGTCTCTCGGGAGGCTTTGTGGTTATGTGCCTTCCAGTTAGCTCTGATTTACAGCAACCATATCCTAGGGTTTTCTTGGCATGATTTCTGAAGAGGAGGTTTGCCTTTGCCTTCCTCTGAAGCTGAGAGAGTGTGGCTTGAAGGTTACTCAGTGGGTTTGCATGGCCGAGCAGGGATTTGAACTCTGCTCTCCCAGAGTCCCAGTCTGATTCTCAAAGCACTTCGCCTTGCTGGCTCTCGAGACCTAATACACAAATCCTTTAAACGTACTCTCTAGCAGCTTTTCAGTTCTATAAATTCTGACTTTCCTCTTTTTTAATGCTTTAGTATCTTTCTTTATGTGCACTAAACAATAATAAACATCTTTGAAGATGGTGATTATGGGAAATATTTCTTCATATTTTTTTTTCCAGATGGAAAGGTGAAGCATCTGACTCCCAGTTCTGTGCCTGCACATTTCTAGAATCATAAAGATGTCAACTTTATCCTTTTTTGGAAGTTAGGTCACAATTCTTTGCCTATGGAGGTGATTATATAATTCCTCAATGTTTATTATGCAAATCTTACTTACCATTTTGTCACAATCAATTAACAAAAAGAAAGAGGGAAATGAACGCAACATAATCCCTCCTATCCTGATTGACTGCAGCTGTCTCTTCTTATTTAGCACGTCTAATTTTGTTCCCAGTTCCTGCAGTAGATCAGTTTTCAAATTTGGGCGATGTATCGGATCTTTTGGCTGGAATCTTATGAGTATTTTGTGCATGCGTTAATGTTCCCCAATGGAAGTAGTTGGTCCTTTTGTCTGGTGTGGAATATCTGTATTTAGTTCAAGGTTATGGGAATGGGTTTGTATTTCAAGCACCACAACCTTGAACATGAAATGATGCATGTCTAAAAAGTGTGTCACCAACATGAAAAGTCTGGAAAGCGCTGGTGACATACTTTTTAGACATGCATCATTTCATGACACAGTAATGCAGTAAGTAATTCAGTAAGTGAAGGCAGCCCCTCCACTCAGAACTGGTGTTACTTCGAGAGAGAAACCCTATCCCGGGGTCTACAATTTAATATTAAGAATTATCTCCACATGCTTGAGAGGTCCCCTGAAGGGGCACGTAGGCAGCAATGGTCAAAAGACTGAAAACCAGGTCAGGCCAGTAAAATCCGCAGTCACGTAGCCCTAAGGGACCTCAAGATGTGTAAATCCACAATAAACAAAGAGTCCTCAGCACTTGAGAAGCTGACTTGAGGGGACTAGCGTGTCTGCCCCAAGCTGAGCAAATATTCCATCAGGCGAGGACCATTTACATGAAGTCACACCACAACCCAATGCGACTGAAGATCCTGAGACTTTGGCAACACCTTGCAATCCCATCACACAAAGGAAATTATCATGGTGGAGCTTCGTTATCACTGCAACACCCATTGTTCTCCCCGGGAAACGATTAGTCCTCCAGGTACTTTTCCCCCTACAAATAGTCCCAGTTTTTGAGTGGCTCTTTGGATCGCTCCCAGTCACCGCAGCAGACCGTTGCTCCGTCCATTGAACGATCCCCTTGGCCCTCTCCGTGCTGAGCCCCACTTCTCCGCTGTTTTTCCTGGACCAAGGACTTCAGGACAAAGGTGCAGTATCACCCCAGCTACACTCCTTCAATATTCCCCTATGCAGTTTCCTCTCTTTTGCTTCCTAATAGGTCTTGAGTGAGTGTGTGAGTGATTGCTTTGCTGCGTGAGACTTTCCTTCAATAAAATCATTTATTAGACATTTTCGTTTGGTTTTTGGCTTGGCCTGACCCCGTAAAAACTGGGTAAAAAGACCCCACTAGGTTACCCTGCCCCTCGCATTGCTATAGCTCGTGCTCTGGCTAGTTTCTATTCCCCATCACGTGGAGCACATTGAGGTGTCCCCCACGGGACCCCAGAAATCAGGGTAACACTGGCCTGCAGTGGTGGCAGAAGAGGCAGTCTCTCCACCAGTTACATTCACATGACACGTCTACACACTGTAGCTGATACACTAATGTGTTGTGACACGCAGTGTGGAAAGCTCTGGTGTAGGCAGATTCACAGGGGCACAGACATGGGGAGGCAGATGTGCTCGTGTATGCACATATGGGCTTGCATTGACTTACACAACACTGCCGTTCCACACAAATATTATGTAGCACAACCAATGTATAACTCGGCGTGCAAAGATTTTATGTTCTGCAACCCCAGTGTGCAAATCTGGACAACACCTTTCTCTGTTGTTTTCGTGCCTCAGTCCTAGGACTCAGGTGCAAACACGGACAGGGCACTTCCCAACATCCACAACACGGAGACATGAACAGGGGAATACTTGCTGTGGCCAGCATAGATGAAAAAGGGAGAGCCCACGAGACTCAGAACGTTTATATGGGGAAGACACATTAATTAGGCAAACAGCTGGGGGAGGCTGTCAGCCCATAAATACAGGGGAGGGGATGGGGAGCAATCTTTTGCAGACAACTGGTGTCACCGATGGAAGCAACACGTCCTATATTGGGATCCCTGGCTCGTGTTCCTGGAAACCTTGACCCTTGCCTTTGATGTTGACTTTGCTACTGGATATTCCTGGTTGGGAAAAGATATGAAGGCTGAGAAGGGATTCAGGGAATGAATTTTCCTTTTTTTTTTAAGATAATATTTATTGAGAAGACTTTTTTTGGGATACATTATAAGTTGCCAAGAGTTAAAGAATTACAGAGAAATAGAAAAGAAAGGAAAACAAAAGGAAAAAGAAAAGAAAGTGACTTCTGATCTTCCTTTTGCACTTATATATGCAGATAATTATTCATGCCTCTCTCTCTCAAATTTCAACAAAATTACTTCTTTCAATAGCCTAGTCTTTGTAATCATCATGTCATTTTCTTTTCTTTTGCAAAAAGTCTATAAGAGGTTTCCAGTCTTTACGAAATATCATTAATGACCTTTTGGTAATTGAACTGGGCAATATGTCTGTTTCTGCTAAATCTGTCAGTTTCCACAACCATTCCCCCCAGTAGGTAGAGTTGAATTCTTCCATCTTTGCATGTAAAACAATCTTGCTTCTGTGGTCAATTCTCCCAGCTAGAAGGAGGAAGGAAGATGGGACACGTTTGTGCATATTGATTTTCTCTCTTTGCTTCTGCACTATAGAACGTTGGGAGTCCATCCTCCATTGGCCTGCACCCTTAAACCTAGAGAATGTGGAAGCCCAGCTGTCCTTTTTTGGTCCCCAAGAAACCATGAGAAATAGAAGCTTGTTCCTTTTTAAAATGAAAGCTCCCTTCTTGGTTTTTCAAGAGCAGCGGTTAGATCTTGCAGCAAAGGCAGCAGTTCCCCAGCCTGCAGTCTTGTCCTGGTCTCATAGATTTTGTGTTCCCCTTGAGGTGTCTGCTACCAACTCTAAACTGAAAGCGAAAAAATAATGTGCACATTCAGGTAGAGCTTTGCTTTGCTTTGGGGATTTCACCCACGGGATCCTAGACAAACAATCCATCCGGCTGCCGGAATTGCTCTCTCTCCAGCTGCCTTGCTTTGAATTGGAGTGGAAACCTTCTGCCCAATGGAGAACACTTCTCGCTGGAATCATGTGGGCACTAAAACTAAAACTTGATTGTGTGCGGGAACTTTGGAAGATGAATGACTAGCTTAGGAACCTGAGCGCTGGTGGTGGTGGTGATGGTACCTTGGAATAAACGGCTCTCCTGGTACCAGCGATGTGCAACGCTTGATTATGTTGGCGTCCCTCTCTGCTGGTTTTGCAGGGTCCCCCCCCCCTTCTGGCTCCCAGAAGATTGGAAGATTTATGACTTCCCTTCCTGCAGCAAGAATGAAGCAGACGAAGTAAGAAAAAACCCTCCGCACCCAACAACCCGCCTACCCAACTCACCTTTTATGATAGTTTAAATTAGCCACAATACTAATAAAAACCTAGCACCTATATAGCATGCGGACGTGGGAACTGCAACAAACTGTTATAGTGTTGCACACTCCTTTTTGCTGTTCCAGCTAGCCAGAACCTTTCCTAAAATGATCCATTCCTTCTACCGGGTAAGAATTTAGCTCTATTTGCTTACCCTCCAATGTTTCCCAGATGAAAACTGGGATATTTGTGGCCAAGTGAAATCAGACTGTGGTCAAGGTGGCAAAAGTTGTCAGTAAACTATAGAATCAGAATAGTAGAGTTGGAAGAGACCCCAAGGGCCATCCAGTCCAACCCCCTTCTGCCATGCAGGAGGGTACAATCAAAGAACTCCTGAGAGAAGGCTGTTCAACCTTTTTTCAAAAGCCTTCCAAAGGAGGAGACTCCATCACACTTCCAGCCAGCCTCTTCCACTGTCAAACTGCTCTTACCCTCAGGAAGTTCTTCCTAACGTTTAGGTAGAATCTCTTTTGCTGTAGTTTGAATCCATTGCTCCATGCCCTAGGCCCTTTTCGCATGGCATTCGCCATGCAAAAGGGCCCCTCGAGCATTGAGTGAATGTGAGGAGCGGTCCACACGACGCACACACAATTGCGTGATGCTCCAGGGTCTGGCAGGTACCCCTAGCGCGCTTTTTCATTTTCAGTTTTAAGCCAAAAATGGTGCGCACTTGCGCATCACTTCAGGGCCCAGGGTGCACTTGCAATGTGTGCGGAGCTCCGGAGAAGCAGCGCTCGTGCTTCCTGCCCCAGTGCAGCCTGGGAAACTCCCATGCTGCACTGCAGAAGGAAAAGGCGGGGCTCTCGCATGAGCAGGTGGCAGCTGCGGAGCTGAAGGAACCGGGATGCGAGAGCCTCTCACTGGAGGCTGCTCGCACGATCCCCGCACCCCAGCTCCGTGAAAAGTTGTGTTGTGGAAAGGGCCCCTGTCTCTGGAGCAGTAGAAAACAGGTTTGCTGCATCCTCCATATGACGTCTTTTCAAATATTTAAACTTGTTTATCATGTCACTTCTTGACCTTCTTTTCATGAGGCTAAAACCACTCAGCTCCCTAAGCTGCTCCTCAGAGGGCTTCTTGCTTTCCAGGCCTTCTACCATTTTGGTCGCCCTCTTCTGCACACGTTCAAGCTTGTCAATATCCCTCCTGAACTGTGGTGCCCAGAACTGGACACAGGATTCCAGGGGGGGTCTGACCACTTGAGGAAGAATGGATAAGCCAGGAGTGGCTGCCGTAGTTTGCTTTTGCCCGAGTCTACAGGGAAGGCAAGATTCCTTCCCCTCCTCTTCTCTCCTCCTTGTTGAGCTAATTGAATGCAAACAACTTTAGCCTTTCAGCCCGGTTTCCGGCAACTGAAATAAGCCGAGAACAAAGGGAGGAAGCGGGAGGAGGAGGAGGGAGAAAGGAGATGAAAATATCGAACGGCAAGGGACTAATCGGGACCGTCCCTGCCAAACCGGGACAGGTGGAGTACGTGCCACTGGACTCCTTCAAGATCAGCGTGTTCTTTTTGCCCTCTTCAATCTACAGTCCCAGTAGCGTTGCTTGGCCTGAGTGGGGTAGGGGCGGAGGCATGGGAGGGGCTACGGTGTGCACGGGTGGCACTGCGGCTCATGGGGGAGGGGCAATGGCGTGGGGAAGTCAGGCGAGGAGCGGCATTGCCCTCACCCAAGTGCCGCCCAGGGCGCGCCGTCTCCCTCGCCCTCCCGTCTCTGCACCACTGCGCAGTCTCCCCTTCCTCCGCCTCCTCCTCCACCTCTCCCCTGATATCTACCCTTTTCCCCACCGTTATGGGCCAACGTGGCTCTTCCTGCTTTTGCAGACCTTGGGTTTGCACGCGCATCGTTGTCTCCCTCTGTGCCCAGTTTGCTTTCGCCCACATAAGGACTCCCGCTCAGAGAAAGACTTTTCTATCAGCACACAGCAGGAGCGGGGAAAACGTGGGTCTGTGAGCAATGTACACACAGATCCCGAACCCCACTTTGACGGCCCTTGAAGCCCCCGTTGTGCTTTTGGGGGCCATTTCCTGGCCCCAAACCGTCCGTGAACGTGGTGGTTTCCCTTTGCCCATACCCCGAAACTCTGAACTCCCTGGAGCCCTTCGACTGGCCGTAACTCAACCCAAAATGAAGCGATGTGATGTCACTTCGGATGTGGCCAAATGTACCAGTGCGGCCTGCTGGAGGATCACGGGAGAGAAAACCGGCCCCTTATTCTCCGAGAAGTCGATTGGAACAAAAAAAAAAAGAAAAAGAAAAAGAAAAGGGAAGAGTCGATAGATAATACATTGAAAATATAGCAAAAATTTGTATATAAACTTCAAGGAAGTTGCCCAAGTGGGTGTCCACGCAGAGTTGCTGTCCTTGTGTTGCACTGTGACAACAAGTGTAGTAAGCCTTGTGAGGTCCTCAGTCTGTAAACAGTGTTGTCAAATTTTAGGGCTCGACCCTTTCCTTCCCTCTCAGTCTTTTGGGGAGTTTGGCTTCGTCCTCTGCTCTGCTCTGCAGCCGCCTTCTAGCTCAGAGCAAGTAGACTAGGGGAAACGTCCCTTATTTCATCTCCCTAAGTCAGGGAGAAAGAATATGTCCCTCATTTTCCCTTGATCTGGGAGCAGATCCTTTAGTTGAGATTTCTATATTAATTTCCAAACAGGAATGTATCTGTTTGTGTGTGTTTCTATGAGTAAAATGTAGAGTATGTACTCCATAGGAGTGTGGTATCTAGGTCAAGGGAAGTAACAGACTGACTCTATTCTGCTTTGGGCAGACCCCACATGAGTCCAGTTCTGGGCACCATGATTCAGGAGGGATATGGCCATTTCTGTACTAGACTGTCATAGGGCTATGATTCCGCTTTCAACATCCTATGGAATCCTGGGGTTTGCAGTTTCGGGAGGGGCCGGCTGGCCCCTCCCGAAACTGCAAACCCCAGGATTCCATAGGATGTTGAAAGCGGAATCATAGCCCTATGACAGTCTAGTGCAGAAATGGTCAATATCTCTCCCGATGCTTCTTTTCTGCTGTTCCACATGGAGCAATGGCTTCAAACTCCAGGAAAAGAGACTCCACTTAAACTTAAACACTTAAACTTCCCGATGGCAAGAGCGGTTCAAATACAGCGGAATCTGCTGCTACCTTGGAATATGGTAGAGTCTCTTTCTTTGCAGGTTTCTAAAGAGTGACTGGATGGGCATCTGTCAAAGGGATTGCTTTGATGGCGTGTCCCTGCATGGCAGAAGGGGGTAGGACCGGATAGCCCTGGGGGTCTCTTCCGACTCTAGGATTCCATGGCTCTCTGAGTGGGTTTGGGTGATGGGCTGTGAAGAACCACGGTGGGTACTGCTTAATGACGTCACCAGCGGCCACCCTTGGGTCTCAGGTTTTGGCCTGGAAGCCTTTAAGTCTGGGACAATCCTTAACAGCCAACATAACAATAGCAGAGGGGTGGCATTGTCTTCCCAGTGACGCGATATAAGCCCCAAAGCCAATCATAAGTTCTAATTATAGTGGACTTGCTAAATCAATAGAAACTTGGTAAATCAACACGTTTAAGTTCCATTCACCACGTGAATCTATTCTAAATCAGACTAAAAAGTGGTTTAAGCCTGTTGGTGGGGGAGTCCCATGGCTCTCTGGATATTGTTGGACTGCAAGTCCCAGCAGGCCTCACCAGCACCACCAATGATAAAGAATGCTGGGACTTGCAGTCCAATGACATTTGGAGAGCCAGCCACGATTTCCAGCTCTGATGTCAATCTAAGCCTTTTGGCCACTGGAAAGGAAGAAAGGATCCATTTCTACTGACCACAGTTTGATTTCCAAGGCTGTTGTTGTGGATGTTTGCCTTCAAGCTGACCTACACTGACCTAAGGTGAACCTATCACGGGGTTTTCTTGGCAAGATTTGTTCAGAGGGGGTTTGCCCTTGCATTCCTCTGAGGCTGAGAGAGTGTGACTTGCCCAAGGCCATCCAGTGGGTTTCCATGGCTGAGCAGGAATTCAAACCTTGCTCTCCCAGTGTCAAAGTCCAATATTCTAACCAGTAGACCATGCTCTCCGTTTCCAAGATACTGGCTCACAAATTTAATGTAAATTATTTATTTGTATCTGTTATCTGCATCTGTTTCAGTTATTTCAATTATTGTTTTAAATTCTGAATAGGTTTTAACAGTTTAAATTGATTCTGCTTGTAAGCTGCCCTGAGATCCCATGGTATAAGCTGGGATAGACATATTTTAATAAGGCCATTTCTGCACAAGACTGTTATAGAGCTATGATTCCACTTTCAACATCCTATGGAATCCTGGGGTTTGCAGTTTCAGCAAGCTGGCCCCTCCCGACACTGCAAACCCCAGGATTCCATAGGATGTTGAAAGCGGAATCATAGTGCTATAACAGTCTCGTGCGGAAATGGCCGAAATCAATAAATGCATTTAAGAGAGGGGCAGTTAATGTGTTTGTTTCCTTGAAACGGCCGGTGGTTCTTTGTTTTGCACACATTATACCTGCTGCACCTGGTACCTGATAATGGGTTTGGAGGGATTAGGGCTGGGCTGACATTCAGCAAAGCCATTTCAATGGTCTTAATGAGTAAAATCCCATCTAGTCTTAGAGATTGGTGGGATTTGCGTCTGGTTTTCCCACCTGCAAATAACAGAGCTCGAGAAATTGGTGGATTTAGCATAGAAAAAAAGCCAGCCCACTACCTTGATGCCAGTGGTTTCTCCTGCGATTGCACACCTTCTTTTTTTTGATGAAACTCTTGCATCGCACACTGAGAATACCTAGGAAGTGATATGCCAGCTGTGAATCCGATCTAAGTGTGATAAATTGGCAAAGACACTAAGAACCAGAATTGATCACCCCTATCGGTCCCTGCCATTCAGGCAAACCTAGTCCAGCTGTCTTCTGTTTATCATGCAAGAGGGAGGCTTGCCTGGCCGGAGGGAAATAGGCCTGTATGAATTCATTTCGTACCCCCGCCGAGACAGATCTATTTGGGAAGTCGCCACAACAGCAGCCGCACTAAATCCGCGTATTCACAAGCTACTTTTGAACTGTGGATAATGAGGTTTTCGACAATAGACTGCGGGCCAAAAAGCTGTGCGCTCAGCTGCGATGGAGTAAATCAGGAAGATGAATCCCACAAATGCTGGAAGTCGGCGGGGAGCCAAAAGCCACCTCTCTCTGGAAGCTTCTGACTGTAATGAGATTTTGGTCCTGATGTAAGATCCCAATTTGTTTGTATCCAGCATCTTATCAAAGAGATAAAACGTGTAAGAGCTGATGGAAATTATCAGTGCTAATTGAATTGAAAGATGGTTTTCCCCAATCAGCCTGGAATTGTTCAAAAATCAAGACTTGAGGAGGGTAGTGGTGGGAAGAATTGGATAGATGGGGCAGGGGGAAATAGACTGGCCAGTCAGATACACAGGGCCTTTCCGCACTACACTGTTATAAGCCCTTTTTGCACGGCATTTTCCATGTGAAAGGGTGCCCGGAGTTTCGCACGACTGTGAGGAGTGATATGTATGATGCACTCACAATATGATGCTCCAGGGGCCGGCTGGCGCTGATCGTGCACCTTTTCGTTTTGGGCTAGAAGCCAAAAATGGTGGGCCATCGCGCATTGCTCCCGGGCCCCGCGTACACTTACCTGGCATGCGGAGTCTCCGGAGCTGCGCCGGTTGCGCTTCCTGCCCCTGCGCAGCCTGGGAAGGAAGGTCCCAGGCTGCACTGCGGAAGGAAGAGGCGGGGTTCTCGCGTGAGCAGGCAGCTCATGCAGAGCCGAAGGACCCCGGACTTGGGAGCCTCTTGCTGGAGGCTGCTCGCGCAATCCCCGCACCCCGGCACTGGAAGAAGGTAAGGTGCGGAAAGGGCCATAGTGCTATTATTCCACTTTCAACATCCTGTGGAATTCTGGGGTTTGTAGTTTCCTGAGGCCAAAGAGCTCTCTGGCGGAGAATTCTAAATGCTTGCCCCTAAACTGCAAACCCCAGGATTCCATAGGATGTTGAAAGTGGAATAATGGCACTATAACAGTGTAGTGCGGAAAGGTCCAGAGTGAAGGCAGGTTAGGAGGAGAGAATGGAGAAGATCTGAATAGGGTTTGGGAGACTGTGGAAATAGTTCAGGGAGTTCATGTTTAGCTGAAATGTTATACAATTAATCTTTACTGGTTTTATGTTCTACAATTTGTGTCTGACTGCTTTTCTTTTAAGAACTGATACCGAGAACTTGTTGCAACAACTCCACTGGCTGCCAGAACATTTCCGGGCACAATTCAAAGTGCTGGCTTTGACCGATAAAGCACTAGACAGCCCGGGCCTGGGTTATCCGAAGGACCATATCTCCTTTTATGAGTCCAGTAGGGCTCTAAGACCATCTGGAGAGACCCTTCTTTCTGTCCTGCCACCCTCTCAGGCTCGATTGGTGGGAACAAGGGAGTCAGGGCCTTCTCAGTGGCGGCTCCCAGCTTTTGGAACTCCCTCTCTAGAGAGGCCAGAGTGGTCTCGTCCTTGCTGTCCTTCTGTCAGCAAGTCAAAGCATTTCTGTGCTGCCTCTGCTCTTACGAACTGACTACATTTGGACTTTTGATGCTGTGCAGTGCTGCTTTTCAGGTTTGTATAGTTTTTCAGTGCATTTTAACATGTAACGTTTTAACTTCATGAATTGTTTAATTGTTTTGTAAACCTTATATTTATATGATTATGAATGCTTTGTATTGTTTTTAATTTGTATTGTTTTAAATATGTTAGCCAGCGTGAGGGAGAAAGGCAGGGTATAATGAATAAGATGATGATGACGATGACGACGATGAACTGCTCATGCTTTACCACGCTGAATCCACTGAGAAACACTGCCACTTGTCCAGGATAGTGAGCACCTTGAGGTCTTGGAAGAGACCCCAAGGGCCATCCAGTCCCACCCTATTCTGCCATGCAGGAGGACACAAGCAAAGCCCTCCCTTTGACAGATGGCCACCCAGCCTCTGTCTAAAAACCTCCAAAGAAAGAGACTTCGCCACACTTCCAGGCAGCAGTGTATTCCACTGTCGAACTACTCTTACTATCATGAAATTCTTACTCATGCTTAGGCGAAGGCTCTTTTTCTATAGTTTGAAGCCATTTCTCCATGTCCGGAGCAGAAAAAAAGAAGCTTGCCCCATCCTCCATATGACATCTTTTCAAATACTTAAATATGGCTATCATGTCTTTTCTTAACCTTCTTTTTTCCAGGGTAAAGGTTCCCAGCCTCCCCCTGCCCTGCTTGATAGCACATAGTTTCCAGGTCTTTAAATGGGTTGCTTGCCCTCCTCTGGACACGTTTCAGCTTGTCAGCATCCTTCTTGAACTGGGGTGCCCAGAACTGGACACAGGGTTCCAGGTGAGGTTGTGCGTTTTGGTTGCACGTTTGGTTTCTTGGAGGGATTGCACAACACTGGCCATTCCCGCACTAGACTGTTATAGCGCTCTGATTCCACTTTCACCATCCTGTGGAATCCTGGGGTTTGCAGTTTCGGGAGGGGCCGCCTGGATTCCCAGGAATCCATAGGATGGTGAAAGTGAAATCAGAGCGCCATAACAGTCTAGTGCGGAAATGGCTACTGTCTTTCAACTCATGGCTGCATAGCACAGCTAATGTGCAGCTCCACATGAGGGACTTATGTTGTGCAAGCCTCATAGAGGATCTCGGCCCCTGTGTCTTCCCAAAGGGAAAAGCAGCACACAGGCACCGACGCTGCCGACTGGAGGCAGGCAAACCGTATCTTCCCGGCAGCACACAGCTTTGAGAAGGACAGAAAGGCGTGTGCTTGGGAGCGTTCCTGCACCCCATGCCAGAACCTCATTCTTGCCCTGGTTCCAATCTCCTGCTGCCTCTAATGATGGCAAGACTTACTTTCTATAATTAGATTTTAGGAGGTGAAGTAAATTTGGGCAAGCTACCGTGAGTGATTATGAAGCTTAATGACAGGCTCATTCTGTGCCGTGAGGAACACGGCATCTTTCTGTTAATAGTCGTATCAGGCATAACACGTTGCTTTTGCATGCAGGGAGAGAATCTACTCGGAGCCGGTTTAATATACCTGCAAATGCTTCAGGGCATAACACAGAAGCGACGCCGACAAATAAAAGGCTCAAGCATTGTGGTGGGGTGGGCAGGAATAACGATAAGCTACGTGTGCAGCTATTCGGTTAAACATTCTGCGTTGTCTGGTGCCGCCCACGGAGAGCTTCAGGGGTGCAACCTGGCTCAGGTTTGGTTTGGTTTTGTGGTGAGGTCATGTTACCCCAAAATGTAGGTGCCACAAGGGCCAAATGTGGCAATGCCAAATACCTCCTTGAGAAAGTGGGGAATTAATTAGCTCAAAATCAGGAGGCTGTGAGAGAGGGGCAACTTAGCGAGATCTTTACGGGTACATGCAGGAAAAGAACCAGCCAGAGATACAGAAGTAAGCTAAAAATGTGTTTTATTGAGGGGAATTCACTCCTGCATGCACACAAGATATACACAATCACACATTCACACAAGAGCTAGCTGAAAGAGAAAGAGAGGAAAAATGATAGAGAGGCTGAGGGATTTGGGGGGATTTATAGTTACCAGTCCAGAAGAGTAGTGAGGAGCAGAAATGTGTTTTGGCTTAGGCGGGACCTAAGGACAGTTCTCATTCAGAAGCCAGATGGACAGAGTGACGGGTAGACCTTCGAGAGACTGCCCTGGGCATCCTCAAATCAGGGGTATTTGTACCCTGAAAATGGCTCGTGGCCGTGAAGGTTCCAGATGCAAGACAAAGGGAACCTGTTGTGGACAATGGGTCTTTCACCTGATGATGGGCTTAGTGCTTGGATTGACAAAGACATGATGGATGTTGTAATAGCTGTCTATTGTGGGTGCTGTGAGGACAGAGGAAAGAATCCAGGTGTACAAGGGACTAGATATCTGTCAGTTGGTGTCCTGGTGGGCTCCTCACAGTTGGATTCCCTGGAAAATTCCAGCTTCTATTTAAGCCTATTATCCACAGGAATGGTGTGTATTTGCCTGACAAACGACTCAGTCTTACCTGGAGGAAGTTTCGAGTTGACCTGTCCTTCTCACATTTACAGTCAAATTCTTTCCCTCGCTCAGTTTGACCTCTCCGTCACCTCTCAGGCTTGAATTTGATATCAGAGCCAATAAAATGTGTTGCCAATTAGGTATGGTGCCCATCCAAACCATACTGACCTTGGGGACCCCCAAAGTGGGGCCTTACAGTCACTAGAGGCTTCTATTTTGCAAGATTTGTATTTTGTATGGAGATACACGGGGACCTAACATGCTGCAGTGTTTTGAGTGTTGGACGAGGATTCTGGGAGACCCGAGACTGAATTTCTATTCAGCCGTGGCAACCCATTGGGTGAACTTGGGTGAGCCATGCTTGTTCAGCTCCAGAAAAAGGCAGTGGTAAGTAATAAACCTCTGAATACATCTGGACAGAAACTGTAGGACAGGATTGTCATATTGGAGCCAATGTGCTACAGTGGTTTGAATTTTAGACCAGGACTCTGAGAAACTCTATTTTGGCTTGATCAAACCCCACCTGGAATACTGAGTCCAGTTCTGGCTACTGATCCAGTTCTTGAAGGATATTGACGAGCTGGAACATGTCCAGAGGAGGGTGACCACGATGGTAGAAGGCCTGGAAACCACGAAGCCCTATGAGAAGCAGCTTAGAAAGCTGAGTGTGTTTAGCTTGGAGGAGAGCAGGTTAAGAGGTGACATGATAGCCATGTTTAAATGTTTGAAGGGGTGTCATATTGAATATGGAGCGAGCTTGTTTTCTGCTGCTCCAGAGACTAGGACACAATGGAGCAGTGGCTTCAGACTTCAGGAAAAGAGATTCCATCTAAACATTAGGAAGAATTTCCAGAAGGTAAGGGCAGTTCAACAGTGGAATACGCTGCTGCCTCAGAGGGTGGTGGAGTCCGCTTCTTTGAAGGTTTATAAACCAAGGCTGGATGGTCATCTGTTGGGCATGCTTTGATGGTATATTCCTGCATGGCAGGGGGTTGGACTCAATGGGCCTTGGGGTCTCTTCCAACTCTATGATTCTATGACTCTAAACCAGATTCTATGAATCTCCGCTTAGCCATGGAAACCACTGGGTGACCTTGGGCAAGTCACCTGCTCTCTCCCTAAGTGGAAGGTCATGACAGATCTCCAGAACTATGGCAGTGATTAGAGTGTTGGACTAAGTCTCGTGGAGGCTGTTGTCTGAATCCCTGCTCGGCCACTGAAAGCCTCTGGGTGACCCTGGACAAGTACTCTCCTGCAGGAACCATTCAGGGAAAGAAAAAGGGACTGGCCTTGTCTTGGGGAGGAAGGAAAATGGGGTGGGGGAGAGTCATGGAAACCCAGCGGGAGACTTTGGGCAAGGCCCACTCTCTCAGCCCAAGAGGATGGCAATGGCAAACCCCCTTTGAACAAATCTTGCCAGGAAAACCCCACGATACCTTCAATTTTGGGCCAACACAAGTCAAAAATGACTTGAAGGCACACAACACAACAACAACTCAAGCTTACCAAGCTTCTTGCTTCACAGTTGGGGGATATGTGAGATAACAGTATATCTAAGGAACAAAAGTAATTAGTATTTGTAAGCAGAGCAACAAACAAAAGAGGCTTAACTTTTGTTGAAACAAAAATGAAAATCCACATGAAGTAGACCTACATACAAGTTCTGTAACGTGTGCTTTCCAAACATGGAGGAGACAGAAAGAACTATGGGCTACAAAATGGAGAATAAATAAACTCAGATTGAGGCCATTTCCACACTGGACTGTTATAGTGCTATTATTTCACTTTCAACATCCTATGGAATCCTGGGGTTTGCAGTTTAGGGAGGGGCCTTTGAGGATTCCCCAGAATTCCATAGGATGTTGAAAATGGAATAATAGCACTATAACAGTCCAGTGTAGAAATGGTCTAAGAAGTGCAGCACATGGCAGCACAAGGAATAGGTAATGACATTAATACATTCTATACCAATCCAATCCAATGCCTTTATTACAGTCAACAGACCATGAGGCAGTAAAAGTTAAACATAGCAATACCTAAAACAGCATATAAATATTCAATATAGTATTATACATATGCAATACATACAATATACTGAATATACTATATATGGTGTATATACAAATAATAGGCAGCTATTAAAATGTATTAAAAGTTGTATTAAAATTATAATTATATTTAATTGTATTAAAATTATTAGTATCATTTTAATAACAGATCAAGAGCAGTGAACTCTTCCATTTACTTAATTAGTACGTTCAATGGCTAAATTCTTAGATAGACAGGCAAACTAGCTGCTACTAAGTGCATATGTTAAAGCTGCTGACTCTAACAATGTAATCCCTGCATACTGGCTGGGGGATTGTGGGTGTTGTAGTCCAAAAAAAAGAGGAAAGCATTTCCTAGCTCTGCAGAAGCTAGAAACTTGCTCCAGCTGTAACAGAAGAGACCAGGTGTTGCAAAGAAGTGCCACGTGGCCCAGTGGTCACAGGTCAACTGAAATGACTTGGAGAGGTGCTGGGCCACGGTGAGATTTCCAGTGCTAATTGCAGTCAGCTGAGGAAGAAGGTGAAAAATGAACTTGCTAACAGGGATTCCAGGGCAAGCTGGTGTTGGTGTGTCACAAGGAAGCGTGCTAGGTCATGAAAGCCTTTGTGGCCTCATTGATTTTATCCAATTTGCAGATAGGCTATGACTGAGCATTATCTCAACTGGCTTCAACTGGTTTTACATTGTCTGGTTTTAACTGATCAATGATTTGAATATGGGTGGAGTTCACTAAGACAGTAAAGGATGCACAACCTCAAATTATGCCTCCTTAATTGATTCGTACTAATGGTCCCTGTATATTCACGATTGCGGCGATATTCCCACAGTCCTAAAAGTCTCCCAATCCTGCCTTACTGGGCATCAGCCTCTGCAAATGATTGCGATCCGTTCTCTTGTCAGCCGGGTCATAGCAGGCCGATGCTCCCATCCTCCTCCCTCCAATGATCTCTGACGTGAGGAGGAATTGCAAGAGGGATCTTGCTTCTGATAGGTGCACTGGGGATGGCTAGGAGCGGGGAGAAACATCAATGTATTTTCCCTGATCAGCAGGAGAACATATTCCTGTTGCTTACAGCAGCTGCTCCTCGATAAAGCGGGATGGCAGGGGGTAGGGGGTGGACCAGGAGACACTACCTACTTGAGTATACTTAGCTAAATAGCTCAGGCCATTTCCGCACTAGCCGATTATAGCGCTATGATTCCACTTGCAACATCCTATGGAATCCTGGGGTTTGCAGTTTCGGGAGGGGCTGGCTGGCCCCTCCCGAAACTGCAAACCCCAGGATTCCATAGGATGTTGCAAGTGGAATCACAGCGCTATAACCGGCTAGTGCGGAAATGGCCTAAGTTAGGATCTTGGCCTGTATTTTTATCCTTAAAAGTTACTGTTAATGTTATTGTCTTAAACTGATTTTGGACATAGCGCAGGATCTAAATATAAGTGAGAGACAGTGTTGTGTAGTGGTTTGAGCATTGGACAAAGAACCTGAAGACCAGGGGCCTTTCTGCACTACGCTGTTATAGTGCTCCTATTCCACTTTCAACCTCCTTGGGAATCCTGGGGTTTGCAGTTTAGAGAGGGGCCTTTAGAATTCTCAGCCAGCGAGCTCTTGGGCCTCTGGAACCTACAAACCCCAAAATTCCATAGGAGGTTGAAATGGAATAATAGCACTATAGCAACTTAGTGCAGAAAGCCCCCCAGGTTCAAGACCCTGTTCATAGAAACCCACCGGGTGACCTTGGGCAAGTCGCAAATGCTCAGCCTCGGAAAACCCCATAATAGGTTCACCTTAGGGTTGCCGTAAGTTGGTGATGACTTGAAAGCACTCAACAGCAGAAGCAACAACAAATATAAATGGCTGAGATCCTGCACAAGAGGCTGTGATTTGGAGCTTCAAAATGGTGTAGCTACATTCCTGGCAGGACAAGCAACCCTTCTGCTGAACTGCAACCATGCATACCTGGGCAACCTGGGTGGTGTATTGTTGCACAATAGGAAGTCCTGTTGAGCTATGCATCCCACAGCACTCTGATACCTGTGGTGCCATGGGACCTCTAGCACCACGGACACACTTTTGGCTCTGCTGGGGCAATGCTCCTGGAGGTTTAGTTACATCTACTCCTGTCTTGAAAGTATGAGCATCGTGCAGCATCCCAGTTTATCTTTATGTGATTGTCAGTTTACAATGATGTCTGTTTACAAGGTCCCGGAGCATCCCAGTTCACCTTTATGTGATCATCAGTTTATGACGACATCATTTTACAATGATGTAAATCTGTTTATGGTGATGTCCACTTACGATGATGTAAATACTTAATGAGATGCCAGCCAAATATTTTAATAAGTAAACAAACAAACAAATAAATAATAACCCTCTGTGCCATTTTGAGAAGACAGAATCCCCTTGATTGTTTTTGTGCTCTAGGGTTAGAAACATTTTCTCTGTTGCCCAGGGTCCCTTCCCATTAAAACCAGAGTTCAGAAGTTGAGAGAAGCCCTTTTTCCTAACAGCCCTCATTAATCCTACCTGTGTCAAATTTTGAGCTCAAGCTCCATGATTCAAGACAGAAGCTCTTGGCAAGAAACAAAGAGAACCATCCCTCTTTGGCAGACAGTAGGGCCTTGTTATGCAGTTGGAACCACCTCTGACTTAAGCAAACTTTAATTAAAGCAGACAAAAGACTGAGTGTCTGGGGATGAAAATTCCAGCATCCTACAAAAAATCTTGTAACAACCAAGGCTAGAGACATCTCTCTGTCCTGAGGTCAGCTTTGACATTGCCGAGTCTGGAGATCTCAGGCCTTTCATAGCAAAAATAATATGAAATGCTGCAAAAGGAGTTAAAATCCAGGAGCCTACTCATACAACAGTACTGGAGCAGGAGGGCTACAGAACAGGAAACGCATCACAAAATGCATCACAAACACATGACAAAAGAATCTACAGCATATTTTTAGATGCTGCAAGCACATATACACATACTTATCCATCCATCCATCCATCCACCCACCCACCCACCCATTCTGTTACCCCAAATATGGGTGACTCAGAGGTCCACCCACAATGCCAGTACCTCCATGCAAAGGTGAGGAATTTTTAGCTCAATATTAGGAGGCCTGTGAGACAGGGGCAAACTGGTGAGATCTTTGACACCAGTGTTTACCAGTACTTCTGCAGGGAAGAACCAGCCGGAGATCCAAAAGTATGTTTATTTGTGCTTTATTGAGGGAATTAATCACATGCACAACATCCAAACAATCACACAATCACCCAAGGCTAACTGAAAGAAAAGGGAGGAAAGGTTTTAGATAGTGAGATTTCAGGGTGTAGTGGGTGATATTTACCAGTCACAAAGACCAGCAAAGAGGCAGTGATGTGGCTTAGATTTTCATCTAAGGACAATACATAATTGGGAATCGGAGTGGCAGAGTGGCTACCAGCAATTGATGCACTGTGAGTTAGCTGGCTGAAACTGAGGGTTTTTATACAGGATTTCTGCCTGGAGGGCAAGGGTGTGATTGGCTCTCTGGCTGAGAAAACAATGGAATTTGCAGAGTGGACAATGAGGTACAGAATGGGCTAATGGTTTTAGTGTTAGGTGACCAAGGGCTAATGGTCACCTGATAGCTCAGTGCATATTGGACAGGTTTTAGGATAAGGAAACGTTGCTTGGTCGGGAGATCAGACAATCTCCCAGTCACTATTGTTCCAAAAAGACAGAGACATTAAGGCTAGCTGCAAGCCTATTATCTCTGGAGTTACCTGGTGATTTCTTGACTATGACCTGGCTATGCCTAGAGGGGGTTTCTGACCTAATTTGCAGTGCATGTGTTTGGCCAGTCTTTTTCTTTTGTCCAGCCTGGCCATACAGCCAAAGCAGGGCACATTTTATATCAAAGCCAATTAATACGTCTTGACAATTGAATCATATTTCACCAATTCAACCATATCAAAGTGCAGGGGTGTATGTCCTGGTAACAACGCATCCATTTAGATTTAGAAATAAACTACTGTGGCCTCAATTAAGTTGCTAGTTCCAACGAAATTTACATGTGTTGACTTTCTATTCAGCCACTGAATCAATTGCTGAAGTTTTTGCTATGTGTGCTCGTGTGCACCCAACACAGACCCTCCAACATTTTATAGCCGAAAAATAGGACACATTGTGGCCAAGCAACATCAGATTGTGGTCAAGATGGCAAAAGTCATTAATGAGGAAGAAAAGAAAAGCCAGAAGAAGCTGCAACAGTTTGCTTTTGCCTGAGTCCACTGGGAAGGGCAAGATCACACCCTCTCTGCCTCCCTGCTGAATTGAAACTAAGTGTAAATTCCTTTTGCACTTTTTTTAAAATTTTTTTTTTATTAAGAGTCGTTCAGGAAATATTTACAGGGGTATAATCGAATATAGGGTAATAATATGAATAAAATTTGTGTATTATACATTATATGTTGTATATTATACATTATATGCTGAACAGAGGCAGAGAAAACTATTACCTATATTAGTTGGATTAATGAATGTACATCTTAAATTAGGAAAGTTGTACAATAGAGAGAACAGAAAAAGAGGGAAAAGGAGAAAAAAGAGAGAGAGAGAGAACAAAGAGAATCAGGAAAATAAAAGATGCAAACTTCCCCATATGATGGGTTCATAGGTTTGAGTAATTCAAATCCTTTTGCACTTTGAACTCAGGCCCTTTTTGCAGGACGTGGTTGTCCCACCATAGGGATGGGAGAAGGACAGGACCGTGGCAATGGTTACGCATGACGTCGCTGCAGTCCCGTCCTTCTCCTCTCCCCGGGCTGTGCAATCATGGAGTAAATCATTGATTGGTTTTCCCTATCAATGACCTGTGATTCTGCCACCATCCTGCACTTACCTGGTGAGCAGAGGGTCCGGAAGCCCCGGGGCATCCCGCAACAGTAGCCAGCTGCGCTGCGGTGGGAAGAAGTGGAGCCATCATGCTTCCTGAATCGCGGCAGCAGGTGGTGCAGAGGGGAGCGTTCCCGTCGCACTCCCTTCCCAGCAAAACCACTTCTGAGATCTCTACAGGATGTTGCTGGGATCAGGTAAAGCGCAAAAAGGGCCTCACTTTGGAGCTGTGGAAGGAACCTGAGGACAAAGGGGGGAAGTGGGAGGAGGAGAGAGAAACTGGAACATTTTAAAAGCAGCTGAAAAAGTGGGATGGCAGGGGATGAATTGGGGCTGTGTCGGCCAAATTGGCACAGTTGGAGTGTTATGCAGAAACACTCACACCAGTTTGGAAGTGGATGATTAAAACCGCGGTTCAATTGCTAGGATTAACCTAGAGTGGAGTCCTAACTCAAGAATCAATGGGATTTAAGCAGTGTTGATTTCCCAATTAGCCACCAATTTAGTGGATTCAATAGTCTCTCTCTCTCTTTCTTTCTCTCTCTCACACACAAATTTGCTAATTAGTCAAGCATGCATAGAAATATATTTATAAATAGATTATTATGGTGTCAGTTCAGTTGCTACTCCCTACTAATCCATTTGCATAGACTGGGTGAAGGCAAACAAATTGAAGCTTAATCCAGACAAGATGGACATGCTTCTGGTCATTTAAAAGGCAGATCAAGGAAGAGGAGTTCAGCTTTTGCTGGTTAGGGTTATGTTCCCCCAGAAATCTTAGGCTCATAGCTAAGACTCAGCACTGTATTAAGAAGAACTGAGGGAAATATAGCAGTTACACTACAAAGTCATAGGAGTTTGATATGCTTTAAGAGCCATGGCTCCATCCCAGAGAATCCTGGGATTTGCAGTTTGGGGAAGAAGCATTCTGACTTATGTGCTTGACAGCTCTAGTGAACTGTTTTGAACTACATTTCTTAGAAGAGAGATTGAGAGTTAAATCAAGGCACACAGGGAACCCTGGTTCAGGGGAATCTGCTAGACCTCTTTCTTGATATTTCCACATATCTTTCCAAACTATGCATGCCAGGATGCCATAGGATGGGAGCCATGACCGTTAAAGAGGTACAAATTGTGATGGCCATGCAGTGTAGAGACATTTTTAGAATCATAGACTCATAGTATTGGAAGAGACCTCAACAACCATTGAGTCCAAATGGCCATCCAACTTCTATATAAAAACTTCCAAAGAAAGTGACTCCACCACAATCCAAGGCAGCATATTCCACTGTTGAATGGCGCTTACCATCAAGAAGGTCTTCCTAATGCTTAGGTGAAATTTCTTTTTCTCTAGCTTGAATCCATTGTTCCATGTCCTAGTGTTGTCTGGAGTAGCAGAAAACAAGCTTGCTCCATCTTCAACAAGGCATCCCTTCAGATATTTAAACATGGCTGTCATGTCACCTCTTAACCTTCTTTTCATCAAGCTAAACATACCTAGCTCCCTAAACCACTACTCATAAGGCATGGTTTCCAGATCCTTCACCTTTTTGGTTCACCCTCCGCTGGATCCATTCCAGCTTATCACTATCCTTCTTGAACTGTAGTGCCCAGAACTGGACATAATATTCCAGGTAAGATCTGACCAAAGCAGAATAGAGTGATAAAGGAAGGAGAGTCACTCTAGCTATGTAAGTGCTACTTAGAGAATGGCCACCAAAGCCAGGCAGATTCTCCAAGATTCTCCATACCACTTTGTCAACAGTCCCCCAAACTTTGAACCCCATGAGCTCCATCTTGTCTGCGGTGGTATGGTCTACCTGAAAGTGGACCATGTGAGCAGCAGGTAGTTTTGTTCTTCTGCTCCTGGTCAGCTAACATTAGCTAGGTTTCAGTTAATACCTTCCACAATTCTAGGTGTCCAATTAGCTACATTCCTTTTTCATTTATGCTACTGTTGCTCTGATCCGGATGAAGGTGAGGATGTCCCCAACTATTTGTTTAGTTTTCTTTTGTCACAGGAAATTGGAGAGAAATATCTTGCAGGGTTGTCATATTTTAAAAATTAGTGGTCCATCTGCTGAAAAATGGAATGTTTGCTTTTTATTAAACATTCTAGTATCAGGAGAAGAGCTGCAACTTTCTTAATGGCATTAGCTAAAGCCCATGAAAGTTATCGTAAGGCATTCCCAAAAGTATGAAGTTTTACTGCCCCCATGGCTTTTTTTTTGGGTATCTTTTAATTCTTTCTGGTAAGCTTAGTAGTATTAGATGTGGTGTTGGGAATTCTATTGTATATTTTAATTTTTTTAAAAATATTTGTCTAACCTTTTGGTTTTCAGATTGTGATGACCTATGGTTGTAAGCCACTGAAATTTGAACGTAAGCTCCCAGTCAGCTGCAGAATGGGGTAAGGAACTGCCGTGCTCTTCTCTGTGGGAAGGGACCCCCCGTGCCAGAGCAACTGCTCCGAGTGCAGGAGGCCTCAGGGCTCAGTCCCCAGCAACTCCGGGTAAAACAGGGAAAGGACCTGTCTCTGAAACCCTGGGGAGCTTCTACTGCTACCAGTCAGGGTTGACAACAGATGGAGCTATGACTTGCCTCAATATAAGACACTTTCCTGCTATTCCAATTTCTGCTGTTTTGCCCCTGAGCAAGATCCAGCTTTGGTGCAGTGATCTGAGTGCTGGACTAAGGTCTCTGGGAGACCAGCACCATTTCTGCACTTGGCTGTTATAGCGCGATGATTCCACTTTCAACCTCCTATGGAATCCTGGGGTTTGCAGCTTAGGGAGGGGCTGGCTGGCCCCTCCCTAAACTGCAAACCCCAGGATTCCATAGGAGGTTGAAAGTGGAATCATCGCGCTATAACAGTCTAGTGTGGAAATGGCCCCAGGACTGGAATCCCTGGAGAGGCATGGAAACCCACAGGGTCACACAAAGCTACAGAATCCTAGATTTAGAAGGGGCCCCATGGGTCATTGAGTCCAACCCCCTGCTTCCTGCAGGATCGGGAGCTAAAGCATCCCCAGCAGACAGTTGTCTGGCCTCTTTCTGAAGACATCCAGAGAAGGAGACCTCCCACACCTCTCTAGGACATTGGTTCCTTTGCTCAACTGCTCTTACCATTAAGAAGTTCCTTTTAATATTCAGTTGACATCTATCTTCTTCTGATCCAATCTGATCTTGGAAGCTGAGTAGGGTCATCCCTAGTTAGTACTTGGATGGGAAACCACCAATGAATACCAGGTACTGTAGGCTCTATTTCAGAGGAAGGAACTGCAAAACCACCTCTGACGATTCCTTGGCTGAGAAAACTGTGTGAAATTCATGGGGTCACGATAAGTTGACACACACAGAAGACAAATACTGAATAGTACGTAATAGAATCCACAGCAGAAAAAAAAGCTTGTTTCAGATAATAAACACCATCTACAGAGCACTTAGAGACTTCTCTCCCTTTTTTTTCCTGTGGACACACAGACAGACAGACAGACAGACACACAGAGGTTAAAATCGTTGGACCTGGTCCTCCCCTCTGGGGCATCAGCGAACAGTCCTGCCCCGCTCCTCTCTTTGTCAGCCCTTGAGGTATTTAAAGAGGGCAATCGAGTTAGCCCTTAGTCTTCTGTTTGCCAGGCTGAACATGTCCAGCTCCTTCAACCTTTCCTCATAATTTTTGTTTTCTGTATCTCCTCTCATCCTCGTTGCCCTTCTCTAAATTTGCTCTGACAGGCATATGTCCTTCTCAAAATGGGCGTGCTCTCCCAGCCTCAGAGAGAGGCGATGGGATCAAACTCTTTTTGAAGAAAATCTAGCTAAGAAAACCTCCTGATAGGTTCTTCTTAGGGTCACCGTAAGTCAGAAACGACTTGAAGGTACACAACAAAACATTCAAGTATCTATCTAGATTTTTCAGAATTTCCCAGGACTGCAAACTCTGTCCCTCACATTTCAGATTACAGTCAAACTGCTACATTTGTGGTTAAGTTTTAGTAACTCACAGTTTTAGAGAACGTTTACAGGCTTGCAGACACATTTCTTCTTCCTTTCTCCCCATAACCTCAAATCTGCTTAGCATGAAAGGCTAAGTTATAATCTCTCCTTCGCAGTATTCGGTAGACTTCTGGCTTCTTTTGTTCTCCGGGCTAAAGGCACATTCTTTCAAATGGTGGGAGAAAAAAATATCAGCTAGAGGCTTTAGAACTGTTAGCGGCTTTCATCTCTCTTTTAAATATGTAGTGTGTTTTTCTACAACAGAGGCATATTAAATGGAGTCTCATTACAGTTGTTAAACAGGGACATTCGGATGATGTTGTTTGGTTACTGAGTGCGCATGAAATGGAAGGACGAAAAAAAAGGGGCAGCCTTAAGTGAAAGGATATATCTGTGAACAGCCTGATTCCCACTTGTGCTGTGGAACCCCTGGCCCGCGATCCTCTGTCAGGGTTGTGTAGCATGAACCTCCACATGTAGAGTTATTCATCAGTTGTAGTGTGCAACATTTGTTGTGATCCTAAACCAAGACATCAACTGGGAAACTGAGTCCATAAACAAATGTATATGCACATTCATGCAAAATGCACTTCTATGTGTGAGTGTGCAGTGCACTTTCATGTGCAATATGCATCAGACACAAGAGTGCTGCATGTGCAAGTCCATTTCTGTAGTCCTGAATTGAGTGTTGTTGTCTTTTATTGTTGTTGCTATTGTTATTATTGTTATTATTTAATTTATTTATATCCTGACTTTTCCCCAAGACTTTCCCATGGAAGGAGGTAGTGGGGAAGGCATCAGGGATGGGGAGACTGCAGATGATAGGGACTGGGGAGTGTGTCAAGGTTGTTGCCGGGCAGGCAAAGGTTTCCTCTGAGTGGACGGCAGAGAGAAGAGGCGGTGTGGCCAGACAGCCAGCTGCAAGGCCAGCAGGATTGTTATGGCTATGTCTCGTGTATTAGGGAAGGCCGCACGCCAGAGCACTGATTGGGTCACCCCACATGTTTCAGGGTGTCAAGGTAGCATAAAAAGGCTGGTGTTTGCCTTGACCAGCTGCCAGTTAGACTCCCTAGCCGGACCTGCCACGCCACTGGCAGTATACTGTTTGTAAGGGGAGATGCTGCCTGATTTTTCTCCATTATCTCCTGGTTTCTCCTCTTTGTCTAATTGCTGGAAAGCAAGCATGTTTTCGCTAAGCCTTATCTTAGAGTGCGGCAATAAATCAGTACTCTAAGTCTCACTTAATAAGCCTCTGGATTTTTTTCTGCTTCACTGGGACTGTCTGCTGCAGCGAAGCCTTGCTTCACAGATAGCACTCTGCTCATGCTCAGAGAAGCCAAATCCTGCCAGCCCTGACAGAGTGGGGTGGAGCCTCTTACTTCCGTCAGCCCTGATTGGTTGGCAGACCACGAATCTGCTGCTCTCCAGTTGGTTTGACAGTTCAGGACTATTTGAGATTCTGATGTTTTCGGGCCAAAATCTGAAATTCAGGAATGGGCCCTGGCGATGCCATGAAGTGTTGTACCAACCACACTCACAATCTTATCATTCAAACCCACACACAGATAACACATGTTCCTGTCTGGAAATTAAGAAATGAAATGAGAAGACTAATCATTCTGTCATGCCCCAATTGAGAGTTCATCTTCCTCAGAAGTTTGGGGGAGTTGCAGCAGCTGCCTGACAGCCAGCCAAGTCCTTCTTTGGTTCTGTAGGTTGGGTTGGCTTCAAAGCAGGAAGAGAAGTTGGAGGAGAGACCTCCTAGTCACTGAGAAAGGCAGAGGCTCAGGTGTCTGGCTCAGACCATCCCTGTCATGGGCTTCCAGGACCTAGACTTAGACTCAGAATCTGAGGCAGCAGAACCTGCTCTGAGCCCCACCACAGAGTCTGCTGCAGCAGAACCTGCAGAGCAGACAGGACCACCACCAGCTCCGGGGACGGAAGTGTCAGCCCCAGCAGGGAGCCCTGCTCATTCGGACACAGAGAATGATCTATCCATACCCACCTTCACCCAGTGTAGACACCAAAAGAGTCTCCTGTGTTGGTCTTGGCAAATTTATGCCAAGCACCAATTAATCAGGCACTGGCTGCGCTGACCCTGGAGCCTATAAGAACTGAGCCTTTCCGCTCTAGCCTTGGTCAGCAATCGACTGACCATTTCTCCTGTGCATGCTTCTGTTTGGTGCCCTTGCCTGTGTTTCTGCCTTTGACTTGTGTTTGTTTTGCCTGCCTCTGATTTATGGATATTGTTGGGACCCTATTGCTTCTCATTTGCAAAGCTGTTTCTTTTCTTCAGTAAACTGACCACTTAAGTTACTGCTGAGTTTCTGACCTGTGTTTGTTATCAGCTTCTCCTGGCTGCCAGCCCAGACCAAGCTTGGACAATCCCCTGCAGATGGAGTGAAAGGCTACAATCAAGGCTTTGGGAGGCGTACACCTGTGGTACATCTTCCTTAAATATTGCCTGGGATCAGAGCGTTGGCTGAACAGGCTGCCTATATGGGAAGTTTACTTTCCCCAGATGAGTTGATGAATACAAATTCAATTCTCTTCTTGATGGTTCAGCTCTTGCAAATATTTTTCATGGATTCATGATCCTTGGATTGTTTATTGACCCAGCTATTGCAGATCCCTAGAATTCTGTCTCTGATTTATGGTTTTCTTGACCCTGGACTGTTTTGACACCAGATACTGCCTAGTTCAACAGCTTCTGACTTTGGCACCCTGAATTCTTGTTTGATGTTGAGAACAGAACAGTTTCTCGCCTAAGAAGGCAGAAGGGATAAGCAAACTAATCTAGCCTACTTGCTTGTAACCAGAAGATGGACACAGAGCAGAACTGAGGGTTCTGCTGGGATGAAGGAAGAAGCTAAGTAAATACAAGGACTCCCTGGAGAGTCTTTGCAAATTGCAGCAACCACTCAATGAAGCCTTACACATTGGTGCAAGCTGCTCCTCTGCTAGCTGAGCCTGAGCTTTGCACACAACCAAGAGCTGAGCCCCCAAAACTAGAGAGCTTGCCTGTCTGTAACTGGGCCATGAAAATTGGAGACTCAGGGTCAGGCCCAGAGATCTGGCAACTCTACACCCCCAGCCCAGCCCAGCCCAGCCCAGCCCAGCCCAGCCCAGCCCAGCCCTGCTATCATTCACACGAATGTAAGATAACTGGGTAACTTGCACTCCACAAATGTAACTCAATGTTAATCAGAAGTGTTTATTTGTAGCAAATCAAGCAACACACCATACTTCATTCAAAGTTGCTGAGACTACAGCATACATGGTGGCTACAGGTTTTATACCTTGCATATAAATGTAAGCATGTAGGCGGGTTCATATGGGGATAAATGGTCTTTCAGGTAGTCTGGATCTGAGCCATGTAGAGCTTTATAGGTCATGATCAGCACTTAGAATTGTGCCTGGAAATGGACAGCTAGCCAGTGAAGCTGTTTTAACAAGGGAGTTATATGCTGCCTGTAACTGGCCCCAGTCAGCATTCTGGCTGCCACCTTTTGAACCCACTGAAGTTTCCAAACAGCTTCCAAAGGGAGCCCCACATACAGTATGTTACAGTAGTCCAACTGAGATGTAATCAAGGCATCTGTCACTGTAGCCAGATCTGACATCTCAAAGAATGAGTGCAGCTGGCACACAAATTTTAGCTTGCAAATGTACTCCTGGCTGAAACCTGCATACCCAGGCTCAGAGCTGAATCCAGGAGAACACCAAAGATGTGAGCTTGAGATTTCAGGGGGAGTGTAACTCCATCCAGCACAGACAAAGTCCCTATTCCCTGATCTGTCTTCCAACTGACGAGGAGCACCTCTGTCTTGTCTGGATTAAGCTTCAATTTGTTTGCTGTCATCTAGTCCATTACTGACAACAGACATTGTTTCAGTACCAAGATGGCTTCCTTGGAATCAGGTGGAAAGGAGAGATAGAGTTGGGAATCACCAGCATGTTGGCAATGTTACACAGCATGGGGGACAAAACAGAGCCCTCAGGGACCCCACAGGCCAACAGTGCTGAGTCCCCAGCACCACCTTCTGAGTTTGTCCCTCCAGGAATGTCCGGAACCACTATGTGACAGTGCCCCCTAAGTCCCATCCCAGAGAGTTGGCTCAGAAGGATAGCATGGTACCTGGTATCAAAAGTCTCTGAGGGGTCCAGCAGGACCAACAGGAACATGATTCTCTTGACCACTTCTCTGTGAGGTCGTCTACCAAGGTGACCAAACTGTCTCTGTCCCATAACCAGACCTGCAGCCAGATTGAAATGGATCAAGATAATCCATTCCGTCCAGAAACCCTTGGACCTCAGAGGCCACCCATTTTCTAGATGTTAGATGTTAACATGTTAGAAGAAAAAGGTCTAACCAATTCCCGGTTTGTGGCCTTTGTTTCCCTCTGACCTTCCTAAGCAGCTTCTGGTTTGACATGCAGGTCGCTGTTCTAAGGTTTATTTCCTCCTCCTTCTTGGAAGTAAACGTTTCCTTTTTGAACTGAAGGTAGATGTTAACGTGTTAGAAGAAAAAGGTCTAACCAATTCCCAGTTTGTGGCCTTTGTTTCCCTCTGACCTTCCTAAGCAGCTTCTGGTTTGACATGCAGGTCGCTGTTCTAAGATTTATTTTCTCCTCCTTCTTGGAAGTAAACGTTTCCTTTTTATTTTACGACCAGCATCCTGGGCAGTTGCTCCTGTTTTACAGCCATAATCTCATGGTACTCACCCACTCTGCTCTGCTAGCATAAATACTGAATATTCTTACATTCATGTGAATAAAAAAAGGAGGCACTACCAGCCTTAAACCTATGCTTAAGGCATCCCAGAGGTCTCCTTCCTCTGGAAGATGCTTCAGTGTTTTATTCCTGAGGTTCTGAAAAATTTACTTAGCAGTTTCTTTGTTTTAAAAGCAGCCAATGATGTCTAAACTTCTCCTTGTTTTTTTTTTTAATACATGAAACCGCATTGCCAACTGAAATAACATTGGTTGTCTGTACTTAGTTTAGGATTTGGTAACTATCTAGATGTGGTAGGATGTGGGGAATTGGGTGTGTGCATGTGCCTCCAAGTCACCTATCAACTTATGGAGACCTCATGGGTTTCACAGGGGTTTCTTAGGCAAGGAATCCTCAGAGGTGGCTTTGCCAGTTCCTTCCTCTGAAATATAGCCTACAGCACCTGGATTCACCAGTGGTCTTCAATCCAGGTACTAACCAGGGCTGATTCTGACTAGCTTGCAAGATCAGACAGGATCTGGTGTTAAATTAACTGAAGCCAAATCCTGGAAGGGCCCAAGTTCCATGACTGGATGGTCCTCCTGGGCAGTTGGAATTCAACTACCTCTGGGAAGCATCACATGTCCTTGAAAACGGTGAGATCAGAGCCTGGGAAGGGGGTGTTCCTGTCTGTCCCTGAAGGACATTACATACCCTCTAACATTTCACTGATGAAAACACGCATGGTCCCTTGACCTAGACACTATAGGTTGTGTCTAGGTCAAGGAAAGTGATAGTACCACTCCATTCTGCTTTGGTCAGACCCCTCCTGAAATACTGTGTCCAGGTTTGGTACCACAATTCAGGAAGGATATTGAAAAGCTGGAATGTGTCCAGAGGAGGGCAACCAAAACGGTAGAAGGCCTGGAAACCATGAAGCTGTATGAGGAGCAGCTTATGGAGCTAGGTGTGCTTAACCTGGAGAAGAGCAGGTCAAGAGGTGACATGATCACTATGTTTAAATATTTGAAGGTCTGTCATATGGAAGAAAATGGGGCAAGCTTGCTTTCTGCTGCTCCAGAGACTAGGACTCTGTGGAGCAATAGTGTCAAACTTCAAGAAAAGAGATTCCATCTAAACATTAGCAAGAACTTCCTGACGGTAGAGCAGTTCAACAGTGGAACACGCAGCTGCCTAGGAGTGTGGTGGAGTCTCCTTCTCTGGAGGTTTTTAAAGAGAGGCTGGATGGCCATCTGTCAAAGGGAGGGCTTACATGGTGTCTTCCTGCATGGCAGAAGGGGGCTGGACTGGATGGCCCTTGTGCTTTCTTCCTGCTCTATGGTTCTATGAACATCCAAGTGTGGTCAAGGTGGAAAAAGTTATTCATGAGGAAGAAAAGAGAATTCAAAGAGGATGCAGCACGCTTTGCTTTTGCTCATGCTTACTGAGAGGGGCAAGATTCTGCCCCTCTTCTCTCTCCTTGCTGATGAGGATGACCTAGTGCCCTCCAGACGAGTTGGATTACAACTCCCCATCCATCCTAGCCATGTTGGCTGGGGATAGTAGGAGTTGCAGTTCAATACATCTGGAGGCCCTCAGGTCAGGGAAAGGTGCCCTATAGTTCTGTCCCATAAGACTCCTGGGCCATAGCTGGCCTCCCAACAGCCAACCCACTGACTCTGGTGTTTTCTCAAAACAACTTGAGCTACCCGGGTTATGCAACCCTTAATTTGTTTGGCAGGTCTTAATCACTTGATCCAATTAAATAACAAATACTTTTTTACAATTCATTATTTTCTTTGGGATTAGCTGAAATCTCTCACATTTCTACACAACCTCAGGGAACAACAGTGACTCATATACCGACACATTTTTAATGCCATAAGAACATTGGAAGAGTCATGGTGGATCAGACCAGAGGTCTATACTGTTCAGCTCCCACGGGCTGCCACTTGTCCCAATACCCACTGGCAGGACCAGCGCCATTTCTGCACTAGACTGTTAGAGTGCTATTATTCCACTTTCAACATCTTATGGAATCCTGGGGTAGGCCTCTCCCTAAACTGCAAACTCCAGGAATCCATAGGATTTTGAAAGTAGAATAATAGCACTATAACAGTCTAGTGCAGAAATGGCCCAGAATGCAACTGTGTCCTCCATCTTGCACTCCTCAGCAACTGATAGAGAAGCCTCTGGTTCTAGAGGGAATAAATAGCCATCGTGACTAGTAGCTACTGATGGCCCCATCCTCTTCTTTTAGGGCATCCTTGTTAATGGTGTCCATCATCTACCAGGTGGTGGTGAATTCTACCGTCTGACAATGTCCTGCCTGAAAAAGTCTTTGCTTTCATTGATACTGAATCTCCTAACCTTCACCGGAGGGATCAGCCAACGAGGACTCTTTAAAAGTCCTTCAAGCATTTTCCTGGTTTCTGAGGTGCAGGTTTTCTACAGCCCCAGAGGACAAGACCCAAACCAACGGTTTCACGTTACAAGAAAGTATGGGGAAGAACTTTCCATTGTTCAGCAGTGCAACGGGCGACCTCAGAAGGTGTGGACTCTTGTTGGAGGTTTATAAACACACACCTTCCAACTTTTCACAGGTGAAAACCAAGGCCATTTCCACACTAGCCTGTTATAGAGCGATTCCACTTTCAACGTCCTATGGAATCCTGGGGTTTGCAGTTTCGGGAGGGGCCGACCGACTTGCTAGTGTGGAAATGGCCCGAGTCTCATTGGGCCAAATGACAAGAAAGCGTAGTTAAGATGGAAAAAGTTATTAAAGAGGAAGAGCACACAGGCTGCAGCGGTTTGCTTTTGCCTGAGCCTATTGGGAAGGGCAAGATTCTGCCTTCGCCTCTCGTATCTTCCCCGCTGAGTTGAGGACAAAGGATTTTTGGACTTTGAGCTCGTTTGTGGCCATTGAAATAAGCCCAGGACCAAAGGGGAAAGCAGGAGGAGGAGAGACAAACTGGGACATTTAGAAAGCAGCTGAAAATGTCCCTGCCAAATTCAGACACCTGTAAGGTATGTAAGAAGAGGCTGGATGGGCATCTGTAAGGGATGCTTGAGGATTTTCTGCATCAGAACGGGGTTGGGCCAGTTGATCTGTGGGGTACCATCAAGCCCCGTGACATGTCTTATCACCTTGATCAGAGGACAGGAGTCTTGCGCTTCTATCTTGTGGATTAGAATAATAGAGACACAGAGTTGAAAGGGGCCACAAGGGGCCACTCTATTCTGTATTGGTTAGGCCTCATTTGGAATCCTGTGTCCAGTTCTGGACACCTCGGTTCAAGAAGGATATCGAGAAGCTTGAGCGTGTCCAGGGGAGGGCAACCGAAATGGTGAAGGGTCTGGAAGCCATGCCCTATAAGGAATGGCTTAGGGAGCTGGGTAGGCAGAAGAGAAGGTTAAGAGGGGACAGGATAGCCAGGTTTAAATATTTGAAAGGATGTCATATCAAAGAGGGGACGGACTTATTTTCCACTGCTCCAGAGACTAGGACAAGGAGCAATGGGTTCAAGCTGCAGGAAAGGAAATTCCACTTGAACTTCAGGAAGAACTTCCTGACGGTCAGAGCTGTCCAGCAGTGGAATCTGCTGCCGCCTCCATGGAGTGTGGTGGAGTCACCTCCTTCTTTGGAGGTTTTTAAGCAGAGGTTGGATAGGCATCTGTTGGGAATGCATTGATGTATGTTACTGCATGGCAGGAGGTTGGACTGGATGGCCCCGGGGTCTCTTTCAACTCTATCAGTCTATGATTCTATGATTCTGTGTAATCATTCTGTGCCCAGCTACTGGGACACAGCCAGACATTTCTTCTACCATGGTGAGTCTTGGAGGTGGTAAAAGGGGAGACATAGTGTAGTTCCACTGTGAAACTTTTATGCTACACCCCGTGATGTAGAATCTCAACTACTAATTGCTTCCCATCAGACATGAGAGTTTTCTACTCTCAAGCAAGAAAAGAAGTTTTCCAAAAAGAGTCCTACAGACCACTTTCTGAGACAGATGTTTTGCGGCTTCCAGACCTGCACTCCCAAACGGTGTAATGAGACTGTGCGTCTTTTCATGTCACTCTTTGAAACTCACTTCCTTTTTAGCATTTTTTAATTAAATGGGTTTGCACCGTCTCCTTGGACAAACTATTATATTCAAAGATATTGCGTTTCACTCAAGTAGATGAAATTAGATTTAATTAATTTCCACTAATTGAAATTCAAGTAGAATTTAAAGAAAGTTGAGACAGAGCTAAGTCTTCCTTCTCCAAAAAAAAAAAAAAAAGCACAACACATTTTGGTGAAGAAGACTGCAAATATGACATCTTTGTGTTTCATGTTTAGGGAGGAAAAAGGGATGCCGAAATGTGATCAAAATGCACAGAAGACTGTGACCGAGATCCCACATTAAGGTTGTGTAGCATTAATCTCCACATGAGTAGTTATGCATTGAGGACGCAATTCTGCATGGCTCAGTGTAAACTTGCAGTTCCACTTGTGGAACTCTGCTGAAGTGAGCCCTTTAGCACCACTACCCGAAACCCACCATAGTGCCACTGAAAGCCTGGAGGAAAGCCGGAGGGGATCACAGAAGCACCTGGCTATGATCACGAAGCCAAACATGAAGCAGCTGCATGATCCATGGATGTCCTGCTTAGAAATCAGTCCTTGTTCACAGTCCTTAAACTAAGGCCATTTCCACACCGGGTAATAAAACCAGTGCAGTCCGTCCTCCACGGAGGACGTCTGCACCTTGGAGAGGACTGGGTCCAGACTACTTACTGTAGATCCGCACCTCAGTCCACTCCGGAAAGACCCAAGTGGTCCTCCAGCATGCTTTTGAAAGACCTGATTTTTCCGGTCTTTCAAAAGCATGGAGTGTGCCACTGCGAGCCTGCTCCCTTGTGCAGATTCGCAGGCTCGCACCCATGCGAGCCTGTAATCTGCCAAGGGCGGGCTTTAGGCTGGCGAGCTTCAGCGGTTGGTCAAGACCCATGACCAACCTGAAGCTGCCATTTTGGACCCCGGAGCAGAGTGGATCGACAACCACGCACTACTCTAGAGCAGCCCGGACCGGACCAGGGAGCCAGAAGATCCAGTAAGTAGTGGCGTGGGGCGATTCCCTCGCCCCGTGCAGAAATGGCCAGAGTCTACAGTAGGAACCACAGTCAAGGTTTACAGAAATGTGTCAGTCCATTACTGTTCTTGTTTCAACAGTCCAGGTCAGCATAAATTCAGAGCACCAGTTCAAGGGAGTATCCAACAGCACAGTCAGCACACAAAGCAAGGGTCAAGGTTTTTCAGGAACACAAGCCTATTACCTAAAATGTGGTGGACATTGGAGTCCACCCTCAATGCCAGTGTCTCGTTAGACTTTGGGGAAATTATAGCTCAAAGAAGGCCTGTGTGAAGAGGGTAACAGCAGGATCTTTTCACCTATATCTACCAGTACTAACTGCAGAGAAGATCCAGTTAAAGATATATAAAGTACTTTATCTGGAATTCACAAACAGACATCAAATCAGAAACTCTAAAAACCATACAGGACTGTCTGAAAGTAAGGTATGAAATGTTGGATAGAGAGAGAAATTGGGGGAAGAGGGTAATAGTTACCAATCCTGGAGAAGAAGGATGAAGCAGCAAAGCTCAGAAAGCATCGGAGGGTAGCACAGACAGACAGAAGTCTGGGCACCGTGTGTTATGCCAGAAATGCTACAAGTTGTTGAGGCCAAAGTGTTCTGGCAAAGCCTTAAAACTTTCTCACGGGACTAACAAAGAGTTCCAGAATAAGTGATTGCTTTGACACGAGAGTGACAAAATTTATGGCAATCGTGATAACCTCTTGAAGTTTGGACTGGTAGGGGGTGTAGGAAAGATTTCAATGGGGTGAGATCAAAAGGGATGGTCTCTGATCGTCTCACCTGGCCCGTACTGTTATAGTGCTATGATTCCATTTTCAACATTCTATGGAATCCTGGGATAGGCACCTCCCTAAACTGCAAACTCCAGGATGTTGAAAGTGGAATAATAGCACTATAACAGTCTAGTGCAGAAATGGCCGTAACTAGATGCTTCTGTGGTTTACACACACACGTAACCAAGCATGGAATTACCATGGGGAAGTCTTCAGCAGCTTTACAGTAGTTCTAGAGCAGGCCATTGGTCACTGTGGTGGGAAGAAAACAATACTAACTTCTTCAGGGACCGAAAATAGACATACGTAGATGAAAGGTTAACTTACACTTGCATATGCCCTCATCAGGATGCCAGTCTGAGTGTGCTATGCAACCCTTGTGTGGAATGGCAATGTTGTGCAATTGAATATACATGGACTTGTACACCCACATGTGCACTTATATGTGCATGCACATCTGCATACTCAAAAGCACCAGATGTCCCTTTCCACAACCTTGAACTGAACATGCCTTCTCTGCATCAGACAAAATTGTCCATCTGCTTCTGAAGAAGAACCTCTGCATACATAAAAAACACCAGTGGGATGCCAGCCTATGAGTTACACCAAAAAATGAAAATGTTCCCTTTACTGAAAGGTACTGAAGTTACCTCCAGATAACTCGTACAACAGTGGTTCTTAACCCTTGGCCCTCCTGTTTTGGACTTCAGCTCCCAGAATCCATGCTAGCTAGGGCTTCTGGGAATTGAATCCTAAAGATCTAGAGAGTCAGTTTGAACCACTGTTCCTCAAGACTATCTCTATGAAGTGGGATGTTCATATCCCCATTTTACACAGAAAAATTTCCATATAAGATCTGGATTGGCTTACTGTTGGAGAAATGAGACTTTTGTCCCATGTCTCCACCATGTAGAAAAAGCCAGAGAGCACAGATATAGGATGGGTGACACCTGGCTTGACTACATTACATATGAAGGAAATCTAGGAGTCTTAGTAGATTGCAAGCTGAACATGAGTCAACAGTGTGATGCGGCAGCTAAAAAGGCTAATGCAATTCTAGGCTGCATCAATAGATGCATAGGGTTCAGGTCGAGGAAGTAAGAATACCATTCTATTCTGCTTTCATCAGACCTCACCTGGAATCCTTTGTCCAGTTCTGGGCACTACAGTTCAAAAAGTATATTGACAAACTGGAATATGTCCAGGAGAGGGAGACCAAAAGACCTGGAAACCATGAAACCCTATGAGAAGTGGCTTAGGGAGCTGGGTAGGCTTCTCTTAGACAAAAGAAGGCGAAGAGCCAACATGATAGCTATGTTTAAATGTTTGAAAGGACGGCCTATGCAGGATGGGGCAAATCTGTTCTCTGCTGCTTCAGAGACTAAGGCCCTTACTGCACGAAGTGCTCATCCTGCCACAGCAACGCATTGCTCCCAGTCCGGGACCCACACCATCACATGACATTGTCATGTGATGCCAGCTGCTGTCACATCGTCATCCATGAGAAACCCATCCTTTTTCATTACCGGAAAAAATCCAGTAGTGCCCCCCTCTTTCCTCCACAATCCTGTCAGCTGTGGACATGCGATAAGATCCAGAGTGCTTTATAGTGCTTCCTTCCACAGTATAGCACAAGAACTGACCAGTCATGAGTTGTGGGGTAGGGAAAAGGCAGGGCGAGGGACTCACCACTGGCACCGCATTGCAGAAGGAAGAACAGTGTGCCTGATGCTACCCATCCACGGAAGCCACCAGGATGCGGTGGAGAGGGTTCAGGCCCCCATCCCATTGCAGAAATGGCAATGCTGGGATCCCCCCCGAACAACACACTATTGGGACGTGGTGTGGTAAGGGCCTAGGATACAGAGTAACAGCTTCAAATGTCACGGAGAGATTTCATCTAAACATCAGGCAGAACTTCTTGGTGGTAAGAGCTCTTCGACAGTGGAATATGCTGCCTAGGAGTGTGGTGGAGTCTCCTTTTTGGAGATTTGGAAACAGAAGCTAGATGGCCACCTGTTGGGAGTACTCTAATGGTGTATTCCTGCTCGGCAGAATGGGGTTGGACTAGATGGCCCTTGCAATTCTCGGCTGCATCAATAGGAGTATGGTGTCTAGATCGAGGGAGGTAATGGTACCACTCTACTCTGCTTTGGTTAGACCTCATCTTGAATCCTGTGTCTAGTTCTGGGCACCCCAATTGAAGAAGGACATGGTCAGGCTGGAGCAGGTCCAGAGGAGGGCGACGAAAATGCTGAGAGGCCTGGAAGCCAAGCCCTGTGAGGATAGATTTAGAGAGCTGGGGATGTTCAGTCTGCAGAAGAGAAGGTTAAGAGGGGACATGAGAGCCATGTTTAAATATTTGAAGGGATGCCATATAGAGGAGGGAGAGGGCTTGTTTTCTGTTGCTCCAGAGACCAGGACAAGGAGCAATGGATTCAAGCTGCAGGAAAGGAGATTCCACCTGAACTTCAGGAAGAACTTCCTGACGGTCTGAGCTGTCTGGCAGTGGAATCTGCTGCCTGGGAGTGTGGTGGAGTCTCCTTCTTTGGAGGTTTTTAAGCAGAGGCCGGAGGGCCATCTGTCGGGAGTGCTTTGAGGTTATTCCTGCATGGCAGGGGGTTGGACTGGATGGCCCCTGGGGTCTCTTCTAACTCTATGATTCTATGATTCTATGAGCACTCTTTGGGTTCGGTTGGTCAACCAATTACCAATCCAACTAACAGCAGCCCTGTCCAGCCTGCATTTCACCAGCTTCTTTGCAAGAATGTCATGGGGAAGTACCTCATTGGCCAAGAAAAAATATGGTATATTCTGGGCTTATAACTTGAGTATGCTGCAAACAGGAAGCTGGTCCATGTCTTACTGTGTTGGGTATGCAAAACTTCAGGAAAAGAGCTTCCATGTAACATTAGGAAGAACTTCATGATCGTAAGAGCAGTTCTACAGTGGAATCTGCTGCTGCCTTGGAGTGAGGGGGAGTCTCCTTTTTTGGAGTTCTTTAAACAGAGGCTGGATGGCCATCTGTTGGGAATGCCTTGATATGTATTCCTGCATGGTAGAATGGGTTGGACTGGGTGGTCCTTGGGGTCTCTTCCCATTCTATGACTCTAAGATTTAAGGATTCTATGACTAGCAGGAGTGAAGTAGAGAAGCGACTCATTCACACTACATAATTATAGCACCATTATTCCATTTTAACTGCTATGGGTCTATCCTACGGAATCCTAGGGTTTGTAGTTTGGGGGGGCACTGGAACAGGCATATCCAGATGATTTTTTAAATGATGACGTTTAAAATGGTCTATTAACTGATGTTTTGTATTTTTTTTTTTGTTACAGGTGTTGTGTGTTTTTAACTGGTGTTACGTGCCGCGCAAACAAAAGAGTCCTCAGCCTCACAAAGCCAAGTTGAGGGGATTACCGGGTTTTCCCCAGGTTTAGCAACTCCAACTTGGAAAATCCTACAAGGGCGAGATCCGTTTGCATGATCCAATAACGTAAACCATCAAGTAGCTATTTTGCGGCATTTTTCCTCCTATTTTGGCCATTGTTCTTCCCGGGAGAGGGCCTACACTCGAGGTACATTCTGCCCTATAAGTAGTCCCAGTTTTGGAGGGTCTCTTTGAAGAGCTCCTGCCATGCTAGCAGACTGGCACTCTGTTAGTCGCGTGCTCCCCTCAGCCGCCTCTCTTAGCTGAGCTCCGTTCTTGTTGCTGCTTCTCGGGCTGAAGACTTCTGGGTAGATGCAGTATCACCACCTTTACACCCTCTCTGCTATATCCCCTATCAATTTCCCCCCCTTTCCCTTCTCGATAGGCCTTGTGTATGCGAGTGAGTGAGTGCGTTGGTGTGTGAGAACACATTTATTAATAAAATCCATTTATTGGTACGATTGTCTGGCTTTTTGCTTGGCCTGACCTTGTAAAAATTGGGTACAAGATTCTGCTGGGTTACCCTGCCCCTCGTTTTGCTATAGGCAGTGCTCCTCTAATTTCCCCAGTCTTTGGAGCGAATAAAGGTGTCCTCCACAGGACGCCCAGAAGTCAAGTAACAGTATTCCTGTTTGGCAGACGGTTGGACCGGACGGCCTGTGCAGTTCCTTCCAGTTCTACAGTTCTGTTCTGCTGTGTTTCTCATTGATGCCCTCACATTGATGTGCTTCTTTCTGCTTCATGATTCTGAGAACTTGTAGTTCTGTGACAGAAATTTGGTTAAGGTGGTGTCCCCTTTGCTCTGCTCCGCAGCAGCTGCCTACCGGCTGTCAGGAAGCGCGAGGGCTCCATCTCTTCCTTCCGCAGCGCAGCCAGGTACTTTCCCAGGCTGCGCTGGGGGAGGAAGCGCGAGGGCCGCGTCTCTGGAGGCTCCGCACAGATGGTAAGCGTGTGTGGGGCCCCAGAGTGACATTTGATCATGCATCATTTTTGGGAAGAAGCCAAAAATGATATTGCGCAATTGGCGCCTGCCCTGGCATCGGCACGCGATTGCGAGGCCGTCATGTGGACTGGTCCTCGCAATCGCACGATGCTCTGGAGGCCCTTTTGCATGAGAAAAGGCATGCGAAAAGGGCCTAGGTTTTGCACCAAACTTTGCTGGAGGCATAAAAAATGGTACACTTTATTGCCCCGGTAGATTAATCACCTTGGATGGCTCCTTTAAACTTCAGACTAAAACCTGAAGTGGATTTACCTTTCCACTGACTTTAGAGCCACCAGCTGCCACAGATTGCCAGTTGATGTAGGTTGGGAATCATATGGCCTTCCAGAGGTTGTTGGACTGCAGTTCACAGCATTCTTTACGGGTGGCTTTTCTGGCTAGGGCTAACAGCACATCTAGGGACTTTCTGTACTACCCTGTTATGGTGCTATTATTCCACTTTCGACTTGCTGTGGAATTCTGGGGTTTGTAGTTTCCTGAGGCCAAAGAGCTCTCTGGCTGGGAATTCTCAGTGCCCCTCCCTCAACTGCAAACCCCAGGATTCCATAGGAGCTTGCAAGCGGAATCATAGCACTGTAACAGTGTAGGATGGAAAGGCCCCTAGTCCCACCACATTTGGAGCGCTTCACAATTTGCATCCCTGCTCTAGACATTCTGTGTTTACTCATTGTAGACCTTCTCCCCTTGTGCACAAAGGAACCCAGAAGTCACAGAATCCTAGAGTTGGAAGAGACCCCAAGGGCCATCCAGTCCAGCCCCATTCTGCCATACAGGAAGACACAATCCAAGCATTCCCAACAGATGGCCATCCAGGCTCTGGTTAAAAACCTCCAAAGAAAGGAGACTCCAACAAACTCCAAGGCAGCATATTCCGCTGTCAAGCTGCTCTTACTATCAGCAGGATCTTCCTAATGGTTTCCAGGCCTTTTACCATTTTGGTTGCCTTCCTCTGGACACATTCCAGCTTGTAAATATCCTTCCTGGGCTATGGCGCCCAGAAATCTCCTCTGAGGAGAGCTTCTGCACCTGAACGCATTGTCAGGACTTCAGACTTCTTCACCCAAACAAATCAGCAGTGCCTGTTGGGCTAGAGAGCATCACCCTCGTCATTCCCGCTATTTTCCCATGCCATGCCAGAATCCAGTTTTTCGGCTTGTTTTGCTGCTGAATTTGTCTTGCATTTTTTAAATTCAGGGTCTGTGCAGCCCAAGGGATTTCAGGTGAAATAAGGACTGGAGCTCTTGTTTGTCTTTCTTAAAATAAGAGCTGCTTTCGCCCCACAAACAGCAGTCACTGAACAGGTGGCAAGGAAAGCAACCAAACAGTTTCCGCAGCCGTGGGTCTCTAGATCCAGTAGGTGGCACTCCTCTTTCACTTTTCCACCCTCCTTGGCTTCAGTGTGTTGCTGTTTCACCACTTCATTTTACTTCGCTGAAGGGTTGCAGCTGAACCATTGTGGCATCTGCAACTCCATAGACTGTGGATATTAGAATGGATGCAAGGTCCATCTGTGTGCCTCTTGCTGTTTTCAGAGTGGAGGAATGATGGTTTTTCGTAGCAAATGTTCTCTAATGACTAAAGTGTGTCTGTAGTTGCAACGTTTTGACACTGCTTTAGCAGTTTTGACTCTGTCCCTTGGAATCCTGAGACTTGTTGTTTGAGGAGGGGCTCTGAATTCTCTGGTAGGGAACTCTGGTTCTGTACTTCAGTGAACTGGAATAGTACAAGGCTGTGTGTTTGTGGATGTGCTCTCAAGTTGCTTGTCAACTTATAGCTACCTCATGAATTTCCTAGGGTTTTCTTAGGCAGAGAATATTCAGCAGCAGTTTTACCAGTTCCTCCCTCTGAAATAAAGCCTACGGCAGCTGGTATTCATTGGCAGTCCCCTGTCCAAGCACTAGCCAGGGTGGACCTGCTTAGCTTCCAAGATCAGACAGGATCTGGGGCCTTTAAGGTATTTACACCCTACTCAGGTACACCTCAGGCCATTTCCGCACTAGCCTGTCATAGTGCTCTGATTCCACTTTCCGGCAGGCCCCTCCCAAAACTGCAAACCCAGGGCTCCATAGGATGTTGAAAGTAGAATCAGAGCACTATAACAGGCTAGTGCGGAAATGACCTCAGTTAAGGAAACTGATGTATTCCTGGGCATTATTTTAACAGAAAATTTGGTACCAGAAGCAGAGAAAGCACAGAAAGACTGGGGATAGTTTCTCAGACCACAACAAAGATGTGCAGGTCAAGAGATTTCTGAAAACCTTTTTCAGAAATGAAATGAAATGTGAAATGAAACAACCATGTCAAGGAAGCCTTGCAGAAGTAAACAAAAACATTTTAAACCTAGGGGTTTAAAAGCTTCAGAAATGCAGCTAATGGCCGGAATCCTGTTGGAAAGTTACAAATGCATAAGCATCATAGATACTAGATCATAGATGTGCTACACAGTGAATCCCATTACGATCTGCTACCCTATTTCTGGGGGTCCTGGGGTCCCAGTCACCGAATTAGTTATTTTGAGTTCAGGGAGGTCCCTGTCACCAAATTAGTTATTTTTGAGTTTAGGGAGGTCCTGGTCACCAGATAGATTGCCTGAGTTTCCAGAGGTCCCGGTCACCAGATATGTTGCCCGAGTCTCTGGAGGTCCCAGTCACTACCAGAGTTTCCAGGGGTCCCGGTCACTGCCCGAGTTCCATGGGATCCCTCAAAGGACACCTAGTCTGACCCCGATTTTAAGGGGATTTCCAAGTTACACCAAGCACACACCCAGCACACCAGAGAGGTAGGGTAACCTACAGAGACCTTGTACCCAGCTTTTACGGGGTCAGGCCGAGTCAAGACCCAGACAAAATAAGTTTATAATTATTTTCTTTATTTAAAACCTCAGTCACTGTGCATTTACGCACCCACTCACACAGACCTAAGAAAAATAAAGAGAGGAAAATTGATAGGGGATTTAAAGAAGGACATTGGGGGAATACTACACCTGATCCTGTAGTCCGGGAAGCCGAAATAGAGCCAGAGAGTCGGGAGCAGTCAATCTCAGCACGTGGAGGCTGAGGGGAAGGCTTCGGCCAGCAGAGCAGCAGCAGGACGGGGGGGAAGCCGAGAGCGATCCAAGGAAGCGCTTAAAATCAGGGTTTTTTATAGAGGAAGATGTACCTGGAGGCTAGCCCTTTCCCGGGGAGAACAATAGCTTCTCAAGCGGAGACAAAGCATCCGAAAGGTCAGTGCTTGACTTGATGGGTTTTCGTCTGGGTTGTCAATAGCGCAGACAGTATGCAAATGGAGAGTGCTTGACAGTTGTGTAGTCAGAAGCGCTAATCCTGTCAAGCCGACTGTTCAGGGCTGAGAATCTTTTGTGTGCTTGGTGCATACTTTGATTGAGTTTTGATGTGTACTTGCTTGGAGGTCTCCTGAAGCTGCATGACGGAAAGTTACTGGCCTGACCAGGATTTTTCTTGTATTTTTCAGCTGTTCGGCCATGCCCGTGTGCGTGCTCATCCGGGGGCCTCTCAAGCACGTGGAGGGGTATATTTTTAATAGTTAATTCATATTAAATTGTAGACCCCGGGTTCAGGCATATCCATCGCAGTAACAGATCACTCATTCCCCACGAACTGGGCAGCAGCCACTGTGAGTGATGAGGCTCTGTTCCCCTGTCAATCAAGAAGCAACTCACTGATGTTCCCACCCTTTCCTCCATGTGATCTCTGGTGCAACAAGCAGAAGCAAAGATTTCCCTTTCAGTTGGAGATTGCTCATGTGAGCGGAGGTGCAACCATTAGTCAGCTGCTTCCCAACTGACAGGGGAACAGACCCCTGTCAATTGCAGCAGCTACTGCCTGGTAAGTGTTGACCTACATATAACAAGTTCCATTGTGCTTTAAAAGTCACAACTTGCACTTTGAATTGTGCCTGGAAATAACACCCTGTAGAGCTTCTGTAATAAGGGAGTTATATATTTCCTGGAATCCCAGTTGGCCCAAAGCTGCTACATACCAGTATGATTTGGAATGGGTGCCATATCTAATCGGCATCATATTTAATTGGCAATACACTTTAATTTGCACTGATATCAAAATCCAACCTGAAGGTGACCAGGAGGTCAAACCAAACGAGGAAGAAACCTGACTGCAGACATGAGGCCACAGGCAGGTCAGCCCAAAACACCCTTTTGGTATAACCGAGATCAATTATCAGGCAAATCACTGCTGTTCCAGAGAATAATAGAAGCTGGAATTTCCTGGAGAATACCATTGTGAGAAGCCCACCAGGATACTGGTTGACATCCCCTGTACACCTGGACTCCTTCTTCTTTCCTTGCAGCACCCACAATACAGAGCTATTACAACAGCCATCATGTCTTTGTCATCCAAACACTGCAAGGATTAGTGGGTTGATAGCCCATTGCCTGTGTTGCAACTCCCATTGTTCCACACCTGAAACTGCACATACCTTCCACTGCCACAAGCTATTTTTTGGGTACAAATACCCCTGATTTCAGGATGCCCAGTGCAGTCTCTTGAAGGTCTACCTGTCACTGTCCATCTGGCTCCTGAATGAGAACTGTCCTTAGGTCCTACCTAAGCCAAAATATATTTCTGCTCTGGACTGGTAACTGTAAATCCCACAAAACCTCTCAGCCTCTCTCTCTCTCTATTTTTTCCCTTCCTTTATCCTTCAGTCAGCTCTTGTGTGAATGTGTGACTCTATGTACCTTGTGTGCATGTATGAGTGAATTTCCCTCAATAAAACACATTTTTTTAGCTTACTTTTGAATCTTCGGCTGGTTCTTTTCTGCGTGAGCCCGTAAACATCGGTAGCAGGATCTCGCTAAGTTGCCCCCCTCTCATTAGACTTCTGATTCTGAGCTAGTTAATTCCCCACCTTTGGAAGGAGCTACTGGCAACGCGGGTTGGCCACCATGGCACCCACGTTTTAGGGTAACATGAGATACTACAGAGAAGGAGACAGGCTGTAACTTTACACTTACAGAGTTATGTAATAATTGTGTCACATGCAACCATGGCGCCAAAAGTACACTTGCAAATGTAGATCGCCAAGAAGGTGACAGCCACAGGTGGACATTCTTGTCCAATGTGTGACATCTGTATGCAGTTCAAGGTTGGGGAAGTGGAGCTGTGCATGCAATGCAGTGGTACATTGTGTGTGCAGATTTGCATTCCACATAAGTATTGCACATTGCACATATAGATGCACATCGCACATTTGCAAATCCAATCATGCAGTGTTTCAGTTCACTAATGAGGTGGCCTTGTGCAACTGTTACATAATTCCATGAGCACACAGTTATGCCCTAAAATCTTCCACATTCTCCTCCCTCTATTTCTGCAACTGGGGTTCCCCCCTGCTGCCCTTGTGGACAGAACCCAAGAAGGATATTTCTGTCAGCCCGGAAGAATTCCAGAAGCAGGCAACCCTGGAGCACAAAAAGCCTCAGATCCAATTCCTGTTCCTTGTCTTTTCAGCGAATGCCACTTCTCCGTCTAAAGCCCAGTGCTGGAACAACATAGGGAGCTGCATTTCCAATTTCATACCTCATTTCACCTGGATTCCCTTTTTCAGGGCAACTTTCTCCTCTTTGGTTACGTACGTGTAAACCATAGTTATCTCTATCAAATTTCGCTTGTGTTACAACCCAGGGGAAGGCACGTGGATCCGCATCACGGCTTTTTGGAGTACATATTTCGCTTGTGATGAATTAGAGCTTTATCAGGCTGCCTGGAAGGGACTGAAGAGACTGTGGCATGCAGGATGGGGTTGCCAAATCCTTGGTTTTTAAAGGAGGGTGCTGTGGGGCAGTGAACCCACACCTGGTTTTAGTCTGAACTTTAAAGGAGCTATGGAAGCTAAGCAGGGCAGGTGCTGTAGGCTATATTTCAGAGGAAGGAATTTGCAAAACCAGCTCTGAATATTCCTTGTCTAAGAAAATCCTAGGAAATTTATGGGGGTCACTGTAAGTCAACAGGCACAGAGATAGTGCATGTGTGAGGTGGGGTGCTGTAATATTTATCTGTTGTTAGTAATTGGATTTTAAATGTCTTTTAACTGTTTTAACCATGACTTTCAAATAATATTATTACTTAGTTCCTTCCTAACTTCTGCAAAGTAAGATTTTAACTTAATCTTGTTTTAAATAATTTTAAGCTGCCTTTCATCTCCTCTTGGGTGAAAGGCTGGGTATAAATTCTATAAATAAATAATAATAAATATTTTGCACTTGTGTGGATGTGGGGTTGTGTTTTGGAATGTGAGCTCGAATCCCAACACAATGCCACACCAAACTGTCCAAAACTGCTTGCAAATACGGTGCTTTGCATTTCCCCATATTTTGCCTAAAATGGCAACTGGAAGGCACCAGATGTTCCTTCTGGTGTGCTCAGTCATGCCAGTGTGGCCCACAGGTTGGTGGTTCATGGGACAAAATGTGACCCACTTCCCTGCAGGCTCAGCGGCAGCTGGTGGCTTCCATGTCAGTGGGGTGGTGAATCCCTGCCAATTTGTCACTGGGACTTCAAAAGGACCGCCCCACCTGCTGAACCCTACTCCCAATGCAGCTTCAGCATCTTGTAGAGCTCCTTCCAAGTTCAGACTCAAACCTGGAGCAGATTTATCACTATCTCTCACTGGATGTCATTCCCCCTGCAGGAGTTTGTCTTTGTTAGAAGATGAACCAGACTTACCTTTGGAGGAAGCACGGCAGACACCTGATAGCCAGCCAAGTCCTCCTTTGGTTCAGCAGGCCAAGCAGGAAGAGGAGCTGGAGGACAAGCCCCCCAGCCCCAGAGAAAGGCAGAAGCTCAGGCATCTGGCCCAGACCATACTCTGCACACAGGCTGCAATCAAGGTGCTGGGATGAGTGTAGCTGTGGAATGTTTTCCGTAAATACTGCCTGGGATTTGGGCGTTGGTTGAACATGCTGCCTATATGTGGAACTTACAACCACTAGGTACCTTGCTGACCAACTTCAGTCTTCCTCTTGATGGCTCAGCTTGCGAATTTACAACCCCTGGACTATTTAATAACTGGGCTACTGTGAGGCCCTGGAAACTTGACACTGATTTATGGCTTTTTTGATCCTGGACTGTTTGACAATAGATGCCTCTTGTTTTCATGGCTTATGACTTGGGAACTCTGAACCTTGTTTATGGTTGAGAGCAGGGGACTGGGAAAATCACAGGGCAAATCTCTGCTTCAGGTGAAAATGGGAATGGGAACCCCACTCTGAACAAATCTTGCCAAGAAAACCCCAGGAAAACCCTAAGATAGGATCATTATAAGTCAGAGTCAGCTTGAAGGCAAAGAACAACAAACAAATGAATAATTTCCAGCGCAGATACCCTGAAGACATCAGATCCCGTCTGATCACAGAAGCTAAGCAGGGTCAGTTCTGGCTAGTATTTGGAAGAGAGACTGCCAGGGAACAGCTGGTGCTCTAGATTCACAGGAAGGTCATGTTGAAACTTCTCTTCCCAAGAGAACCCTAGGATATGGTTGCCACAGGTCAGCGTAGATTTGAAAGCTCGGAGCATCAATAAACTGCACTTTCAGTGGTGTCAGGAAACTGACATTGAAGCCACCTCTTGCCTCATGTGATTCCCCTATATCACTGGCCTGATGCAAATTTGTCACCAGCGTGCTGTTTGTCAGCTGTTTTTTTTGATAAACACATTGCTATCTGGTGCTTCTAGACCATTTGGTCCTCTTGCCTTATAAGATATAAGTGATAGTACCACTCTATTCTGCTTTGGTCAGACCCCACCCAAAATACTGCGTCCAGTTCTGGGCACCACAGTTCAGGAGGGATATCGACAAGCTGGAACATATCCAGAGGAGGGAAAACAAAATGGTAAAAACTTTGGAAACCATGCCATATGAGGAGAAGCTTAAGGAGCTTGGCATGTTTAGCCTCGAGAAGAGAAGGTTAAGAGGTGACATGATAGCCATGTTTAAATATTTGAAGGGATGTCATATGGAGGATGGAGCAAGCTTGTTTTCTGCTGCTCCAGAGACTAGGACACTATGGTGCGATGGCTTCAGACTTCAAGAAAGGAGATTTCATCTAGACATTAGGAAGAATGTCTTGATGGTAAGAGCAGTTCAACAGTGGAATATGCTGCTGCCTTAATGGAGTATGGCAGAGTTTCCTTCTTTGGAAGTGTTTCAACAGAGGCTGGATGGCCATCTGTTGGGAATACCTTGATGGTGTATTCCTACGTGGCAGAATGGGGTTGGACTCGATGGCCTCTGTGACTTCTTTCAGGTTTATGATTCTATGATAGCTTTCAATTTAATAAATGTGGGCCCACATCCAGTTGAGGATAGAGGTCTTCATAAGTGGGCTGACATCTGCAGGTATTAGAATTGTGTAGTTGTGAAACGTCCACATCCAATAAAAGGCTGTTGTTGTGTTACTATGGCCCTTTCTGCACAGCATTTTCCATACGAAAGGGCACCTGGAGCATCGCGCGATTGTGAGGAGCGATCTGCACGATGCACTCACAATCGCGCGACGCTCCAGGGGCTGATCGTACACCTTTTCATTTTCAGCTAGAAGCCGAAAATGGTGCGTGATTGTGCATTGCTCCCGGGCCCCACGCACACTTACCTGGCATGTGGAGCCTCCGGAGCTGCGCCGGTCATGCTTCCTGCCCCAGTGCTGCCTGGGAAACTCCCAGGCTGCAATGTGGAAGGAAGAGGCGGGGCTCTTGCGTGAGCAGGCTGCTCGTGCGGAGCTGAAGCAGCAGAGACGTGAGAGCCTCTTGCCCGAGGCTGCTCGCGCGATCCCCGCAGCCCAGCGCCAGAAAAAGGTAAGGTGTGGAAAGGGCCTATGTTGGGAAGTCAGAGAAGTGATGTGCAGTGGGACCAATGCACAATGGGAGTGGTGCACAACAAGACCAATGCACATTGGAACCGTTGTGCATCAGGATGCCAACTAGTGAGTGCTTATGCATGTGGGGACATGCTTGCCGGTATCCCATAATGCATCATCTCAATTCACTTGCAGCGTTCCTTTGCAACTCTGCTACGTAGCTAAGTATGTACAAAATTAGGTAATTTTATAAAGAATAGATATAAATGGAGGATATGATAGAGGATTCTGGCCAATGGGCGTAATTTGATAGAGGATTCTGGCCGACGGGCATAATTTGGGTGGTGCTTAATCCCTTCCTGTTATATAGGGCCGTAGCAAACTTGAGTCACAAAGGACTCAGAAAAAAGGCATTGCTTTTGACCCATCAGCTAAACTGGTTGCAATTTAATCTTGCCTGTTAAAATCCCCACTACTTTGTTATAGTGCTGTTATTCAACTTCCCACACTTTATGGAATCCTGGGGTTTGCAGTTCAGACTTCTCAGCCAGAGAGCTCTTTGGCCTCAGTAAACTACAAACCCCAGAATTCCACAGGAGGTTGAAAGTGGAATAATAGCACTGTAACAGTGTAGGGTGGAAAGGCCCTCAGTCTTGCAGCTAATCAACTTCACACCAGTCGGCCAACCCATGGATTAAATTGATTTGTAGGCTCAGCTCTGATGTCATTGGGACAGTGATCTGATGTAGGTTTCAGTCCAAAATTTAAAAAAGCTGTTCAAAGGTGCTGTGTCTCTTGGAAAGAGGAGTATTGCTGAGAACTTTGGACAGATCTTTTAAAGTTCAGACAAAAATGTGGAACAGATTCACTGTCCCTCCGATGTGAAAGTCCACCATTTTTACTGGGCTCATCATTTTAGGAAAAGCTGTCTTAGACAGCAACGTTCATCTCCATTTACTGGAGAATAAGGCAAATGACTCAGTGGGATCGACTTCTGAGCAGGCTTGCCTATGATTGCACTTTATGATTACGCCTTTCTTAAAATACTGGGCCCCTCTGAATCCCTTTCGCTGGCAAAAAGATTTCACCCTCTACTTTTCTCCCTTTTTGAATGACAGAAAAGTTTCATTCATTACACTCTGCAAGTCCAAGTTCTTCTCCATGGAGACTGCTGGAAAAATATATATCACTTTTGTGCCACAAGCCTTATTTTAATTTTAAAGAAATGAGCCATGAATGACTGAAAATAATATTTTTAGTGATAGCACCTGAAAAGCAGTGATAGATGGCTGCCGGGATGTGGGCTTGCATCTCTTACCTGCTCCCCCCGCATCACCTCGAAAATGCTGCAAATATTTCCTTCCTGTGATATTTTTTAAAAAGATGAACTCAGGAGAAGCACGAACTTGCTTGAGCACCGTTGAAAAGAATGGAAGCCATGCTTCCGTTTATTTCACTGAGTCCTTGGTAGGAGAACCTCCCACGCTGAGGTGTCTGGCAACTCCCATGTCAATGAGGGCACTGAGTCTGCTCTGGGTTTTAGTCTGAACTTTAAAAGATCTAACCAAGGTGCTGGAACATGTCCAGAGGAGGGTGGTCAAAATGTTCAAAGGCTTGGAAGCCATGTCCTATGAGGAGCAGTTTTGAAAAATGAAATTTGAAAAGTGAATTTCAACAGAGAGAAATGTAAGGTCCTGTACTTAGGCAGAAAAAATAGAATGCACAAATATAGGATGGGGGACGCATGGCTGGATAACAGTACGTGTGAAAGGGATCTAGGAGTCTTGGTAGACCATAAGCGGAACAGGAGTCAGCAGTGTGATGAGGCAGCAAAGAAAGCCAACTGTTACCCTGATTTCTGGGGGTCCCGGGAGGGACACCTAAATGTGCTCACAACAATGGGGAGGGAATTAGCAAAGAGCACTAGTTAGCACTGCGAGAGGCAGGGCAACTCAGCAAGATCTTGAACCCTATGTCTACGGGGTCAGGTCGAGTCAATGATAAGGCAGAAGTTAATAATAATAATTGTTTTATTGAAGTACAGTCAAACACGTGTATGCAACACACTCACACGAAGAACTATAGAAATAAAAGGTAGGAGTTGGATAGAGGGATGTTGAGAGGGGGTTTGGTATGGGAAATACTACACCTGTCCTGAAGCCCGGAAAAAGCAAAGAAGCTGGGGAGCGTGGATTCTCAGCGCGTGGAGCTGAAGGGAAGGCTCACTGGACAAAGCGACAGCAAGGCGGGATGGAAGCCAAGAGCGCTCAGGAGGAAGCGCTCAGAGTCAGGGGTTCTTGTAGGGAAAATTGTGGCCGCAGGCTAGTCCGTACTTGGGGATAACAATGAGTTTGGGGCTGGAGACAAAGCCTCCGAAAGGTCAGTACTTTAGATGATTGAGTTATAGCCAGATTGTCAATAGAGTAGCCAGTATGCAAACGCGGAGTGCTTGAGCGTTGTATAGTCGGCTCGTCAAGCTGCCTGCGCGGGGCAGGGGATCTTTGGTAAGTAGCGCGCATACATAACGTGGTACTTGCCTTGAGGTCTCCTGAAGCTGCATTCGGCAATGACTGGCCTGCCTGGATCGGGATGTGAACGGTTCGGCTATTGTCGGCCGCGCCGGTGTGCGTGCTTGTCCGGGGGCCTCGCAAGCATGTGGAGAGGAATGGGTGAAGAAGGCCAAATTATTGATATCAAATGATATCTTAATATCCCACAAGCTCGGGCTAGAAACAGCGGTAACACAATGTGATTCTTGGTTGCATCAATAGGAGGATGGTGTCTAGATTGAGGGAGGTAATGTTACCACTTTATTCTGCATTGATTAGGCCTCATCTGGAATCCTGTGTCCAGCTCTGGGCACCTCAATTCAAGAAGGACATGGTCAAGCTGGAGTAAGTCCAGAGGAAGGCAACCAAAATGGTGAAGGGTCTGGAAGCCCTGAAGCCCTGTGAGGAACGGCTTAGGGAGCTGGGTATGTTTAGTTTGCAGAAGAGAAGGTTAAGAGGGGACGTGATAGTTGTGTTTAAACATTTGAAGAGATGTCATGTCAAGGAGGGAGCGGGCTTGTTTTCTGCTGCTCCAGAGACTAGGAGAAGGAGCAATGGATTCAAACTACGGGAAAAGAGATTCCACCTGGACATTAGGAGGGAGTCCAATGGGATCTGTGCTCCTGGCCTCAGCCAACGAGAACACTCACTGTTAGTCTTGCATAAAACCAAGCTGGTTAAAGTTACTTTTAAGGATAATGCACAGTGATGATGTGCAAAAGCTATGCAGCGAGAGGCTGCTCCATCCTTTCTGTATCTTGTTCCCAAATTCTAGCCACTTACTATCTAGGGGATTCTGGGACTTGTAGGCCCACGAAGGGACTTCTCTAAGCTCAGCCTCTTCCTGAAGCTCATGTACTCGCAAACATAGGGCATTTCTGCACTACACTGTTATAATGCTATTATTCCACTTTCAACCTCCCATGGAATCTTGGGGTTTGCAGTTTAGGGAGGGCATTTGGAATTCTCTTCCAGAGAGCTCTTTGGCCTCAGTAAACTACAAACTCCAGGTTTCCACAGAAGGTTGAAAGTGGAATAATAGCACTATTACAGTCTAACGCAGAAAGGCCCATAGCTTTGGCTCTTCATTGCATTCCTAAATTTGACTGGGATGCACAGACTCCGTGAGAGTGCTGCAGAACGGTTGAAAGGGATTATGTATTAATTAATCCACTTAATGCCTTTCAACTAAAGTGGTTAATTAATTCAGCGGTTCCGGGGGCGAACCTTTCAGGGTCGCTTGCTCGCCCCATTTCTCGTTGGGCCCCGCTTGCCTCCATCTGTGTTCACGAACTGGGGCCCTCGCGAAGGACCCTGCATGACCAGTGGTGAACCAGCGATCTTCTTTTTCAATAAGGAAGCCTTCCGAGCATGCTGATTGCTGGCCACTCGAGCAGCTGCACTACCGCGCTGTTAATTATTTAGCTCTGTCCTCTTTAGCATGTCAGTAGCTCTCGTGGTGAGCATGAATTCCTCTCCCCCTTGGAGATGAAAGTTGGCTTAATTGGAGGAAGAGAGAAGCAGAAAAGGGCCAAACTCTCCCCAAAGCGGTAGTAATTGCAGTTGTTGGTCCCCTTGCCTCTTCTTCCTCCTCCTCCATCTTCTCTGCCATCGGTTATCTTTACAAGTTCACTGGCAAATATGGGAAAGAACAAATATGTTCTTTTTTATACATTATTTTTATTAAAATCCAATTCTTGATTATATTACGTGAGCACCTTTTCCAATATAGCTTAGTACATAATGTCATAAATAACATTAACAAATTTTGCAATATGGAATATACAGTAATATTAATAGACAAAGGAAGAAAAAGGAAGCTTTAACTTATGCCGATCAACTTAACGACTAGTACCTTACTCGATAACTAGTACCTACTTAAGAGCCAGTAGAATAAAGAATATGAAAAGAAGAGAGAAGTAGGAAAGAAAAGAGACAAAAAGAAAAGAAAAGGAAGAAAAGAAAAGGGAAAGAGTGAAAATAGGAAAGAATGAAAAAAAAAGTGAACTTCCCTATGTTATGAATTCGGTGTTATTCTGTGTTACTGGAAGCTGGGCGGATCAGCAGGGATACATCCAGTTATTTTTCTTGGAACTGGAGATGCTGAGAGTTAGCGTGACGTAGTGATCTGAATGCTGGCCTAGGAGTTTGGGAGAGCAGAATCATCAAATTCCTGCTCAGCCTGAAATCCCACTAGGTGACCTTAGGCAAGTCACCTTTGCTGCAGGTTTAGAAGAAGACAATGGGAAACCGCCTCTGTAGAAAATCTTGAGAGGCAGCATGGTAGAGTTAGAGTCAGCATGGCGTAGTCTGAGTGTTAGACTAGGAGACTGGGAGACCAGAGTTTGAATCCCATGGAAACTTAGGCTGTTTCTACACTAGACTGTTATAGCGCTATTTTTCCACTTTCAACATCCTATGGAATCCTGGGGTTTACAGTTTAGGGAGGGGCCTCTGGAGATGGCCTTTGAGGTCCCTCCCTAAACTGCAAACCCCAGGATTCCATAGGAGGTTGAAAGTGAAATAATAACGCTATAACAGTCTAATGTGGAAATGGCCTTACTGTGACACCATGGGCAAGTCCTCTTCTTTCAACCTCAGAGGAAGGCCAAGGCAACCCCCCTTTGGAACAAATCTTGCCAAGAGCACCCCAAGAAAGATTTGTCTTAGGGTCACCCTAAGACGGAAACGCCTTGAAGGCACACAACAACATCATGAATGGGAGATCTCAGAGAGCGCCAGTGATCAACCACCCCACTCAGGTCTTGCAAAGTCAGGTCAGCCATGGCTTCCTTAATTGAGTCTCTCCATCTGTAGTGTGATCTCCCTCAATTTCCTCCTGCTTTCTGCTTTGTCAAGCATCATTGTCTTTTCTGATGACTCCTGTCTTCCTGCGATATCTCCAAAGTAGAACAGTCTCAGTTTAGTCATCCTGGTTTCTAGGGAGAGTTCAGGCTTGATTTGCTTTGCTGCTCCAGAGATCAGAACACAAAGCAACGGCTTCAAACTACAGGAAAAGAGATTCCATCTAAATATTAGGAAGAACTTCCTGAGGGTAAGAGCATTTTGACAGTGGAAGGCGCTTCTGCCTGGGAGTGTGGTGGAGTCTCCTTGCTTGGATGTTTTTGAGCAGGTTCTGGATGGCCATCTGCTGGGAGTACTTTGATTGTGTTTTCCTATATGGCAGAAGAGGGTTGGACTGGATGGCCCTTGAGGTCTCTTCCAACTCTAGCATTCTACGATTGTATGAGTCTAGTTCACTACCAGGGTGGTGTCACATAGTTATAATGTACCTTCATGAGTGTACAGTGTTCTGCCTCCTTGATGTTGGGTCTTGGCCAATGTTTTCCCACAATGCCCTGGAGCATCACTGTATCAAGTGCATTGTGGGAAAGTATTGTCCAGTTCTTCCAGAGCACTAAGGCCCCAGGAAGCCCTCCAGAACTACCTGCTTCTGCTAGAGCTCAGCCGACTTTTCTTACCGGGGTTGGCAGGAGATCTACTGTCAACATAGTTCAGACTGACTTTAATAGCATGAAATGCACACACACACACACACACACACACACACTTAACAGTTTTCATATCTGGCTTATTAATTGTATCCCTGCTTAATTGTATAATGTCATAATTTTTATATCTGGCTAATTAATTGTGCCTCTACTGGCGCTCTGTTCCCATGACGGCTTTGTCGATTCTATAATTTATAGCACAGACTGAATTATTTAACTATTTATTTATGTTTCCAGTGAAGACTCATGTCAAAGCAGGTACTGCAGGCACAAGACTGTCGGACTTTTAATTGTACCGATCACATGTCCCATTTTAAAAGCCCAGTAGAAGGAACAGTAAGTTGTGTACAAGTACACACACATGGACGTATGCTCCCATGTTCATTAAAATTCTGTTTAATGTCATTTGAAAGGTAAGTGACACATGACCAGGGGCCATGATGCTACACTGTAGTTGTCCCACGTAAGTCTCCGACTGTAGTCAATCACAGTTGAAGTGAGCGACAATCTCATTTTGATTGTGTCTTCCTGCACTGCAGAATGGACTGGGTGGCCCTTGGGGTATCTTCCTCCAACTCTAGGCTTCTAGGCTTCTACATGCAGAGTTATGCATTTATTATGCTATGAGGTCTGTAAGAGGCAGGTAATCTAGCAAGATCTTTTATACCTGTGTATGCTGGTACCAGTGCAGGAGAACCAGCTGGAGACTTCAAGAGTAAGTTTGCTTCGCTTTTTTGGGGGAATTAACAATCACACATGCACAAGATCCAAATAGGCTTGCAATCACACAAAGCTAGCTGATGGAAAAGGGAGGAAAAGTTTGGATAGCAGGAGTTTTAGGGTGATGTGAGTGATATTTAGCTATCCAGAAGTGAAGAGATGGGGTGATGTGGCTCAGACCAAGGGTCCTAGGCTAGAACAGAATGGGAGTCAGAGTCGCAGAGTGCTCAACCTGGGGAAAACATGCTAATCCCCTCAAGTTGGCTCCTCTTTGGCTCAGGACCCTTTGTTTCTCATGGGTTTGCACAGTTTCAGGTCTCCTTGGGCTACATGACTGGGGATTTTTCTGGCCTGACCTAGTTTTTGGTCGTTTGACTGTTTTTGCCTACGTGCCCCTCTGGGCAACCTCCCTGGCATGGTGAGCATATTTGATATCAAAATTGTAGCCCCCGGGTTAGGGTGTGCCAGTGGGGTAACACAACCTTGGAGACCAGAGTTTTAATCCCTTCTTGGCCACGGAAACCTACTGGGTGACCTTGGGTGCGTCACACAGTCTCAACCCCAGAAAACCCTGTGATAGGATCACCTTAGGGTTGCCATGAGTTGGAAATGACTTGAGGGCACACAACGACAGTGATAACATGTAGTGTATGAGTGACTGGGCAACCTGTAGGATGCATTAGTGTGTATAAGCCATGACTTCAGAGTTCTAACGTTGTTCAGATTGTTGTTCAAGGGTGAGAGACAGTGATGTATTTCTCTTAATATTCACCAACTCGGCCTCCCTTTACAGTCCATCAAGGCAACGCCCCTGCCCTGTCAGTCTGTTACCACATGTTATACCCCCACTCTGTGGGATGTGCTATTTTCATAATTAAACATGTTTATAGCTGGAAAACATGTTTGAAAGTGCACTGGCTGGAAGCGTGTTGTCAGGTCAGGATGACCTCAGACATGGTCAGGTCATAAGTTCAAAGAGGATTAAGTGGAAAAAACCACCGCTAATGGGTTTGAGAGAATCCTTTCAACACCTCCTGCTCAGAGCACTCCTGAGAACAATGAAAGACAACCTGCCCAGATGGGTGAGCACTCAGACACCATCCTACGGAGACCTTCCCTATTCACCCTACCTGACCAAGACATTACGAGATTGTCAGGACTCCCATCAATGTTTTGTCACCCAGAGTTAAGGCAGTCAGTTCATTCCGGACTTCTTTGTCAACCCTGTGGGAAAGCCATTACCACTTTGTTTATGTACCTCCTTCAGGGTAGGAAATAGGGTATATAAACCCCAGCTTCAACACCCCCAAACTGTAGTACATTGGGTATATTATGCTGCATGTGGTGCCCCAGACTCCATTCCTCTGTGCTACCCTCAGACACTTTTCTGAGCCACTCCGCTCAACCTTCTCCACTCAACCTTCTTCTTCAGGACCAGTAATTATCACCTTTTCCACCCAATCTCTCTCTCTTCCCAATGTTTCACTTACCAATAGCCTTAGATTGTTCTTGAGAGGGTCTGATTTCTTGTGTGTTTGCTAATTCCAAATAAAATACTCTGTTTAACTTTAACTGGAGTCGTCTCTACAGTTAGTACTGGTATACACAAGTGAAAAGATCCTGTCATTCCCCTCCTCTCAAAGGCCTCAGCTGAACTAATAATTCCCTGCAAATTCCAAGGAGATGTTGGCATTGCGGGTGGACCCAGCGTCCCCCACCTCTTAGGGTAAGAAGTCTGTTGCCACAAAAACTGTGAAGAACTTTGTTGTTCTTTCAATACTAACAAAGTTCATTGGTGGCCGCCTTTTGTAGCAAGCCGATGACAAAGAAAACTTGATAGTCTCGAAGGTGCCACAGGACTATTTCATTGTTTAGGTGAAGCTTGCATTTCTTCTTTTATGTGAACCCAAGATTAAAAAATTCTGCAATTAGCAGCACATAGTGATTTCTCTTTGGGCATAATTGGAAGACTTACCATTTAAGGATAAGACATAAAACTAGGCTATTATATGGCTCATTTGCTTGAAAATGATTGCAAATCTAACAATGTTATCAAACATTGCAGTTATCTCTGTGTGGATGAGCCTCCAAAAGAGATATATATATTTTAATTCTTTTATAAAAACACTGTCCTTCCTTTTTTAATTGCTGCCAGTAAATCTTATAATTATATTAGTTTTTAGTTATAGGAAGTTGTTCATGATGGGCAAGCGGTCAGGGGATAATTAATTAACATGCTATTCCGGAAAACGATAAACAGCTCCAGCTTGGGTTGAAGAACTGAGTGCTTAAATGTGACAGATGCTGCAGGATCATCTGGGCATCTTTTATTCATACTTGCACATTGATATAGTTTGCATTTCATGCCTCCCCAAATCTGCAGGATCCACGCTTTGTGCCAAATTTTAGGCCATTAGGAACGTTTCTAAAATTGAAACAAAGATGCTCATTTTGCATGAAGTTTATTTGGTGCACTCATCAAAACATTTGAATCCACCTGTTGCATCCTGACATCCCAGGGTTGGTATACAAACACAGATTGATAGAGACATTGAAACATAGGGTTGGAAATGATCCCAATGGGCCATCTAGGCCAACTGCCTGCCAATGTAGAAAATTCACAGGGAAAGTATCCCTGAAGGTGGCTGTCCAACCTCTCTTAAAAATGTGAAATGAAGGAGAAGCCAACATAGAATCAGACCCATAGAGCTGGAAGAGACCCCAGGGGCCATCCAATCCACCCCCCTTCTCCTATGCAGAAAGACACCCTCAAAGCACTCCTGACAGATGGCCATCCAGCCTCTGTTTAAAAACCTCTAAAGAAGGAGACTCCACCACATTCCGAGGCAGCAGCAGATTCCACTGTTGAAGAGCTCTTACTGTCAGAAAGTTCTTCCTCATATTTAGGCGGAATCTCTTTTTCCTGTAGCTTGAAGCCAATGCTCTGTGTCCTAGTCTCTGGGGCAGCAGAAAACAGGCTTGCCCCATCTTCCATAGGACGTCCTTTCAAATATTTAAACATGCCTATTGTGTCCCCTCTTAACCTTGTCCAGGATAAAAAGACCCAGCTCCCTGAGCCAGTCTTCATAGGGCTACACGGTTTCCAGCCTTTGACCGTTTTGGCCTCTCTCCTTTGGACCCAGGACAGCTTGTCAACATCCTTTTTGAATTGTGATGCCCAGAACTAGGCACAGTGTTCCAGTTGGGGATACTGAATAGAGAAATAGAATAGAGTGGTACTGTTAATTCCTTCAACCAAGATACAGGATACAAATTACTCCACCAAATTACAGATCTTAGGATTCCAGTGGAGAAAGCCACGGCCATTAAAGTAGTATCAAACTGTTCGGTGCAGATACTCTCCTAGATAGACTTCTTCCTTGGCAACAGTTGCTCAGAGGTGGTTTCTCTTTGCCTTCGTCTGAGGCTGAGAGAGTGTGACACACCCAAGGTCACCCAGTGGGTTTCCACGGCTGAGCAGGGATTTCAGCCCTGGTCTTCTGGAGTCCTAGGCCATTTTAACACGACACTCTTATAGCGTTATTATTCCACTTTCAACATCCTATGGAATCCTGGGATTTGCAGTTTAGGGAGAGGCCTGAGAAATGTTCGTAAGGCCCCTCCCTAAACTACAAACCCCGGGATTCCATAGGATGTTGAAAGTGAAATAATAGTGCTATAAGAATGTAGTGAAGAAAAGGCCCTAAACTGCAAACCCGAGGATTCCATAGGATCTTGAAAGCAGAATAATAGCACTTTAGGGGTGTAGTGAAGAAATGGCCCTAGTCTGGCACTTAGACCACTATGCCGCTCTAGTTCTTAGCATCTCCAGCTACATAGAAATACTTGGAAGAATTCCTGCTGATCCTCCCAACCTCCAAAAACTCAGATGTGTATCTTTCTTCCCAGTATTTCCCAATAAGCCTGTAAAGGCAACCTGTGTATTGATGGAATTGGATGTTGAGTATTATGCGGTTGGCTGGTTTGTTTGCTTTTTTTTTATCAAAAGAGGGAGCACCAACTCTACCTACTTTTCACCTGCCTGGTAATAACAGAGTTGGGCACGTTTTTGCCTCTTCTGGGTGATTTAAATTTAACAAAGTGGATGATCTCTTTGCATCCTCTAAGAGGATGAAAGACAGAGAGCCGTATCTTCTCTCTGAGACAGAGCAGTGCTAGACCTGTCGCTTGAAACTCCAGCATGCTGAATCCATATTCCCGGAGAGGCTGTTGCCGATGCAGAAGCTGTAAGCGAAAATATTGACTCCATGAAGTAATTGAATCCGGGAAACATGTTTCAGATGGAAAGCACTTGACAGAGTGATTATGCACCACTACACACACATACACACACACACACACACAGAGGCTGAGGGAAAGGGATAGGAGGGAGAAAGATAGAGGCCCCCAGAGCATGTGCCAGAAAGTAATGGATTCTGCAAAGGGATTCCAGATGTAGGGAAGAAAGTCCTGGTGAGATTCATCCTTGTACAATAAATGGGAATTTTTTTTTTAAAATCCCATTGCTGTGAGTAGCTGTGAGAGCCTCTTTTTCTCAATTTTGGGTGCATTTCTGTAAAATGCACTGTTACCTCAAAACATGGGTGACTCAGGGGTCCCCTTGTGATGTCAGTACCTCCATGTGACATAGGGGAATTAATTAGGTCAAAATTAGGAGGCCTAAGAGAGGGGGCTAATTTAACAAGGTCTTTCCATCAGTGTTTATGGGATCACACAGCAAAGAACCAGCCAGAGGATCCAAAATGTGAATAAACTAAAAATGGGTTTTATTGAAAGAATCACACACGCACGTAAAAGATCCAAACATTCATGTACTCACACAAGGACTAACTAAAGATAAAGGGAGGAAAGTTGTGGACAGAGGACCTTTAAACTTTGGGTGATAATTACCAGTCTGGAGAGAAGCAAAGAAAGCTACAATGTGGCTTAGGTAGGCACCTAAGGACAGTTCTCGTTCGGGAATCAAATGGACAGTGTGGCATTAGGAAGCCGAAAGACTGCACTGAGCCACTCAAAACTGAGGGTTTTTAGACCCATGGGTGTATGGGTGTGAATCTCTTTCCCAGCTAAGAGGACAATGGGCGTTGCAACTCAAACAATGAGGTCTGGGTAGAATTAATGGGTTTAGTGTTTAGGTAACAAAGGGCTAATGGCTGTTGTAATGGTGCTTTATTGTGGAGAGGTTGGAAAGACAGAGCAGGGAAACAACCAGGTGTGAGGGATCAGGGTTAGAACAATTGCAGGTTGGTGGTAATTTTCCTTCTCTGCCCTGAGCTGTCCAGCTTTTTAGCATAAACGTATTGTCTCTAGAGTTGCCTTGTAATCTGCCTGACAATGACTTTGGTTTTGCCTAGGAGGGGTTGTGGCTGACCTGCCTTGCCATCGCACGCTTACAGACAGTAAATTTTCTCTTTCCAGTTTGACCTTCCAGTCATCTCAGGTTTCTCTTTTATATCAATAACAATTAATGTAGTGCCAATCAAATAATATTGCCAATTAAACCATATCAATCTTGGGGGTACGTGGGGCTGTAATAGCACAATATTGGAAAAAGGGAAGCCAGTGCAGGGCAGTGATTTGAGCACTGGGCTACAACTTTGGAGACTGAGGGTTGGATCTCTGCTTGGCCATGGAAACCTGCTGGGTGGCCTTGGGCAAGTCACACTCTCTCAGCCTCAAGGAAAGTGACGGAAACCCCTCTGACCAAATCTTGCCAAGAAAACCCTGTGATAGGTTCACCTAAGGGTCACCAAAAGCCAGAAATGACTTGAAGCATTTAGAAGAAGGTAAGAACTGTTGCCATGTAGCCTGAACTAGTAAAGTCTTTCTTCTGTGCTCCTTCCTTCCTTCCTTCCTTCCTTCCTTCCTTCCTTCCTTCCTTCCTTCCTTCCTTCCTTTGTAGCTTTTCTCCAGTCTGTGACATTCTCTTCCCCAGAGTGTTTCTACCTGTTAAATACTTGGAAACTGCCACGCATGTGGGCGAGCAAAGTTCGCTCACGTATTTTGTTCTGTGCACCTCACACGCGTCACCAAACATGGGCTGAATCACATCCACCTACCAGTCTGCAACCCCCTTGACAAGATGAAGAAAGTTTTAAAGAGTCTGATACCAGGTACCAGGCTAGGAGTCTTTTCAGCTGACGCAGGGCCATTTTTCAGCCCTTTTGCTGACTGGCAAAATTAGTCTTTCATGTTGGCTGAGGCATCATGGGGTTTGTAGTCTGACCCATCAGGAGGGAAAGGCTGGTTGAAATGAATGCATGCTCACGGGTCCCCAGGTATACATGTATGTGCCTTCAGGTTGTCCGTCGCCTTGTGGCAACCCGATAGATTTCACAGGGTTTTCTTAGTGAAGGAATACTCAGAGGTGGTTTTGCCAATTGCTTCTTCTGTTCATTTGATTACTGCTCCTGAAGAAGGCCAACTGGTTTATGTACAGGACAAAATGCACTGGGATTTTTTTCAAGGAATAAATTTATCCCACTCCACTCTCCTTTTTCTGCTGATTCATTTTATCTGCTTTTCGGGATCTATTCCCTCCTCTGAAATAGACCCTGCAGCACCTGGTATTTGTTGGCAGTTTCCCATCCAAATACTAACCCGTGCTGGCCCCACTTAGCTTCCCAGATCAGTCAGAATCTGTTGCCTTGAGGATATTCAAGTAGATTCCTGGGGCTGTTTTTGTGGCCTTCAAGCTTTTTCTGACTTACGGTGAGACTAAGGTGAAACTATCATGGGGTTTTCTTAGCAGGATTTGTCCATTCCCTTCCCTTGAGGCTGAGAGCGTGTGACATGCCCAAGGTTATCTAGTGGGTTTCCATGGCTGAATTCTGGCTTCCAAAGTCATAGTCTGATGCTCAAACCACTACACCACACTGGGAGACCTACTTAAAAAGTAAAGGAAGGGAAACAAATCCCACATCACATAGGAAGGACGGGGGCTGGTGTGTGATCTAACCTTTTGGCCGAAATTCCAGTCTCACACATGCACAAAGTTCCTAGGCAGAAATGGCTGGACCTTTTTGTATATTGCAGAATGTCTGCACTCAATTCAAGGTTGTGGATGTGGAGTTGTGTGCCTAGAACCTACATGAGAGTGCAAAAACTGCAAATAACTCCCTCTGCACTCCCCCTCCCATTCCCTTTCAGGGTTTCCCCCTCCCCATTCCCTTGTCTTTTGCTTCGGCACACATTCTCCATACTGGGAAAAAGGCAAAGGAAGGGGAGGGGAGAGTGTGTGCCTTCTGCCCCCCTCGTCCCTTGCCTTTTGCCCAGGCACACTTGCCTTCCTTCTTCACACCTGGCAAAATGCAAGGGAATGGGACAAGGAGAATGGTGGTGGGAGGCACACTCACGGTTCGTGAATAATCAAATTCACGAAGGTCAAACCTGCAAATGTGGAGGGAGGGCTGTACTCACTGGGTTGTGCAACATCCATATTCAGCTCACGGTAGGGAAGGAAAGAATATTCATTTCTTGGCTGAAAAATGGATTTCCTGGTTACTTGGGAAACTTTCTCAGCAAGGAGAGTATAGTGGGAAGAAGGGTACTGGTGATAGCCACCGTAGGAATTATATTGTAAACATATGTTAAATAATGGAGAACACCAAAGAATTTCAGAAGAAAATCAGCCTGTGCTTTATGGATTATGGCAAAGCTTTTGACTGTGTAGACCATGAAAAACTATGGAAATGAAAAGAAATGGGTGTGCCACAACATCCTGATGTGTAACCTCTACTGGGAACAAGTGGCTACCATCTGGACAGAAGATGGAGAAGTGGAATGGTTTCCAGTTGGCAAGGGGGTCAGACAAGGTTGCATTTTACCCCCTCTTTAACTTGTATGTTGAATGTATCATACATAAAACGGGATTAGACTTGGAAGAAGAAGGTGTGAAAACTGGAGGAAGGAACACCAACAATTTAAGATACGCAGGTGACACCATACTACTAGCAGAAAATAGCAAAGGCTTGGGATGATTACTGGAGAAAGCCAAGGAAGAAAATGCAAAGGCAGGTAAGCAACTGAACAGGAAGAAAACAAAAATAATGACCACAGATGATTTATATCACTTTAAAGTAGACAAAGAAGACATTGAAATAGTTCAAGATTTTCCTTACCTTGACTCAGTCATTAGTCATACTGCAGTCAAGAAAACAGAAGAAGACAGGACTTGGAAGGGCAGCTATGAAGAAATCAGACAAGATCCTGAAGTGTCAAGATAGATAACTGAATCCTGGGGCCATTTCCTCACTAGATTGTTATGATGCTATCATTCCACTTTCAACATCCTATGGAATCCTGGGGTTTGTAGTTTAGGGAGGAGCCTCAAAGGAAAGTGGAATAGTGGCACTATAACAGTTTTTTATTTCTATGTATGATTGAGGAAGCTGGACAGTGAAGAAAGCTGGTAGCAAGAAAACAAACTCATCTGAAATGTGTTGCTGGAGAAGAGTTCTGTCTGCCAAAAAGACCAAAAAGACCAAAAGATCTGGACTGCCAAAAAGACCAAAAAGAAAAAGAAAGGGTCCTAAAACGAATCCCATTTAACCTCTCCCTAGAAGCTAAGATGATTAAACTGAGGCTGTCAAAACTCCTACTTTGGCCATATCACGAGAAGACAGGACTCACTAGAAAAGACAATAAGGCTTGGCAAGGTAGAAAGCACTAGGAAAAGACAAAGGCTTACAGGAGGATAGCTTCTATCAAGGAAGACACGTCCCCAGATCTGCAAGACCTGAGCAGCGCAGTTGATAAATGACTTGGAGATCTCTCATCCATAGAGTTGCCATGGGTTGAAGTTGACTTTATGGCAGTTAACAACAAGACCTCTTGTTTTTTCTATCATGAAGGCAGAAGGAAGCTGGGAGGAGAAAATCAGCATCTGATGGTGATGGCATGTTTGCATGTAGTCGCACTGGTTCTCTGGTTTGCTCCATTGAGACACACATGGCTTTTTCTTCCTCCATTCTGACTCTTGTATCAAGAATATTTGGAAGTGAAGTGGCAAAGGAATTGACGGTAACACTTAATTTCCCCGTCATCAAAGCATTGCCTCATTAGCTCTGATGAAAGTTTTGTATTTCAGCCACGGCTTGTCAAAAGGCAGCAGGGCCTGGTGACAGCCATTCTGGGCCCGCTTTGGTGTGCAGGAGTGACAAGATGGCCATGCTACAGGCGAACAGGTGCACTGCACTTCCATCTCTGGCAGGACGTGCAGAAGAGAGATGGCTGGGATCAAATTCAGCAGGACATTTTAATTTTGCTCTAATGTTTAGTTTGTTTGGAGATTTCAACTCCAAAGACAGCCACTCTTTGTGTAAAATATGCCCTGGTGTCAAAATATCAGGATACAAACCCCATAGATCCCTCTCCTGAAAGGCAGTTGACCATTTCTCATGGACTCCCTGATCCTGTGCATTTTATTCATTTCCTAACACACCAGCTGATGAGCCATATGGCCTCGTAATGCTTTGCCAAGCCAACCCAATGCTTGAAGCATGTTTTAAGATGGAGAACAAGTCCTCTGCTACCCCAGGAGCCTTTGGCTCATCTGAAGACATTACCCGTCTGATAGCCTGATGTGATGAATGTAGAAGTGCATAATTATCTATTCATGTTTACTTATATTTTAATGTTCTTGAACACCTATCTCATTGAGAGACTCTCCAGAAGCATATCTGCACCACACAGTTTGATACTGCTTTAATTACCATGGCTCTATCTACTGCTATCCTAAGATTTGTAATTTGGTGGAGTATTTTGCATACTTTATCTCAGCTGGAGGAAGTAATAGTGTTACCCTAAGAGGTGGGGGACATTGGGGTCCACCTGCAATGTCGGTGTCTCCTTAGAAATTGGGGGAATTATAGCTGAAAGGGGGCCTGTGAGAGGAGGATACTGGCAGGATCTTTCCACCTGTGCATACCAGTACTAACTGTACAGAGGACTCCAGTTAAAAGTTAAGCAAAGTATTTCACAGGCTGAGACTCCTCCCTCCAGCTCGAGGGGTCACCCAGAAGCTATTCCTTGTCTTGACTTACCTTTAGTTATTTAGTTCTAAGTCCATTATGGCAGCCAGATATCGGTTCAGCACTACCCCATCTGAATCTGAGGGAAAACAGAGTGGCCTTAGCCACTCAGGTAAACCTCAGTAAGTCATGGGCCAGGTAGAGAGGTTGCGTCCATGGAGAATAGTCCAATTTCTCTAGTCTCTAGTTGCTTCAGTTTTGGAGAGTATCTCTCTTGCATAGACAAGTAGGCCAGAAGAAGATCTCCACGCTGAATCTGGACACCTTCAATGTCAAGGATTCCATATTACTGCAAAGAGGACTGTTGCTCACAGAATCATACAGCTGGAAGGGACCATCTGGTCCAGCCCCTGCGATGCTGGAGTCTTCTGCTAAAGCACTCTAGACTAATAGTCATCCTGCCTCTGTTTAAAAACCTCCAGTGCATTAGAGTCTACCACCTTGCGAGAGAGTCCATTCCACTGCCAAACACTTGCCATCAGGATGCTCTTCCCCAAGTTTGGCCAGAATCTCTTTTCATAGAATCATAAGTTCTGAAGTGACTCTAAAATCCATCTAGTACAGACCCTTGCCAAGCAGGAATATACAACTACAGTATTCCTAAGAGATGGCCACCCAACCTCTGTTTAATGGTCTCCAAAAAAAAAAGGAGTCCACCATCTTCTCAGGCAGACTTTTCTGGTGTCAAACAGTTCTTATCATCAAGAAGTTTTTCCTTCTGCATGACATCATTTCAGATATTTAAAGGTGGCTCTGTGAGATCACCTCTCAGTGTTCTCTTTTCCAGGCTAAATGCACCCAACTACTTTTCCCCAAGGGCTTGGTGGTTTTCAGAACTTTTACCCTTTTGGTGACTCTCCTTAGTCATCCTCCTCCCTGTGGTAGAATCATAGAACCCTCGAGTTGGAAGAGACCCCAAGGGTCATTCCAGTCCAACCCCCTTCTGCCATGCAGGAAGACATAATCAAAGCACACCCAACAGATGGCCATCCAGCCTCTGTTTAAAAACCTCCAGAGAAGAAGACTCCACGACACTCCCAGGCAGCAGCATATTTAACTGCCATATTGCTCTTACTATCAGGAAGTTCTTCCTCGTAATGTTGAGGTGGAATCTCATTTCCTAAAGTTTGAAGCCATAGTATCCTAGTCTCTGGAGTGGCAGAAAACAAGCTTGCTCCATGTTCGAAATGACATCGTTTGTTCCAAATGACATCCTTTCAAATATCTGAACATGGCTGCCATGTTACTTCTCAACCTTCTCTTCTCCAGGCTAAACCTATCCGGCTATGATTGCGCATTCTTGCACAACAGGGAGTTGGGCTAGATGGCCCTAATGGTCTCTTCCAACCCTATGATTCTATGATTCTAGCTCCTTAAGCCACTCCTCATGGGACATGTTTTCCAGATTGTTGAACTCTTAAGCACTGACTGGCCTCAATAGCTCTAGGTCATGCCAACAATCCCAAAGGGAGGCTTGAAAAATCCACATAGACTGGCCGTACTTCAGTTTCAGACTCTCCAGATGAGCTTCACTCTAGCTCCTAGAATCCCACTGGCTTTCATATTCTGGGAGTTGCAGTCCTACACCTCTGGTGGTTTGAAGTTGATGAAAGAGGGCTTTTGAGCTCAAGACTGTGCAGTTCCCTGGATGATCTGCTGTCCCTTCTTTACCTCTTGATATTTTTTTTTAAAAACACCCATTACTCATTAATTGAAGAGGGCATAATTATATCATTATTTCAGATGATTCACTTTTAAGCACACACTCGTTAATTGTTACCTTGTTCCTATCAGGATGACTATTTTCCCTGGAAAAATGTTAATCACTTCTTTTTTTTTTTTTTTAAAAATCCTACCTTCTCGTACACGACGTTATAATGAACAACGAGAAAACTGTCAAGGTTCCATCAACATTTGTGCCTTCCTCTCCTGGTGTCTCCATGGCAACAGATATATTTTCCCCTCTGCTTTACCTGCCCTTAAGATAAAAAAAAAAAAGTAGAATAGAACAGAGAGTACAGATATTTGAGAAATGAAGGTTGCCTGTTGAAGTGCAGAATTATAATCAGGCTCTGATTTGATGGAGGATCCAGTTTTCTTCTTGGCCTTGGTTACATGGGAACAAGGCTTTGCCCTGGAATGATGCTGGTCTATTGAATATAGAGGTAGCCAGCTACCAATGCATAAAAGGATGGTGGTGGGTTGGGGAAGAAGATCGGCCCCAGTGCTCCTGGTCCCACTTGATGCATATTCATTTGAAACCCTAAATGAGAAGAGCTGGTTGAACATGGGCTTTAATGATGGTACCACAGAGCCGTGGAGTGCCTTCCAGTTTCTTTGAGTCATCGTCCAGAATACGTAGGATGCCTCCATTCAGTTCAAGATGGCCAAAGAGGAGATGGGCTTTGTTGTTTTTGTTATTTGTCCTCAAGTCAGTGATATATTGAAGTCTTTTGCTCCAAGGCCATTTCCGCACAGACTGTTATAGCGCTATTATCCCACTTTCAACATCCTATGGAATCCTGGGGTTTGCAGTTTCGGGAGGGGCCTCTCATAACTGCAAACCCCAGGATTCCATAGGAAGTTGCAAGTGGGATAATAGCGCTATAACAGTCTGTGGGGAAATGGCCCAAGTGTCAACTCAAGTCTCAAGTTTCTACCTTTGAGTCTCAAGTCCTTGGAAGATACTTTCAAGTCAAGTCTCAAGTCTGGGAGCCAACTTTAACCGGAAAAAAAAAAAAGGAGGTAGTGGTGGTGGGATCTGTGTGCAGGTGGTGGCAGCATCTTATTAAAAAATTATCTGTGGTGTTGGCTGTCCCTCAGGAGACAAGGAACTGACACTTTTGCTGCTGCTTTGGATAGTTGCTGATAGTGGTTGCTCACCTTGCTGGCATACTTCGACCTATATTCTAGAATTCCTGGACATAGTAAAATGAAGTCAGTTTTAATGATTTAAGCAGAATTGGCCCTCCACATTTGGGAGATTGCCATCTGCAGCTTCAGAAGTGGGGAATAGGATCCTTCTTACTTTGCATTCCTGAAGCTGAAAGCTTTTCAGAAGTGAGGAACAGGATCCTTCTTACTTTCCATTTCTGAAGCTGGAGGCTTTTTCAGAAGGGGGAAATAGGATCCTTCTAACTCCCCAAGTTTCAAAAGGTTTAGAGGGAAGAATCCTTCTTCCTCAAGCTTGTTGCCGAACACATTTGCTGTTCCCCTCTGAGATACACACCCTTCACTCTGGGCATGAGTCTTGCCTTCTGCTCTTAGGAAATATTTTAGCAGGCTCTTCCAATATGCAGTGGGAACAGACTACCAAGCAGACCTCAACCCCAACTCAAGCCCGCTGGCTAATGCGTTTGCTGTTCCCCTCGGAGAAATGGCCCAAGCTTTGGGCTTGCGACAGATTGCCATGTGACCAGTGGGCAAAAAGAGACAGAAACAGTGTTCAAAGTCATAAAGTGTCTGGATGAATGTGCTATGTGACTGGACCAAGGGCAGCAAGTTGGTCACAAAAAATGTACAAGTCACAAATTGAGTTGAATCAGTGTGTCATTTATTGCCGAGTTGAGTCCAAGTAGGGTCCTTGCAGTGACCTGGGTCCAACTTGAGCCCAAGCCATTTGACTCGCATCTATATCACTGCTTCACATTGACTTGGATTTATGGCTATCCTAACAGATGAGAGATCTCCAAGGGCCCCAGGCATCAACTGGGTGCTACTCATGTCTTGCAAACTCAGGGCAGCAAGGGCTTCCTTGATTGAGTCTTTCCTACTTCTTCCCACTTTATCAAGCATAATTGTCCTTGATGGGAGATTGATTTACAGCACCAGCATAAAATCCTCCCTGGAACAGCTGCTCTCTGGACAAAAAGTGTCCCAAAGGCAAGCATAACATAGCAGAGTATCAAAACAGCAACAAGTGTGTGCAGCAGAGTACAACTACAGCAGCGGCTCTGACCCCTCTACCCACTGGTTAGTAAAGTCATGGGCACAGAGTTTGTCATCCAAAATACCTGGAGACTTTAATCTTCAAAGTTGCAGTATATACATCTGTACACAGGATCCGCTGATGCAACCCCTTGCCATGATTTCAATATCATGACTCAGCCCTTTACTCCATGTCCCCTAGGGAATGAGTCATACTTTGCCCAGTCATTCCCAAGGTATCCCATGACATGGTCATCAAATGTATTTTCAACTGGGGCATATGTCACCGCATTTTTAATCCACAGTCTTTTCTAGGGAGCCTCATGATACATTCAAAATACAACAGCCCCATTTTAGTCATTTTAGTTTCTAGAGAGAGTTCAGGCTTGATTTGCTCTCAGACCCACTTTTTGCTTTTTGGCAGTCCACGGTATCAACAAAAATCTCCTCCAGCACCACATTTCAAATGGGCTGATTTCCTTCCCATCAGCTCTCTTTGCTGTCCAGCTTTCACACCCACACATGGAAATACTAAGGAGTTGGGTTCATGCCATCATAGTGCATTGGTGTGGATGCATATTACATGTGGATGCACATTGCCCCTGGGTGAGCAGTAGGGGTGCAATTCTTCACTAATTTCATTCTCAAAGGAAGCAATGAGTAATTTTGGCAATTTTCTTCCTGCTGTGCCTGAAAACTGCAGCTTTGGAAGACTATTTGTATTTCCTGACTTTCTCTGCATGGAATCTGCACATTTTCTTTTCTTGTCCAGAACCATGGAATCATAGAGTTGGAACAGACTCTAAGGGCTGTCCAGTCCAACCCCTTTTTGCCATTCAGGAAGACCCAATCCAAGCCCTCTCGTTGACAGGTGGCCACCCAGCCTCTGTTAAAAACCTCCAAAGAAGGAGACTCCACCACACTCCCAGGCAGCAGAGTATTCCACTGTCGAACAGTTCTTACCATCAGGAAGTTCTTCCTAATGTTTAGATGGAATCTCTTTTAATGAATACAATACTGCCTGCCCTGCAGAAAATGCTGCAGTTGGGGCCTTACTCTGCACAAATCTTTCATTAAAAAAGACTGACATTATGAAAAATCTTCCACTAGGTAATCATTTTCCTGACAGTGTGTCTCAATGTAACAAGATACAGCATTGTGTAAGAACATTTGTGTGTTTTTGTTAGTCCAGTCTTCAAGTGTAGGTCCCATGTTGGCAGTCAAACAGCAGTCAGAATCCTGTTCCTCTCTGATACATGCACACTTTTCCCCACAGAAGTGGCTGGACTCTTTTGCCTAATGCAAAGCATTTGCCTTCAGTTCAAGGTTGTGGAAGCAAAGTTCCACATGTGGTGCCACTGTGCATGTAGGTCTGTCTGTGCACGTGCATTTAGGTGTGGATGCACACATTCATTCACTTGTGAACACAGATATGCATTTGGGTGTACATTCCGTTGGTCAGCGTTGCCATTCAACAGAATGGTTGTGTAGCGACAGTCAATGTGTAAGTCTCTCAGGGTGTATCAGTTTTTATGAATTTCATTTTTGAAAGCGAACCTGTTTTTCTATATAGGAACCTTGTGAAAAATTTCTGTTGAGGGGAAAAAAAACCCAATGGGTGAATTTTCGGACCAGAATAAATTCCAAACTGCAAAGATTCTCAGTGCTCTCGGATTTTTTTGTTGGGGTTCTTCAACACTTGAGAAAGTTGTTTTTTTTTAAATCATTTCTCAAATATTTTTGACTATTCTTTTCACTGCTACTGTGCACTGTGTAAGGCCCCGCTTTGGGGGTCCCCAAGGTCAGTATGGTTTGGATGAACACCATACCTAATTGGCAACACATTTTATTGGCTCTGATATCAAATCCAAGTCTGAGAGGTGACGGAGAGGTCAAACTGAGCGAGGGAAAGAATTTGACTGTAAATGTGAGAAGCATAGGTCAACTCCAATATTTCTCCAGGTAAGACTGAGTCATTTGTCAGGCAAATACACACCATTCCTGTGGATAATAGGCTTAAATAGAAGCTGGAATTTTCCAGGGAATCTAACTATGAGGAGCCCACCAGAACACCGATTGACAGATATTCATCCCTTGTACACCCGGATTCTTTCGTCTGTCCTCACAGCACCCACAATAGACAGCTATTACAACATCCATCATGTCTTTGTCAATCCAAGCAATAAGTCCATCATCAGGCGAAAGACCCATTGTCCACAATAGGTTCCCTTTGTCTTGCATCTGGAACCTTCATGGCCAAAAGCCATTTTCAGGGTACAAATACCCCTGATTTGAGGAGGCCCAGGGCAGTCTCTCGAAGGTCTACCCATCATTCTGTCCATCTGGCTCCTGAATGAGAACTGTCCTTAGGTCCCGCCTAAGCCAAAACACATTTCTGCTCTTCGCTACTCTTCTGGTAATTATAAATCCCCCCAAACCCCTCAGCCTCTCTATAATTTTTCCCCCCTTTCTCTTTCAGCTAGCTCTTGTGTGAATGTGTGATTGTGTGTATCTTGTGTGTATGCATGAGTGAATTCCCCTCAATAAAATCATTTATTAGACAATTCTGCTTGGTTTTTGGCTTGGCCTGACCCCATAAAAATTGTGTTGAAAGATCTCTCTAGGTTACCCTGCCTCTCGTAGTGCTACAGCTTGTGCTCTGGCTAATTCCCATTCTCCATTATTTGGAGCACATTGAGGTGTCCCCCACTGGACCCCAGAACCCAGGGTAACAACTGCACATTAGTTTGCATATCTGATGTCCGGGTTCAGTGTGCAATGTTGCCATTCCGCACAAGGGTTGCACAGCGCAATGGCCTCAGCAGAGATTTACACGACCCACAACACAGGATCTTGGTCTAACACAGGTTGCTTCTCCCAGTAGCCCCAGCCCACATAATCAATGGGAGATGGAGTCAACAATGCCTGGAGGGGCCATGCATTCTGGCATGGGTTGTAATGCTGTACAACTCGGTTTAGCGTAGTAGGTCCATAGTAGGCATGGAGACCTACACAAGATAGAGCATATATCACCCCAGATGTACTGAACACCTTCTGAAGCTGCCACTATTCCTTGCTTCATGGGCAGCAGGCATGATAGAAGAAGTGTCTGGCTGTGCTCCTGTAGCCAGACATGAAATGATTACAGTAGCACCAAGACTTCCAGATGATCCTAACAGATCTCAGTCCTGATGTCATCCTTTTGCATCTGGCTATGGGAAGACATTTCTGCATTCTCTCCCACTCCTCATGAAGCAGGGAAGATTCTTGAGGTACAGAATCGCTTCCAAGTTCTCAACCTTATTAATGATGAAGTGGAACAGTAGCAAGAGGTAATGGAACAGCAGGAGGAGGTAATGGAATATCACCAAGAGGAAATCAAACATCAGCAACAGGAACTCCAACACCAACAAGACAAAATCCAACAGCAGCAGGACCAACAGTCTCAGCCTGAACAGAATGTCCAGGTGGCCACAGAAGAATCTGCTTGTTGAGTAACACTGGACAACCCTCAGAGGAGAAGAGTTCTGGTGGTTGGAAACTCCTTGCCGAGAAGAATGGAACCAGCAATTTGCAACCTGGACAGGATGAATCATGAGGTGTGCTGTCTCCCCGGGGCCAAAATCAATGACGTAACGGAGAGGCTAACAAGACTGGTCAAGTCCACTGACTGTAACCCCTTCCTTTTGGTTCATGTGGGAACCAATGACACTGCAAGGTGCAGCTTTCACCACATCACAGAGGATTACGAGGTTATGGGTAGGAAGCTGAAGGACCTTGGTGTGCAGGTTGTTATTTTGTCTCTCCTTCCTGTGGAAGGTCATGGCCCACAAAGGGAGAGAAGACTAGTGGAGGTCCAGAACTGGCTCCGCAGATGGTGCCACTGGGAGTAATTCGGGTTTTTGGGTCACAGTCTCCATTTCCACAGAGATGATCTTCTGGCAACGGATGGGCTGCACCTCACAACCGTTGGCCGGAATGTTTTTGTTAACAGTCTCGCAAAACGGATCAGGAGGTCTTTAAACTGAGTTCAGCTGGGGAGGGAGACAGGATTGTTCAGGACAAGGATTGAGTGAGTACTGTGAAAAATAGCCCAAATGATATAGATAGAGCAGGCCAAGTAGTACGAGAGACCAACAGTGAGAGGAAAAGCAACTTTAGTATAGGACTTCTGGGAAGGGCACATAGTCTCAAGTGTCTCTACACTAATGCACAGAGCATGGGAAATAAGCAAGATGAACTTGAACTCTTAATACAACAAAATAAAGATGATTTAGTAGGCATCACTGAAATCTGGTGGGATGAGTCTCATGATTGAAATGTAGGAATAGTGGGGTATAACCTATTTCGCAGAAATAGACCAAACGAGAAAGGAGGAGGAGTAGTTTTATATGTCAAGGATGTTTTTGCCTGTGAAGAGATCCGTGACTTCAGTCTGGGAAGCCAAGTTGAGAGCATCTGGGTAAGAATTAAGGGCATGAGAAACAATAGGGATGTGATTATGGGGGTTTGCTACAGGCCTCCGGGCCAGCCTGAGGACGTGGATGAGGCCTTCCTGGAGCTGATGACCACACATTCAAGAAGGAGAGATGCAGTGTTAATGAGAGATTTCAATTATCCTCGTATTTGTTGGCAGTCAAACTCTGCCAAGACCACAAGGTCCAACAGGTTCCTCGCTTGCCTTGCAGACAATTTCATGGTCCAGAAGGTGGAAGAGGCAACAAGGGGATCGGCTGTTTTAGATCTGATCCTGACCAACAGGCATGACCTAGTTGATGAGGTGGAGGTGGTGGGATCCTTAGGAGGGAGTGACCATGCTCTTTTGGAGTTTGTCATTCAGTGGGAAGGAGAAGCCGAGTGTAGCCAGACACGCATCCTAAACTTTAAGAAAGCTGATTTCTCTAAACTTAGGAAGTTACTTGCTGAAATCCTGTGGTCAAGAATACTAAAAGAGAAAGGAGTTCATGACAGATGGGAGTTTCTTAAAAGTGAGATACTGAAGGCACAATTGAAAACTGTGCAAATAAGGAGGAAAAATGGCAGGTGTCTAAAGAAACCAGAATAGGTGACTAAAGAACTCTCAGCTGAGCTAAGTGTTAAAAGAAACATGTACGGGAAATGGAAGAATGGTGAAATCACCAAAGAGAATTCAAGCAAATAGCCAGGAGATATAGGGAGAAGGTCAGAAAAGCTAAAGTGCAGAATGAATTCAGGCTTGCCAGAGACATTAAAAACAATAAAAAGGGCTTTTTTAGATATGTCTGCAGCAAAAGGAAAAACAAGGAAATGACAGGGTTGCTGCTTGGAGAAGATGGCCAATTAATAATAGAGGGAAGACAGGAGGCAGAACTACTCAATACCTTCTTTGCCTCAGTTTTTTCCCAAAAGGATAGAAGTACTAAACCTGGAGGATGGGGAGCAGGTGAGCAAGCGAAGGAAGTGCAGCACAGAATAAGTAGAGAAGTAGTACAGGAATATTTGGCTAAACTAGATGAATTCAAGTCTCCAGGGCCAGATGAATTACATCCAAGGATATTAAAGAACTGGCAGAAATCATTTCAGAACCACTCACAATAATCTTTGAGAACTCTTGGAGAACAGGAGAAGTCCCAGCAGACTGGAGGAGGGCAAATGTCATCTCCATCTTCAAAAAGGGAAAAAAAGAGGACCCAAATAATTCTTGCTAGGTCGGCCTGACATCAATACCAGGAGAGATCCTGGAGCAGATCATTAAACAATCAGTGTGTAATTACTTGAAAAGCAATACCATAATCACTAAAAGTCAACATGGGTATCTCAAAAATAAGTCATGCCAGACTAATCTTATTTCTTTTTATGATAGAGATACAAGCTTGATAGATGAAGGAAACGCTGTGGACATAGCATATCTTGATTTCAGTAAGGCTTTTGACAAAGTTCCCCATGACATTCTTGCAAAGAAGCTGGTAAAATGCAGGCTGGACAGTGCTACTGTTAGATGGATTTGTGATTGGTTTACTGACCAAACCCAAAGGGTGCTCACCAATGGCTGCTTTTCATCCTGGAGAGAAGTGACTAGCGGGGTGCCACAGGGTTCTGTCCTGGGCCCAGTGCTGTTCAATATCTTCATCAATGACTTGGATGAAGGAGTAGAGAGCATGCTGATCAAATTTGCAGAGGACACCAAATTGGAAAGGGTTGCTAATATGACAGAAGACAGGATCAGAATTCAAAATGACCTCAACAGATTGAAGAGCTGGGCGAAAGCTAAAAAAGTGAATTTCAACAGAGAGAAATGTAAGGCCCTGTGCTTAGGCAGAAAAAATGGAATGCACAAATATAGGATGAGGGACATGTGGCTGGATAACAGTACGTGTGAAAGGGATCTTGAAGTCTTGGTAGACCACAAGCTGAACATGAGTCAGCAGTGTGATGTGGCAGCCAAGAAAACCAATGCGATTCTTGGTTGCATCAATAGGAGTATGGTGTCTAGATCGAGGGAGGTAATGGTACCACTCTATTCTGCATTAGTTAGGCCTCATTTGGAATACTGTGTCCAGTTCTGGGCACCTCAGTTGAAGAAGAATAGCGACAAGCTGGAACTTGTCCAGAGGAGGGCGACCAAAATGATGAAGGGTCTGGAAGCCATGAAGCCCTGTGAGGAGAGGCTTAGAGAACTGGGTATGTATAGTCTGCAGAAGAGAAGGTGATGAGGAGACGTGATAGCCATGTTTAAATATTTGAAGGGATGTCATGTCGAGGAGGCAGCGGGCTTTTCTGCTGCTCCAGAGACCAGGACAAGGAGCAATGGATTCAAGCTGCAGGAAAGGAGATTCCACCTGAACCTCAGGAAGAACTTCATGAGGGTCAGAGCTGTCCAGCTGTGCAATATGCTGCCTCAATGAAATGTGGTGGAGTTTTCTCCTTTGGAGGTTTTTAAGTAGAGGCTGGATGGCCATCTGTTGGGAATGTTTTGATGTGGGTTCCTGCATGGCTGAAGGGGGTTGGACTGGATGACCCCTGGGGTCTCTTCCAACTCTATGATTCCGTGATTCTATGAATGGCTGCGTGAGGGACTTCAGAGACTGTTCAGAAAGTTGGGAGGGGCCTTTGTGGGCTCTGAGGGGAGGAAGAGAATACCAACCCCTGGCAGCACCCCTTAAAAAACACATACACACATCTAAGGGGAAACTTACACATGCATATGTCCCTAACAGCATGCCATCCATAGACTGTACATGTCTTCTGCTGCCTGATCACATGAAAGGTGCCTATGAATGTAGAGCATGCTCTGATGCAAAGAATATTTTGACCATTGGATGGGGCTCAGGAGTAGCCAGAACAATTTGCAAGTACTGTACAAACATAAAAATATTACTATAAGAATAAAATGAGGAAAAATATGAATCTATCTATCTATCTATCTATCTATCTATCTATCTATCGATAGAGATATAGATATTAATCTGGATGATAGATGAAAGAGGAGGATTAGATGTAAGAATAACAACTACACTGACAGAATCATTGAAATAGTATGCAGTAGTATTAACAAAATACGAAAGTTAAGTAATAGATTATAATATAATACAAAGAAGACCAAGGGATGTGTAAAGGTATATGTATATAAGTGAATTTGAAGGAAATTTACATATAGTGAGTCACCCAACTTTTTGGAGGGAAGGAAGTTTGTAGAGAAGAAAGGTTTGATAGAAAAATATTCAGTGATATTATTATATATGTTATTGCATAGTGACGCTATTAGGTAAAATATGGATGTTACTTGTATATACTATGAATTATTATGTATTCTTTCTTATCAACTTTTTTATTATATATAGAATCATAGAACTGGAAATGACCACAGGGGCGATCCGGTCTAACCCCCTGCTGTGTAGGAACCCACATCAAAGCACTCCTGACAAATGGCCATCCAGCCTCAGCTTAAAAACTTCCAAAGGAGGAGACTCCGCCACACTCCATGGAGGCAGCAGATTTCACTGCCAGACAGCCCTGACCGTCAGGAAGTTCTTCCTGAGGTTCAGGTGGAATCTTCTTTCCTGCAGCTTGAATCCACTGCTCCTTGTCCTGGTCTCTGGAGCAGTAGAGAACAAGCCTGCTCCCTCCTCAACATGACATCCCTTCAAGTATTTAAACATGGCTATCATGTCCCCTCTTAACCTTCTCTTCTGCAGACTAAACATCCCCAGCTCCCTAAGGCATTCTTCATAGGGCTTCAGGGCTTCCAGACCCTTCACCATTTTGGTCTCCCTCCTCTTGTAGAAGGCCAGGAAACCATGAAGCCCTGTGGGGAGTGGCTTAGGGACCTGGGTATATTCAGCCTGGAGAAGAGAAGGTTTAAGAGGCAACATGATAGTTATGTTTAAATATTGAAGGGATGTCATGTGGAAGCTGGTCTTCTGCTGCTCTAGAGACTAGAACAAGGAGCAACAGTTTCAAACTTCAGGAAAAGAGATTCCTCCTAAACATTAGGAAGAACTTCCTGATGGCAAGAGCAGTTAGACAGTGGAATCAGCCGCTGCCTCCATGGAGTGTGGTGGAGTCTCCTTCTTTGGAGGTTTTCAAACAGAGGCTGGTTGGCCATCTGTTGGGAATGCTTACATGATGTATTCCTGCATGGCAGGATGGGGTTGGACTGGATGACTCTTGGAGTCTCTTCCAACTCTATGATTCCATGACCTTGAACTGAATACAGGTGTTCTGCAGCAGATGAAAATGTCCAACTGCTTCTGCAGGGGAGACTTATAGGTGAATAAGACAGCAACAGGATTATGGGCACAGGCATCCTCCATTTATATTCCTCATGTGTTTTCCCTCTGCCTAGTCCTTTTTTCCCCCTCCCTGACCACTGTAAATCCAGAACAGTGGCAGAATGTCTTTTGATTGATAGAAACTTCCGACGGCATAGGAGCACTTGCAAATGGCAGCTGGGTGAGGCAATGTGTACCTTGCTAATAATAATGCAGGAAAAGGTCCAGTTTCCCAGCAGCCTTTGTTCCCAAGTTGCAAGTAGCTTGGCACACATACTTGCCCAAGATGGTGCTGTATCTTGTTTGCCAACACGAAACAAATGGCGGAAAGAAATATACATTCAGTACCACAAGAACCTGACAACTTGGAAAGAGCTAATTCAATTAGATATTCTGCTCTTGGTGTGGTGCATCCAGCTCGCCCATAGATATAATCCTTATTGGCAAAAGGAGGGAGTGAACAGAAGGAGGAAGAGAAGCCTCACAGCCGGTGCCAATCTGTCTTTCCGTCTGGATGTTGGTGGCCCCAGTAATAATCATAATATTACACATGGATGCATTGTCCAGAGGGATTTCTTGATCCTCACCTAATCCCCCTCCTCAAATATACTAGGCTGACATCTTGCCACCACAGAGACAGCAAATATGAAAGCAAAACAGATGGACTTTAAGGCAAAAGAAAAGTCACAGAAACTCAACTTTGTCTGGCAAATTTTCTTCTCCTTTGTGCTTTCTGACGAAACAAACCTCACCAACGTAGATGAGTGTTATGACTACGCACCTTAGAATTCACTGAACAAGAGCTTAAATCAAGGAGACAGGGCATACCTTTACGGTTGCAGAGTTATACAGCAATAGTGCAATAATCTGTTGGTGAACTGTGACATTGCACAAGCAAATGCTTCTGCATATTTGCACGCGCTTCTATGTGGGCACTACACACCCATGCCCAACAGCTCTGTATTTGGAACTCTATTTCCACTATAGTGGAAGCAGAGTTCCAAATTTCCACTAAATTCAGATTTGCTACATCAGACAAATACATCCAACAAATACATCCAACTGCTTTCCTAGGGGGATTTGTGCAGGATTAAGACACCAATGGAATTCCAGCCCCAATGGTGTAAGAAAGGTGCTGTGCTATACTTCAGTCAGCAAGAGTCCCAGGAAGAAAGTGGTGGGAATGTAAGACCTGTCAGTTAGCTAAGCAGGTCCAGGTCAGTCACAGCTTATCCTGCAGGATGAAGGGAGAAGTAAAGGGTGATCATCAGCCAGTCCAGAAGTTGTACAGCAAGTCAGTAGTCCAAATAAACAAAGCTAGCACGGAGTAAAACAGAGTTGTAAATAGCAGCCAGTCCAAGGTCCAGAGAACACGAAACACCAAAGAGTACTGCTGGTCACTAAGACAGATTGCTGTAAGCCAGAAAGGACCAATGGACTGCTGAGATATTCATAACCAGGTCTCTCAAAGCATCAGGTGCTTAATTAGGCAGCGTCTCCTTAATAGCCTCTGGGACCAACATAGCTTGTCCTTATCCTTCCTACTCCTGCTGGGAAGAAGGTGTTGTGTCCCAGGCAGATCCAGCAGTTAATTAGCAAAGCAGCAGAGAAGGGTTTACTCATGGAGGCAAGAGCAGTAGTAGTCCAAACAAGGTTCAGGCCAAGAATGCAAGTTCCAAAGCAAACAAATCCACAAAGTGAAATCCAAATCAGCGTCAAACAAGCAGAGGTTCCAGAGAGTCAGGATTCCAGAAAACACAGGAAGATCAGTTGTTGATCCTGAGAGGGGGTGGACCAGCTGTCTGCTTTTTATCAGCTAACAGTGTTGCCACAGGTGTTCCCTCATTAAAGCTCGTTTGTTATTTAAACAAGCTGAAGGTGGAGACCTTTTTTTTCTGGTGTCTCTGCCGCATGGTAAGAGTCCTTATTTCATCTTCTGATACTTGTTCTCCCTGCTCAGGTCCCTGCTGTTGGTTGTTATCTTCCACTGAGCAAACTTCTGGGGAAACTTCTGCCTCAGATTCAGAATCCTCCTCCTCACTGTCAGGGTCCCCAAGGCACTACGGGCCCCCCTCTGCCTCAGCCCCCAGCACCCCTGACTCAGAGAGACCAACATTGGGAGTTGTACATTCTTGGCATTCCAGTCTCTCGGTCTTGGTGTCTGACTCTTCCAACTCCAGAGAGTGAGTTATGACAGGTGCATGTGGGTGCCAGATCATCTTACGAAGACTTTTGGTCCATTTCTTTTCTGAAACCTCCATTTTCCAAAGTCATTTATTCCAAAGCATCTTCAACGTCTGTGTTGTGGAAGCTGGACAGTTGGAGAAAGCTGATAGGAGGAAGATGAACCCATTTGAAATGGAGGAGAGTTCTATGGATACCATGGACTGCTAGAAAAAGACAAATGATGGAGTCTAAGAACAAATCAAGCCTGAACTCTCTGTAGAAGCCAAGATGACTAAACTGAGGCTGTCGTACTTCGGATGTATCATGAGAAGACATGACTCACTAGAAAAAAACAAATGGTATAAGAGCAAATCAAGCTTGCAATCTTACTAGAAGCCAAGATGACTACACTGATGCTGTTGCATTTTGGACATATCACAAGAAGATGGCTTATTAGAAAAAAAAAAAGACCACTCTTGATAATGTGAGTAGGAATAGACTGTGTTACAAGGGGAGGAACTCCACCAAGGCAGCCATGATTGCCCTCAATTTGCAGGACTTTAGCAGGGCTGTTGATGACGGGGCCATTTCTGCACCAGACTGTTATAGTGCTATTATTCCACTGTCAGCCTCCTATGGAATCCTGGGGTTTGCAGTCTAGAGAGGGGCCTCTAAGGCTATCTTCAAATGCCCCTCCCTAAACTGCAAACCCCCGGATTCCATAGGAGGTTGAGAGTGGAATAATAGCACTATAATAGTCTTGTGCGGAAATGGCCAGAGTGTCTTGGAGACCTCTCCTTCACAGGGTCTCTGTAAGTTGAAGCTGACTTGACAACAATTAACAGCAACCTTCCATTTTGTATGGCTCCCAGTTTGGTTGGTATGCACCAGGATGGTCAGGATGCCACCAAATACGATGCTACTGAAAAAGAAAAAAGCATCTCTACTGGCTGTCTAAAAGCAAGGAGGAAGTCAAGATTTTGGGCACCAAGGCCATTTCCTCACTACACTGTTATAGTGCTACTATTCCACTTTCAAAATCCTGGGGAATTCTGGGGCTTGTAGTTTCCTGAGGCCAAAGAGCTTCCTTGCTGAGAATTCTAAATGCCCCTCCCTAAACTGCAAACCCCAGGATTCCGTAGGAGGTTGAAAGTGGAACAATAGCACTATAACAGTGTGGTGTGGAAATAGCCCTAGATAACAAGTCCCTACCATGTTTGTGCACCCACACTGTGGCTAGAATCTTCGTGGTGTATTACGCATGCCATGGAGACCTAAATTAAACAACCACAAAGTAGGGTTTTGCTCTGTGTGTCCACCAGTGTGTGGACTGAAAGTCACAGGGTGAAGTGATTTGGGGACAAAAATGATTCTTGAGATATTCTGCTCAAGGTCACACACCTCAAATTTCATCCTGAACCAAATTAGGAACAAAATAACTTGGTATAAGACTGGAACATGATTTGAGCCAGGGTAGTGTAGTGACTAGAACGCCAGGATACCAGGCTTCAGATTTCTGCTTAGCTGTGAATTGCTGAAAAGGCAACTGAGATAATAGATGCTGAAGAGCTTTGACTACGTAGAATCATAAAACCATAGAACTGGGGTGCCGGAAGGGCTATTGAGGGCCCCACAGTCTTCTCTTGAGCTTGGAGAAGAGGGGACTGACAGGTGATATCTCCTTAGATATTTAGAGAGGGCTAACATGTCACCTCTCAGGCCCTTTCCACAATGCACCTTTTCGTGGAGCTGGGGTGTGGGGATCGCACGAGTAGCCTCTAGTGAGAGGCTCTTGTGTCCTGGTTCTTTCAGCTCCACAGCTGCCGCCTGCTCACGCGAGAGCCCCACCTCTTCCTTCCACAGTGCAGCCTGGGAGTTTCCCAGGCTGTGCTGGGGTAGGAAGCATGAGTGCCGTGGCTCCAGAGCTCCGCATGCATGGCAAGTGCGTGTAGGGCCCCGGAGCGATGCATGATTGCACACCATGTTTGGCTCACAGCAGAAAATGAAAAAGTGTGTGGTCAGTGGCTGCCACCCCCTGGAATGTTGCGCGATTGCGAGTGTGTCGTGTGGACCGCTCCTCACATTCGCACGATGCTCGAGGGGCCCTTTCGCAGGGCAAATGCCGTGTGAAAAGGGCATAGTCTCCTCTTCTCCAAGCGCAAGAGAAGACTGTGAGGTGATATGTTAGCCATCTTTAAATATCTGAATAGATGCCATGGAGAAGATGAAGGGAATCTATTTTCTGCTGCTTCAGAGAAGAGAAGACAAAGTAATGAGTTTAAATTCCAAGAACATAGATGCTACCTTAACATTGGGAAGACACTCGTGACTGTAAGAGTTATTCAACTGTAGAACAGATAACCTTGGAGGCTGGACGCTCTTCTCTTGAGAGTGCTTTAGCTGTATAACCCTGCAGGGTAGGAGGTTGAGCTAAATGGTCCTTCCGATCCATTCCGACTCTATGGCCCTTTCTGCACCTTACCTTCTCACATTGTCCTTTGGTCTTCTCATGGCCCCTCTGCCTGGAATGGAGTGCAAGGGGAGCATTACCCTCTGTATCGGACTGGCTCCCTGTGGAAGGGAGTGCGATGGACGCGCCTCTTCCCTCTGCACTTTCCCATGCTGCACTGGGGCAGGAAGCGCCTCCATTGTGCTTCCGGGCCTTCTGCAGGGCAGGTAAGTGCAAGACCGTCATTCCATCGGGGTCATTGATGGGGAAAACCCGTCAATGATTTATTCTGAGATTGTGCTGGTTGGTGACAGGAGGACAGGAGCATGATGACATCTTGTGAAAGTGTCGTCACACTCCAGCTCCTCTCCTGTCTCCATGCCAGGATGGGAGCCTCCTGAGGAAAGGGCCTGTCATTGTATCATACTAGCCCATTGCTAGTGCAGGAATCCACAGAGAAAGCACCCTTGAGAGATGGCCATTCAGTTTGCTTAAAAATCTCCAGACAAGGAGAGTCCACCAGCTTGTATGGGCATCAGTTTCACTCTCAAACAGCTCTTGCCCTTAGGAAATCTTTCCTAATGTTTAGTTGCCATCTCCTTTCTTGTAACTGGAATCTATTACATCATTCCCTGCAACAGAGGAAAACTAGAACATCAGTGTGTGGTCAGAAGGGCAAAAGTTACTAGTAAGGAAGAACACACAAACTAGGAGAGGCTGCAGCAATTTGCATTTCCCTGGATCAACTGGGAAGAGAAAGATTTTGTCCCTTCTCTACTCTCTGCTGAATTGACTTAGTGCAAAGTACTTTTTTACTATGAACTTTGGGCCTTTCTGCACAACGCTGTTATAGTGCTATTATTCCACTTTCAACCTCCTGGGGAATTCTGGGGTTTGTAGTTGACTGAGGGGCCCAAGGGGCCCTCTGGCTGAGAATTCTATAGGCCCCTTCCTCCCTAAACTGCAAACCCCAGGATTCCATAGGAGGTTGAAATAACACTATAACAGTGTAATGCAGAAATGGCCTTGGCTTGCAGCAATGGAAGCAAGCTGAGGACAAAGGGAGAAAGTGGGAGGAGGGCGAGAGAGAAACTGGGACATTTTGAAGGCAGCTGAAGAAGGGGGATGACAGAAGATTAAGCAGGACTGTCCCTGCCAAACTGGAACAGTTGAAGGGTATGTTGATTCAGGTCTTATCTTCTTAAACGGGAGAAAGCAAGCTCAAGCCATCTTTCACATGAGACCTGATATACAAATGCTAAGTGTTCTTCTTGTATTTCTCCCTGCTTTGCTCATCTACCTTTTTGTTTCATGCTTTGCGAAACCAGCTATGGAGAAGCTCCTCTCCTGTGCATCTTGAGGGAGTGTCTGGGAGCACTCCTAGCCCAGCTGCCTTCCTGCTGCCTTGAGGTGGTGAAATGAGGCCTTGGTGTATCTGAATTTTCAGGACGCTTTGTCGGCTTGTTTGAACACCACGTCTAGCATGCATTGGTTTCCGGGGGGGGGGGAGTGTTCATGTGGGTGGGAGCAGCAAAATATAAAAAGCATGTGTTGTTTGAATACACTCTGGCATTAATTTTGCACAGTCTACCAAACAATGAACTAATCTTCATTCTGAGGCATTTGCCTGGCTTGGAATCATGAAACAGCAGCTCCAACCTGTGTTCAGTAAATGACGTTTATAGAGAAGGTTATCAAAGATAACGCAGCAAAGGCAATTATGCTGTTTCATGCTTCAAAGCTATTAAAAGGCTTCCAGTAATAGCCTGGCTGTTATTTCTTCACGGCATCTTATTGTTTTCTTTTTATTATTTTCTGTTTGTTTTTGAGATTTTGCTCTCCTCTGTGTGTGTGTGTGTGTGTTTTTTTTGCTTTATCTGCTCTTCTCTACTTTCCGTGGAGAAGTTTTTGAAGGTTTCTGAATATCTCTGAGGCTGAGACGTTACATGAGGGTGATGTAAAATGTAAATCACCATAGGCAGAATTTGACACTTGCTGTGCTTTGTGGGTCTTGTCTTAGATGGCAAAATTGTACAATATGATGTGTAACTGAATTTGCAATGGAAGGAGTACTGCTCATGGTTTCAGCAGGAGCAGTCGGATAGTCCTAGAGCAAAGCAGGCCTGAACTCTCCCTAGAAGCCAAGATGACTAAACTGAAGCTGCTACACAGTGGTCCCTCCACAGCTGTGAGGGTTCGGGGTGCAGAGCCCTTGCAAAAGCAGAAAAACTTCAAATAACTCCCCCAGAGATCCCCTTCCCGTTCCCCTCTGGAACTCCTCCCTCCCATTCCCTTGCTTCTGGTCCGAGGACTCCTGTGGTAGCGGGGGGGGGGGGGAGAAGACAAGGTAAAGGGCTTACTGATACTTTCCACTCAGACAGAGAAGAGTGGAGCACTAAGTTCTGGTGTTCTAGTTACTTCTGGTTGCCATCTCGAGAAAGAAGATTCCCCCAGAGGGGAGGGGTAGGAGCAAAGAGAGCACCTGACCAATCAGTGGCCATTGCACAGCTGAATGTGCAGCCACTTGGCAGAGAGGACCTGCCTCCAGCAGTGAAGGGGGGCTTTGCCCACCCAAAAAGAAAAAAAACCCCATCTATGTTAAAACAAGCATCACAAAAATGGAGTGAGGAACGCAAGGGAATGGGAGGAGGAGGAAGGGGGGAAGGTAAGCATGTGCCTTGGAAATAATCAAATTTGTGAAGGTCAAATCCATGAATGTGGAGGGAGGACTGTACTTCGGAAATATCATGAGAATATGTGATTTGCTGACTCTGTTAAGGAAGCTACAGCTGCTCTCCTGAGTTTGCAAGACCTGGGCATGGTTGTTCATAAAAGGTCTCTTGGAGGTCTCCATAAGTTGAAGTTGATTTGATAGCAATTATCAGCCACAAGAACAAACCAAGCCTGAACTTTCCCTAGAAGCTAAAATGACTAAACTGGGGCTGTTGTACTTTGGACATATCACGAGACAAAGTGACCCACTGGAAAAGACAATAATGTTGGGGAAAGCTGAAAGCAACAGGAAAAGAGGGAGACGGCACCACAGGTGGGCTGGCTCCACCAAGGAGGCTGCAGAGTTCTCATAGAGCGGAGCAGGGGTGTTAAGGAGTGGAGCTCTGGTGATCAGAAGTCAAAGTCAAGCTAAGGACAAATTGGAAAATAACTGTGAAAGAATGATTAAAAATAAGTGCACATAAGAAGCCATCACATATGGATTGATTCCACAAAAGAAGCCAGGGCCTTGAGTTTGCAAGACCTGAGCTGGGTTATTGATGACTGGGTCTGGGATAATGGGTTCTCTTATTATCTGGACAGCACAGCTGAGGGGTATAATCTCTCCCCCAGGTAAACAAAGGGTTAAGGATGTGATGGGTTGCTGTTGTGTTGTTGTTTCTGACATGTGACAACCCTAAAGCAAATCTTCATGGGGTTTTCTTGACCAGATTCATCCATAGGATGCTTGCCATTGCCTTCTTGTGAGGCTTAGAGAGTGTGACTTCCTCAAGCTCGCCCAGTGGGTTTCCATGACTGAGCAGGGATTCAAACCCTTTGTGTGTTGACAGCACCATGGGATACTCCTTTGGACTGAAACTCAGAATTTATTACTGACTTCGGCTGCTGAAATAACAGATGGTAACTGACAGAGAAACAGTTGTAAACTTTGTTGTGGCTGCTGTTAAAGACGCTATTGGATTGCTGTGAATCTTGGCTGGCTGCTGGCACAGCACAGTTACCCCTCTCTGGTCACCTCCTAGCTTGTCAATATCCTTCTTGACCAGTGGTGCCCAGAACTGGACACAGGATTCCCAGTGAATTCTTACCAAAGCAGAATAGAGTGGCACTGCTACTTCCCTCAACTTAGGCCATTTCCGCACGAGACAGGTATAGCGCTATTATTCCACTTTCAACATCCTATGGAATCCTGGGGTTTGCAGTTTCCGGAGGGGCCAGCTGGCCCCTCCGGAAACTGCAAACCCCAGGATTCCATAGGATGTTGAAAGTGGAATAATAGCACTATAACGGTTTCGTGTGGAAATGGCCCTAGGCACCATGCTCCTGTTGATGCAGCCTAGAATTGTGTTGGCTTGTTTTGCTGCCACATCACATTATATACTCATGTTTGTGACCTGCTGAAACCCCTAGATCTTTTCATACGTACCACTGTCAAGCCAGTGACCCTTTCTTGTATTCGTGCATTCTATTTAAGAGCAGTTCAACAGTGGAATAGATTGCTGCCTTGGAGTGTGGTGGAGTCTCCATCCTTGGAGGTTTTTAAGCAGAGCCTGGATTGCTGCCTGTCAGGAATGCTTTGATGGTTTCTTCCTGCATGGCAGAATGGGGTTGGACTGGATGGCTGTTGTGGTCTCTTCCAACTCTACCAGCCTATGATTTTGTGATTGTATTCTGCAAGTGGCACAGGCATTGCAGTGTTGAGCTGAAATGCCAGGAAGGTCCAGGGTTTGCTCTTGGTAGCATGCTTTGCCATTATGTAAATCATCGGGTCCTTGCACGGCCAAATGACCACCATGCAAACATGGTGCTTCAATCATTAAACTTAACACATACCCTCTCTCAGCTGGAAACTTTCATGAGTACAATGCAACTGACTTAAATATGGTGGGTTTGCAGAGCTAATAGTGAGATTTTTGTTTAAGCGTTCCTCTTCATGTAAACTCTGGACATCTGGGTAAGGCAGTTTTTTTTTTATATTGCGTATGCATGCAGGTGCTGAATTCTTAAAAAGAAGAGCCTGAATGTCTTTCTCTTTATTAATATTTAAGAAAGTTTCCTTTTGACCTGCAGGTTTACCTTTGGTGTGCATACTTTTTCCTTTTCAGTCTGCCAAAATGGAAGAAAATTGCAGCCTTCATCAGTGTCTGCTTAATCCGTTCTAACTTGCTGGAATAAATCTCAACGTGCATAGTAGGGGTGGAAAGAGTGTTCAAAAAATGGTTGAAAAACTCATTTCTAAAGCGGGGAATCTTTGGACGTGGAAAATCTTTGCAGTTTGAGATTCGTTCTGCTGCTTTGGGTCCCTTCTGAGGAGAATGGTTCAATGGAAATAAATACATTCTGCATGAAAAATGCATGTGGACATTCTTGTACAGAAAACTTGTTTTCTTTACAAGAAAATTGTATTCTTGCACAGAAAATGGTGTGTGAATTTTTAAAATATGATTTTTTCCCCTTGCACAGAGTAAGGCCATTTCGGCCCTACACTACTATAGTGCTATGTTACCCTGTTTTCTGGGGGTCCTGGGAGGGACACCAAATTGCTATAAGTTGGGGAAATTAGTTCAGAGCACACGTTGGCAAAACGAGAGGCAGGGTAACTCAGCAGGATCTTGCAACCCAATGTCTACGGGGTCAGGCCAAGTCAAGAAGCAAACCGGTTGGAAAATAATGAATAGTCTTTATTAAATACAGGCACACAATGTAAGCAACACAAACACACAGATATCTAAAGAAAATAAAGGTGTGAGTAAGATAGCGGGATTTTTAGAGGGATAGTTGGTTCGGGTGATACGAAAACTGTCCTGAAGTCCAGAGGAAAATGAAGAGCGAAGCTGGGGTTCAGGACGTGGCGCTGAGGGGAAGCTCGCCAAGCGAAGTGGCAGCAAGGCGGTCTGGAACTCGGGAGCGATCCGAGGAAGCGCTCAAAGTCAGGGGTTTTTATAAGGAGAATTGTGACTGCAGGCTAGGTCGGACTTAGGGGAAAACAATAGATTTGGAGTTGGAGACAAAGCCTCCAAAAGGTCAGAATTTGAATGATTGAATCAGAGCCGAATTTATCAATAGAGTAGCCAGTGTGCAAACGCGGAATACTTGAGGGTTGTATAGCTCGATCATCAAGTTGCCAGCACGGGGCAGAGAATCCTTTGTAGGTTGCGTGCATAGCTAATGGAGTACTTGCCTTGAGGTCTCCTAAAGCGGCGAGTCGGCTATTTTCTGGCCTGCCTGTATTGTCTAGGAATATTATGGCGATTATCGGCCAAGCCTGTATGCGTGCTTGTCCGGGGGCCTCATAAGCACGTGGAAGGGATATGTGAGGCCGAATTTGAGATATCAAAGGATATCTTTTTATATCCCCAAAGCTCGGGCTAGCCAGGGCAGTAATAGCTATTATTCTGCTTTCAACCTCCTGTGGAATTCTGGGGTTTGTAGTTTCCTGAGCTGACAGAGCTCTCTGGCCGAGAATTCTAAAAGCCCCTCCCTAAACTGCAAACCTCAGGATTCCACAGGATGTTGAAGCTGGAATAATAGCACTATAACAGTCTAGTGTGGAAATGGCCTCCATCTGAACTGCAAACAGTTTTTAAAAACTACTGTTTCAGAGTGTGGAGGGGGCCAGGCCTGCTTTTCCTTCTCCCAGACTGGAGTGGCAGCTTCCCTCTCTTGCCTGCTATAGTGCCCTGCCCCTCCATTATACAGCCTTGCTTTTCCCCTTAAAACCACCACCTTAGTGTATAAAGGGTAAAGCCGGTCAGTTATTCAGAATGATTTACTGATCTGTGGTGCTGTGTTACTAATGAAAAGTACTCTACAGAGTCAGAGTTTATAAAAAATATAATGTAGTCTTTATTAAAATAACAAACAGGGAAAAGGTATTGGCGATCATAAGTAACTCCAAGCAATCCAGAACTTCAAAAGATATTTAACCAGTTTCTTATAACTCTATTAATATACAGGTACAAACTTTCATGCACACACAGGTCTTTGGCTTTCCTTTTGCTCAAAGGCTTAATTCCCAAGTCTAGGTCACACCTTCTGACCCAACTCAAAAATGGTTTGGTTTCTCCTCTGTCTCTCTCTAGACTTCTGAGAAGACAACAGCAGTTATCCAGAGAACCCCTCTGGTTGACTAGAGAACTATAACTTTAAAAAAATCTCTCTCTGGAAATTTCACTATGATTCACTGAAGGAAACTCTCAAATGCAAGTCACTGTGCCTTACATAGAGACCTTCTACGCACAAACCTCAGCCCCTCCCTCTTGCCAGTGGGCTGGGTTTATTTCTCTTACGGAACCACTTTGGTTACATGGCAACCTGTTGCCAGGGCTGCTTGTTGCCACACCCCCAGGCTCTGTCACACATAGCAAGGAGAAAAATGGCAGGTAATAGTCTCACTATGTTCTGGTCAGGCCTCATCTGGAGTCCTGCCTTCAGTTCTGGACACCTCATTTTAAGAAGGATATAGACAAGTTGGAGCGAGTTCAGAGAAGGGGAGAAGGATGACAAGAGGTATGGAGAAGCAAGCATATGAAGAGAGATTGAAAGAGCTGCACATTTTCAGGTTAGTGAAGAGAGCTAACATGGTCTAGAGGTTTGCATATTGTCCAGTTTTGGGCACCTCATTTCAAGAAGGATATCGACAAGCTGGAATGTGTCCAGAGGAGGGCAACCAAAATGGTGAAGGGTCTGGAGGCCATGCCCTATGAGGAGTGGCTTAGGGAGCTGGGGATGTTTAGTCTGCAGAAGAGCCATGTTTAAATATTTGAAGGGATGTCACGTTGAGGAGGGAGCGGGCTTGTTTTCTGCTGCTCCAGAGACCAGGACAAGGAACAATGGATTCAAACTGCAGGAAAAGAGATTCCACTTAAACCTCAGGAAGAACTTCCTGGCTATCAGAGCTGTCCTGGCAGTGGAATATGCTGCTGCCCAGGAATGTGGTGGAGTCTCTTTCTTTGGAGGTTTTTAAGCAGAGGCTAGATGGCCACCTGTGAAAGGGAGTGCTTTGATGTGGGTTCCTGCATGGCAGAAGGGGGTTGGAGTGGATGGCCCCTGTGGTCTCTTCCAGCTCTATGATTCTATGACAATAGAAAATTAAGATTTGAGTCTCTGCTAAGTCAAGGAAGCCCACTGAGTCACCTTGAGCAAGTCTCTCTCTCTCTCAGCCTCAAAAGAAGGCAATGGCAAGCCTCCTTTGAACAGATTTTGAGAGGAAGCATGGTATAGTAGTTTGAGTGTGGAGCAGGACTCAGGGAGACCTCCTTCTGAACACATCTGGCTGCAAAAACCGTGATGGGTTCACTTCAGGGTTGCCATACATCAGGGAGAATGTGAAGGCACACAACGATGGCAAAGTTCTGTCTCCATTAAACAAGACCTGTATATATATATATATATATATGTGTGTGTGTGTGTGTGTGTGTGTGAAAGAGAGAGAGAGAGAGAGAGAGAAAGAGAGGGAGAAAAGGTCTGGAGCTGACCAAGGAGTAGGAATAGGAGTTGGCAAAAAGGATGAGTTAAACTGGTAGAGAAGGAAGGGAAACCCCATTGTGATCAATTTGCTGAATATCTTTCAGGCAATGCAGTGTCAGTCTCTGCCAGTGCAGACACCATTGTTTTGAAGGGGGTCAGAGATGAATATGGCCGGAGTACACTCCAGTCTTGTACTTACGGAAATGTTTCTGTCTGTGCAGCCAGAGGATGTGGATGAAACTTTTGGAGGACTGTAAACTCATGCTGTGGATGTTTGCCCATCCTAGTTTATGAAATCAGCCAGGGGCCAAGCAAGGGTATTTAGACTCCAGGGAAGATAAGACTCTCCTAGATAGTTCCTTAATAGCTTAAAGTATTCAATAGTGATGCTGCTTGGGTAGACCAGGGCCATTTCTGCACTGGACTGTTATAGTGCGATGATTTCACTTGCAACATCCTATGGAGTCCTGGGGTTTGCAGTTTCCGGAGGGGCTGCCTGGCCCCTCCAGAAACTGCAAACCCCAGGACTCCATAGGATGTTGCAAGTGGAATCATTGTGCTATAACAGTCCAGTGCAGAAATAGTCCAGGTGGTTTATGCTAATTACGACCCAGTGTTGAATTGATGGAGGGGCACTCTTTGTTCAATCAGTCTCAATTGTACAGTCACAGACCCTTAAAACACAAAATATTCATCGTACAGAGCGTGATAGAAAAACTAAATGATATAAAACAGACAGGGGTAATATCAGTATCTGCATTGCAGCTACAGATTCAAAACCTCAAGTTATGGCACGATCACCACAATCATGAATGTCCTTCCAAACTGATTGTACCAGACATCAACCAGACTGAGAGATGGTGGTCCATTCAGCTGTGAATTGATGCACACGAGGAGGACATTTCCTGCCCTCTCTTCCAACAAGTGAGGCAATTGCAACAAGAGTCCTACTTCTGATGGTCACAGCCTCACTTGCCAATCACCAGCCGAACAGACCTCCTCTTGGTGCAGCTGCTGACAGGCAAAGTATGTCAGGCCAGGGGGTCTGGCCAGGGAACAGTAGATAAATTAAGCATACGTAACCAACTAGGCTGTCTTGACAGATTTCCTTCTCAGGCTGTCCCCACAATTCCTAGTAAACCCGTCATTGTCACCTTGCCTTCAGGTCCCCTTTAAAATCCCTCCTTGGGTCTGGGTCCTAGTCCTTCAGGTGACCTCCTTGTGGACTGTTGTGTGTGTTAGCTTTGTGTTCCTTTCAGTAAGAGTGACTCACTCTTGCTTAAGGCTGTTCAGAGTGAGTCTTACAAAATAGCAAGTAATTTTACTTTGTTTAATAACAGAGAGAGAATGATCGCTCTCAGGTTCCAGTTCTTAGTTCCAAACAATCCTCACTGTGTTCCCTAAAAAGTGGGGGACGTTGAGGTCCCCCTACAATGCCAGCATCTCCTTAGGATCTGGGGAATTATTAGCTCAAAGGAGGCCTGCGAGAGGAGAGTACCAGCAGGATCTTTTCACCTGTGTATACCAGTACTAACTGTAGAGAAGACTCCTATTAAAAGTTAAAAGAGTACTTTGTTGGAAGTTAATAGGCACACGCAAGAAATCAAGCAATTTCATGACCCATACAAGAGTACTAAAGGGAAAGGTGAGAAGGTTTGGATAGAGAGAGATGTTGGGTGTAAGGGATGGTATTTACTGGTCCTGAAGAAAAAGATTGAAGCAGGATGGCTCAAACAAGAGTTTGAGGGTAGCACAGAGGAATGGGAATCTGGGGAACCACGTGCAGCATGACACCCAATGTACTACACATCACTGGGGTTGGGGCTAGGGGTTTTATACCCTAGCTCCTGCCCTGAAGGAAAATGCACGGACAAAGTGGTAATTGCTTTCCTGAAAAGAAACAAAAGAGTCTGGAATAGTCTGATTGTCGTAACTCTAGGTGACAAAACATAGATGGGAGTCCTGACAATCTCTTAATGTCTTGGTTGGCTACGGTAAATAAGGAAGGTCTCTGTAGAATATGTTCACAGCAGGGGTGCTTGACTGCTTCACCTGGGCAGTTTCACCTTCTATTGTTTCTTGGGAGTGCTTGTACCTTACAGCCTTTTGAAGGGATCATCTCAAGTCATCAGCCCTGGGCTTTCCTGTCTAATCCTCTCTGAACTTATGACCTGGCCATGCTGCGGTCATCCTGACCTGGCTACATGTGTACAGTCCGCGCTTCTCAAAACATGCTTTTAGCCATAAATGTATCTAATTTATGAAAAATAGCACACCCCTCAAAGTGGGGGTGTTGGGTGTGGTAACAACTGTTTTGATGAAGTTATGTCAGACCCTTTCCCTCAAACCTACTCAGACACAGAACTCATACCCTCCCTTCAGACTCTCACAACTGACTCCTTTACCAGTCTGTTCCCAACTGACTCCCTCAATTGTCTGACCTTTTTAAAAACTCCTCCTCCCTCTTTTGGAGTCCCTCCCTCTCCTCACAGAGTTCTCTGTGCCGGGATTGGTTGTTCTCGGTTAGTCTGACTTCTTCAGAGCAATGTACAATATGAGCTGATATTCCATACCAATGAAATATATTACAAATGCTACCTGCCTTTTAAGCTGAAGAAGTTTTCCATATGAACAATGACACACCCACACCCACACACACACACACACCCCTAGAAAGAGAGGTCTACACGATACGAGAATCCTTCCTCAAACTATGTATAACTGGTAATGTTTGATTAACCCCACATGTTTATTCTTCCGTCAAAAACTTCCCAAAATTCCACAGATTCTTAAGTATTGTGTTGATATTCATCTGCTCATTTAAACAATACTGTTGGTGATGAATGAAATCCTCAGGTGACCAAAAGATAGACTATAACTTCCAGATTTAAACAGGTCAGCTAACAGCAAACAAATAACCCTCAATACCTGAGTTCGTGTGTATTCTACATATATAATAACAGGCCTGTTCCAGTGAAAGCATCTGTCATGGACTGGATGACCCACACCCCACAAACATACTCCGAATATTCCGGTAATTTTTATTCAATGGATTAACATAATCAACAGCAGCACCTTTCTGCAGAAGTTGCAAAAACTGATTAACAGAGGCAGCACACACCTTTCATAGATTATTATTACGAAATTAAGCTTGCAAAGCGCTGTATGGTCTATTCCCCCTAATACTTTTCCATGCTGGTTCCCATCTCCACCTGTCTTGTCCTTGAACATTGTTGACCTGTCTCCATGCCTTTCCCAGCTCTCTCCATGCCACCGGGTTCTCATAACATCCCAGCACCAAGCAGTACTCGCTTTCTTTCACTTTCCCCTTTCCCACTCTCCTCCCATCCGTCAGATACACGGTAACATCAAGTGCTCTATTAGATGCAATGTATCAGCAATTAGCACTTGCTTTCATACTGGATACGCAGTAGCTTTTAGCAATCATTACATACATTCCAAGTAGCTTGCGAAGAATACATATTTGAATACACATTCCATCATTAGGTACCTTGCTTCATCTTGGTCTCCCTCTTACTACTATTGATCATGGCAGGGATGCCTTGTGACCTGACGTTGGCCATTTCCGCACCAGGTTAGTAAAACGGTGCAGAGCGACCTCCAACAGAGGTCTTCTGCACCGTGGAGTGGACTGGGGCGGACTACTTTTTGTAGTTCCGCACCTCAGTCCAGTTCGGAGCAACCGGAACTGGTCGTGCAGCGTGCTTTTTAAAAACAGTTTTTAAAAAGCACGGAGCGCGCGACTCCGTGCCGCTCCGTCCCTGTGCTCCGGGGCAGATTTGCAGGCGTGTGCAAGTGCGTGCCTGCAGATCTGCCGGGGGCAGGCTTTAGGCTGGCGAGCTTCTCCGGTTGGTGGAGAGCCTCCACCAACCGGAAGCCGCCATTTTGGACGCCGGAGCAGTGCGGAGTGATGAGCTCGCACTGCTCCTCGTCCCGATGGACTCGCCTGGACGCTCAGGAAATCTGGGGAGTCCTGTTTTCGCGCCGCTCCTTCCCCATGTCTGGAAAGGGCCGTTGTCTCTTTCTCTTCCATCTAACTTTAATACTAATACCAAAGAATCCTGCTTTCTCTTTTCAGTGCTGATCTCCTTCTATGTCATTCAAAGCAAATCTGCCCTTTGTCTGGTGAGGATCGGTGTTGGTTTCTTGGAGGAATTAGCACCTGTTGATCCTTGCAGTGCTGAAACCAACCACCCCGGGGGTGCTGAGTGGGTAGGCAGGATAGAAATGAGAAGGTCTGACACCCAATCTGAGTCAATGTGTGATTTCTGCGGAAACATTCTTCAATCATTCGGTACCTGTGCACCGAAAAAGAATGAGTTCAATTTTCTCCCTTGAAATACTCAGTCAAAGAACACATATCCTAAGCGCTTGTACATTCTGGAATCAGGAGATAGGGAGAAATGTGGAATTTATTGCCAGCATCATCGCTCTCATGTTCCTTTTGTTTTCAAATGGCTTTGTTCCTGTTATGATGGATTTTGAAGAGATCTGGGAAACGGCACAGTGTTGAGAGAAACTGGAACAAAGGGTGTGTTTGAAACTAACATTTGTGTTCTGGGTCAGATGGATTTATTTTTTCTCCACAGGGTCTGTCCACAACAGCTTTTCTTCCAATGGCCAGTAGAGATCACCAATGGTTACTTTTATTTCCTGTCTGTATCTGTATGTGTTAGCAGACTGTGATTTGGGCAGCTGTGTGTATTCAGAGTCAGCCCTGCTGCGCATCCAATTGGTTAATAAGTTTGCCTTCCCTGCAACATCAAGTCTGCTTCCTTGTTTAAGATAAGTCATTTTTAAAGAATGACAGTGGAGAAGTCCTACGTAGCCTCTGCAGTTGGAGTTATGCATTCCTTGCGCTACAAAAACCTTATGTCGAGGGGCAACACTGCATGACTGCAATGCAAACTTGAATGCACAGCCAAATACACAGCCCAGTTGTGCATCTCATGTGAGTCTCCAATGCATGTGCCCCACTTGCATAATTGCATCTTGTACAATCTCATGCACAGGCGTATCTCATGTGTATCTCTGTCCACGGTGGCACTTCATTAGCCCAGGGGGCTGTACTGCTGAATTTTGGGCCACTCCGAAGAGCTGTGGAGTTTTGCACAGGCAATCAAGACCTGTTCGCTTTACACAAGAATAGCTCCTGTTCAGTGGCAGAGCTTGGAATTTGGGGAAGGGGGGTGGAGCTGTGGTGTGAGAGGTGTGGCCACTGTGTGTGGAGGTGTGGCTGTGGTGTGTGGGGGCGTGGCCAGGGCATGTGGGGGTGTGGCTACGGGCCGGGGTGCCCCAAAACATTGCCGCCCGGGGTGAACCGTTCCCTCACCCCCCTGTCCCTATGCGACTGCTTATAGGTGAAAATGGCTGGAACTGATTTGTTGAGACAGATTAGCACAGTGGCCTCCATTTTTTGATTTCCTGGCAAAGAGGACAGTGGCTTGGAAATGCATCCAAAGGGTGAAGACAGTGGGTTGTCATTCATGAAAATTTGTGCTAAAATCAATCTGTTCTTCTCAAAGATCTTACAAGACCTTCTTTTTTATTCCACTCTTCCTATTATAGTGAAACTGACTTAGTGGGCTGTTTCTGTAAAAAACTGCCTCAATGGAGTGATTTCTTTTTCTCACACTCACCCACATTTTTCATACTTCTCTCAGCCCCCTAAAGGAACCACAAAATGTGCAGTTGGGGAAAAAAGGGGCAGTCTGAAAAGTGCTAATGTGCAGTTGGAAAAAAAAGGAAGGGACACTGGGTAATTTAGTTTTTCTTAAGCACTTAAACGAATGTGTTTGTCAGGCAAACTTCAGGAGAAGCTCAGTTTTGAAGAAGTAACAGTTTTTCGTAGTTCAGATACAAGGAGAAAACAGCACTGGTTCTTGCACTAATGTTAATATCGCTGAGCTGAGATTGGCATGGAGTCATGAGCCCTTGGATTGTTCTGTCAGTCAATGAACAAAGGCAGATCTATAAACGAATCCTTGCTGATTCCTGTGGCAGAACTGCCACAGAGACAGGGCTCAAGCGAAGAGAAAAGTCAGCTTTGGCTGGAACTCTTGGAGGTGCCTTACACTTGCGTAAGTTTCCCTGCAGAAGAGGTTGGGCACATTTTTATCCAACACAGAATATCTGCATTCAGTGTGAGTTTGCAGAAGCAGAGTTGTGTGCAGGTATGTAAGACCATGTTCATCACCAAAGAAGAACAAGCTTTCACAAAAAGTCACCAATGCATTAATTTTATGAATCCTAATAGATTTTGTTGGCATAATTCAGAATTTGGGTGTTCTTGCAGAGGCTGAATTTTTTGTGCTTAATTTTTTTTGGTGCTTAATTAATGGATTTTAATATGTTTTTCATTTTAGCACCTAGCGAGAGTAAGACATTTGTGACTGCTTGGGTATTGTTGGACTACAACCCCTATCTTCCCCATCATTGGTTATGCTGGTTGAGGATGATGGTTTTTTGAGTCTTAACATCTTCAGAGCCATAGAAATAACATATTCACTAATGGGGACTGTGGCTCTTAACAGATGCCAAACAACTGTAACTTTAATATTCTTTTATAATCTTGTGAATTTTGATTATATGTATTTTTCAGTTTGCTTTATATTATATTGTGTTTTTTTGTATCTTGTCTGCATAATTTGTTTTACTATTGTATAATTTTGTATTTTCATTATTTCTTCCTTTCCTCTGTGCGTATGCCCATGTATGCGTATATTTTAGATTGTATACTTTTGGTGGGACCCACTGTTTTTGATTCTCTTACTTGCAGAGTGCTTCGTACATGGATGACACTATATAAATAAAGAACAACAAATAAACAACAACAGGTGTCATTTGTGCATAGATGTGCATTGTGCAGCCAGAATCTTATTACTGTGTGTCTTCAAGTCGTTTTTGACTTGCAGCAAACCTAAGATGACCTTCTCCTAGGGTCCCCCCCCCCAGCAAGATTTTTTCAGAAGGGGTTTGCCACTGCTTTCTTCTGAAGCTGAGACAGTGTGACTTGTCCAAGGTAATCCAGTGGGTTTCTGTGGCTGAGTGGTGATTTGAACCTTGGTCTCCTGGAGTCTTAGTCTGACACTCAAACTACTATATCACATTCAGTGGCAGGGTATCTGCTTAAAGGTCATCCCCGGCCCCAATATGGCAAATCTGTTATGAGCTTTTCTTTGCAAGATTTCCTCAAAGAAGGTTTGCTATATCCTTCCTCTTGTTGGAAAATTCTGGCATTCTCTCTCTCTCTCGCTCTTGTTCTAGGGCAAATGGGGCTTAGCTAGCATAGAGTTTCTTCTTCCTTTGCGTGTCAAAGCTTTCTGCCTTCACACCTAAAGCCTCTTTGTGATATTTAAATGCATGGCTATGGTATCCAGGTGACCAGACCATAGGACCCAGGATGGACCCTGGGGTCATTGCCCTTTCATAAAAGACCACGCTTCTCAGACATCTCTCTCTACACCATTTTTACTTGTACTTCCTTCCCTCTGGCCATGCTTTGCTTCTCCACCAAGAAGATGGTGAGTTAAGAACAAAGCTACTATCTCATGTAATCTTTTTGATAGCTAGTTAGGATCTGGGTTCTCCAATGCATATGTGATTGTAAAATTCATTAGTGAACTTTTCTAAGTCTGTAACTGGAAACTGCTTGCCTTGTTTTGCTTTCTAAGTCAGTCTCAGTTCAGAGAAGCCACACAGAGATTGGGACATGCTCTTTCTGCTACTCTGCTAAAAGAAGGCCGATTCCTATCAGTTTTAGCTTTAATAGAATTTCCCCCAAAGGGCCAACACCCTGGGAAACTCTAACTCCCAACACCTCTGAGGCTGAGAGAGTGGAACTTGCCCAAATTTCCCCAGTGGATTTTCATGGCAGAGTAAGGAATTGAACCCTGGTCTCCCAGAACTGTAGTTCATCACTCAAACCACTATATTACACCAGTGGCAGGAATATGCGTTTAAAGGTCATCCCATGGACAACCCAACAGTGAAATGTTAAGGGCAGACATTCGAGACGTTCAAAATGTGAATCCATTGGCCGAGAAGACAAATGTTAGCGATGATTGACTTGAACTTTCTCTCCCAACCTTTGTGTCCATCATAACCATCCAACCATTCTGGAAGGCATTTGGATCCCGGCGGGTGCCTGTCCGGCCGCTCCTTTCCTCTTATGCCATAGAAGAGCATCCATCAACTGCAGACCCTGGCGCTGTGATTCTCTCCAGAATGTAGCTTCTAAAAGGGATGTGTGTGTGTGTGTGTGTGTGTGGGAGGGCACTTAATTAATGTCCCAGTGGAACAACGGGCCTGTTTTATAAAGAAATTATGGACTACAGAATTAGGTGACGTGCAGCGAAAGACAGCGGCTAATAGCAAGGCTGACGTTTTAAGTGATCCGTAAATCACGTAAGTATTAAGACCTTTCCGAAGGAGGGTAATAAAATCAGGCATTTGGAATCAGGAGTCGGGCTGCTCTTTACAATTATCCACCAAATAAAGCAGTTTTATTGTCAGTGTAATTTTAGTTGCCATGTAGAAGAGACAGACAATCAAACACTGGGGGTGAGGTTGGTGGGAAAAATCAGTGTTGATCGTTTGTTTTTTGGAAAAGCAGTGGGGGAGGGAAGGTGTTCGAGTGGTATTTTTAAGGTCAAGAATAGTTTTTTCTTAAAAGAAAAAAGAAAGAAAAACAAGAGGAAGTAAATTTTGTTGTCCGTTCCTAAGATTCTGAGAGCAGTAAACATGAGTTAGTTCCTTTGAAAAACTCGTCAGCCAGCTGCAGCAAAGTCTCAGTCGGTTCCCCTGGTAGCAGTAAACTCATCTTCTGTACCAAACTCAGAAGGTGATTTATGGCAATCACTTTGAAGTATTTCAAGTAGCACTTTGCAAACACTCTCCGACACCCTTCATACATTAAACGCATGCCAGCCTGAGATGGCTTTTTGCTTTTGCAAACTAAGGGACTGCTAAAGAAGGGACAAGTCTAATGTGAAGTTCTGGGTGGAGGGGGAAAAAAGCAGGTCTTACAAGAGCAGGTGGAGAGCGGAAGGATATAAATCTACTTCTTGTGTTCCAACATGCAAGAAAAATTTATGTAATTTAGTTTCATTCCACAGAGTCATAGAATCTCAGAATTGAAAGGGACCTCAAGCACCATCCAGCCCAACCCCATTCTGCCATGAGGGAAGACAGAGAGAAATTTAAGGTCCTACACTTAGGCAGAAAAAATGGAATGTGCGAATATAGGATGGAGGACATGTGGCTGGGTAACAGTACGTGTGAAAGGCATCTAGGAGTCTTGGTAGATCACAAGCTGAACATGAGTCGGCAGTGTGATGTGGTGGCCTAGAAAGCCAATGCGATTCTTGGTTGCATCAATAAGAGTGTGGTGTCTAGATCGAGGGAGGTAATGGTACCACTCTATTCTGCATTGGTTAGACCTCATTTGGAATATTGTGTCCAGTTCTGGGCACCTCAATACAAGAAGGAGTGTGTCCAGCTGGGGTTGTGTCCAGAGAAGGATGGAGCGTGTCCAGAGGAGGGCGGCCAAAATGGTGAAGGGTCTGGAAGCCATGAAGCCCTACGAGGAACAGCTTAGGGAGCTGGGGATGTTTAGTCTGCAGAAGAGAAGGTTAAGAGGGGACATGATAGCCATGTTTAAATATGTGAAGGGATGTCATGTCGAGGAGGGAGCGGGCTTGTTTTCCGCTGCTCCAGAGACTAGGACGAGGAGCAATGGATTCAAGCTGCAGGAAAGGAGATTCCACCTGAACCTCAGGAAGAACTTCCTGACGGTCAGAGCTGTCCGGCCGTGGAATCTGCTGCTGCCTCAATGGAATGTGATGGAGTCTCCTTCTTTGGAGGTTTTTAAGCAGAGGCTGGATGGCCATCTGTCAAAGGGAGTGCTTTAATGTGGGTTCCTGCATGGCCGAAGGGGGTTGGACTAGATGGTCCCCTGGGGTCTCTTCCAACTCTATAGTTCTATGATTCTAAGACCTCATCCAAGCACTCCTGATAGATGGCCATCCAGCCTCCGTTTAAAGATTTCCAAAGAAGGAGACTCCACCATACTCCCAGGCAGCAACATATTCCACTGTCGACCAGTTCTTACAGAAAAAAAAAATCTTCCTGATTTGTTGTTAATTGCTATCAAGTTGATTTCAGCTTATGGCTACTCTATGGATGGGAGATGTCCAAGTCACCCTATCATCAGCCACCCTGTTCAGGTCTTGCAGATTCAGGAATGCTCTTCTGTGGTTGAATCCCTCCAACTTTAATGCCATCTTCCTCTTTTCCTACTGCCTTCCATCTTACCAAGCATTATTGTCTTTTCCAATGAGTCCTGCCTTCTCACGATAATACAAAAGTACAACAGCTTCAGTTGAGTCATCTTGGCTTCTAGGGAGAGTTCAGGCTTGATTAGCTCTAGGACTCCTTCATCTGTCTTTTTAGCAGTCCAGGGTATCCATAGAACAATTCTCCAGCACCATATTTCAAAACAGTTGATTTTCTTCCTATCAGCTTTCTTCACTGGCATGGCAGGGGGTTGGACTAGATGGCCCTTGTGGTCTTTTCCAGCTCTTAGAATTCCCAGCCAGAGAGCTCTTTGGCCTCAGCAAACTACAAATCTGGAATTCCACAGGAGGTTGACAGTGAAATAAGAGCACCATAACAGTGTAGAGTGGAAATGGCCTCAGTCTTTGGCTGCCAGTAGAAGGACAGTAAGGAAGGGGTCATTCTAGCCTCCACAGGAACAGAGTTCTAGAAGCTGGGGCAGCCACTGAGAAGTTCTTCTAAAGTTGGAACTAAAACGTGGAGTGGATTCATTGCCCCACCCACATGGCTGTCACCAATGCTGTGTTGCCTTTACTTATGAATTTCAGCAGTCGCTTGATTTTTACCCTTTTTTTGCCGTTCATAGCAGTGATACTGCAGTTCCCGCCGTCGGAGTGACAAGTGTGAGATGCGATGCTCATCTATGATTCCGTCTGCGGCCTGTCAAGATGGAGCTAAAATAGAAACTGACCCCAAGATGCTAATGAAGGAACTCTTCAGACCAAGATGGTAACTTATGCTAATTAGCGCTGACTGCTTGTCAGGCGTAGGGCTAACGACTCCCCCTAAAAGGTCAGCAAGATGGCCTTTCCCTCCCAATGGATTCAAATTAAATAACACCATTGTAGAGTTCATCTCATCAGGAGGAAGGAGGCGACAGGCTGTTCATAGCAACGGGAACCTGGAGAAAGATTTCTCTCCTAGTGAGGCAGCTAATTTATGGCCAAACCAGTTAACCTTTTGGTCCTTTTACCCAACTGGTATCTCTTGCTGCCTTCCCTGCCCATCTGGTTAATCCCCAAAATATGAAACCACTCTCTCGTCCTTAGCAAAAGGAAAATAAAACCCCTCTAGCCACTCCACCAAAAGAGGGAAGGGTCTAGAGTAGGAAATGTTGGTTAGTTCACCCCCAATTAGAGTATAGAATCATAGAATCAGAGTTGGAAGAGACCCTAGGGGCCATCCAGTCCAACTCCATTTTGCCCTGCAGGAATACACATCAAAGCACTCCCAACTGATGGCCACCCATCTTCTCTTTAAAAACCTCCAAAGAAGGAGACTCCACCACACTCTGAGGCAGCATATTCCACTGCTGGACAGCTCTGACCATCAGGAAGTTCTTCCTTAGGTTTAGGTGGAATCTCTTTCCCTGCAGCTTGAATCCATTGCTCCTTGTCCTAGTCTCTGGAGAAGTGGAAAACAAGCCTGTTCCCTCCTTGATATGACATCCTTCCAAATATTTAAACCTGGCTGTCATGTCCCCTCTTAACCTCCTCTTCTGCAGACTAAACATCCCCAGCTCCCTAAGGCGCTCCTCAGAGGCCTTCATGACTTCCAGACCCTTCACCATTTTGGTCACCCTCCTCTCGGCATGCTCCAGCTTGCCAATATCCTTCTTGAAATTAGGTGTCCAGAACTGGACACAGGATTTCAGATGAGGTCTGACCAAAGCAGAATAGAGTGGTGAGTAGATCTACTCAGTCAGTTGTTCGGTAGTGAGTAAACATGCTGGTAAATAGTATAGGCTCACTGGGTCTACTCTGTTCAATGGGATCAAGTTCGACAGTGGAATATGCTACTGCCTGGGAGTGTGGTGGAGTCTCCTTCTTTGGAGGTTTTTAAGCAGAGGCTAGATGGCCACCTGTGAAAGGAGTGCTTTGATGTGGGTTCCTGCATGGCAGAAGGGGGTTGGAGTGGATGGCCCCTGTGGTCTCTTCCAGCTCTATGATTCTATGATTCTATGGTTTTAATTTTATTAGTTTCATACTGTTTTAATCATGATTTTTCATATACTCTTAAACATATATGTTTTTCTTAAAAACTGAGTATAAAATCGGACTCTTCACTCAAAATGAGGGCAAAAAGGCAAACTGAAGCCCAAAGGCAGCAGAGTGGGCAAAGGTTTGCAAAAAGTAGGACTATATGAGAAAGACAAGAAAAAAAGAGAAGGACAAAGGCTTTACGATTCAGTGAATGCTCTCAGATTTTCCTGACTGGCCTCTTTCCCCTTTGCTAAACTTCAGCTTTGTGTTAGTAGATGGCAAGTCAGAAGAAAAAATATATTATGCCACTATTTTTTTTCTTTAAAAGCTCCAGACAACATCCATTTGTTTTGGAGCAAATAATGTGATCACATATTCTTATCAAGTAATTAGGCAGAAGCAGGCAATGGATCTGTTGCTTCCGGGCAGGGAATCTGCTCTGAGTTTTAGCAGGAGTTTTCATTTTTATGGGAGCTAACCAAGGTGCTGAAATCTATTGCAGAAATTAGTTCAGCACATTGGACAAGTCCTGCAAAACCCAGAGTTGCACCTGAAAAATGGCACATGGATTCACCACCTGTCTACTCAATTACCTTGGGATATAGCCCGTTGGACCTGTCCAGCTTGGTTGCTTCTTCATACGGTTCCATTTGTCTTGTCCCTGACCAAGGCAACAATTGATCTGTATTTTTGACTCATTCCAGAAGCCAAAAGATTCAGGCCAAGAAACCTCTGCCTTCTCTTCCAACAGCAAACAGCCAGCGATGGTGTTTATGAAGAACCCCAAAGAGTTCTTCTTTTCTGTTTGGTAGGTCCACAGGCTCTTCTCTCAGTTCTCCAGCACCTCAAACAGAATCAGAGTGATACTTATTAAAAAAATCTTTTTTTTTTGGTCTGGAGAGTGGTTTGATAAGGAATTTATATCCTGTTTTGTCAGCAGAGGGGGAGGTCCTTTTAAAGCTAATTGTCTAGTGTCTGATGTGGGTGTGAATTCCTAGGCTTACGTTGGCTTCCAAAGTAAATTTGTCTAAATAGGTAGGACCATATGTGCTTAGGGAATATCAGTTTAGTTACTGTGTAACTGTTTCATGTCAGTGTAATGTTATTGTTATGTTAGTGCATTGTTGTTTTAGTGTCATTGTGATGTTAGTGTAATGCCAATGTTAGTGTATAGTCATTGCTACTTATGTTTTATGTGTATCAAGTGGATATGTGTCAGATATTATGTGAAATTGATGGAGGTTTTTTTGTATGATATATTCTTTTTTTTTAATTTTCTTGCTTTGTTTAATAAAAATAATTAAAAAAAATCTTGGCTTTCTGGTACTATCAGTCCAGTGCTACCGATTGTCTCCACTGGATGCTTTCTCCACCGGATGCTTTCAGCTTCTCTTCCTGACTCAGGAATTCTGCAGAACGTTTTCAGTGAGCTGCAACTGAGGATGGTATCTGATGTGCTGTGCGTGGTGCGTGCCCCTTCAGCAGCTACCGGCGGCACGTGCCTGCATGAGACTAATGAGCGCATAAGAGCTTAAACATGGCCCTCTGGATGTCAAAGGGAGTTTTCCAGCTGACTTAATTACTTTGGACTCACTCTTCAGAAACCAGTAATATCATTTCTCAGCACTTCTGGCTCTATGACAAAACAGCTTAGGTTGCAAAGGGACGCCATGTTGCACAGAACCAAAGAAACAGGTTTCCTTTAACAAACAGCAACTAATCTTCACATCAAGTCTTCTCCAACTTGTCAGTTCCCCAGAGGGGTTGGAGCAGAGGTCCTGTTAGCACCAATCAGCATAGTGATGGGAGTTATAATCCAACACAACAACAATGGATTTGTTTATACTCTGCCCTTTTCTAGTTTGGGACTCAGGATGGCCTTCAGCAGTTAAAACAAGCCTAGCTAAAAATTCACCTGGTACAAAAGTTGAACATGTAATTAAACTGTCAAGCTGTTAAAAACATGACCATTAGAAAGAAAGCAACAAATAGTACAGCACATTAGGCAAAGTCCATTCTCCTAAGCAATCAATCCTCAAAGGCCTATTAAAACAGAAAAATCTTCAGTTGTTTGCAGAAAAACCCTAACCGTAACCGTAACCCTAACCCTAAGCCTTGCCTCTCCGGCAAAGGAGTTCCAGAGCCTGGGGACGGCCATCAGGAGGGCCCTCTCTGTTACCTTGATTTCTGGGGTCCCTTGGGGGACACCAGATGATGGGGAATGGAAACTAGCCAGAGCACGAGCAATAGCAATGCGAGAGGCAGGGTAACCTACCGGGGTCTTTTTACCCAGTTTTTACGGGGTCAGGCTGGGCCGAAAACCAAGCAAAATTGTCTAATAAATGATTTTATTAAAATAAAGACTTGCGCATGCACGCACTTACACACACACTCACCCGAGAGCTATTAAGAAATGAAACAAGAGGAAATTGGATAGCAGAGCTTTGGAGGGTTATAGCTGAGGAATACTGCACCTGGTCCTGAAGTCCGGAAGTCTGAGACAGCAGCAGAGAGAGAGATGAGACTCAGCACATGGAGGGCTGAGGGGACAGCTCAATGGACGGAGTGACGGTCTGCTGGGAAGCTGGGAGCGATCCAAAGAGCCGCTCAAAAACCAGGTCTATCTATGGGGGAAAAGGTACCTGGAGGGCTAATCCTTTCCCAGGGAGAACAATAGGTCGAGGAGCTAGAACGACGCTCCAATATGTCAACGTCCATTGCATGATTGGCTTTGCTGGGGTTGTCAAAGCCTTGGCTGTATGCTTGATGGGCTGTTTGTCAGATGTGTTAATCCCTTCAAGCCGGCTCCTCAGGGCTGAGGACCCTTTGTGTATTTTATGTTTTATATGTCTGGAGGTCTCCTGGGGCTACGTGACTATGGATCTACCGGCCTGATTGGGTTTTTCCTGTTTTCGGCCGTTCGACTGTGCCTGCCTACATGCTCGTTCAGGGACCTCTCAAGCACGTGGAGACATTTTTAATATTAAATTGTAGACCTCGGGATAGGGTTTATCTACTGCAGTAACACTCGCATGTCCCCAGCAGATGTACTTGTGAGGGATGGTGGAACAGAAACAAGGACCTTCCTTAGACAATCTCAAGACAAGGAAAGGCTCATAACAGAGAACACTGTGCTTCAGACAACCTGGATATGATGCTGGTCCCAAATGCCAGACTTGTTGATCTTTGGCAACAAAAATATTTTAAGCTCCAGGAAGAACTGCAGTGACTGGTGTGAATACATTTTAACCACTGCATTTTTAAACCCTTTTTTCCCAGGGGTTCAAGATGCCTTGTAGGTTCTTCCCATTTTCTCTCTGCAATAACCCTATGAGGTAGAGTAGCGGGAGGAAGAAGAATGACCAGCACAGTGTCCTCCAGCAACTCTTAAGGAAGAAGTAGGCATTATTAACTACAGCTCCCAGAATTGTTCCACCACATGTGTTCAAGGGTGGAAGGTGGGATGCCCTGGAATGGAAGAGAGCAGGGAAGACCATGTCCACCAGCCCAGTTGTGCCTGTGTCAATCTGGATCCAACGCAAAGCAGAGCAGTGTTTCAAAGGTCCAACTTTTGTTGGGGGCTGCAGCACAGAAGGCAATGGGTTCAACTCACCCTCCCTTCCTGCTGTAATCCTGATCATTATTTGCTCTTCAAGCAGAATGATAGAATCTCAGAATTGTAGAGTTGGAAGACACCCCAAGGGCCTCCAGTCCAACACCATTCTGTCACGCAAGAAAACACAATCAAAGCATTCGCATCCAGTTGCTGTTTAAAAACCTTCAAAGGAGGAGACTTCACCACACTCTGAGGCACGTATTCCACCGTTGAACTGCTCTAACCATCAGGAAGTTCTTCCTAACGTTGATTAGGATGGGTTGATGCTTTAGGCCATTTCCTCACTAGACTGTTATAGCACTATGATTCCACTTTCTTTCTTTTTTTCCCCCACAGGTCATACCATTTTTTTCCAAATAACGTCATTACAAAATACATAACAACAGTAACAGTAATAATAACAATAACAATAAGCATATAATCAATCTAATGTCTATGTCCACTAAATTTAAGTATATTTATAGATACTGTTACTTAAGATATCTTTGCGTTGTCCAGGAGCCGATAAATAACAACCCATAAAAGGTACACCAAAGTGGAAACATCACAATTTACATCTATGATAATATTTTGATAATATTTGATAATATTTTAAACTTATAATATTTATACAATATAATATTTTGATAATATTTGATAGTATTTTATACTCTTAAATATTTCATCTACACTTGTACATCAAATATAATATAACAGTCTAGTGTGGAAATGGCCTTAGTGTCTGGAGCAGCAGAAAACAAGCTTCCTCCCTCTTCTGCCTTTCAGCTAACTGAGGCATGCCAGTATTTTGCTGAAAATTGGTTGTGTGAGATCCCATAGACACGTCCACAGCTTGGAACCATGTCGGTTATTCCCAGAGAGATGGCAGACCCACTGAATCAATTACTGAATGATTAGTCAAGGTGTAGGTCAGTTTGATATGTAGATAAATTCAATGGTTGTCTTCTAGTCAGGACAAATAGCAGGACTTGGGCCCTTCTGTGCCTCAGCTTTTCTCGGTAAACTTCTGTCTGCTTTGATGCTAAGAGCCACCCGTTCTCTAAAAGCTCCTTCCAGGAGAATCAAAGGCTTGTGGGGATTCTAAGTCACATTCCAGATGAAAGGAGGCAGTAGTGGGGAAGTATACTTAAAATTTTCTGCCACGGTTGTTTCATCTTGGGAGATATGGGTGCACCCCTACCGTCCTCTCTTTCTTTCTTTGCAAAATTCCTACAACCATCACAGCAAACGGGAGGGTTTTTTTCGGGGGTAGAGGGAGGAACTATTGATGAGGAGAGACTTAAGTGGAAATACTTTAGGGAACAACAAAGTGTCTCCTAAAAGGCTCGAGAAAGGAAAAGTAATGGATGGTTCCATTTGAGCCTAATGTTATTTCGGGATGTCTTTTATAATGTGTTATTTACTGCATAGTTTAGGGCTGACAGAAAATAAACAGCATTTGCAACATAATGTCTTTAGAGCCACCACGCCGTTGCTCATCCTGTTTGGCTGTCATGAATCGACTCCAGCCAACATCTGTCAAAGTCTTCTGCAATGGAGTCTCTCCTCATAATTATCTCCTCCTCCTCCTCCTCCTCCTCTGTTTTAGTGGAAGGCAATGGCAAACTGAGACAAGTATGATTCCCCACCCTGCCACTTTAGATTGAGGGGGTCTTTGTTGTTTGTCAGGGAATCTGCATGTGTTTGCATGTGTTTGGAAGTCCCCTGTTATCAATATTTGGACACCTGGGCTTCCAATTCATGAATTACAGAAATGTCCAAAGACCATCCAGACTTCTTTCTCTCAGTTAGCTGCCTTCTGCACTAGACTGTTACAGTGCTATTATTCCACTTTCAACATCCTATGGAATTTGAGGCCCCTCCCTAAACTGCAAACCCCAGGATTCCATAGGATGTTGAAAGTGGAATAATAGCATTATAACAGTCTAGTGTGGAAATGGCCTAACTCTCCTTGCCGAGACTTATGTTACGCAGCCTCAGTGTAGGATTGCAGCTGAGGGACCTTCTTTGGTAAGTCACCACAGGTGGACAAATTCTTTCCATAGAGGACTCTGCTGAAGTAGGGTCTGAGAATCTTTCTTTTTCACCCTCTGTGTAATTGCTTAGGAGAGAGTCATTCATAATTCTTTCCTGGTCTCTCCTCCCAATAAGATTAGAGTGCTACATTTATTTTCATTTCAGGCAGTAGCATCAATATTTATTAACAATTCATTTAGGCTTTTAATACACCATGCATTTGGAATGTTACAGCCGGGACTTAAATTTATTACTTTGGCTGGGCAAAGCCGACTTGCTTTATGCGGAGGCTGTTGCAAAACGAGCAGCAGAAGCCAACAGTGAAACGAGCAGCTGGGGAATTGCGTGGAGTTTTCTAGGTCAGAACGAGCACTGTGGATTGTTCGTGCAATCAGAAGCCAGCACAAAAGATGAAGCACAAGTATATACCATCTGCAAGGCCCATCTCTGGTTCTTGACCCATGTTGCTCTCAGAACTGGTCTTCAAATGGACTTATCTTCTGAAAAGAAACTACTACCTCCATATCACATGGAGCCTAAGCACTCTGGATCTTCTCAGATTCTGGAAGCAAAGCATGACTTTGAGTAATCCATGGATGGGAACTCACCTAGAGGGAATCCTGGGGGTGCCTTGATAGGGTGAGGAGAGAGTGTCTTGGTTGAAACCATGGAGAGCCGTTGCTGCCAGTCAGAGTTACCAATGTGTCACCTGTTGGTTTGTGTGACCCCGTGAATTTTATAGGGTTTTCTTAAGCAAGGAATCCTCAGAGTTGGATTTGGCTGTTCCTTCCTCTGAAATATAGCCTGTAGCACCTGGGATTCATTAGTGATCTCCCATCCCAGTACTAACCAGGGCTGACCTTGCTTAGCTTAGAAGATCTGGTGCCTTTAGGGTATTTAGATGTTACCAATACTGGGCTAGATAGGCTGAAGATCTGACTCAGGATACAGGCAGCTTTCTAACATTTCTGCCCAGAAGATCCCAGGTTCAATCAACAGCATTTCTAGGCTGGACCAGGAAAGAATTCTGCCTAAATCTTGGACAGCTGTGGCTGCCAGTCAGAGCTGGGAATACTAGTTTAGATAGATCAATAGGTGGATTCAGTCTCAGGCAACTTCCTGTTGTTTCTAGATACAAAGTCCCAGCTTCAGTCTCCAGACATGGCTAGGAAGGAATCCTGCCCCAAATTCTGAAGAGCCATGCCTGCTGGTTAGAGTTGCCCACATTAGGCCAGAAGGACCAATGGGCTAACTCAGGATGAAGGAGCTTCCCATGATCTTATCAGGAATAGACCTGTGGGTCAATGGGAGTTTCTAAGTTGACATTTATGTCTGTGGGTCAAACCTAGTTGGGACTGAACTACTGGATTTATCCTAAGTTAACTGGAAAATGTTCTTGCAAATGCACTTAGGTTTCATTTTCATGGACCCAAACACAAAGCTGGAGAGGGTGGAAGGCTGCATTTCTGGAGGTGTTACCCTGATTTCTGGGGTCCCTTGGGGGACACCTCAATGTGCTCCACGTGATGGGGAATGGAAACTAGCCAGACCACAAGCAATAGCAATGCGAGAGGCAGGGTAACCTAGTGGGGTCTTTTACCCAGTTTTTACGGGGTCAGGCCAAGCCAAAAAACAAACAAAAAATGTCCAATAAATGATTTCATTGAATGAAAGTCTCACGCAGCAATGCAATCACTCACACACTCACTCAAGACCTATTAAGAAGCGAAAGAGAGGAAAACGGATAGGGGAATATTGAAGGAGTTGTAGCTGGGGTAATACTGCACCTTTTCCTGAAGTCCTGGGTCCGGGAAAAACAGGGGAGAAGTGGGGCTCAGCACAGAGAGGGCTGAGAGGGATTACTGAACGGACAGAGAAACGGTCTGCTGGGATGACCAGGGGTGATCCAAAGAACCGCTCAAAAACCGGGACTATTTGTAGGGGAAAAAGTACCTGGAGGACTAATCCTTTCCCGGGGAGAACAATGGGTGTGGCAATGAGAAAGAAGCTCCACAATGGTAACTTCCGTTGCATGATGAGATTACAAGGTGTTGACAAAGTCTCAAGATCTTCGGCTGCATTGGGTTGTGGTGTGACTTCATGTAAATGGTCCTCGCCTGATAGGATATTTGCTCAACTTGGGGCAGACACGCTAATCCCCTCAAGTCAGCTTCTCAGGGAATGAGGACTCTTCGTTTACTGTGGGTTCGCACAGCTTGAGGTCTCCTGGGGCTACGTGACGGGGGATTTTACTGGCCTGGCCTGGTTTTCGATCGTTTGACCATTGCTGCCTACGTGCCCGTCCGGGTGACCTCTCAGGCACATTGAATCGTATTTTAATATCAAAATTGTAGACCCCGGGATAGGGTTTTTCCAGTGGAGTAACAGGGGATCAGTAATTTCCTGAGGGGATGCATAGCCAGATATTTGTTCTCTTTGTTGTTATATATCTTCAAGTCAAATTTGATGATGGTACCCCTCTCCTATTTATTTATCTAATTAATTTATATCTCGCCTTTTTTCCCAGCACTGGATCCAAGGCAGCATACAACATTTTCAAAGCACAATCCCAGGTTGAAAAAAGGGGTTGCTAACTGCTGGGAAACCCTCAGGGAAGAAAAACACACAACCAAGATTTTTGTATAATTTTCTTCCCATATTTTAAAAAACATGCTTTGTGGAAGAATTATCCTGCCTAAGAGAATACATGGATTTTTGGTGTAAAACCTGTTTACAGTGCAGAATACAGCTTTCCTGCACAAAAAACCCCTGTTTTCTGCAGAGAACACTGTTTTCTGCTTAGAAAATACTGTTTCCTGCGTAGGAAACAGTTTTTTCTGTGCAGAAAACAAGTTTTGTGTGAAAGCCCATGTGTTTTTCTACACAGAATAATTCCTTCACAACACTTCAGGATGTTTGAATACAGGGATTAATATTGGAATGCTCATTTTCAGTGGTGAGAAATACAATGGTCCCTCCATGAGAGTTTGGGATGTAGAACCCCTGGGAAAATGGAAAAACTACTAATAATTCCCTCTCACTCCCCCTCCCATTCACTTCCAGTGTTCCCCGCTTCCTGTTCCCATGCAAAAGGAAAGGCAATGGGGGGCAAAGGAAGGCTCATAGCAGTCTTCCTTTCCCCACTCCGGAGCTCCTCTGGCCATTTCTGTGCATTTTGTCCCAGCATGGAAAACTCACGTGAGCCTCTCTCCTGATTCCTTTCAGTTTTGCCTTGGCACAAGTTCTCTGGGCTGGGCAAAATGCATAGAAATGGCAGAGGGAGCTCCAAGCCATTTCCACACTAGACTTTTATAGCGCTATCATTCCACTTAAAACATCCTATGGAATCCTGGGGTTTGTCGTTTCGGGGGGGGGGCAAACCCCAGGATTCCATAGGATGTTGAAAGTGGAATAATAGCGCTATAAAAGTCTAGTGTGGAAAGTGTTCCAGAGTGGGGAAAGGAAGGCTCTTGTGAGCTTTCCTCCACCCCCTTTCCCTTCCATTTTGCATGGAAAGGGGAAGGAGGGAGCTCTGGAAAGGGGAAAAGAAGGCTTGCACGAACTTCATCCCCTCACTTTCCCTTCTGTTTTACTTTAGCTTGAGTCCTTTGCACTGGGGCAAAATGCATAGGAATGGGAGGAGGAGAATGGAGGGGAAGGCACACAAGCTCATGAATAATCAAATTCACGAAGGTGAAACCTGGGAAGGTGGAAGGAAGATTGTATGCCTGGATTATTTGTCAACACACACAGATGAAATAGCTAAAATGTTACATCCCTGCATCTTCTACCCTGAGCCCAATACTATATGGCTCTATCATGCACCCACCAATTGCCTTTTTCGTAAGCTAGCAAACCATGATGTAACATTTCCTCATGGTAGCAGAATGTTGCAGAATGTCACAGGATGTTTCATATTTCAGCCATGCTAACAGCAACCCTTATTCTAGCTTGAGGTGAACTACAGGTTGCCTAGCAGAGTCTATTGCTGGGTATGTTTAGCCTGGAGAAGAGAAAGTTAGGAGGGGACAAGATAGCCACGTTTAAATATTTGAAAGGATGTCATATGGAAGATGGAACAAGCCTGTTTTCTGCTGCTCCGGACACTAGGACATGGAGCAATGGCTTCAAACTACAGGAAAAGAAATTCCACGTAAACCTTGGGATGAACTTCATCACAGTAAGAGCAGCTTGACAGTGAAATACACTGTCTGGGAGTGTGGTGGAGTCTCCTTCTTTGGAGTTTTTAAAATATAGTCTGGATGGCCATCTGTCGGGAGTGCTTTGGTTGTGTATACCCACATGGCAGAAAGGGGTTGGACTGGATGTCCCTTGGGGGTTGCTTCCAGCTTTATGATTCTATAATTCTAAGTGACTATTTCCAAACACCAGACTGCATGTTGCAGATAGCTGCCTGATCGTGTTTTATTCCCATGTGTTAGTGGGTGGACAGATAGCATCTGAGCCATTTTCTTTTTTACTGGAATTAAAAAAAAAATCCTCTTTTCTCTTGCTTAAAAATTCCTTCTGCCCAGCCAATATCTTCTGAGTGTGAAGGGGAAGGTCACCGACAATCTTTTACATTAAAATACGAGTGTGGGCAAAATGATAACAGGAGAGAAAGAGAGAGAGAGGAACTTGAATCCCTGGCTGGTGTATCTATGCAAAGTAATTTAAGGCTCGCTCCCTCCTAAGAGTGGCTTTCACATAAATCACTCCTTCGCCTTTGTCGGCTCGGCTTCCTACCTTCCAAAATGGAAGGCCTCCATTTTGTCCTCTGCGGGTAGCTGAGGAGGGATGGCACCGGCTCGGTTCTGTACCGACAAATCTTTCAGATAACAGGGTGAAGAGAACGGGAAGTGGTTTCTGAGAGCTGCCTTCTCTCCTTGTACTGAGGAGCATCTATTTCTTTTGTTAGAACTATTGCTCCTGATAAGGGTCGACAAGAGTGGAACAGATTGCCCGTGGGCTCTCTTCAATTTGCAAGTCTCTAAACAGAGGTTGAATGGGCCTCTTTGGGGGATGATTTAGCCGTGTATTTCTGCAAGGCGGGGGGCTGGACTGGATGGCCTCTGTGGCCCCTTCCGACTTTTAAGATTCTATGACTCAATGACAGGGGATGTGTGTGTGGTGAAGCCGGTATAAATGACTGGTGCCCAGCGGTCCGGAAGTCGAGCTGAGACTCAGCCATGGCCATTTGAGGCCCCTCCCTAAACCGCAAACCCCAGGATTCCATAGGATGTTGAAAGCGGAATAATAGCACTATAACGAGCTAGTGCAGAAATGGTCTAAGTTGCAGGTGTTTTTGTCCTTCTTGGTGACATTATTACTTGTTTATTTTTGTTTATCCCCTAAGGAACCAGCTATGATGATGCATACCCCCTGACATTTCGTAGATGCAAACTGGAATGCATGTGACTCAGCAAGATCAGAATGTGGTTAAGATTTCAAAAGTTACTAATGAGGAAGAACAGACAAGCTAAGAGACATGGTAGCAGTCTGCTTTTGAGCCTAGCGTCCAGGTCAAGGGAAGTGAGGGTACCGCTCTATTTTGTTTTGGCCATACCCCACCTGGAATATGTTGTCCAGTTCTGGGCACCACAATTCAAGAGAGATATTGAGAAGCTGAAACATGTCCAGAGGAGGGCAACTGAAATAGTAGAAGGACTGGAAACCACGAAGTCCTCTGAGGAGTGGCTTAGGGAGCGAGATGTTTAGCCTGGAGGAGAGAAGGTTAAGAGGGGACGTGAAAGGTGGATTTAAAAATACTTGAAGGGATGTCATATGGAGGATGGAGCAAGCCTGTTTTATGCTGCTCCAGAGACTAGGACATGGAGCAGTGGCTTCAAACTTCAAGAAAACAGATTCCACCTAAAAATTAGGAAGAACTGCCTGATGGTAAGAGCAGTTTGACAATGGAATACACTGCCTCAGAGTGTAGTGGAGTCTCCTTCTTTGGAGGTTTCTAAATAGCCATTTGCTGGGAGTACTTTGATGTATGTTGCTGCATGGCAGAAGGGGGTTGGACTGGATGGCCCCTTGTGGTTTCTTCCAGCTCCATGATTCTATAATTCTATGATTCTACTGGGAAAGCAAGACTCTGCCCCTTCTTTCTTCTCCCCACTGCTTTGTTAACTGAGTGCAAAGTGTTTTTCCACTTTGAACTCAGTTTGCAGTACTTGAAGCAAGCTGAGGATGAGGGGAAAGTGTGGGAGAAGAAGTGAAAACCTGGGACATTTTAAAAGCAGATGAAAAAGTGGGACAACCGAGGATTATTTGGGACTCTTCCTAGAAAAGCTCTCCCGAGGAGGGCCTGCACCTCAAATTTTATAACTTTCCAACAGCATGTGACCCCCTAAAAGGCAACTTGATGAAATGTGGCCTTTGACAGAAAGAAGAATCCTTCTCTTGCCCTAAATAATTGATCTGCCACCACCCAGATATCTGAGATCCTATCGCTTAGCCTGAACCAGAGACTACACATTGAATTGACTGTTGGATGATGGATCAACACGTAAGTGAACCCCTTTGATTCAATGGGTCTCCCGTAGCTGACACAAGCAATAAGACTGAGTCCCGAGTCTGCCTTGGGCATGATCAGAACTCTGTAGCTGGTACTTCAGAGAGTCCTCGAGTCCCTCCAGTTTGTATTTTCAATCTTGCAGGCCATAAAATGAAATGAAGAGTTCAGAAAAGAATGGGTGTTCCACCAAGCGATCAACACGAGAGCCTTCTTCCTTGTCTGCCGTCACCCAGCTGTACTTTGAAACTCACAGGCTTCTCGTTTGTTGGGTAACGGAGAGAATTGTTTTCTAGACTTAATGTACTTCTCACCGTGTCACAAAGAAAAATGGTCTAGGAGATTCACACGGTGCATAATGATGCTTCCATTTTAATGTTCCATAACTAGCTAACAGAGAAGCTTGGGAAAGATATTTAAGACATAACATTACGGACAGCTTCATTTAATCCGTCTCTTTCTCTCTCTGTCTCTGTGCCTTTGATCATGCAGTTGGGGCCACCAGTTCCTCCACACTGATGAGATTTGGGGGCCGGGAGCGACGGATCTCCCATGGAAAATACCGCCACAGAAATACAAAATAATATTTTCATAATGATGGTGCCTTGGGAGCCCCTGACAGCTGCCGTTTTGTCTTTGTCTTGTCTGTTATGGAGCGGAATGAAAAAGCCTTAGGCTGGTGGTGGGTGAAGCCAGGGCCATTACCCTACCACTGTGCATCACTTGGTTCTGCTGCATTTTTTTTTTTTTTTGACCTGGGGAGGGTAGAAGGAATGACAAAGTAGAGGGTGGGAGGTTTTTTAAAAATCATCCAAGTAGCTGTTTTGTCAAGGGAGAAATAGTTTCTTGTTCCCAAATTTAGTAAAGGTAGTTCTTGGTTTCACCCTAGGTATGCAGAGTGGGTGTGCTCATGTTCTGTCCCGGGACTGGGTTTCGTTCTGGGCCGCCACAAGACTTTCTTTGGTGCCAAACACTGCCCTCCATCACCGCTATTGGGCAAGTTTTATTAAAGGTAAGTGATGCAGTGGGTGGTACACAGCTGAGAAGCCTTCCAACCCTTTTGCTGGCAGGGTCCAGTGTCCCGAAATAGCCAGTGGCAGGACAGGACTCTAAACAACTAAATCTACCCAGTCTCTCTCTAGTCGGTAATCTAATTCATTTGCTATCATTGGATAAATGGGGTTCCTGGACTGAAGTTCTCTCTTCCCAGGGCGAGGCCAATTGAGGCAAAAATGTGCAAGGGAGATACATGTCTTGCCCACATAGCCCTGAGAACTGTGCAAGCAGGTGAGCGACAAGAGGACATTTATCCCCACTCCACTCTGTTCTCAGTCTTTGTGTCTTTTCCCAGCCTCAAACTGCTAAGCAAATGAAAAAGTATCACAAATGGTCATGAATACCAGTTGACTCTTTCTCTACACTGTCCAGCTGTTAAAATTCAGCCACGATGCTAACAAGGGCTTCCAAAATCAGCTTGGTGGCAGAGACCCAGCTTGTGCCACCTGGTGTTTGCTGGAAACAAGGCTTGAGGTAGGAATTCTATTGGTGCCTAACACGCACAAGCTCCCTTATGAGAGCTGGATGCTCTCATCTAATGAGGGATATCTGGATTCGGCTCAAGGGAGTGGAGGTGGAGTTGCACATGTGGTCGGGGGACGGTGCATGAACATGTACGCACGCATTCAATTGTGCATTCTGTTGCATGTTCAGGTGTGCCTTCAGTTGCACAATGTTGCCATTCAGTGTAAGGGCTGCATGGCACATTCAACTCTACATCTGGAGATTCATGGTGCATCCTGAGTAAGACCTCAGCCTGTATCTTCTAAGACAGATGGAAATTATGCAGACCGTCAGCTGCTGCTGGATTTGAACTCCCAGAATTCCTATTCTTGCTGTAAGCAGAGTTGGCCAGGTGCAGAGGGAAGTGGTCGGATCAGAGTTTACATGGAGGGGGACATTCCTTCCTTACACCTCTCTATCACTGCGACAGGTATATATACAAACATACAGGTAAAAATAAAATTGGAACTCACTTTTGGGGGGCTTCTGTGGTTCTCCTCAACTTCCATCTCATGGATCAGTTTCAGCACACAAAAGCGTTTGCCGGACAGATTTTGAACAGAAGGGCAGGAAGACTGGGAGGTTATTCCAAAAACGACCACAGCCAAACAAAACAGCATTTTTAGAATTGTGATACCACAGGAAAATTATGCAAACGGGAAGAGTCTGCTTCCAGAAAAGCCAAAGCCCTGTGTCAGACATTCACAGTAGCTGAAGCTGCCTTGGAGACACTGGCTGAACTTTAGCTGTCCCACCTAGAGTAGACTCATTGTGTCAGGGGTGGGAATCAGGCAGCCCTCCAGATGATGTTGGACTGCAAGTCCTCACCCTTGGCTCTGCTTGCTGGGGGTTCCGGGAGTTGTAGTGCAACAACATCGGGAAACCTGTGCAATTCCTACCCCTGCACGGCATCATCAGGAACTTGGTCAATCAACACTGATGTAAGCTCCATTGATTCAGTGGGCCTTCTTCAGCTGGATCTAGGCTTTTGTGTGGATAGTTTTGGGTATCTGATGAGTGATCAGACCAAACAGATATGAATAGTCAACCGTCTGCCATAAGAAAAAGGCTGCTGTTTAACTGACCTGGATTTGAATCACCCTTTGAGTGTCATCCTTTTAGTGACGTATGCAAGCATGAGTCCAACACATACCTGCATAAGCTTTTTTGGTCACTGCATTGGTTGGTTTTCTCTTCCTCCCTCTGCAGTGTCCAAAGCCCCCTGAGGACAATCTGCTGCACTGTGATAGTCCCCTTGCCCAGGGCCATTCTGTCACTGTGGGAAAGTGAAGACGAGCAGAGAAGCATCTCTCTCCATAGTCAATTGCAAACTGATGACATCATTTGTTGAAACCTCCAGAAGACCCCAGGGGAAAGTGGCTTCAGTCTGTGTCTGACATCTTTCCAATCCCCGCCGCAGTCCATCAGGAATGGAATGGCTGTCGGGAGGGCTTTTGCAGTGCAGTGGTGAGTCCTGAGGGTGGTGATAGGGGAACACCAGCAGAGTCCTGCGTGCGGAACTCTTACGCTCCACTTGATCTTATAGGATCTCAGCTACTGATGCCACCACAAATTCATCCACATGCATTTAACAGGCTTAACCTCAAACGGAGAGCCAGCACAGTGTGGTGGCTTGAGCACTGGACTAGGAGCCTGGAGAAGAAGGTTTGATTCCCCGCTCGGCCATGGCAACCCATTGGGTGACCTTGAGTGTGTCACACACTCTCAGGTCCAGAAAACCCCATGATAGGTTCACCTTAGGCTCACCATCATTCGGAAATGACTTATAGGCACTCAACAACAACAACAACCCCAAACAGTGTCACCCTACATTTATTATGCATGCAGAAATGTATCATAGAGTCTTAGCACTGGGAGGGACCACAAAGGCCATCTATTGTAACCCCTGCCATGCAGGAATAGAGCACTAAAGCACTCCTGAGTGATGATCATCCAACCTCTTGTTAGAGACCTTAAAGGCCATCCATTCCACTGTCAAATGTCTCTTGGAGTGATGATGTTCTTCCTGACATTCAGGTAGAGTCTCTGCTTTGAATCTTGCTTTTGATTCCTATTTTTATCTTGCATGTGGACATGTATCATCATCGCTCGTATTCAATAGAGCCTTCACACTCGTAACTCCTTCTGCCCTCCCCTCCAATAAAGTTAAGAGAGAGATCACTATATCTTCTTAAAAGATATATCTAGGTGCAAGAGGACTTGGCAGAGATGTCTATGCTGGCTTGATATATTGTGCAGTGTGGGGCCCGTTCCTGTCCTGTGCATATTAACACCGAACTGAATCACTGTCCAAATTATGCCAGGCCTAAGACATCTGTATTTGAGTGAGGAACCTTACTGCTAGGTCTATTAATTTGGACTGCTTCGTAGTGTCTAGCTTAATAGAATTGTAATATTGATATTGGCTGAGATCCTGCACTGAGGAGGCGCAGTGGAACTTTACACTCAGGCCAGGAGAAGTAACTTAGTTGTGCATACATTACTAAGTAGCTGATATAGAATATGGGCTGTTGTTTTTCTACAATGCTGACGACCTCATTCTTCCAGTCCCAATCTGATGTACCAGGTGACATCATGGCATTTATTATTTCTTATATTCATTGTTTCGCCTAAGGCCCATGCCACCTTTCCTTTCAGAAAGTTCATGATAGCAGATATGGATCTCTTCCTCTCCACTTGCCTTGCAACAATGGCCCTGCAAAGTAGGCCAGTGACTTGCCCAAGGTCACTCCACAGGTCTGTGAAGACATGAATCTGGCTCTCCAGGTGCAACCTTTACTCTGGCTTGCCATGTGGCCCTCAGAGCTCTTCTTCCAGTTTACACAACAAAAGCAAACAGTGTCCAATTTGTGAGGAAGGAGAGTGAAAGAATTCAGAGAATTAGGCTCTTTAGCCACAAAGACTGTCAAGGACTGGGGGGTCTAAATCCAATTGCTAATCCCTGTTAGAGTAGACTCACTAAATCTCTGGGATTTATAGAGGTGCTGATTTGCCACAAGGACCCTGGAGCAGCCTGGCCTTTCACATGGGAGCCCTATGGCCCTGAGACTACAACCAAATCTAGCACATGTCATGCCAAAGGCAAGGGGTTCATTCTGTAGGATCCAGGGGCAACAACAAACACTGGTTATAGTTGAAAAAGTCTTAAAATGTATTGAACAGCAAGCAATTTAAACAACATAAGCATACAATCAATATTAGCACACAGCTGAAACCCACTTAAGTCTATGATGCCCAACATCATAAGAATAGATTTCTCACTAACTAAGACTCCTTCATTCAGCTGCCCAGGAGCCCAAGATGAAGCAACAAAGGGGACCCCTCTGTGTAGCCACCAGCAGTAGCACAGCACAAAGTGCCACAGACTGTAAACCCATATCCAAACTCCCACTGGGGACACATTCTAGGGGGTTCTTATATCTCTTGGTCTGGGAGGACTTAGCCAACTGTCACAGAAACTTTGTGATTGTTTACACACCTGGGATGAGCTATGTGATCACTATAACCACCAAGGTCATTAATTAAGTGGTTATCCTGGGTTCCTCCCAGCACCTATTATCTGGTACCAATTAGTTAGTTATCCCAGGCCAAAGGCAGATGCCTATTGGCTGGCAGCACCTGCAACCTTATCTTGTATGTATTTTAAGCTGCCTATTAGCTGGTACCACCTGCAACCTTATTTTCTATATATTTTAAGCTGGCAGGCATACAGAGTACATTATTTTGCAGAATCAAAGCAAAATACAGTGTGGTTAAGAAACTAGAAGGTGTTCCTTAACAGTAGCATTGAGGAACAAACTGAGGACAGGCCATGCCTTACACCTCCTAGAAATTACAGTCATCTTCCTGTTATTTCCTATGCAGCAAGTTAGTTAAATCTGTGAGAGCTCAGGTGGATTTTGGAGAGATCTTCAGTGTCAGCAACTTTTGGAGATCTCTCCAGTCAGCAGGTAGGTTTTAAAGGCCTTTTTGGTGCTCAGGTAGAACTTTAGGTCTCAGGTAAGTAGAGAGTCAGTGTGGTGTAGTGCTTTGAATCTTGGAGCAGTGCTCTGGGAGACCAGGATTCAAATCTTTGCTTGGCCATGGAAACCCCCTGAGTTGTCAGGAGCTTGATTGACAGCACCTAGCACAAAATCCTCCCAGTAACTGTTGCACTCTGAAAAATGTGTCCCAGAGGCAAGCATTAAACATACAGCAAAGTTTCAAAACAGCAACAAGCGTGAGCACAGCAGAGTGTAACTTACGGCATTAGCTCTGACTCCACTCTGCCCACTGCTTAGTAACTCTAACACACAGAGTTGTCATCCAAAAATACCTGGAGGTTTTTAATCTTCAAGTTCCAATATATACACATCTGTACAATCAGGATACGCAGATCCTCAGTCATAGGTTCAGCATCACAGACACATCAGGCAGAGGTTTGCTCGGACAGAGGTTCGGTGTCATAGAGTGAGCGAATAGTCAGAGAAAGAACCAGTCTAAGTTCTCCTCTTTTATACACACTAGCTAGGGACAATGGCTGATGCAACCCCTTGCCATGATTTCACATTACCATGACTCAGCCTTACTGTCCCCTAGGGATTACGTCATTCTCTAGTGTATCTCACATGCTCATCAAATGCATTTTCAACTGGGGCAAATGTCACAGCATTACTATCCAACATGAGTGACCTTGAATGAGTCACCCTCTTTCAGCCTCAGAGGAACACATCTTGCCAAGAAAACCCTGTGACAGGTTTGCCGTAGGGTCTCTGTAAGTCAGAAAGGACTTGAAGGCACACAACGATAACAAGTTTTGGAGACTTCCTCAATCTGCAGCTAAGTTTTAGAGGCCATTTCAGTGCAAGCCTTACCAGTTTGGACATGGGATAGGGCTCTAGTATGCATTGCAGAGGTAATTGTCTTCTCTCACCTTCCAAACCCAAACTTTCAGCCACAGTGGAGAGTGTAGGGAGAGGGCATGGAAGTGTCAGTGGCGAGAACAGAGCTGGTCTGTCTGCTGTGCTTCTCATCCTGCACTCCAAGGCAACAGCAGTATGGGGAAAGGATGGCTGTCACCGAAAGTTGTGGTTTGGAAAGTGATAGAGGACAGTGCCTTTCTCCCCTTGGTGGAGCTTTATGGTACTTTCTTGTGCTCCATGTTCAGCTAAGGTTTAAAGTTATAGGAGCCCCTTCCTGGATCCAACTTAGTGGAATATGCTGCCCTGGAGCGTGGTGGAATCTCCTTCTTTGGAGGTTTTTAAGCAGAGGCTGGAGGGCCATCTGTTGGGACTGTTTTGATTGTGTCTTCCAGCATGGCAGAAGGGGGTTGGACTGGATGTCTTTTGTGGTCTCTTCCAGCTCTATGACTCTATGATCCCTATGTAGAGTTTGGAGGCCTCTTCAGACAGATTTTGGAGGTCTCTTCAGAAGAGCACAAAGGGGTCTGTTGATGTCACCCATATTTCACAGGCAGGAAGAAGCATCCTTTCAGTAGAGAAACTCCTAACCCCAACCTTCACAAAACTTCATGGAGAACACGCTAGCTGGATATGGCAACTAGAGATACTTTCTCTGAACTCAGAAGTTCCATTTCACCTTCATGATGACTGCTAGGAGCTATTGGTCAGTCCCCTGCCTCCACGATGAGCAGCTCTAATGCTCTCCTAAAATCCCTCTGGTGTCCTTAGCAAGCCCTCTCTACTTCCTGTGAGTAGATCCTCCCATGCTTTGGATGCTGGCCAGCTATCCTGCCCCATCTCCCTTGCTGGTTTTGAACAAGTAGCTATTAAAATACATTATTTAAACCTAGTTTATGTTTGTAGTGTCTGTTTCATAAACTTAAAATATAATTCTCTTGTGCATGATGCTTTGCTTTTATCCAACCTGCCTCTTCCATCCCTCAAAACACGCACACACGCACACTTACTTTTGCCAATGGCATTACAAAGCTCTCTGGTGAAGCCTCTGCTTTTTTCAGAACCATCTTTCAGCCACCGGAATGGGAGCTGAACAGATGGCCTGCGAACAGCCTCATGAAAATATTTGAGGGGGAAAATTCATTAGCCGCAAAGAAATCTACACTTGTCCATTACAGCTGTTGTGGGGTGCACGTGGGGTGTTTAATGGCTTCATTCTTTGCATCCAGCTGCATTTTCCAAACCAAACTGTAATGAGATGTTATTTAATTCCTCCTGTAGGAAACTGGCTTATCACGACCACAAAAATCTTATTGTTATGCATAGCAAATTCTTTGAATATCCAGATATTTAAAAAGGGTGGTGGTGGAAGATTGTAGGCCTGGGTGAGAATCCTGCAACCCTGCATATGTTCTCAGACTACAACTCCCAGCATTCATCACCATTAAATATGCTGGCTAGGGCTGATAGAAGTTGCAGTCCAAATTGTCCACTCCCTGGCTTAAGATGTATTGAAAAATCAGGTTTTGGCAGAGTGGCTTTGATGTAATAAAAATTGTGGTGGCTTCAGGATCCTTGAGTTTGGGTGCCATTAAGGAAGCAAGGTGAATGGCAAATAGATTTGACTGTTGTGTTGTTATCAGCTGTCACCAAGCTGAGCTCGACTTATGGTGACCTGAAGGGTGAGAGGTCTCCAAGCCACTCTATCATTAATGGCCCTGCTCAGATCTTGCAGATTCAGGGATGTGTCTTGACTGAGTCTGTCCATCTGTAATGCAACCATATGGATCATCTTATGGGTCTGCGATTTCGGGGGTTAGCCTGAGTCACGGGGCCATTTCCTCACCATACTGTTATAGTGGTATTATTCCACTTCCAACATCCCATGGAATCCTGGGGTTTGCAGTTTAGGGAGGAGCATTTAGAATTCTCAGCCAGAGAACTTTTGGGCCTCAGGAAACTACAAACCCCAGAATTCCACAGAGTGTTGAAAGTGGAATAATAGAATATTACAGTGTAGGGCGGAAATGGCCTTAGTCTCAATTAGACCAACTGAATCAATTTTTGCACTGGTTACCTACCAGTTATGCACTTTACGCACCACCCTCCTAACCTGTCATGTGGTCGGGAGAAGGACAAGACCACGGCGACGGTTCTGCTTGACATTGTTGCGGTGCAATCATGGATTAAATTGACAGTTTTTTCCCCCGTCCATGACCTGTGGTCATACCACCACCCCGGACTTAGCTGGTCTGCGGAAGCCGCAGAAGCGCAATGGCTGCGTTCCCTGCCCCAGCACATCCTGGGAAAGTATCCGGCTGTGCTGTGGAAGGAAGAGGCATGGCTTCTTTCACCATGGAGCCAGCTGGTGAGGAGGGGAGAGCTCCCAACATGCTCCCCTCCCAGCAGAGTCGATGCCGGGATCCCCACCAGACGTCTGCATGAAAAGGAAGGGTGAGGAAAGGCCCTTAGACTACTGCAATACACGCAACATGGGGCTGCCCTTGAAGGCAACTTAGAAGCTGCAGCTGGTGCAAAATGAAGCAGCTGGACTTTTGATAGGAACAGATTTTAGAGACAACATCACACCAGTTCTAAAGGAACCGCACGGGTTGCCAGTACATTTCCAGTCTGAATTCAAGGTGCTTCTGATGACATTTAAAGTCCTAAACAGACATTCAAAGCCCTAAACAATATTTGAAAGGGGTGCCTGTCCCTGTATGCACTTGCCCAAGGTCTATCTTCTGCTGGAGGGGTCTTCTCTGTGTTCCATCCATGGAAACAATTCATTAGGAAGAGTGGGAGAGTTGCTTCTCAGCCGTGGCATGCTGGCTGGAACGACCTCCCTTTGGAGGCCCAAGCGGCACTGATGTTGATCTCGTTTCAGCACCAAGTGAAAACTTGACTTTTTACAAAAGCCTTGGGGGAAAAATGACTTTACCCAATGTATAAACATATATATATATATATATATATATAGATAGATAGATAGATAGATAGATAGATAGATAGATTTTATATTGTTCTACTGTTGACTTTTACAATTACTCAGTATTCAATATTTTTGTTGCTATGGTATGCCTTCAAGTCATCTCTGATTTATGGCAACCCTAAGGTGAACCTATCATGTGGTTTTCTTGGCAAGACTTGTTTGCAGTGGGTTTACCTTGCTGTCCTCTGAGGCTGAGAGGGTGTGACTTCCCCAAGGTCATCCAATAGGCTTCCATGGCCAAGTGAGGATTTGAACCCCTGTCTCCCAGTGTCCTAGGCCAACGCTAAAATTACTACGCTACTCTGGCTCTCTCTTCATATTTTTTTAGAATGCTTGAATTATTTTTATTACAGATTTTTACTGCCTTATGTTTTAAGTTGTTTCATTTTATTGTACTGTAAACTTTCTAGAGATCTTACGATATGAGGTAGGACATAAATGCTATAAATAAATAAAAGGAACAATAAATCAACAAGCAGAGAAATCCAAATGGCAAAAATTCTATTGTTAGTTTCAGTTAGAGTAGCACCATTGAATCAAGGGGTTTTAACCTCTGTGGCCTTTCTTATAAATATCCAAAATTTGTTTCTGACAATTAATGAGCAAAACAAATCAACCTGACCAATAAAAAAAATGTAAATAACAATATGGTTTTAAAAGGTTAAACATGTATTAAACAATTTAACGAATTCAAAGACGAGAGATTAAAATTGGTTAAAATAGTTTAAAACCATTTAAAAGCATGCACATTTTATGCGTTTTTCATTGATTTTTTTTCACACTTCACACTTTAAAGAAAATTATTTGCCCCCAAAAGCTCAGTTTTCTGTGCAAAATCCAACTTTTCTTTCACATAAAACATCATATTTCGTGCAAGACACACGGTTTTTGGAGAGTAGTGTTTTTGCAACATTTTTCATGGAAATGAATTTTTCATAAAATGAAAATGCAGAAAGTCTCATGTAAGTTAACCAATTTCTCAATCTCTACTTTCAAAGATGAGAAAATGTATAAGTATTCTTTACATGACTATTTAGTGGCTAGTAGAGAACCAGTGTGATGCAGTGGTTTGAACATCAGACTATGATGTTCAAACCACTCTACTCTGCCTTGATCAGGCTCCACCTAGAAACCTGTGTCTAGTTTTGGGCACCACATTTCAGGAAGGATATGGACAAACTGGAACGTGTCCAGAAGCGGGCGACCAAATTGGTGAAGGATCTGGAAACCATGAAGTCCTATGAGTGGTAGTTTAGGGAGCTGGGTACGTTTCTCTTCTCTGGAGAAGAGAAGGTTAAGAAATGACATAACAACTATGTTTAAATATTTGAAGGGATGTCATATGGAGGATGGAGCTAGCCTGTTTTCTGCTGCTCCAGAGAGTGGGACACAGAACAATGGCTTCAAACTTCAGGAAAAGAGATTCCACCTAAGCGTTAGCAAGAACTTGCTGATGGTAAGAGCAGTTTGACATTGGATTATGTTGCCATGGAGTGTGGTGGAGTCTTCTTCTTTGGAAGTTTTTAAACAGAATCTGGATGCCATCTGTCAGGAATGATTTGATGATGTACCCCTGCATGGCAGAAGGGGTTGGACTGGATGGCCCTTGGGATCTCTTCCAACTCCATGATTCTATGGGTTTTTCTGGACTACACTGTTATCTTGCTATTATTCCACTTTCAACCTCCTGTGGAATTCTGGGGTTTGTAGTTTCCTGAGTCCAAAGAGCTCTCTGGCTGAGAAGTCTAAAGGCCCCTCCCTAAACTGCAAACCTCTTCCAAGGTATGGACCTGCTGTCCATACCTTGGAAGGAATAGTTGCGTGTCGTATGTCTTTGAGGATAAGTTCGAGAATGCCTGGGCTAAGTCAGAGCTAGTCCAACCCATTTCGAGGTGGTCAGCTATAGAGTTTGCAAGTGCCTCTTTATCCTGCAGTATTCAGGAATGACTTGAATGTTCTGGTGGCCCAAGAAAAATGCATCTCTCACAAGTAAAATGCTCTCATCCCCTCATTTGAAAATGCAGTGCTTCCTGATAGAATCAATTTCTACCTTCAGCTATGATGGATTAAGTAGACAGGACTCAAATGTAGACCGTATACAGGCATGAGTGAACCAGACTTTGAGGTGTTGGGAGGGGTTAGGAGAATTTGGTCTTTGGACCTGTCTATGAGGTCGTCCATGTCTCCATGCCACCCATCACCTACCGTTCCAGGGATTAAGTGGTGAAATGTCTGAACGAACCAGTTCTTTGACAGAGATTTCACCGTCGTCATCATCGTGGTCATGATCACCATCATCGCTGTCGTTGTGTATTTATACAGTGCCATCACAAGTAAAAGAACAACAAAACAGTTCCCTGCTTTCAGGCTTACGAGCTAATTAAGACATGAAGCAAAAAGAAAAGGGGATGGCAGTGTGGGAAGGGATTACGTCCAGTAGATACTGCCCCTTCTTCTCTTCCTCCGAGGCCAGGGCAGCAGCAGTTGGGATGGAAGAAGGGCCTGTCCTCTGCTTCTGAGTGTAGGCCTGACGGAGCTGTGCCTGCCTCTTCTTTTCTCCCTCTGAGGCCAGGGCAGTGGCAGTTGAGATGGAGAGAGGGCCTTTCATTTGTTCCTGGGCCGAGGCATGGTGGAACTGTGCCTGCCTCTTCTTCTCTCCCTCCGAGGCTGGGCAGTCGCAGTTGGGGTGGAGGGAGAGCCTTATCTTTGCTTCTGGGCCAAGGCATGAGGGAGCTGTGCCTGCCTCTTCTTCTCTCCCTCTGCAGCCAGGGCACAGCAGCGACTGTTGGGATGGAGGGAAGGCTTTTCATTTGCTTCTGGGCCTAAGCATGATGGAAATACAGGTTCCTGACCCTGTCCGTTAGAGTTCTCAGGATTCGGGGCTTGGCCCCTCTTCTCTGAACCGCAGGCTGGGAGAGTAAATGAAGGTGAGATCAGAGAGCTGCCCTGAAAATCCATTTGGATTATTGCAAGGAGCTCGTTGGAATCCCGAGTCCAAATATGTAATCTTCTTCTTCCAATTGAACACTTTTGCTCAGCTAGTACGTCCAGGTACACGTCCTTTCTCATTGTAGCAAAAGTCACAACTTCTTAGGAAAAGCGTTGTTTGATCAAGGAAGAGCATGTTTTTTAGAAGTTCTCTTATACTTTGGATCAGGTCCAGCACCAAGGTCAATCATGGCAGCTTTGCCAGCTGCCTGGCGTCTTCATCTCTGCTGGGTGCTGATGGGCTCCGTGACGGTTTCTTTTGGCTGGAATTAAGTGGGCAGGTGGCTAACCAACTGTTTGCTCCGTCCTTGCAGAACTGTGGTTGCAGAAATGCCCTCCTGCTTCCAGCTTACAACTGAAAACTGAGCAGCAAAGTTCACTTACGGTGTGGGGATGGGGTAGGAGGGATTTTGGAGGAGAACAAATAAAGAAATAAATAAAAATAAAGGTGTTCGCCATGACCTGCATGGTTTGCAGAACCAGTTCTTGGCTTTTTCAGTTGCCTCAAAATGTATTTTGTTTTCATAGAATCCTAGAATCCTAGAGGTGGAAGAGACCCCAACGCCCATCCAGTCCAACCCCATTCTGCCGTGTAGGAAAATATAATCTAAGGACTCCTGTTGACAGATGGCCATCCAGCCAATATTTGAAAACCTCCAAAGAAGGAGACTCCACCACATTCCCAGAAGAGATCCAGTGTGGTGTAGTGGTATAAGCATTGTACTACAACTCTGGAGACCCAGGTTCGAATCCCTGACCAGGCATGGAGACCCACTGGGTGACAGGTCACCCTCTCTCATCCTCGAAGGAAAGCTAGGGCAAAACTCCCTAGTGGTGCCCCAAACCAGAAAGCAAACAAACAAAAACAGAAAAACGAATAAATACCCCACAACCCTATCCGAGGCAGGTGGTTTGAGTGCTGGATTAAGTCTTCAGGAAACCTGGGTTTGAATCTCTGCTCAGCCACAGAAACCCTTGGACTATTCATTCTCTCTTAGGCCATTTCTAACTAGACTGTTCTAGCGTTATCATTCCACTTTGAGCATCCTGTGGAATTCTGGGGTTTGCAGTTTAGGGAAGGGCATTTAGGATTCTCAGCCAGAGAGATCTTGGGCCTCCCTAAAGTACAAACCCCAGAATTCCACATGAGGGTGAAAGAGGAATAATAGCATTAGAACAGTGTTGTGCAGAAGTGGCTATACTCTCTTAGCCTCTAAAGAAAGCAACTGTGAACCTCCTGTAAATAAATCTTGCCAAGCAAACCTTTGGAGAGGGTCTCCATAAACCAGGGGAGAGATGAAGGCACAGCCCAAGCACAGGAGCTTAGGGTGGTGTACAAGTAAAATTTGTTCAAGTCAATTAAAGCAACAGTGGACAACCTACAAGTAAACACCCATAAAATTACATGGTGACTGAGCCGTTCCATTCTTCTGCTGAATACCAGTGTACCACTTTCTGGGCTCTAAACGGCCAATTATAATTGAATATCACAAATGCAATCACACTTTAAGTCCCAGTCTATATTTTTGGCAACAATACAACAAATTATAAATTAAATTTAGCACAAATTCAAACTACAGGAAAAGAGATTCCACCTAAATGTTAGGAAGAACTTCCTGATGGTAAGAGCAGTTTAATAGTGGAATCTGCCGCTGCCTCCATGGAGTGTGATGGAGTTTCCTCCTTCTTTGGAAGTTTTTTAAAGAGAAGCTGGGTGGCCCTCTGTCAGACGGGGGGTTTGATGGTGTCTTCCTGCGTGCCAGAAAGAGGGAAGACTGGAGGGCCCTTGGAATCTCTTCCAGCTCTACGATTCCATGAATCCTGTGCGTGTCTCCTTGGAAGTATTATTTATTTATTTAACACTAACATGGCACTTTAATGGCAGCACAGTTAGCCCTGCCAAAGGCATACAATCTAACACATATATTATGCATGCACATGCGTGCATGGGGGAAAGAAAGAGTAATACAAATATAACATTATGTAATACAGTTATCAAACAGATGTGAAAAACAGCACAATATAATGTAAAGCAAACGGATCAATATATATGTGTGTGTGTGTGCACGCCTTTAAGTCGCCTGTTAAATTATGGCAACCTCATGAGTTTCCAAGGGTTTTCTTAGGCAAGGAATACTCAGAGGTGGTTTTGCCAATTCCTTCTTCTGAAACAGAGCCCACAGCAGCTGGTATTCTCATTGGAGGTCTCTCACCCAAGTACTATCTAGGGCTGACCCTGCTTAGCTTCCAAGATCAAATGCCTTTAGGGTATTTAAGCCTGGTAAGCTGGCAAGTACATAAAATCAAAATATACAAGATAATAAAACAGTATTAAACAAAAATCCCAAAAGTTCTTGAAAACAAGAAAGTCTTTAGTGGAAATGTACAAGCAATGAGAGAAAGAGCAAATGTTCAGGTAAGTAATTCCAGGATTATGGAAAAGCAAGTGAAGAAGAGACACAGCTGAGCCACAGAAGAGGCAAGCCTTGGCTGAGACCGTTTCCGCACTACAGTGTTAAAGTGCTGCTATTCCACTATCAACCTCCTATGGAATTCTGGGGTTTGTAGTTTAGGGAAGGGCACTTTGAATTCTCAGCCAAGGAGCTCTTTGGTCTCAGTAAACTACAAACCCCAGAATTCCACAGGGCTTTGAAAGCGGAATAGTGGCAGTGGAAAGTGCCAGTGGAAAGTGAGGCCATTTCTGCACTATACTCTTATAGCACAATTATTCCACTTTCAACATCCTATGGAATCCTGGGGTTTGCAGTTTAGGGAGGGGCCAGCTGGCCCCTCCCTAAACTGCAAACCCCAGGATTCCATAGGATGTTGAAAGTGGAATAATCGCGCTATAAGAGTGTAGTGCAGAAATGGCCTGAGTAGCCTGGAGCTCCTAGAATGCAGTAACCCCCTCCTGACTGCAAGCACAAGACAGCCCTGGGTCAATGTGCTGAAGAAATAGCCGTATGGCTTGGAGAAATGATGGTTGAAGGTACTGGCCATGTTCAGAAGACTGAGGGGTGGCGTGACATGTGGTGTTGAGTCTCCTTCTCAGGAGGTCTTTAAACAGAGGTTGGACGGCCATCTGTCAAAGGAGGGCTTTGATGGTGTCTTCCTGCATGGCAGAAAAGGGTTGGACTGGATGGCCCTGGGAAGTCTCTTCAAGCTTTAGGATCCTATGGCCATTTCTGCCTTTCACTGTTATAGTGGTATGATTCCACTTTCAACCTCCTAAGGAATCCTGGAGTTTGCAGCTTCCGTAGGAGGTTGAAAGTGGAATCATACCACTATAACAGTGTAGTGCAGAAAGGCTCTATGATTCTAAACAGAGTGTCACTCCATTGTTTCCCTTTAAAGAAGGGCAGGTCCAAAGAGAAAAAGCACTGTGCTAATAAAGCAAGGCTAAATAGGAGAGGCAGCACTACAGATTCCAGGAGAAACATCTCCAAGTGTGGGAAGAGTCTCCAACTGGTGGTGGGTTTCACTTTCACTTCCTTCCTTCTTTACTCCAACTCTGGTTGAGTTGCCTAGACAGCTGCGGAGGAGACAGGCTGGTCAGTTTGACTCTTCTTCTTCTTCCCTCCCTCAGTGCAAGAGCAGCTGTATCTCACTGGGCTTCAAGGGCTTCCGCAGGGTTGGTGGTAATTCTGACCTCCTTCCCAAAATACCAAGGAGGGAGCTGTGAACTTTCTCCGGTGTCGTGGGACTCAAATATTGGCTCCTTCTGGCTTTTGCAAATCTTCAGGGTTCTTTCAAGAGTTTGGTTAGGGGGGAAGGGACAGAGTTGGGTGAGGATATGAATTCATATTTGCATTGGAATTTCCCTGGAGCGGTAGTGAACCCAAGAACTTTTGAGCTAACAAGCGTGCGGAAAGAAATGGGTCCCTGCCGGTGAGCCCGTCTAGAGGGTGTAGGGGTTTGAATTTTGGCCTAGGACTCCTGGAGACGGGGGCCATTTCCGCACTACGCTGTTATAGTGCTATTATTCCACTTTCAACACCCTACAGAACCCTGGGCTTCACAGTTTAAGGCAGGACATTTGGAATGCTCAGCCAGAGAGCTCTTGGGCCTTAGGAAACTGCAAACCCCAGAACTCCACAGGAGGTTGAAAGGGGAATAATAGCACTGTAACAGTGTAGAGCTGAAATCGCCCAGGGTTTGAATTCCTGCTCAGTTGTGGAAACCTAGTGAGCAACCTTGGGCACATCACACTCTCTCAGCCTCAGAGGAAGACAAAGGCAACAGCGAGCCCTCTTGCAAGAGATTTTGTGCATTAAACCTTGTGACAGAGTCACCTTAGGGTTGTTGTCAGTCAGAAATAACTTGAAATGGTGTAGCAATAGCTGTGATCCCTTTACGGGGACTTCTGTCCCATATAGATGGAGAGCCTATCTTCCAAAAAGAGATTTTTAAGTGTCTAGATCTAGAGATGTGAACTATGGTACACTCCAGCTTCTGTTGGATTGCAGTTCCCACAAGTCTGAGCCAGTGTAGCCTGTAGTAACACATGCTGGGAGTTGCAGTTCAACTACATTTGGAGGGCAGATATGCTCTGCAGGACATATCTTCCAAAGCAGTGTGTGAATCCTGCAGCCCAACGCCAGTTGTTGGACTGTAGTCCTCATTAGCCCTAGCCAGCATTGCCAATGATGAGGAATGCTGGGAGGTGCAGTTCACTTACATCTTAGAGGGCTGCATGATTCCTAGGGCCTTTCTGCACTAGACTCTCATAGTGATATTATTCCACTCTCAATGTTCTATGGAATCCTGGGGTTTGTAGTTTAGAGAGGAGCATTTGGAATTCTCTGCCAGAGAGCTCTTTGGCCTCAGTAAACTACAAACCCCAGAATTCCACAGGATATGTTGAAAGTGGAATAATAGCACTATAACAACCTAGTGCAGAAAGACCTCTAGCTGCATTTGCTGCATTTTTTAGAGGGAGATTGGCTTGCTTTCCTTTAAGTGGCAAACTGTGGAAAGGGAAACTGCTCAGGACGGCTGCAGCCGTATTAAAGTTTGTACCCCTGCAGGAGAGGCTCACCTGGAGCTCATCTAGACCCTGGCTAAGGGTTTCTGAAAGTTGTATTCTAAACCTTTGAAGCCACTGACCATACTGCCCAGGGATTAAAAAAAAAAAAAGTAACATTTCCAAGCTGGTGCAAAGCATCTGATAGCACAAGAGGATGGGTGTGCCATGACATTCTGCCTTTACTCTGCTCTGTGAACCCTGCTGAATTCAGTGGCCCACCCCAAAATCCTTTGTGGGATGTGAACAGAGAAGGGTGACCAAAATGGTGAGAGGCTTGGGGACCATTCCCTGAGGAGCTGGATATCTTTAGCCTGGAGAATTCAAGATTAAGAGGGGACTTGATAGCCATGTTTAAATATTTGAAGGGATGTCATATGGAAGATGGAGCAAGCTTGTTTTCTGCTGCTCCAGAGAATAAGACAAGGAGCAATGGCTTCAAACTTCAGGAAAGGAGGTTCCATCCAAATGTTAGGAAGAACTTCCTTATAGTAAGAGCGGTTCAACAGTGGAATACGCTGCTGCCTGGCCGTGGGGTTGGGTCTCCTTCTCTGGAGGTTTCGAAAGAGGGGCTGGATGACCATCTGTCAGGAGTGCTTTGACTTTGTATTCCTGTGTAACAGAATGAGGTCAGACTGAATGGCACTTGGGGTCTCTTCAGACTCTAGGATTCTGTGGGCTCTTAGATGCATGGGTCAGCTCTCAAGCCAGTTGGCACAGAGGGCATCACACGTAGCTGGGGAGGAACGAGTTGATCATTAGCTCCTGTGTTTCCAGAAGCTGGGGGAGCAAAGTTTGTGTCATTGTTTACTGACTTTAGGGAAAGGTCATGGTCGCACATTAAACACACACAGACTGTTGGGACACTCATGGCTTTGGAAGGTTATCCCCAAACGGGTGATGGACGCTGGGGAATGGAGAGACGCATGTAGATCTGGGAAAGAAAGGAGGATTTGAAGCCGATGTCTTTCTGGGTGAGGGTTGTATAAGTCAAGGTGTAAAGGACTCCAGGATATGAAACAGACAATGTTGGTCCTGTTGCACCGTCAAACTGGTGCGTGAAGGCGTTCTGTGAATCCACTCTTCACAGGGGTGATAAGAGTTTGCTAGTTGCTTTCCTGCTCTGCTTTCTTTTGATTTTTACTGAGATTGGACCCTCAAAGGAGGAGCAAATACTTTGCCATCGTGAGAACCGAGAGCCTTCTTCTCAGCTGAAAAATGGGAAAATCCTACTGCAGATGGCTTTCTATCTGGGAATGTGTCTTATTGAGTTGGCACAGAAGACTCTTGGGATTATATGGGGAAGAACTTAAGGGGGACTCAGCTGTTCAGCAAAGGCTTTTTAATTTTTCTGAGTGGGAAAGAGTCTCATCTTTGGCAAAGCTGCCTCTCAGCTGCTTCAGGTAAGCTGTTTCTCTGCAGAGGCAGAAAAAAGGAGATTCAGGTTTCCTTTCACACTATGCAATTTTATTCAGAGTGAGGACTAGAAACTTGTTAGTTTCTAGCAGAGAGGACTCAGGAGAGGAGAGGACTAAGGGTATGAGCAAATGTTCTACAGTCTGGGTCGTGAGTCATGCAGTCAGAGGAGGGTGGCCAAAATGATCAAAGGCCTGGAAACCATGAAGCCCCATGAGAAACGGCTTAGCGAGCTGGGGATATTTAGCCTGGAGATGGGGTGGCATGATAGCCATGTTTAAATATTTGAAAAGATGTCATATAGAGGATGGAGCAAGCTTGTTTTCTGCTGCTTCAGAGACTAGGCCATGGAGCAATGGCTTCAACTTCCAGGAAAAGAGGTTCCATCTAAACATCAAGAAGAACTAAGAGGAGTTCAACAGCAATATGCTGCCTGGAAATGTGGTAGAGTCTTCTTTTTTAGAGGTTAGAGCTATTCAATAGTGGAATGCTTTGTTGTCTTGGAGTGTGGTGGAGTCTCCTCCTTCTTTGGAGGTTTTTAAAGAGAGGCTGAGTGTCCGTCTATCATAGGGAGTGCTCTGATGGTGTCTTCCTGCATGGCAGAATGGGGTTGGACTGGGTGGCCCTTGGGTTCTCTTCCAAAGCTATGACGCCTGCTAATATGGCTGTGTATTTGAATGCATGTATAAGAGGGCTGGATGGCGATCTTTCAGGAGTGCTTTGGCTGCGTATTCCTGCATGCCCTTTGTGTTCTCTTCCAGCTCTGCGATTCCATGAAGGATCTTACAGGCTGATTTTCCTGCAGTTACTTCAGAGCAATTCCGAGGGCAAGAGGGTGAGGACTAGAAATTTGTGCAACTGACTTCTGTAGCTGCTGGGTTGAGCAGGACGATGAAATCGCCTGGGTCTGTGAGGCCGTGCTACCCAGCAAATCTGTGTTTCTTCATTAAAATCTTTCTCCTTCTCCTGTTCTGTAGGCATGGTAAGAGCTGCAACATCAAGGTTGTTTACATGGGGGAGGTCCTGAGTTGGTGTTGGTGGTGGGCTGTGATATCTTTGTCTCCCACCCTCTCCCAGGCCCTGGGATAGTAGGTGGCTTACAAAAACGTGGATGGATAAAAGCATATCATCAGGAAAAGAAAAGAACTTAAAAAGTTAAAACTACCGATATAATTCAACTGAGAGCCAAGATGGTGTAGAGGTTTGGGTGCTGGTCTAGGACTCTAAAGGCCGGGCTTGGAATCCTCACTTGGCCATAGAAACTCACTGGGTGACCTTGGACAAGTCACACCCTCTCAGCCTCAGAGGCAAGCCCCCTCTGAACAAATCTTGCCAAGAAAACCCCGCAATAGGTTCACCTTAGCACTGCCATAAACTGGAAACAACTTGAAGGCACACAGCAACAATTAAACTGTCAGTGTAGTGATGTGATACAAATACAGGTACCAAACCTTGGAAACCACAGCTGGCTGGGGGATTCTGGGAGCTGGAGTCCAAAAAGAAACTTTCCCAAGGTCTAACTGGTACTGAGCTAAGGGTCCACTTTGAAAAGGCTGCAAGGAGGGAGCAGCAGGCCAAATTCCCAACATCACCTCCTCTCTGTGGGCTTGTGGCTTGCTTCAGCGTGATTGATCAGCATCTTGGAAAAGCAGCTGTATTTCTGTATCTCTCTCTATTTTTCCTGGTGTTACCCTGATTCCTGGGGGTCCCGGGAGGGACACCTAAATGCGCTCTCAATTTTATAAGTTGCGGAAATTAGCCAAGAGCACTGCCTAGCAATACGAGAGGCAGGGTAACGTAGCGAGATCTTGGACCCTACGTTTACGGGGTCAGACCGAGTCAAGGAGCACGCAGAAGTTGAAACAATAAATGATGTTTTATTAAAAACACAATCAAACAGTGTATGCGGCACACTCACGCAAGATAACTAAGGAAATAAAGGTTGGAGTGGGATAGAGGGATTTTTAGAGGAGTTGTCGGTTTGGGTGATACTTCACCTGTCCTGAAACCCGGTTGGAAGTGGAGAAGCCGGGGAGCGTGGAGCTCAGCGCGTGGGGCCGAGGGGAGGGCTCGCTGGACAGAGCGGCAGCAAGGCGGGATGGAAGCCGAGAGCGATCCCAGGAAGCGCTCAAAGTCAGGGGTTTTTATAAGGAGAATGGTGACCGCAGGCTAGTTCGGCCTTGGGGAAAACAGTGGATTTGGGGCTGGAGACGAAGCCTCCGAAAGGTCATAATTTGAATGATTGAGTTATAGCCAAATTGTCACTAGGGTAGCCTGTATGCAAACGCGGAGTGCTTGAGCGTTGTACAACTCGATCGTCAAGCTGCCAGCGCAGGGCAGAGGATCTTTTGAAAGTTGCGTGCATACGTAATGGAGGTGCTTGCCTTTGAGGTCTCCTGAAGCTGCGAGTCGGCTATTTCTGGCCCGCCTGTATTGTGTTGGAATATTACGGCGATTATCGGCCGAGCCTGTATGCGTGCTTGCCCGGGGGCCTCGCAAGCGCGTGGAGGGGAATGGGTATAGGAGGCTGAATTGTTGATATCAAGAGATATCTTTATATCCCGCAAGCTTGGGCTAGCCAGGGCAGTAACACTGGAAAGAGAAAAATTGGACTCCATGGCTGAGAAATTTGCCAGGGAAGAGTGAGGAGGACGGTCCAGGAAAGGTCTTGCAGCCTCTGGTCAGATTCACCCCTTGAGGGAAAAAGACCTTTTCCTTCTGAATTGCGGGGAAGGACTTTACAAGATGAGGCACTCTGGCGGGTGTTCCGGCGATAAACCGCAGGTGGCCTGAAACAAGGGATATTTTTGGGGCCAACTCTGTTTTTGGGGGAGATTAGTTTTGACTTTTTCTAAAAAAACTAGAAGTGGCGTTTGTATCCTCTGGAGAATGTGCGTTTGTTATGTGCCTTATGGCAACCCTATCACTTTGTTTTCTTGGCAGAATTTGTTCAGAAGGGGTTTGTCTCTGCTTTCCTTTGAGGCTGAGAGTGTGTGACTTGTCCAAGGCCACCCAATTGGTTTCCATGGTCAAGCAGGGATTCAAAACCTGGTCTCACAGTGTCCTAGTCTAACACTTGAACCGCTGCTACACCATGCTGGCTCTCTGGAGAATGTGTGCGTGTGCGGCAATTTTTAATATTTTTTTTGCTATATACCGTGGGGTTTCTTGAGTCCCGAAGAGGCCTTTTGGAAACCAGGAAGTAAACCGGAAGATGACAGCTTTTAAGCAAAGCCTCTCCAGGCCTGTCAGCTTGAAAAGGATCGGGAGGTACCTTTAATGGTTGTGTAGAAGAGGGGGTTTCAGCAGGTGTGGCTTCTTACCTGATTGTGTGACAAGCAAACTTCTTCATCTACACAACATTAAAGGGAGAGGAGCCCTCTCCAATTTTCAGTTGGCAACCCTACAGAGCAGCCCCCCAGGTCGTGGTAGAATTGTCTCCTTACACACTCTGGCAGATGGGGTGCATTTTGACTTTATAGAATCTCAAAATAAAAGGCAAAACAATTCCAGAGGTGGTGGACCAAAAATGGGTCTTCAGAATCTGAGTGGGTTCAGTATTGGCAGATATTATAACGATGTTAGTCCCGGAGACTTTTTTCTCAAGTCCCCGGGCTCGAAAGCTGAGCATCTCGTCAAGGACTTGGAGTCCTATGATCCACTGGTTGGGATGAGCAACTGTGAGAAGGTAGGGGTCCGCATTAGCCCCCTAAAGAGAACTTGGATGGCCACACTTCACACACACACACACACCATATTTTAAGGGTTTTTGGCATTTTCACCATGTTTTTGCTCCCTTGGGTGCTTTTAAACCTGGGAGAGGCTTTTTGCACAGCAACAGGAACTTCCTGTTGTAGAAAAAGGCCTCTCTTGCCCCCCCCAATGGCAAAAAAATATTCCCCATGCCCCCTGAGGCCGCTTAGAGGCAATTTTAAAAACCTTTTCTGGGGGGACCCTTGGGTTGTATTTTGCCCGTTCCTGTCTAGAGCTTTCAGGGCATTGCCAATTGAGGCAACCATCCTGGGCTGTGGAAGGTCAGTTCAGCTTCCCATTGTCAAGCCCAATCTTGGGGAGGAGTTTGTTGGGCGAAGGAAGCAGTGGAAGAAGATCCATCACTGCTCAAGTACTGATGATGGCTTTCTTTGTGCATGGCTCTCCTCCCGCAGTTGGCTCCCACTGCAAGATTTCCCGCTGCAACTCTGCCTACCTGGCTGCCACGGAGAATTTGCAGGGCCCTGATAGGAACGCTACTCTCTGTGAAGCTTTGCGTTCCTATTCCAGCTGCACCCGGCGGACCGCCCGCACGTGCCGCGGCAACCTGGCCTACCACTTCGCTGTCTACGGCATCGAAGACCTCATGATTCAGAACAATTGCTCCAAAGAAGGCCCCACCTCTGCGCCGCGGCCGCCAGCTCCGGTGCCCAACCAACCGGAATTTGCATCCCCAGACTTCTGTGACTATGAGAAGAACTTTGCTCATCAGCATGGGCAGTCCCCTGCTTACCAGCACTGTGCCACCTTTGGGAACCTGCATGTCCGGACCTTCAGTGATGAATTCCACACCTGCAAAGTCAAGGGGTCTTGGCCCCTCCTGGACAACCATTATTTGTTTGTCCAGGCTACCAGTTCTCCCATTGTGGAAGGTTCAAGTGCTACTGGCATTAGCAAGGTAAGGAGAGATCCTACCAAAGGCCTCCTGTTAAAAAGCTTTCCACGCCTGGCTTTGGTGATCCAAGAAGGCTAGAGGGTTTTTATTAATATTTAATGTTTATTAATTTTTAGCAGAAAATAGAAACAAACCAATCCATAATCACAGAAAAAAGAACAGAAACAAGCCAGACACAAACAGTACACATATGTAATCAGAGCTGAAACTAAACTAAATTAAATTAAACTAAAGCTAAAAGATAACAACCCGTTACTTAAAGGCTCACATCTTATACTAAACACATCCTCGCTACAGTCATCCCTCCACATTTGTGGGTTTAACTTTCACAGATTATTTCCAGGTTCCTCCAACCTCTGCCCCCTGACCTCAGCTCCTTTTTTCTGGGGGAGCCTTCCTTGTCGGCAGGTCTGATCAGGCTGTGCAGCCCTTTAAAAACCCACCTCTGGCCCCCCTCCCCCTCCCCCTCCCCCTCCGACCGCTGCCAGCTAAGGATGGATTCCTGCACACCCAAAACCCCTCCCCATGCCCCCCTCACACCCAAACGAGGAGATGGGTGAGGCCCTTTCTATACCCTACCTTTGTGTCGGCGGCATCCGGTGATGATGGTGGCAGTAGCTCTCCCAGAAGGGGAGCATGACGGAGCTCTCCCCTCTGCACGGGCTGCCTCCGGGACCCAGGAAGCGCGTTGGCTGCGCCTCTTCCTGCCGCAGCCCAGCCAGGTACTGTCCTAGGCTGGGCTGGAGCAGGAAGTGCAGCCTTTGCGCTTCCGGGGCCTCGGCAGACAAGGTGAGTGCAGGTGCCCGGTGGGAAGTGGGCAGCACGATCACTGGTCGTTGACGTGGAAAACCCATCAATGATTTGTGGTGTGATTGCATCGCCTGGGGATGGGAGAAGGAGGGGACCGGGACAAAGTCACGCGTAAGCGTCATCCTGGTCCCATCCTCCTCCTGTCCCCATGGAGGTTGGGTGCGTCGAGTGGAAAGAGCCCGAGAGAGAGGAAGTATGGGACTACTGGGTATGCTGACCCACCCCTTTCCCTCTCCTTTCCTTGACCTGGTTTTGGCCCTGGGTGCCCGCCGCCCCCCCCCCCAGCCTGCGTTGACCTCCTTCCCACAGACACACATGCCCATTTTGTTATTTGCAGTTTTTCCATTTTTGTGGGGGCCTGTGCCCCTAACCTTTGCAAATGTGGAGGCCTTGACTGTACACTACCATACCAATGAACACTGCCCCTCCCATGTCAACTGTAATGAATAAGAGAAATCGATATCCCTTGCCTTATTCTACTAATACGGATCTAAATGTCTTTAACTTACTAGATTTACTGATAATCAGTTGTCAATAGTAGTCTATCAGAGGAAGGCCATCTCTCTGAGGGAAGGTGACAGGGGAGTCAGCCATAGCTAGGCCTGGAACCAAGGCCCTCTAGATACAGAGGGTCCACTGTAGCCATGTTTTCTTCTTTTCTCAGCTCACCATCATATTTAAGAACATGAAAGAGTGCGTGGATGAGAAGATCTACCAGGCTGAAGCAGGCGACCTCCCAGCTGCGTTCATTGATGGTTCAGTGAACGGTGGCAAACGGCCTGGGGCAAGTAGCTTGATCATCCACGAGCGTGTGCCCGGGCAGCATGTGGAGATCCGAGCAGTGTACATTGGCACCACCATTGCTGTCCGCCAGGCAGCCACCCACCTGTCGTTCTCCATCCGAGCAGCCGAGGAGGTGGTCCTCTCTTTCACGGACGAGCAAGACTTGCAGCTCTGTGTGTTCGGCTGCCCTCTCAACCAGCGCGTCTCTCAGAGCACGTGTTGCTCCCAGGTTGGCAACATTACCAGGGAGGTGGCCCACCGGCTGTGCAAAGAGAAACTGCCCGTAGATGACGTGTACTTCCAGTCGTGTGTCTTTGATGTGAAGGCTTCTGGTGATGCCAGCTTGACTCAGGCTGCATATGGCGCACTAGAGGATGCCAAAGCGTTCCATCCCGATGCCAAGAAACTTCACATTTTCCCGACGGATAAAGCCTCACTTTCTCATAGCTCATCCCACCTTCTTTTCTTACTGGTCGTTTTGGCACTTGAACTGGGCTTGTAAAACTCCACCTTTGGCAGCAACTAGTTCTCTTTTTTGAGTCAAAGCAGTCAGCAAGCGTGGCTGGTTTCTCAGGAAGGCATTAGTGAGCAAACTCAAGGGTTGTTGTTACTGTTGTTTACAAAGAATGGGGGCAAACGTTTCCCAGTTTGATGCACCTTTTAATCATTTTAACCCCACTGAGAATTTTTAAAGAGAGTGTTCGATGTTAGTGCGCATGGGGCAATTTCTCACTGTTGTTTCCTGCCAACGTCTCATACTCCAACAAATTTTCCCTTGCAAAAGTTGATGAGGGTGGCTGAGGCCCCGCAGCAAGAAGATGTGGCTGCAGATGGCCCTGGATGCTTCCTTGGAGGCCAGGGTGGGCAGAGTGCCCACGTGTGGCCCCCCGAGGTCATAATCGTTATTTTAAATTGTTTTTTAGAAATTGTTTTGCTCCCAAAAACCTCCAAATGTTCTTGGGGAGGCATTTTTGTCAGTTTTGGGTGGGGACTTGGCCCATTTTAGGCACAGGAAGACATATGTTAAAAACCAGGAAAAACCAGGAACCTCTGGTTCACTTCCTGTTAGGAAAATGACCCCTGGGTGCATTTTTGTCGTGCTTTGGAAGGGGACCTGGGCTGTTTTAGGTACAGGAAGGTGGTGTGGTTTAAAAAACAAACAGGAAGTGACTTCTGGGTCACTTCCTGTTGTAAAGAAAGGCCTTCCCTGAGCCAAAAATAGTCCGGGGGACCCCCAAAACATGGCAAAAATGCCTGCTTGCCCCATAGAGACCATTTAGAGACAAAATAATTTTATTTTTTTGGAAGGTGTGTGTTGTGGCAGGGAAGTGTGACCCTCCAAGGTTTCCTTGGTGGGCCTGGTGTCCCCTTGCCCTTGGCCAGTTTCCCCTCTCTCTCTTTTTTGTAGGCTCCGTCCTTCGGGCCCGACTGATTCTTGGTCTATCTAGGAGGGTCAGTGGCCATTAGGGTGAGTGGGGATTGTTGTTTCTGGCATCTCCCTGTTTTTAGATAATAGGGCAGAAAGGCATAGGGAAACTAGAGTTCCCATGCATACTGGGCACTGGATACTACAAATTCTGCTTCCGTCCCTGGCTTTAGGGCTCTAAATTCTATGACTAACATTAAATGGGGCTTGGACACTCAGCGTTTTAAGTTATACTAGAAGGAGTAGTCGTTGAGAGAGATTTACCGACGGCTGCTGAACATTTTCAGAAGTTAAAAAAAATCTTAGCAGTGTGTTGAATACCATAAGTCGTCATTTCTCCTTTGAAGTTCTGTTTTGCCCACCACAAATTCTGGTTTATCTCTTTCTTCCTGACAACTGTGAATCCAAAGGTACCGACAGAAATAACAACATACGAGACGGAATTGCCACTTTCATTATGTTTCATTTTGCAAAGTCAGTGTTTTTTGGAAGACGTCCTATAATGGCCCATTCGTGGTGAAAAGGGAATCAAGAACTCATCAAATACTGTAAGGCCTACTCAACTGCAATTGCTTTGAATGTCTGCACTGTAAATTCAATAAAGGAAAAAGAAAAACACTGCAAATCCTCCCATTACCCCAACGCTTATTTTTCTTTAGGGAAACTTGATGTTCTCATTTTCTGCTTCCTTTTGACAGCTGAGAATGTAGAGTCCACAGAGTGAAGGTGGAATAGCGGTTCTCAAAATACATTTGTATTAGGATAGCTCTGTCATTTAATACCGGATACGGAGAGCATTTGATAAGAGAACTGGAATTGGGTTGAGAAACACTTTGTTTCTCTGTATACATGTACCCGGTTGTGTTAATGCGCTTCCCCACAAACAGTCCGGACAAGTTTTTGGCAGTGTCACAAAACTAGGATGGCCACTGGTGATGTCATTAGGTACCAACCACAGTTCAAACACACACGCACACACACGCAATGTTTGGAAATGAAGACAGAAATCTTGTCTAAAGGGGCTGTTACTGTTCCCAGATCAAGGTGTAGGACCATTCTTTCTCACTTAGTAGGATGGGATTAGGGAATATATAATCTTGCCTGCTTACACAGATATAAGGCAGGTGACACCTGGCTTGACCACAGTACACGTGAAAGGGGTCTAGGAGTCCTAATACACCACAAGCTGAATGTGAGTTGGAGCGTGGTGGAGTCTCTTTCTTTGGAGGTTTTTAAACAGAGGCTTGATGGCCATCTGTTGGGACTGCTTTGTTTGTGTATTCCTGCATGATAGAAAGGGATTGGACTTGATGGCCCTTGGAGTCTCCTCAAACTCTATGATTCTGTGAGCCAGAGGTGTGATGCAGCTGCTAAACAAGGCAATGCAATTCTGGGTTGCATCAATAGGAGTCTAGTGTCTAGGTCAAGGGAAGTGATAGTACCAAACTATTCTGTTTTGATCAGACTCCACCTGGAATGCTTTGTCCAGTTCGTGGGGACCACAGTTTAGGAATGATATTGACAAGATGGAATATATTCAGAGGAGGGTGATAAAAATGATAAAAGGCTGGAAACCATGAAGCCCAATGAGGAGTGGCTTAAGGAGCTGGGGCTGTTTAGCCTGGAGAAGAGAAGGTTAAGAAGTGATGGGATAGCCATGTTTAAATATTTGAAAGGATGGCGCAAGCTTGTTTTCTGCTGCTCCAGAGACCAGGACATGGAGCAATGGATTCTAACCAGAGGAAAAGAGATTCCATCTAAACATTAGGAAGAACTTCCCTGTGAGGGCAATGTGACGTCTGTCATCCCATGGACTGCCAGGGCTGATTCGGCTGATCAGACTGTCTAGCTGCGTGTTGCCTTTTTCACTCACCACTCCATGTGTGTCCCTCCTGAAGCTGCATGCTTGGTGGAAGAGGACAACCATCCCAGATAGAAGGAGTGTGTCATTCTTTGGTCAAGGGTATGCGATAGCTGTGCTCCCCTGCTAGAACCTACAAACAAGCTCAGGAAAGCTTGGGATTGTGGTGGAGTCTCCTCCTCCTTTGGAGGTTTGATGGCTGTCCTGATAGGAGTGCTTCACTTGTGATTTCTACATGGTAGAACGGGGTTGGGCTGCATGGCCCTTGGGAGCTCATTCGAGCTGAGGGTTCTATGATTCTAGCTGTTACTGCAATAGATAACCCTATCCCGGGGTCTACAATTTAGTATCAAAAATATCTCCATGTGCTTGAGAGGTCCCTTGAACAAGCACGTAGGCAGGCACGTTCGAATGGCCGAAAGCAGGAAAAACCCGGTCGGGCCAGTAAACTCTTAGTCATGTCGCCCCAGGAGACCTCCAGCCAGGTAAACCTTAAAATACAAAAAGGGTCCTCAGCCCCGAGAAGCCGGCTTGAAGGGGTTAATGCTTCTGACGAACGGCCCATCAAGCGAGAACGATTTGCATATAGCCGCGGCTTTTGATGACCCCGGCAAATCTGATCATGCAAGGAACTTTGACATATTGGAGCTTTGTTCTCCCAATCATGCAAAGGATGTGGACGGTTTGCAGCTTTGTTCTAGCTCCTCCACTGATTGTTCTCTCTGGGATAGGATTAGCCCTCCAGGTGCCTTTCCCCCCATAAATAGACCTGTTTTTTGAGCGTTTCCGGATCGCTCTCGGCTTGCCGTCACTCCGTCCGGCTATCCCCTCAGCTCCTTCTGTGCTGAGACCCACTTCTCCGCTGCTGTCTCTGCTATCCGGACTTCAGGACCAGGTGCGGTATTCCCTGATCTAGTCCTCTAAAGACCCCTATCCAGTTTCCTCTCTTTTATTTCTCGCTAGGTCTTGTGTGAGTGAGTGCATAAGTGTGTATGTGCCAAGTCTTTATTTTTAAATAAAATCATTTATTTAGCAATTTGGTGTGGTTTTTGGCTCGGCCTGACCCCGTAAAAATTGGGTTAAAAGATCTCGCTAGGTTGCCCTGCCTCTCGCATTGCTATTGCTTGTGCTCTGGCTGGTTTCCATTCCCCATTGTGTGGAGCACATTGAGGTGTCTCCCAAGGGACCCCTGAAATCAGGGTAACATAGCCAGAATGTGAGTCAGATCAGAAGATATGCCCTGACACTATAATGACTGGGTAAGAGCAGAACCGTGCCTAAAATGACTGTAACGTGTTTCTTCATAAATGTTAGATGTCGATAACACAGGAACATGACAGTCTCAACTAGACGGGCCAAAGACTCCTCCAAGCGCCACCCCAAAAGTCTGCTTTCTGTCTTTTATTTTTTTTTTATGTAAGAACAATTCAGAGAGCCTCTGTGAATTAGGGATGTAAATCCTTAAATATTTCACATACAGGGACAAACAATTACTGTAGTTTTCTCCCCACTCTGGGAGAAAACTATTTTTGCACAGCATTTTTCTTGTACATAAGTACCTTGAAATGTTCCGAAGGACGTTCCTGTGCACAAAAACGTGGTTTTTTTAATGCAAAAAATGAAGGGTTTCCAGAAGAGCCATATTTCCTGTTCAGAAAACATTGTTTCTTGCATAGAAACACATTTTCTGCATAGAAATAGATTTTTTGCATGAAAAGGCCACGTGTTTCTCTGCACAAAGAAATCCTCCAGAACACTTCCAGACATTCAGATACTGGGAGAAAACTCTGTAGAAGTCTTTCTGCCCTATTCTTCTTCCTGACATGGTTTCTCAAATGTTGGGAAATGCATTATTCAGCTGGGAAATAAATACTAGAAAATATTCTTTGCAGCCCAGGATGGGCACTTGTAGAAAGTTGTGATCCTCTTGCTCTTTCTTTGCAAGTTAGTTCTAAACTGGGCTTTTGGGTGTTCAAAAGCCAGGTTATACTTCTGATACTTCAAAACTCTCTACCTGTGAAGAAAAAAGCAAAACCTTGCTCTTTAGGTTGACTGCAGAACCTTGCTGAGATACAAACCAGGTCATCCAGATAGACCACTGGGAAGTGACTTCAATCAGTCTTGGGTAATGTAGCGTGGCGGAGAACATTTAAGGGCCTTCAGATGGAGGTACCAGCTTGCTACGGTTAATTGGGTGACATCTCCAAGGCTAGGGCAGGCGACAAAAGGGAAGAGAAATGGAGTGGGCATTTTCAAAGACCAAGAGTAGAGAGTATTCATTTCACAGAAGTCTTTACCCCATTTCTTCTGAAGTGCTTGGGAGGAGGTGGTGGCTTATTCTCTGAAGATATATATATAGGTCATTCAAGCCTTTTGGTGGATTTCAGCTTGACCTGAGATGGGCCAAAGCAATAACAGAATCATTGCATTTAGGAAAAAGTACAGAGAGAAAAGAGAAGACAGGAAAAGAGATGGAGACAAGAAGGGGGGGGAAGGGTGGAGGGAAGAGAGGGAAGAACAGATCTGTGTGAATGGAGAAGATAGAAACAATAGCTGACTCACTGTGTAAGTTATTTGACTATTAGAATAATAGAGTCCACTCTGTTCTGCTTTGGTCAGACCTCACTTGGAATTCTGTGTCAAGGTCTGAGCACCACAGTTCAGGAAGGGTATTGACAAGCTGGAATGTGTCCAAAGGACAACCAAAATGGTGGAGAGTCTGGAAACTATGAAGCCCTGTGAGGAGTAGCTTAGGGAGCTTGGTATATTTAGTTCTTCCTAATGTTTCAGGGGGAATCTCTTTGTACTTTGAATCTATTGCTCCGTAATGTCCTAGTCTCTGGAGCAGCAGCAAACAAGCTTTCTCCATCTTCCGTGTGACATCCTTTCAAATATTTAAACATGGCTATCACGTTACCTCTTAATCTTCTCCAGGCTGATCATACCCAGCTCCCTAAGCTGATTCTCATGGGGCTTCATAGTTTTTGGGCCTTAAAATGAAATCTGTTTTTTGTTTTGTACCATCGAAGTTTGCCATCAAGAGTTGTGAATGAGAGCCGTCCAAGAGCCCCAGTCCCTGCTCAAGACTGGCAAACTCAGGGCAGCTGTGGCTTCATTGATGGAGTCAATCCACCTGTAGTGTGGTCTCTTTCTCTCTCTCTCTTTGCCTACTGCCTTCCATTTTCCGCAGGATTATCATGTCTTCCAATGAGTCCTCTTGTCTCATCATGCATCCAAAGTCTGACAGGCTCAGTTTAGTTGCTTGGGCTGCTAAGGAGAATTCAGGCTGCCTTTCCCCTGAAACCAGGACTGAAGGTGACTGTGCATTACCTGTGCTTTGCAGCCTTTGTGCTGAGTAGCAGTTTTGCACAGCTGAACCAAGGTGCTGAACGTGCCACTGAATGGGCAACGAAACAGCAGCGCGTGTGCATTTGGCTTTGACAGCCGTAAGTTGAACGCAGCCATTCTGACTGACAAAACTGCCCAACCTCTTTTGCAACGCCTGTGTAAGACATCAAGAATTTTCTGGCCAAAGTCTTACAGCCTGATACAAAATACAAATGGGAAGAGAATACATATGGGTTATGAATAACGGAAAAAAACAAGGGAAAACAAAAACCCGCAAAAAACAAGGCTGAGAGATTTTCATATCCCATATATATATATATATATATATATATATATATATATATTTCATATCCCATATCTATATATCTGTATCTTGTCTTATATATATATATATATAAAGAGAGAGAGAGAGCGCGCGAGAGCGAGCACCAGCATGGTGTAGCGTTTTGAATGTTGAACTACAAACAGGGTTTGATTCTCTGCTTGGCTAAAGAAACTCACTGGCTGACCTTGGGTACGTCACATACTCTCAGCCCTAGAAAACCCCATTATAGGTTTGTCTTATGGTCACCATAAATTGGGAATGACTTGAAGTCACACAACAACAATGCATATATTCACACAGCTTGAAATATTCAGAGCCAGTGTATGTAGTGGTTTGAGCAGTGGACTAGGATTCCACGAGACAAGAGTTCAAATCCCTGCTCAATCATGGAAACCCACTGGGTCAGTTTAGGCAAGTTACATTCTCTCAGAGCAGGTGAAGGCAAAGGCAAACTCCTTCTGAACAAATCTGAACCAAGAAAACCTGTGATGGGCTCACTTTAGGATTGCTGTTCCCACCTCACGGCACGGGAGCAACTGACTGCCTCAAGTCCTGGTCCTGAGTGTAGGCTTTTCATTTCCCCTCCCTTTTGTTTCATCCCTATGCTGTTTCTTGCTCATTGACAGATTAATTTTTCACTTTGTTAAATCTTCGTGAGAGGAGACATCCCCGGTGCCGGGTGACCTTTGCTGAACAAATGTATCAGCTTGAGAGTGCAGTTTAGAAGCCCTGTTCAAACGCGATTTGGATACGATCGAGGCCTTCTCTGTGAAATTGCAGATTTAACGCTTGCCTGGCTGCAAAATAGGATTCAGCTCACGGCCGGCAAAAAATGTTGCATGCTGTGTTGTGGAATCGCTGTGACAGGTAACACCGGGAACCTGCAATTTCTCTGTGCTTGCCCTCCCGATCATACTTCAGCAATCTGTTTTCACACCATAATGTTTTTTTCTTTTTCATGGCGGGGCAAGGGAGAATAAAATAATTTGTTTGGCTGGTACTTTTTGTAAGGTGATGCTTTACCACTTGCGGTGAGTGGCTGATGTTCTGGAGAACTTACAGATAGTACTTCAACAGGAATGAGGATTTTTGAGATCCAAAGTGTACATGAGTCTATCATTGGCCCCCAACCTCATCTTCCCTGCATCTCCATGGTTAACCAACGCTCCCATCCATGAACTTGGAAAACATTAGTTATCTGGACTACGACTCTCCAGAATTATGGGAATTGTAATCTGATGAATGTAACCTTTCCAAGCTTTCTATTTCCACAGAGCGCAGAGAAGATGGAGAGGTGATACGATAGCCATTTTTAAATGTCTGGAGGGATGTCATGTAGAAGATGGAGAAGATGTCATGTAGAAGATGGAGGTAGCTTATTTTCTGCTGCTCCAGAAGCTGCAACACGAGTCAATACAGATTCAAAGCAGAAGAAAAGAGGTTTCACCTATACATACATCGTGGAGAACTCCTTGGAGGTAGGGGCTGTTAAGAGTGGATTAGACAGGGACTCCTTCATTGGTGGTCATTAGTGTATCTCACGACTCCTTTATTTCAGTCTTTCTACATTATGGAGTGTTAGACCAGAAGACCCTTGTGGTCCATTTTTACTCTAAGGTTCCCAGACTGATGATGATGATGATGATGATGATGATAGATTATTTATAACACCTTTTTCACCAAAGGGCAGAACATCAACATATACAATCAGAGACAAAGCCGATAAAACAGAACACCAGAACAATACATGGAATGAAATCTCCAACACCCCACCAGTCACTACCCATCCTAGCCCCTTAAACACAACTCAGTGGCTTAAGATGGTGAATCAAAGAGGAAGGTCTTCAATTGTTTACGAAAACGGGTGAGATCCTCCTCCAGCCAGAGGTCTAAAGGAAGACTGTTCCACAAATGTGGAGCCAGATCTTGAAAGGCTCACAGCCTGGACAGAGCTGTACTCGTTGGTGGAACAGACAATAATCCTTTGCCTGCAGATCTTTAATTTCTGGGTGGAACATAACACGCTAGCCAAGCTGTCAGGTACTAAGGGAAGTTAGAATGAAAAGTTTTAAATACAAGGACCAAAAGTTTGAAACAGGCCTTGGCCTGAACTGGTAGACAGTGAAGGGATCTATGGGGAGAAGAAACAGGTGAATATTTCAGCGAATTCATCTATTCCTATTTGTTCCTTAAGAGGGTAAACCCACTGGATAAAGTGGATTTATCCATGTGTTGAGTCACTTTTAGTCAACTGTTGAATGGGTCTACTGAGAGATAATATGATGGCCACCTGTACATGTCTGGAGGGATGTCACATAGAAGAAGGACCAGGCTTGTCTTCTGCTGTTCCAGAGACTAGGACACAGATCACCAGGTTCAAATGGCAATGAAAGAGATTCTACCTAAATATTAGGAAGAACTTCTTTACTGTGTGAACTTTTTGACAGTGGAACAGACTGCCGTAAAGGGTATTGGAGTCTCCTCCTTTGGGGATGATTAAACAGAGTTTGGATGGGCATCTGTCAAAGGGAGGGTTTCGATGGTGTCTTCCTGCACGGCAGAAGGAGGTTGGACCGGGTGGCCCTTGGGGTCCCTTCTGACACTATTATCCCAGTTATTCATGTGCCAATTCCATCGTCTTGCAGTAGCCATTTAGTGTACATCTTATGCTGTGCAAGCAATCCAAAGTGCATCCTATGCCCTTTTCCAATTGTGTGTTGCATATAACTCTCAGTGTGTTTGTAGCTGACAGTAAATTGATGCTGTTATAATAGTGGGATTTTTTTTTCAAAGAAAACCCGTCGACGGCTGCAAACTTTTCAGAGCAGCAGCAAGATGAGCTTATTCCTGTATCATTTCTGCCAGACTTTCCCCTCCATTTACAGGAGGAAAAAAAAGTCATTTAATTAACCATATTTCGAAGCCCACAGCTGTATAATTTTTTTGGTTGTTATTTAATTGCTTCAAATAAACCCCCTTTTGTGCATGTTGGTAATAAGCTGTTTGCTTTGAGAAATGAAGCACTCTAGCAGATGGCTGCAAGGTGCTGCTGGCTGGGGAACAGTTCACTTTTTTTTAATTAAAGAGAGAAAGAGAGAGAGAGAGAAAGGAAAAAGAGAGCGAGAGAGAGAGGCACTGCACCCCTCCATGAAGGGTTGTGACGAGATCTTGTGCACTGGCGGAGTTTTGGTGCAAAGCCTACCCAGCAACGGCTTCAGTAATAATCACCACTCAGTGTCATTGTCACCACCACCACCAATACCAAAACCACCAATCAGTTGTGAGAAGTGGTCTGGGATCACAAAAGCACAATTCCAGAAAGGTGACACTGGCTGGAATGTGCTACATTCCCCAAAGATAACTTATGGATTCCTAGAATTTTGGATAGAATCCAAATAAGAGTAACACTTGGTAAGCTGGGAATTTGAGATGATGGTGACATTGATTCATAGTGTCCTGGAATTGGAAGACACCCCAAGGGCCAAGCCCCATTCTGGCATGCAGGAAGACAAAATCTGAGCACTCCCAACAGATGGCCATCCAGGTTCCCTTTAAAAACCTCCAAAGAAGGAAGGGAGTCCACCACATTCCCAGGCAGCGTATTCCATTGTCAAACTGCTCTTACTGTCAGGAAGTTCTTCCTAACAAATAGGTGGAATCTTTTTTTGTGGCGTTTGAAGCCATTGCTCCATGTCCTAGTCTCTGGAGTAGCAGAAAACAAGCTTGCCTCATGTTCCCTATGACATGTTTTCAAATATTTAATCATGGCTATCATGCCATCTCTTCACCTTCTCTTCTCCAGGCTAATGACACCCAGCTCCTGGAGCCACTCCTTATAGGCCATGGTTTCCAGGCCTTTTACCATTTTGATGTCACCCTCCTCTGGACACATTTCAGCTTGTCAATATCCTCCTTTGAATTATGGTGCCCAGAACTGGACACAGGAGTCCAGGTGAGGTCTGACCAAAGCAAAAGAGAGTGGTACTATTAGCTCACTGAACTTAGACACTATATTCTTATTGACGCTGCCTGGGAACACATTGGCTTTTTTAGCTGCCACATCACACTGTTGACTCATGTTCAGCTTGTGGTCTACTAAGACTCCTGGATCCCTTCTACATGTACTGCGGTCAAGCCAGGTGTCACCCATCCCATATCTGGGCATTTCATTTTTTTCTGCGGAAGTGTAATACCTTATGTTTCAGCTGACATAATACATGAGAGACGGCCAGTTGTGATTTGTGTCTTCCATGTCATTGGAATTCATTGAATTAGGATTTCAAGCAACAGATTGGCCATGGCTACTATTCTATGCTGGCAGCCTGCCAAGGCTTCCCAGCTGTCTAATCAGGCAGTTAGTAGGAGCTAGCTTACAGAGTTTGTTCGTTTATCAGTCCGGGTTCTCAGCAAGCCTAGAGTAACTGAGTCCGAATTTACCAAGAGTCCAGGGAGAGTGTCTAAAAGCAGAATCCATTAGTCCAGGCAAAGGTCCAAAGTCTGAGGTCACACGGGGAAGGAATGCAGGAGTCAGCAAGACTGTTACTACTGATGGAACCAGTAGGCTCCAACAGCTTTCTGCCATTCTGGCCTCTGGTTATATAGTCTTCAGTGTCCTACCCAGCTGTGCTCTAACTGACAAGCCCTTCCTATATAAACTCTGCCAGGAGCCTGGGCTCCCACTTTTCCACCTATGCTGGCTGCCATAAGTACTGTTCCTCTCACACCACTAGGCTGTGGCTGTGGGGAAGGGTCCTGCTGGGGTCCTGGGGCAGGGGCATGACAACAACAATGGAAGGTGGTGCTGTGGCCATAATCTAAGGCAGAGGAACCCATAGTTCATGAGTTGCATGAAGTGCAAGTTCACTACTGGGAGGGTAGGAAGGTGTGTCAGGAGAAGGGAGTGTAGCATGAGCTGACAACAATCCTTGGTTGAGATTCAGGACATTAATCGCCATTAGATCCACCACCAGGATTTCCCTGCATATAGCAGCAAACAGAGCCAGAAAACCTTGGACTAAAGAAACTTGACCTCAGACCATGAGTTTAAGAGTTTGAAACTGCAAGAGGAAGCTCCAAGACTGGTCTTGAGTTGCTGCATGACGTACAATGCTGCAGCCCCCCAGTCCCTCCCCACCCCTCCAAGCATCCTGGCTGTATTTCGTTATGGCGATAGCTGTAGCTGCACACTGCGTCAGAGAGGGTGGAGTTCTGAAGTCCAAAACTCTTGGAGGACCAGAGATTTGGGATCTGCTGGTTAGAAGGCCCAAAGAATGCCCATGCCAAGACTGGGACTAAGAGTTCCTGCACACTTTTAAATTATTGCTGGCTTAGTTAGTATTGGGTTGTTGAGTCAAACAAGGATGGTTGGATTAGGGACTAGGGCTGGATGGCCATCTTCTTCTGAGTTTTTTAAACAGAGGCTTTGGAGATTTTTGAGGAGAGGCTGGATGGCCCTCTGTCAAAGGGAATGGGGTCGCACTGGATGGCCCTTGGGGTCTCTTCCAATTCTAGGATTCTCTGATTCTCTGATTATAACAGAGCCTGGAATCCTAACTTTTAAACTCTCAGAATCCCTGGCTAGGAGTTCTGGGACTCATAATCCAACAAAATAACTTTTCCAAGCTCTGAGTTCAACGTTTCAGTTTGGGACACTGTTTTATTTGCTCCCAGCCGGTGGGGGCTGGTGGCTCCCATGTCAGTGTGGTAGTGAATCCACTCCAAGCTTTATTCCAAAGTACTGAGCCCTTTCCTCCCAGGAATGTTCAGTAGTTTGGGTGGCTTTTTTAAAGCTAAAACCTGGAGTGGATTCACCACTCCGCTAACGGGGGAAGCCATCAGGCAGCACCATTCTGCACCAATTTTGTGAACAAAGCTTCTCTCAAAGTGTCTTCTCTCTCCCTCTCTCTCTCTCTTCTCATTGCTGCATCAAGGCACTTTTCCTCTTTTCAATTCTTCCTGGCCTAAGTGCCTTTTGTGCTAATCTAGCTTTGATTTCTGCCAACGCCATTAATTGCAAATATCCTTTGGTCCCTTCTAAAGAATTGAATATGCATTTGCCCATAATTCAGCAATTTGGAGAAATTCAGACTACACTTGGGCTCATTCTGAGCCTGTCACTTTGACATTACTGCATCTGTAATAATCTGGGCACGGATCAAATATTGCCTGAATTGCTTAAATTGTTCAGGTAATTATGCAAGTGACTTTCTCCATTTTTTCCCCTTCCATCAGCAATTCTCCGGGGGAAGTCTTCTTCTTAGAAGGATGTATGCAAATGGTGGGGCAGCTGGAGCTCAGCTCAGACCCGATCTTGTACAATAGCACTAGATGCAGCGGTTCTCAGACTGTGGGTTGGGACCCCAAGCAGGGACATGATAATTGCTCAAAGGGGAAATGAAGGACAAGTCAGCCTGCAAATATAGCAAATGTGAAAAAGAAGAACAAGACTGTGGGCCTTTCCGCACTACACTGTTATAGTGCTATTATTCCACTTTCAACTTCCTACAGAATCCTGGGCTTTGCAGTTTAGGGAGGGGCACTTAGAATTCTCAGCCAGAGAGCTCTTTGGCCTCAGTAAACTATAAACCCCAGAATTCCACAGGAGATTGGAAGTGGAATAATAGCACCACAACAGTGTAGTATGGAAAGACCCTGAGTGTGTGTGTGTGCTCTGTAAAAGAGTGATGCAAAGCATCTTCCCCAGTTATGCCTTCCTCCAACCTCAGACGCAGCAACAATCAGCTTCCTGTTTTTTATATTTTTCCTACTCAGCTTCACAAACATTGCATCATTGATGTACCATTCTTAGCGACCATGAGAACTCAGCGTTGGTGTCATGTCATGCCCTGGAGACCCTGACAGAGAGGAGGAGAGTTCCGATTCAGAGGCAGAAGATAGCCCAGAGGAGCAGAACAACCAGCAGCAGTAGGAGCCAGGTCAAGAGGGACAAAAGGACCAGCAACAGGGGTCAGGGGAAGAATCTGCACAGGTACCTACCTTGGTGGAACGACGGCACGAGAAAGAAGGTCTCAGGCGTTCAGCTCATTTATGTACCAAACGAGCCCTAATGAGAGAACACCTGAGTCAACATCAGTAGGCTACAAGTAAGAACACCTGGCTTCGCTCAGCAGGGTCCACAAGTGCCCTTCTTAGTGGTCAAAACTCTGTGTCTGTCCTTTGCTTCCTGGCCAAGAACTCTGTCTCCTGTTGGACCTTTGCCTGCCGTGTGACTACAGTTCTGGTTTGCCCCCTTCGGATTTGGATCTGCTTGGAACTCTGGACTTTTGGCTCGATTTGGGTTTACCTTTGACTGCCCCCTCTCTCTTTCTCTCTCTCACTCCTTGCCATTAGTAAAAGCTGTGCTTCTACACCCTGCTAATTGTTATCACCTCTGCCTGGCCCGTCTGAGACACGACAGTTAACGTGGAGGATGCAGGGGTGGTGTAATGGGTAGCAGGGGGTTTAACTTCCTCATGTAGATGTAAAGGGGGTCACAGGATAAAAAGTTTGAGAGCTACTGCACTAGAAGTAATTCCTTCCTTTGTCCCCATGGAAGCTGGTAGCTCCCTTGGCAACGGGGACAGTGAATTTCCTTAGGGTTTGGAGTTTAACATCTCTTTCAGACTGATTTCCTTTCAACAGATCTGGAATGTTTAATAGGATTGAGTGCTTTGTGCTGGTTAGATTTCCTCAAGAGAAGCTCTTGCTGGTGTTTGTTGGTATGCAACAAACTGATTTTCTGCTGTACTGGAGCTTTGTTGCAATATGGGCCTGCTTTGCAGAAGAATTTAGAAAATGGCTGGATTCTCAGCTTCTGCCTCTCAAGATATTCTTCGCGGAGGTTTGGTGTTGCATTCCTCTAGGGCTTGGATGTTGAGCATGACGGAAATACTTGTCCACCCTTGTTTCCCAGGTAAAATCATGGAGCTATCTCTCTCTCTCTCTCTCAATCTCTCTCTCTCTCTCTCTCACACACACACACACAAATCTTGGCCAAGAGGGAACATCTCAGCCTCTGCTGTCACCTTGGATGTAACAGTTGTCTGATCAGATGGACAAAGCTGTATTGAAAACGTCAGCATTTTTGTAGAGCTTCCATTAATTATGAGACAGAGCACAGAACACTATAACACAGGCATCATACTTTCTTCGAACAAACGCCTGTTCTCAGTTCTCTTAATTGAGTTTTGACAGTTCTTGCAAGGAGACAGAATGGCTTGTTTAGAATTGCTTAGGAAAAAAGCACTAAATGATTGGAGAAGTTTTATCCCCAGCAAAAGGCTGAATATGCCCAAAATCACCCAGTGGGTTTCTGTGGCTCAGCCAAGATTTGAACTCTGGTCTCCCAGAGTTGTAGTCTGACACTTAAACCACTACACAATGATGTAGAGGAAATCTCCACTTGTGAAGTATTGAGATTCAGCATTTGAGTGTTGGACTAGGACACTATGAGACCAGAATTCAAATCCCTGCTCAGTCAAGGAATCCCACTGGGCAAGTCATACTCTCTCAGCTTCAGAGGAAGGCAAAAGCAACCCTCCCCGGACAAATTCTGTTAAGAAAACCCTGTGGTAGTTTTGCCTTAGACTCACCATCAGTCAGAAATGACTTGAAAGCATAGGACGACAAACTCCCGAGCTGCACAGGAGCTTTCCAAGGTGCTGAAACCCCATTTTCACCATAGGTTCAGGACCTTGGATAGCTTCCTTAAATTCAGTGAACACCCACAGTAGTTTCACTACCCCAGTGAAATGGAATCCACCAGCTATCACTGGTTTGTGCTTCTGTCTTTAGCGCTCCTGTCAGAAACAGGGACTTTTGGACTTGGAAGAGAGCTATGATTCCATGAATGCCTTCTGCTGTCTTTGTGGTGTTGAACTGGGGTACCATTTAGTTTTTGTTTTTTGTTTTCTCCCTGAGAGGCTCCTTGGTTTTAACTGTGTTGTGGCAGGCAGAGACAACGTGGATCTCTCCGTGCTGGAAATGGCTACACTTATTGAATAGGGTAAGAACTTCTGTTAATTATGATTCTGTGCAGATTTCTCTGTAAAGAAGAAGAAAGAATTTGAGCTTTAAAAAATAGTGTCTACAATTCTGTTTGTTGTCGTTGTTGTTGTTATTTTATGTCAAGTTGACTTAGAATTATGGCAGCCCTGTGGATGAGAGTCCTCCAAGATTGTGTCGTGTAATCTCTCTCTTTTCCTACCGCCTTCCACTTTGCCAAGCATTATTGTCTTTTGGAATGAGCCATGTCACCTTAGAATGTTCCCAAAACATAATAGCTTCACTTTAGTCAACAAGGGAGAGTTTTGATTTACTCTAACACCCATTTACTCATCTTTTTGGCAGTCCAGGGTAACTGTACCATGTGTAAATTCTCCAAGAGAAGTGGTTGGACATGGAAGGGCTGCATTCAAGGTTCTGGAAGCAGAGTTACACATATGATGCTGTTATGCACACAGAGGCATATTGCACCATGGGGGCACATGGACATTTTGATGTGCCTTGGTTGCACATTGGGTGCCTGGGGTCAGTTGTGCAACATTGACATGTAACACAAGGACTGCGTTCCCCACGTATAACTCAGTATGTGGAAAATTACCCAACCCTGATGTTAGAGCTCACCCCACGATGGGATAAAACAAAACTGGCAGATTCATAGAATCATACATTGATAAAGCTGGAAGAGACTCCAAGGACCATCCAGTTTAACCGCATACTCACATGGAGGAAGACATAATCAAAGCATGTCTGATATACGACCACCTAGCCTCTATTTAAAACCTCGAAAGGAAGAGACTCCATCACACTCCCAGGCAGCAGCTTATTCCACTGTTGAACTGCCCTTACTGTCAGGAAGTTCTTCGTAATGCTTAGATGGAATCTCTTTTCCTTATATTTGAAGCCATTGTTTCCATGTCCTAGTCTCTGGATCAACAGAAAAGAAGCTTGCGCCATCTTCTGTAAGATGTCCTTCAAATGCTAGCTCTCTTAAACTTGTTGTCTCCAGGCTAAAGATACACAGCTCTCTAAGCCACTCCTCATAGGGCTTCATGGTTTCCAAGCCTTTTACCATTTTGGTCACCCTTCTTTGGATACGTTCCAGCTTCTCTGGATACGTTCCAGCTTTCTTGAATTCTGGTGCTCAGAACTGGACACAGGATTCCAGGTGAGGTCTGACCAGAGCAGAATAGAGTGGTACTGTTACTTCCCTTGACCTAGGTGCTATACTTCTATTGATGCAGCCAAGAATTCCATTGGCTTTTTTAGCTGCCACATGACACTGTTGTCTCATGTTCAACTTGTTGTCTACTAAGACACCTAGATCTCTTCCACATGTACTGTGGTCAAGCCAGGTGTCACCCATCCTATATCTATGCATTTCATTTTTTCTTTCTCCAAGTGTAGCACCTAATACTTCTCCCCACTGAAATTCATTTTGTTAGTTTAGGCCCAGCTGTCTAATCTCTTAAGATCATTTTGAATTCTGACTCACCCATTCTTAAATTATTGCATTGGTTTGTGTATTGGTTTGGAACATTTAACATTAATTGTTGGCTCTTTAAAGCGTACTACTACTATTACTAGATTTTGGGGGACACCTATGACATTATTTTAACAGCTGTATAAGAAAGAGAGAAGGAAGGAAGGAAGGAAGGCAGGAAGGCAGGAAGGAAAGGCAGGAATATTGGCTTCTGGGAGCATATTTTGCCCAAAGTTCCTCTTGCAAGGTAGATAGAATCATGTAAAATTCAGGAACGGCAGCCTTTTCAGCTATCCGGAGCAATTTGATCGCCAATTCTTTTGGATTTTCCTTCTCTTTCTCCAAATGCGCTAGTCCCAAGAATGGGATAGAAATCACCACCAGGGGGGTTCCGTTTCTCAGAAATGATTAAAAATTGTCATGCAAATGTTCTGGCTTCTACCTTCTCAATTGCTTTGGAGTGCAGGGTTTGTAATGGATTCAAGTATTCAAGGCATCAATCCTTTGTCAAGCTGCTTTGGAACTGGAGCCATCCAAATAAAGATACGATTCCTTTTCAGAAAGTCTTGGGAGTGAAATGGTAGAATATCGTATTTCAAAAAAGAGTGTGTGCGAATTGCTCACGTAAGATAGAAATAGCAAGCCCCTCATTTTCTGCATTCTTATAGCAGCCCGCTGTAGAAAGAAAATGACATCTTCAAAGCCACCTCATCTCGAGAAAGGGAGTTTGTTCATTTAAAAAGATCTGACTGTTGTCATGGAGGAAGGGACATTTGTTTATCTTCCTGCTTTGATGTAATAAATGGATGCAGAAGAAGGAGAGCCTAGGAGAGAGGTTCCACAGAGCTGACAAGCCCGTTGATCTCAGCACAGGATTAATAAATCAATTATGTGCCAAATTTGGAAAGAGCTGCGGGTTTTTGCTGGAGGAACAAACTTTGCAAGCAAATTGGAACACCGTCCTCCTTCCCTCTTTAAAGAAATATTGGAGTCCTCCAGCCAGAGTACAGGTTGCTGATGCAGAATTCGTAATTCTCTGGTTTTTGTTTTCTTTAAAAAAAATGACCAAATGACATTTCTCTTGTCCTGGAAATTCCTGGCACCATCAGCAACATTTTCCTCCCCACCAGAGGGGGTTACCCCAGCTCCCCTACCAAATTCTGGACTGTTCAGGTCTTGCAGACTCAGGGTACTCGTGGCTTTTTTGGGGGAGTCCATTTACATGTAATGTAGTCTTCCTCATTTCCTCCTCCTTTCCCCGGCATTATTGGCTTTTCTAATGAAGGATGTCACCTCATGATATGTCTGAAGTGTGATAGCCTCAGTTTGGTCAACTAGGCTTCTGAGAAGAGTTCAGACTTGATTTACTCTCAAATATCTTTGTTCCTTGTGTGCCTTCTGACTTCAGGCGACCCTAAGACCACCTTATCACGAGGGGTTCTTGGCAAGATTTGTTCAGAGGGACTTTGTCTTTGCCTTCCACTGAAGCTGAGATGGTATGACTGGCCCCAGGGTCCCTCAGTGGGTGAGCGGGGATTTGAATCCTGTTCTCTAGAGTCATAGTCCAGTGTGCAAACCACTAAACCATGCTGGACCTCTTATAGGTTTGCATAGTTTTATTCTAATTAGTCTTCCTCAATCACACCTCACAAATTCTTCTTTCTGTTCTATAGTCATCTGGCTCAGGACTTGACTAAGGCAATTTCCGCACTAGCCTTTTTATAGTGCTATTATTCCACTTTCAACATCCCATGGAATCCTGGGATTTGCAGTTTAGGGAGGGGCCTTGAGGCCCCTCCCTAAACTGCAAACCCCAGGATTCCATGGGATGTTGAAAGTGGAATAATAGTACTATAATAGGCTAGTGCAGAAATGGCCTAACTGACCTATTTGCTCTAGCTCTTCCTGCTTATATGTCCATATCCTGAACTGACTAACTTTGTTCTTACTTAAGCTAGTTATTCTGACTGCTGTCCCTGCTCTGCTTTTTCAACCCTAACTAACTGATCCTACCAAACTCATAGCTCTAACTATGGATGATAAATCTTAGGCTCTTTCCGCACCTTACCTTCTTCCAGCGCTAGGGTGCGGGGATCGCGCGAGCGGCCTCCGGCGAGAGGCTCTTGCGTCCCTGCTGCTTCGGCTCTGCGTGAGCTGCCTGCTCACGTGAAAGCCCTGCCTCTTCCTTCCGCAGCGCGGCCTGGGAGTTTCCCAGGCTGCGCTGGGGCAGGAAGCACGACTGGCGCGGCTCCGGAGGCTCTGCACGCCGGGTAAGTGCACGCGGGGCCTGGGAGCAATGTGCGATCACGCAGCATTTTCAGCTTCCAGCCAAAAATGAAAAGGTGCGTGATCGGCGCCTGCTGGCCTCTGGAGCGTTGCGCGATTGTGAGTGTGTTGTGCAGATTGCTCCTCACAATCGCGCGACACTCCAGGCGCCCTTTTGCATGGGAAATGCCGTGCGGAAAGGGCCTTAATTTTTCCTGAGACTCAACAGATGCCAAGAATAATGAACTAGTTTTTGCTCCATAGCTTTGGGACACTGAGGACTTAGAATCATAGAATCACAGAGTTGGAAGAGACCCCAGGGGCCATCCAGTCCAACCCCCTTCGGCCATGCAGGAACCTACATCAAAGCACTCCCGACAGATGGCCATCCACCCTCTGCTTAAAAACCTCCAAAGAAGGAGACTCCAGTACACTCCTAGGCAGCATATTCCACTGCAGGAATAGTTCTTCGTGAGGTTCAGGTGGAATCTCCTTTCCTGCAACTTCAATCCATTGCTCCTTGTCCTAGTCTCTGGAGCAGCAGAGAACAACCCCGCTCCCTCCTCGACGTGACATCCCTTCAAATATTTAAACATGACTATCATTTTCTCTCTTAACCTTCTCTTCTGCAGACTAAACATATCCAGGCCCCTAATCTGCTCCTCAGAGGGCTTCATGGCTTCCAGACCTTCATCATTTTGGTCGCCCTCCCCTGGACATGTTCCAGCTTGTCGATATCCTTCTTGAAATGAGGTGCTCAGAACTGGACACAGTATTCTAAATGAGGCTTAACCAGTGCAGAATAGAGTGGTACCGTTACCTCACTTGATCTAGACACCATATTCCTATTGATGCAACCAAGAATCGTATTGGCTTTCTTGGCTGCTGCATTACACTGCTGACTCATGTTCAGCCTGTGGTCCACCAAGACTCCTAGATCCCTTTTACATGTACTGTTATCGAGCCACGTGTCCCTTGTCCTATATTTGTGCATTCCGTTATTTCTGGAGTGCACAAACATAGGATGGGGGACACGTGGCTGGATAACAGTACATGTAAAAGGGATCTAGGAGTCTTGGTGGACCACAGGCTGAACATGAGTCAGCAGTGTAATGCAGCAGCCAAGAAAGCCAATACGATTCTTGGTTGCATCAATAGGAATATGGTGTCTAGATCAAGGGAGGTAATGGTACTTATTTTTTATTTTTCTTATTTCTTATTTTTTCCTGTAATAACAGGGTGCTGCACAGCTTTTCCATAGCATCTGTGCAGAAGCACAGGAAAGGCCCCCCGTCCATTCCAACTGCCACTGCCTTGGCCTCAGAGGGAGAGAAGAAGGGGCAGGCACGCTCCCCCGTGCCAGGGCTCGGGAGCAGAGGAAAGGCCCTTCTCTGCCCCAACTGCTAAGATCTTGGCCTCAGAGGGAGAGAAGAGCCACTGGACTTAATCCCTTCCTCCGTTGCCGTTCCTTTTTCCTTGTGTGTTGCGTCTTATTTAGATTCTAAGCTTGAGGGCAGGGAACTGTCAGATTAACCATTTGTAAGCTGCTCTGAGAGCCTCTGTGAGTGAAGAGTGTAGTATGAATATGCCAAATAAATAAGTGAATAAATAAATGAATAAAGGTATGAACTGCTTTTGTACACAAAGTATCCGACACAATCCCTCAGGTATCTCCGTACCACTTGCTACTCTTTCTTCTCTTCTTTGGAGAACAGTTCATTACTGTTAGCAATAATGAGACTTTTCTGTCTGTAAAGGAGAAAACAGCATGCCTTCTTGCAACTGACAATGTCCTTTTAGCTTTGCAGTGACTATAAGATGTTTCTGTCATATCAGCAAGAATGTCTTTTTTAAAATTTTCTGACAACGTACACTAAAAACAGTAATTTCAATTATATTTCTGTCGACGAAAGAGACGTCAGTCTCCCTGGGAGCAAGCGGGCGCTGGGTGACACCCTAATCAGGAGCAGTTCCGTCGTGAGGCTGTGAGCAAATCTTGCTTTCTAGGCTGGCCAGCCGCGCCGAGCTGCTTATGCCCAATTTTCTCTAAGATGTCTCTGGTTGATTTTCTGTCACGCTCTGCGATTCAGCTGAGCAGCAGCTGCCGGGACAAAAGCATGGACAAAATGAACAAGGCCAAACCTGACATTCAGCGATTCCCCTAGTTAGCAGAAGTGACAACATTTGAAAAGGGGGAGGCATCTACACTGCACAATTATAGCAGTCAAGTACCACCTGAAGTGCCGTGCCGCCTCCTATGGAATCTTGGTTTTTGTAGTTCCGTGAAGGGTGACTTGAAATCCCGCTGAGCTGTAGCTTCAGAGCTCTCTGGTGGGGAAGGCTAAGTAGCTCACCAAGCTACAAGATTCCAGAGGACGGAGCCGGGACGATTAGAGCAGGATCAAAATGCTGTATGTGCAAGACTTGGGCCATTTCCACCCCAACCTGTTATAGTGCTATCATTCCGCTTTCAACATCCTATGGAATTCTGGGGTTGGCAGTTGAGGGAGGGGCACTGAGAATTCTCATCCAGAGAGCTCTTGGACCTCAGGAAACCACAAACTCCAGAATTCCGCAGGATATGTTGAAAGTGGAATAATAACACCATAGCATGTAGGGCAGAAATGGCCTTGATTCTTTTGGCTAGGTGGTGTGTGTATGTGTGCGCGCGTGCGCGTAGGAACAATAACTGAGGCCCTGGCTTTGGGGGTTCTTGAAGTCGAAGCTGTCACTTCCAGGGCTCAATTTCAGAGACAGATTCTTGTGCCTTGTCTTGGAACGTGGGGGATGGAGATGGATATTACGAACGAGCACGTCCAGAAAAGGATGACCAAGATTCAGAAAGGTCTGGAAAACAACCCCTGTGAGGAAGGAGTAAGGCACTTGGGTATTTTTATCCTAGTATCAATCTTCAAATATCCATTTCCACATATCTTCAAATGTATTCCTGCATGACAGGGGTTGGACTTGATGGCCCTTCCCCCCCCTTCCAATTCTAAAATTCTCTAATTCTCTGCACTGGTATGCCCCCTCCACTGCTGCTGAGGGCTGGTGCAATAACTAGGGATGCAAATGTTTATTTTATTATGATTTCATTCTTCCATGGACACATTAATTTCAAACGTTTTCTCCAGGGTGGTGGAGATTAGGGGAGTTTGTGTGCATTTTTGTACTTTGCATTTTTCTTCTGTAAAAAATTCATTTGCAAACACACGTATACAGATATAAACCTTTGGGTTTTGTGGGAACAAGGTTTTGCACAGAAAATGATGTTTTGTGCAAAATACATTCTTTTCTGTGAAAAATACATTGGCTGAGATTTGGGTCATGTAAGATAAATCTCTGTGGTGTGCATTGGATAGAAAGATCCAGCTGCTTCCAGGATGTAGAAGATGACAACGTTCAAGCAGTTGTTTTGTCTGCAGTGGGTTGTTTTTGGTTTAAGTGATAGATTCAGACTGCATGTAGTCTCATGGTGATATGTAAATACAGTCAGCCCTCCAGATTTGCAGGTTTCACTTTTGCGGATTTGATTATTCACGGATTATTTGCTGTCACCTCTGCCACCTCCCTATGCCATTTTTATTTTACCTTTTTTGAAATATTTTTATTAAATTAATAATTAATATTAATAAATTAATAAAATAAAAAACCCCCTCCCCACTTCCAAGCTTGTTTTCCAGTTAAATCTGTGTGTTCCATCCCATTCATACATAATTGTTGCTTACTCAAGGGATTTGTTACATCTTACATCGTTAGACAATTGCTTTGTTACCTTACTACCTTGTTACATTGTTACATTATTATTTTACCTTGCTACATTATTACATTGCATTACCTACAATCTTGCTTTATTCTCATTTCTTTTATTATTTTATGTCTTTATCCAATCCAAAACTTCTCTCCATTCCCTTTCAAAGTTCTGGATAGGTTTATTTCTCAAAGAAAATGTTAATTTTTCTGTCTCTACCATATCCAGGACTTTTAATTGCCATTCTTCTATATCAACATATTTCCTTCCTTTCCAATATTGCGCATATATCAGTCTTGCAGCAGTTATCAGATATAACAGTGTCTTCTGATGCCATCTTATTTCTCTTTGTTGCCCAAGCGTATTTAACAGATAAAATTCTGGCTTCATTTCAAAATTTACATTATAAATTCTTTGAATTTATCATGTATTTCCTTCCAGAATTTCCTTGCTATCTTACAAGACCACCGCATATGATAAAATATCCCCACCTTCCCTATGCCATTTTTAATAGGGACCGCAAGCCTCATGACACTGAGGAACTGCAGATGAGGCTTGTAGGTCCCTACTAAAAGGTGCGGGGCAGCCGTGGAGGGGGCCATAAGCCCCACCAGCCACCCCCTTCTGCCTTGCGAAGGAACCCTGATACCTCAAAGGAATCCATGGTGAGTTGAATATGGTAATCATGCCTTTTTTTTTGGTTAAATATAGTTTGGGAGGCCCTAGAGTTATTCACAGTTTTTCCACTTTCACGGGGGTCCTGTGCCCCTAACCGTAGCAAGTGTGGAGGGAGGACTGTATGTCCTTTCTCACTGAGGACAAAATGGTGGTGGTTGTTAATTATCATTAAGTTGACTTTGACGTATAATGATCCTACGAAGGAGAGATTCCAAGACACTGTTATCAACAGCCCTGCTCAAGTCTTGCAAACTCAGAGCAGCCACTGTGGTTTCCTAGATCAAATTTATCCACCTTTCATGAAGTCATCCTCTTTTCCTGTTGGCTTCTGCTTTTTCAAACGGTATTGTCTTTGCAATTTCGCTGTAGAAGACAACAATGTCTGGCAAGGTAGAAGGCAGTAGGGAAAGAGGAAGACCCCATTACAGGCGGGGAGGCTCAACCACGAAGGCCGTGGCCCTGAGTTTGGAACACCTGAGCAGCGCCGTGGATGGCAGGGTGACGTGGAGGTTGACGGGGTGGCAGGGTGGACAAGAGGATGACAAAGGTGACTTCGCAGGGTGGCCAGAAATCAAAGTGGACTTGATGGCAGTTAACAACAACAGCTTTCTTCGATGTCCAGCTTTAACAAGCATATACAGAAATTGGAAATATGACCGCAAGGACAATCCTAACTTTAGTATTCAATGATATATCTTGACAGTTCAGGATTTTATTTAGCTCCTTCATAGCTGCCTTTCCACATCCTAGTCATAGAATCATAGAAAGAGACCTCAACGGCCATCCAGTCCTACCCTTTCTGCCATGCAAGAAAACACGATCAAAGCACTCCCATCAGATGGCCATCCAGCCTTTGTTTCAAAACCTCCAAAGAAGGAAACTCCACCACTCTCCTAGGCAGCAGCAGATCCCACTTTGCAACTGCTCTTACCATCAGGAAGTTAGATGGAAACTCTTTTCCTGAAGTTTGACACCATTGCTCCATGTCCTAGTCTCTGGAGCAGCAGAAAACAGTGTTGTTCCATCCTTCGTATGGCATCCTTTCAACTGTCTAACCATACCCAGTCTTCTGATTTCTTGGCTGCAAACTGAGCCAAGGTACAGGAAACCTTTAACTATTTCAATGTCTTCGTTGTCTGCTTTAAAGTTATGTAAACCATCTGTGGTCTTTATTTTTGTTTTCTTAATGTTCAGCTGTAACCACACCTTCACATTTTCTTTCCTGATTTTTCTGAAGACAAGAACATTAGCAATTATTTTCTTTCCATCTCTGACCTTGACCTCAACAATGAATTCAAACCCTGGTTTGCCAACCCTCAAACCACCACACCACTCTGGCTCCCCCTTTAAGATACAAGCAGAACATTAAATTCATGCTGTCCTCCAAAGCTGCTTCTCTGGAGATTTGGATCATGTGGTTTTTCTACTCTCAGGCTCAGCTTTGATGATTTCACTCTCTGGGATTTAACACAAGTGTGATTATCAATTAACTGGGCCTTGGAGGGTGTCATTTCCCAACTCCCCCCCTACACACTTTCCAACAACCTGAGTGAGGAGACTTACCAAAATCCTCTTTTCAGATCAATGCTAAGGTGCTTTCCCCGCATCAATCCTCTCCACCTGCTTAATGCAAAGAGGTTTCATTCCTCCAGTGGCAGAAATCTGGGTGTTGCACACATGAGTTTGATCTTTGATCCTTCTTCTTTTCTTTTTTAAGAAAGTTGTTTTCTTTAAGCCTGCTTCATAGACTTCTTTTATCTCAAACAGGAAAGACTGAATGCTTGGCCTTCATGCACGTGTATACCTTGGAAAGGCATGCATGAAGGTCTTGAGATGGTGAAACCACTCTGGGGCCGTTCCCCCGCTATGCTGTTACAGTGCTTTTCATTCCACTTTCAACCTCCGATGGGGTTCCGGGGGTTGGCAGTTTAGGGAGGGGCCTTGAGAACTCTCAGCCAGAGAGCTCTTGGGCCTCAGGAAACTACAAGCCCCAGAATTCCATGGGATGTTGAAAGTGGAATAATAGCACCATAACTATGTAGTGTGGAAATAGCCTGGGTTTCAGCCTGAACTTTAAAGGAGCAATCCCAAGTGATGAAACCATTATGAAATGATCTAGGAGATCTATGGGATCTCTTAGGGATCTTTGTGAAAGGATGGGTGACACCTGACTTGACTGCAGTACATGTAGAAGGGAGCCAGGAGTCTTAGTAGACCACAAGCTGAACATGAATCAGCAGTGTGATGCGGCATCTAAAAAAACCCAATGTGATTCTAGGCTGCATCGGTAGTAGCATAGTGTCTAGGCTGATGGAGGTGGTAGTACCATTCTATTCATTTTTGGCTAGACCCTACTTGGAATACTATGTTCAGTTCTGGGCACCATAATTCAAGAAGTATATTGATGAGCTGGAACGTGTCCAAAGGAAGGTGACCTGGAAAACATGGAGCCCTATGAGGAGCACTGTAGGGAGCTGGGGATGTTTAGCCCGGACAAGAGACAGTTAAGAGGTGATATGACAGCTATGTTTAAATATTTGAAGGGATGTCATCTGGAGGATGATCCAGGTGTCCTCTGCTGGCAGCCAGGCAAGGCTTACAGCTACTTAGAGCCTCTTATCAGCAGCAAAGTTTGTTTTAGTCTGCTAGCAAATTACCAGTTATTGTTTTGTAGTCCAAATTCACAGAGCAACGGTCCAGTGGTGAATTCCGTACACGAGATGAGATTGGGTAACACAGTGACTGGGGGTGAATGGTCCAAGACGTCACTGACCAAATACTCTTCTTAGTCCCGGCTTAAAGAGAGCCACTGAATCAGCTGGATTTACCTGTGTGTCTGCTCACCATTCAATGGTTGACCCAAGGAGTTTGTTCTGGTGGGGCAAATCAACAGGATTCCAGCCCATAATAACCAGGGGTAGACAAGAGGGGTGGCTCTCTTCTCACGAGCTTTGTCCCACTTCTGCCTTGAGGTCCCACTTCCACCTCAGGTAACCAAGTGTTCTCATCTGGTTGACGTGGAAAAGAGCCTGACTGGCGCATCACACAGGCATAGCACCCTTGGCCTTTCCATGCTGTGTGCACTCAAGCAGGGAGCTGCACGCATGTTTATCACATTCAGTGTTGCATTGGATTAGGCAATGGTTTGCTTGTTCAGTTGTGCAATGGCTTGGGCATTCAGCAGTGCAATGGGCTGTGCATTGAACTGAGCAGTGATTTGCACACTGACCCCTACAATGAGTTTCACATTCAGTTGTTCAACAGACTGCACATTCAGTAGTGCAATGGGTTGCGCATTTGGTAGCACAATGTGACACTCATTGAATTGTTCAGCTGGCAGAAGATTCAATTGTGCAATGGATGGGCCATTCACATTTTCGATGGGTTCCGAGTTTGGTAGTGCAAAAAGTTGTGCATTCAGGTGGGCAATGAGTTGCACTGCAAGTGTACAGCGCTTTGTGCACTCAGGAGAGCAACAAGTTGGACCTTCAGCAGTGCCACGGATTGCAAATTCAGCAGTGTAATGGTGTGCCATTTTTAAGTTGCACTTAATTTTTAATTTTTATTCATTTTTGATTGATTAATTAATTAAAATTAATCTTAATCTTTAATTTTTTTAAAAATACCATGTTTTTGTATTTTAATTTTTTAAAGGCTATTAACATGTAGCAAAAAAGAGCCATACTGGTAACGTGCAGTGTGGCACAATTGCTCTGCCACGGCAAGTAAATAATGATATTCAAAATGTTAACTCCCCAGGCTCTGGTCACATTTGTGTATCACGTAGGCCCAAATCCTGTTGGTTATTCCTAACTAGAGCAGACCCATTGACTCCAATGTGGAAAGGTAAGTGGACACACAGATGTAAACCCAGTCGATTCGATGGGTCTACCTTGGTCAGGCCAAAGTGGGCAGAATTGTTACCCCCTTGGCAGACCCCATCCCAGAGGGATGTAAAATTAGTATCAAAGATATGCCAGCGAGGTTGCCTGGGTGGGCGCGTAGACAAATACGTCAAGCGGCCGGACCTAGGTCAAGGCCAGGAAGATCCCCAGTCGCATTTCCCAAGGAGACCTCAGGCAAGGCACATCCACACAAACAAAGGGTCCTCAGCCACAAAAAGCCAACCTGAGGGGGTTACTGGGTTTTCTTCTTGTTGAGCAACGCTCACTTCGACGAATCTTACAAGGGCAAGGTCCGTTTACATCAACCAATCATGCAAGCCATCAAGTTGTTATTGTGCGGCATTTTTCCTTCTATTTTGGCCATCGTTCTTCCCAGGAAAGGGTCTGCCCTCGAGGTAAGTTCTGCCCTATAAGTAGTCCCCCTTTTCAAGGCCTTCTCTGGAGAACTCTCCGCCACTCTAGCAGACCGGCGCTCTGCTAGTCGAGTGCTCCCCTCGGCCGCCTCTCTTCGCTGAGCTCCTTCTTCCTCGCCGCTTCCCAGAGTGAAGACTTCTGGACAGGTGCGCCATCACTGCCTTTACACCCTCTCCACTTTATCCCCTATCAATTTTCACCTCTTTCCCTTCTCGATAGGCCTTGTGTGCATGAATGAGTCGCTGCATTTGTGTGTGACAACATATTTGTTAATAAAATTCATTCACTAGTATGATTGTCTGGCTTTTGCTTGGTCTGACCCGATAAAAATTGGGTTGAAGGTCTCACTGGGTTACCCTGCCCCTCGTTCTGCTGTAGCCAGTGCTCTGCTAATTCCCCTAGTCTTTGCGTTTTTGGAGTGAATCAAGGTGTCCCCCAGGGGACCCCCAGAAGTCAGAGTAACAGAATCCCAGGAGAAGCTCCAGCGTACGTCTCCGCGGCTCCTTCCTGCGTCTTCTTTCTAGGCTGTTCATCGGAATCCACGGTCTTTTCAGTCCCCAGTGCCCAAAAATAAGGAAAGGGGAAAATACTCCACCCAGATCCAACAGCGACTTAATTAGAGCTCTCAAAAATGCTTCTTGAATATATTAGGAGTCGGATCGATTCGATCGATCCGCTGTGATCACGACCCATTCTAATCCCTTCTCTTTTCAGAGAGGGCAACCTTTCCAAGAACCGATGGAGCAGGCGGTGGTTTCTAAAAAGCAGATTATAAATTAACCAGGCTATTTGCTGCCAGTAGTTTGGGGCTGTTAAGCGGCTAATTTCTATTCGGTGTAGAACGCCATCTCCGGACGCTCAGCGCCTCGTTCCCAAACCAATGTACTTTTCATTAACTCAAATGAGGATATATTGACCCAGATGGAGGGAACCAGGGAGTCTTTGGGAGTTAATTGGCTTCTTAAAATCACCCCATTTGTGGCACTGGTGCTGCTGGGGGAGACGAGGCCTTTTGGCGGCGTTTGAGTTCCTAATGAACGCACGGCCCTGTTAATTGTTATCCGTCGTGTGGGATTCCTCCGGCGTTCCGTTGCTCGGGGCCCCCGCCCGTTTCAGGCTTGTTGACACAGATCTCGCACTCACTTCAGCCCTTGGAGTGACGGCGCGCTCCGACGATGGTGTCGCAGCCGCACTGTGATCGGTGTTCTGCTTTGTTCTGGTGGAGAAGGGACATAATTGGAGAGGCACAAAATGTTGTGTTCACAGCTGCCAGCGCTTATTTCATGACAGAAACAACAAAAAAGGGAGGTTTGTTATGAAAATGACTTGGCTCAGTGGATGTGTCTAGGAATGTCAACAACGCCTCCTTTTCCAGCGGTGCAGGAGGGAAGTCGAGACGCTTGCCCCTCCCAAATAAGAATCCTCCCTGCTCCCATGAAATTTCCCTCCAGTCCCCAAAATTTCTAGCGTCGCGGTAACTTCAAACATTAGTTAAGCATTTAGAAATACAGACTGAGTATCCCTTATCCAAAGTGCTTGGGACCAGAAGTGTTTTGGATTTCAGTTTTTTTTTTAAATTTTGGGATACCTGTATTTGCATACACATGCATAATCAGGTGCCGTTGGGCATGTCACATACTCTCAGCCCCAGAAAACTCCGAGATAGGTTCACCTTAAGGTTGCTGTAAGTCAGAAACAACTTGAAGGCACACAACAACCCTACCACAGTGTTTTCTGGGGCTGAGAGTGTATGATACACTCAAGGGGAAGTTTAGCCTGGAGAAGAGGAGGTTAAGAGGTGGCATGAGAACCATGTTTGAACAAACGAGAGGTTGCCATATGGAAGATGGAGCACGCTTGTTTTCTGCTGCTCCAGAGATCGGGAGATCATGGAGCAATATCTTTAAGCTACTGGAAAAGCGGTTCAAGCTAAACGTTAGGAAGAATTTCCTGACATTATGAGCAATTCAACAGTGGAAAAAGCTGCCTGGGAGTGTGGGGAAGTCTCCATCTCTGGAGGTTTTTAAACACAGGCTGGATGACAGTCTGTTGAGGGTGCTTTGATTGTGTATTCCTGCATGCAAAATGGGGTTGGACTGGATAGTCTTTGTGGTCTCGTCCAACTCCATGATTCATTAATCCATTTATTTATGGCATTTATATATTACCTTTTAGCCAACCAGGGCCCCTGTGGTGATGCACAACAGATAAAAACATTAAATACATAGATAGCAGCAACGTAAAGCAAAATGAAAACACTGCTTGTAAATAGGCCCAGACTGGAGGATTAAAACAGGCAGAGCAGTTTCGAATGCCAAAGGCCAGTGAGGAAGAAAACTTTGCTGGTTACAGGAAGGTCAGATGGCACAGCTAGAGGCAGCCTAAGTTCCCTCTGCAGGGCTTTCTGCAGGCTGGGTGCTGGTGCAGGGAAAGCCCTGTTGCATGGAAGCACCAGCCAACCTTGTGAGTCCTGCCAAGGATCTCGGATTTGGGGTTGGGGGCTCGTGCATGGAGGGGTGGTCTTTCAAATATCCTGGTACCAAGGCCATTTCCGCCCTGCACTATTATAGTGCTGTTATTCCACTTCCAACCTCCCGTGGAATTCTGGGGTTTGTAGTTTCCTGAGGCCAAAGAGCGCTCTGGCTGGGAATCTGAAAGGCCCTCCCTCAACTGCAAATCCCAGGATTCCATAGGATGTCCAAAGGGAATAATAGCACTATAAACAATGTAGTATAGGGATGGCTGAAAATGTTTAGGGCTCGAGAGATCAAACCCAGCAGCTTGAACTGAGCTAGGAAGCAAAGGGGAAGCCAGATGGCTTTTCTTCTCAATTCAGGGTTCTGGTCTTGATCTCCAAAGCCTTCAACATCCCCTCCTCACCTTCCTTGCCACTCTCTGAAGCCTCTTCTTAAAAGAAACAGAAAGCAATAGCTTTTTAAATGACCTTTTTTTAAAAATAAAAAGAGCCTAGCCTTTGCACCTGCCACGCCGCCCCTTTCTCCGTTTGAGCAATGGCACTCTGATGGCCGAGGCCGCAAATCCATCATCCCTCAGTGACACCCGGATGATGTACGGCGTGAATGGGCCGTCGGAAAAGCAACTCGCTGATCAGTGGGGCTTTGATGATGTATTTGTGTAAACTCTAATCAAAAGGTCATTCCTCTCTCCCTGCACGCCCCCCCCCCCGACTCCCATGATGTATGGCTTGATTATATCACCAAACTAGACCTACCAAAGGTCTCCTGGTGCAGCACGGCAGACGGACTTGAGAAATGGCTGCCTGCTAGATCCTCCTTTTTCGGAAGGAGGGAAGCAAGAGGTCATCTAGCCTGACCCTTGATCCTAGTTGGCGTTTTTCACCCCGCAGGGAACACAGCAATGACCACCTTTTTCTCCTCCCAAGGACCACCGCTCTAAACCCCAACGTTTAACTATTTGTTTATTTCGTTTGTATCTTCTCTTTCTCCCAAAATGGGACCCGTGGTAGCAATCAGAAAAAAATTAAAACAAATTTCAGCCTAAAAACACCAATGATAAAACTTTCTCCAAAACCACAATTAGATAATTTTTCCTATTAAACACCACTGTTTTAAAATAGTAGAAAAGACTTTGAAAATATTACAGCTTGTTTAAGATGCTATCCCGTATCACCATGGAATCAAGGGGCTGGAAGGGACCACAGGGGCCATCTAGTCCAACCCCATGGCCATGTTGTATGTTGTAAGCTGCTTTGGGTCCCACACTGACATGTAGATTAATGACACAAATAAGAAATAAATAACTTGTGGAAAGCCCCTGCCAGCTGACTGATGGTTCCTGGAAGAGGCAGGCTGAAAAAGTAACTTTTCCACATTCTGGTAGGGACTCAAAACCTAAGTCCGTCTGATTGCATTTGCACGTATTCATCCTATTCGCTGGGCATCACTCTCTCCTCTTGGAAATGACTGTCCTTTAAAGCACAATGTTGCTTGTAAGTTCCACACGGCAGGGATCTTTTTTTCTGTGAGTCTGCACCAAAGATGCATTATAAAACTGTGGATACACTAGTGGTAGAGCCCCCTTTCAAGCTATGCTTGCCATTCAGAACCAAATGAGATAAGAACAAAATTATTGTTTGGAATCCTGTCTGTTTTTTACACCTGTGTAGATTCCTTTATGGAAGTGGTTGGACATCATTGTTTGATGTGGTACAGCCACATTAGGGTCAACGTTGCAGAAGCAGAGCTGCACACATGGTACCATGGCACATGAATGTATGTTGCACATGATGCATGTTTGCACTGTGTGTTGTCATGCAGCTCCTTGAAAGTATGTCTTCCAATGAGGATGAACCAGACCTACCTTTGGAGGAGGAGCCGCAGATGTCCAATAGCCAGCCAAGTCTTCCTTCAGTATGCTTTTATTTTATTTTATTGTATTTTATTGTATTTTATTTATTTGTAGGCTGCCTTTCTCCTGGAGTGGGACCCCAGGTCGCTTCAGTTCAGCAGGCCAGGTCAGATTCAGAGCAGGAAGAGGAGCAGGAGGAGGGGCCTCCAGTCCTAGAGAAAGGTAGAGGCTCAGGTGTCCGGCTCAGAACATCCCCAGCAGACAGAGTGAAAGGCTGCAATCCAGACACCAGGAGGAGTGCAGCTGTGGGATGCTCTACCTAAATACTGCTTGGGGTCAGGGTTTTATCTGAAAATGTTGCCTATATAAGGATGGACATTCGCCAGCCACCTTGCTGAGTACAACTTCCTTCTTCCTCTCAAGAGCTCAGCTTGTGCAAGTGTGTCTAAGGCATTTACTACCCTTGGATTGTTTAAGGACTCAGCACTGACTCCCTGAAAACCTGTCTTTGATTTATGGCTTTCTTGATCCTGGACTTTTTTGACATGAGATATCTCTTGCTTCCATGGTGTCTGACTTGGGAACCCTGAATCTTGTTTGAAACAGAGCAGGACACACGTGGACCTTCAAGCACTTCTGGTTGTGCGTGCAACTGTACGTTTGGTGTCTTGGTTCAGTTGCATAATGTTGCCTTTTGTCAGAAGACTTGCACAGAACAATGATGTATAAGTCTGCATGTAGGCTTGTGCGCTATGAAGCATCTCAGCCACTGTCTCCCCGTCTTCCTGGCAGATCCACTGTGGACTCATGAGAAGATAGTCTATACTGTCTCTATCTAACATACACAGATGGAGAAAAATAAGGTTCTTTCGCTGTTTCATTATTTACAGCTAGTTTGGGCTAACCCACGGCTTGAAGTGCCCAGGAAGACTGAGAAAGGTAGATCCAGCCTTGGGCCATTGGGTTTCCTTGCCAGCCTCCACACTCCATCAAAATCCAATAATGAATTTTGCATGGCTGCACAAGCTGGTTCCCTTGGTGCAAAACCTCCGCCAAAGCCCAGCTTATTGAGATACTATCAAGGTGACCATGTCCAATGCTGAAATTTCCATTATGGATTCAAAGGCAGAAAACCTATGGTTTAAGCCGTCTTGGTCTGTGACTTTGATGTCAGTGGAATGATGAATCCAAGCTAGGTTTTACCCTGAACTTTAAGGGTCAACCCTACCCCCCAAACAGCATCAGTACCTTGGATAGGTCCTTTAGAACCCAGACTGAAGCCTGGAGTGGATGACATGGGAGCCACCAGCTGCCATTGGCTTTAGGACAGTGGGCTTCAACAGGTTCCTGAGAGATTTCAGGAAATGGGTGGTCTTCCTTTGGTCTGGTAAGATCTGGTATATGGCTCACTTGCTAAAGTAGGGGGAGGGCTAGGAATATGTCAGAACAGCAATATGACTGATGAGTCATCAAAGTAATTTGGGCCACAACTTGGGAGAATTATTGGTTGTACTAATTCAGGATCTCGGAATTAGAGTGGCAACAGGAGTTTTGTTTGTTTGATTTCCTCCCTGCCCTTCATCCTATGAGCTCTTTTATGAACAGTAGAATCCAGTAGAGCTGGAAGAGACCCCTGGGGCCCTCCAGTCCAACTCCCTTCTGCCATGCAGGAAGACACAACCAACGCACTCCCTTCGATAGATGGCCATCCAGCCTCTGTTTAAAAACCTCCAAAGAAGGAGACTCCACCAAAGTCCCAGGCAGCAGCGTATTCCACTGTCAAACTGCTCTTACTGTCAGGAAGTATCTCCTAATGGTCAGGACATGATAGCTATATTTAAATATTTGAAATATGGAAGATGGGGCAAGCTTGTTTTCTGCTGCTCCAGAGACTAAGACACAGTGCATTGGCTGCAAACTACAGGAGAAGAGCTTCCACCTAAACTTTAGGAAGAACTTCCTGATGGTAAGAGCTATTCAACAGTGGACTACGCTGTTGCTTGGGAGCATGGTGGAGTCTCCTCCTTTGGAACTCTTGGATTGTGTCTTCCTGCTGGCAGAATGGGGCTGGATTCTGTGATTTGCCATAAGCTTATGGTGACCCTAGAAATGAGACTCCAGTGCCCTGCTGAGGTCTTGCAAACTCATGTTACCAGGTGTGGCTTCTCTGATTTATAGGCTACACTACATTTCTCCAAACTTTTTTTCCCCTCTGCAGATCACTCCCAGGCCCACACTGCCTGGCTGATGCAGGCTGTGCTACAATTGGAGCTGTTAGCCGACATGACCTGTTAAAGCAAGCAATTAATAAACGCAAATACTGAGGTGCAACCACCATTAATGAATTGTTTTGTAATTGTTGGAAACTGCCTGGAGGACCCATTGGATAATGGGATAGATTAATAATTTAGCAATAATGTAATAAATCAACTGTAATAAGTTAATTAGATTTTAATCAACCAAGTGATCTTCTAGCTCCATTTGTTCCATCAGTCATTTTAAGTAACTCTGCTTCCACTCTAAGCAGTTCTTTGGAATCCAAAACAAACAAAATGATTTTCCCTCTTGCAATGAATAGGTGGCCTCCATCCTATTGAATCTGATAACTAGAGTAGACATATAGAATCAATGGTTGAATGGGGAGTCAACACATAGTCAACTTCCACTTACTGCATTGGCCTACCCTTGCTGAAACTGACCATTGCATACTCCCTACGGTTGTGTGACATACCATTTTGGTTGTGATGGTTATAAATACCACAAGAAGAAATTCATCCTCTTTCCAGAGGAGAGAGCGGAAGGTGAACAGCATTTGAGAAGACGTCTGGACTGGGTGTCTTTTACAGGCTTCTGGGGCTGTGTTTGATTGACTGTTTGTTCGTTTGTCTGTTTTCTCTGGCTGTGTGCTTTCCCTGAGCGCACGGTCTAACTGACTAGCTAGGGGGAGGAACTAGCAGCCATTAGTCCTAGCTGACTCACTGATGAGCTGGGGGAGGAGCTAGCAGCTCTTCATATTTGCTCCCAGAGGCGTGCGCCTTTGGTGCACACACTTTGACTACCAAAGCTTAGCAAGAGTTAATTGCTTCTTGCTTGAAGCCATCCTGAGTCAATCTACCTGTCCACAACTAGGTAGAGGTGAAGCCTTGAGGGAGTAACTGTAAGCACTACAGAATTGCACCCTCTCTTTTGATAGGTTGACAATAAGAATTTGGCAAACAGGGGTGTTGACATAGGTTTTACTGGGGGACTTTGAAGGCAAAGCCCAGTTTTACCTTTTGCAATTTGACTATCTAGACTATCAAGTATGGAGGGTGAGGGAGCTGTTGCGGTCGTCTGCCACAACTGTGGCATGTTTCTTTTCCTGCCGCAAGACGTTGTTGGGTACACCTGCAACAAATGCAAGCTGCTCACCCTCTTGGAGGAGAAGGTTCAACAGCTGAAGGCACGTGTTTCGAATCTTTGCGTTAATAGGGAGGGAGAGGAGTTCTTGGATAGGGCTGAGAGGACCTTTTTGAAGACAGAGTGCATGGAGGAGCTAGTGGACAAAGAAGCCGAAACAGGGAGACAGATGCTTGGAGGAATGTGACACACAGGAGTAGAAAGGCAAGGTGCCAAACAGAGACTCTAGAGCTACAGAATTGCTTCCAAGTTCTCAACCTTATTAATGATGAAGTAGAACAGCAGGAAGAGGTAATGGAATGTCACCAAGAGGAAATCCAACATCAGTGACAGGAACTCCGACACTAGCAGAACGAAATCCAGCAACAGCACCACCAACAGTCTCAGCACGAACAGAAGATTCAGGCAGCCATGACAGAATCTGCTCATTGAGTAACCCCGGACAAGCCTCAGAGGAGACAAGTTCTGGTGGTTGGGGACTCCTTGCTGAGAGGAATGGAACTGACCATTTGCAAGCCGGACAGGCTCAATTGTGAGGTGTGCTGTCTCCCTGGGGCCAAAATCAATGACATAATGGAGAGGCTAATGAGACTGGTTGAGCTGACTGACTGTAACTCCCTCCTTTTGGTTCACATCAGAACCAACGACACAGCCATGCGTAGCTTTCACCGCATCATGAAAGATTACAAGCTTATGGGTAGGAAGCTGAAGAGCCTTCATGCCCAGGTTGTCATTTCATCTCTTCTCCCTGTGGAAGGACATGGTCCACGAAGGGAAAGAAGAATAGTGGAGATCAACAACTGGCTCCGCAGATGGTGCCACTGGGAACGATTTGGGTTTTTGGATCATGGCCTGCATTTCCACAAGGCTGGTCTTCTGGCAAGGGATGGCCTGCACCTCACAACCGTTGGTCAGAATGTTTTTGCTAACAGTCTCGCAAAACAGATCAGGAGGTCTTTAAACGGAGTTTGACTGGTGAGGCGGACAGTATTATTCTGGGCAGGGATTCAGTGAGTGCTGCAAAAAATAGCCCAATTGATACAAATAGAGCAGGCCAAGTAGTACTAGAGACCAACAGGGGGAGGGAAAGTAACTTTAATACAGGACTTCCAGGAAGGGCACATGGTCTCAAGTGTCTCTACACTAATGCACAGAGCATGAGAAATAAGCAAGATGGCTCCAACTCTTAGTACAACAGAATAAATACGATTTAATAGGCATCAATGAAACCTGGTGGGATGAATCTCATGATTGTAATGTAGGAATAATGGAGTATAACCTATTTTGCAGAAATAGACCAAACAAGAAAGAAGGAGGAGTAGCCTTATATGTCAAGGATGTTTTCACCTGTGAAGAGATCCATGACTTCAGTCTGGAAAGCCAAGCAGAGAGCATCTGGGTAAGAATTAAGAACTTGAGAAACAATAGGGATGTGATTGTGGGGGTTTGCTACAGGCCTCCGGGCCAGCCTGAGGATGTGGATGAGGCCTTCCTGGAGCTGATGACCACACATTCAAAAAGGAGAGATGCAGTGTTAATGGGAGATTTCAATTATCCTCGTATTTGTTGGCAGTCAAACTCTGCCAAGACCGCAAGGTCCAACAGGTTCCTTGCTTGCCTCGCAGACAATTTCATGGTCCAGAAGGTGGAAGAGGCGACAAGGGGATCGGGTATTTTAGATCTGATCCTGACCAACAGGCATGACCTAGTTGATGAGGTGGAGGTGGTGGGATCCTTAGGAGGGAGTGACCATGCTCTTTTGGAGTTTGTCATTCAGTGGGAAGGAGAAGCCGAGTGTAGCCAGACACGCATCCTAAACTTTAAGAAAGCTGATTTCTCTAAACTTAGGGAGTTACTTGCTGAAATCCCATGGTAAAGAATACTAAAAGAGAAAGGAGTTCATGACAGATGGGAGTTTCTTAAAAGTGAGATACTGAAGGCACAATTGAAAACTGTGCAAATAAGGAGGAAAAATGGCAGGTGTCTAAAGAAACCAGAATAGGTGACTAAAGAACTCTCAGCTGAGCTAAGTGTTAAAAGAAACATGTACAGGAAATGGAAGAATGGTGAAATCACCAAAGAGAATTCAAGCAAATAGCCAGGAGATATAGGGAGAAGGTCAGAAAAGCTAAAGTGCAGAATGAATTCAGGCTTGCCAGAGACATTAAAAACAATAAAAAGGGCTTTTTTAGATATGTCTGCAGCAAAAGGAAAAACAAGGAAATGATAGGATCACTGCGTGGAGAAGATGGCCAATTAATAATAGAGGGAACATAGAAGGCAGAACTACTCAATACCTTCTTTGCCTCAGTTTTTTCCCAAAAGGATAGAAGTACTAAACCTGGGGGATGGGGAGCAGGTGAGCAAGCGAGGGAAGTGCAGCACAAAATAAGTAGAGAAGTAGTACAGGAATATTTGGCTAAACTAGATGAATTCAAGTCTCCAGGGCCAGATGAATTACATCCAATGAGATTAAAGAACTGGCAGAAGTCATGTCAGAACCACTCACAATAATCTTTGAGAACTCTTGGAGAACAGGAGAAGTCCCAGCAGAATGGAGGAGGGCAAATGTCATCCCCATCTTCAAGAAGGGGAAAAATGAGGACTCAAATAATTATCGCCGGGTCAGCCTGACATCAGTACCAGGAAAGATCCTGGAGCAGATCATTAAACAGTCAGTTTGTAATTACTTAGAAAGCAATGCCATAATCACTAAAAGTCAACATGGATTTCTCAGAAGTAAGTCATGCCAGACTAATGTTATCTCTTTTTATGATAGGGTTCGAATCTTGATAGATGAAGGTACTGCTGTAGATGTAGCATATCTTGACTTCAGTAAGGCCTTTGACAAAGTTCCCCATGACATTCTTGCAAAAAAGCTAGTAAAATGCAGGCTGGACAGGGCTGCTGTTAGGTGGATTGGTAATTGGTTGACCGACTGAACCCAAAGGGTGCTCACCAATGGCTGCTTTTCGTCCTGGAGAGAAGTGACTAGCGGGGTGCCACAGGGTTCTGTCCTGGGCCAGGGCTATTCAACATCTTCATCAATGACTTGGATGAAGGAATGGAGGGCATGCTGATCAAATTTGCAGATGACACCAAATTGGGAAGAGTTGCTAATGCCCCAGAAGACAGGATCAAATTTCAAAATGACCTTGATAGATTGGAGAGCTGGGCCAAAGCTAACAAAATGAATTTCAGCAGAGAGAAATGTAAAGTCCTTAGGCAGAAAAAATAGAATGCACAAATATAGGATGGGGGACGCCTGGCTAGATAGCAGTACGTGTGAAAGGGATCTAGGAGTCTTGGTAGATCACAAGCTGAACATGAGTCAGCAGTGTGATGTGGCAGCCAAGAAAGCCAACGTGATTCTTGGTTGCATCAATAGGAGTATGGTGCCTAGATCGAGGGAGGTAATGGTACCGCTCTATTCTGCATTGGTTAGGCCTCATTTGGAATACTGTATCCAGTTCTGGGCACCTCGGTTGAAGAAGAATAGCGACAAGCTGGAACGTGTCCCGAGGAGGGCGACCAAAATGATGAAGGGTCTGGAAGCCATGCCCTATGAGGAATGGCTTAGGGAGCAGGGTATATTTGGTCTGCAGAAGAGAAGGTTAAGAGGGGACATGATAGCCATATTTAAATATTTGAAGGGATGTCATGTTGAGGGGGAGCGGGCTTGTTTTTAAGCAGAGGCGGATGGCTGGATGAGAATGCTTTGATGGGTGCTCCTGCATAGCAGGGGGTTGGACTCGATGGCTCCTGGGGTCTCTTCCAACTCTATGATTCTATGATTCTAATTAGGCCCAAAAGCTTTAATAAAAAAGTCAAGTTTTGACTTGGCACAGAAATGGTACCATTGTTGGTTCCAATCATGACTCTAAGAGGAAGACATTCCATGACTGGGATGCTGCTATGGAGAAGTCCCTATCCCATGTCCTCCCACAAGGTATTTCTTCTGTCGGTGGGACACAAAGAAGGAGCCTCCAATGGACCTCAGTTCTTGGGAAGAGTGGCACTGTTACCCCAACGACAGACCCCATCCTGGGGAATATAAATTTAATATCAAATATGCCCGTCATGCCAGAGAGATTGCCCGAGTGGGTACATAGACAAAGAGGTCTAATGATCGAAACTAGGTTAGGCCAGGAAAATCCTTAGTCATGTTTCCCCTAAGAGACCTCAGGCCAAACATGTCCGTACGGACAAAGGGTCCCCAGGCAAAAATAGCCAGCTGGAGGGGATTATTGGGTTTTTCCCGGGTTGGGCAACTCCGACTTTAGAAAAGTCCTACACGGCGAGGTCCATCTGCATAAGCCAGTCATGCAAACTACCAAGTCACTATTGGCTGGCATTTCTCCCTCTATTTTGGCCATTGTTCTTCCCGGGAGAGAGCCTGCCCTCGAGGTACATTCTGCCCTATAAGTAGTCCCAGTTTTGGAGGGTCTCTTCAGAGAACTCCCTGCCGCACTATCAGGCCAGTACTCTGTTAGTTGAGTGATCCTCTTAGCTGCCTCTCTTTGCTGAGCTCCGTCCTTCTTGCCGCTTCCTGGACTGAAGACTTCAGGATATGTGCGGTATTGCTGCCTTTACTCCTTCTCTGCTGAATCCCCTATCAATTTTCCCCTCTTTCCCTTCTCGATAGGCCTTGTGTGTGTGAGTGAGTGAGTGTGTTGGTGCGTGAGAATACATTTACTAATAAAAAAAACATGTTTTGCTTGGTCTGACCGCGTAAAAATTGGGTAAAAGGTTCTGTTGGGTTACCCTGCCCCTCGTTTTGCCATTGCCAGTGCTCCTCTAATTTCCCCAACTTTTGCATCTTGGAGAGAATCATGGTGTCTCCCAAGGGACCCCCAGAAGACAGGGTAACAGCACCCTCTCAAATATCGAGGTCCCAAGTCATTTGGGGTTTAAAATGTTATCACTAGCACTAGAATTCAGACCAGAAGTGCATTGGCAGTCAGTGCCAGTCCTCAGAACAGCTGTAAATGATATTCCAGTCAACAGTTTACCTGCTGCATTTTGCAATAGCTTGTTTCTGAATCATCTCCCAGGGCAGCCCATGTAGAGTGCATTTCAGTGGCTTAACTGGGCAGCTACCAGTACATGGACTACTGTGGCTGAGATCTTCGAATATCTGAAGGGCTCGATGTGGAAGATGGAGATGGCTTCTTTTCTGGTACTCTGGAGCCTAGAACAAGAACCAGTGGATCCAAATCACATGAAGGGAGAATCTGAAGAAACTTCAGGAAGAATCTCCTGAGAGTGGGAAAATGGAGTAGGCCAGAATAAGCTCTCTTATGTGGGGGAATTGGCATGGTTTTGTTCCACTGTGCCAGGGACTAGCACCACTTATATGCCTGTTGGCTACAATTGCTTTCCATCTTTCCTGGAAACTCACCGTGGACTGGCAGCCAACGGTTTGAGAACCAGCCCCAGACCGTGGGCCAACACTTCAAATAGGCTACCTCAGAAGTTCAGTGGGCTCTCCTTCACTGAAAGTTTTTAAATAGAGATTCAACAATAGTTCAACCTTGTTTTAGCTTGGGATACTTGCCCTGGCCTCTGGGGCTGGACTAGATAACCCTTGGGGTACCCTCCAAGCCCATGATTCTGTGACTCTGTGAGTCTCAATTATCAGATCCACTCACAGCACTTGGGCAGCTGAAATCCAATTTTCTAGGATTTCATCCGCCAAAATGCTATGAGTGGATCTGATAATAACACCTGTCCCGGATATTTATGCCGTATCCTTTCTTCAGTGATGGCAACGATGCCAACTTGTTTACTGTATTTTTCTTTTCTTTTTTTCCTTCATTCTCCCTTTTTGGCTTTCCCTCTTCAGCTACATAATTTTCTTATCCATCACACTATTAGCAATTAATGCACATGACAGACGACAGCTGCTTTCAGAATTGGGCTCATCCCACCCGACAGAAATACTGTTGCCACACATATTAGCATCTCGACCACTAAAACATTGTCCATTTGCTTGATTACTGCATTTTTCAAATGCTTTCTTCCCCTTCATTGACATTCTGCTGGGAATATTCATAATGCTGGCGGGGAAAGAGAAAAAAGTATCACACCCAAATCTATCCTGAGAGGCAGAATGCAACATTTTTCTGCAAACGTGCAATACGGATTCAGTCTAGCTGCACTTAGGCAATACTCACTTCAATATGCAAGGAGGAGGGACCACTGACCCTGGTCTCCCTAGGTCCTTCCCTCCCCTCTGGGGAACAGGCATGATTCTCACATATAACTGCCAGGCACATTTTGCGCAGTAGGAAAAAAAGGGAAAACAAAATATGCAGTGGGAAAACAAAATGTTCAGTGGGAGTTTTGTGCAGTTGGCCACATGAGCCTTGATCTGGAACAAGGTTATTAATTGAACTAAAAAGATGAGAAAAAGGTTAAATATAAGAAACAGAGAAGGCAACTGTTCCCCTACAGTCTTCATAACCTTGTATTAATAGGATATTATTGGAGAAAGCCAACACTGTGTAGTGGCTTGAATGTTAGACTAGGCCTCTGACAGACCAGGGTTCAAATCCCTGCTTAGCCACAGAAACCCACTGGGTGCCCTTGCACAAATCTCATTCTTTCTGGGTTAGAGGAAGGCAGAGGTAAACCCTCTATGGGCAAGGGCCTTTCCGCATCACACTGTTATAGTGCTATTATTTCACTTTCAACATCCTGTGGAATTCTGGGGTTTGTAGTTTACTGAGGCCAAAGAGCTCTCTGGCTGAGAATTGTAAATGTCCCTCCCAAAACTGCAAACCTCATGATTCCATAGGATATTGAAAGTAGAATAATAGTACTATAACAGTGTAGTGTGGAAAGGCCTCACATCTTGCCTTGTGACAGGATCATCTTAAGGTCTCCATAAACCAAACATGACTTGAAGGTACACAACAGCAACAAGGCAAACCAAAAGGCACAAAAAATTATGAAAGAACCAATATGACACAGTAGCTTGAATCTTGGACTAGGATTTTGGGATGCCAGGGTTCAAATCTCTACTCAGCCATGGAGACCCACTGGGTGACTTGGGCAAGTTACATTATCGTTTGTTTCACCATGCCATCATTCCTCAGTGTCTGTTCGGCCAATATATCTGTGAGGTCGTCTCCACCACGCTCTATTAGGGGCCGCCTGGTCATGCAATATAACGTGTGATGCTGGGTGGAGGTGGGAAGAATAATGAGAGACTCAGAAGCATGAAACAAAACATTGGTTTCTCAAGTGTTGAGAAGACACAATGAAGAAAATCCTCAGGAAGCCCACTTCACATTTCTTTTCAGTGACTCATCATTGGAAGAGACCCCAGAGGCCATCCAGTCCAACCCCCTTCTGCCATGCAGGAAGGCACCATCAAAGCACTTCTCACAGATGGCCACCCAGCCTCTCATTAAAACCTCAGAAGAAAGAGAGTCCACCACACTCCCAGGCAGTGCATTCCACTGTCAAACTGCTCTAACTGAATGGCAAGAACCTTTGACTATTTTCTCCTAGTGCTCAAATGTCCTGCTTTGTTGCAGAGGAATTATTCTGCATCAAAAACGTGCATGACTTTTTGATACAAAAAGCCTGTTTTCTGCATAGAAAACTCCCCAACGTAAGGATCCGTGAGGTGCTGGAGAAAGGGCAGATAAGAGAAGAAGAGTCCAGCCCTTTCCTGGCGTCCCATTGCAGCTGACTGCTGCAAAGCACCATGCTGCCAGAAGAGAGTCTGATGTTCCTTCAGTTACCATCTTCCTCTGCAGTGCCTTGGAAATCTCTATGCTTGTGGGCTGCCGGGATTCTAAAGTAAGGTTTGTTTTTTTTGTGTGTGGGGTCACACTGGAATACTTAGCTCCAACAACAGAGTTCTGATACTGTATGTACATCTCCTGATGAAAGATCTAGGCTCAAATTTTTCTGAGCAGAATAATTCATGAAATCATTGAATTTGAAAAGGCCCCATGGGGCCTCAATTCCAAACCTCCATGCAGGATCTCCAGCTAGAATGTCCCCACCGGGTTGCTCTCCAGCCTCTTTTGGAAGACATGCAGGCAAGGAGATCCCACCACCTCGCTAAGCAAATTGGTTCCATGCACAGCAACTGCGCTTGCTGTCAAGAGGTTCCTTCCAATGTTCGCTCAAAATCTACCCTCCTGTAACTTAAAACCATTAGACCTAGTTCTAACTTCTGAGCCGGCACCCTTCTCTCTGTGGCAGCCCTCTGCCATAATTTGGGACATTCAAATACAGCAAGAATACTGTGGAGGAATGTTTGTTTTGTCCCATAGCGGGGGGGGAAAAAAAACTACCATAATTATCCATCCTTGCATGTGAGGATGAAGCAATCAAAGATTCAAATGCATACTTTGTAAGTTAGGTGGCCATTGTATGACCCCGCCTTGTTAGTACATTGCAATGTTCCTTGATTTCGGGTCCATGCACATTACAGAATTACAGCCTGATTACTCCACTTCAACTGCCATGGTTGCGTCCTATAAAAGGCTAGGATTGGCAGTATAGGGAGGGGTATTTAGAATTCTCAGCCAGAGTGCTCTAGTGCCTCGCCAAACTACAAATCCCAGAACTCCACAGGATGATGGAGTCATGGCAGTCAGTGTGGAATAATAGTGCTATAATTTTGCAGTGTAAATAGGTCCTGAGTATGCAACCAAATGGGCAAACATGCAACACACATCTGCATGCTTATTTTATTTTGTTTTATTTATTTGATTTATATTCCACATTTCTCACAATCCGGGACCCAATGTAGCTCATGGGATGAGTCAGAACAAATTAAAGTTAAAACAACAGATCATACAGAAGTTTAAAAACAACTAAAATAGCAACTGGATAAAAGCCATGAATTGAAATCAGTTTAAAGGGCCATTAAATCATCATAATAATGATACAACTGTACAATGTGCAATGGCACAGCACACACAAATCCGCTTCCACAGTCTGGAGCTGAATGTGGACATTTTGCAGTAGACGAATGCAGACAAAGGGAAACGTAAGACATTGAAAGAATTCTAGTCCAGATTTTAGTCAGTACTTAAAAGGACCTATCCCAAAGGCTGAATCTATTTTGGTCACAAGGTCCAGCACTCCTTTTGAAATCTGGGCTAAAACCCAGAGCAGAGTCACCGTTCCCTTGACACGAAAGCCAGCAGGCACTGTTGGTTCTGCTTCTGACCCACACACTTGTTGACCTATGCTATCAAAGCCATTCCTTCACTTCCCAACGGGAGACCAATGTCATCCAAACAAGGAAAACAGATCTTGGCATGTCTCTCCACAGTACAATGCTCGACAATTGCCCAAAGGTGCCATGGCTAATAAAACATTGCTGTTCCCTCCCTGAGATGACAGCTTTATTTATTTATGGAGTGTTAACTACACGGAGAGCGTCAGGGAGCTGCTGTTATTTTGCTAGCGCCAACACTGCGCATGCAGAACGAAGAAAGAAGCAACCTAACTCTCTGCCTTTTCTGGATTTTCAAAGCTCATCCGGATAGGGCTTCATCTGCTTTCATCTGGGATTTCATTTCTTCAAGATGACAATTTAAATATTGCCTGTTATCAGACTTGTAGAGAGTACAAAGCCTGCACCACTGCTATTAAATGATGGCATATGAAGTATTTCATTAAAAAAATCCATTTGCAGCCCCAATCCACTTGGAGACACAGCCAAGATTCCATTTCCTGGGTGTTGCCTGCCAAATTAGCTGTCATGTTCTTATGTGTCAAACATCGGCATCTCTTATCATCCCCTGTCTGTTTGTCACAGCACATCTGTTACCCTGATTTCTGGGGTCCCTTGGGGGATACCTCTCTGTGCTCCACGTGATGGGGAATGGAAACTAGCCAGAGCACGAGCGATAGCAATGTGAGAGGCAGGGTAACCTAGCGGGGTCTTTTTACCCAGGTTTTATGAGGTCAGGCCAAGCCAAAAACCAAACAAAAAATGTCCAATAAATGATTTTATTGAATGAGAATCTCACGCAGCAACGCAATCACTCACACACTCACCCAAGACCTATTAAGAAGCAAAAGAGAGGAAACTGATAGGGGGAATATTGAAGGGGTTGCAGCTGGGGTAATACTGCACCTTTTCCTGAAGTCCTTGGCCTGGGAAAAACAGCGGAGAAGTGGGGCTCAGCACGGAGAGGGCTGAGGGGATCACTCAACGGACAGAGAAACGGTCTGCTGGGATGACTGGGAGTGATCCAAAGAACCACTCAAAAACTGGGACTATTTGTAGGGGAAAAGGTACCTGGTGGGCTAATCCTTTCCCTGGGAGAACAATGAGTGTTGCAACGAGAAAGAAGCTCCACAATGGTAACTTCCTTTGCGTGACGGGATTACAGGGTGTTGCCAAAGTCTCAGGAGCTTCGGCTGCATTGGGTTGTGGTGTGACTTCATGTAAATGGTCCTCGCTTGATAGGATATTTGCTCAGCTTGGGGCAAACACGCTAATCCCCTCAAGTCGGAGTCTCAGGGCTGAGGACCCTTTGTTTACTGTGGGTTTGCACAGCTTGAGGTCTCCTGGGGCTACGTGACGGGGGATTTTACCGGCCTGACCTGGTTTTCGATCGTTTGACCGTTGCTGCCTACGTGCTCATCCGGGTGACCTCTCAGGCACATTGAATCATATTTTAATATCAAAATTGTAGACCCCAGGACAGGGTTTACCAGTGAGATAACACATGATTCTCCTCACCTGTGCATCTTACATGCAGTATGCTGGAATTTTTGCCCACAATGCCTTTGAGATACTTTTGGTTTTTTGTCTTTTGAGTGGCATTATGTCAAAAATTGGTTATTAGTGTCATACGAAACAGACATGGGACATTTAAGCACTGTGCTGTGAACTTTCCTGTCCAAGCAGTCAGGTGACTGTGGGTCAAACGATATCTTAAGGGAGGTATTGTGATAGACTCATTCTTTTTCCCGCAGGAACATTTTGAGTCATGTGTTTCAGGAATCAGCCTTGCAAAGTAAGTTTACCTTCCAGCAAAGAATTATAAAGCAAAGCATGCTAAATGCAAGATATATAGGTAGGGGCAATCACATGCTGTGACATACAGCTGAAGGACAGCTCTAAAAAATTTGCTAAATTATTGTCTGATTTGACCCTCAGAAGATAGGCCACTTGCCCCTTCCTCCTGTACAACATCCAAGACATAGTGGAGCTCTTTTGACCAAGCAATGTACAGTCCACATTCATGGGTTTCACCTTCGCAAATTTGATTATTCATGAGCACGGGTGCCTTCGTTCCCCAATTCTTCTCCTCCCATTCCTTTGAATTTTGGTGGGCATGGAGAAGGAAGGCAAATGCACCTGTGAAAAAGGCAAGAGAAGGGCGTGGGAGGGGCGAGCACACATACCTGTTCTCTCTTCTGGAGCTCCCCCTCCCATTCTCATGCATTTGGCCCCAGTGGGAGAATCATGCCAGGAAAAAATGCTAAGCAATTTGCAGGGAGGCTTGTGTGAGCCTTCCTTTCCCCCTCTGGAGCTCGCCTCACCCAGTCCCATTCATTTTGCCCTGGCGCAGAGAACGTGTACTGGAGCAAAATGCAAGAGAATTGTGGCGGGAGGCGGGAGCCTCGAAAGGGAATAAGCATGAAGAGGGAGAGTAATTCATAGTTTTTCCACTTTTGCGAGGGCTCTGTGCCCTGAACCCTCAAGAAAGTGGAGGGGCCCCTGTACTTCTTAGGTAATCGTCCTAGACTCACCTCTCTGAAAACCTCTCTACTTCAGGAATTATCCTGGCCTCTCTCAGCGGATATCTTTCCTTTGTCACTACATGCCCTTTTGGATGTCACATTCTCCTGTCTGTGGACTTCAGAACAGTTTTCTTGAGCAGTCTCATTTCTTTAGACTTTCTCGTATTTCAGAAGTTTGGTCCCCATCAATGTCTTTGGGCATGTAGGAAAAATACAGGTTCAAGAAATGGGGAGGGCTTGTTCATCTGCCTGCATGGGTAATCCACATGATGTGTTCCTTTAGCATACGCAGTTGCTTTTTTATTCACCATGTGGAAAGGTTGGTCTCTCAAAGGGAACTGTGTGTGTGCATTTGCTTGTGGATTCTACTGTACCGTTGTTTGTGTGTTCAGTTGTGCAACACTGTCATTCAGCAGAAGGGCTGCTCAGCACAATCCATGCATAACTCATGCCTGCAGTGACTATGCGCTATGTCTATGACTATGCAACTCTGATGTAGGATCTTGGCCCGTGGTTCTTGGTGTCACGTCCTTCCTGGAGGGGAACTCCTTGGGCAAAGAAGGGGAAATGGGGTGCAAAGACAAAAGGTTCCACTTGGAAGAATGAGAATCTGGTCCATCTCTGGCAGCAGCTGAAGTCTGGGAGGAAGAGACAGAGACAGTCCACCTTCTCAAGCGACAAGACTTAAAGCATTGGGAGCAAAAGGGCAAGCAACACCTTGCTCTGTTTTCAAAACAGGATGCTGAATTAATGAGGCCAGCTGGGTTGGTTAACTGTTAGTTATAAATTAGCTTGGCTCGGGCCATTCTGTTGCTGCAGAGCAACAGCTCCCAAGCTTCAGTGCAACCATGTCTGACATCTCCAGCATCCTGTATCCCTCTCCTTCAGCATGTGCCTTTGGATTACTCTGATGCCTTCTCTTTCAGCTTTGGACTCTGCTCAGGGCTGCTTTTTGCTTTCCATCCTTGGACTTCCTAGATTAAACTTCAGCTTGTAACCCTCTCTAAGCCCTGGTACAGGCCTGTTTTTTTTTTCCTTGCAGGTTCCTGTTGATTGTAGGTGTGTTCTCACCTGGGTCCTTGCTGACCTTAAACGGGACTCCATGCTTCTCTGTGGCCGCTGGTGGCTTCCATGATGGCTGAGCAGAGAATCTTTAAAGAATCTGCTCATGGTGTTGAATCTATTACTTTGGGCAGCTCTTTCAAAGTTCAGACTGAAACCCAGAACAGATTTACTGAACTTTACTCTGGGTTTCAGAGCAGAGCCATTGGACTTTAAAAGAACTATCCATGGTTCTAAACCTACTAGACTTGAATACTTTGGACAGGTCTTTTAAAGTTCTTCATAGTAAAAATCAGGGCAAAGTTTCTACAAGCAGAGTGATGGAGAAAAACTGTCCTGCCTCCATTCTCTCAGAAAGTTCACAGATGAGTTAGGACTTGAAGTCAGGTCTCCCGAGCCCAAGCCCCCCGTGGTAGCCAAGGCTTCATCTCATTACCCTTGTCTTTTCAGGCAACCTCTCTGATTACTTCAGCCATAAGGACTTGGCCCCAAAGCTTACGTCTTGATTAAGATTCCTAACCACAGTTGAACTCAGCAGCCTTATTGATGTTCACTGTTGCGGAGGAGAGTCTGAAAGATTCCTCCGAAGGCACATCCAGTTGCGTTTGACCTGAGAGCTTCAACAGCATAATCCCACATTTCCTTTGGGAAGCGCCTAGGCAGTATTAGCCAGGGATCCCTGCCTTGGAGTGGATTTTGCAGTATTATATACATTGCCCATACACATGGCATGAGCAACTGAGTGAGTGCTAGAGATTTCAGGGATGTTGATGAGTCTTTAAGGAATTTATGGCCTTAGTAGATTGAGTGACACAATGAAAAGTGAGTGAGTTCAAGCACAATGCATATGTTTTTGCAACTAATCATCTGTGTCCTTAAAAGGAAATAATACACACTAAGGCACAAATGGTTGTCGTTATAAAAGTCTGGGCCTCTGATATTTGCCACCTAGTCAAATATATTCAGCAGAGGGGAAAAAGAAGCCCGGATTGAATGATGGGAACAATTCTGCATACTTTAAGTTTCCTTGGCTTGTCAAAGTGTGAATTCAGATGCCTTAGGTAAAGTTATGTTGTGTTATGCTATGCCATGGTCTGGAAAGGATCTGAATCCTATGGGTTAAGTTCACCTAGAGTAAACGCATTGAATCCACTATTGAACGCCAATGTAGGTCAATTGCACTGATTCTGTGAGTCTCCTGTCGCTGGGACTCCTCAGAACAGGATTTAGGTTATGGAGTTAATTCTGATGTGCTCCGCTTGGCCAAAGAAGGTAGTAGTCAAGCTAAACTACTGGGTCTTTGCTGAATGGTGAGTCAACACATAGGTAAATCCCCCTGACTCTGTGGGTCTACTCTGACTGGGACTAGGAATACTAGGCATTGCAGTAGGGGGTTGCTGTTGTTATAGCTGTTAGTGCCAGTCAGAATTGCTGAACAGACACAGAAGGTTGTCTTTATTTCTTGGGGAGGTGGGAATTTGTTCTTTATTTCTTTATGTTCTTTATTCTTTCCTTATTTGTTCTTTATTATCCTTTTATTTCTTTGGAAGAAAGTGGCTACTGATGTTGTTTGAAGCAAGATCAGTAGCCACTTTAAATGCATTGGGGTGGTATGTCCACACTGCACAATCATAGCAGTTTGATCGCGCTGCATTGTAGAGAGTGAGAATTGAAAATCATTTACACCTTAAACTCTTCCATTTGCTGTCTTCACATTCCCTGTCTCACTTTCCCTGCCCTGTTTTCTTTTGATGCCTCAGCTGTTATTTCTAAAGGCTCAAATGAAGTTTTAGGTTCTTGCAAGGGTAGACTTTGAGAGACTTTGAGAAAATTTCATTGGGGTGGCAAAACTCTTATTTCATGGGGCGGGGTATGCCCTCCTGTTGCCTTGCCCTTGCAACTAGACCCATTGAGGAGGCACTCAGAGGAACGTAAACCGTGTACATGAAAGTGTGTTGTGCCTGTGATTTTGGCCAAGAACAGATAAAAGGTGAGGAAAAGCAAAAGCAAAATGGACAGACAGAAGGTTTGAACCTGGTGAATAGAAATTGGATTCTGCCTTGGGGCTTTGCGTAGCCCAGCACCCAAGCCTAACAGAGCTCCCGGGCTGAGATCTGCAGCTGGGGAGGGGATGAGGGTCATTCCCCTGTTCCAACTGCCAGGGTGCACAGCTGCTCCTGGGGTGACTGGATGTGATGTGATATCACTCCTGGTTCTGGTGTTACCCTGATTTCTGGGGTCCTTGGGGGACACCTCAATGTGCTCCACGTGATCGGGAATGGAAACTAGCCAGAGCACAAGCAATAGCCATGTGAGAGGTAGGGTAACCTAGTGGGGTCTTTTTACCCAGTTTCAGGCCAAGCCAAAAACCAAACAAGAATGTCCAATAAATGATTTTGTGAATGGAAGTCTCATGCAGCAACGCAATCACACACACATGCACCCAAGAGCTATTAAGAAACAAAAGAGAGGAAATTGGATAGGGGAGTATTGGAGGGGTACAGTTGGGGTAATACTGTATCTTTTCCTGAAGCCCTGGGTCTGGGAAGGCAGCGGAGAAGTGGGGCTCAGCACAGAGAGGGCTGAGGGGATCAGTCAAAGGAAAGCGCAACGGTCTGCTGGGGTGACCGGGAGTGATCCAAAGAACCACTCAAAAACTGGGACTATTTGTAAGGGAAAAAGTACCTGGAAGACTAATCCTTTCCCGGGGAGAGCAATGGGTGTTCTATAACGAAGCTCTACCACGGCAATTTCCTTTGTGTGATGGGATTGCAAGGTGTTGCCAAAGTCTCAGGATCTTCAGCTGTGTTTGTTTGTGGTGTGTCTTCATGTAAATGGTCCTCGCCTGATGGGATATTTGCTCAACTTGGGGCAAACACGCTAATCCCCTCAAGTTGGAGTCTCGGGGCTGAGGACCCTTTGTTTATTGTGGGTTTGCACAGCTTGAGGTCTCCTGGGGCTACGTGACTGGGGATTTTACTGACCTGACCTGGTTTTTGATCGTTTGACCATTGCTGCCTACGTGTCCATCCGGGTGACCTCTCAGGCACGTTGAATCATATTTTAATATCAAAATTGTAGCCCCCGGGACAGGGTTGTCCAGCGAGATATGGCCCTTTTCTTTCAGAAGGGTGGCGGTGGGGTGGAATGAGACCCTCTCCTGAGTCCCTCAGGAGAGATCCTTCTCTCAGTCCCACCAGCTTCTCAAACGTGGTTGGTGGGGATGCAAGAGAAGGTCTTCTCAGTGGCTGCCCCGAGACTCTGGAACTCCCTTCCCAGGAAGGCCAGGATGGCCACCTCCTTGTTATCCTAACAGCAGCAGGTTGACACCTCTTATTCATACAGTTTTTTTTAAAATGGGAGCTTTTAAAGTATGGGTCTAGGCAGTGCTGTATTGTTTTAAATGTTGTTTTTATGAGCTTGTTATATTGGCATTTTTATTCTTTTGAGGTGTTATTGCTTTAATATTGAAAATAGTTTAATTCTATTTTAATATTCACTTTTTGTAAGTTTTTAATTGTATTGTTCTTTTAAATTGTGAGCTGCTTTGAGCTCCAATTTTGGGAAGAAAGTGGGATATAAATCAATAAATGAATAATTATAACGGCAGACCAGGGGAGTCAAACTGGCACATAAAAACTACTGGCCACCTCAGAGTGGAGTTTGTGGATTGCAAGTTATCCAGGGCATGTCTTTGTTCCAGATGGTTAATTTGACATTCTTGGGGGCAGTATAAAGCCGATAATGCTTCCCTGTGTCATACAATGCCGTGTCTCTGTGTCATATGATGATACACTCAGGTCCAGACAATTTGAAGGACAGCATCTTCCCGTATGAACCTCACTGAGCTTTAAGATCTTCAGAGGAGGCATTTATCCATCCCCGTATCTTCACAGGCACAGTTGGTGGGAGCTCAGGAGAAGACCTTCTCTGTGGCTGCTTCCACACCCTGGAACTCTCTCCCTGAGGAAGCTTGGTTGGATCCTTCTCTGTTGACTTTTTTGGCAGTGAGTAAGGACCTTTGGAAACTGGCTTTTAACAAGAGAAGGGCTTTTTATGGTGCTGTAGTTTTACTCATTGTTTTTAAAGTAAGCCTTTCAACGGGTTTTATTCTGTTAATACTGTTTAATCTTTATTTCGTATGTTTTTAACTAAATGTACTTTGACTGTGATTTCTTTGAATTGAGGAAATGGTGAGTGAGGGTTGATCTCGAGTGCTCTTGTGTCTGTGTCTTCAAGTCACCTGTTGACTTGTGGTGCTCCTCATAAATTTCGTAGGATTTTCTTCTGCAGGGAATCCTCAGAGGTGGTTTTGCCAATTCCTTCCTCCAAAACAGAGCCTACAGCACCAGGTGTTTGTTGGCAGTCTCCCATCCAAGTACTAAGCAGGCTGATCCCACTTAGCTTCCAAGATTGGATGGGATCTGGTGCCTTTAGGGTGTTTAGACATGCTCTCACTGTTGCTAAAAGACTTTTACTGTGAGGTTGGAGAGGTCGACATTTTGCATCTGTTGTTCCATAGTTAGAAGATCTCATTGCTTCAGCTACTCATATGAATGTGTATTTTATCGATGCCAGCTTCCAGAAAATGTGCTTTCGGAAATGTGGCCTGCCTATATAAATGTACATGCTTAGCCCATGCTCATATCTTATGTATTCCCCCTCCTCTTCCATTTTCTTTTTTTTCTTTTTTTTTCTCCCCCCCCCCCACCTTGTAATCATATTTTGTAAAAAATCAGAGGGCTTGCATTTACCCAAAGCATCACAATCAGGCTTCTAATGCACAAATGGAGTTTGGAGAACACGAAATGAAATGCCAGCAACAGCTTGCAAATGCTGAGCCTGGTCTAATGACTTCATGCTTTGCCACCCAGGATCCAGAGCCAAAACAGAGTTTGCAAAGCCTGGTGATCACATCCAGCGCTGCTGGCGAGCTGAAGTGAACCTGCTCCTCAAACAAACTATGTTAAAATACATACAAAGTGAAATGCATTACGTCCCAAATGATTTTATTTTATTTCAAGATACAGAAAATCCCCCAATGTGTAAATGGCAAACTAACCCTTCCCACTTGTGTAACCCACAAGAGAAAAGTCTCCAGTTGAGTCTGGTAGAAGAAAACTTTCAGATTGGGCTGGCCCTATCATTGGGCAGTGTTAAAAGCGCCTCCAAGCCAACTAGAAGGCTTTTAGTGAGGTTTTTAGTGAAAAAACAAACAAAGAAGAAGTTGTCAAAAAGCGTTGGAGCATGTGGGCTGAACAGGGCTGCTGTCAGGTGGATCTGTAACTGGTTGACTGACCATTCCCAAAGGGTGCTCACCAATGGCTGCTTTTCATCCTGGAGAGAAGTGACTAGCGGGGGGCCACAGGGTTCTGTCCGGGGCTCAGGGCTGTTCAATATCTTCATCAACGACTTGGATGAAGGAATAGAGGGCATGCGCATCATCAAATCTGCAGATGACACCAAATTGGGAGGGGTTGCTAATATGCCAGAGGACAGGATCAACATTCAAAATGACCTGGACAGACTGGAGAGCTGGGCCAAGGCTAACAAAATGAAATTCAACAGAGAGAAGTGTAAGGTCCTACACTTAGGTAGAAAAAATGGAACGCAGAAATATAGGATGGGGGACATGTGGCTGGATAGCAGTACGTGTGAAAGGGATCTAGGAGTTTTAATAGACCACCAGCTGAACATGAGTCAGCAGTGTGATGCGGCAGCCAAGAAAGCCAACGCAATTCTCGGCTGCATCAATAGGAGTATGGTGTCTAGATCAAGGGAGGTGATGGTACCACTCTATTCTGCTTTGGTTAGACCTCATCTTGAATCCTGTGTCCAGTTCTGGGCACCCCAATTCAAGAAGGACATGGTCAAGCTGGAGCAGGTCCAGGGGAGGGCAACCAAAATGGTGAGGGGCCTGGAAGCCATGCCCTCTGAGGATAGACTTAGAGAGCTGGGTATGTTTAGTCTGCAGAAGAGAAGGTTAAGAGGGGACATGAGAGTCATGCTTAAATATCTGAAGGGATGCCATGTAGAGGAGGGAGAGGGCTTGTTTTCTGCCGCTCCAGAGACCAGGACGAGGAGCAATGGATTCAAGCTGCAGGAAAGGAGATTCCACCTGAACCTCAGGAAGAACTTCCTGACGGTCAGGGCTGTCCGGCAGTGGAATCTGCTGCCTCGGAGTGTGGTGGAGTCTCCTTCCTTGGAGGTTTTTAAGCGAAGGCTGGATGGCCATCTGTCGGGAGTGCTTTGAGGGTGTTCCTGCATGGCAGGGGGTTGGACTGGATGGTCCCTGGGGTCTCTTCCAACTCTACATTTCTATGATTCTGTGACATGGGGCACGACCCTTAAGAGCCCGTGATGGACCAATGTGGCCCCCAATGCCTGGAAATTGCCCACTCTGACCTAAAATCCATGAAAAGCAGAAGGAAAGAAATAAATTGAATGCCTAGCATCCTGTGAATGATGTACGCACATATGCATCCCCCTAGACAAGTGGTGGGATGTTCTTGTCCAACGCAGAAGCCTGTGTTCAGTTGAAGGTTATGGAAGAAGAGTTGCACATGTGTCACCATTGCGCAGGTGGTGCCCTTGTATACTGCACATTGTGTGCTGTGGTTCTGCGCCTCACAATTGTTTTGCCCGTTCATTTGTGCAGTGTTGTCATTCACTTGTGCACAATTGTGAAATAAGTCTGTGGTTGTAAAATCACACCCCTGTTACCTTACCAGACACCCCCACTCTGTGTGATGTGCTATTGTCATAACTGAACATATTTATGGCCGTAAAACATGTTTGAAAGCACACTGATTGGAAAACATGTTGTCAGGTCAGAATCACCTTAGACATGGTCAGGTCATAAGTTCAGGTGGGGAAATTTGATGCTGATGGGTTTGCGATCATCCTTTCAAGACCTCAGGTGACGAGCGCTCACAAAAACAATAGAAGTCAAAACTGCCCAGGTGAAGCAATCGGGGACCCTCCTGTGATCCTACCCTATAGAGACCTTCCCCATTCATCCTACGCGAACAGACATTAAGAGATTGTCAGGACTTCTATCAATGTTTTGTCACCTAGAGTTAAGACAAGCAGCCCATTCTGTCAACCCCTGTGAGAAAACGATTACCACTTTGTCTGCACACTCCTTCAGGGTGTGGAATAGGGTATATAAGCCCTAGCTCCAGCCCCAGCAAATTGTGGTATGTTGGGTGGAGTACACTGAATGTATCACCCTGCATCTGGTGCCCGCCAGACGTCTGTTCCTCTGTGCTACATGCCAACGCTGCTTGAACCCTCCTCTTTGACCTTGTTCTTCAGGATTGGTAACTATCACCTTCTTCACTCTTAATCTCTCTATCCAACCTTTGTTGCCTCACTTTTTGACAGCCTTGTATAGTTCTTCAGAGCATCTGATTCCTTATGTGTTTTGACAATTCAAGTAAAACACCTTGTTCAGGACTCTATAACAGGAGTCCTCTCTACAGTTTGTACTAGTATACACAGGTGAAAAGATCCCACCATTACTCTCCTCTTGCAGGCCTCCTTTTAGCTATAGTTCCCCAAATTCTAAGGAGATACTGGCATTGTGGATGGACTCCAACACCCCCCACCTCTTAGAGTAACACTTTCATCTCCTTGAAAAAACCCCAAGTCCCACTGATTTCTGAGGGACAAATGTCTGACATCACTTCCTATGATTTCCACCCACAATTTCTGTAATGCATACAAACACACACACATGGGAAGGCAAAGACTTAGGCCATTTCCGCACTAGACTGTTCTAGTGCGATTATTCCGCTTTCAACTTCCTACGGAATCCTGGGGTTTGCAGTTTAGGGAGGGGCCGGTCGACCCCTCCTGAAACAGCTAACCCCAGGATTCCATAGGATGTTGAAAGCGAAATAATCGCACTGTAACAGTCTAGTGTGGAAATGACCTTAGTACTATTAAAGGATCAATGCTTCACATTTTTCAGTTTCTCTCTTTCAGTGAAAAGAAAGGACAGATGTTGACATCAATATGACATATGGACAGATTACAGCATTTCTGAAGCTGGGAAGTCATTGGAAAAAAAATTCTGGAATCCTGTGTGTGTCTGACATATAACAAGTTTCCCTACAGAAGCAGTGAGACATTTTATCTGCTGCAGAATTTCCCTATGCAGTTCAAGATTGTGGAAGCTGAGTTGTGCATGTGGTTCCATTGTGTATGTAGATACCTGCACACGTCCACGTACATATCAATGAACATGCAGATGTGTGTTCAGTTGCACATTCACTTGTGCCATGTTGCTGTTTGGTACATAGTCTATGTAACACACTGGTGCTGCAAGCACAGATTTATGCTACACAGCCATGAAGCAGAATCTTTTTTTTTTTAATTTATTGAAAATTTATGAGTCAATTTAAAAATAACACATATATATTTTAGAAAAATGGATGCAAAAACATATCCATACATACATAGATACAGATATAATTTCACATTTACAAAACTTACCAATTTCTTCTTATTCCATAATTAAATGTAACAAAAAATGCTAAAGATAACTCTATTACAAAATAAGATATTTCTACTTGCTATAGTATGCATACATACACACATTCTGGTTAACTTCCAAAACCCTTTTTGTTGATGTGGAAAATGATCAGCCCACTGCAAAGATGTTGTATCATGCCCCAGCTGTAGGTAATTGCAAGGTTGCATAAGAAACTGGGGTCGTGTGCAGATGGTAGAGGGAGGTGTGCAAACCTCTACCTGATTGGTTGTAGATATGTATATAACAAATCAATGCCAGTATGTATTCGTCTGTTGACCAAATCTGGTGCCTGGCGCAAGCTTTTGTCCATCTGTCCTATGTTTTGTATATAACGGAACTTTGCTGCAAGATAAAGTGCCTCCTGTTTTGGAAGAAACTCCTCCGTGTGTGAGTATCCTTACTGGGGAACAAGACTGCTGCTGTTGGCTCACTGAACTCTGGTTTTTCTGCTGCATTTCCATGGGGCTGAAACTCCTATCATCCCCAACAGTGGTTATGGGCCCAGGCCCAGAGTGCACAGCATCCACAGCGCACCTGTAGTTGTTTTTCCCCTGGATACTGGGACTGTTTTTGACTGTTTGCCTGGCTCTCCAGTGCTTCAGGAGTCTGTGTTTTGGCACAGAGACATTTAATCTTCAGTCCAGAGCTCATCAAGGTCACTGCGGCCAGCTGCTTTGTTTGTTGAATTTTCCTTACAAAGGCAGCAGCACGGCTGAAGGAGGTTATCTGCATTTTGAAAAGTTGACCGAGGCTAATTATCAAAGCTGGCAAATTTATGTGAGAGCCGCTTTGATGAAGGAAAACTTGTGGCACGTTTTGGAAAATGAGGGACAGCCCCCAGAAGGAGCAACTGCTGCTCAAATAGCAGCGTTCAGGGTTGCTGACGAAAAAGCCAAAGCAGTTATTTTGCTTACTTTAAGTCCTTCCCAGTTGATTCACGCTGCTGCTGCGAACACAGCATATCAGCTCTGGGAGGCTCTGAAGCGTGTGCATCAATCTTGCTCGTGTTTGTCCAAAATGCTATGGACAAAAAGACTGTATAACACAAAGTTATGTCCCGGAAGCTGTGTAAGAGAGCACCTCATGCTGATGAAACAGTTATTTCAAGAGTCAGCCGACAGGGGGGTAAATATCCCAGAAATACAGAAAAGTTTTATTCTGCTGGGAAGCCTCACTAAGGAGTGGGACTTTTTGATGTACAGCCTCCAGGGTGTGTGTGAGGAAGAGCTGACTGTAGACTTGGTAGCTGGGAGGATTTTGGAGGAAGTCCAACATGAGCAGTTCGATTCCAGATTGCAGTCGGAGGGGAGAACAGCCAGTCACTAGGAGGGAGAGGCAGTTCCCAAGGAGGCATCTGACCTGGAAGAAGGAACAGTGTGCAGCTTTGCCAGACGCTGCTACAGATGTAAGAGAGTCGGCCATCTCCAGAAGGACTGCAGAATGCCAGCGCCGAGCAGAGGGAAGAAGACAGCCCAGAAGCGGAGGGGCGTGTCATCACAGGCTGAAGGCCATGTGTTTGTGGCAAAAGAACAGTCTGAGAGTGGTGTGTGGTTGCTAGACAGTGATGCAACTCACCACATGGTGAACAATTTAAAGCTGTTGAGTAATGTTACAAATGCAAACATAACAGCAATTTCCCTTGCGGATGGGGCACCCAGCAAGGTGCAGAAGATGGGTACTGCATATGTGCCATGCTTTGGTAAATCATTTAATAATGTATTGTGCGTGACAAATGTGCAGAACTGTATTTTGAGTGTCTCCCAACTGGCCAGTGAGGGTTACAAAGTGGTGTTTGAAGGGGAGAAATGTATAATTACTGCAAATGGTGTTTTTTGTGCAAAAGGGGTGAAAAAGCAGGGGTTGTACCACATGTTGCCCAAAGGAAAAGTGGCAAATGTTAACCCTTTGTGTAACAAACCTCTACATGAAAAGTGTGTACATTACCTCCACAGAGTGATGGGACATGCCAGCTACAAAAGTTTGCAAGAGTTGGCAAAGGTATTCCCTGGGTTACAGGTCAGAAATTGTCCTAAGTTCCTAGAGTGCTCTGTGTGCAAAAAGGTTAAGGTAAATGCTTACCCCATTGCCAAGAAAAGCAAGCGTGTCACCCAAAGGCCTTTTGAGGTTGTACATGCAGATTTGGCTGGGCCATTCAAGCCAACTGAAGGGCAAAATAGGTTTTTCCTGGTAATTGTAGACAGACACACCAGGTACTCCTATGTCTATCCGCTGACAGAGAAAAGCCAAGCAGCAGATAAGTTCAAAGAGTGTGTGAATGCTGTTGAGAGGGAATTTCCTTATAAAGTGGCCAGTCTTGTGTCAGATCGAGGGGGAGAATTCCTGTCCAACAGCCTGCAAGCCTGGATGCATAAGAAAGGCATAAGGCATAAAACCACCAACCCCGCATCTCCCTGGGAGGATGGTCTTGCAGAAAGAAGAACTGGGCTGTTAAAACAAATGAGGGACTGTATAATGGAGGATACCCAAGCCCCGGCAGGACTTTGGGAAGAAGCAATAGTGACAGCAAACTACCACTTAAACAGGATGTGGAGTTCAAGTGTGAAGCAAACTCCATATTACCTATTGTATGGTAGAGCGCCAAACCTGCAGCATCTACGCGTTTGGGGTCAGTTTGCTAGTGTGTATGTTCCCCCAAGTTTCAGAAAGTCTGGAGAGGAGAAATCTAGATGGTTACTCTTTGTGGGATATGAAGGTAACAAATATAGATTTCTACACCATGCTGGCAAAATAGTGTATTCTAGGAGTGCAAACTTCGAAATCCATTCAGGATGGGATAGACTGCACTGTAACCAAGAGGTTTTGAGTCCCCTGGGTAAAAGTGTGAAAAGTGTTCCCGAAATTCCTGAGAATGGAGGGGCAGTGATGTCTGATGAGGAAAAGGACAGTGTCCTGGATACACTTGAAAGCTCTGAAGATGGAGAGGCGGTGATGGCTGATGACGAAGAAGAAAGTACTGAGGAAAGTACTGAGGAAGAGAAGCCAAAAGTCTCACTCGACGTCACACCAAAGAGTTCAACACCGCCACCTAGTGCTGAACCTGCATTTATGGTCAAGAGAGAGCCTCGCACTGAGGTCAGCACTAGTTCCAGCAGTGGTTCCAGTGAAAGTGGGTCAGGAAGTACCCAACTTGCTGAGTCAGGAAGTAAAGTTATGCTTATCCCTAAAAGGTCAGGAGGAGGGTATTTTGTTGTCCCGTGTGACTGAGGCAGAAAATTTGAGTGTAGGACTACATTAGGGTATGGTATCAAAATGTGAGGCAAATGGTCCAAGATGGGATTTTGTGCTTGCGGTATTGTCCATCTGCGGATCTGCTCACAAAGGCCCTTCCAGTAGTAGGCCATGAGAAGTTAGCAGGTGAACTGGGCCTTGCCAGCAGGGTGTAAGGTGTAAGATGAGTTGTATCCTTGTATGTATGTACTGTATGTATTATGTAACATGTATTGTATGACATGTATAGATTGTGAAAATGTCCTACACAGTGGCCTGACCATTTTGGAGGGGATTGTCAGGGATTCCAGGCAGGGAACCCTGCGAAAATGGTCAGCCCACTGCAAAGATGTTGCATCATGCCCCAGCCATGGGTAATTGCAAGGTTGCGTAAGAAACTGGGGTCGTGTGCAGATGGTAGAGGGAGGTGTGCAAACCTCTACCTGATTGGTTGTAGATATGTATATAACAAAGCAATGCCAGTATGTATTTGTCTGTTGACCAAACCTGGTGCCTGGCGCAAGCTTTTGTCCGTCTGTCCTATGTTTTATATATAACGGAACTTTGCTGCAAGATAAAGTGCCTCCTGTTTTGGAAGAAACTCCTCCGTGTGTGAGTATCCTTACTGGGGAACAAGGCTGCTGCTGTTGGCTCACTGAGCTCTGGTTTTTCCGCTGCATTTCCGTGGGGCTGAAACTCCTATCATCCCCAACAGAATCTCCCTCACTCTTCAGGAGGGTGATGAGGCCCACTTCTTTTCGATTATGGGCTGCGGATGCTTGCTGCCTTGGGTAGTGCCATTGTTTCTCTCTTCCTCAGTTCCACAGGTGCAAACTACCGATATAAGAGGCCATGGATATTAATAATTGCAGGTGAAATCTTACACCAAGGAGATGGAGGGTAACTTTCAGTCATGAATTGCAATGCAGCATAAGACTCAATGTTCAAACACATAGCCTGGAGAAGGGACAGATAAGACATGACATGATAGCTATGTTTAAATATTTGAAGAGGTGTCATGTGGAGGATGGAGCAAGCTGATTTTCTGCTACTCAGAGACCAGGGCATGGAGTACTGGCCTCAAACTTCAGGAAAAGAGATTCCACCTGACATTAGCAATAACTTTTTAACAGTAGGAGCAGTTTGATAGGGGACTACACCGCTGCCCGGGAATGTGGTGGAGCCTCCTTCTTTGGAGATATTTAAACAGAGGCTGGATGCTCTTCTGTTGGGCCATTTGTCAAAGAGAGTGCTTTGACTGTGTATTTCTGCATGGCAAAATGGGGTTGGACTGGATGATCATTATGGTCTCTTCCAACTCTAGGATTCTATGGTTCTACACATCTGCAATGACATTGCATGTTGAAATCTGCTTCCACAGCCTTCAACTGAATACAGACGTCACACTATAGTCAAAGAAATACAGCCAGAGGTGTAATGGACTTTACATTTGTATAAGCCTATAACAGGATGGCAGCATGCATTGACCAGGTTCCTCCTGGGGCTTTCCACTGATGTCTCCTTTTTCCAACATTGCATAAGAAACCATACATTCCTTATGAAGTAAGCCTACCACCCTTTTCCAATCAGACCCTTCCTACTCAGTCTTGCCATTTCATTCCCACCGAGAAGTCCCGTGTGATTCAGAAAGCAAACTCCCTTGCAGTGTTCTTGGAACAGTCCTCTCCTGCAGGCCAACCTTGCTTTGAAAGAATGTTCTTCACAAAATGAAATAAAATGGAAATGATAAAAGCAAATCAGCCAGCCACATGACAGCTTGACTGTCCTTCCTACAGATTAAAGCCTTTGACAATCTGTTGGCAATGAAGAGTTTCTCTAAATGTTTATGGAACTCCACTTGAAAGCTGGAGTTCCTGATGAGACAAAATTAGATGCAGCCCACGCCCCAGGCGTGAGAAGTTCCTGGCTCTTTGATATCAACCATTCTGAGCTAGTGAAACATAGCTGGAAATGAGGGGAGAAACTCTCAGGTGGTAGGAAAAAAAGGATGGCATTTCCACATAAACCCACTGAACTATGTTACAATTTTACGTTTCATTGGTCTATGAAATACAAGCTACAATCCAACATTTGCTCAGTGTAGTGTAAATATCTGCACGCTGTGATACATTGTGCCAGCACTGGGCAACCCCATGCGGAAGTGCATCTTGGTGCAGCACATGTCGAGGACTGGGTGCTGTTGTGAAATCTATAATGAGCAGTGTGTAATGTGAAATTGCAATGTGCAACCGCAGTGTACACTGCCTAGCTCAACTCCATTTCTGCCACTGGCGAATAATTTGCCCCACATGCATAGCACAAGTAATGCACACCAATGGCCAGGCTGTCTGTTGCGTCCTTTGGATCTTCTTATAGGCTTTTTAGCTTGGCTGTGTTCATGGCCTGTTGGCCTCTTCACCTCTCTCATATCCTTCTTTGGTTCTTCAATATGCTCTGACACCTGGGTCTCTCCTTTCTTTCCATTGAGGAATCTGATTCTCTGTTTGTTTTCACATTGGCTTGCAGTGGGGATGAAGAGGAAATTAAGTTTTTCCTTGAATCCTGTGCAAAGTGAGAGGCTTCTGCTGAACTTTGCTGCTGGAGGTAGGAATTTCACAAGCCACAGAAAATCTCACCTGTTAAATCTCTGAGTAGGACAGGTTGCCATTACATGCACAGAAGCACAGCTGCAAGAAAAGTTGGCAACCCTGGATGGGGTGAGCTTGGCCTTTTTTCCTTTGCTCATTCCTTAACTTTCATTGCCTGTCCACTCACTTCCCTTGAGTTACAGCAACTATCAGTAGTATTACAAATAGTAGAATTTAGGAGAGGGAAGTCTCTCTCTCTCTCTCTCTTTCTCTCTCTGTCCACATGATGCTCCCCCTTGGGAAAAAATGCTTGCACAGTAAAACTGTTTGATCAATTATTATGATAATGACACGACTGTAGAATTACGAGCCTAACTGTAATTACCATTTTTATGTGGAGTTTAATTAATCATAAAAATACTATGTTAGATAAGTTTAGAGCCCCCCAAAGCTCTTGATGCAGTACTAAATGAGTTACAGAGCCATGGGTGTGTGTGTGTTGAATTGCCCCCACTGCAAAAGGGCCGGGCAAACATTAGCGAAGCTGAGGAAGGTGAAGAGATGGGTCCCTCTGGGCAGCGCATGTGTATGTGCGAGAGAGAGATGCCTAAAGATGCTTTTATTTTCAGTCCCTACCTAGTCGGCAGCCGGATAAGATAATTACTTCATGCCGCCCGAGCACAACTGGTGTATTTCCTTCAATGCTGTGTGCCCTTCAATGTCTGGGTGATGGGAGGCGGAGCTGGGCTGGAGCACAGGAACGAAGGTAATTCACGAGACTGGTGGGGACCAGTGTGTGAGAATGGAATGTGAACAGGAAAGAGTGGGGAGGGGTGAAAGGTATTCAAAAAAAAGGCAAAACTTTCATCGTACCTTCAGTTCTGGCAAGAACATTGTCTGTGTGCTGAACTAATCTTTAAGAAGAGCTTTCTGGATCTATCCATGAAGACTGTTTATTGACTTAGACTGAGATCAGACTGTTATCACACTGTACAACCACCCCACCCCCAGGATGTACCATTTTCATAATTCGACATATTTTATGGCTGAGACATATGTTTGCAAGTGTACTGGCTGCAGGCATATGCCAGGTCAAGATGAGCTCAGATATGATCAGGTCATAAGTTCAGAGAGGATTAACAGGAAAGCCCAATGCTGATGGGCTTGGGATAATCCTTTCAAAAACTGTAAGTTGAGAGCACTCCTAGAAACAATAGCAAGCGAAACTGACCAGGTGAGGTAATCGGGAACTCTACTGTGAGCATATCCTATGGAAACCTTCCCTCTTCATCCTACGTGACCAAAACATTAGGAGATTGTCAGGATTCCCACCAATGTTTTGTCACCTAGAGTTAAGACAATCAGCCCATTCTGGACTCCTTTGTCAACCCTGTGAGAAAACCATTACCGCTTTGTCCATGCACCCACCTTCAGGGCGGGAAATAGGGTATATAAACCCCAGCTCCAGCCCCAGTAAATTGTAGTACTTTGGACGTAGTACGTGACACCCAGGCCTCCGTTCCTCTGTGCTACCCTCAGATGTGCCATCTGAACCACTTCACTTCGACCTTCTGTTTCAGAACTGGTAACTTTCACCTTTTCTGCCCAATTTCTCTCTATTCATCCTTTCTTGCTTCATTTTCTGATAGCTTTTTATGGTTCTTGAGAGCGTCTAATTTCTTATGTGCCTGTTATTTCCAAATAAAATATCCTGTTTAACCTTTACTTTGAGTCGTCTCTGCAGTTAGTACTGGTATACATAGGTGAAAAGATCCTGCCATTACCTTCTTCTCACAGGCCTCCTTTGAACTACAATTTCTCCAAATTCCAAGGAGATGCTGGCACTGTGGGTGGACCCCAAAGTCTCCCCCTTTTTAGGGTAGCAAGACATTACAGGGTGCAACTGTTCAAAGACACACATACATGCCTGAATACTCTGGGTCTTAGTCTGAATTCTAATGGAACTCTCCACAGTGCTGAACCATGACCCCAAGTAGGTTTGGCACACTGGGAATTTAGCCCAAACTTTAGAAGAACTGTCTGAAATAATGAACTTATCTTAGGAATAGGATTCAATGCTTTGCAGAACTCTTCTAAGGTTTAGACTAAAACCTGGAAGGGATTCACCACCAACAGGCACTGCTGCAAGAGCAGCCCCTCACTCTGAAATATTTGTTGTTATTTGCTGTCAAGTTGACTTCAGCTTATGGCAACCCTATGACTTAGGCCATTTTAGCACTAGACTGTTATAGCACTATTCTACTTTCAACATCCTATGGAATCCTGGAGTTTGCGGTTTAGGGAGGGGCCTCTGAGGCCTTTGAGGCCCCTCGCTAAACTGCAAACCCCAGGATTCCATAAGATGTTGAAAGTGGAATAATAGCACTATAACAGTCTAGTGTGGAAATGGCCTCAGAGATCTCCAAGTAAACCTGTGATCAACAGCCCTTGTAAACTCAAGGCAGCTGTGAGCTTCTAGATTGAGTCAATCCAGCTGTTGTGTTGTCAGGTTGCTTTGCTTTCCCAGCCGTGAAAGCCTAGTCCCAACCTAACGACATGTAGTGTTTTGGTGTTTGCTTTCATATCACACCCCATACCGCACCATACACCATCATACCAGGTTATGTGCTGTTTGCTATTTGCTGTCAGGTAATGCTTGTAGCTTTTTTCTGTTTGATTCTATGAAATACATGTCATGCTGTGCTGCTTGATGCCATGTAGAAGCGGATGATGGAAACCGAATACGAAAAAACAATGTTTTGGGGATGAGGTCTGTTGATATAATGAACCTCAATAAAGAAAAGAACAAAGACAACACAAGGTCAGGATGCTGGTGGGTGGGAAGCCAGCCTAGGAAAAGGAATTGTTTTAGTTAGCTGGCAAATAAGGCCCGGCACCTGCAAATTTGTAACGTTATTGCTTATAAGACCCTGCAGTTCTAATAAGGCTTTCAGTCTTGGCAATGGCCAGAGTGTGTAACCTTTACACCAAAGTTTCTTGAATAAAGCTTTGCAAACTTCTAAGCCTATTTCTTGGGATTGGAGTTATCTTGTATGTAACAGGTATGGTCTCCCTTCTTCCCACTGCATTCTACTTTTACCAGCATTATACTTGTTATACGTGTTTTCAATGAGTCAAGCCATTTCATGGTACCTCCAAAGTATGACAGCCTCAGCTGAGTCATTTCCACTTCTGGTGAGAGTTCAGACATGATTTGCGCTAAGACCCACTCATCTGTCCTTTCAGCAGTTTGCAGTACCTGTAGCACCACACTTGAAAAGGGTTAATTTTCTTTCTGTCACCTTTCTTCACTGTCCGGCTTTCACAGCTGTAGATAGAAATCAGAAATACTAAGGTCTGGAAAATTCTCACTTTGGTATTTGATGATTTTATTTATTTGTTTGTTTGTTAATTAATTAATTAAATTGATATCCCAAATTTCTCCCAAGATGAGATCAAGGTGACTTTACACTTGAGGATCTTACCTTGTTCCTTCATGGTTGCCTTTTCAAGACTTTGGGCCTTTCTGCTCAACCCTGTTATAGTGCTATTATTCCACTTTCAACATCCTGTGGAATTCTGGGGTCTGTAGTTTAGGGAGGCTCAAGAGCTCTCTAGCCAAGAATTCTAAATGCCCCTCCCTGAACTGTAAACCCCAGGATTCCAGAGGATGTTGAAAGTGGAATAATAGCACTATAACAGTGTAGTGCGGAAAGGCCCTCTGTCTTCTGATTTCTTGGCTGGAGTCTCAGTAGGGTACAAAAGGTCATAAATAGTTTGACACATGTTGGAAATCTTACAGTGCAGGCTTGTCCTGTTTAGTATTCCAGCCAGCCAGTCAGCTGCCTGTGCCCCACTTGGAAATACTCCATTCCACTTTCTCTCTCCCCGACTAGTTTTCTGTGCCTGCTTCTTAGGAGCATTTGATGAGATCTCCTTCCAATCTCTGACTGGATTCCAGAGGACTCCTCCTTCCATTCCAACCTTTCTCCACCCAGGAGTCTGTTTTTCAATACACGCATTTCGATTGCTCCGCAGGAACCCAAGAGAGACTAAGCCCCCTCCTTCCCATGGAGCTCTGCTCTTTCACCGATGTCTAATCTGAGAGAGAAGAGAGAGCAAGAGAGAAGGGCAAAGGGAGAGGGGAAAAGCAGGTGTTGTGATGCTCGCTCTTTGTAATGGGATGTGGCAGGTCTTGGAGTTCACCTGGAGTAACGCAATAGACATGAGAACAGCACCTCTCCAAAACAAGAGCTGGGAGTGCAAATGCCCTGCAGCAAAACCATCTCCTTGACTCTGCTTCCTCCAAAAGCCAAAACACCCTCCATCAGACGTAACTCTTGAAGAACTTCATTCTCATAGGCAAGAACAAATAATGTGAACATTTTTTTCCCCACTGCAAGGAAGTTTTAAAAAGCTGTCTTTGAAGACTATTCACAGTTTGGGACTTGTTTCAAAATTCCATGCATGTTTTTGTTTCCCCACAGAAAATAGCATTTTCTATGCATGTTATTTATGTGTAGAAATAAAAAAAGTCTTTGCCTGTGGACAGAAGGAACGCAAGTAGAGTATGTCCTCTGTATACGGTTTCATTCCAGGAACCCCCATGTAAAACAGAAAAAGCAAATTCTCACATCCCATTATCTTCAATGGATATGACACATGTGACCTTGTGGCAGCATGGGGGCATGTCTGTTGCATACATTGATGATAATGGACTCAGTACTTCATCTGGCCTTGGATTTGTGCACGCCAAGGTCATACCACAAGAGGGCACACTATAGGCGTTTATTCTAGAGTTTCAGAACCTGGGGACAGCCATAAAACAGGTCTTAGAATAATAGAATCGTGGAGTCGGAAGAGGCCAGAAGGGCCATCCAGTCTAACCTCCTTCTGCCATGCAGGAAGACACACTCAAAGCACTTCTGACAGATGGTCATCCAGCCTCTCCTTAAAAACCTCCAAGGATGAAGACTCCACGACACTCCTAGGCAGCAGTGTATGCCACTGTCAAAACTGCTCTCACCATCAGGAAGTTCTTAGATAGAACTTTTAAAGTTCAGAGTAAAACTCAAAACAGACTCACGTAGCCCACTGACGTGGAAACCCTTAGTTACTCTTGGCCCAAGATGACCAAAAACCAGGACTCAGGGTAGCATTACAGAGATGAATTGATGGAGATGAATGGGCAGTAACAGGTCCAGCATGTAATGTTTCTTTCCTCCTCCCTCCCGCTCATGTTCTCCAAGACAAGGTAAGTACGCCAGAGTTGATTAATTGCTTAAAAGCCAAACCATTAATTGAACCATTTAATGTGTTCATTAATCGATTTGGAAACGTATTCTCTGCTTTCGGAGTCCAAAACAATGGCTGAATTCTCAGGCTTTTCTCGTAAGCCTCATGGCCTATGAGAAAAAGATAGAAGAGTAAGCAGTATTTTTTTCCCAGAATTTCCAGCCTGTCTTTGAATTTGTTTTTTTCGGGGGGCATCCAAAGGCTGCCCCAAATCCAGCATAGAGGATTTGTCCATTCAGCCCACAGTTTTCTCCTCTGACTGGAAACTCCTTCTCTTGCAATTTCCAAGAGCAGCTCTGCCATGGGCCAGGTAACGATGGTGGGTCTGAGGACAAGTCTTCTGCCCTGGGGACTCACTGGAGGCCACGTGGACATGCCTATGTTACCCCAAACCGTGGATGCCAGGAGGGTCACCCACAATGCCAGTACATCCATTCAAAAGTGGGGAATAATTAGCTCAAAAACAGAAAGCTTGCAAGAGGGGGCAACTTAACAAGACCTTGCTTACCAGTGTTTATGGGCTCAAGCAGGAAAAAGAGCCAAAAAGTAAAATGCAAGAGAAAATATGTTTCCTTGACAAGATTCACAGAAACACACAAAAGCTCAAACACTCACACAATCGCACTAGGACTAACCAAAGGAAAGAAAGAAAAGTGGAACAGAAGATGTTGAGGGATTGGGGCGGTATTTACCGGTCCGGAGAGAAGCGGAGAAAACAGCAACGTGGCTTAGGCAAGAATCTAAGGACAATTCTCATTTGGGTATTGGGTGGACAGAGTGGCATTTGGATCAGTGAGAGACTGTACTGGACAGCCTAAAATCAGAGTATTTGTACCCAAAAAATGTCCCAAGGGTAGGTTTGCAACTCACACTCCCAGCTATTTGGACAATGGGAGTTGCAACACAAACAATGAAGTCCAGAGAGAGTCAATAGGTTTTGTGTTTGAGTGACAAGGGGATATGGTTGTCGCAATAGTTGGATATTGTGGAGAGGTGGGGAAACAATAGGAAAGCATCCAGGTGCACAGGGACCAGAGTTAAGTCAATAACCATTTGGTGGGAACTTCTCTATTTCAGTTCTGAGAGTCCAGCTGGATATTTCACATCGATTGTAATCAGAGTGGCCTTGCTGTTGTCCTGAACTGACTGCACCTCTTGCCTACAAGGTAGGTGGGGCTGACTCGCCTTGCCATGTCACCTTTATAATCAGGAATTTCCCTCTTCCAGTGTGACCTTGCTGTCATTGCAGGTATCATTTATATCAATATCAATTAATATGGTGCCAATCAAATATTATTTGCCAATGAAACCATGCCAATTGGGGGTGGAGCTGTGCAGTGCTGTAATGCCTAAAAGACCCTCCTTCTGGTTGGTGGCTGAGATTCTACACTGAGGAGATGGAGGGTAAATTTGTACTCACAAAGTTATGTGGTGTGTCTTATACTGGCACTTGCTTCTGCAACTGTCCTATGCCATTGTTAATGAAGGCTAGCTGTATACACCTTGCAAAAAGACTGTGAAGCCTCAAATGGTGCCAGCTGTCTGCTTGTGTTTTGTGAAGGAGCTCTGCCTTCCCAAAGGCAGAAGCAGACAGCTAGCACGATCCCCACCATGAATTCAAACTTAGAGTATTGTGTGCATTTGATTCCATGGTGGGTTGAATTTATGGATCATGAGGCCACGGACACGGCGAGCCCACTGTTATGTATAATTGTAGCGATAGATAATAGCTGAGGTTCTGCATCTTCAGCGTAACTACAGTGGCAGAACTCCATCATCATAATTATGTCTGATGATGTGACGTCCCAAAAATCTACCTTTGCAGACTGACAGCTCCCTGACTGAAGGGTTTCCCAGGTGCTAGAGATCTGGATGCTGGGAAATGATGTTGGCAGTTGGCAGACTGAAAACAGACAGCTGAGGAGAGCCCTTGGGGTCCTGCCACAACTGTGACGGGGAGGGCGTTGTGGTTGTCATTTCCCAGCACCCTGATCTCCAGCACCTCAGAAACTCTTTCGTCTTGGTACTGGCTGGCTGTAAAGGGGGATTTTATTCTGGTTTGGTCAGACATCCACTGGAATATTGTGTCTAGTTCTGGGCACCACAATTCAACAAGGATATTGACAAGCTGGAACATGTCCAAAGGAGGGTAAGCAAAATGGTAGAAGGCCTGGAAACCATGAAGCCCTATGAGGAGTGGCTTAGGGTGCTGGGGATGTTTGCCCTGGAGAAAGGAAAGTTAAGAGGGCACATGATTATTGTTGTTGTGCTCCTTCAAATTGTTTCTGACTTATGTAAGGCAAACCATCCATGGAGTTTTCTGTGGACTGAGAGTGTATGATGTGCCCAAGGTCATCCAGAGGGTTTCCATGGCTGAGTGAGGAACTGGACCCTGGTCTCCACAGTTGTAGTCATATCATCAAACCATTGTACCACGCTGGCATGATAGTCATGTTTAAATATTTGAAAGGATGTCGTATGGAAGATGGGGCAAGCTTGTTTTCTGTTGCACAAGATACTAGGATACAGAGCAATGGCTTCAAACTACAGGAAAAGATATTCTACCTAAACATTTGGAAGAATTTCCTGATGGTGAGAGCAGTTGAACTGTGGAACCCACTGCCTGGAAGTGTGCTGGAGTCTCCTTCTTTGGAGGTTTTTAAACAGAGGTGGGATGGTTTTGATTGTGTCTTACTGCGTGGCAGAAGGGGGTTGGACTGGATGGCCCTTGGAGTCTCTTCCAGCTCTGTGATTCTAGGAATCTATGACCCTGAGACTCTGAGGAAGTTAAATGCATCAGCCAGCTTCATGCTTTTGCTCAGACTTCACAGGCCAAAAGAATCAGTCTCCAATCAAGGGCAACAACCTCTTTCTTGTTGGTTGGAAACACCAAAATCCTGAAAGACTTGCACAAGTGATGGAGGCCTGGCGATGTTTTATGACACATTCATTCACATTGTATTAAGCTCTGGCTTTTTAGAAGTTTCGCTGGAGACAGTTATGCAAATCCGCCAAGACAGGAATGGATTTAGAAATGATTTCCTGTGTCGGAAGATTAGCAGGGAAAGTGACACATTCCCTCTAAATTATTGTAGCTCCTCTATGTCTGTAACTTCAGACCCCGGCAGGGAAAGGGGTGCCTGAAGTGAGAAGCAGATTAAAGCTATTAATTTTGACTTTATTATTCGAGAATTTGGATTCTTCCAGGTCATTGCAGGTTCTTAAACCTTTCTGCCCAGGAGTTCTAAGCTGACGTTCAAGCCGTTAGCCAGGTCTGCCTAATGAGATGTGTGACAAAAGGCCAAAGAAGGTAAAAGAGGTTCTGGGAGCAGAATAAGTCCGGCAAAATACATCCCTGGCAGAAAACCTCCTTTACACTGGAATTGTTGACCCATGGAGGTGCTACCATGTAAGAGCCTTCTGGGGCCCCGAGATCCACTGGAGAGGCCCTTCTTTCAGTTGCATCGCCTTTACAGGTATGGCTGGTGGCAATACAAAACAGGGCCTGCTCTCCTAAACCTTGGAGGTCCCTCCCTTTTTTCATTCAGAGAGCCTTTCGGAACCGAAGGCTTTCAACATAAGCCTGCAAGTGCTGTCTTGTTTTAAATTGGAGAGTGTAACTTTTAATTTTTTTTAGAGTCTATGTTTTTAAATAGGGATAATAGTTTAATTTGTTTATAATGTTGACCTTTTCGATGTTTTTCACTGCAACCTTTAAAAAGATGGAAAGTGCGTGGAGTCTTGGGGCCTTTCTGCACTACACTGTTATAGTGCTATTATTCCACTTTCAACCTCCTATGGAATCCTACGGTTTGTGGTTTAGGGAGGGGCGTTTAGAATTCTCAGCCAGAGAGCTACAAACTACAAACCCCAGAATTCCACAGAATGGTGCAAGTGGAATAATAGTATTATCACAGTGTAGTGTGGAAAGGCCTTCGGTCATGGAAGAAAAGGCAGGATATAAATAAAGTTTATCATCATCATCATCATCATCATCATCACCACCACCATCAATCATCACCATCAATCATCTTTTTTTTTTGGTATATTTGTATTTTTTTTTAATGGGGTAAAACCGTCAGCCCTCCCCATATGCAGATTTGACTTTCATCTGCCCCCTCACCTCAGGCACCTCTGTTCTGGGGGTCCTTCCCTCTCAGTGGTCCGATCCAGCCACGTAGTCTTTTAAAAACCCACCTCTGGTCCTCTTGCTCCTCCACCACCTACTGCTAAGGACAACTAAGGACAGATTGCAGCCCAGTTTCTTAGCACCACAAATTGAACCTATTTTGGAGGAGGGACCAAGGGTAGTGTCTTTAGGCGTCAAGATTTAAGCCTGAAACAGATTCATCATTCCACTGAAACCTTCAGCTGCCACCATCTATGGATATTGTCTCTCAGCTTCCTCTCATATCCACAAATGAAAGAATTGGGAAAAGGTTATGAACAGAAGCAAGGCAGTGATCAGTAGCGGAGGTATCGTTGAGCCACATGCACCAAGCCTGCCCTCAAGCATTGCAATTTTTTGACTTCTTTGATTTTCCTTTAATAAACAATCTAAAGCTCATATAAACAATTCTTTGATGATCAACTCTTGCATTAAGCCGCCGTGAAAACCATCTCCTATTCACGGCAATGCATCACAAGTTAAGTTTATCACAACCAGGATTTATTGGTTGCCATTAGAAACGCATCTGGATTCGACATCCCCTACGTATTACCAAAATCAAAGGCTCACTCCAGGGTATAGAATATTTATCAGCCTATTTTTGCTGGCTTGTGGTTTTTGTATTTCTGCGATATAAGAAATCTGGAAGTCTCTCTTCTGCTGGTGTTACTTCCAACATGTCATCGTGTTTAATTAGAACAGAACAAGAGTCCTTTTCAAATTCATGACTCAAATGTTTGCATGGGAGAACCTCCTATTATCTGAATCAGGGAGTGTTTGTTGCTTGTGACAAGTCCTCGTTCAAAGACACAGCCTCTGCAGCACTCACACTTTTCCAAACGTACACTTCAGTACATTTTTTGGCAGCGTTCTGTTTTTGCGTTTTTCCTCCAGGCTTAACCCCGTCGTGCAACACGGGATCCACGTATGTGCTTCTTGTAGAGTTTCTTCATTAATTCCCAGTGTGTTCTTTCAGCTTTAAAAAAAAGTGTGCATCATGCTGGATTGACAGGGGGTAGATTGAGGTGACAGAGGGTTGAGGCTGTAAAACACCAGACTGCGGGTGCCTTATTATAAAATGTTAAGCGTAATGAGGATGATAAGAGGTATGGAGAACAAAATATATGAGGAGAGGTTGAAGGAGCTGGGCTTGTTCAGCTGGGTGAAGAGAAGACAAAGGGGTGACTTGACTTCTGTCTTTAAATACCCCAAGGGCTGTCACAGAAAAGAGGGGGAAGGCTTGTTCCTTGCTGCCCCAGAGGGTAGGATGAGGTGCTGTGGCTTTAGGTTACAGGAGAATAGATTTAGTTTGAAAACTAGAAGGAATTACTCGGCAGTGAGAGAAGTTCAGCAATGGAACCAATGGCCTAGAGAGATGGAGGAATCTTCTTCTCTGGATGTCCTCAAAAAGGGGCTGGTGGGAATATTTTAACTAGAGATCCTGCACTGAGCAGGAGGTTTGACTCAGTGACCCGTGAGTCCTCTTTGAACTCTATGATTCTATGGGGCCAGGAAAGGACAGCTTTGGAGCCATATATTTTGAAATCAATGGCTGGACTCCTGTTGCTATTCTTGGTTGCTTGTAGCTGGAACATCCTTTGTACTTCATGAAACCATGAAAATCATAGAAAAGCTTTGAGTGGAGACAGGGAGATATTTTTTACTGGAGGAACAATAGAGAAAGAGTCTCTGAGAGTCATGAAATGAAGCTGTGCAGTCCATGTAGAAGGCAAGAACTCTGCACACATCAAGGCAGTGCAAAGAACATTTCAGGTCAGAAGTAGGATTCTGCATAAATGCAAAGAAGTATAATGTCTTGGTTCATATGAAATGCAGAAACTACTTTAGGCAAGAAAGAATTGTCTGGTGAAAGGACTACCTTGTCTTTATAGAACCACAAGTAACGTGAGTCAACTCTTAAGGTGGAAAGCTTGCCTACCTCTCTTAATGGAGGTGATGTTGACCAAAAGTGCAGTAGACTCACCAACGAGATGACATACCTTTTCCTCCTTTACCTTCTCCGCTGGAGATGCTCTAGCATAAGGCAGCTTCCAACTCTATGATTTTATGATTCTATGATTCTATGTTCTCTTCTGGAAAAGTCTCCCTGCATGTAGCTAAGCAATACATCAGAGACAAAGATTTATTGTTGCTCTCTCCTTGATGGATTTGATTAATGCATAGTGTATGAGGAAATTTGTGTAGATGTGGCATGACAAGAAAGTCCAAGAATGTTGTTACGTGAGTTCAGGTCAACTCCAGCTTATCATTGGATGTAACGGGATTTTCTTTTTGGGCAAGACATTGGAGCGCAGGGTGGCCTCCCAACTCCAGGGGTTTCTGGCTGAAACATATTGTCATTTCAGTCTGGTTTCAGATCTGGCTATGGGACCGAGACAGCTTTGGTTGCCTTGGTGGATTACACATGGAACTGGACAGCAGGAGTCTGTCCCTGTTGGTTCTGCTGGACCTCTCAGTAGCTTTCATCTGACCATGGTATCCTTCTGGGTCACTTTGCTGGGATGGAACTTGGAGGCACTATTTTGGAGTGGCTCCATTACTACCTGGAGAGATGAGCCCACCAGATGGTGCTAGCGGCCACCTTTTTGACCCCCTGGCTGTTGGCTTGTGTGGTCTCCCAGGGTTCTATTTTGCCTCCCTCCCTCTGTGCTATTTAGCATCTACATGAAACCGTTGGTGGGGTTGTCCAGAGTTTAGGGGTGCAGTGCCATCAATATGCAAATAACCACAATTCTACTACTCCTTTCCATCCTCATCCAGGGAGGCAGTTCTGGTCCTAAACCAGTCTCTGTCATCAGTAATGGACTGGATCAGGGCAAACAAATTGAAACTTAATCCAGACAAGACAGAGGTATTATTGATCAGTTGAAAGGCCGAGCAGGAAATAGGGATTCAGCCTGTGCTAGATGGGGTTGTGCTTCTCTGAGGACACAGGCGTACAGTTTGACTATACTCCTGGACTCAGCTTTGAACCAAATTGGGAGGGATTGCTAATACCCCAGAGGATAGGGTCAAAATTCAAAATGATCTTGACAGATTGGAGAGCTCGGCCAAAACTAAGAAAATGAATTTCAACAGAGAGAAACCTAAGGTCCTACACTTAGGCAGAAAAAATGGAATGCACAAATATAGGATGGAGGACGTGTGGCTGGATAGCAGTACGTGTGAAAGGGATCTAGGAGTCTTAATAGACCATAAGCTGAACATGAGTCAGCAGTGTGATGAGGCAGCCAAGAAAGCCAACGCGATTCTTGGTTGCATCCATAGGCGTATGATGTCTGGATCGAGGGCGGTAATGGTACCACTCTATTCTGCATTGGTTAGACCTCATTTGGAATACTGTGTCCAGTTCTGGGCACCTCAATTCAAGAAGGATATTGACAATCTGGAGCGTGTCCAGAGAAGGGCGACCAAAATGCTGAAGGGTCTGGAAGCCATGAAGCCCTATGAGGAGCAGCTTAAGGAGCTGGGTATACTTAGTCTTCAGAAGAGAAGGTTAAGAGGGGACATGATAGCCATGTTTAAATATTTGAAGGGATGTCATGTCGAGGAGGGAGCAGGCTTGTTTTCTGCTGCTCCAGAGACTAGGACAAGGAACAAAGGATTCAAGCTACAGGAAAGGAGATTCCACTTGAACCTCAGGAAGAACTTCGTGACGTTCAGAGCTGTCCAGCAGTGGAATATGCCGCCTCTGGGCATGGTAGAGTTTCCTTCTTTGGAGATTTTTAAGCAGAGGCTGGATGGCCATCTGTTGGGAATGCTTTGATGGGTGTTCCTGTATGGCAGGGGATTGGACTTGATGGCCCCTGGGGTCTCTTCCAACTCTATGATTCTATGAACATGGAGGCCATGTTGCTGTGGTGGCCAGGAGTGCTTTTGCACATTTAAAGCTAGTGCACCAGCTGAAGTTTCCAAACACTCTTCAAAGGCAGTGGATTACAGTAGTCTACATGGGATATACCTAAGGCATATATCATCAGGCCATATCTGATGTCTCAAGGTATGGACCTTGAGATGTCAGATATGGCCCAATGGCACCTGCCTTAGATATATCCCATTTAGATTACCGTAATGCACTGCCTTTGAAGAGAGTTTGGAAATTGGGCTGGTCCAAAGAGCTGCAGCCAGACTGACAACTAGGGCAGGTTATAGAGAAATAGCTTCACTGGCTACCAGTTTGTTTCTGGGCACAATTTGAAGTGCTGGTTAAGACCTATACAGCCCTATGTGGCTCAGGTGCAGACTATCTGACAGACTGTTATCTCCCTGTAGGAACCAGCCCAATTGTCCCAATTTCACACACGATGATGCAGGGTCAGCAAAATGCCTCCTGGAAAGGGAGCCCTCAAAGGAAATGGGCACAGGTCTACACTGCCTGTAGGGTTGTGTGTGGGCCGGCTGAGCAAGCAAGGATGAAGAGGGGAAAAATGAGAAGCAGAGCTCACTCTGAGCCTTCTGCCCTGCCTTCCCTTCTCTATCCTTGGTGCCATGCACCTAGACGCTACCATTAGTGGCTATGAAAGCAGGAGCTGGGCTGGCTGCCACAAAAAACTGAGGCCGGTCTTTGTCAGGGGGCAGATGGGGAACTGTTACTGCCCTGGTTAGCCTGAGCTTTGGGGATATAAAAAGATATCTATTGATATCACTAATTCGGCTTCACATATCCCTTCCCCGTGCTTGCGAGGCCCCCGGACAAGCACGCACACAGGCTCGGCCGACAATCGCCGTAATATTCCGAAACAGTACAGGCAGGCCAGAAACAGCCGACTGGCCGCTTTAGGAGACCTCAAGGCAAGTACCTGCATTAGGTATGCAAGCAACTCTCAAAAGATCCTCGGCCTCGCGCTGGCAGCTTGACGATCGAGCTATACAACGCTCAAGAACACCACGTTTGCATACCGGCTACTCTATTGATAAATTCGGCTATAATTCAATCATTCAAATTCTGACCTTTTGGAGGCTTTGTCTCCAGCCCCAAATCTATTGTTTTCCCCAAGTCCGACCTAGCCTGAGGTCACAATTCTCCTTATGAAACCCCCTGACTTTGAGCGCTTCCTCGGATCGCTCCCGAGTTCCAGACCGCCTTGCTGCCGCATCGCTTGCCGAGCTTCCCCTCAACTCCACGTGCTGAGATACATCGAACCCCAGCTTCACTCTCCATCTTCTTCCGGATTTCAGGACAGGTTTCGTATCACCCGAATCAACTATCCCTCTGAAAATCCCACTGTCTTATCCACACTTTTATTTTCCTTAGTTATCTGTGTGTGTGTGTTGCTTACATCGTGTGCCTGTATTTAATAAAGATCATTCATTATTTTAAAACCGGTCTGCCTCTTGACTTGGCCTGACCCCGTAGACACTGGGTTGCAAGATCCTGCTAAGTTACCCTGCCTCTCATAACGCTAAAGCAGTGCTCAGAGCTAATCTTCCCCACCTATTGTTGAGCACATTTTGGTGTCCCTCACGGGACCCCCAGTAAACAGGGTAACAGAACAGCTGACACAGAGATGGGGGACAGATTTCAGAGAGATGGGAACAGACGGAATACAGTCAGGGAGTCTGGGGCCATTTCTGCACTAGCCTGTTCTAGCGCTATGCTTCCACTTTCAACATCCCGTGGAATCCTGGGGTTTGCAGCTTCGAGAGGGGCCGGCTGGCCCCTCTCAAAGCTGCAAACCCCAGGATTCCATAGAATGTTGAAAGTGGAATCATAACGCTAGAACAGGCCAGTGTGGAAATGGGCCATGACTTATACGGATCGGCTTAGGGCGCCAGGCATCTTTAGCCCACAGAAAAGAAGGTTAAAAAGTGAAACAACTTAAACAGTTGGAAACAACTTAAATACACACAGCAAAAAAGGTTAAACATCAAATCCCATGAGGAGCAGGTTAAACTATCTGGGCATTTTTAACTTAGACCATTTCTGCACTAGACTGTTATAGCGCTATGATTCCACTTGGTTGGCCCCTCCCGAAACTGCAAACCCCAGGATTCCATAGGATGTTGAAAGTGGAATCATAGCGCTATAACAGACTAGTGTGGAAATGGCCTGAGAGAGGAAGGGACTGACCGTGGTTTTGGGGAACTGTAAATGCTTTAGTACTTTACGGGTTGGTGCTGTATTATCTCATGTCTTAATAAACATCACTTATTTGTTTTTGCCACTGTTTCTGTCCGTTCATATTAAGTTTGGTGGAGGGCTGGGTCGTGCTTACTACCTTGAACCCACCACAAGACAGCCACTGGTCCACAATAGCGGGTCAACTTAAGGCCCCAGTCCCCAATCCAGGAAGAGATTAAGGGGGGAAATGGGGCAAGGTGAGTGACAGGAACCCAGAGTTGGAACTGTGGGGCCAGCCTGGCAGGGGGATCCTTCACAGTGGCCCCTTCTGCCCTCTCTTCCTAGAGCTAACAGAGACATCCCCTCTGCCCACAGCCAGGCTTTGCTTCCTACATTCCAGTGTGAATGAGATTCACTGGTAAAAAACCTTCAAGGAAAGGTTGCCTAGGGAAGAACTGAGGAATGTTACATTTCTGTACCACTGCTCCCAGAATCCCCAGCAAGTGTGGTTTGTAGCCCGGGCTCATGCCATGACCTATATCAGTTGGCGGGGGGTTCTCGGAGTTGTGGCTGAGGGAAAAAAACAACAACAACATTTCCAAGCCCTTCTTCATGGTCATATTGAAAACCAGTTGCACCCTGTATACGAATGGCCAACTGTTAATGCATTCAAGTCAGGCAGAGGAGAACATGCATTGGTGGAATTAATTTGAGGCAAAGTTTTATTGCTAACTGCTAACATGGAGCTGGGTGGGGGAAGGAAGATAAATGGCCTCATCCTCAAGCAATTGGCTCTTCTGGCAAAGAGGAAGGGGGGATGCAGGGTACTGGAGGCACGCGGATGCAACAGCACGGGCTGGAATTCACAATATTCAGAAATAGGTGGGTTCTCATGCTAGGAAGTTAAATGGAGGCATTTGTTGCCTCCCTGTTTATTATTCAACGTAGGCCAGCATCCCATTGGTGATGTATGCAGGTGTAAGTTATGCTACACATGCAGAGTGATTTTTTTTTGAGGGGGGGAGTATAAGTCTGTTATATCCTGTTGATGGCAGTGCAAGCAGAGTTATGCATGTGGGACTGTTGTGCATTTGGTGGCACATCAAAGTCCACTGAGTAGCACATGAATGTCCATAGTCTCTGTGCGTTGCCTTTGCACATTGTGGGTGGCAATTCCACAGTGGGTTGTCAGCCATGAGCATTCACTTCTTGTGCTATGTTGGTGTTCAGTGTGGAGGTTGTATAACTTATCTCCACCTGTGGATGTTCATGCTACCCTGAAGTGAGGTATGATCTTGGCCATGGTTGACTACTTCTTGGTAAAATTATGTCTATCTCCATGGCATTATTAAGCTTTGCTTGTGGTTAAGCATTCACACTGCAAGAGCACCAGCTTGAGAAATTCACTTGGGGTTTTTCCCTTCCTCATACGTTGACAACCAATGGCCATCAAGCCCAAGTAGAATGATAAATATGTTTTTGGTAGTGTCACGCCAGCTATGTACATTCCAGAACATTATGAAACAGAGAGGAACTGGCTGATCAAACGAATGACAGAATCATAGAATCACAGAGTTGGAAGAGGCCACAGTGACCATCAAGTCCAACTCTTCTCTGCTGTGTAGGAAGATACAATCTAAGCACTCCCACCAGATGGCCATCTAGCTTCTCTTTAAAACACCCCAGAGAAGGAGAATCCAATACATTCCCAGGCAGTGGCATATTCCAAAATGTGACCTGCTCCAGAAACTCCTTCTTTGGAGGTTTGTAAACAGAGGCCAAATGGCCAACAATTGGAAGTGCTGTGATTGTGTCACCCTGCATGGCAAAATGGAGTTGGAATGGCTGGGTCTTGTGGTCTCTTCCAAAGCTAAGCTTCTGTGATTCATTTGGTAGGCCAGTTCCTTTGTGTTTTGTAGTATTCTGGGCTTTGTTGCCTCCCTTTAGCATTAGCGGGAGTTGGTTATGGCTAATTGGTTATCTAGTTTCAAGGTAATGAAAACCAACAAGTGTTACACCCACCTGTCAAGGTGGTAGTTTGAAGACCTTTGGATTTCAGTTGAAGAGAACTAGTGAATACAGGAAATGAAAATGCTGGGCACACAGTCTCCTTGTAGCTGAATAAACAGCAAACGTTTAATATGAACTGATGCCTACCTCATGGCTTCTCAAACGTTGGTTTGGGACTTCTGCTCACAGAATCCCTACCATTGACAAAAGTGACTGGGACTTCTGGGAACCGAAGTCCAAAACATCTGGACAACCAAGATGAGACAGCTCCCTGATTGGTACATCACCAATTGGCACATCCCTTTCCTATTGATGGAGCAGGCTATGAGAGACCAAGCTTGGAAAAGTTACTTTTTTTGGACTACAACTCTCAGGATCCATTTGCAACCCTAATGGGGGGGATTCTGGAAGCTGCAGTGCAAAAAATAGCTTTCCAAAGCTCTGCAAAGGGCCATCCAGGACCTGTTCCTTCAACTTTTGGGGATCTCAAAACAACTGCAGAGAGGAAAGGGTTGGGTGAACATTAGAAGGATATTTGAACATTGCTATTTATCAGATTTCGAAGAGTCTGAGAGACATAATTAGAGCTTATATAGATTGCTTTGGCAAATTAACAACAATTGGAGTGCTTTGATATTTCTCACCCAGCTGGAGAAATCTTGGTCTTTTTTTTTTTAAAACGTGTAAAGTTGGTTTCCTTTAAAATTCTTTCCTCTGCCTAGTGTCCTGCTGGGCATTTAGACTGAAGCAGAAAGAGACGATTAGTTGAGTCTTAACAGCTCACCCATGTTGCCTCCTTGATTTTGTTTGGAATTTATTTAATGTGAAAATTAAATGAGAACAGGACTGTTTGTTTTTATAGAGCAAATCACAGGCAATATGCAGGAGACAGACTGTCTTGAAGACGGTAGTTCAAGGCACAGTTTCCTGGGAGTCAGTCCTATTGAGGTCAATAGAGTTTTACTTCTCTAAGTAGGCATGTGATAGGATTGCATTCGTAGAATTATAGAACTGGAAGGGTCATCCAGTCCAACCCCCTTCTGCCATGCAGGAAGACACCGTCAAAGCGCTCCCAACGGAGGGCCATCCAGCCTCTCTTTAAAAACCTCCAAAGAAGGAGACTCCACCACACTCCCAGGCAGCAGATTCTACCTCTTATCATCAGGAAATTCTTCCTAATGTTCAGGTGGAATCCCTTGTCTTGCAGTCTGAATCCATTGCTCTGTGTCCCTGTCTTTGGAGCGGCAGGAAACACACTTGCCCGTTTGCGGAAAAGAAAAGAGGAAACAGCAGAAAAGCAGCTTGCTCTATTTTCCATAGGACATCCCTTCAACGATTTAAACCTTGGTGTCATGTCACTTTTTAACCTTCTTTTCTCTGGGCTAAACATGCCTGGCACCCTAAGCTGATCCGCATAAGTCATGGCCCATTTCCACACTAGCCTGTTCTAGCGCTATGATTCCGCTTTCGACATCCTATGGAATCCTGGGGTTTGCAGCTTCGGGAGGGGCCGGTCGGCCCCTCCCGAAGCTGCAAACCCCAGGATTCCATAGGATGTCGAAAGTGGAATCATAGCGCTAGAACAGGCTAGTGCGGAAATGGGCATGGTTTCCAGAGCTTTGTGCATAACACAAACATAATTGATTAAATATAATAAACTTTATTCAACATAAGGTTTAAGATTACAGTTATCCCTCCACATTTGCAGGTCTTACTCTTGTGGATTTGATCATTTGAAAGTTTTTCCAAGCCCTTCTCTCTCCCACCTCAAGCTCTCCTTTCCTGGGGGAACTTTCTCTCTCAGCAGCTCCGGTGGGGTCATGCAGCTCTTTAAAAACCCACCTGTGGTCCTCCTCCTCTTCCTCCATCTGCCACTGCCTGACTAGCTAAGGATGGATCACAGCCCAGGTTCTTAGCACCACAAACCCTCTCCTGATACCACCCCACACACCCAAGGAAGGAGATGGGCAAGCAAGAGGAAGCATAGGGCCACCATGCCAAGCCACCCCCTTTTCCTCTCCTGTCCCTAACCTGGTTTGGACCTTGGGTGACCTGTCTCCCCACCATCCCTTGTCCCTCCCCCACATTGAAATTTGTGGTTTTTCCACTTTTGAGGGATTCCTGTGCCCCTAAACCTAGCAAATTTGGAGGGCTGACTGTACTTATTTAACGCAACAAAATCCTCACTGGCCCTAACAAACTAACTCACAACTTTAATGCATATTTCTGACCACCCAATTCCCAAATAACTGACCTGATTCCGCCAAGTTCCTGTCACTGTCCCCGACTAAGGCCATTTCCACACTAGACTGTTATAGTGCTATTATTCCACTCTCAACATCCTATGGAAACCTGGGGTTTGCAGTTTAGGGAAGGGCCTCTGAGGATGGCCTTTGAGGCCCCACTCTAAACTGCCAACCCCAGGATTCCCATAGGATGTTGAAAGTGGAATAACAACACTATAACAGTCTAGTGTGGAAATGGCCTAGCTCTTGTAACGCCTCTCCTACATACCAGCCTTTTAAAATCCTATTCAAAAGTTCAGCCAATCTGCAGTGACTGACAGCATTCCAAATTCTCACCCCTTCCCCAGTGTATCCTTACTTTATTACCTATACTGTATCTCATACACCCAATAATATTTTATCTTAATTTCTTTAAGAAGCACAACAACCATTTCTACCAAAGTCATCGTCATCATGGTGATCTTCTTAATCCCACATACACTTCCTAGATGGAAAGTCTCATGGAACAGAATGTGACTCATGTCCAACTAAGCCATGACTAAAATTGCACTGTCGGTGTGCAGTCTTAAACACATTTTTCCCCCCACTGGGGAATAAGCCACTCTGATCTTAATTACTCTTAATTCTGAGTAAACCTGCCAAGTGACATGGAAAAAGGAAAAAAAAAAAGGCACATGACATCCTTAAGTAACCAGCTAAGAGGAAACTAGAAAGGCTTTGATGAATGAGTGAAAAAAATGAGGCAAGACCAACCTAGGCAATATCTCCAAAGCAAAAGAGTACAGTTGGCCCTCCACATTCGTTAGAGTTAGGGGCACAGGACCCCGGCAAAAGTGGAAAAACCATAAATATTAAAATGTGTGTGTGTGTGTGTGTGTGTCCGTGGGAAGGGGTGTGTGTGGCATGGTGGGGAGGGTGGACATACAGGGTCCGAACCAGATCTGGGAAAGGAGAGGGAAAGGTATAGGTTGGCATGGTGGCCCTATACTTCCTCTTCTCACCTATCTCCTTCTTTGGGTGGATGGGCATTGGGAGAGGGTTTTTGGTGCTGAGAAATCAGGGTGGGAGCCTTCCTCAGCTGGCCAGGCAGTGGCTGGTGGAGGAGGAGGAGGAGGGGGAGGAGGACGAGAAGTGGGTTTTTAAAGGGCTGCACGGCCTGATTGGAGCCATCGAGAGGGAAGGTTCACCCAGAAAAAGAGTGCCTGAGGTGGGGGCCAGGGGTTGGAGAAACGTCGAAAGAATCAGATCCATCAAAGTCAAACCTGCAAATGTGGAGGACCAACTGTACTTTCTGAAATCGGGCACTTTCCATTATTTGCCTCAAACGTTCAAGGGAAGCAAAACGACCATTAATAAATTCTGGCAGAACTTCTTAAGACGAATTTTGCTCATCTCGAAGATGTAGTGGTCTTCATAATTTGGGAGAAGTTGTCCCTGTCAGAAGAAAGAATATCTTTCTCTTCCCTGTCACAACTGCTTTCCGTTCCTGGTCTCCAGCGGCAGTATGGGCAACACAGTCACATCTGTGGATTTAGTCTCGCTGCAAACCCTGGTTATTTTATCAGCCGAGATTGGATTCTCTCATTTCAGAGAAAGTAATCTTAATTGGCAATGTTTTCATAACTTGAGTTGCAAATGGCTTGTTGAAGGGAGAGACAAATCCAAAAGATTTAATTCTTGCCTAACTCTTGCACTTTGTCATAAAAGATGTCTGTGCTGACCAGCTCTTGAAATAGCAAGACCACACAACCAGGCTTGTCTTTAAGCTGAGTTACAACCCTGGATTCCATGGAAACCCAGTGGGTGACCTTGGGCACATCACACACTCTCAGCCCCTGAAGACCCCGTAATAGGTGTGCCTTCGCATTGCCAGAAGTTGGAAATAACTTGAAGGCACACGGTAACATGTTTAAACTATCACCAATTTAGTTTTTATCCCCTGAGATGTATGAAAGAACAAGAAGGGAGAGATACCTAGTGTGGGAGCAGCTGAGGCAGGTGGTCTTTCCCAGACCTCCTCCCCAGCTTCTCCTGGGTGAGATACCTGAGCCCCAAGGAGAATCCAAAAACCGGGTTGCTCCCTGGGTGGCCCAAAACTGGAAGGCCAGCCCAGGAATCCATCCCCTAAGTCATATGACTGAAAGTGAGGGCTAAATCCTCAGGACAACCCCAAGGAGAGTCTCCTTTCCCAACCCCAGGTATCACAACATGTAGGGGCAGCTCCAGAGGGTCTCCTTCACCAAATGAGTGCTGGGGTGTTCACCAAACTTCCTGTGATGCATTTAAGTCCTTTATTCCAAGTCTCAAGTCAAGTCTCAGGTCTCTACCTTCAAGGCCATTTCCGCACGGGGTATTTGAAATGGTGCAGTCCATCCTCTAGGGAGGATGTCTGCACCTGGGAGTGAACTGGGTCCAGACTATTTAACGTAGATCCGCACCTTAGCCCGCTCCGGAACCACCCCAAGTGGTCGTCCAGCGTGCTTTTGAAAAACCTGTTTCTTTCGGTCTTTCAAAAGCATGGACAGCGCCAGTGCGAGCCTGCTCCCTTGTGCAGATTTGCAGGCTCGCACCAATGCAAGCCTGCAATCTGCCGGGGGTGGGCTTTAGACTGGTGAGCTTCAGCGGTTGGTTGAGACCCTCGACCAACTGGAAGCCACCATTTTCGACGCTGGAGCAGTGCGGAGCGACGAGCACGCACTGCTCCAGAGCAGCCTGGACCAGACCGGGGAGCCATAAGACCCGGTAACTAGCAGCATGGGGCAATTCCCTCGCCCCGTGCAGAAATGGTCCAAGTCTCAAGTTGAGTCCTGAGTCCTTGCAAGATAGTTTCAAGTCCAGTCTCAAGTCTGGGAGCCAGTTTCTGAAGTGGGGAATGGGATCCCTTTGACTTCCCATTACTGATGCTTCAAAAGCTTAGAAGGAAGGATCTTTCCCTGAGCTTTGGGGATGAGTCTTGCCTTCCACTCTTAGGAAAAGTTTTAGAAGGCCCCTCTGATATGCAGCAGGGAGGGGCTGCTGAACAGACCTCAACCCGGCCTCAACCCGATTGCTCTTTCCCTCTGAGAAATTCCCCCACACCTGGGGCTTGAGACAGATCCTCATGTGACCAGTAGGCAAAAGTGGATGGAAGTGTTGTTCAAAGTGGTAAGGTTTCTGGATGAATGTGCTACGTTACTGAACCAAGGGCAGCAAATCAGTCACTAAAATATATGGCCCTTTTCGCACGGCATTTCCAATGCGAAAGGGCCCCTTGAGCCCTTTCATGTGAGAAGTGGTCCACATGACACACTCACATTTGTGTGACGCTCAAGGGCCTGACACGGACCGCGCATGTATTTTTTCATTTTCAGCTTGAAGCCAAAAATGCTGCGTGGTTGCGCATTGCTCCAGGGCCCCGCACACACTTACCTTGCATGCGGAGCCTCGGGAGCCCGGCTGGTCGCTCTTCCTGTCTCAGTGCAGCCTGCGAGGTCCCAGGCTGCACTGTGAAAGGAAGAGGCAGGGCTCTCGCATGAGCAGGAAGCTCGTGCAGAGCCAAAGAAGCAGGGAAGTGAGAGCTTCTCTCCAGAAGCTGCTCACGCGAGCCCCTCACCCCAGCACTGTGAAAAGGTAAGGTGCGAAAAGGGTCCAAAAGTCATGAGTTGAGTCAGTGTGTCATTTATTGCCAAGCTGAGTCCAAGTGATCTGAGTCTGACTTGAGTCAATTGACTAAGGTCTACATCACTGCAAACTCCTACTTTCTTCCCCCACTAACTGCCAAGTGACCACTTATTTAAGACACCACTCTGTGTCAATTTTCCAATTCCCCATTGAATAGTGTTGGACAGGAGAAAAACCTCTGAAAAAGGGCGGGGGGGGGGAGTCCTACCTGGCCCTGGAGCAACCAGTAAACTTACATTATGTCAGAGGCATGAATTTGGGTTCTGTGTGGAGGCAAAAAGAGGCAAAGTGAGGGGTGGCATAAGCTTTAATAGCTCCGACTCTGCCCCTCCACACTGCATCCTGGAGCATGATGGAGCATTTACTAGCCTCTCTTCATGGGAAGCCAGCAAATGCACCTCCCTCCTGTGATGCTGCGTGGTACAAAGGGGTGATCCACATATGGTAAATATTCATGTTATGACCCTGCCTCTTGTTCCTTACCAAGGGCCTGAAGACATGGGGACCCAAGCAGCACGAATGGCAAACTTGCTTCCCTCAGGTCTCTGGCAATGGAGTTATCAGTTAATAGCATATCTTCTTAGAACCACAGAGTTGGATGTGGAATTTAGGTCACCGGAAGCAGAGTTGCACATATGTTGCCATGGTGCATGCAGATGTGCATGAGATGTGCCCAAGAAACAGATGAGATGTACCTTTGGTGGTACATTAAGTATACATCCAGGTGCTCACACTGGCCTTCATTGTGAGGCCTGCATAGTATTGCCTGGCATCCTGTTAGTGCCTTACATATGTGAAAGTGTCACGTCCCCCCTTGAGAGTTTGTCTTCCTTGGAAGTTGCAGCAGACATAGTGGTGGGGGAGTTGGATTAGATGCCTGATAGCTAGCAGAGTCCTCCTTCAGTCCAACAGGCTTCAGAGCAGGAAGAGGAACTGGAGGAGAGACCCCCAGTCCCTGAGAAAGGCAGAGGCTCTGGAATCTGGCTCAGACCATTCCCCCAGCAGAGGGAGAGAAAGGCTGCATTCCAGGCATCAGGGAGAACCCAGCTGCAAAATGCACTACCTAAATATTGCCTGGAATCAGGACGTTGGCTGAGCTTTCTGCCTTTATAAGCAGGGAACTTCCTCCAGACAATGCAGACCTGAATGCAGCTTCTGTTTATTTCTTGATGACCTGGTGCTTGTAAGTAGTGGATTTATGACTCTTGGATTCTTTAATGACCCTGCTGCCATGCCTCTCTGGGGTCTGTTTTGATTTATGGCTTTCTTGACCCTCGTCTGATCACCACTGGATACTTCCTGCTGCTACAGCTTCTGACGTTGGCACTTTGAATTTTTGTTTGGCATGGAGAGCAGGACAGTAAGTTCCCCTACTGAAGCAGTTGGACATCTTGTCCAGTGCAGTAGTCCATATTTAATGGCAGCTTGCAGAAGCAGAGTTGTGGATGTGGTGCTACTGAGCAATACTCATGGAACATTCAGGGTCTATGGGAAGCCACTGAGAAGAACCAATGCCTCGTCCCCACCAGATTTGCCTGTGGAGGTGGTGGGACTGAGGAAAGGGCCTTTCAAAGTGATCCCAGGGCTTGGGCAGACTCATATGTGGAGATAATGGCCTTTAGATTGCCTGGACCTAAGCCACATAGGAAACAACATTTTGAGAAGACAAGAGTTGAGAATCGTCCATTGGACTTCTGTAGTGTAAATCTCCATGTCCAGTTATCTACTAATTGTGCTAGAGATCCCACATCATAAGATGGAAAATATATTCATGGAGTTATGTGACAATTGAATATTGGTGTCTCAGTAATGAGCTGCAATACTGTGTCAGGGTTGGCAGGATTTGGCTCCTCTGAGCATGAGTAGAGTGCTATCTGTGAAGCAAGGCTTTGCTGCAGCAGACAGTCCCAGTGAAGCAGAAAAAATTCTAGAGGCTCATTAGTTAGGCTTAGAGTACTGATTTATTGCCACACTCTAAGATAAGACTTAGCAAAAACATGCTAGCTTGCCAGCAACTAGACAAAGAGGAAAAACAGAAAATAACGGAGAAAAATTGGGCAGCATTTCCCCTTACAAACAGTATACTGCCAATAGCATGGCAGGTCCAGCTAAGGCAGCTAACTGGCGGCTGGTCAAGGCAAACACAAACCTTTTTATGCTACCTTGTCACCCTGAAACATGTGGGGTGACCCAATCAGTGCTCTGGTGTGTGGCCTTCCCTAATACACAAGACATAGCCATAACAATCCTGCTGGCCTTGCACCTGGCTGTCTGGCCACATCGCCTCTTCCTTCTGCCATCCACTCAGAGGAAACCTTTGCCTGCCTGGCAACAACCTTGACATACTGTGCTACCAAGAGTGCAACCAAAGTCACATCTATGCACATAGTGCGCAAACCATCAAGGCATAATTGTGCACAAGTCACCTGTGTATCAATGCATAACATGTTAACATGTGCCATGGTACCACATGTGGAAGTCCATCTACATGACCTTGGAATGAATATGGTCATTTATCGTCAAACAAAAATGTCCAACCATTTTTGTAGGGGAACCTACATACGTATCAGACATCAGCAGGATTCTGGCCCTTCTGTTGAATGGCAGCATCATGCAACCACCATGGGACCCATCCTGGGGAGAAAGGTGGGACAGAAAACAGACAGATCAATCAATCACTCAATCAAAACAAACAAATGAATAAATGAATGAGCCCATCGTATTGTCCAAATGGTTGTACAACCCAATGTACATCTTCATGCACAGTGTCAGCATATGCACAGCTCTACCTCTTCAGCCTTGAACAGAAAACAGGTGGTCAACATCTGGTCATCAACAGTCCTGCAACCTCAGGTCTTGCAACCTCAGCCATGGCTTTCGTGACTGAATCAATTCACCTGCAATGTCATCATCCTCTTTCCCTACTGCCTTCTCTTTTGCCCAGTGCTTTCAACTTTTCCAATGAGTCACACCATCTTATGGTGTGTCCAAAGTACATTACACTCAGTTTAGTCCTCTTGGCTTCTCGTCACAGTTCACATCTGAGTTGCTTTAGAATCATAGAGTTGGAAGAACAATTAGACCAACCAGGAAAGCACTCCTGAGAGGCGGCCACCCAGCATTTGTTTAAAGACTTCCAAAGAAGGACCATTCACCACCCTCTGAGACAGCCTATTCCACTGTCCACCAAGACGTTCTTCCTAATGTTTAGGTGGGATCTCTTTTTTTGGTCATTTGAATCCATTGGTTTGTCTTTTAGTCTTTGGAGCGGCAGTAAACAAGCTTGCTCCACATTCTTGCTATAGGACCTGTTTGTTTGTCTCTTAAAACTGTTTGTCTAAGCTCCAACACTTGTCAGCAAATCATTTTTCTTCTCTCCTCCATCTCTTGGAAACTCAAAGATTGTGCTCTGCGCTTTGCCTGACCTGCCCATTCCCTCACTGGGGCTGGCTGCTCCGTAGCTTTCTTAGGCATTTGTCGGCTTCAGGTACATATTGACTCTTGTTCAAAATATGCTTTCTATTCTGCTGGGAAGTATCATCATGCCTCTTCATTGCCTCTGACATTTTTTGTCCATTATCTTCTGAGTTTGCCCAGAGGAGAGGAATAAATAGTTCAGAGATGCTCTTCAAGGGTGTATTTGGGGAGGGGGAGGAAGAGAATTCAATCAAATGCAGATGGCGTGCTGGGCTTTTGATACCATTTGCGTAAGGCACGGTCCCTCTGATTTATTCACTCCCTGCTCCATTCTTTGAAGGAGACGGCAGGCTTAACTCTGGGCCCTAGAGGAAACGATCGGCTTTATGGGCAAAACAGCAGGAATAATCAAGAATAACATTTGGGGATAACAGGCAAAGAAACAGCAGCAGTAAGTCAGTCACAAATTCTGTGCCTAGCAAGTGCTCCATGGCATCATGCCTGCCTAAGGAAGGAAGACCTGGCCAAGCAGCTTTGGCAGCTGCTTGGAGAGTAGACACTACTGGACAGAGTTTGTGGGCCTGTTATGATCTATAAAACCCTATAAGTTACAGGTCTAGGTTATCTGGCAGACAATAATGAGCTTGCCCGAGTCCTAAAATTGTCATGAATCATGGAATCACAGAATCCTAGAGTTGGAAAAGACCCCAAGGGTCATCCAATCCAAACCTCTTCTGCCATGCAGAAAGAAACAATCACAGCACTCCCTTTGACAGAGAGCCATCCAGCCTCCATTTAAAAACCTCCAGAGAAGGAGACTGTGTTACTCTAAAACGTGGGTGACTCAGGGCCCCACCTGCTATGCCAGTATCTCCATGAAACAGTGTGGAATTATTAGCTCAAATAGGAGGCCTGTGAGAGGAGGTTAACCTAACGAGATCTTTTACACTTGTGTTTACCAGCACTTCTGCAGGGAAGAACTAGCCAGAGATCCAAAAATAAGTCTAACTGTGTTTTACTGGGGGAATTGCAATCACACACACAAGATGCAAGCAGTCATGCAATCACATGAGACTGTAATTAAACCATATAGAAGTGTGGGGATGTACAGCTTGGTAACAACTCTGCCACACTCTCAAGCAGCTGCGTATTGCACTGTCAAAGAACTCTTATTTTCTGGATCCCCCCCCCCAAAGTTTTGGTGGAATCTCTTTTCCTGTAGTTTGAAGCCATTGTTCCATGTCCTAGTCTCTGGAGCAGCAGAAAACAAGCTTGTCCTATATTCCATATGACATCCTTCCAAATACTTAAAGCATGGTTACCATGTCACGTCTTCGCATTTTCTTCTCCAGGCTAAACATCCCCAGTTCCCTAAGCCGCTCCTCACAGGGCTTCATGATTTCCGGAGACCTTTCCGCAACTCACCCATTTTTGGCACTGGGGTGCAGTGCTCGTGCGAGCAGTCTCCAGAGAGAGGCTCTCGCGTCCGGGGTCTTTTGGCTCCGCGACACCTTCCTGCTCGCGCGAGAGCCCCGCCTCTTCCTTTCGCAGTGCAGCCTGGGACCTTCCCAGGCCGCACTGAGACAGGAAGCGCGACCGGCCCGGCTCCTGACGCTCCGCACGCAAGGTAAGGGCACGCGGGGCCCCGGAGCAATGCACTACCATGCAGCATTTTTGGCTTCAAGCTGAAAATGAAAAAACGCATGCGCGGTCCGTGTCAGACCCTGGAGCGTCGCGCAAATGTGAGTGCATTGTGTGGACCACTCCTCACATTTGTGCGACGCTCAAGGGGCCCTTTCGCATCAGAAATGCTGTGTGAAAAGGGCCCAGGTCTTTTACCATTTTGGTCTCCTACCTATGGACATGCTCCAACTTGTCAAGATTCTCCTTGAACTGTGGTGCCCAGAACTGGACACTATTCCAAGCGAAGTCTGACCAAAGCAGAATAGAATGGTTCTGTTACTTTCCTCTATCTAGACACTGTGCTTCGATTGGTGAAACCTAGAATTGCATTGGCTTTTTTAGCTGCTACAGGAGAGGACCTTCTTGGGGGCTGCCGCCAGACTCTCGCACTCCCTTCTCAGGAAGGCCGGGATGGCCCCGTTCCTACTCTCTGTCCGTCAGCAGGCAAAATCCTTTTTATTCCATCAGACTCTTAATACAGAAAATTTTAAAAGAACTGGCTAGGGGGTGTTTTAAACTGAGCTGTTTTAAATAGCAATTTATCATTTTAACTGCATTTTATTCTTTTAATTGGAGGTTTAATTTTTTTTTTAGTACAGTGAATATTTTAGTTTTTATATGTTTTTAGCTGTACAGTATTGTTCTTTCTAAATTGTAAACTCCTTGAATCCCAATTTTGGGCCAAAGGTAGGATATAAGCTGTCATCATCATCATCATCGTCGTCATCATCATCATCATCATCATCATCATCATCATCATCATCATCATTCCTCCCCCTTTCTTGGGGTTTTGACCTGCAGTAGCCCCAGCTAAAGTAGACCAGTTGAATCAACGGGATTTTCCTAGATTCCAATATCTCATTCAACCGTTGTTTCAGCGGGTCTACTGTAGTTGGGACTGGAGGATCCTGGCAACTGTGATCTAAGGAAAGGGATTTTTCCTGCCTCTGCTTTTGTCACAGCCAAACATGGCCTCTTTATGGGCCTTTTGCATTGTGGCTGGTGGGCTTCTGTGTCAGTGGAGTTGGTGATTCCACAATGGGTTTTAGTCTGGATATTAAAGGTGCTATCAAAGGGTCTGCGGGGGTCCTTCTTGAAATAGATTCAGAACAGTGTATAGCTCCTTTAAAATCTGGACTGAAATCTGGAGTAGGTTCACTGCTCCATTGACATGGAAGCCACCAACCTCCATGGTTCAGCAGAATTCATTGCAATTCTTCCCTCCCCCTTCACGTACTCTGCAGTTTCACAGTGCTGGTCCCTGTCAGTTTCCTTCCTTCCTTCCTTCCTTCCTTCCTTCCTTCCTTCCTTCCTTCCTTCCTTCCTTCCTTCCTTCCTTCCTTCCTTTCCTCCTCCTCCTCCGCCTTGCTTTTATTCATGCTTCCTCCCATTCAGAGATGGGCAACATCAGAGGGGCCTAACTTAAACTCTCATTACACCGCTTATGGGCCAGTCCATCCTAAACCTCCAAAGTCAGAAGGGGTCTGATCCATTCCACACTCGCTCTTAGATGCACTTGGATCCTGCACAGGATGTAGAGAAACACATATCCTACAGATTTCCAAACTTAACGCACATGGCAAGTATAGGCTCTTGTGTCACATCCACCTTTCAGCACTGCTGACTCCAGCATGAGCCATTTGTTTGACATTCATACTGAAATAAAGGCAATCAGCCCCTTCATCTGTACATAGGTGTCTCGTGCTTTTGCCTGCTGATGTGCACCCACCATCATCATCACATCATCATTTTGCGCTGCTTTCTTTCTCCCTTCCCTTATCCTTCTTGATTCCTCCATAGTTTTTCTTCTGCAAGCTGGGGCAGCCGAGATGGTCAAAGATCAGGAAACCAAGACCTATGAGGAGCAGCTTAGGAAGCTGGGTTTGTTTAGCTTAGAGTAGACTGAGAGATGCCATGACAACATCACCAAATTGGGAGGGGTTGCTAATACACCAGAGGACAGGATCAAAATTCAAAATGACCTTGACAGATTGGAGAGTTGAGCCAAAGCTCACAAAATGAATTTCAGCAGAGAGAAATGTAAGGTCCTACACTTAGGCGGAAAAAATGGAATGCACAAATATAGGATGGGGGATGCGTGGCTGGATAGCAGTACATGTGAAAGGGATCTAGGAGTCTTGGTAGATCACAAGCTGAACATGAGTCAGCAGTGTGATGCAGCAGCCAAGAAAGCCAATGCGATTCTCGGTTGCATCCATAGGAGTATGGTGTCTAATTGAGGGAGGTAGTGGTACCACTCTATTCTGCTTTGGTTAGACCTCCTATGGAATCCTGTGTCCAATTCTGGGCATCTCAATTCAAGAAGGATATGGTCAGGCTGGAGCGTGTCCAGAGGAAGGTGACTTGAATGGTGAAGGGTCTGGAAGCCATGCCCTATGAGGAATGGCTTAGGGAGCTGGATATGTTTAGTAGAAGGTTAAGAGGGGACATGATAGCCGTGTTTAAATATTTGAAGGGATGTCATGTTGAGGAGGGAGCAGGCTTGTTTTCTGCTGCTCCAGAGACTAGGACAAGGAGCAATGGATTCAAACTTCAGGAAAGGAGATTCCACCTGAACTTCAGGAAGAACTTCCTCACAGTCAGAGCTGTCTGGTAGTAGAATATGCTGCCTGGGAGTTTGGTGGAGTCTCCTCCTTCTTTGGAGGTTTTAAAGCAGAGGCTGGATGGCCATCTGTTGGGAGTGCTTTGATGTGGGTTCCTGCATGACAGGGGGTTGGACTGGATGGCCCCTGGGGTCTCTTCCAACTCTATGATTCTATGATTTTATGATCTTTAAATATCTGAAGGGAAAAAGATTCTCCCTTGACATTACAAAGACCTTCTTGATGGTAAGAGCTGTTTGGCAGTGAAACAGACTTCCTCGAAAGGCAGAAGACTCTTATTCCTTGCAGATCTTAAACGGAGGCTGATGCTGTCCAACCAGGATTGTTTTGTCTGTGGATTTGTGCACCAATGGAGGGGTTGAGCTAGGTGGCCCTTGGAGATTTTGGTGCTTGGAGATGGGCAAGGACAGGAAACAACATACTCTCTAGTATCTCAAATATGGCTATTGGAACACACTGACCAATTCATATCTCCTGTTCTCATAGGAACAACCATCCCAGAACTCTCGCTTTCATATTATGCCTTGCTGTCCTCTCTGAGTTCAGTCCTGTGCATGTACAGTATTCTGCAACTAGCTCTGGAGGTTAGCATTGCTTGGGGGAACCATTAATGATTGTTAATGACGGTTCACTTTCAACTGCATATTTATATTCCAATGTTCTTCCTGTTGCACATCGGTATCAGTTGACCTTGAGACTGCAGGCCTCTCCTGATTGGCTGTTCTCACCAACCAACCAATCCTCCCCAAAAGACCAAATAAACCAAAAATAATTCATTTGTTTGGTTCACCAAAGTGAATTTCAAATATATATATATTGAGTCACTCCATCCCAAATATACCTTCCAAATTCAGTGAAAATTTATCAGCTCTTCACCTGAAATTCAGTAACAAATAGAAAAACAGACACACAGAAACATAATTTTGTTTATATGGATAAGTTGTCTTCTCATGTTTTAGAAACCAATGTGCAATTCCATTTCCACACCCGTGAACTGAATGCAGAGTCGAACAGAAGTGTTGGATTATTTTCCACCCTGAAAATCCTGTTGAAAAATGACACAGAAGTGCCTTGAACATATTTAAAAGCATGTTATTTTGCCTAACAAGAGCCGAGAAAAAAAATGATCTGTCCAAAGTCTTGTTGAACTTTAAAGAGTAAACTTTTCAGAAGGGAAAATTGTATGTTGCAGCAAAAAGGGAGGAAAGAACATCTGTAGCCATAAACCTGCATGAACTCAATCTCACTTCTTCAGATGGGAGGCAGCTGCAGCCACAGAAGCCTATGCCAAGAAAACTAGTTAGTCTTCAACGTATTGCAAGACCTTATCCCCTATTTTCCTTGGAGGCTATCAAATTTCCATCATGGAATACCTTTTAGTGGATTATGGAGGATTTCATCAGGTGCACAAAGGGTTATCTCCCTTGGTAGGTTATTATATCCATGCTTGGATACGTGGGCGATTGCAATTATTGAGGTAAGATAAGAAGAGCCTGATGTGCAAAAGGTATGAATAGTGATCATTATCTTGATGTTGTCAGGAAATGTTTGCAATTAGAAGGATTTGATTTGAAGTTTGGTGGCATGCATTTCTATGGTATGATAAACTTAAAGGTAATGTTGATTTTAATAATCATGATGTCAGATGTGCTCTATTAAGAGTATGGAATAAATATAGACTGACATTATGTTCCAAAATGCCATTATGGGTCTCTCCACATGAAGCTTTGTTAAAGAGAGAAATAACTTTTAAAGATAATTGGTTAACTTATAAAAGACCTTTCAGTGATGGAAGGTGGACAACTTAAAATGAAATCAAATGAGGAACTCATCCAAGAAGATTATGATTTGTGTTGGTTTTCATATAGACAGTTGAATAAACAGTTTAAAATGGATAAGAATTTATGTGGTTTTGAAATGTATAAATCAGAATTTAAAGAACAATTATGTACAGATGAGGAACATTTAATTGCCAAAATGTACAAGTTATTGTTGAAAAGTGAAACAGAAGATGAATAAGTGAAGGCTTGTATGATTAAATGGGCACAAAATGTGGGTCATCATATACAGATAAAACAATGGGAAAGGATGTGGTAAAAGTTCTGAAATATACTCTGAGTTATGATCTTGGAAAAAAAATTAAAATGATGTATAGATGCCATTTAATTCCAGAATGATAGTCTAAATTGGATAAAGGTTTTCAGGAGTTTCTTGGAAATGTGATCAAAAAAGAAATAACTTTTTACCACATGTGGTGGACCTATAAGAAAGTCAAGAAGTTTGGGGTGATGATACATAGACTGATAGAAGACATCTGAAAGGTAAAGATCCAGCTCAAACCTGAGCTTTTTAAAATTGGATTTGACTGATGAATGGACTGAGAAGCAGCTGGGAAAAATCTTTCCCTACATGATCACGGCAGCGAGACTGCTGCATGTACGGAAATGGAAAAGTGTGGCTATTCCTTCTTGTGAAGACTGGCTGTTGAAGATGCTGGATTTGGCAGAAAAGGATAAATTAACTATTTTAATGAAGTAATGATCTTTGATTAAATTTAAAAATGATTGGGATAAATTGACTGTATATCTAAGGCCATTTCAGCACCACGCTCTTATAGCACGATTATTCCACTTTCAACATCCTACGAAATCCTGGGGTTTGCAGTTTCGGGAGGGGCCGGCCATCTGAATACATATGTCAGTTTTACTACGCATTTTGTTGCACCTCCAGGTGTACCTTCAGTTCTACAACATTGTTATTCCACATAAAGGTTGTGTAGTCCGATTAATGCATAACTCCACATGTGGAGATCTCTGCTATCTAATTCTGATATAAAATCTTAACCAGCGTATCCTTGGAGACTGAAGCATTCCTCCACTGATTTCTGATGTCAAATGTGTGCCCATTTGTTCTTCTACATGAAGACTGACCTATTTTTCCTATGAATTCCAAGGAATTGCTGCTCTATAAGGAGCAGCTTATGGAGATGGGTATGTTTAGCCTGGAGAAGAGAAGCTTACGAGGGAACATGATAGCTAGGTTTAAATATTTGAAGGGATGTCATATGGAGGATGAAGCAAGCTTGTTTTCTGGTTCTCCAAAGACTATGACATGGAGCTATTACAGGAAAAGAGATTCCACCTGAAGATTAGGAAGAAGTTCCTGTCAGTAAAAGCACTTTGACAGAGACAGCAGTTTGGTGGAGTCTCCTTCTTTGGGGGTTTTTCAACAGAGGCCGGATGGCCATCTGATGGGAATGCCTTGATTGTGTCTTCCTGCATGGCAGAAGGGAGTTAGACTCAATGGCCATTGGGGTTTCTTCCAACCCAGTTGACTTTTAGTGATCATGGTATTCCTTTCTAAGTGCTTACCGACTGTCTGTTTAATGGCCTGCTCTTGAATCTTTCCCAGTATTGATGTTAGGCTGAGTGGGTGATAATTGTTTGGTTCCTCTTTTTTTCTGTTTTTGAAAATGGGAACCATATTTGCCCTCCTCCAGTCTGCTGGGACTTCTCCAGTTCTCTGGGAATTCTCGAAGATTATTGTCAGAGGTCCTGAGATTACTTCTGCCAGTTCTTTTAATACCCTTGGATGTAATTCATCTGGTCCTAGAGACTTGAATTCATTTAGAGTAGACAGGTATTCCTGTGCCACTTTTTTACTTATTCTGTGCTGTAGAATAGCTGTCTCCTATCACATTATCTGCTCCATTTCCCCCAGGAAGACTATTGTTTTCCTTTTGGGCAAATAATGGTGCACTCAAATGCACACATACATACATGTCTGTTCATGCAACATGGCAATTACTATCAAGTTGGTGTTGTACAACCAGTGTGTAGGAACTTGGCCAGAGGAATGTTTTTGTCTAGATGATGTCATTCCTGTTTGGCTCACAGAATATGAGCCTTCTTGTCTTTGAGTTTGGATGCTGAGTTCATCGGTGTTGTGGGGAAAGACGTGGACAAAAATGGCACATTGTGCTCCCAAGGGATAATATACGGGGGAGGGGGGAGGGAATGAAGTAATCCCTTGAATCTTCCTGGCTGGGTTTTCTTTTCCTTTCTTTCTTTCCTTTTCAGCCTACATGTAAGCCTACTGTTTTCTTCCCAATAGCCTTTTGTATGTGTTTTGTACAGTTCAAAATTGCTCCACTCTGCTCTTAAAGACCTTGAGCCATAGGAAGAAAGTGGAAAAAATTAAGTGCATTTAATGAACAGCTATAATCCTATTTAGGAAGAATCCTTTTGTATAATTGGCCTCTGAAGCTTTCACTTCTGGCAAAAACGGTTTTCTTGGTGAGTTTCTACATTCCAATGAGATTGCTGCAGGTTGGCACAAAGAGGGATTTGGCCCTTCTGTCATGCAGCCAAGCGCATATCTTGGTGTTTAAGAAACAAAGGAGGAGATCCTACACCACCTACTTAATTATGAAAGTGTAACCAAGCATTTTCTCCTGGCCTAACCCTAACCGTAATCGTAACCCTAGCCCTAACCCTAACCGTGACAGCTGACAGCCTCACTGAGTGTTAGAAATCTGTTCCGCTGGCAATCAGAGAGCAGAAGAATAATGTTTCCAGTTTCTTCCTACCACTGAGTGAACCCGTGACAATCAGAAGCAGGACCCTGTCACAATTCCTCACTGCATTCTTGCTTGCTGGTGGGAGAAGGCTGGAAATTGTCATCCTGTTTGGGGCCTGATTGCCAGTGGAATGGAACTCCATTGTTAAGGTAGATTTGTGGGTGAGCACTGATAACAGCATCCCAATCATGTATACTTAGTGTTATCCATAGCTTTAGGTTACAAAACTATAACCGCAATACGTAATGCCAAGCCAACTACAGCAGGTTTTACTCCCAACCCCTTCAGTGGGTTCTTTGGAGACATCTACCTCCTTCCCAGCTTGGCAGGTGGAAGCAATCTGCGTGTAGTGGAGTCTCCTTCTTTGGAGGTTTTAAAGCAGAGGCTGGATCGCCATCTGTCAGGAATGCTTTGAATGTGTGTTCCTGCATGGCGGAAGTGGGTTGCACCGATTGGCCCCTGTGGTCTCTTCCAACTCTATGGTACTATGATCCTATACCTTTCTCTTCTGAGTTATTAGAAAGTGACTGTCAATCAGGTATCCTTACCTATCAGCTGTTTTTATGGCGTATTATGCCTTGAAGGAACAGAAAATGAGAGGGACTTTGAAAAAATCCCCTCCCTCTAAGAAATCAAAATTTGAAAAATAGCCAAATGTGCACATCACATCTAGACTCCAATTTGTTTGTTTGTTTATATTTGGCAGCTGCTTACATCAAAAAAGATTTCTGGGTGCTGTAGAGAATAATAAAATCTACTGGTCAAGATCCTACTTCAAAGAGACAGAATGTACCTTTACACTCAGGGAGTAGTGCAATGGTTGTGCAATGCCATCTCATTTGTGAATTAGAACATTGCACGAGTGAATGTCTAACCAAAGTGTTCATGTGCAATGTGCAATGCATAATGGTATCAGATGTACAACTCCTTGTCTGCAGACTTGAACTGTAGATGGATATTCTGCAAGTGCCTGTATATCTATCTGTTTATCTGTGTGTCTGTCTGTCTCTGGACAGATAGATAGATAGATACAGACACACACACACACACACACACACACACACACACACACACAGAGTCATTGTGAGCTATCCAAGGTGCTGAATCTATTTTAAGAACGGAGTTCAGCACTTTGGATAGCACATGGAAGACACCAGTGATATCTCTATGACCAAAGTCTTGGTTTGTGTAGTTTAAATCTCTGCATATGGCATAGATTGTGGTATGCGCACCTTGTGCTGAATGACAGTGTTGCACACTGAACAAAGACAAGAAATCTGCAACTGAATGCACAACCAAGCACATGCACATATCCATGTGCAATGGGTGATGCTCATCATGTTCAGCAGCATCACAAGTACAAATCTGCTTCTGCAACCTTCGGCTGAACGTGGATGGTCCACATTAGATAAAGTGGTCTGACTGTTTCTGCAGGGTAACCAACAAGACTCTGTACTATCATCTACTTTCCTGCTGACCTACCTACCTACGTACCTAATTATGGATTTCACAAGTGACTGAGTCTGCCCACCTCCATTTCAAATTTTCAGACTTCGGCCTAAGGAGTGAGAGATCTGTTCTCCCAGCGAGATGCATTTTTTCCCTCCAGCAGATAGTGAATGAATTCCTCTCGTCTAACATGCACAGGCTTCCTTTATTCACTCTGCACAATTAAAAAAACTCTGGGAGTGATTTCCGTTTATTGTGTGGCGATTATCAAAGTAATCAAAGCCTCTTCACAGGTGTAAGTAATGCTCTTTTAATGGGATTTGGCTGTCAGTAGAACACCTTCCTTCACACTCCCGTCAAGAATGAGATGGAAAAATTTTGTACATGCGTGTGGCACCTCAAGCATTCTTGGCAATTTGATGCATGTCTGATTGGAGCTGCCAGAGTAGTTGTTCGATCAAGATTTTGAGAATATGCTTCTCCATTGGAACGGTGGACTCCCCTCCCTCCCTCCCCCTGCACCCCTCCCATTAGCCTGTAAAGTTGTTTTAACTTGTGCTGACACAAATTAAACCAGAATCCCGCTGTCTATTGATTTTGTCAGCAGCAAGGCGATTCCCCCCCTCTCTTTTCCTGAAGTCATCTTTAAAGACTTTACTTTTATTAAACGAAATACTGGCAGTTAACTAAAGTCTTTGTTTTTATAGACTCTGGAGAACAAGATCCAACATAAATTAATCATGACTTAATTGAGTGAACTAATTCTGGTTCTCTTCAGCCCGCTGCACTGTAATATCCTCCTCTTCCCCCTGCCGTAAGTGAAGGCTAAATGGTGCATTACTCTTACCGCCTCAGCAGTTATCTGTGTAACACAAAGGGATTCAGGTTTTAATTTCCTTTAGAATTAAGCCTGCAAAACAGTGTCTCATCTAGAAGAGCCATCTCTTTGCGCTACCTGGTGAATCACGATTGGAACAGGTGGCCATCTTGGCCTAGTCTTCTGGGTGTCTGTCTCTCAGCGTATCTTTCTGTGAGATCTCGCCTACATCAACAGAACTGTAGCGTCCGCCTCAAGGGAAATAATAGTTCCACTCTGTTTCTCCTTTGGTCAGACCTCATGCCGAGCAGCTGTGTGAGCCACAGCTGAAGACAGATAGAGACAAGCTGGAATTTGCTGACCGACCATGGGAATAAAGAGACCAGACACAAATAATGTGTTGAATATGGACCATTTTATTTTAATTCTTAACTTTTAAAGCTTTAAACCTCTGAGATGGGCAAAAGTATGTGTGTGGGGAGAAACCTAGCGTGGGAGCAACTAAGGCAGGTGGTCTCTCATACAGACCTTCTCTCCAGCTTCCCCTGGGTGAAACGTCTGAGCCCATAAGCTGGGTTGCTCCCCATGGAATGTGTTTGCATCTGCCAAAATATTCACCTGCTTCTTCTCCCTGTAGATCCCTTCACTGGCTACCAGTTCAGGACAGGGCCTGTTTCAAACTTTTAGTCCTGGTGTTTAAGGCTTGGCATTCTAACCTCCCTCAGTACTTTGTAGCTTGGCTAATGTATTGTGTTCCATCCAGGAATTTAAGATCTACAGACAAAGGATTATTGTCTCTCCCACCAATGCACACAAGATTTTGCTCTGCATTTGTGGAACAGTCTTCCTTTGGACCTCTGGCTGGAGGAAAATCTCACCAGTTTTCATAAAGGGATGAAGATCTTCCTCTTTGACCCACCATCTTTAGCCATTGAGTTGTGTTTAAGGTGCTGAGATGGGTAGCAACTGGTGGGGTGTTGGGGATTTCATTCCATGTATTGTTGTGGTGTCCTGCTTTATGGTCTTTGTCCCTGATTGTGTATGTCGATGTTCCACTCTTTGGGGAACATCCAGCTCCCCAGACAACAGTGTAGGGTAGGCAAAAGGAAAAGGGAAAAAGTCTCCACTCGGCCCCAAATTGACCAGGAAGCTCACACTGTATCAGGAGCAGGACGGTGGGTTGATAAAATCCAGAAAAAGGGGTGAGGAGGGGGTACAGCAAGAGCCTTGGTAAAGAGTCAGTGTTCCCAAGTCAAAAGTTGTGAAAGCAAGAAGCTTGTGGCATCAAAACAGCCCAGGGTCAAGAAAGCTGTAAATCAGAGGCAGATTTCCTGGGAGCGGTGGTAGGCAAGTCATTAAACAATCCAGTAGTCGTAAATCCATTGTCCACACTTGCACAAGCTGAACTGTCGAAGACTGAAGTTGTACTCCGAGAAGAGGACTACGAGCTTATGGGGACAAAGCTTAAGGACCTTGGTGCACAGGTGGTCATTTCATCTCTTCTCCCTGTTCAAGGATATGGTGCACAAAGGGAAAGGGCAATAGCAGAGGTCAACAACTGGCTCCGCACATGGTGCCGCCAGCAACGGTTTGGGTTTTTGGAACACGGCCTGAATTTCCATGAACGTGGGCTTCTGGCAAGGGATGGGCTGCACCTCACGAAACTTGGCAAGAATGTTTTTGCAAACAGTCTTGCACGGAGGATTAAGAGGTCTTTAAATTAAGTTCTGCTGGGGAGGGAGACAATATTATTCAGGGCAAAGACACGGCGAGTGCAGGGGGGAAAGGCCCAAATTATATTGACCAAGTAGTACAAGCGTCCAATGGTGGGAGGAGTAGAAACTATAGTACAGGACTTGCAGGAAGGGCCCAGGGATTTAAGTGTCTCTACACTAACGCGCAGAGTATGGGAAACAAGCAAGATGAACTTGAACTCCTAGTACAACAAAATAAATACGATTTGATAGGCATCACTGAGACCTGGTGGGATGAGTCTCAGGATTGGAATGTAGGAATAGAGGGGTATAGCCTATTTTGTAGAAATAGACCAAACAAGAAAGGAGGAGGAGTAGCCTTGTGTGTCAAGGATGTTTTCACCTGTGAAGAGATCCATGACTTAAACTCGGAAAGCCAGGTCGAGAGCATCCGGGTAAGAATTAAGGGAGCGAGAAACAATAGGGATATTCTGGTGGGGGTTTACTACAGACCTCCAACCCAGACTGAGGATCTTGATGACGCCTTCCTCAACCAAATGACCGCGCATTCAAAAAGGAGAGATACAGTAATAATAGGAGATTTCAATTACCCGGATAGATGTTGGCAGTCAAACTCTGCCAAGACAGCAAGGTCCAGCAAGTTTCTTGCTTGTCTTGCAGACAATTTCATGGTCCAGAAGGTGGAAGAGGCGACAAGGGGATCAAATATTCTAGATCTGATCCTGACCAATAGGGATGACCTTGTTAATGAGGTAGAAGTGGTTGGATCTTTAGGGGGGAGTGACCATGCCCTACTGGAATTTGGCATTCAGTGGGAAGGAGAAAATAAGTGTAGCCAGACACTCATTTTAAAAAAGTGGACTTCTGCAAACTTAAGGAGCTGCTGGCTGAAATTCCGTGGTCAAGAAGAGTGAAAGGGAAAGGAGTCCAGGAGGCATGGGAGTTCCTTAAAAGGGAGATACTGAAGGCACAGTCTAAAACTGTGCCAATAACGAGGAAAAATGGAAGGCATCTGAAGAAGCCAGAATGGTTGACTAAAGAACTCTCAGCTGAGCTAAGCTTTAAGAGAAACGTGTACAGGAAATGGAAGAGGGGGGAAACCACCAAAGAAGAATTTAAGCAAGTAGCCAGGAAATGTAGGGAGAAGGTCAGAAAGGCTAAAGCACAAAATGAACTTAGGCTGGCCAGAGACATTAAACACAATAAAAAGGGCTTTTTTAAATATGTCCGCAGCAAAAGGAAAAAGAAAGAGGCGATAGGGTCACTGCGCAGAGAAGATGGCGAATTACTAAGAGGGGGAAGAGAAAAGGCAGAACTACTTAACACCTTCTTTGCCTCAGTTTTTCCCCAGAAGGATACAAGCGCTCAACCTGGTGGTTGGGGAGCACGGGAGGAAGCAGGGGAAATGCGGCACATAATAGGTAGAGAGGTGGTACGGGAATACCTGGCCACACTGGATGAATTCAAGTCTCCAGGGCCAGATGAATTGCATCCTAGGATACTAAAAGAACTGGCAGAGGTCATTTCGGAACCGCTTGCTATAATCTTTGAGAAATCTTGGAGGACAGGAGAAGTTCCAGCAGACTGGAAGAGGGCAAATGTTGTCCCCATCTTCAAGAAGGGAAAAAAAGAGGACCCAAATAATTATCGCCCAGTCAGCCTGACGTCAGTACCCGGAAAGATCCTGGAGCAGATCATTAAGCAGTCAGTTTCTAATCATTTAGAAAGCAATGTGGTAATCACGAGAAGTCAACATGGATTTCTCAAAAATAAGTCATGCCAGACTAATCTTATTTCTTTTTATGATAGAGTTACTAGCTTGATAGATGAAGGGAATTCTGTGGATGTAGCATATCTCGATTTCAGTAAGGCCTTTGACAAATTTCCCCATGACATTCTTGCAAAGAAGCTAATACAATGCGGGCTGGACAGGGCTACTGTCAGGTGGATCTGTAACTGGTTGACTGACCGTTCCCAAAGGGTGCTCACCAATGGCTGCTTTTCATCCTGGAGAGAAGTGACTAGTGGGGTGCCACAGGGTTCTGTCCTGGGCCCAGTGCTGTTCAATATTTTCATCAATGACTTGGATGAAGGAATGGAGGGCATGCTCATCAAATTTGCAGATGACACCAAATTGGGAGGGGTTGCTAATACGCCAGAGGACAGGATCAACATTCAAAATGACCTGGACAGATTGGAGAGCTGGGCCAAGGCTAACAAAATGAAATTCAACAGAGAGAAGTGTAAGGTCCTACACTTCCGCAGAAAAAATGGAATGCAGAAATATAGGATGGGGGACACGTGGCTGGATGGCAGTACGTGTGAAAGGGATCTAGGAGTCTTAATAGACCACAAGCTGAACATGAGTCAGCAATGTGATGCGGCAGCCAAGAAAGCCAATGCAATTCTCGGCTGCATCAATAGGAGTATGGTGTCTAGATCGAGGGAGATACTGGTACCACTCTACTCTGCTTTGGTTAGACCTCATCTTGAATCCTGTGTCCAGTTCTGGGCACCCCAATTCAAGAAGGACATGGTCAAGCTGGAGCAGGTCCAGAGGAGGGCGACCAAAATGGTGAAGGGCCTGGAAGCCATGAAGCCCTATGAGGATAGACTTAGAGAGCTGGGTATGTTCAGTCTGCAGAAGAGAAGGTTAAGAGGGGACATGATAGCCATGTTTAAATATTTGAAGGGATGCCATGTAGAGGAAGGGGAGGGCTTGTTTTCTGCCGCTCTGGAGACCAGGACAAGGAGCAATGGATTCAAGCTGCAAGAAAGAAGATTCCACCTGAACCTCAGGAAGAACTTCCTGACAGGCTGGGCTGTCCGGCAGTGGAATAGGCTGCCTCCATGGAGTGTGGTGGAGTCTCCTTCCTTGGAGGTTTTTAAGCAGAGGCTGGATGGCCATCTGTCCAAGGGAGTGCTTTGAGGGTGTTCCTGCATGGCAGGGGGTTGGACTGAATGGCCCGTGTGGTCTCTTCCAACTCTACATTTCTATGATTCTATGATTCTAAGAGGCTGGCGAATGTAAGCCCCTTATATAGGCAGTACGTTCAGCCAAAGTCCTGATCCCCAGCAGTATTTAAGGAGACCTTCCTCAGCTGTGCTCCTCCCATTGCCTTGATTGCAACCTTTGACTCTGTCTGTGGGGGATGCTCTGAGCCAGATGCTGGAGCTTCTGCCTTTTTCTGGGACTGGGGGCTCCTCTTTCTGCTCTGAACCTGACCTTGCCTGCTGAATCAAAGGAGGACTTCTCTGGCTATCAGGTGTCTGCTACGACTCCTCAAAAGGTAGAGTTGATTCATCTTTATTGAACGATGAACTTTCAAGGTGGGGACATGACACATGGCCTTAGGGGGCATTTGGGGACAATTTTTAAAACTTTCTTTTGTCAGTTTCCAGGTCTTCTGGAGGCTAATGTGCCCGTCACCCTCTCACAGTTGCCCACCCTTGATTGAGACACCTGAAAGAAGTGAAGGAAACCAGGAGGACTGCAGCCCAGGAATCCTAGAATTATAGAGCTGGAAGAGACCACAATGGCCCTCCAGTCCAACCCTCTTCTGCCATGCAGGAACAAACACTCAAAGCACCCCCAGCAATGGCCATCCAGCCTCTGCTTAAAAACCTCCAAAGAAGGAGACTCCACCACACGCCAAGGCAGCATATTCCACTGTTGAATGGTTCTAAGCGTCAGGAAGTTCTTCCTGATATCTGGATGAAATCTCTTTTTCTGTAGTTTGAATCCTTTGCTCCATGTCCTAGTTTCTGGAGTAGCAGAAAACAAGCTTGCTCCATCTTCAACATGACATCCCTTCAAATATTTAAACATGGCTATCATGTCCCCTCTTAATCTTCTCTTCTGCAGACTAAATATCCCCAGGTCCCTAAGCTGCTCCTCAAAGGGCTTCAGAGTTCCCAAACTTTGGAACTCCCTTCCCAGAAAAGCCAGGATTTGCTCCCTGCTAGTTTTCTCTCTAAGGCCTAAATGCCCTAAAGGCACCAGATCCCGTCCGATCTTGGAAGCTAGTCAGGGTCAGACCTGGGCCGTTTCCCACTAGACTGTAATAGCCCTATTATTCTACTTTCAACATCTCATTGAATCCTGGGGTTTGCAGTTTCAGGAGGGGCCACCCAGCCCCTCCCTAAACTGCAAACCCCAGGATTCCATAGGATGTTGAAAGTGGAATAATAGCGCTATGACAGTCTAGTGAGGAAATGGCTCTAGTTAGCACTTGGGTGGGAGACTGCCAACAAATACCAGGTGTTGTAAGCTATATTTCAGAGGAATGAACTTGCAAAACCACCTCTGAATCTTTCTGGCCTATCAAATTCATGGGGTCTCCAAAAACTTTTCCTTTTTTGGACAGGTTTTTGGGAAGTGATTGTAAGAGGATTTTAATGCTGTGCTCTTTAGAGTTTTATCTTCTGGCTTTCAACCAATTTTATGTATGTATTTTAAGCTGTCTTCATTTTAATCCGCTGAAACCATGTTGAGTCTCAACATGGAGATAAAAGGCAGGATATAAATGAAATAATAATAATTATAAGAAAAAGAATCTATTTCATTTTAATCTATTTATTTAAATATTTATACTCCACTCTATTTCACAAACTCTCTGGGCAATGAACAGGTAAAATGAATTTAAGCAACTCAGAACAACTGAAAATTTAAAGCAGCTTTTAAAAAAATCTGATAATTTAAACAGTCTAAAAGCATTTTAAACAAGTTAGCACTTATAAAACATAAAGCTGTTTAAAACCATGTACTTCTACGAGATTAGGACAAGACCCCAAAGGCCTGGCTAAAAAGCCAGGTTTTAAATTGGCAGGGGAATAAAGCCACCGGGCAGCTAATAAATTATTCCTTTTTATTATATTATTATATTATAAAATGTGTCTGGCCCATGGACCAAGCTTGCAGGAGCCCCTCTCCCACCATTTGGGGGTAAATTTAACTTTTCTGGGCTATATTTACTGTATTTATACATGAATTTCTGCCCAGCCAAGTCCCCATATAATGGAAAATGTGAAACACCAAAATACAGGTATATATTTATTAAGGAAGGTGATATATTCCTGGGAAAATTCCTGGGAAAAGAGACAGAAAGAACAAGAAAAGAATAGGAAAAGTTTCCTGTATCAGAAGATGAAGAAGAAAAAAAGAAGAAGAGGAGGAGGAGGAGGAAAGGAAGAAGAGAAGGAGCAGCAGCATCAGCTCAACAGGATTCAGCAAGCTTTTTATTCAAATCTAACAATACAGATTTGAAATGTCGTGCTGGGGGAAAGTTTTGCAGATACCATGGAGTGCTAAAAAAGGCAAACAAATGGGTCCTAGAGCAAATCAAGCCTGAACTCTGTTACTGCCCTGGCTAGTCCGAGCTTTGGGGATATTAAAAGATATTCTTTTGATATCATAATTCGGCTTCACTTCTCTATTCGCTTCCACGTGCTTGCGAGGCCACCGGACAAGCACGTAAAGAAGCTCGACTGTTAATTGCCGTAATATTCAAACTACCATACAGGCAGGCCAGGAATAGCTGACTCACTGCTTTAGGAGACCTCCAGGCAAGTACTCTAATTAGGTATGCACGCCACCTACAAAAGAGCCTCTGCCCCGCGATGGCAGCTTGATGGGTAAACTATACAATACCCAAGTACTCTGCGTTTGCATACTGGCTGCTCTATTGAGAATCTCTACGATAACTCAGTCATTCAGATTCTGACCTTTCGGAGGCTTTGTCTCCAACTCCAAATCTATTGTTTTCCCCCAAGTACGGCATAGCCTGCAGTCACATTCTCCTTATAAAAACCCTGGATTCCGAGACCTTCCTTGGAATGCTCCCGAGTTTCATCCCGCCTTGCTACCGCTCTGCTTGGCAAACCTCTCCTCAGCTCCATGTGCTGAGCTACATTGCACCCCAGCCTCGCTCTCTATTTTTCCGGGCTTCAGGACAGGTGAAGTATCACCCAAACCAGCAATCCCTCTAAAAATCCCTCTATACCACTCCAACCTTTATTTTCTTTAGTTAGTCTTGTGTGAGTGTGTCACATACACTGTTTTGCTTGTGTTTTTAATAAAACATCATCTATTGTTTCAACTTCTGTGTTCTCCTTCACCTTTGACAACTGCCACCCTACTTGGGTATGTAAAATTTTCATGTTCCACTGCCAGAATGTCACACTGACCCCGACAGGTTGTAGGTTTTCCTGTGGGAAGATGTGGTGTCCCGATTCCGATACTCACACTCCTCCTCCTCCAGAACATCACCCGGCTATGTATGTGGGTAGTTCTGTAGTTCGCAAAGATATAGAAATGGTCGCTTACTCGAACATTCAACCCATAGTAACTAAAATGATACTAAATTTGATGGTTGTCAACATCTCGAGAGTAATTCCAACTTGCCAACCGTACCTAAAACTTGCATGGACACAGTGGGAACACTGGGAGAAACAATGGCTGTCTTTCTCCCACCCACACACTCGCCCTAAGCAAAGTGTCTTAGGAACCGCTTTAGGTGGAATTGAAACTGGCAGCGCGTTCATCAACGCTATAGACAACGAGATCCTAGCAAACAAATTAGGCGTAATTGGCACCAAACCCAGAGACATTGGAATATCCTCCGCTGCTGGCCTAACCAACGTAGCGAGAGGAGTAGATCTAATCAGTCAATTGCTCCCACAGTGGGTTGGCGACGAGCGAGACGTAATATCCGACCTTGGCCGTGTTCTACAGATCATGACCCATAATCTATCAATAGCAATACAATGCACACAACTGCAAAGCACCGTGATCACCTTTGCTGCTCAGGTGTTCCAGGCGAGCCTCATGGGGTTAATGCACCCTGAGATCCTGAGCCTACTCCGAGAGCGATACCCAGAATCGCTGGAACACCCTGCCAATTTGGCGCAAATCCGGCATGCCACGTGGAAGAGTCTAACTCTCATGGTGGACGCTGCCCATGAACGGATTCTGGATCCGATAATCCTACATCCAGTATCCCATCTAGGACTCCCCCTCATAGCCGCTAATGCCACTTTGCTGCCCCCACGGATGTACCATTGGTCCAATGGTACACACTCTTTTGATTTAGCTGGCTGCCTATTCAACCGCCATTGGATTCAGTGTTTCCACAACCTTAATGGTCTCAGCCTCAGTGATACCTCTGAATATTTGGTGGTACCGGTAAATAACACAGTCATGCCCCAGATCACCCGTGAGTGCTTCTGTTTAAGGACTCCTTGTACCAACTTGATAGTATTGCCTAGTGGTGTGATTGTACGAGTAAACCACACCGCTGGGAACCCCTGTTTTTGCTCACAGATGGTCCAAGACTGCTTTGGCCAGAACTTCTATCTCCAGCGGGAGATACAAGATTATGTGTTTGAAAGTGCCTATGCACCCACAGAATCCGAGTTAGTCAGATTCCACCTTGAGGACGAGATCCCTGCGTCTTTATGGCTCAGGAATCTCACCAGTTTGTCGCAACGAGTAAAGGAGGTCTCGCACTCCCTCCACCAAATTACCTTGACTGTTAACCATACTGCTCAGGTAATAGTAAGCACTTCAGAGGAGTTGAAATCCACCGTGAAACATCTGTGGTGGGATATCTTTAATTGGTCCTCCACGGGCCAGGCTATAGCACACTTCGCTCTCCACCCTTTAGTCGTTTTGGTGGTGTTTCAGCTAATTTTGGTAGTCAGTCTTGTTGGTTTGGTATTTTGGATTAAGAAACAGATCCTCATGTTGCAAGCTGTCCGTTTTTATTAAGGGAAGAGGTTCCCCTGTTTCTAAATAGTTGTTTGCTGTAGAGTATAGTTAGTGTGTTTAAGTCTATTCTTTAACCTTTTAAGGGAGGGTTTTTGTTTTTGGAGGAAACGGACTCTTGGGATGGCTGTCCCAAGATCCTCTTTTCCTCTGAGGTAGATCGGGCCTACAGAGTCAGCCCGGGTCCTCTGGGGAAGGTGAGTCGGACTGGAGTGCCAACCTTTTCACACTCCGAACGCCGGCATTCTCTCACTCCAAGAGATTGCCTTGTGCAATGGCGTTCTGGTGGGATTAGGGTGAGACAAAGGGGGCCTCACGACCCTCTCAGGAGAACCAGGTCTGACTCTGGACTCCCGGTCTACTGCCCAGATATGTCCCTCATCACATCGAGGGCCTCCTCCCCACTTCTTTCATGTGACTGGATTGTTAGGGTGAGAGTAATTGGTACCGCTATTTTGTTTGTTGCTTCATGCGATTTCAATTTCACGAATTTGGAACCGCTCTCTGACACCCCATAAGGGCCGGAGATCCACACAATTGGCCTGATGCCCGGCCCCGGTGCATTGTGTCTCATTTGAGTATGTTAGTAGGACATTTGCATACGTGCGTCCATCCAGCTGGACCAATCACCGAGGGAGTCAGCATCCGCTCTGGCAACAAGCAAGCGTGCACTCGCTTGTCTCTGATTTGGTTTATTCTGTCTTTTCCACCAGTGTTGGGGCCCCACCACCAGGCAGAGCAAAAAAAAAAAAGGGGGGGGTCAGAGCCTAACCTGGTTCAGGCTGAGCATGTGAGTACCATGGCTACTGCAGAGTGTAACCCTGCAACTTATGCAGGTGCGTACGGCCCGCCGCTCACCCAGTGAAATACTGAATGGAGCAAAATTTGCCATCCCAGCCTCAGGTTGGTCCACCTGACCCCTGAACTTTGCAGGCCTGGTCTTAGTCAGAGTGAACTACAGCTAGGAACTTGACTCCCCAAGCTCTGGCAGACGTGTCACCAGCCCAGGGTGACCATGATCTGCAGTGGCCTTAACATTGCCGCTCCTGGTATGGCTTTAAGATCTGGTCCCATCCTGTGTCCACCAGCTACTCCCAGTAGATCTCCATCTTCCAACAGATCTCATTCCCAGTAGGCTTTGAGCTGGCCATTTGCATTAATGGTATACATTGGATAATAAACATGTCAGTTCTTCTGTTAAGACTCTAATAGGTCTATTGCTACAGAAGGCTGGGAAGATCCCGAGGTATTACCATCGCCCCCGAGTACCATGGGGGGGTGACGAAGAAAGTTACCACTCCATCTGATGGCCGAGACTTGGAGATCCTGGTTCTTCGACGACTCCCGTGACTGTGAGGGAAGGTGACCCCGCAGCCTCCCGATTGCAAAGACAGACTTTTTGCCATTCCTGATACCGTTTGCTGACCTGAGGAAACCTATGGACTATTCCTGGCTCCAAACTCTGCAAAAACTCTTTGCTCCTGAACTTGCAGCAAGCCGAGCTGCACCTACGTGGACATTTTGGTTGTCGTTCCTGTTCCGTTTCCTGGATGGACTTATGTTTTGCTTGCCCGTTCCAGTTAAAAGACTTTTCCTGTTGCGAGGGGGGGGGGGCGCCAAGACTTTTGCTTGCACCTCCCCTCCCCCAGACTACGAACTTTCATTCCACATTGAACTGTTTGTTCCGTGGATTGCCTTCATTGCCAGACCATGCATTGGACTTACAGTATTCCATTGATTATTTCATTGATTGCTTCATTTTGCATTTGCTATTTTACTGCCATTTGCTCATGTTTTCACATTTCCCTATTGACGGGACATTGGACATTGTTTATTGTTTAATTGTTTATTATTGTTTACATTGGTGTGTGTGTGTTTAGGTTTAGGTTTTAGTTAGGAATGCATATATAAGATAGTAATCCTTTGCTCTTCCCGCATTCCCTTTCCTGAGGAGTGATAATTCGGTTCCAAATTGATTTTTGCTTTTAATTGGAAAATGTCCGATATTGTCCCCAACATTACCCATTTTCGGGGGGGGGGGATTGTTACTGCCCTGGCTAGTCCGAGCTTTGGGGATATTAAAAGATATCCTCTTGATATCACAATTCGGCTTCACTTCTCTATTCATCTCCACGTGCTTGCGAGGCCACCGGACAAGCACATAAACAAGCTCGACCGTTAATAGCCATAATATTCAAACTATAATACAGGCAGGTCAGAAATAGCTGACTCACTGCTTTAGGAGACCTCCAGGCAAGTACTCTAATTTGGTATGCACGCTACTTACAAAACAGCCTGTGCCCCGCGATGGCAGCTTGATGGGTTAACTATACAATACCCAAGTACTCTGCGTCTGCATACTGGTTACTCTATTGAGAACCGCTACGATAACTCAATCATTCAGATTCTGACCCTTCGGAGGCTTTGTCTCCAACTCCAAATCTATTGTTTTCCCCCAAGTACGGCATAGCCTGCAGTCACAATTCTCCTTATAAAAATCCTTGATTCTGAGATCTTCCTCGGAACGCTCCCGAGTTTCATCCCGCCTTGCTACCGCTCTGCTTGGCGAACCTCTCCTCAGCTCCATGTGCTGAGCTACATCGCACGCAGCCTCGCTCTCTATTTTTCCTGGGCTTCAGGATAGGTGAAGTATCACCCAAACCAACAATTCCTCTAAAAATCCCTCTATACCACTCCAACCTTTATTTTCTTTAGTTATCTTGTACGAGTGTGTCGCATACACTGTTTTGCTTGTATTTAATAAACATCATTTATTATTTCAACTTCAGTGTTCTCCTTGACGCGACCCGACCCCGTAGGCATAGGGTTCAAGATCTCGCTAAGTTACCCTGCCTCTCGTAACGCTAAGCAGTGGTCTGAGCTAATTTTCCCCAACTTTAGTTGAGCACACTTTGGTGTCCCTCCCGGGACCCCCAGTTCACAGGGTAACACTAGAAATGACAATAACGTTTGGGAAGGCAGAAGGCAGATGGAAACAAGGAAGACTGTGTTACAGATCAGTGATAATTAACCTAGAGGTCTCCCAGAGACCCGTGAAGCCCTGCCAGTTGATACTAATGGTGGCAGCAGCAACACCTTCCAGGTATGGGACCAGACATGAGAACTGATGGGAAAGACTGAAGATGTCTCTAAAGGTGCCTGAGGCACCTGTCCACACCTGGTCTGGTCTGGCAGCCAAGAGAAGCTGATAATACAGATCAAGAAGCTCAGGTAGTTAAGCAATTAGTCAGTTTATCTTAGGAAGAAAACAACCTTACAAATGAGAAGCAAATAACGATCCCAGCAATGTCCATAAATCAATGGCAGGTAATATAAACACTGGTCAAATGGCAGAATAACAGGCAAGGGAAGCAAACAGAAGCATGCTCAGGAGAAATGGTCAGTTGATTGCTGACAGCAGCTAGATGGGAAAGGCTCAGTTCTTATAGGTTCCAAGATCAGTGCAGCTGGTGCCTGATTAATTGGCGCTTGTCATAAATTCGCTGGGAGCAATGCAGGAGACTCTTTTGGTGTCTATGCTGAGCAAAGGTAGGTATGGATAGATCATTCTCTGTGTCCGAATGAGCAGGGCTCCTTGCTGGGGCTGGCACTTCTGTCCCTGGGGCAGGTGGTGGTACTGTCTGCTCTGCAGGTTCTGCTGCAGCAGTATCTGTGCCATGGCTCAGAGCAGGTTCTGCTGCCTCAGAGTCTGAGTCTGAGTCTAGGTCCTGGAAGCCCATGACAGCACCTACCAATGCGACAAGGTGGCTGAAGGACCCTGGCTCTAAGCTGCATTAGCAGGGAAGGACACCTCCATCTCGTAGGAACACAGCCACCGTTGCTAGCTTGAAACTGCCAGTAAAGTTGCAGACTAGAGAAGGGGGCAAACTTAGCTGCAACCAACCAATGGGCACCAGGAATATTGGGAGGGGTGGTCTGTATTACTCACTAATGGTTAGTGATATCAAGCCCTCCGGAAGAATGGCCCAAGCTCCACCTTGCCTCTTGCTGAGACTTGCCCTAGGTAAGTCTTACCTTCCTTTTGAAAGAGTACCATTGGTAGTACGCATGAAAAGGCTGGGCCGGGGTCTGGGAGTGGGCGATGCGGGTCATGGAGGGCGATGAAAGATTGCTAGTAGGAAACAAACAGGCCTCCTCCTTTTATACTCTCAATCCTGGCAGGATGTTGCTCCCTTCTCCCCTTTGGAGCTCCCCCTCCCATCCCTTTATCTCTGGCCTTGGCACTGAGAACTCGTGCGGAGGCAAAAGGTAAGGGAATGGAGTAGGGGGAGGCAGCGTGCCCCTTCCTTTCCCCCTTTGGAGCTCTCCCCTCCCACTCCCCTGCCTCTGGACTTGATGCAAAGAAGGAAGGATCACGTGCCAGTGCAAAAGATAAGGGCATGGCGGGGGGGGGGGGGGAGACTCAGAAGGCAATGGGAGGGGGATTTATTTGCAATTTTCTGCTTTTGCAAGAATTTTGCACCCTGTAAACATGTAAATGTGGAGGGAACACTGTATTTCTGTTTCTCTTCTCTTCAAATTTGGAAGATCCCTGATGAGCAACTTTTTAAAAAATTGAATATTTAAATACATATTTGAAAATTTAAATCTAAATTTAAATATTTAAATCTTGCATTAAGTCCTGGAGGTCCCCAGGAACAAATTATATTTAAAAGGGATCCCTGGTAAAGAAAAGGTTAAGAACTACTGTTACAGATGGATAGACTCAATGAAGGAAACCATGGCACTGAATCTGCAAGACCTGAGCTGGGCAGTTGAGGAGAGGGTGACCTGGGTCAGCATAAGCTAAAGCTGACTTGATGGCAATTAACTGCAACAAGAATGGTAGAAGGCAGTAGGAAAAATGGAAGACTGTGGTACAGATGGATGGACTTGACCAAGGAAGTCACAGCGCTGAGTGTCAGGTCATTTCCCCCGCCACTCATTTTAGTGCCAGGTAGTGCTTTGATGTTTGTGCCATGCAATGCCATGTAGTGCTTTAAACAAAGGGCTGGAAGGGGATGATGGAGTTGAATGAGAAAGCAATGTGTTGAGAATGAAGGAATGTTGTTTTAAAGAACTCTAGGAGGAAGAACAAGTGCAGATGCAGGGTCATGCCATTGACAGACAGAGTGTAAGCCTGGGAAAAGATTTGTTTTAATTAGCTGTCAAAGGGGATACTTGCATGCACAAGTTTGTAAAGTTACTGATTATAAGGTACTGTAAATTCACTAGTTCTGCAGTCTTGGCAATGGCCAGAATATACTACTGTTACTCTGGTGTTCCTGAATAAAGCTTTTGTGAGCTTCTAAGGCTAATTTCTGGGACTGGAGTTAGCCTGTACTTGAGTCTGCAAGGCCGTTTCTGCACTAGACTGTCATAGTGCTATCATTCCACTTTCAACATCCTATGGAATCCTGGAGTTTGCAGTTCAGGGAGGGGCCGACTGGAGGGCAGCCAAAATGATAAAAGGTCTGGAAAGCCTGCACTATGAGATCTGGGTGGCTGGAAAGCTTCAGGGACTACATTTAGAGGGCCCACAGGTCTCCTTTCACCTGCATATCCAATCGTACATTCAGTTGTACAACACTGCAGTTCAACACAAGGTGTGTTGTTTCTGCGTGGCAAGTGCCCTGGACAGTACATCCTTAGTTCAAGAAAGCAAGAAAGGAGCAACAAAGCATTCCAGAGTCATACATAGAGGATCCGAAAAAGAAGATGAGTGGTCAAAGCTGTCTGGGTTCAAAATATTAAAAAACAGACCAAGCAGTTAAAAGCCAGTCAGGGAGTCACTGAAGAGAGGAGTCTAAAACTAAGCCATGGTCAGAGAACTTGAGAGCAAAGCCCACCATGATGTTGAAGTCAGTGGAGCTGTTGTTTTCCAGCACAGAAATTGCCTTGGCTGTTAATTTATAGCCAGCTGTAGCTCAGCACACTCAGCTTCATTGCCCAGCATTTTTCTTTTAAGGCAGGCCATGCCTTCACCTGGGCTTTTGTTGCTCTTGTTTCAATCTGTGTTCCAAAGGATAGAGTAGCTCAGCCTCCAGCTCCCTCTATTCAAGGTCAGTATGTGATGGCCTAGGCTTTGCTTCCAGGACAGGACTGCCAGCCTCCACTGGCTCTGATGGGAGCCTGTGATCGGGCCCATCTTTTCCTCTTCCTCATTTGAGGAGACCTCCCCAGGGAGGACAGGACACAACAGTTGCACGGCAGATCTGATCCATTAATCCACATCTTCCATCCTTGCCATCAGGACTAGGCCACCTTGAAAGAGGACGCATTGTTGAGACACTCTTCTTTCCTTTGGCTTCTGTTGCTGATTGCTTTTCCTAAATGTGCCATTTCCTTGATTTCCTTCATCCTGGAGAGAAATGACTAGTGGGTGCAACAGAGTTCTTATCCATGATTTGGATGAGGCAGTAGAGGGCAGTCTTATCAAATTTGCAGATAACACCAAATTAGGAGGGGTGCCTAACACCCCAGAGAACAAGCTCAGAATTCAAAATGATCTTAGCAGATTAGAGTGCTGGGCCAAAACTAACAAAATGAATTTCAGCAGGTAGAAGTGTAAGGTACTACACTTGGGCAGAAAAAATGAAATGCACAGATATAAGATGGGTAACACCTGGCTAGACTATAATGCTTGTGAAAAAGTTCTAGGAATCTTAGTAGACCACAAGCAGAACATGAATTGGCTGTGTGATGTGGCAGCTAAAAAAACCAATACAATTCAAGGCTGCATCTATAAGAATACAATGTCTAGGTCAAGGGAAGTGATTGTACCACTCTTTTCTGCTTTGGTCACATCCCACCTGGAATAATATGTCCAGTTCTGAGCATCACAATTCAAGAAGGATATTGACAAGATGGAACATATCCGGAGGAGGACAATAAAAATGGTAAAAAGGCTTGGAAACCATGAAGCCCTATGAGGAGTGGCTTAGAGAGCTGGGTATGTTTAGTATGGAGAAAAGAAGGTGAAGGATTGACATGATAGCTATGATTAAATATTTGAAGGAATGTCATATGGAAGATGGAACAAGCCTATTTTCTGCTGCTCCAGAGACTAGGAGACCGAGGAATGGCTTCAAAGTTCAGGAAAAGAGATCCCATCTAAACACTAGGAAGAAATTTCTGATGGCAAGAGCAGTTTGACAGTAGAATATGCTGCTGCCCGGGAGTGTGGTGGAGTCTTCTTTTTTGGAGGTTTTTAAACAGAGGCTGGATGGCCATATGTTGGGAGTGGTGATTGTTTATTTCTGCATGGCAGGGGGTTGGACTCAATGGCATTGTGGTCTCTTCCTGTTGGGTAGCCCTCCATATTTTAGTAATGGGATATGTAGTAGGAGTTAAGTAGTAGCTTGCTTGTAACAAGGTGTGGGAACCAGAGACCGTTAGATAAACAAAAAGCTAGGAATGTACTGATAAGCACAGCCAGGCTGCACCAGAACTTCAAGGTCTCTTGCGGGTGGGAAGATGAACTCTTTGTCTTTTATGTTTTGTATTTTGCTAATTGCCTCCAGTTCACTCACTGAAGTCCTGCACGATGTATCGTGCTCCTAATAAATAGTTATGTTCTGTCTTCTCCATGTAGCATCTCAGTGGCAGCTGGTCCCTTCCAATTCGGTGGGGTGATGACTCCATTCCACATTTTGGCCAACTTTAAATGAACTAATGAGTCTATCTAGGATTCAGCACCATGGAGAGAGCTTTTAAAGCCTGGGTTAATCTGGAAAGGATTCATTGCCCCACTGCCATGGGTGCTGCCAACTGCCACTGATATAGGACAGATTGGATTATTAACTGAACTCTTTGCTGATCTCCCAGAAACAATTCGCAGCACTGACACTGTTGATGGTTTCTGAAAAATGCTTTTTTTCTTTTCAAAACCAGGATTAAGAGATGCTAGAATACATCAGTGGGCATCCCTTCCGTCTTCTAGTGCCCAATAAGAATGAGCTGCACTTGGGAAAAAGAAAATCACAATTTGGCTGCCCGGTGGTTATTTTCTTTCTCTCTTTTTTTCCAAAGAAAAGAAAAATAAACATATCGCCTATGATGGCAGCTCGCCTCATTTATGTGTCATGGAAGTCGTGTAGCAAATGGGCACCTCAAGGACCGTATTTCACTTTAGAAGAAGGGAAATGGTTGTAAAGAGATTTTTGTTGCTTCTTCTTTTTCCTTGTGGCTACCCTCCCTACGGAGAGAAAACAGAATTTGCCCAAGAGAGAAAACACCCTCCTGTTTCCTCTTCATCACTGCAAATAAACAAGCTGAATGCCTTGGACAGGAATTTCAAAAAATATATATATTCCTGCCTAAAACCCAGTGGCAGTGGTACACAACAGGGAGGGTGGAATTATTTTTAAAACCTTTCATTTATCTACTTTCAAAGAGGCACCCCTTGTTATTCTAACAAATTCCACGGTGCAGGTCTTCAAAGGAATAGTCAAAATAAAATAAAAAAAAAGTGTTGAAATTTTAAAAAGACTCACTGATGAGCTAAAGGACCCAGTAGGCTTATAGGCTCTAAAGAAGCAGTTAGACTCAAGTTTCCATGGCTTGAAGAAGAAAGTGACATACACACACACCTGATTTGTACAGTATAAAAATGGAACTTAGATTAGCAGAATTCAAGAGGGATAAAACTGTTAATGATTATCGACCATGACAAGATAGAGGCATCTGTCCCAAGCCAGATGATTTTGTGGTCTTTTTTTGTGGTGGGAAACTGCTGTGAGGCTAAGGGCCAGTTCCTACCATATCCACGCCCAACCCCACAAGCTGTACCTTCCCAGCATGGCACGATACCTCCGTTTTTTCTCAGAGTCTCTCTCAAAATGGTGAGTGGAAGTGATGCCACCATTTTGAGATAGACTCCAATGGAATTGGTGGTGAGGGTTCCGGGAAGTAGGTGTGTTATGGCCAGTCACGTCCCCCCAGGTTTCATATGGTTTAATTACCAAAATAGGCATGAATTGGCAAAATACATTTATTGGCATTCATATAAAATGGAACCTGAGGTGACTGGAAGGTCAAGCTGGAAAGAGGAAAATTGCTGACTGAAATTGTATGATTGCAAGGCAGGTCAGCTGATCCCCTCCAGGCATAGCCAAAGTCATTGTCAGGGAGATTACCAGGCAACCCCAGAGACAATAGGCTTAAGCTGCAGCTGGAAACATCTCTAAGCACACAATGGTAAAAGGAATTTTCCACCAAAACACTAATTGTTTCAGCCCTGTTCCCTCACACCTGGATGTTTCCCTGGATTGTCACTGTGCCTCTCCATGAGTACAGAGCTATTACAACAGCCATTAACTCTTTGTCACCTAATACTAAGACCATTAACTCCATCCAGACCCCACTGTCCATGTGGCAAACTCCATTGTTTGCCTGGCCAGAGAACCATTCGCGCCCACACCCTCAGGGTAGATTTTGGGTATAAGAACCCTCTGTTTTGAGCAGTTTGATGTAGTGGTGCTGGTTGCCACACTGTCACTCTGATTCCCAAATGAGTACTATCCTTAGACATTCACCTGAGCCACATTGCTGCTTTCTTCACTGCTCTCCAGATTGGTAATGATCACCCAAACCCTAAAATTCCTTTGTCAACAACCTTCCTCCTTTTACCCTTCAGCTAGCTCTTGTGTGCATGTGTGAGTGTTTGGATGTTTTGCTTGCATGAGTGAACTTTCAATAAAACACATTTTAGTTTACATTTGGAATCTCTGGCTGGTTCTTTCCTGCAAGACTCCATAAACATTGGTGGAAAGATCTTACTAGGTTACCCCTCTCTCACAGGCCTCTTAATCTGAGCTAATAATTTCCCACCTTTGAACAGAGGTACTGGCATTATGGGTGGACCCCTGAGTCACCCATGTTTTGGGGGTAACAGGTGGGGGTGTTTTTGTGCGGTTTTGTACACACAAAACTGGGGTCTAAAACTCTGAGTGAATTCAACACTACCCCATCGGGGTGCAGCTATCTGAAGTTCTGAGTCCACCTCCGGGACTAAAACTCAGAATGGATTCGTTGGCCCACTACCCCGTCAGAGCATGGCTGAGCTTCTGAGCCCTCCTGGAGAAGCTACCACCTGGAGCTCGCTGCCTCACAGATGTTGGAGTCACCACTGGCTTCCATCAATCAAAGCAAACTTGGAGATGGAGACAGGGAGAAGTCAGTTTCATTAAAAGCAGGTTCCCACTTGCTGAGTTCTGAAGAATGAAGTATCATAATCAGTGCCACAAAGCCGAAGGTAAACAGCGGAGGAAAACAGGGATTAGCCTGGGTTTATAGAACATCATCAAGTTCAAATTTACCCAGATGATGAGTAATATAATTGGGGATTTAGGCAAATCTATTGCTAATGGTTTCTTTTATAGATAACCTTTCCCTCTAAGAATGAGATTAAAGGGAGAGAGAGGATTTGGCTCTGTTAATTAAAGTAAAAAAGTGATTTGAGGGGCAATTGAATCCCCAAATATTACGCTGCTTAAAGGATGCATCAATATGCCCTTGGTTTCTTCCCGATCTTGTTGTCTCTGAGGGTTATGAGACCAGGTTTCCTGTCCTGGGGGGGAAAGTGTAATTACTTTACCATAACTACAGGTATTTGGAAAGAGGTCACTGCTTTGTCATGTAGTGCTGCTATATTAAGAAAGTCTGCTCTTTCAGCTGCAACTGAGTATAGTTTGATCCTCACTGGTCTCCTGCTAGAGGGGAGCAAGGAATATTTTCCACAAGATGTAGACTTTCCCCTAGTTTGAATTGCCCAGACTGGATGCACAGCAGGTTCACTTTGCATTCCCAAACCTGCACATTTCTACATACACACAGGAACACACGGTAAATGAGGTCCATTTCAAAAGAGGAGCTAGGTGTTACTGCCCTGGCTAGTCTGAGCTTTGGGGATATTAAAAGATATCCTTTTGATATCACAATTTGGCTGCACTTCTCTATTCCCCTTCACGTGCTTGCGAGGCCACCGGACAAGCACATAAACAAGCTCGACCGTTAATTGCCGTAATATTCAAACAACAATACAGGTGGGTCAGAAATAGCTGACTCACTGCTTTAGGAGACCTCCAGGCAAGTACTCTAATCAGGTATGCACGCCACCTACAAAAGAGCCTCTGCCCCACACTGGCAGCTTGATGGGTCAACTATGCAATACCCAAGCACTCTGCATTTGCATACTGGCTACTCTATTGAGAACCGCTACGATAACTCAATCATTCAGATTCTGACCTTTCGGAGGCTTTGTCTCCAACTCCAAATCTATTGTTTTCCCCCAAGTACGACATAGCCTGCAGTCACCATTCTCCTTATAAAAACCCTCGATTCCGAGACCTTCCTCGGAACGCTTCCGAGTTTCATCCCACCTTGCTGCCGCTTTGCTTGGCGAGCCTCCCCTCAGCTCCACGTGCTGAGCTACATCGCACCCCAGCCTCGCTCTCTATTTTTCCTGGGCTCCAGGACAGGTGAAGTATCGCCCAAACCAGCGATCCCTCTAAAAATCCCTCTATACCACTCCAACCTTTATTTTCTTTAGTTATCTTGCGTGAGTATGTCGCATACACTGTTTTGCTTGTATTTAATAAACATCATTTATTATTTCAACTTCGGTGTTCTCCTTGACTCGACCCGACCCCGCAGACATAGGGTTCAAGATCTCGCTAAGTTACCCTGCCTCTCGTAATGCTAAGCAGTGCTCTGAGCTAATTTCTCCACCTTTAGTTGAGCACATTTTGGTGTCCCTCCCGGGACCCCCAGTACACAGGGTAACATTTGCATGTGAATTATTGGGCTTTGTGCAAAACACAAACACAAAACAAACATTTCTTTCAGTGTATTTTTGTGTGTGTGTATAAGATTGCTGTTTTCTACACAAAACATAGCAATCTTGCACAATGAAAATGTTACGCAAAAATATTCTACAAAAACTAGTAGTTTTGCAGGAGAAAAACCACCAGCCACATGGTTTTCTTTTGCAAGACAGCTTTTTTCTGTGTAAATTTTTTGTTGTGCAAGATTGTCTATTTTTTTCCCCATAGAAAACACTAGTCTTCCATGAAAACCACACCAGGCTATCCCAAAAACAAACCCCCAATTATTCATATTTAAAAACAAAACAACTGGATGTGCAAATTCTAGGTTAGAACTGCACAGAAATATTTGTTTTCTCTACATCAGGCAGAATATTGTGAAAATTATTCATCCTCAGTGGACAGCACGGAATAGTCAAACCTTAACATCCCTGGTCTGAGCATGCTGTGGAAAGATGTGTGATGTGCAGCCTTAAGTTATAAAGAGCTCCTGGCTTTTCAATTTCAATGTGTCATTCAGATTCAGAGCAATATCATTTAACTGAAAGACCCTATTTCAGCACCTGTGGAAGCTTTTCAAAGGGAGACAACACTGCCTTTTGTGCTGATGTTTTTATTTGGTTATAATGTGAGGTGGAGAGAAAAGTACTGGGTTTTCTCAGTAGGTGCAGGATCATTCAGTCCTCCAAAAATCTTGTGTGTTCTCTTGGGAATGGCAGCCTTGTTAAACAAAAGCACCAGGCAACATTCCTCCACTCCAAGTATCGCTCGCAGGACAAGCAGCCTGAGATATATGGTTCTAATTGCCTTTTTTTGTTTTTTCCCCCCTTCATCACAATGGAATGGAAAGTATCACTTGCATTTCAGTGTGTGCCATCTCAAAGTAAAATGGAATAGGAGCCCATCTCTGCCTCTTCCCTCTGTTTAATGGCCATTATATCTTGGATGCTGGCCAGCGATATGCCTCCTGAAAAGTCACCCAAGAGATGGATTGGATACAGAAAAGATGCTGCAACCCCGGAGAAATATTTGTTTCTGAAATAGTCCCTCATTGTTCCCTTTTATTTCTTTGTGAATGGGCAACCGGAGCCAGCGTGGCCATCATTCTGCAGATTGTTCATTGCGTTTCCATCCAAGGCAATTGTTTTGGTGATGTATGAAGGGCTCCACTTATGTTTCTTCCCCCGCCCTCCCAATAACAGTTCAGGGGAACGGATTAACTCATCACTGGGCGCTTCATGTTGATACATATCAAGTTCACTTTTCTGGCTTCCTCCAGGCGATGCTGTTTTATAAAAGCAGACATGATTTCAGGAAGTAGAAGTCCGGACAAGAATCTGTGTTCTCTCTTATGCCCATGACAAAGAGCAATCGACTGTCTCGGTGGCTGATAAGAGAAAGATCCGCTGCCAATACGGAGGAGACGCGTGCACATTCATGTATGAGAGCACAGACTGTGCAACATTGCTTCTGCAACCTTGAATTGAATATTGATGTTCTGCATCAGACAAAATTGGGCAACCACTTCTGTTGAAGAACTTCTGTTGAAGAACAACACTCAGCAGTGAGGGCTTAGTGGTATTGTTACCCCAAAAGGTGGGTGACTCAGAGGCGGACCTGTGGTGCCAGCACCTCTGTGGAATGGTGGGGAATTATAGCTCATAAAGGGAGGCCAGTGTGGGGGGGGTACTTTTGGCATTTTTTCACCTTTGTATATTGGCACTAATGCAGGGACACCAGTTGGAGATTAGAGGCATGTTTTATTGGGAGAAAAATCACAATCACATGCAAGATTCAAGCAGTCTCACAACCACACAAGGCTAACTGAAGGAAAGGAAGGAGAAATTGGAAAGTGAGGAGTTAGGATGAAGTGGGCGATACCTATCCTGAAGAGAAAAGATGAAGCAATGCGGTTCAGACTAGGGATCTGAGGGTAGCACAAGAACGGGAATTGGAGCAGCAGAGTGACAGCCTACGTCCTGAGTACTGTGGATTGTCTGGCTTGCAGCCAGGTTTAAATACTCTTTTTCTGCCCTGAAGAGGAAGGTGTTAATGACTCTCTGGTAGAGCAAACAAAGGGATCCAGAGCTAGCTAACTGTCTTAGCATTAGATGATAAAGCGCTGATGGGAATCATTACAGCTTCTTGGTATCTGGGCAGGTAAGGAAAGAAAGGAGAATTTTTGCAAGAAGAGAGAACAAGTTGATGACCATTAGTTGCATTATTGAGACAGTTTCAGGTGCTGATGTCTTTGCAGGCTGAGTCTTTGAGGGGATTATAGCAAGCTCATTAGCACCAGAGCTTTCCAACTGATCCCTTGATCTGTGGAATGTGCTGCCTAGGAGTGTGAGAGAATCTCCATTTTTAAAGGTATTTAAGCAAAGGTTGGATGGGCATCTGTCAAAGAGAGGGCTTTGATGGTATCTTCCTGCATGGTAGAAGGAGGTTGCATGTCACATGGAGCAATCTTGATTTCTACTGCTCTAGAGACTAGGATGTGGAGCAATGGACTGGATGGCCCTTGGGGTCCCTTCCAGCTGTAGGATTCTATCAAGCTACAATTCAATAATCTGGTGGCCATCATGAGAAACAAATTGCTAGACTAGGTAGGCTGTTGGTCTGATCTGGCTATGCTCTTTTTGTCTTCTGAGGGAGGTGAGACATCCAACCCACCCAGGGCTGCCACTTTGGATATTTGCAACAAGAGGCAAAAACCCAGGGGTGTTTGTTTCTCCCAGCCCCCAGTCTCTGTCCACGAATGTTCATCTGATTGACATTTCCCTCGCTGAACACGGAAATGGGATGTTTGTCTGATATACTAAATTCCAGCAGAGCAATGTTTGCAAATCCCACATAATAGACTTTTATCGTGCATAGTAGAAAGTCTTTTTTTCCCCCTTTCCCTGAACACATTTTTAATAGTCTCCAGACAGTTTCAGAAGATTAACAGGAGTTGCCATAAAAGCACTCTTTAAATTAAAAAAAACTCCAGCATTTATTTTAACAGCTTTCTGCAAGTTTCTCTCCCCCCTCCCCTGTCAGCTCCATGTAAGACTGAGCAGATGATGTTTTATAGGGCTCCCAAGCAACAAACCTCTTTTCTCTCTTCTTGCATCTTGCTCGTGCCCTCTTTTCTTACTTCTCCAATCTTATAATGTGGAAGTTTCCTTATCTGCATTTCAATAGGGTTTAACAAAAGCCCTGACATTTAACAGGCTGGGCTGACAGTAGACAACCCCATAAAAACTCCTTGCAGGAGCATTAATAAAGATTGCATTCAGGAGGTTAACTTAATGCTACAGGCGATTACAAAAGAAGCTCTCCGACATCTTTGTTGGGGATCTACATTTTATAATTAAACAGTATCTTCCCCAAGCCCGACTGAGAAGGGAACCACATATATATTTATCTAGATCCTCCCCATTATATGGTGCCAGTGAATACCTTGGTCACAGTGCAGTACAGAGATGTACATAATAATTGTACATTTACATTGCTAGGTCTTCTGTTTATGCAGGATCTGTTACAGGTGTGCTGTAGAGAAGTCTCTTAAAAGTATACGATTGAGTTCGTAGAAATCCATTGCATGCAGGATCTCCAGCTAGAGGATCACCAGCACGCAGCTGTCCAGACTCTTTTGGAAGACCTTCTGAGAAAGAGACCTCACCATCTCACTGTGCCATAGGTTCCACTGCCAAGCAGCTCCCACTGTCAAGAAGTTTATTCTAGGGGAGCAGATATCGTCTTTTGGTTTACAGTCAGCCCTCCACATTTGCGGGTTTCACTTTTGCAGATTTGATTATTCATGGATTACTTACTGTCAGCTCCGTTGCTTCCCTGTGCCATTTTTAATTGGGACTGTAAGCCTCGTGAGACTGAGAAACTGCAAACAAGGCTCATAAGTCCCTATCAAAAATGGTGTGGGGCAGCAGTGGAGGTGGTAGTAAGCCCCACCAACCCACCACCTCTGCCTTAAAAGATGCCTCATAGGAATTCATGATGGGTTGAATATGGTGATCATATTTTTTTTTGTGTTTGGGAGGACCTAGAGTTATTCATGTTTTTTCCACTTTCACGGGGGTCCTGTGCCCCTAACTGTAGCGAATGTGGAGAGATGACTGTATTTCCTAGTTGGAAAAATGCCTCTCCAGGTTTCAGAAAGCCTCAGCAGAGATGGTTGGTTATGGAATTTCCACTGAGAGAAATGAAAGGTGCGACACTTAGGCAGAAAAAATGGAATGCACAGAGATAGCTTGACCGCGGGACATGTGAAAGGGATCTAGGAGTCCTAGCAGATCACAGATTGGACATGAGTCACGAGTGTGATGTGGCAGCAAAGGTGATTCTGGGCTGCATCGATGGGAATACAGTGGCTAGGTCATAGAATCATAGAATCATGGAGTTGGAAAAGACCACGAGGGCCATCAGGTCCAATCCCATTCTGCCATGCAGGAATGTGCAAGCAAAGGATTCCCAACAGATGGCCATCCAGCCTATGTTTAAAGGGAAGTGATGGTACCACTCTATTCCGCTTTGGTCAGACCCCACTTGGAATAATACTGTGCCCGTGTCTGGGCACCACAGTTCAAGAAGTATACTGAGAACTCAGATGTGCCTAGAGGAAGGCAGCCAAAATGATCAAAGGCTTGGAAACCAGGAAGCCCTCTGAGGAGAGGCCCAGGGAGCTGGGGATGTTTGGCCTAAGAGGTGAGATGATGGCCATCTTTAAATATTTGAAGGGATGTCATACGGAAGATGGAACAAACTGCTTTTCTGCTATTCCCTGATGGCACTTAACCTCAACAAGCTTGGAAACTGTAAAAAAAGGGAAATGTATCAGAGTGGTGAAACTGGGAGTTCTAAGTACCTCACCAGACTCCACATCTAAGATTTCTTAGGGGAAAATCAAGACAGTCAAAGTGGTAGCAAACTCCAGTAATGGGGTAGTGCAGGTACATTTGTAAAGCAGGCAAGGTGAAAAAGGGGGGTGGTGGCTAAACCGGGGGGGGGATATCATAGAGTCCTACAGATGCTATAGGACTGCAAGTGACAGCAGGCTTAGCATAGCCAATTGACAAGGAATGCTGGAAGCCACAGTTTAACGGCCTCTGGACGGATGCATGATTCCATTGCCTGCTGTGGTGCATCGGTTGTGCATTCCACCATGGCAGGGGGTTGGATTGGATGGCCCTTGTGGTCTCTTCCAGCTCCAGGATGCTGTGATGCTGGGATTCATACAGGGCAAAATTTTTCTGCTATCCCTTAAAGGGGGCATGGGAAATACTTCTAGTAGCACGCTAAGGGGCTAGGCACCCCCCCAAGGCCCTGAGAATGACCTAGGGGGCCCATGTAGTCCATGACCTGCACTTTCCCCACCCTTGTATCTAAGGAAAGGGCTGAGGAAGCAACATCAGAATAGCTTCGAACTCTAAAGTGGGAAAGTTAAGTTGGCAGCACTTTTTGGAGGGAGAGAGAGTTGCCTTGCTCTCTGACTGACAGCCGGAGGTGCCCCGGCGTAATAAAGGGCAGGAGGGAATCAGCAGCCCAAGCTTTAAACTTGAGGAGGTTTGCAGAAATGTCTCCCTCTCAGCTAATTAGCCACGCTAACCCTCTGGTCCTGGCCGTGGACCCACCGGGGCTCTGCTTGCTGCGCCTTGGCAGCTGGCTCCAGATCAAAGGGAACAACCCTCATTGTCAGTATTCTCGCCCCCTCCAGCAACTCGGTTGCCCCTTCAAAAAAAATTGACCTCTTTGCAGCTTCAGCTCTTTCCTTTGTCTCTCTCTTTCCTTGTCACTTTGAGATCTCTGTCTCTCTTTTGCCAAGCTAGCAAGCGAATGCTCAGACTGGACACGGCAAGCCATTCTCTGTTGCTAGAGCTGACATTCAATTAGCCAAATGATTACACCCTCCCCCCAACCCCATTTTAAAGGCTTTTGGCCATGGATCATAGAAATCATAGAAATCATAGAAATGTAGAGTTGGAAGAGACCACACGGGCCATCCAGTCCAACCCCCTACCATGCAGGAACACCCTCAAAGCACTCCTGACAGATGGCCATCCAGCCTCTGCTTAAAAACCTCCAAGGAAGGAGACTCCACCACACTCCATGGAGGCAGCAACATATTCCACTGCCGGACAGCCCTGACTGTCAGGAAGCTCTTCCTGAGGTTCAGGTGGAATCTCCTTTCCTGCAGCTTGAATCCATTGCTCCTTGTCCTGGTCTCTGGAGCAGCAGAAAACAAGCCCACTCCCTCCTCTACATGGCATCCCTTCAAATATTTAAACATGGCTATCATGTCCCCTCTTAACCTTCTCTTCAGCAGACTGAACATCCCCAGCTCTCTAAGTCTATCCTCATAGGGCGTGGCTTCCAGGCCCTTCACCATTTTGGTCACCATCCTCTGGACCTGCTCCAGCCTGACCATGTCCTTCTTGAATTGAGGTGCCCAGAACTGGACACAGGATTCAAGATGAGGTCTAACCAAAGCAGAGTAGAGTGGTACCAGTACCTCCCTCATGGTACCGCAGGCATCAGTGGGCAGTGCAACTGATGCAAGGTTGATCTTGTGCTGCTAGTTCTGGCCAAGAGAGAATATGAGGTGTGCTCTCTATATATTGGTTTGGGAAGCAGTTAATATGCCTCTCAAATATCCCTGTGAAGATGACTTGGGTGACTCTGGCCACGCTTAAATCATGGGGGAAGGGAAAACCTAGGACTTCACCCCCCCTCCATTTCCATGGGAGTGGGAGGCCCCAAAAATACAGGGACAGGTGTGGGTGTCTAATTCCAGTAGTTCAACAGTGGAATATGCTGCTGCCTCAATGGAGTGTAGTGGAGTCTCCTCCTTCAGAGATTTCTAAGCAGAGGCCGGATGGCCATCTGTCAAAGGGAGGGCTTTGATGGTGTCTTCCTGCATGGTAGAAAGGGATTGGACTGGATGGCCCTTGGTGTACCTTCTAAGTCTAGGATTCTACAATTCTGGGAGTTGCAGTTGCCAGAGCTTTCTTTACTCCATAATAAAAATACCCAGTTCCTTAGGTTATTCCTCACAAAGTTGAGAGGTGGCATGATAGCTATGTTTAAGTATTAGAAAGGATGTCACATGGAACAAACTTATTTTCTGCTGCTCTAGAGACTAGGATGTTGGGCAATGGCTTCAAACTACAGGAAGATTTCACCTAAACATTAGGAAGAACTTTATGTAGTTAAGAGCAGTTCAACAGTAGAATATGCTGCTGCCTGGGAGTGTGGTGAAGTCTCCTTCTTTGGAGTTTTCAAACAGAGGCTGGATGGCCATCTGTCAAAGGGAGTGCTTTGACTGTGTCTTCCTGCATGGCAGAATGGGGTTGCACTGGATGGTCCTTAGGGTCTTTTCTAGCTCTAGGATTCTTTGATTCCATCGCCCCTGCCATGCATTGAGTCAGAACATAATTTATATTTATATTTATGCCAATTAATATTTGTCAATTAAACCATATCAAAGTGTGGGGGTGTATGGCCTGGCAACATTGATGTGTCTGCACCTCAGTTTTGGAGACATTGCAATTTTTTTTCTGTTGCTGTAAAATATTGCAAAACAATCGTAAAACTTTGGCATGTATTTGCATCAAATTGGACAACACTGGAATTTCAAAGTTTACTAAAAACCCTGGTTTGAAACACCATTACATGTCTCTATCTCAGCTTTGGGGCTGTTGCAAAATGCAGAATCTTTGTTGCAAAACATTGCAAAACAAATTGCCAAACTTTGGCACAGATTTGGAAGCAATTCCAAATTTTTGGATTCAGAGTAAACAAAGCGAATCTTTCCCGCCTTGCAGATACTTCCTGCATCCTGCAGATATTTTAATTGTGTTTTTATTGAGATGTGTGCCTGCTGAAGAAGGGAAGGAGGAATTTTTAAACTTAAACCTTTGCAAATCTACCATGACAGTTTAGAGAGCTGGGCCAAAGCTAACAAAATGAGTTTCAACAGAGAGAAATGTAAGGTCCTACGCTTGGGCAGAAAAAATGGAATGCACAAATATAGGATGGGGGACCCGTGGCTGGATAACAGTGCCTGTGAAAGGGGTCTAGGAGTCTTGGTAGATGACAAGCTGAACATGAGTCAGCAGTGTGATGTGGCAGCCAAGAAAGCCAAGCTAGTTCTTGGTTGCATCCATAGGAGTATGGTGTCTAGATCAAGGGAGCTAATGGTATCACTCTATTCTGCTTTGGTTAGGCCTCATTTGGAATACCGTGTCCAGTTCTGGGCACCTCAACTCAAGAAGGATATCGACAAGCTGGAGCGTGTCCAGAGGAGGGCAACCAAAATGGTGAAGGGTCTGGAAGCCATGAAGTCCTACAAGGAGCGTCTTAGGGAGCTGAGGATGTTTAGTCTGCAGAAGAGAAGGTTAAGAAGGGACATGATAGCCATGTTTAAATTTTTGAAAGGATGTCATATCAAAGAGGGGACAGGCTTGTTTTCTGTTGCTCCAGAGACTAGGACAAGCAGCAATAGATTCAAGCTGCATGAAAGGAGATTCCACCTGAACCTCAGGAAGAACTTTCCGATAGTCAGAGCTGTCTGGCAGTGGAATAGGCTGCTGCCTCCATAGGGTGTAGTGGAGTCTCCTTCTTTGGAGGTTTTTAAGCAGAGGCTGGATGGCCAATCTGTCAAAGGGACTACTTTGATGTGGGTTCCTGCATGGCAGTATGGGGTTGGACTGGATGGACCCTGGGACCTCTTCCAACTCTATGATTCTATGGTCCTTTTCTCATGGCATTTGCCATGTGAAAGGGCCTCTGGAGCATTGCACGATTGCGAGGAGCGGTCCACATGACATCCTCGCAATTGCGTGACGCTTTCGGGGCTTCTAGCCGAGAATGGTGCACAATTATGCATCACTCCAGGGCCCCGCACACACTTACCGTGCGTGCAGAGCCTCCAGAGCTGTGGCACTCGCACTTCCCGCCCCAGCGAAGCCTGGGAAAATCCCAGGCTGCACTGCGGAAGGAAGAGGAGGAACCCTCATGCTGCCTGCTCGACAGCAAGCAGCGGCTGTGAAGGCGAAGCAGCAGGGACGTGAGAACCTCTCGCAAGAGGCTGCTCGCGTGATCCCCATGCCCCAGTGCCACGAAAAGGTAAGGTGCGGAAAGGGCCCATGATTCTATGAAAATAGGTTTGAATTTTTCAAGGATTTTTGTCCTCAGTGGGTCTTAGAACTTGGTGAGTTGAGAGATCCAGCTGTATTCAGTGAAATCTGGGCCAGAAGAGACAGCAGTGTGTGGATGGCTAAGGGCACCACTGACTGAGCAAATTCACCCAGAGAGATAATGCACATGTGTTTATATAGCAGAACACTCTTAGGGCAGCTCAGGACAAGAGCCTGCTGCAGGGCTGGGTGAGTGGTGATCCCTCTTGCCAGGGTCAGCCCTACCATTAGGAAGGGTGTGTTGGTTGCCGCAGGCCACAGATAGTGTGGGGTGGCTGAAAAGCTCTGGAGGAGAGAGAGAGCTGTATGCCACGTGGAATCCACAAACTAAGAGAGGGAGAGGCCACACAATAGCAAGAAATCATCCATCAAAATCCATGAAAAAAAAAAGAGAGACATGGCTGAAGACACTGAAAAGATGGCCTTATATTAGCTAAAAAGCCTGATGCATTTCTCAGAGGACCACTTAAAGTTTCTGAGACTGGAGTTTTGCTTTGCATGTAAATAGTTTGGGAGTTCCTGGTTCAGAAATTTCTGCCGCTTTGGTTTCAAGCAGCCTCCTGAAGAAGGCCCTTAGAATACGCACAATGCAAAGTGTGTCAGCTTCTTTTAACAAGGAGAAGACTATCTTTCCAGCGAGATGTGTCTCTTTTTCCTCTGGATTGCTGTCTTCAGTGTGAAGAAAGATTCAACTGCCAGTCCGGTTGCATTTTGTTCTGTTGTTTTCATAAGCAGTCAAATCAGCACTGACTTTTGGCAACCCTATGAATGAGAGACTGATTTACCTAAGAGATTTATCTAAGGGAGATGACATCCATCTGGCAGCTTAATGGAATATACTTGGAAGTTCCTTCTTGGAGGATCAGATGATGATGATGAAATTTATATTCTGTCTTTCTCCCAATAATGGGACTCAAGGTGGCTAACAACATATTCAAAACAGTACAAATTAAAAACAATGCAAAAGCACTGACAAAGTACAGTCTTTCCTCCAAATTCATGGGTCTGACCTTCTCAAATCTGATTATTTGCGAAGTGCCCATGCCTCCCCCTATTCTCCTCCTCTCATTCCCTTGCTTTTTGCCAGTGTAGAGAAAGAAGGCAAGTGTGCCAGGGCAAAAGGCAAGGAAACGGGGGAAGAAGGCATGCGTGCCTGGAGCTGCAGTAGCTGCTTTGAGCTTTAGACAGTCGTGTAGGAACGTGAGGGCGGGGGGGGGGATTCGCCCCGGACAGCAATATTTCTGGGGCATCTCAGCCCATAGCCACACCCCTGCATGCCCTGTGCACCCTAGCCACGCCCCCACGCACTGCAGCCACGCCTCTCATGCAGTGGCCACGCCCCTCGCACTGTAATCCCCCCCCAAACACTCTAAGCTCCACCACTGACTTTAGAGTAAAACCCAGAGGGATCTGATGTCTCCGTGACATGGCAACTGCAAACAGACCTAGACCAGTGATCAACTGCCAGGGGGAAAGTAAGGGGCAGATATGAATGGCGTGTTGCTGCTGCTGTCATGTATCACTTCCATGGTCTATCGGGTGTTATCAGTTAGATCTTTGGGTCATCGATGATTCAGATTCTGTCTAAAAATCTGGGAATCAGGTAGGGTGGCACATTCCAAGCAGGGTGACTTTTTGTAATTTGTTCTTTTGTGATCCTATGAAAGCTGATTTTATTCAAATGTTTTGTCAGTCCATTTAGAATTGCAGCCAGAAGACCTCTCACCAGTGGAACCACAGTTGTTTTCTTTTCCATGAGGTGCTGAATTTCTATCTGTAGGTACTTTGTTTGCTGCTGCTCTCCACAGCCATTTCTGCACTACACTGTTAAACTGCAAACACCAGGATTCATAGGATGTTGACAGTGGAATAATAGTGCTATAACAGTCTAGTGCAGAAATGGTCCATGTCTTCCACCATGGTTGGCCTTCCAGAAGCTTTGCAGTACCTTGCCCTGATGGCCCATCATCATCATCATCATCATCATCATCATCATCATCATCATCATCATCGAATCATAGAATCCTAGAGTTGGAAGAGGCCCCAGGGGCCATCGAGTCCAACCCCCTGCTATGCAGGAACACCCATCAAAGCATTCCCAACAGATGGCCACCCAGCCTCTGCTTAAAAACCTCCAAAGAAGCAGGAGACTCCACCACACTCCGTGGAGGCAGCAACAGATTCCACTGCCGGACAGCCCTGACTGTCAGGAAGTTCTTCCTGAGGTTCAGGTGGAATCTCCTTTCATGCAGCTTGAATCTATTGCTGCTTGTCCTAGTCTCTGGAGCAATGGAAAACAAGCCCGTCCCCTCTTTGATATGACATCCTTTCAAATATTTAAACATGGCTATCATGTCCCTTCTTAACCTTCTCTTCTGCAGACTAAACATCCTCAGCTCTCTAAGACGCTCCTCGTAGGACTTCATGGCTTCCAGACCCTTCACCATTTTGGTTGCCCTCCTCTGGACATGCTCCAGCTTGTCGATATCCTTCTTGAGTTGAGGTGCCCAGAACTGGACACAGTATTCCAAATGAGGCCTAACCAATGCAGAATAGAGTGGTACCATTACCTCCCTCAATCTGGACACCATACTCCTTTTGATGTAATCAAGAATCGCATTGGCTTTCTTGGTTGCCGCGTCACACTGCTGACTCATGTTCAGCTTGTGCTCTACCAAGACTCCTAGATCCTTGTCACACGTACTGCTATCCAGCCACACATCCCCCAACCTATACTTGTGACTTTCATTTTTTCTGCCCAAGTGCAGGACCCTACATTTCTCTCTGTTGAAATTCATTTTGTTAGCTTTCGCCTAGCTCTCCAGTCTGTCAAGGTCGTATTGAAATTTGATCCTACCCTCTGGTGTGTTAGCATGATCATGATGATAATCATCATCACCACTACTACTACTACTACTACTATTGTGTGGTATCTTGCTCTGATTGTCTATCATCACTATCATTGCCATCATCATTTATCTGTATTGCACCATCATTGTACCCGACTCTTTACAAGTGAAAGAACAATAAAGTAATTCCCTGCCTCAGGCTTACAGTTTAATTAAGACTTGACATAAAAAGAAAAAAGAAAGGCAGCTGTGATGGGGGGAGGACCCTGCTTCTGGGCGTAGGCATGGTGGAGCTGTGCCCACCTTTTCTTCTCTTTTTCTGAGGCTGGGCAGTGGCAGTTGGGACAGAGGGAGGGTCTTTCCTCTGCTTCTGGGCCTTGGTATGGTGGAACTGAGCTGACCTCTTCTTTCCCTCTAAGGCCAGGGCAGTGTCAGTTTGGATGGAGGGAAAGCCTATCTGATGTCCATGAACTCCAGCATCTGAAGTTGACCTGGGAAATGACCGATCTGCATGGGATTTGTTTTTGGTCTCCATACCATATTTAATGGATTTTGAAACCTTTAGTCAGTCCTCTCAGCAAAAACTGACTTGGAAGACTGTGTTATTGAATTATAAAATCATAGAATTGGAAACACAAGCAAGAGCCATGTAGTCCCACCCCCTGCCATGCAGGAATACATAACCACTGGCAGGCATGCTACCATCAGCATGACCTTCTGCCTTACAGGAGGACAGAAGCCCACCATGTTATTATCTGTGGAGACCACCAGAGACCAGTGTAGGCATTGCTAGGATACACACACAAGAACTGAAATACTCTCCAGGGATTTTGGACAGTTTCCTGTCACTCATTTCCGTTCCCATGCTAATTGCTGTCATTTGGGAGCAAGCATCTCAATCACGGTGCTACCACTTCCTTCACCACTCTGATTAGCAATATTGACATACCAAAACTAAAATAAAATAATAAAAATAAATAAAAATGGGAGACGTAACAGAAACTTTGACAGTCATTTCTGGTGTTTCAAAGATAACGGCTGTTTTGCAAAAGGGCATCATTCCAGCTTAGCTGGCGAAAAAAGTGGGCCATTTGTGAAATTAATCCATGAAGCGTAATTGGCTTCATATATTTCCCCTTGAAATGGTAATAAGTGTTAATAAAATCTGCAGCTTCATTTTGGCAAGTCCGTCGCCCACATGGTTATGCACAATTTTTTTAAAAGAAAACCTTTTTTCAGGATTAAAGGTGAGCAGATTTATTTAGAACGAGAAAATAAAACCCATGAAAAACATCCCTACATATTTTTTAAAAATTATTAATGCTTGCCTAGAAATAGATGCTCAGTCTGAAGCCTTTTTGTATGTTTTGTATTGCATTGGCTGGAATCCTGTTGGTTAAATCCAACTACAGTCAATCCATAGAATCAATTGTTGAATTGGGAGTTAATGTATAGGTAACTATCCCTGATTCCCTGGGTCTATTCTAGTTAGAAAGCCTGAATGGAGTAGTGGTTTGAGAGTTGGATGATGATTTTGGAAACCAGGGTTTCAATCCCTGCTTGGCCATGGAATATCACTGGGTGACCTTGGGCAAATCACTCTCTCTCAGCTTCAGAGGAAGGCACCGGTATCTTCCCTCTGAACCAGCCTTGTCAAGAAAACCCTGTGACAGAGTCTCTTTAGGGTCATCATAAATTGCAAACAACTTGATGGCACACAACAACAAACTCTTCTTGGGACTAACAACAGGATTCAAGCTGCTGTCTGCTCCGCTTGGAGGACCTCACCTGGTGCTCTTCACAGATGGTTCAGGCTGAAGCTTCTCACATATGTTCATTTGGGAAGAATGTATCTATCTGTCCATGATGTCTTAGGGAAGGTTCTGTTCACCATACAATATCAATCTATTTGAACACAAAAAGGAGGCCACACACATTATTTTGACCTTCTCAACAAACATCTTCCTGTGGATTGAAGAGAAGTGAAAAGGCAGAAGGAAAGATGGCCATCCCTTGATAGGTGTTTGGTACTCATGATTGTCAGCCACAACCCACTTTTAAACTCAGGGGTGGGAACTTCAGAAGCTGCCGAACTGCATCGCCCCAAATTACTCACCATTTGTCACATCTTTCCTGGACTCGCCACCATATCTCAGCCTTTTCATTCACCTCAAAATGGGATGCTCTGTTTCAACAATCTCTTGTGAGTGTGGTGAGGAAAGTAGGCACCAGCAACTACCTTCTTACTTTCACTAGAAGGCTTGATTTTGAGGTGGTTTGCCCACATTGGGAAATTCAAAATGGCTGCTGCTGGCATACCTGAAAGGTAACCTCCTTTGCTGCTTGCGGTGAGATGCTATCCTATGTGGCTTCTCTGAAGAACTGTATCTATTAGTCTACCTGAGAAACCCTATCTCCCCATCTGAGCCTGCTTAGGCCCTGGCATACTCAAAGTGGTCCTTCTCTCAGCCCCTTCACCTTCACAGGTGTTGCTGGCGGGCACATGACAGAAGATCTTCTTGGTAGCTGCCCCAAGACTAGGTGTCCAAGGATAGAACAAGATGGGAATCTCACGAGCAGAGCGATGGCCTATACCCAATGTACCACAGACAATCTGACTCAGAGACGGGCTTTAAATACCATTTCTCTGCCCTGAAGGGGAAGATGTTAATGGCTTTTTGGCAGAAAAGGGGGTCTGGAATGGGCAAATGGTCTTAGAATTAGGTGACAAAGCAATGATGGGAATTGTGATAGCTTCTTAATGGCTGGGCAGGTGAGGAAACAAAAGGGAGAAGTTCAGCAGGAAGGAGGTTATGGAGCGTTGGCCATTGTCGCTTTGTCTGGGAGTTTTGGTGGCTGTTGTTTTCTAGGTTTGGGCCACTGACAGGACCATCTTTTCCAACTATTCCTCAGTGAACTTCTGACCTGGCCATGCACTGAAGTCCCTCCTGACCTCCTTTTGCAAGTGCACATGGCTTTTCAGCCATAACATTCTATGGTTTATATTTTCTATGCCAATTAAATAATGTTCATTGCCAATCATATCATGGAGTGGGGGTGTACAGCATGGGCGTGTCACACACTCTCAGTTCCAGAAAACCCTGTGACAGGTTCACTTTAGGATCTTCAGCTTGAAGGCACACAACAACAACAATATTCATAGTATGCATCACTTTTTGGTATTGAATAAAGTCTCGGTAAGGTTTGTATCTGCAACCAGGTTCAGAACACTGAGCATTATGAAGAAAGGTAGGGGGAGTTGGGTGAGCTTTGGCTGGGGGGGGGGCAGTAAAAAAAGAAAGAATGCTAGCTGAAAGTTGATACCTTTATGTATCTGAAAGGCCATCATGTGGAAGATGGAGTGAGCTTATTTTCTGCAGCTCCAGAAGGCTTGAATGAGCGGATTCAAATTACAAGACAGAAGTTTCTGATGCAATGTTAGAAACAACTTTCTGATGGACAGAACTATTCAGTGGTGAAGAGACACCTCTCTCAGAAGGTGGTGGACCCTCCCTGGAGATTTCCAAACAGAGGCCCTTTCTGTTCTACACTGTTATATGTTATCATTCCACTTTCAACTTTCTGTGGAGTTGTCGGGCTTGCAGTTTTCTGAGACCAAAGAGCTCTCTGATTGAGAATTATAAAGGTCCCTTCCTAAACAACAAATCCCAGGATTCCACAGGCAGTTGAAAGTGGAATAATAGCACTGTAACACTGTAGGACGGAAATGGCCAGATTTTGGGTGGCTACCTCTTGAGGGTGCTTCATCTGTGGATTCTGGCATTGTCAAAGGGTTGGACTGGATGGCCCTTTGGGAATCCCTCCAATGCTACATTTCTGATTATTTCTTGAAAGGGAATCTCAGTTGTGAAAGCTGCCACACACACCCAGGCTTCTTTCCCTCTTTAGTTTACAGCCTATCTTCCTCTGTGAACTCTCGAAAAAGTAGGAGCTATTTTGACAGTAACTAGTTTAAAGAACTTGTATCAGCTTTTTCCATGCTGGGAGCTGGCAGTTATTGTTCCCAAAGTGGCCATTTCGGTTAAAGAAAAAGCAATTTCCAGTTCTCTGCTGATCAGAGAAAGAGAGAGAGAAGCATAGAGAGAGAGCGATATGGGGTGGGGGAGAGATTCCATCTCATGACCCACACTCTAAGATCAGAAGAATGTCCTGGTTTGTTTTGATGAGATTCAAACCTTCTTAAAATGTGTAATGTGAATATCGACTGGGCAGAATTCTTCTTTGACATCCCTTGAACTCTCATCCTAATTTCAAGAATCATTGGAAATGTGAGCAGGGAAGTCAGAAAAGCATCATGCCCGTGTGCTAGGTGGGGAAGATAAGGGCTAGTGAGATTCATCCCCATGCGGCTTGCAAGAAAAACAGAATGATATTCTTCTCTTCAGACAACAGCAAGGCTAGCTGGGATTTTTGTCCACCCACCAGGACACAAGGAACGTGTTGTTATTGTTGTTGTTAAATGCCTTCAAGTCATTTCCAACTTACGGTGACCCTAAGGTGACCCTATCTTGGCGTTTTCTGGGGCTGGGAGTGTGTGATGTGCCCACGGTCACCCTGTGCGTTTCCATGGCTGAGCAGGGAATTGAACTCTGATCTCCAGGGTGATTGCTTAAGCCATGACACCACACTGGAGCCATTTCCACACTAGCCTGTTATAGCACTATGATTCCACTTTCAACATCCTACGGAATCCTGGGGTTTGCAGTTTCAGGAGGGGCCAGCCGGCCCCTCCTGAAACTGCAAACCCCAGGATTCCGTAGGATGTTGAAAGTGGAATCATAGTGCTATAGCAGGCTAGTGCGGAAATGGTCTGGGTCTCCAAGGAAAGTATAGAGGGTAACAAAGGCTGCAACCATATTAAGCATGCAGAATATGCAGTGAAATAGCAACATGGGAACTGTGTGCAATGGACATCCAAGGGGCCTGGTGAAACCCCCCTCTGCCTAGGGCAATTACTTCCTCCTTCTGAACAGGAGCAAATTGTTCTTGGGGAGCTCCTCACCCCCACAATTGGTCCTGGTGAGCTCTGCTATGCAGAGACTCAGGGCAAAGAATCCCCTCCACAATTGTTCCTGAGCCAGTCAGCAATGAGAAGTATGTGGACTGGAGACCCTTACTATGAGGAACCTCTGGAAGGTTGTTACCAGGCCATATACCTCCATGCTTTATGGTCTAATTGGCAAAATATACTAATTGGCAGATGTCTTGGCATAAAATATAAATTATACATATGGCTGGTAACACCATGTGGAAAGGGACACTGGCTGGGAGTAGGTCAGAGATGACCCCAGCATGGCCAGGTCAAAAGTTCACTGACATTAGCCAAGAAAGCCTGATTTAATGGCCCTGAGCTAGTCCTATCAACTGCCAACATCAGTTTTGAGAAGTCAGTTGCAGTTAGATGAAATGCAAGATTCCACTATGTCACTCTGATCCTGATCTATCTGCCCTTAGACAGAAGTCTAAGGCCCTTTCCGCACGAGGAAGTTAAAACGGGCCAAGGCGTGCTGTCACAGAGGTCATCCGCACCTTGGATCGGTCTAGTTTGGACTATTTACCTTAGTTCCACACCTTAGTCCAATCCAAAACGCCTCCAAGTGGTCCTCCAGCACGCTAAGTGAAGACCGGAAAAATCTGGTCTTTCAATCTTCTGGAGCGCGCCGTTGCGTTCCTGCTGACATGTGCAGACGTGCAGGCTCGCACCAATGCAAGCCTCTAGTCAGCGGAGGACGGGTTGTGGGCTTGGCCAGCGTCAGTGGTTGGTCCGGACCCATGAAGAACAGGAAGCCGCCATTTTCAGCCGGAGCAGTGCGGATCTAAAGACCTCGCACTGCTCCGATTCGCCCTGGACCAAATGGAGGAGCCCTGCAGAAGGGCTTAAGGGAAAGTCCACGTTACTTCGGACCCAGAAGAAGCGTTGAGTAATGTCACGGAGTGATACACTCGCGTCGTGCGGAAAGGGCCTAAGTCACATTTCAAGCTCTTCACTACTTTTCTGGAATGGTAACTGTATAACTCCCCAAACCCTCAGCCTTTCTATCCATATTTTTTTCCTCCCTTTCTCCTTCAGTTAGCTCTTGTGTGAATGCTTGACTGTATGTATCTGGTGTGCATGCGTGAGTGAATTTCCCCAATAAAAACACATTTTTAGCTTACCTTTTAATTTTTGGCTGGCTTTTGTGTGGTCTGACCCTGTAAAAATTGGGTTGAAGGTCTCACTAAGTTGCCCCCCTCTCTCTATCCTCCTCATTGAGCTAATTAATTCCCCACCATGGCAAGGAGGTACTGGCATCACGGGTTGGCCCTTGTGGCACCCACGTTTTTGGGGTAACAAGGTCACCCAGGGAACAAATATGCCCTCCACATGCCCTGATCTGGCAGGGACTTTTTGGATTAATATTCTGCTATCCCATTTGTAATGTCAAGGAGGGTGCAGGCTTGTTTGCCGCTGCTCCAGAGACTAGGACAAGGAGCAAAGCAATGCAGGAAAAAGCATGCAGGAAAAGAGATTCCACCTGAACCTCAGGAAGAACTTCCTGATGGTCAGAGCTGTCTGGCAGTGGAATCTGCTGCTGCCTCCATGGAGTGTGGTGGAGTCATCTCCTTCTTTGGAGGTTTTTAAGCAGAGGCTGGATGGCCATCTGTCAAAGGAAGGGCTTAGATTGAGTCTTCCTGCATGGAAGAATGGCGTTGGACTGGGTGGTCCCTGGGGTCTCTTCCAACTCTGTGATTTCTTTTCAGCTGCATTTAAAATGTCCCATTTTTTTTATCTTTTTCTCCCGCTTTCTCTCTTTGTTCTCAGCTTACTGCAAATGCTGCCAAGTGAGTTCAAAGGGGCAAAATAGTTTGCACCGAAAGTATTTACTTTTTGTATGTTTTATTGTATTTTTTTTTAATTGTGAGCTGCTTTGAGTCCCAGTTTTGGGGAAAAAGTAGGATATAAATAAGTATAATAACAATAGCAGTAGCAGAAGCAGGGGGAGAGGAGAGGGGAGGACAGGCAGGGTATGATTCTTGCCCTTTGCAGTCAGCTTAATAACTAAGACCAGTTGGGGCCCAATAAAAAAATTCCTGCTCCCCAAAAGGTGACTGGAAAAATACCACGCTGCATCATTAAACAGCAAAGTCATCCAGGCCACAACATTTCTCATTTCTATCTACGGCTGTGAAAGCTAGGCTGCGAAGAAAGCCAACTGGAAGAGTATCCACCCATTTGAAATGGGTTGCCGGAGGAGAAACCTATGGACACCTTGGACTGTTGAAAAGGAAAATGGATGAGTCTTGGAGCAAATCAAGCCTGAGCTCTCACTAGAAACCAAGAAAGCTAAACTGAGCCTGTTGTACTTTGCATATAGCAAGAGAATATGACTTATTGGAAAAGACGATAATGCTCGGTAAAGAAGAAAGCAGTCATGTAAGAGGAAGATCCTTTACAGGTGGGTTGATTCCATCAAGGAAGCTCTGAATAGGCAAGACCTGAGTAGAGCTGGTGAGGACTCGGGCTTTTGGTGATCTCTCACACATAGGGTGGCCTGACTTCAAGGTCACCTTGATGGCAAATAGCAACAACAAAAGGGGAAGGAGGGAGTAGGCTGCCCAAGAGGAAAGAGACTGAGCAAGGGGTGGATCCCCCGGTACAGATGAGCTCGTCTGAGGCAGGTTGCCCAAGTCGCTGGGACACATCTGGGTTGCTCACCCCTTTGAAGGGAGGTAGTGGGGCAAAACTGCTCTTGACTAAATGCTGGGAAAGCATCACTTGCTTTGTTTTCCTTGGAGATAATCTCTGCTTCTCCTTCTCTTCTCTTCTCTTCTCTTCTCTTCTCTTCTCTTCTCTTCTCTTCTCTTCTCTTCTCTTCTCTTCTCTTCTGCTTCTGCTTCTGCTTCTGCTTCTGCTTCTGCTTCTCTTCTCTTTGTAAAAGATGCAACATTGGAACACAGGCTGAATTCTTGGCCTACTGGACCACAATGGGTGCTTGTTCCCATGTCAGTCGGAATTCACTTTGAGTCTTTGTCAAAATTTTAAAGAAGCTATCTATACATCTGAGTCCCGCTCCTGCAGTAGGTGCAGCACTTTGAAGTTCTGAGTAAAGCCTGGAACAGATACGGACAAGACAGACACCAGTCACCACTGGGGTTTGATACGTTTTGTGTACTCTGAGTCTTGGGAGCATCCTATAACAGCCCCCACCAACAAAGCAGCCTACTTATTACGCTCACGTGCATTACTATAATTTGTGTACAGCAGGGGAAACACGGTGACAACTGATGGCGCTCATGTCTGTGAGGAGGCAAATACTCACCAAGTTTTAGCCCAGGAGCTCTCCAAGGCACTAGGGCATATTTCTAAATGGGTTTAGCACCGTGGACACTCCCTTTAACACTAGCCCAAACCTTCATTTTTCATACAGTGGCCACTTGACTTTTGCGAGGGTGAGGGGTGAGGGTTCGGGGTACGGAACCCTCAAAAAAATCAAACAACCACAAATAACTCTCTTGCTCACCTAAGTGATTGCCCCCCTCCCCTCCCCTCCCCTCCCCTCCCCTCCCCTCCCCTGGCTCCCCTCCCCTGGCTCCCCCCCCATTTGCTTGCATTTTGCCCAGGCATGCTGCCTTCCAGGTGCCCAGTCAATAGGCCGGTTGCATAGGGATGGGGTGTGTGTGTGATGGAGTGGTTCGCCCCCAGCAGCAATTTTTTGGGGGCATCCCAGCTCCTTGCTTGTCCTCCCATGCTCCGTAGTCCCGCCCCATCCATCGTGACCCCGCTCCCATGCACTGTAGCCACACCGCCACGCACTGTAGCCCCACTCCCAGGTGCTATAGCCCTACCCCATGCATCATAGCCCCACCCTCTCCAGCCCTCCCTCCGTACACTCCAAGTCCTGCCACTGGATAGGCAAATGAATGGGAGGGGGTAGCTGTGCCCCCGGAGAAGGCATCTGTGAGCACCTTCCCCCCCTTCACTTGCATGTCACCCGGGCTTGCTGCCTTCCGAGCATCCAGGCAATAGGCAAGTGAATAGGAGAGGGCAGTGACACGACCGCAGAAGGCCTGCACGTGGGGCTTCCCCTGCCATTCGCTTGCCTTTTGCCAAGGTCCGTGGAAGGAACACACCTACGTGGGCGAAAGGCAGGAAAATAAGAGGAGAAGAATGCGGGGAGGCAAGTGGCAAGTGCCTCGCAAATAACCAAGTTCGCAAAGGTCAAACCTACGAATATGGAGGGAGGACTGTACTCGCTACTGTTATACCAGACCTGAAAGTTAATTGGCTAAGTGAACCCACATACTAGCTTTACTGTTATTATTGCACCAGTTGAAAATACAGGAGATGTTCACTAGTTCCTCCACGTGGCCAATTTCGATATTGCACCTTGAAAATTGTAAGAAAAACACTAGTCATTATAAAGCTGGAGGCAGCGATTCATGTGACCCTGATTCCTCCCCTGCCTATAGCTCACTTTGAGTCAATACGCATACCTAGTAATAAGTAGTAGGCACAGAACCTGTTCCCGTTCCATTGAAAAGTAGTGAAGTCGAGTCAAGGCTGTTACTCCATTCCAGATCATTGTTACAAAGATATCCGGTTACCAAAGCAAGTTGCTGGACAAATGAGTTAATCTGTGATGTGAAGATGATGATGTGAAGAAGTCTCTCCATGTCACAGAACATATACACTGTTTGCACAATGAGGACGTTAGAAAATTGAGATAAGGCTCCCAGATACACTGACAATCTGTGACATGGCCAGCTGTGCAGACTTGTCCAAGGAATATCATCATATGTTAAATGCTCAGAGGCTCAGTTTGATTCTCCAGCCATTGTCCTGTTTTATTTTCCATGATCTTTGACCTAGGAAGAGACAACAGGGGTTCCAGGGGTTTCTGGATAAGGCAGGTTACTAGGTCCATCTCAGCCTGAGACAGAGATAGCTTTGGTCGCCTTGGTATGCAACCTATACCAGTAACTGGATGAGGAGTCTGTCCCTGTTGGTTCTGCTGGACCTCTCAGTGGCTTTCAGTACCATTGACCATGCTGTCCTTCTGGGTCACCTCACTGGGATGGGACTTGAAGGCACTGTTCTACAGAGGCTATCTTCTTTCCTTGAGGGGTACTCACAGAAGCTAGTGCTGGGGGATTCCTGTTCAATGCCCAAGTCTCTCAGGGTTCTGTCCTGTCCCTTATGCTATTTAACATCTACATGAACCTGCTGGGAGAGATTATCTGGAGTTTGGGGGACAGGAGTCACCAGTATGCTGATGATACTCAGCTCTATTACTTCTTTCAACCTAAGTCCCAGGAAGCTGTTCCTGTGTTAAACCAACGCCTGGCATTGGACTGGATGAAGGTCAACAAAATGAAGCTCAGTCCAGACAAGGCAATGGTCATTCGAAAGACAGATATAGGAATAGGGATTCAGCCTGTGTTAAATGAGGTTACACTCTTTCTGGAAGCACAGGTTTGCAGTTGGGGGTACTCCTGGATTCAGCTCTGGAGGTCCAAGTTTCAGAAATGATCAATAGTGCTTTTGAACTGTTAAAGCCAGTGTGCTACCTGTGTCCGCTCCAGGAGAAGTCAGATCTGGCCACAGCCTTGGTTACATCCCTCTTGGAATATTGTAATGCACTCTACATGGGGCTGCCTTCAAAAACTTCAGTTGGTCCAAAGAGCTGCAGCCAGGATGTAAACTGGGGCTGGCTTCAGGGAACACACAACGAACACCCTTGTTACCGTGGCTGTACAGGCTGATGGTCCGTTTCTGCTGGTTTTGAGCTATGAAACCCTACACAGCTTGGGCCCAGGTTATTTGAAGGGCTGTATCTCCCTTTATGAGCCCAGTAGAGTTCTAGGATAATCCAGAGAGGCCCTTCTCTTTGTCCCACCACCCTCTCAGGATCATTTCGTGGGAACAAGGGTGAGGGTCTTCTCAGTGGCTGCTCCCAGACTTTGCAACTCCCACCCTAGAGAGGCCAGGATGGCTCTGTCCTTGTTCTCCTGCTTCTGGCAGCTCGAAACACTTTTGTGCCATCAGGATTTTACAAACCGATTAGAGCTGGTCTTTTAATGCTGTGTGGTGCTACTTTTAGAGTCTATTAATGCATTTTAATATTTTAAAATTTTAATATGTTGAACTTCATAAATGAATTGTTTTTTAAATCTCATATTTATACTTTTATGGATGCTTTTGTATTGTTTTTAATTTGTATTAAGTATGTTGTTAGCTGCCTTGAGTCCCATTATGGGGAGAAAAGTAGGATATAAATGAATAAAACAACAACAACAACAGGTCTTCAAAGGCAGAGTAAGACCCAAATGAGAAATGCCCTTTCTGGAAGGAAAGGACTCTTCCATTCACAAGCAGCTAAATATAATTTGTGAATAAGAAAAGGTGGAAATCCAACAGTGAGTTCCAGCTTGACCTGTTACGTCAACACTTACACACAGTCCATTGATTCAATGGGTTTTCTTTAGCTGAGACCAACATTTGAATTTAGCCAAGTGATTTTCTATTTGTGACAGGAAAGGAATCTTGTGGCACCTTGTGATAGTGCTATTATTCCACTGTCAACATCCTATGGAATCCTTGTGGCACCAGACTAACCAATTCATTTCAGCATAAGATTTTGTGGATTGCAAGCCAATTCTTCAGTGTGGCCTAAGGAGACCGACTTTCTGTGTACAAGGAAAGGGTGTGAAATGTCATAGGAAAGCACAGCATCCCAGCCTAGTGATGGAATGACGGCTACAGATCATAATGGTAGATATTAAGAGTTGTTAAAAAGACATAGGTAGGTGGCAAGTACATCCAGGTGTAGAGAAGTGGATCAACACATGAGTGGCAAAGAAAAGCCTTGTCTGAGCCAAGTAAAAGGGCAGAATTAGCTTACAGATACATGCAAGTGGAAATTGCACTTTTAAAAAAGTCTGAAGACTGGCACTCATGAGTTCTCTCTTTCTCTCTCTCTCAGAATTCTATCCTTATTTTTAAATGTGTTAGCTGCCCTCCCAGTTTTGTGTCATCTCCAAACCTGGTAATTGTTCTCTCCATCTTGTCACCTAAGGAACTGAGAAACATGTTGAAGTGTGTAGATCCCAGGACTATTCCTCTGCTCAAGAGTTCCCTTCAGTCTGAAGCACAGCCATTGATGATGATTCTATGAAGATGGTTTTCCAACCAACTACGGATCCATCTGATGGTGTTTCTGTTACCCCAAAATGTGGGTGACTCGGGATCCACTGTGATGTCAGTACCTCCATGAGACAGTGGAGAATTATTAGATCAAAAAAGTGGTAACCTAATAAGATCTTTTACACCTATGTTTACCAGTACTTCTGCGTGGAGGTACCAGTACTTCTGCCAATTTCTGCCTGGAGGGCAAGGGTGTGAATAGCTCTCCAGCTGGGTAAGCAATGGAGTTTGCAGAGTGGACAATGAGGTCTGGAATGGGCTAATAGGCTAATTAGCATTAGTGACAAAGGACTAATCAGGTCACCCTGATAGCTTGGTTCTTGTTGGACAGGTTTGAGGACAAAAGAGAGATTTAACTGATCAGAGGAAAAGGAGTTAAGACACTCAGCAATCTTGTGGGAATCTCCTAGACACTATTGTCCAAGAGGCTGAGTTGTTAAGGCTAGCTGCAAGCCCAATATAACTGTAGTTTCCTGGTGATTACCTGACTATGGCCATTTCTGCAGTAGACTGTTGTAGTGCTGTTATTCCACTTTCAACATCCTGGGGTTTGCAGTTTAAAGGCCACTCCCTAAACTGCAAACCTCAGGATTCCATAGGATGTTGAAAGTGGAATAATAGCACTATCACAGTCTAGTGCAGAAATGGCCCATAACTGATGGTGTGGCATCTCCTTATCACTTTTCCACTTGTCCATTCTGGTTTTGCTCAGTACTTGTTCCTGTAGGATGTTAAATTTAACATGCATTTAATGAATGATTGTCATTGCACTATTGGATTTTTATTGATCTCTTTGGGAAGAAAGTCCCTTCTCCCTTTCTCTGATGTTTCCTTTGATGTGTACTGTATGTTTTGTTTTGGGTGCAGTTCACGGCTGAAAAGTGGCTTATGAGATATATCAAAAAAGAGTGGCATATGCATATAAATAAAGAGAGCAATCACAAATCGTTATTTGGTACAGTTATGAATCTTCTTCGTACTGTGATGGATATGTCAAACAGAAGGGTGGGAAATAATGCCAATATTATTATTAGATTGTCAGCTGTCATCCTGTGAGTGACGTACGTGTGTATAAATTGAGCTATGCATTTGGGGTGAATTATTTCACCTCGCAACAGATACATTCTTTTGACTGCAGTGGAGGCAGAGTTGTACATACAACAACATTGTGTGTTCCAGTTGCACATTGCACATTACATCTGCACATTGCAATTGTGGTTGTGCACTGTGCAATGCAGAATGGCATCCAGTCCGCACTGCACTGTTCTAGTGTTATTATTCACTTTCAACGTCCTGTGGAATCCTGGGGTTTGTAGTTTAGGGAAGGGCCTTTAGAATTCTCAGCCAGGGAGTTCTTTGGCCTCCAGTAAACTACAAACCCCAGAATTCCATGGGAGGTTGAAAGGGGAATAATAGCACTATAACAGGGTAAGGCAGAAAGGCTATTTGACATGTGTTACACAAGTGTTGTACATGTCAACATAATGATACATGTTGACATGTGTTGCTCTTTTATGTGGGATTTGTGTAGGGTTGACCTTGCATGTCTCTGTATGCAGGTATTTGCACTAAGCTGAACGGATCACAGGCATCAGGCATCTCCATTTGTAGCTCCTGATGTGTTGTAATCTTTTCTGTCTCTTTGGTTTATATGTAATAGTTTCCAAAGAAGTAGCCATGTTAGTGTCTTGCAGCATAAAAAAGGAGGAAGGAAAGGGGAGAGAGAAAGAAAAAGAAATGCAGCAGCACCTTTAAGGTTAACTGGTGTTTATTTTCACCTATGGATATAAACTTCAGATGCAGGACAGAATGGTACTAAAACCTCAGGTACAAAGCATAATTACACACTTGTAAGAGTGCAATGGAAAGCGATGGGACACAGAATGATTCAAATCATGACCCTTGCCCTAAATTTTCAAAAGCCGCTTGGGATGGAAGGAGGGCCTTTCCTCTGCTTCTGGGCCCAGGCATGGTGGAGCTGTGCCTGCTTCTTCTTCTCTCCTTTCAAGGCCAGGGCAGTGGCAGTTGGGACGGAAGGAGGGCCTTTCCTCTCCTTCTGGGCCCAGGCATGGTGGAGCTGTGCCTGCCTCTTCTTCTCTCCTTCCAAGGCCAGGGCAGTGGCAGTTGGGATGGAAGGAGGGCCTTTCCTCTGCTTCTGGGCCCAGGCAGGATGGAGTTGTGCCTGCCTCTTCTTCTCTCCTTCCAAGGCCAGGGCAGTTGGGATGGAAGGAGGGCCTTTCCTCTCCTTCTGGGCCCAGGCATGGTGGAGCTGTGCCTGCCTCTTCTTCTCTCCTTCCAAGGCCAGGGCAGTGGCAGTTGGGATGGAAGGAGGGCCTTTCCTCTGCTTCTGGGCCCAGGCAGGATGGAGCTGTGCCTGCCTCTTCTTCTCTCCTTCCAAGGCTGGGGCAGTGGCAGTTGGGATGAAAGGAGGGCCTTTCCTCTCCTTCTGGGCCCAGGCATGGTGGAGCTGTGCCTTTCTCTTCTTCTCTCCTTCCAAGGCCGGGGCAGTGGCAGTTGGGATGGAAGGAGGGCCTTTCCTCTCCTTCTGGGCCCAGGCATGGTGGAGCTGTGCCTGCCTCTTCTTCTCTACTTCCAAGGCTGGGGCAGTGGCAGTTGGGATGGAAGGAGGGCCTTTCCTCTGCTTCTGGGCCCAGGCAGGATGGAGCTGTGCCTGCCTCTTCTTCTCTCCTTCCAAGGCCAGGGCAGTGGCAGTTGGGATGAAAGGAGGGCCTTTCCTCTCCTTCTGGGCCCAGGCATGGTGGAGCTGTGCCTGCCTCTTCTTCTCTCCTTCCAAGGCCGGGGCAGTGGCAGTTGGGATGGAAGGAGGGTCTTTCCTCTCCTTCTGGGCCCAGGCATGGTGGAGCTGTGCCTTTCTCTTCTTCTCTCCTTTCAAGGCCAGGGCAGTGGCAGTTGGGATGGAAGGAGGGCCTTTCCTCTCCTTCTGGGCCCAGGCATGGTGGAGCTATGCCTGCCTCTTCTTCTCTCCTTCCAAGGCTGGGGCAGTGGCAGTTGGGATGGAAGGAGGGCCTTTCCTCTGCTTCTGGGCCTAGGCATGGTGGAGCTGTGCCTGCCTTGTCTTCTGTCTGGTGCTTTAATTTACGACACCTGATCAGGTGAAGTGCCTCTGTATCCTTTTCCTGATCTACAGCTGCTGCCTGGGTGGCACCAGGCTCTGCCTCTGCTGTGATGGTAGGATTAAAAACCTCCTCTAGGCTCCATCTGAGGCCCCTCATCCTTGCTCTCCTCTTCCCTTTCTTCATCTTGATGAAGGGGTTAAATTGTAGAAACTGCTTGCTTGAGTAGAAAAATAGAGAAAAATAAGTCAGGCAGATGCGTCTCTTATCTTATCAAGCGCTTAGGTATGCGGCTTGGCAATGCATGGGATATAGGGAGTTTGGGAGTCGATGCGACCAAGGGAGAATACTCCCTGGTACAGAGATACTTCATTTTTGAAACTGTAATACATCATTTTGAAACTTAAACTTTTGTAACCTGTACTCTTTTCATATATGGTAATCATTTCCTGTACCTGTTTTTTAGAAGGTATAAATGTGTGCTGAAACCTAAAATGGGGCTCTCAGTCTTTTGGAAGTTGATTCCACTGAGATCCCTGCGCAGTATAATAAACTCTTGTTTTCTGATGTGCTGGTCTCAATTCACTGGCTCACCACAACATGCTCAAGGGAGCAGAAAGATTCCAGTAGGTTGCAGTCCTCACATTTCACATGAAGAACTCCAGGGCTAATATCCTGACAGTGACTTGTCCATGTGCAAGTTCCTTTATACACATGGTTATACGGTTTTGGCCCCTGGGGCAGTGTCCTTATTTAGTTAAGGCTGAGGAAGCAGAGCTGAACATGCAGTGGCATTGCACATGTGATGCTATTTTCCATTTCACAGCAGATGTGCATTGTGTGTCATGAGTTGGACACACGAACATATATTGGACATTGTGATGCTGCATTTCACATTTGTTAGCACATTCTGTTGCACAGTATTGCAATTTGCTGATGCACAATTACTCCCTTAACTCCATACTTAATGGTGCGGTTCAACAGCTAAAAAAGCCAATGTGATTCTAGGCTGCATCAATGGTATAGTGTCTACGAAGATTTCCGCATTGGACAGTTATAGCGCTGTTATTCCGCTTTCAGCATCCTATGGAATCCTGCAAACCCCAGGATTCCATAGGATCCTGAAAGCAGAATAACAGCGCTATAACCGTCAAGTGCGCAAATGGCCTATGTTGAGGGTCCCACTCCATTCTGCTTTGGACACACCACGCCTGGAATACTGCATCCAATTCTGGGCACCACAGTTCAAGAAGGATATTGATGAACTGAAAGGTGTTTAGATGAGGGTGACCAAAATAGTAAAAGACCTGGAAACGATGAAGCCCTTTGAGGAGTGGCTTAGACAGCTAAGTATGTTCAGCCTGAAGAAAAGCAGGTTAAGAGGCTATGTTTAATATTTGAAAGGATGCCATACAGCGGATGAAGCAAGCCTGTCTTCTGTCGCTACAGAGACTAGGAAGGACGTGGAGCAACGGCTTTGAATTTCAGGAAAAGAAATTCCATCTAAACATTAGGAAGAACTTCCTGATGGTGAGAGCAGTTGGACGATGGAATATGCTGCTGCCTGGGAGTGTGGTGGAGTCTCCTTCTTTGGAGGTTTTTAAATAGAGTCCATTTCTGCGCTACGTTCTTATAGTGCGATTATTCCAGTTCGATATCCTATGGAATCCTGGGGTTTGCAGCTGGCCGGCCGCTCCCTACACTGCAAACCCCAGGATTCTATAGGATGTTGAAAGTGGAATAATCGCACTATAAGAGTGTAGTGCGGAAATGGCCAGAGGCTGGATGGTCCTGTCAGGAATGCTTTGATTGTGTCTTCCTGCCTGGCAGAAGGGGGTTGGACTGGATTGCCCTTGGGGCCTCTTCCAGCTCAGTGACTCTATGATTCTGTTGATACTGGGCTGTGACTTCCTTCTGATTGAAGGGTAAATGTCCAGAACCAGAGCCAGAGCCAAATGGACCATGGGACTAGGTTTACATAATGATGGTCTTTGCTTTAACCTATAGCGCTGTGGAAAGGGGTGGTCAAAGCTGCCCATTGCATGTTTCCACACCATCAGATTCTGTGATTCTTTTGTAATTCTGATTAAAAAACAAAACAGCAAAGCAAAACAAAATCTTCACTCATCCCTAGGAGGAGGACAAATCTGCGAGTTTTGCTTACTTTCATATTTGAATTCTGTGAATCTTTGGACAATTCTGACATGGAAAAATGAATGAAAAAATGTAATTCTCACCCTGCCTGAGTTGTGATCTGTGGTCGGTTGAATCCAGTGGGAATCTTTGCTTTGTCTTTTTTTCCCTGCTCATCCCTTTTTTCTGCCAAGCCCGATTGAACAAAAATAATGTCTTCGTTTTATTCCTTTCAGTGCCTTCCTCTTGCAGTTCACAAAAGCACTGCGGGTCCTTCTCGTCTGTTTTGATTCATATCTGTGCATCTTTCATAACTACTTATCAGAGAACAATATTTGAAAAATGGTGCAAGGCTGCAGGAGATGCATCCAGCGTTTTGTCTTTCTTCCTCGCCCAGTGTTTCGGCTTTGTATGCTTTTGTGCTCTTTTGTTCTTAAGTGCCTTCCTGACTCAATCCAATGATCCTGAACAGTGGAGAATTAGCATAGTTTGAATATGGATGCAGGATCAGTAATAAAGCTTCACCTCTCCCTGAATTTTAATTCCACACTGCCTCCTTGAAATACTATTCATGGGCGTAATCAGCCGTTTGATCACTCGCACACTCCTACCAGCCTACCATGAGAGGAAAACCAAAGCACAACCAAGCAGGAAAATGAAGTTTTTAGAAAGCAACAACAGCCCAAACTTGTACAACCCATGCTGTACAGCAGGGTGGGTAACTGTAGTGAATTGGAGAGCTTCTTTTCTATCTTCTGGGGACCACACGGACTGCCCAGAACTGATTTTATTCCAAACTGTACATGCGCCTGACTTTAAATGGTCTAGAAATATTTTAACTGGTTTTAAAGAAGCTGGAACATTTCCAGAGGAACACCATTTTACTATGCCATTGTATATAATGGACTTGAGTATCGGGCACCACAGTTTAGGAAGGATATTGACAAGCTGGAACGTGTCTAGAGGAGGGCCACCAAAACGGTAGAAGTCCTGCAAACCATGAAGCCCTAAGAGGAGAGGCTTAGGGACCTAGGTATATTTAACCTGGAGAAGAGAAGATTAAGAGGAGACATGATAGCTATGTTCAAATATTTGAAGGAATGTCATGTGGAAGATGGAGATGTTTTCTGCTCCTCCAGAGACCAGAACACGGAGCAATGGCTTCAAACGTCAGGAATAGAGATTCCAACTAAATATTAGGAAGAACTTCTTGATGGTAAGAGCAGTTTGACAGTGGAATCTGCTGATGCCTGGGAGTGTGGTGGAGCCTCCTTCTTTGAAGGTTTTTAAGGAGATGCGGGATGTTTACCTGTCAAAGGGAGTGCTTGGATCGTGTCTTCCTGCATGGCAGAATGGGGTTGGACTGGATGGCCCTTGGGGTGTCTTCCAGCTCTCTGACTATCGGGTATTCAGTCTCCCCTGACATAATGATGGGAGATGTAGTAGTAGTAGGTAAACAGTGCCTGCTGCAGAGCGCAGGAATGCACCTTCTTTAGATCAGCCCTTGTTCTCTTGAGAAACCATGTCGGGGAGGTTGGGCCCCTGCTGCTTTAAGTGCTTTCACATTCTTATTACTTAGTCTGGTCACTAAAGTCATTATGTGTATCCAACTTCCAATAAATTATAGATTTTGCCTATATTTACTGTGAGCGGTTTCTGTTCCTGACAATGATTCTGTGATCCTAAGCTCTCTTGTTTTAAGTTGCTAACTAGTTTAATGTGCTCTGATCACTGAAACCGGCGTGGTTACAGCCCCCCCTCACCCCTTTGTAGGGGCTGAAGGTTCATTGCCCTATGCTTGTCGGTCTGTAACTTGCTAGGTTTCCACAGCCTCCAACATTTTGCGGAGGAAATCTGTGGTATGTGTGGTGAAACAACCTCACAACCTCAAGGTGGCAAAAATTATTTGCGAGGAAGAACCGGCAAGCTAAGAGAGTCTGCAACAGTCTGCTTTTTCCTGAGTTATGGGGAAGGGCAAGATTCTGCCCCTCCTGCCTCTCTCCAACCCCCAAGCTGAGTGCAAACTATTTTTGCACTTTGAAGCCAGTTTGCAGCAGTTGAAGTACGCTGGGGACAAAATGGGGAGGTGGGCAGAAGAGAAAGAAACTGAGATGTTTTAAAAATACCTAAATGGAAGATTAATTGTGGAAGATTGATTGTGACTGTCCCTGATGAATCAGAACACGTTCGGCCTTTCCACACTACACTGTTATAGTGCTATTATTCCATTTTCAACTTCCTGTGGAATTCTGGGGTTTGTAGTTGACTGAGGGGCCCAAGAGCCCTCTGGCTGAGAACTCTAAATGCCCCTCCCTAAACTGCAAACCCCAGGATTCCATAGGAGGTTAAGAGTGGAATAATAGCACTATAACAGTCTAGTGCGGAAATGGCCAGAGTGTCTTGGAGACCTCTCCTTCACAGGGTCTCTGTAAGGTCCTTTCCGCATCCTAACTCTTCTCGGCACTGGGGTGCGGGGCTCGCACAATCAGCCTCTTGTGAGAGGCCCTCGCGTCCAGGTTTCTTCAGCTCTGCACGAGTTTCCCGCTCGCGTGAGAGACCCGCCTCTTCCTTTCACAGTGCAGCCTGGGACCTTCCCAGACTGCACTGAGACAGACAGTGTGACCGGCCCGACTGCCGAGGCTCCACACGCAAGGTAAGTGCACATGAGGCCCGGGAGCAATGTGCGATCGCGCAGCATTTTTGGCTGAAAGCCGAAAATGCAAAGGTGCACGATCGTTGCCTGCCGGCCCCTGGAGTCTTGCACAATTGCGAGGGCATCATGCACATCGCTCCTCACAATTGCGTGAGGTTGCAGGCCCTCTTTTGCGTGGCAGGTGCCGTGCGAAAAGGGCCTAAGTTGAAGCTGACTTGACAACAATTAACAGCAACCTTCCATTTTGGATGGCTCCCAGTTTGGTTGGTATGCACCAGGATGGTCAGGATGCCACCAAATACGACGCTAAAGAATAAAGCATCTCTACTGGCTGTCTAAAAGCAAGGAGGAAGTCAAGATTTTGGGCACCAAGGCCATTTCCTCACTACACTGTTATAGTGCTACTATTCCACTTTCAAAATCCTGGGGAATTCTGGGGTTTGTAGTTTCCTGAGGCCAAGGAGCTCCCTTGCTGAGAATTCTAAATGCCCCTCCCTAAACTGCAAACCCCAGGATTCCGTAGGAGGTTGAAAGTGGAACAATAGCACTATAATAGTGCAGTGCAGAAAGGTCCCTGGAGGCTATGGAGTTCTTTAGCGTTTATCATTTTGGTCACTTAAGCTCTCGAGATTGTAAGGAACAGTGAAATCTAATAGGCAGATCAGCATCACCCTCCCTTTAAGTACCTCTTAAGCTTTGGACTTTCAGTAAACGTACACAACAGGAGACTAATCGTTCAGCTTTATAGCTCTTTTATAAAGCCATATAAATAAGCAATTAACTGTATTATTGCTATATTTTTATTCTCATTGCAATTATAGATCTGTTTTGTGGATGCAAAGGAGAAGCTGGAAGATGGCTTCTGCAAGTATTAACTCATTTGGAGAGTAGTGGGGTTCTTCCCCTCCAGCCCCGCCAGTGTGCAAGAGCCTGACACCAAATTTTATGCCTGTTGGCTACAACTGTTTCCTTCCTTCTGAGGAATTCTCCATGGACCCCCAGCCAATGACTGAAAGACTGGCACCAGTCCACGACCACCGCTTTGAGTTGTTGTCGTTTTGTGCCTTCAAGTCATTTCTCACCCTAAGGTGAACCTGTCCCAGGGTTGTTGTTTTTTTTGCAAGATTTGTTCAGAGGGGGTTTGGCTTGGCCTTCTTCTGAGACTGAGAGAGTGTGATGTGCCCAAGGTCGCCCAGTGGGTTTCTAGGGCTGAGCGATTATTTGGTCTTCCAGATAGTCCTACTACAACACTCAAACAACTGCATCATGCTGGCTCTTAAAGATTTATTCTGAGGTTTGCAATTTCCTTCCTCTGAGATATAGGCCATTTCCACACTAGGCTGTTACAGTGCTATTACTCCACTTTCAACATCCTATGGACTCCTGGGGTTTGCAGTTTAGGGAGGGGCCTCAAAGGCCATCCTCAGAGGCCCATCCCTAAACTGCAAACCCCAGGATTCCATAGGAGGTTGAAAGTGGAATACTAGCACTATAACAGTCTAGTGCGGAAATGGCCATAGAGAACGTGACCTGCCCAAGGTCATCTAGTAGGTCTCCATGGATGAGCAGAGACCAGGTCTTCCCAAGGCCTAGTCCGACATCCAGACCATTAGACCGCTCTGTTTTATTAGACTTAAGTAAATAACTGAAGCCTTTAAACCCCTGGCATCATAATCTTCTCCACACAAAGTAATCTCGACCTGTATGTTTATTTTTTGTTTAATAAATTGTTTGTAATGTACACACACAGGTCTTTTGGGAGGCTTTGTGGTAATATGCCTTCAAGGTGACACCAATGTACAGTGATCCTTTTCTAAGATTTATTTTTCAAAGGATTTCTTCAGAGGTTTGCTGTTGCCGTCCATTGAGGTTGAGAGGGTGTGATGTGCCCAAGGTAGGTTTCAGGTCTGAGCAGAGGGGAATCGACCCCGGGTCCCCTGGAGTCCTCTCAAACCACACTGGCTCTCTTGGACTGCCACTGCCCTGGTAGGTAGACCTACATCAATGTTCCTCTTAAAATAGGTTAAAGCTTTGGAATTTTGAGAAATTTAAATTACGGAAGAATAAAAAAGCTTTATAATTCTTTTATATATTAGGTGAAACAATCAGGTTATATATACCCCTTGTGGAGGTATTAGTATTTCAGGCTAATGTGTTTTTCATAGACATTATATAGTCTAAGCATATTATCTTCCTCTAAGGAACATTTCTCCTAATTATAAGGCACATGGTACTTGTAATTACAACAACATTGTTCTTGTAGTACATTTTACTTCTTCTTCTTCTTCTCCTTTTTCTCAGGTGCCTTCAAGTTGTTTCTGACCTATTGTGACACTAATGGCAGAGGGGGGTTTCCATTGCCTTCCTCTGAGGCTGAGACAGTGTGCCTTGCCCAAGGTCACTTGGTAGGTTTCCATGGCTGAGTTGAGATTCAGACCCTGATCTCAAGTTTTAGCCTGACACTCAAACAACTGCACCATGCTGTGGTAAGGAACATCAACTTACTCAATATCTATTGTGCATGAAGACATACTTTTCAGTTACCTCCATCCACACTCCATCCACAACCTCCCAGGGAATACCATCTTAGCCACTATAGATGTGGAATCCTTATATACCAGTATCTCCAGTCTGTTAGGAGCATCATTCCAGATGGGACCATAACAGACCTAGCCATCAAGGCTGCCACTTTGTTCTCACACACAACCACTTCACTTCTGGTAATACCATATCGCTTCAAATTAATGATACTGCCATGGGCACAGGCATGGCACCACGATATGCCAACATCTTCATGGCTGACCTAGAACAATGCTTCCTTAACTTCTGCACCCAGAAGCCTCTCTTCTACCTGAGGTACACTGAAGATACCTTCATCATTTTGATTCACTCAAGACATTCTACCAGAGTTTCAACAATTTCTTTCTCACCCTGGAAATATCAACAGACCTCACCTGGAATCCTGTGTCCAGTTCTGGGCACCTCAATTCAAGAAGGATATTGCCAAGCTGGAACGTGTCCAGAGGAGGGTGACCAAAATGGTGAAGGGTCTGGAAGCCATGCCCTATAAGGAGTGTCTTAGGGAGCTTGGTATGTTCAGCCTGGAGAAGAGAAGATTAAGAGGGGACATGATGGTCATGTTTAAATATTTGAAAGGATGTCGTATCAAAGAGGGAATGGGCTTGTTTTCTGCTGCTCCAGAAACTAGGACAGGGAGCAATGGATTCAAACTAAAGGAAAAGAGATTCCACCTGAACCTTAGGAAGGACTTCCTGATGGTCAGAGCTGTCCTGCAGTGGAATATGCTGCCTCCATGGAGTGTGGTGGAGTCTCTTTCTTTGGAGGTTTTTAAGCAGAGGCTGGATGGCCATCTGTTGGGAGTGCTTTGATGTGTGTTCCTGCATAGCAGGGGGTTGGACTGGATGGCCCTTGTGGCCTCTTCCAACTCTATGATTCTAACAGAACATTTCATTTTCTGGACACCACTGCATAGCTACACCAATGAGATCTAAGCACTACACTAAACTGTAAATCCACTGACTGCTACACACACTTACTTGCTTCCAATTTCCACCCTGAACACATCACCAAATCCATAGTTTACAGCCAAGACCTCTGATACATCTGCTCAGACTCACAATACAGGGATGCCAAATTCATACAATTCCAACAAGCATTCCTCAAGCTACAGTAACCACCATATGAAGTAAATATATACACAAATCAGTAAGGCAAGACTTGTACCCAGGACTAACCTATTACAGAACATGACAGAGCTCCGCAAGTGGTCACATGAAGCTCCCAACTGAGACCACAATCAATGGACCGCAACCTATTCTGGACAATAATGCTGCCTTGGGGGCTCTTGGTGGCAGGCCTTTACTTGCCTCCAGACAGCCTTCCAGTCTCAAACAGTTACTTATCTATAGGAGGACATACAACATGGGTGGAGAGATGGGTACAAAACCTTGCCACAAACACAGATGCCAACTCTGTCCACTCTTCTACTCAGGGAATGTCATCACAGGAACTGATCACATCACTCACAATATTAGGGGTACATTCACTTGCTCATCCCCTCATGTGATATATGCCACTCTCTGTGAATGATGCCCTTCGGCACTCTCCATTGGGCAAATGGGCTAGTCTCTGCACCAGAGGATAAATGGACACAAGTCAGACATTAGACATTAGGAATGGAAACAGACAGAAAACAGTTTCAGAACACTTCAGTCTCCCTGGGCATTCCATCTCAGATCTCAGAGCAGCAGTCCTGGAACAAAAAAAAGCTACAAAAGAAGATTGGAAAGAGAAACAGCATAACTAGAATATATCCATAAACTCCAGTCCATTGCTGATGGTTTGAACAAAGACAATGATTTCCTGGCACAGTACACATATTGTAATGCTGTTTAACAACCCAGCCCCATGACAGGTCTCTTGGCCAGTTTATCACATCTCATTTCTGATTTGTGTTGCAGTTGAGTGATTGGCAAAGTTTTGCTTGAGAAGAGAGAGTACGGTGTTTCAAAAGTTACGTATAAAAAAATCCTCTGGTTTATATTTAACTTCTGTAAATAAATTCTATTTTGTTTTAATACAATTTTGGCTTCCAGAATTGCTATCTTTCTGAGAACTGGGTTTCAGTCAAAGTACCTGTGGTGGCAACAGTGAATGTGGAAAAATGGTGTCCTGTTGGGGAGAAAATAGTATAGGAACCTTGAGGGCATTTAGACTGACCTTGCAGTTGGTATCACTCAAGGGGAACAGGAAGAAGTCCTTACTTGCGGCACGGTCGGGAATCAGCAAAAACCCTCACACCGAGTGTTTCCAGTGAACACTTTGGAAGACTTCATGTTGGGTGGGTTAAGTGTAACGACTCTCCACTTTTGGCTACAGTGGTGGGATTGCCCGAGAGGAATCCTAACGGTTGGTGACACTGATGTGATAAAAACCCCATGCTTGGAACCCTCACATGAAAGAATGGAAACCCCACATTTGTGGTAAGCAGCTGACAACCCCATAAGAGATAATTCACCCCTTTTGTGGCCTGAAAAACGAGCATGCAGGGAATCTGGAAGCATAACTGATTTATCACCATCCAACTTCTCTTTAAAAACAACCTATAACAGAAAAGTTGGATGGTTATAGATCAGGTATGCTTTAGCCGTGGATATGCCTCAGAGTTGGAAAAGACGGGGTCCTTTCCTTTCCAGCTCTACACTTCTATGCTTCCAGGCAGAGGTCTCATCTTACCTTATTTCACCACCTACACAGAATGTGCTCCTTGTGGGCAGCCCAGAGGCATCTCTTTGGCTGCTTTAGGACTGGAATACTAGAAGAGTGAACCTTTGAGCGGCTCCAGTATTACTCATATGCTCTTGTATATTTCATGGACCTAAGTAGGATTCCTCACAATGGGGTCAGCCAGGGATGGAGGCCTGTTTCGCCGTGCCCGTACCATTCTTCCCTGGAAGAGCTATGAGGAGCAGGAGCAGCCAGTGGCTTCCATTTCAAACAGGCAGTGGACCCACCCTCAGTTTTATCCAGATAAGCAAACTGTGTTTGATAAAGTTCAGTAATAAAGTTCAAAAATAAAGTTCAGCACCTTGGATGGCTCATGGAGTAAAGCTGAGAGCAGAGTCGCTGCATGTCTGGTACGGGAACAACTGGCTGCCCCTGCAGGGGAGGCTGCAGTTCACTTGCTTCTCCTCATCCCTTTCAGCTCTGTGGGAAGAAGCACAGTCCGAACTTGTGGGTCTGCCATCACAGTTGACAGGGGCCTGAAAGAGTGCTTTTTTATGCCTTCTGCAAGACCATGCATCATCAGTGACGAAAAGAACTGAAAGGTCCAACCACGGCAGTTTGTCAGGAGTGTGATCACAAATCAAGGTTTAATGCTGATCTGAGCAGCTTGATTTCAAGAGAGTGATTGTGAAAGATTAGGGTTTCTGGGAAGTAGGAGGTGTCTGTCACACGGAAGGTGAGAAAAGACAAACTTGTGGGGAGAGGCGAAGAGAAGCGAAATAGAGTGGAAGAGAGAGCAAGATGAGGCAAGGAGCTGCGGCTGGCACAGTACCTGGAAAAGTAATTTTTTTTTCCAGACTGTAACTCTCAGAATATCCCATCATTCTAGAAGCTGTAGTGCCAAAAATGAATGAATGAATGAATGAATGAATGAATGAATGAATGAATGAATGAATGCCTGATCTTTTCCAAGCAATTAGATAGACCAGCTGCTGACAATGACATTGTTTATACGCGCACTGCCCTGCCTTCCAAACAGGAAATAAGGCAGAATATAAATAAATGCAATGGCCAGTATTCTTTGTCAGCTACTTAGTTAAGTACTCTTAACTAAGGACTTCCAGTGAGCCCTGGTGGCGTGGTGGTTAAATGCCGGTACTGCAGCCACAAGGTTGTGAGTTCAATCCCGCTGGGCTCCAGGTTGACTCAGCCTTCCATCCTTCCTCAGGTCGGTAAAATGAGTACCCAGCTTGTTGGGGGCAATTAGCTAAGACACACTGTATACCACTTAGAGAGTGCTTAGTACCGATAAGCAGTATAGAAACGTACCTGCTCCTGCTATTGCTATCGCTGATCTAGTAAGCTCCCCTGGCTTGACCCTGCCCCCCAAACTTGATGGAAAGTTCTCATGCTCTGATGGCCGGCAGAAAGGACCTTCTTCTCTTCATGCAGCTGATGCCCAGTAAAGTACATTGTTGGGGAGAGTCACAACATAATGGCAACAGTGTCAAAACTGTGGTTAAGTAGCCATTGTGAATATGGAACAGTTGCCTAGATTTAATCATATGTAACTGTTCCACATTCATGACCACTACTTAGTCACAATTGTGAAACTATCACAACTTCCCCAATCAGGGTACTGCTACAGAGAAATCCCTGTCACTGATAACTGTCTTGCTTACCCTTTATACAACCCAAAAAGAAGGTAGGATTGTGGGCCACATCTGCTCCTCTCATCATCTCCTTAGAGAAAGACTGGGAAGGGGCACAAAGATTGCTGTCCAATGATCCTTGGGTCATGCTGAGATGAACCAATTTCCTTTGCGAGCTTTGCTTTTGAAAGTTCTTCCTCTCTTCTCTGCTTCTCAAAGAGAATGCTAAGCAAAGTTGGAAAGAAAGGCAATGGTGTGAATGGGGAGTCTTGTGTAAGCCAACTCATGGGAACCCTCTCCTGGGGTTTTCTTGCCAGGATTGATTCTAGGAGATTTGGCGTTGCCTTCCGCTTGGGCTGAAAGAATGTGACTTGGTCACCCAGTGGGTTTCCAGGGCTGAGCAGGGATTTGAACCCAGAGTCCTGGTCCAGCACTCAAACCTCTATACCCACTGGCCTTCAACACAACACAGGCCTTCAGAATTTGTTATTGTTGTATGTCTTCAAGTGGACTCTGGCTTATGGTGATGCTATGATAGAGTTTTCCTGGCAAGATTTCTTCAGAGGGAGTTTGCCTTTGCCTTCCTCTGAGGCTGAGAGGATGGGACTTTCCCAAGGTGACCCAGTGGGTTTCTGTGGCTGAGCCAGGATTCAGACCCTGGTCTGCTGGAGTCCTAGTCCAAGGCTCAAGCCAAAGCACTGCACTGGCTCCCAGGTTGCTCCAGTGGCCAAAAGTGCTTTTGCTCATTCAAAGCTTGTGCACCAATTGAGCCCATTCCTTGGGGCATCACATCTGCCCACAGTGATACATGTCTTATTTACATCCTGCTTGGACTACTGTAATGCACTGTCCTTGGGGCTGCCTTTGAAGAATGTTCACAAACTTCAGCTGGTTCATAGAGCTGTAGCCAGGCTGCTAACTAGGACAGGTTATAGAAACCAAAGCATGCCCCTATTGAAACAATTCCACCAGCTGTCAGTTTGTTTCTGGGCACAATTCAAAGTGCTGGTTATGACCTATAAATCATAGAATCATAAGAGTTGGAAGAGACCCCAGGGGCCATCCAGTCCAACCCCCCGCCATGCAGGAACACCCAGCAAAACACTCCCTTTGACAGATGGCCATCCAGCCTCTGCTTAAAAACCTCCAAAGAAAGAGTCTCCACCACACTCCAAGACAGCAGATTCCACTGCCGGACAGCCCTGACCGTCAGGAAGTTCTTCCTGAGGTTCAGGTGGAATCTCCTTTCCTGCAGCTTGAATCCATTGCTCCTTGTCCTAGTCTCTGGAGCAGTGGAAAACAAGCCTGCTCCTTCCTCGACGTGACATCCCTCCAAATATTTAAACATGGCTATCATGTCCCCTCTTAACCTATATTGCTCAGGTCTAGGCAGTTTGGAAGACTGTATCTCCCTGTATGTGCCTGTTCAGACCCTGAAATCCTCACGAGACATCCTTCTCTCATTTCCACCACCTTCCCAAATACAGTTGGTGGGGACATGAGAGTGGGACTTCTCAGTAGTTGCCCCTAATTCTGGAACTCCCTTCCCTGCTGTCTTTCTGGCAACCCTGGTCTCCCACCATCCAGTGATAACACCACTACATCAAGATGGCCCTTTGTTTAATTGCCTTCTCATCATTAGAGAGGACATTGTGACTCATGGAAGCCATCCATGATTTGGATGTTCTGTCAAATATAGAGGAATGGGTTTTGCCTCCTGGCTGATCAGAGGCTGCTGCGTGCGGAGCTGGGGAGTCTGTGAAGAAGAAACAGTCTCTGACGGTTCCCACGCAAAGGCATTTCAAAGAGTTTGACTTGAGCCTTAATTGATGCCTTATGTCAGTCTTGAACCTCTGACAGGCTCTCAAAAGCCACTTTGTGCAAGATGAAGCACAGAGATGAAAGTTGAGAAGAAATTATCATATAGAAATAGAAGGAGAAATTACCATTATCAAGAAAGGGAAGGAATCAGACAGCAGCGGCAGTGAGGTGGGGTAGCGGGGGGAAGACACTCTCAAAAAAGTTGTGGGATGTTTTTTTCTCCTTAATTTGAAGCTTCTGGGACCAAACCAAACCAAACCATTTTAACTTTAGGCTTTATGGGGAAGATGAAGATCTGAGGCACAAAAGCAAATTATTGGTTATTTTCAGGGGATCAGGTGGGATGGGAGAGCTCAGGTGGAACAGCTTGAGGTCTCAGGATGAGAAGAAGGGCATCATAAATGTGTCCTGATTCCTGTCTTCAAAGCAGAATGATAGAATTCTAGAGTTGTAAGGGACCACAAGGGCTCTCTAATCCAATCCCCTAGCATTCACGAAGATGCAACTAAAGTACTCCTGAAAGATGCCCATCTAACCTCTCTTTAAAGACTTCCAAAGATCCTCTAAGGTGGCCTGTTCTGTTTTGGAGAGTTCATAGCATCAGGAAGTTTTCCTAAGCTTTAGGTGGAATCTCTTTTCTTGTAAATTGAATCCATTATGTTTTGGTCTCTGGAGCAGCAGCAAACAAGGTTGCTTTATCTTGTACTTATCATCCCTTCAGTTTTTTGAAGATGGCTATTATGTCACCTCTCAGTCTTCTCTTCTCCAGACTAAACGTACCCAGCTCCCTAGATGCTTCCTCATAAGACATTCAGGACCATTGGCCATCTTGGTTGCCTTTCTCTGGACACATTCCAGCTTATTGACATCCTTCTTGAACTGTGGTACCCAGAACTGGACACAGGATTCCAAGTGGTGTCTGACCAAAGTTCCCTCACTGCAGGGTCTAGGGATATTTGGATGTCCTAATGCTCAACGGGACTGATGAACATTGGTCCCAATGCTCCCCTACATAACAGTGGCCCTTTGCTGGATATGGGCATTGCAGAACAGCCCAATTCTAATTCCCACAATGTGTCCACTTATGAAGATGTAAGTGCCCAAAAGGATTCCAGCCATTGTTTTCTTGGGAGTATTCAAGGTTACCCAGGGGGTGTCTGTGGATGATCAGGAATTTGAAACCTGGCCTTGAGGAGTTTAGTCCAACACTCAACTTACAGCATTATGTAAGATTGAAGACTCTTTGTCTTCAAGTTGACTTCAACTTACGGTGACCCAATTGTAGGGTTTTCCTAGTGAGATTTTTTTTTTCAGATGGGGTTTGCCATTATCTTCCTCTAAGGCTGAGAGAAAGTGACTTGCCAAGGTCCCTCAGTGGGTTTCCATGGCTGAGCGGGGATTCAAAACCTGGTGTCATGTATAAATGAGTCCCCAAGTCACCACATCCATAGTCAATGAGAACTAGCAGGGGAATGCCAGTCCATTCTAAGGCTTACGTGGGGTGACAAACAGAAGTGTGGTCCAGATAATCTAAGGCCATTTCTGCACAACACTGATATAGTGCTATTATTCTACTTTCAACATCCTGTGGAATCCTGGAGCCTGAAGTTTAGGGACAGGCACTGAAAATCCTCAGCCAGAGAGCTCTTGGGCCTCAGTCAGCTACAAACCCCAGAATTCCACAGGGGGTTGAAAGTAGAATAATAGCACTCCAACAGTATAGGGCAGAAATGGCCTAAGATTCCGAAGGCAAAAGCGGTCCTGAGCAGAAGTCAAAGATGAGGGGGAGTTGACAAAAAGATTAGCCCAAAAGATTTCCTAGTCAGAGGACCAGGAAACCAGAGATATCAGACATGATTGTATGGAGGTTTTGGAGCTGTTGTTCTGCAGCAATGGAATTGGCCTAGGCTAGCTAATTTATAGCCAGCTAGCCTCGTTAGCTTAGTGACCTGTATTTAAAGTGGAGCAGGGTGTTGCCTGATCTTTTGCTCCTGGTGTTTTAATTTACCCCAAAGGGTGAAATGCTTTTGCTTCTTTTTGATTTGCGACTGTTGCCTGGGAGGGACTGGGCTTGGCATCTGGGGGTGCCATAGCACAAATGCCAGCCTTAGCTGACTCAAGCTAGGGTCTGTTATCCTGGCTGTAATCTCCCCTTCTTCACCCGAGGTGGTGCCCACCCAAGGTAGGATATGACATGTCATCTCCAGGAGTCCTAGTCTAACATTCCAGCCACTACCCATGATAGCTGTCAAGGAGGGTTTTTTTTTTTTTAATTTTCAGGGGAGTTTTGTCATTACATTTCTCTTTGGCTGAGACAGTATGGCTTGCCCAAGCTTACCTTTGTATAGTAAGTTTTTAGCTGTACTATGCTTCACTTTGTTCTAAGTCACTTTGGGTCCTTTTTCAGACAATGTCATGTCCCAGGGAGACTAGGCAGGCCAGGCAGTCAATTAGCAAAGCAGCAGAGCAGAGCTTACTGTTACCCTGATTTCTGGGGGTCCTGGGAGGGACACCTAAATGTGCTCACAACAATGGGGAGGGAATTAGCACAGAGCACAAGTTGACAATGCAAGAGGCAGGGTAACATAGCGAGGTCTTGAACCCTGTGTCTACGGGGTCAGGCCAAGTCAAGGATGAGGCAGATGTTGAAATTAATAATAATTATTTTATTAAAAAGACAATCAAACAAATGTATGCAACACACTCACGCAAGAAACTAAAGAAATAAAGGTAGGAGCGGATAGAGGGATTTTTGAGGAGGTTTGGTATGGGAAATAACATACCTGTCCTGAAGCCCGGTTAGAAGAGGAGCGTGGATCTCAGCACATGGAGCTGAGGGGAAGGCTCGCTGGACAAAGTGGCAGCAAGGCGGGATGAAAGCCAAGAGCGATCCGAGGAAGCGCTCAAAGTCAGGGGTTCTTATAGGGAAAATTGTGACCACAGGCTAGTTCGTACTTGGGGAAAACAATGAGATTGGGGCTGGAGACAAAGCCTCTGAAAGGTCAGTATTTGAATGATTGAGTTATAACCAAATTGTCAGTAGAGTAGCCAATATGCAAACATGGAGTGCTTGAGCGTTGTATAGTTCGATCATCAAGCTGCTAGCGCAGGGCAGAGGATCTTTTGAAAGCTGCGTGCATACATAATTGAGGTACTTGCCTTGAGGTCTCCTGAAGCTGCGAGTCGGCTGTTTCTGGCCTGCCTGTATTTGTTTGGAATATTACAGAGATTATCGGCTGAGCCTGTGTGCGTGCTTGTCCGGGAGCCTCGCAAGCACGTGGAGAGGAATGGGTATAGGAGGCCGAATTATTGATATCAAAGGATATCTTTAATATCCCACAAGCTCGGGCTAGCAATGGCGGTAACATTACCTACAAAGGCAAGAGCGAGGGGTAATCCAAATAAAGTTCAAATTCCAAAACAAACAAATCCGCAAGGCAAATCTGAGTCATCATCAAACAAGCAGAGGTCCAAGACAGTCAGGAGTCAAGAGACCACAGTATAGGGCTTCAACCACTGGGAAGATCAGTTGTTGACCCTGAGAGGGATGAGCCAGCTGGTTACCTTTTATCCACTAATGATGTTGCCACAGGTGCTCCTTCATTAAAGCTCATTTGTTATTTAAATGAACTGAGTGGCAGAGTCCCTCTTTCTGGCGTCATCTCTCCCTCACAGTAAGAGTCTGCATTGTTTTGTCTTCTAATACTCGTTCCTCCTACTCAGGCTTCTGCAGTTGATTGTTATTTTCCACTGAGCAAACTTCTGGGGAAACTTCTGCCTCAGATTCAGAATCTTCCTCCTCACTGTCGGGGTCTCCAAGGTAGGGCATGACAGATTAAAGACAAGTGAATGAATGAAATAAAATGAATGAATGAATATGCAATGCTGAATTGCAATATGGCACAACTGGAAAAATACAGCGTATGTGCAGCTGAATGCATATGTGTATCCACATGCATCCATATGCTGAGCACATGCACTTCAATGGTCAATGCACACCTGCATGTGCAATGGCTCCACATGTAGAATTTTGCTTCTGCAGCTCTGAATTAAAAGTGGACATTTTGCGTTAGACAAAACCATCCAACCACTTCTGCAGAAAACCTACGCTAGGTATATAATTCTTCACTAAGTGCCTTCTTGAAGGAAGCAATAAGTAATTTTATCATGCAGTTGTCAAAGCATTTTTGCAATTCAGGACTTATTCTGCATAAAATTCTGCACACAGAATTTGTCTGCAGAAAATGATTCCCAAGTAGAAATATTACTCTCTACACAAATAATGCTGTTTTCCTGTGCAGACTGCAAGGATTCAGGATTCTTCCCATCAGGGCTTCGAGACACTCAAAAAACATATTTTTCAACATTTTTTTTTCTCTTTTCATCCCTATCTTACATTCCTGTAAGACACCCGCAGGAATCTGGCCTGTATTTTCTTGTAGATCGCCTATGTATTTACTGAATGTGTAGTTAACATTTTGCCCACAGTTTCAACTGTGAAAAAGAGAAGAGATGAGAAGAGAAATTCAGTTTCAGGTTGGAAAGATTCTCCATTCTTAAATGTAACATCTCTCTTTGGGGCTTCCATCCATTGTCCTGGTTACAGCTGAGAGCATGTGCTTCATAACTGTGAAACACACACTATTAGGTGATGCTTCTTTATTATGGAACCCAACCACCCGTGCTGAGGTCAGTTTGTGTGACAAAGGATATGCTGTCTAAAAAACAGAGATGTAGACTCTGAAAAAAGAAATCCTGCAAAACCATAGAGCTGGATAATGTAAGATGTTTAACAATTGGAACAAACAAACAAACAACAAAAGGCTTATGCTCTTGAAAGCATGAGAAGATGTGATTGCTAAATTCAGAAAAGGCTGGCGTCTAGTCATTCAGCCCCCACACACTTTCACACAGCCGGCCTGGGGGGGAAAAGTCCAAACCTGTTTGAAATTTGTAGGTTGGCAGACTCATCCGTGTTCTGGCAGTCACCAAATTACCCATAAACCAAATGGCTTATCTCCACTTTTATGGGAATGACTAAGTAAGCTGTTTTTTGGAAGCACACTGGAGGAGCTGGTCTTGTGCAGACAGCACTGTTGCAATGAAAAAAGCTCCAGATGTCCCCTGCTTTCTCCCTCCACCTGCTGGGTTTGCAAAATCTCCTACCTTTATTTCTTCCAGTTTCCAACTAGATGCTACTCAGTGGCTGTTTGTTTTCTTTCACTCGGAGGTAGACGGACCGTGTTTAGCATAAGTGAATGGTCGAGTTCTTTTCCTTTTTACTTAACAATAACAATTGTAGTCATGATATATAAAATTCCTTCTTCCTAAACAGGAATCATAATTAAAGATCTATTACTCCATCTATCCCTCCCTTACACTCCCCTCTCCAAGTCATGGAGTCATAAACTGTATCCCTATTTATATCCCTATGGATATAAATTGTCTTCCAAATAATTATACTATTTGTTGTTTGTAACCCTTGTGGACTACATCCCACATAGACTACAGCTATAAACTGTGTACCATTCTCTCCAGGAAGCTGCTAAATCATCTGGTCAGCATTCTGTACAGGAGAGAAGAAAAGATCAGGAGAAAAATCTCCAGTCCAGAAGCACAAGCAAGGAACCAGGCCTCTGCACAAGTCATCCATGGACAACCATCTGTAAGACACTTGTCCCTTCCCTGATGAAAAAGAAGGAAAATAAACATTTCTTACTACTCCGAGACTCCACAAATGTGATCACAAACAACAATGTTGCAAACCTATCAAGCCACACCTGAGTCAAGCAGAGGATTCTGTTCTGTTATGGGGCTTATCCTCTTGCCCCTCTGAATCCACACACGCGATACGTTTCTGTGGTGGTCTAGAGGCTTTCTTCCATCATCTTGTCCTGAAGGAATACTTCAAGGGCAATAAGCCCAGTCAGGACAATAACTGTCACAGGGATCCCAGCACAATGATAGGCATTACACCAATATACAACACAATGCCTCTTACAGTATAAAAGAAAGAACTCCACAGAGACTTCTCTTAATGGTTGGTGCAAAGAACTAGACTTCTACATGAAATGCTTCTGCCACTGTGCCTGGACACAATCAATTAGAGATGTGGTTTGCCACAAATCTCAGCTACAAGGAACAAGATGCTATATACACCTTCAGGAACGATCCTGATACTGTCACCAAAGAGTCTGACAAAGGAGAAGCTGCAGTCACCCTGGACAAATTTGACTACGTACAGGAGGCTGAGAGGCAATGGCTCAACACTACATTTTACAGAATTCTGTCTAAAGATCCCATGGGTGAATACTAGAAAGAACTACACAGGGAATTTCCCATGGAAATGCGGCACCAGCTCCTAACTGATACATCTCAGGAGCCCAAAATACATAACCAGAGCAACCTTGGATGGCCCATCATCTCAAGCATTGGAACACTCGCAGTTGCTGCCTCTGGATGTTTGGACAATATCCTTAGATCATATGTCTCCAACACTCCCAGCTATGTGATGGACACTACCAACTCTCTGGAGAAATTACAGTCTGTCCACAACCTCCCAGGGAACACCATCTTAGCCGCTATAGTTATGGAATCCCCTATATACCAAAATCCCACCCAAGGATGGGCTACAAGGTGTCAAGGAACATCAACCCAGGTGGGGCTATAACGGACCTAGCCACCAAGGTCTGCCACCTTGTTCTCAGACACAGCCACTTCACTTTAGGTCACAACGTATTCCTTTAAGTTAATGAAGAGTGCCATGGCACATGCATGGCGCCACAATATGCCAACACAGAATCATAGAATCATAGAGTTGGAAGAGATCACAGGGGCCACCCAGCCCAACCTGCCTGCTAAGCAGGAACATACATCAAGGCAGTCCCAACAGATGGCCATCCAGCCTCTGCTTGAAAACCTCCAAAGAAGCAGGAGACTCCACCACACTCCATAGTGGCAGCATATTTCTACCAGACAGCCCTGACTGTCAGGAAGTTCTTCCTGAGGTTCAGGTGGAATCTCCTTTCCTGCAGCTTCAATCCTTTGCTTCTTGTCTTTGTCCAGCCATCTTCATGGCTGACCTAGAACAATGTTTCCTTAACTCCTGCACCCAGAAACCTTTCTCTTACCTGAGGTACACTGAAAATACCTCCATCATTTTGACTCACTCAAGACTTTCTACCAGAATTTCAACAACTTTCACCCTACCATCATTCTCACCCTGGAACTATCAACAGAACAATTCATTTTCTGGAAACCACTGATATCTCTCTCCCACCTGTGCTACAGTGAAGATACCATCACCATTTGGATTCATGGAGAGGGCTCGCTCAAAACATCCCACCAGAAATTCAACAACTTCCAGGCTTATAGCCTTTTCGCACATTACCTTTTTGGGCTGCTGGACTGGGGTTTTCGCACGAGAAGGCTTAGCAGGAAAGCTCTCGCAAGCCTCCTGCTTCGGCTCCGCAGCTCCTTCCTGGTCGCGCAAGCGCCCCACCTGCGCCCCGTCCCTTCCTTCCGCAGTGCAACCTGGGAGTTAGAGGCTGCGCTGGGGCAGAAAGCGTGACTGGTGCAGCTCAGGAGGCTTCGCATGGTGGGTGAGTGCGCTTGGGCCCAGGAGAATTGCACAACGGTGCACCATTTTCGGCTTGAAGCCAAAAATGAAAAGATGCGTGCCTGCTCTGCGTCTGGCCCTTGAGCGTCGCGTAAATGCAGACTGCTCCTCACATTTATGCGACGCTCAAGGGGCCCTCTCGCTTTCAAAACGCCATGTGAAAAGGGCCTGAGTTATCCTAGGTAAATATCAATTGCAAGTAGATTTTGCTGCATCAGGAAGGGAGTTTCCTGCTGCCATAGTCTGCACATGTGCAGAGTAGGGCAATATGCAATTGTCTGGACTCCATGTCCGTCTTGGAAAAGTCAGGCCTCATTTTAAAATACAAGCTGGAACTTTCCCACCAACCCCTCTCCCCAGTCCTGCTGACAGGAAATGGCTCCTTGATGTGTTTGAGAGAACAATCAATACTTAACTGACTTGTTCCCTTTCGCTGAATATAGACTGAATAGAAGCCCCACAGAACTGATCTGGAGTGGTATAACTCCCATTGTAAGGTAATGTGCATTGTCCAGAAACGTTGGGAAATCCCATCCAGATTTGAAAGATAGCAAATGCCTCTTTTGAGCTGGCTATGTCCTATGTGTGTGAAATCTACTGTTTGCATCTCCCCAAGAGTCATTATTGGTACCCAGAGGGAAATGAGCAGAGGTCATATTCTAATCTAAACTTTTGAACCTCCAGAGTATAACGTTAAGGTCACGTTAGCTCCTCCCGGAAGGCATCCCTTTGAAGACAGCCCCCAAAGTTAGGAAAGGGTTAAATACAGACACACAGACTTGGAGGGCTTCCCCTTCTCCAAAAAGAAGAAAAGAGCTTGATTGCAGACAAAGACTTGCAGACCTGCACCCCGGATAGAAAAAGGCTGAAAGAAGGAGCCTGGAAGCACACCAGACGAGAGACTTCATGGAGACAGACCAGAAATAGCCTGGAAGAATCACAGAGAGTTCTCCAAGAGAAGGACCTGCTGCCGTGATCTTCAGCCACCCAGGCAAACAGACCCTTCTTCCCATTGAAGGGTGAGAAAATCCATGTGTGTGTCTCAATTTGCAGTCCCTTAGGTTAGCTGCACACCTTTAGCGCCCTTAGTTTGGTTGGGAGTAGGTTTTTTAGCACCTGAGCTACTCTTGCCCTCTTTTCTTTTGAGAAACAGCTTGAACACAGGTCAGTGGCGTAGCTTGGCACGAATGGGGGAGGGGCGGGGGCGGAAGTGCGTGGGTGGGGCAATGGCACACTGGGGGTAGGCAAGGACGTACTACATCTGAAACCCTACAGGTTGCTGAGGCCAAAGTCAGGGTTTATATACCCTTTTTTCCTGTCCTGAAGGGATGTTCTGGCAAAGCCTTAAAATTTTCTTCCAGAACTGACAAAGGGTTCTCGAATACATGATTGTTTTGACACCAGAGTGACAACATTTATGGTAATTATGATAACCTGTTGAAGTTTGGACTGCTAGGGGGTGTAGGAAAAGGTCTCCATAGGATGAGGTCAAAAGGTATGGTCGGTGATCGCCTTATCTGGGCCAATTCAGAAATGTAAAGATCTGAGATCGATGAAGAGATTAGCTTGGACTCCTTTTATGCCGAGGTTTTCCACCTAATCCCCTTTGAATTTATGGCCCGACCATGTCTCAGGTCACCTTGACCTGGCAACATACTCTTCCAGTCAGCTTACCTTTGATTCACGTATTTCCAGCCATAGGAAAAAGCACACCCTGCAGGCTGGGGATGTAGGGTAGGGTAACAATAGTGAGAGTGGCTGGGCAATGGAACCAGTTGCCTAGAGAAGTGGTGGGATCTCCTTGTCTGGAGGCTAGAGAGCTACCTGATGGGGATGTTCTAGCTGGAGATCCTACACTGAACAGGGAGTTGGCCTTGATGGCCCGTGGGACCCCTTCCAACTCTATGATGCTATGATTCTAACAACACACATACACACAAACTGGCATTTGGCTTCGAACTCTAGAAAACAAGAGAGTGGGGACAGAATTTCCTTTTTCCTGGTCAGTAGTTGGCCGTGTGGTGTGCTCATGTGAGAAATGATCCGGTAATAGCCCCATGGCTCTTGGAAAGAGGTTGTAAGTCAGGCCTGGCTTTAATATTCTTCTGAGTCTGATACAACTTGGTGAGAAACTTAATTCCTAACCTCTAAAGAGGGTTCAGGCAGTGAAATTTGGGCTTCAAATGGCTGCAGCTAAAATAACAACCTTGACCTGATGGGGATGGCGATCTCAGAGCCTCTCTCCCTTTAATAATACCATCAAGGCTATTGATCAAATGGTTTCACTATATATATATATATATATATATATATATATATATATATATATATATATATTACTCCCTGCTGCGAGAGATCATCAGCCGCAGCTCACAGTTCTCTCTGGTGGGTTGAGTGTCTTTATTAAAGCTCTTTTCCTGAGTTGTTGTCACAGACTGTTCTGGTTCCTCTATCTCAGAAACATGAAAAAGGTGCTGCAAAAAGCACAATTAAAGTGGCAGTGATGTTTGGACAGGCAAAGGCCGAAGGGTAAGGAAAAGTTAGTTTAGTTCTGGGGGAGGGAGGCAACAGAAGGTGATTATGACTGCCATCCTGTGTTATTTTGATTTATACCCTCCCTTTCTCCAAAGCTTATAAGTTAAAACAGAATGTTAGTGATTCATGCATGTGTAAATACCCCAAAGGCACCAGATCCTGGCTGATTTTGGAAGCAAAAGAGGGTCACCCCAGTTAGTAGTTGGGTGGGAGACTACCAACAAATACCAGGGGCTGTAGGCTATATTTAAGAAGAAAGAACTGCCACCTCTAAGTATTCATTACCAAAGAACCCTATGGAATTCATGGGGTCGCCATAAGTCGACAAGTGACTTGAAGGCACTTTACAGTATACATGTTTTCCCTTACATCTGTGACTGTACTTTTTTTGGCCATGATGTAATATCCAAGAATGTGAAAGAAGAGTTGAACATGCAGTGCCATTGTACATATGAGGCCACTGCACTCTGCACATGTAGATGTGTTACCTCCAAAACGTGGGTGACCGAGGTGTTACTGCCCTGGCTAGCCCGAGTTTTGGGGATATAAAAAGATATCCTTTGATATCTCAAATTCGGCCTCACATATCCCTTCCACGTGCTTGCGAGGCCCCCGGACAAGCATGCATACAGGCTCGGCCGATAATCGCCGTAATATTCCTAGACAATACAGGCAGGCCAGAAAACAGCCGACTCGCCGCTTTAGGAGACCTCAAGGCAAGTACTCCATTAGGTATGCGAGCAACTCTCAAAAGATCCCCTGCCCTGCGCTGGCAGGTTGATGATCAAGCTATACAACGCTCAAGTATTCCGCGTTTGCATACCGGTTACTCTATTGATAAATTCGGCTCTAATTCAGTCATTCAAATTCTGACCTTTTGGAGGCTTTGTCTCCAACTCCAAATCTATTGTTTTCCCCTAAGTCCGACCTAGCCTGCAGTCACAATTCTCCTTATAAAAACCCTTGATTCTGAGACCTTCCTCGGATTGCTCCCGAGTTCCAGACTGCCTTGCTGCCGCTTCGCTTGGCGAGCTTCCCCTCAGCTCCACGTGCTGAGATACATCGAACCCCAGCTTCGCTCTCCATTTTCCTCTGGACTTCAGGACAGGTTTCGTATCACCCGAACCAACTATCCCTCTAAAAATCCTGCTATCTTACTCACACCTTTATTTTCCTTAGTTATCTGTGTGTTTGTGTTGCATACATTGTGTGCCTGTATTTAATAAAGACTATTCATTATTTTCCAACCGGTTTGCTTCTTGACTTGGCCTGACCCCGTAGACACTGGGTTGCAAGATCCTGCTGAGTTACCCTGCTTCTCGTTTTGCCAACTTGTGCTCTGAACTAATTTCCCCAACTTCTATAATTTTGACAGCAATTTGGTGTCTCTCCCAGGACCCTGAGAAAACAGGGTAACAGAGATTCAGTACCTCGTGGGTGACCCAGTACTTCGTGGGTGGCCCATAATGCCAGTACCTCCATGTGGCAGCGGGGAATTATTTAGCACAAAGTGAGAGGCCTGCGTGGGGGAGGGTAACCTAGTGAGATTTCCACCAATGTTTATGGGTTCCTGAGTAGGGAAGAACTGGCCAGAGGTTTGGAAGGTAAACTAAAATGTGTTTTTATTAGAGAAATTTAATCGTGCATACACAAGATCCAAACACTCACTAACTCACACAAGGCTAACCAAAGAAAAAGGGAGGAAACGTTGATAGCAAAGTTTCAGGGAGTGGGTGACAATTAGTGATACAGAGAGCAGCAAAGAAACAGTGATGTGGCTTAGACTTGCGCTGAAGGACAGTACTTATTTAGAAATTGCAGCAACAGCATGGTCACAGGCAAGCAAAGCACTGTAAGGTAACTGGTCAAAACAGAGGGTTTTTATACCCAAAATCTGCCTGGAGGGCAAAGGTATGAATGTCTCTCCAGCAACACAAACAATTGAGTCCTGAGATAGGACAATGGGGTCCAGAACAGGTTGATGGCTTTAGCATTAGGTGACAAAGAACCTAATGGCTGTCTGATAGCTCAGTGTTTGTGGATGGGCTTGGGGAAAATGGGTAAGTTGCAGGTAAACAGGAAGAGGTTTGGTAGGACTCTCCTGGTTGCTATTGTCCATGGAAGCCAGGATTGTTCAGGCTGGCAGCAGCTATTATCTCTGGAGTTTCCTGGTGATTGTCCTGACAATGACCTGGCCACACCTGGGAGAGCTTCTCTGGCCTAGATTTCCCAATGCACATGTTCGGCCATCTTCTTCCTCTTTAGTCGGCAGGCCATCTAGCCATATCAGGGTATATTTCATATCAAAGCCAATTCGCATGTTATGCCAATTAGATCATATTTTGCCAATTAAACCATATCAAATCTGGAGGATATGCTAAACAGATGGGCATTATACACTGAACATTGCTCATACACAGGTGGACTGCACACTGCAATCAGGCATTTTACTTTTTTTCTTACACATTCAGTTGTGTAGGACTGCAATCCACCAATGCACAATCACCACTTAAACTCTGTGACTGTGAAGTTACATTATGGCTGGCGTCTTGCCAGCGGCTTACACACGTGAGAGCTTCCTTGTATGTGTGGTTGTTCTGTTTCGTCCATGGTGTAATGTCTGTATTTATTTTCAGAAGCTGAGCTGAACATGCAGTGCTGCAGCACATGTGGCGTCATTACACATTGTGCATGCGGCTGTGCATTATGCATTGCAAACGTGCATTCTACCTTTGGACACTCATTTGCACAGTGTTGCAGTTCACCAGTACATAGTCATCACATTATCTTTGTGATTGTAAATTTACACTCCATCTCCTTGATGTAAGATTTTGTCCCATGTCTCTTTGATGTAGGGTATTGGCCAATCTAACATGATCTACGGTTTGGCAAAAGACATGCCGAGAGAGAAGATTTTTGCTTTCCCTTTTCACAAAGTTAGGAAGAACTTCCTGGTGATTCGAACTGTTCAGCAGGAGAAGAGCCTGCCTTGGAAATTGACAGACTCTCTTTTCTTAGAAGTGGTACTACTAACACTTCATGGCTGTCCAACTTCTATTTGATCAATCCTTCAAACAGAGGTTGGGTGCCCACCTGTCAGGGGTAGTTTGGCAGTAGATCTCGGCTTCAGCAGGTGGTTGTAGCAGATGGCCATTGGGACCCCTTCCACATCTACAATCTCTCAGGCCATTTCCGAATGAGTCTGTTATAGCGCGATGTTACCGCTGTTTCTAGCCCGAACTTGTGGGATATTAAGATATCATTTGATATCAATAATTTGGCCTTCTTCACCCATTCCTCTCCACGTGCTCGCGAGGCCCCCGGACAAGCACGCACAGCGGCGCGGCCGACAATAGCCGAACCGTTCACATCCCGATCCAGGCAGGCCAGTCATTGCCGAATGCAGCTTCAGGAGACCTCAAGGCAAGTACCACATTATGTATGCACGCTACTTACAAAAGATCCCCTGCCCCGTGCAGGCAGCTTGACGAGCGGACTATACAACGCTCAAGCACTCCGCGTTTGCATACTGGCTACTCTATTGACAATCTGGTCATAACTCAATCATCTAAAGTACTGACCTTTCGGAGGCTTTGTCTCCAGCCCAAAACTCATTGTTATCCCCAAGAACGGACTAACCTGTGGCCACGATTTTCCCTATAAGAACCCCTGACTTTGAGCGTCTCTTTGGATTGCTCGTGACTTGCCTCCCGACTTGCTGTCTCTCCATTTGATGAGCCTCCCCTCAGCCCCACGCGCTGAGAATCCACGCTCCCCAGCTTCTTTGCTTTTACCGGGCTTCAGGACAGGTATAGTATTTCCCATACCAAACCCCCTCTCAAAATCCCTCTATCCAACTCCTACCTTTTATTTCTATAGTTCTTCATGTGAGTGTGTTGCATACACGTGTTTGACTGTGCTTCAATAAAACAATTATTATTATTAACTTCTGCTTGATCATTGACTCGGCCTGACCCCGTAGACATAGGGTTCAAGATCTCGCTACGTTGCCCTGCCTCTCACATTGCAAACTAGTGCTCTTTGCTAATTCCCCACCCCCATTGTTGGAGCACATTAAGGTGTCCCTCCCGGGACCCCCAGAAATCAGGATAAAAGTGATGATTCCACTTTTAACCCATGGAATCCTGGGGTTTGCAGTTTTGGGAGGGGCCAACCGGCCCCTCCCGAAACTGCAAACCTCAGAATTCCATAGGAGGTTGACAGTGGAATCATCGCACTATAACAGACTTGTGCGGAAATGGCCTCAGAAGTGCTTTGATTGAAAGTTGTAAACCTTTTAAAGCGTCTTTTTTTACTTGCCATCGACATTTAGTATGTTATCAGCTTATTTAATTATTCTGTTGTTTTAAACTTTGCAACTCGTTTTACTGGTTGCAAATATTTTTTATTGAAAGAATAAGTTCAGACAAAAAAATGAACAAAGAAATTCTACGTTCTGTCACAACTCATTTCTATATATAATGGATATCTCAAACACTGATTCATCTATCAATGGATCTCTTAAATTTGTAATTAAAATAAAATAAAATACCAACAGGTGGTTTTCCATTATCATTGTCATTTATCCATTATAAGTAATTGTTTTTATTAGCTCACTTTAAGTTCCCTTCTATTCTTTTTGTTTCTTTTCCTCTGTTACTTCTGCCTCTTACTGACCTTCCTCTTCTCACCTATACTCATGAAAAGAATTTAATCTTATGTTTGATAAATAATGATCACTTCTAAAATGATGATAAACTTATTGCAGTCTATAATCACATCATCCCATTTCTGTTTGAGGAAGTTAATAACTGGTGTCCATTTTTTCAATGGGTTATTGGTCTTCCCTTTAATTTGTTGCAATAATATGTCAAATTCTTTCATTTCAGATATTTTAATTAACCAGTATTCTAGATCTTCAACCTTGGGTTTTACTGCTTTTTTAAGCTGCCCTAAGATCTTTTTGATAAAGGGGAGCCCTACTCCTACCTATTATTACTATTCTTATTTTTGTTGTTGTGTTTTGCTTTGAACTAGATGGAGCTTGTGGTACTTCCAGCTCTAAGAGGCTATGAATTCTATGATTCAGGGACACTAGGCCACCCAATAACACTCATGGGATCAGCACAATTAAAAGAAAGTCTTTCTTCACACAGACTGGGAGAGCTCAACCGAAAGCATGTGCAGACAACCTAAATGGAGTTTACTTGCATGGTATTTTCTGTGCAATACAGCTTTATCTCTTCTTTCTTTCCTTCTAGAGGAAATAGTGGATTTTCTGCAAAATACATGTTTTCTCCCGCCAAAACGTAGTTTTTGTATAGGACAATTGTGTGTTTCTGAAGCAAATTAATTTTTAAAAAACTTTTGTAATAGTTCATTTTTAGCTAATCTTTTGTTTTAAATTTTGATAAAGTACCTTGGGTTCTTTGGCAGGAGAAAGCCAGTGCATAAATGGAAAAAAGGAGGGAGGGAGGGAGGGAGGGAGGGAGGGAAGAAACAAACAAACAAACAAACAAACAAACAAATAAATCTTTTTCCTTGACAAAGTCTTGGAGTGAAAATGATACTCAAAAATTGCACTGAAATCCTTGTATTCTTGTGGAGCAGGACGGAAATGGCTGGAATCATTTCTTCTTGCATGCAGGAATGAAGCAAGCAAAGATTTACATCCCTACAGTGGGATCAGAATGAACGAAACAAAGCCCTTCTTCACAAAATGTACCGTTAAATGATGGATTTCACCGCTACAGGCTTAGATAGCTTGACAAAAAAGAATTAGACAGATCCAGGGATGATAGATCCATAAATAAGGGATAATGCTTACCACTTACAAAGAGCTGGAAGGCGTTGACAGAGACTTGCCTGATTGGTTGTGACCATTAAAAGGAACCTCTGCATCTACAGAGAGTCTATCTCTGAATGGCAGGTGCTAGGGAAGGCAATGACATTCCTCCTCTAAACGAAGGAAACAGTTTTTCTCTTGCCATGATGGGCTCTTTATCACTCTGCCCATCTGCTCATTCCATGCTCTTTTCTTTTAGGGACTGGGTGGGTAGACAACCTGCAGCTCTAAGTTTGCACATCACTTTCAGCCTGATTTCGAAAGCCTTTTGCAACTTATCCACAGGAGTGACCTCTTCCTTCCTCAGCAGAGAATGGGGAGGAAGAGGAAGAGAGAAAAAGAAGGCAGGAAGAGAGAAAGAGAAGGGCTTTCTAGCTTTTGAATCCAGCCCCCGCCCATGACTGACTTCAGCCCCGCCCACTGCCAGCATGTCACCCCAAGCAAATGGCCAAAGCCATCCCAGAGAGATGGTCTATGAGACTACCCAGAACTCTTTCAGTCTGGTCTGACTGCGGAAGCTGAGCAGGGTTGAGTCAGCATAATCTTTAGCAGGATTAAAGGGCAGAAATAATATTCAAAAGTATCTCTCCCCCGGTGGAATTGGTCTTTTCATTTGCATTGTCTACTGGAAGAAGGAGAGGGAAGGGTGAACAACTCTGAGCAACTTAACTGAATGTTTTAATATTCAAATAAATGTTTGAATATTTAAATCTAAATTTAAATATTTAAATCTTGAGTTAAGTCTTGGGAGTCCCTGGCAACAAATTATATTTACAGGGGGTCCTTAGTAAAGAAAAAGTTAAGAACCACTGATCTAAGCTATCTATGCAGATGTTAAACACCTGGCCCAGGACTCAGAGACACCCCACTAATCTCTCTCCAGGATGAAACAAATAATGAGCTCTCTCTAGGACTGGGTGTTCAACCAACTACAACACTATCTAACAGTAACACACTGTCTAGCCCACAGCTCACCAGCTTACCTGCAAGAGTATCATGGGCGACCTTGTCAAAAGCTTTACCAAAGTCAAGATATACAACATCTATGGTCATTTCTGCCCTACACTGTTCTAGTGCTATTATTCCCCTTTCAACTTCCTGTGAAATTCTGGGGTTGGTAGTTTCTGGAGGCCAAAGAGCTCTCTGTGTTGTGCCCTGCTTCCAGAGCATGGACTCTGACTCAGAGTCTGAAGCAGAGGGCATGCCAGAGGCTGAAACAGAAGGCATGCCAGCGCCTGCTGTACAGAGAGAGGTCACAGTGCCAGAAACAGAACAGAGGACATGCCAGCTCCAACAGAGTGTCCTGCCTCTTCAGATATAGAAGAACACTCACCTCAACCCAGCTTCACAGTGCACAGTGCGCAGGCAGCAAAGAGAGAGCCAGCATTGTTCTCTCAGGATTTATAACCGGCAACAATCAATCAAGTCGCAGCTGTTCTAGGCTTGGGACCTATTTAGCTGGCATCTTTCCTTTCCAGGAGTTGTCAGAGCTTATCTGACCTGCTACCTTGCTGGATGCCTTGACAAATGCTCGGATTGGCCTTGGGCACTCCCTTACCATGAATATTCAGTTTGTTTTGTTTGATTTATCAGCTGTGCCAGGACTGAGATAGGACACTCTGGCTGAGAATTCTAAATGCCCCTCCCTAAACTGCAAACCCCAGGATTCCACAGGAGGTTGATAGTGGAATAATAGCATCATAACAGTGTAGTGTGGAAATGCCCAGAGAATCATAGAGTTGGAAGAGACCCCAGGGCTCTCTAGTCCAACCCCCTTCTGCCATACTTCCCAACAGATGACCATCCAGCTTCTCATTAAAAACCTTCAAAGAAGGAGACTCTAGCACACTCCAAGGCAGCCTCTGTTTTAAAACCTCTAAAGGGGAGTCCACCACGTTATGAGGCAGGTATTCCGCTGTCAAAATGCTTGTACTGCCAGAAAATTTTTCCAAATGTTTAGATGGAATCTCTTTTTCTGAAGATTGAAGCCATTACCCCATGGCTTAGTATCTGGAGCAGCAGAAGATAAGCTTGCTCCATCCTCCATTTTACATCTCTTCAAATATTTACTCAGGGCCATCATGCCCTTTCTTAACCGTCTCTTCTCCAGGCTAAACATACCCAGCACCTTCATAGGACTTCGTGGTTTCCAGGCCTTCTACCATTTTGGTCACTCTCCTGGACATGTCTGAGCTTGTCAATATCTTTTCTGAACTGTGGTGCCCAGGTACTCAAGTCCATTTATATACAATGGTGTAGTAAAACAGTGTCCCTCATATAAAATGGTGAACAACTCAAACAAGTACTGGAGAGAGCCTGAGGGTCTGTGAAAAGCGGGGAGACTACATCAGGGTATGCCTACACTTCAGCCTCATGGCCAGCACATGGCAAAATCAAGGTTTGCTGTGGGGAATTTTTTCCCCTCAAATATTTTCAAGCTTTGGTTGGTTGAATCCATGGATGTAGAACTCTTGGATATGGAGGCCCAACTCTATAAGAACGGAGCTCTTGGTGGCATTACCTTGCATGTAGAATAGTCTTCCCCAACAGGTCCACTTGAAACCTTCTTTATGGTCTTTCGGGCTGATGTTGGAGATTTTTTTATTACCTGCCAGGCCTTGAAAACAAACTTACCTTTAAAGAGGAAGGATAGAGAAACATGGAAGCCTTAATATGACTGAATTGCATCCTATTTTATATTCTAAGTGAGTACTGTCAGGCTTTATATTTCTCTGCTTGAAATCAGTTGTTATATTTCTTTTTATTGTTTCCATTGCATTTTAATTATGACTGTGCTTTGGCTCTGATTTTTTTTAACGTTTTGTATGCTATATTCTGCTTCTGTGAGTCCCCACAGAGATCATAAGCTGATGGGTGACCATATAAATTTGATAATAAATCAATGGAATGAAAAACAAACTTATTTCAAACCTGTTTTGATTTGCTCCTGGTAGTAGCTTCCACATGGTGTTTGTGTGTGTGTTTGTGTGTGTGTTTGTATTTTTGTAACTTTATTCTCTGAAGGGTTCTGAAGCTCTTTGGGTAGTCAGCCTAAGGCACTCTTAATTCTTAGCCCAACTTATTTTGGGAAGAAGCAGGAGATCAGATAATACTCCATTCATGTTGTACATCCAGAACTGCACACTGGAATCACAAACTGAAATTTAAACCAGATAAAAGAGACTGTACACATTCCCCTGAAGCCTTTTTTCCCACTTTTATTTTGGCTTTTTCCCCAACCCCATTTGTAAAGGGTTACTTTTCTTGATCTAACCAACATCTGTCAGGACAAACAGAAACACCAAACTCTGGCCTTTTATAGCTCTGTGGTCCCCTTGATGGATTCCCCCATCTCTTGGTCCTGTCTGTTCTTACCCTTCACACATCATCATGGAGACGTCATTCTTTCTGAAGCACTTGCACGGCATCAGTGTTACTTCCATTCATTGTGAACAAATTCTCTCTTGGTTTTCCTGTGATGGGGTGGTTACCATGGCTTCTCCTTCAGATTTCTGGAAGGAAAGCACATCGGTTTGGAGGCAGTGAGATTCCAATAGCTTGCCTGTCTGCGTGTTGATAAAGCTCCCTTCCTTCCCATCACCTTCTCCCTCGTAGACAGAGGGGAGGTCGTCTTCCACCTGGGCAAAAACAAAGGACGACTCGATCCGAAACAGGACCTCTTCACTCAACTGAGAGTCACGTATCGCTTGTACAGTATCTTCTTTGTTGCCTTTTGATTCTTCAGCTGGAGCCAGCGGGCTTTCATGAGGTGGCTTCTCTTGTGAACTGCGGCCTAGTTGCCTTTCTATTTGGGTTTCTTGGCTATCAGATGGCTCCCCTTCAACAAGGGACCCATCAGCTCCCACCCTTGCTTCTCCACTCTTTCTGGTTCCCTTGGTGGTCCAAAGCACCGTCTCGCTTGTCTGCTGGCCACGACTCATGAGGATCTTGTGAGTCTTCCTGTTGAATAATATTCCTTCTTCCATGGAGATGATGCTGTATGTTTGCTGCACTTCCTCGCCTTCCGTGTATGACTCTGTCATCTCTCTGTTGGTTTTACTGCCACAGTCATGCATGTGCCCAATGTATTTGTCAGTCATTGTGCTTACCTCACTGATTTTTGGAGATAACTGACTTGTAGCCTGCAAATTGTCTAAAAGCCGGTTTCCATCCCATATTATACTTGTCTGTTGGCTTTTGCATTTCATTTCCAAGCCAGTTTTGGGGCAGACCCACGTTACCTCTTCCTTGACATCAGCTTCATTTGTGAACTTCACCTGGGATGATAGCGGAGGCTTGGGAGAGGCTGGATGCTTACTGAGATCCCACTCTTCTGACTGTGGACAGTACTCTGGCTGTAAACCACTCACTGATTGTTGCTCTTGGGGTTGCTGACTACTGCATAATTTGCCCACAGCTCCTGCTTCTGACTTGGTCCCTTGAGAGAAACTGACCTTTGCTTCTGACTTGCTCTCTGGTCTTCTCGGTACGTCTGAGCTTTTCTTGGATTCCTGGACCAATGGCCCCAGAATCTCTGAAAGAGCCTTAAATTCCCAGACCCTGCTTGTCTGCTGACTTTTGCAGGCCATTTCTAAACCACTTTTTGGGCTGATCCAAGTTAGATCCCTTTCAACACCAGACACATTTGTAGGCTGGGAAGATTTGATGGCCCTTGGAAAAGCTGGATTGCGATCTTGCTTGTGGTCATTGCATGGCTTCTTTTCTTCTGGCTGTTGACTAAGCTCCTGGAAATCCTGTAGAAGTCGACTCTCGAGCTGTGACGGCCTTTCTGCTGGCTGTAGACCACTCAGTAATGCTTGGTTTCCAGACTGTTGACTGCTGAAGCAAGGTTCCTGTTTGTTGGGCAGCTCTACTTTTGTCTCTTCTGAGCACACAATCCTTTCTTCCTCTCTGGTCTGCTGTGCTCCTTTCTTTGAATCTTGACCGTGGATCTGGGATTCTTGAACAGAACGCCACAGAATTTCTGAAAGTGGCTTAAATTCCCAAATCCTACTTGTCTGTTGACCTTTGCATTTCATGAGTTTTCCTGTTCTTTGGTTGATCCAGCTCACATCTTCCTTGCCCTCTCTTTCATTCATGTGCTCCATCTGGGAAGCCATTTGAGACTGCAGGTTGACCAATGGCTGACTGTTCCAGTAGGGTTCCTGGCCTATGAACCACTGGTTGCTTCTGTGGGGTGGCTCTCTAAGGGGTGGGCTATTTTTAATGCTCTCTGTTCCAGCTCTCTGTTGGCTTTGGTCCACCAGTTCTTTTTCTCCGGCATAGAGATTGCTCACTCCATGATCTCCTGGCATGGATGCCTTTGACTCTCCCTTACCTGCAATGGTTTTCTTTAGGGACTCCTGTTCCAGTTTTGGGCAACCATCACCACTGTCCTGGTGGCTGATCATCCCACCAATACTCTCCTCGCTGAATTCAGCACTGTGTTTCTGTTCTTTCATGTCTATTCTCACTTCACGCCTTCTGTGACAACTGAGGATCACCCGATCAGGTGTGAGCTCAGAACCATCCATTCTTCATTTCCTCTGCCCACAGCTAAGAGCCCTTCAGCCTTGGAAGCAACGGCAGGTGCTCATTGTCTGCTAGCTTCCTGGTCCAGCAGCAACAAACTGCCTTGGCTTCTTCTTCCAAGAAGATCTATCTGAAAGGCCTAACAAGAAAAGAAGAAACTTTAGAGCTATCTGGGAGCTACCTACCTTGCTTGTTTTAAAGTGATTTCCCTCTCCTCCTTGGATTTCTCATTGGGGCCTAATCTTTTGTGTAGGTTGTATCATTGTTGAGATGGGTTCTACTTCTCTTGGCCTTGACCTTTTCTCACCTGAGGCCTAGATGGGACCATGGCCCTGATATAAAAGCCAAAGCTTTAGAGGCTCAGGAGTTCAGCCTTACCTGCTGGGCTGCCTTGCCATTCTTATTCCCACCTTGTTCTAGAGGATTCCAAAGACAGTCATGCAATGTTTGTGACATCACTGCCCTCCATTCTTCTCTGTTCTGGTCCATGCCACTGATTTTAAAGTACAGTGGCCTCTCCACTTTCAGGAGGGTTCAGGGTGCAGGACCCTCACAAAAGTGGAAAAACTGTGAATAATTTTCCCCTGCGCTCCCACCCACATTCCCTTCTGGGGCTCCACCCTTCCGTTCCCTTGCCTTTTGCCCGGGTGCACAAGCCAGCCTTCTCCATATTGGGCCAAAGGCAAGGAAATGGGAGGGAGAGCTCCAGAGGGCAGAAAGAAAGTGCATGAATATCTCCTCCCTGTCTTTTGCCTGAGTGCTCTTGCCTTCCCTCTCTGTGCTGGACAAAAAGCAAGGGAATGGGAGAGGAGAAGGAAGGTGCACATGTGCCTCCTCCCTCCATTCTCTTGCCTTTTGCCTTGGCGTGCATTCTCTGCACCAAGGCAAAAGGCAAGGGAATAGGAGGGGGGAGCTCCCCACCTGTTCCCTTGCCATGTGCCTCGGCACAAGTTCTCAGAGCTGGAGATAGAGGCAGCGGAATGGGAGGGTGAGTTCCACAAGGAAGAAGGGAGGCACATTCCCTCGCCTTTTGCTTGGGTGTGCTTGTCTTCCTTCTCTGTGCCTGGCAAAAGGCAAGGGAAATGGGGGGAGGAGAATGAGGGGTGGCATGCATGCACCTCATGAATGATCAAATTTGTGACGGTCAAACCCATGAATATGGACAAGAATGACAAGGGCTGCAGAATGAGGCGATTCTGAGCATTTAAAACACTTGAGTTGAGCCTTTGTGGGCGTTGTTTGTTTGTTTTTGGCCAAGTGGCATTCTCGAGGCGTTAAGGGCCCCCCCCAAATACCTTGCGGGACATCTTCAGGGGTAGCTGTGTTGGCCATGCCGCAAAATACGACAAAATCCACAGAATTGTGATAGTTTTATGGGACCAACTGAAAAGCACAAAAAATGTCAAGGAAGCTCTTTAAGCTCCACTGGCGCTTCATACAGGAGCAGAAAAGAGTCCATGTTAGAGTCCCAGGTCTACATCTTGACTCAGACGTTCCTTCTGTTGTCAGTTGAGAGGGATATCAATGCAGGCAGAAGCCGCTGGGGACTTACCTCTCTGAGGTTTTCTACCTCCAACAAAGGTAAAACACTTTCATTTAACTACAATTGGCAACTTTTACCTATACAGAGCCTAAAAGTGTTTTTCCAGATGTGAACAGTACAGAAGCTTCTTGAGAAATTCAACACTCTCTGCCTAAGAAAGGGGCTGGTAGCCAAACACTGTACAGAGGTGGCCCGGATTTCAAGGGAAGTTACTGTGCTGCTGCTAATGGAGTTGCACAGGGTGGGAAGTCAAATGTACATGAGGGTAGTTTTTTTTTTCTTTTTCTTTCTCCCCTCCCCTTCTTCTTTATCTCTTTTTCGCTCTTCCTATTTTATTTTTGCATTTATTCTCCATCCTTTTTTCCTTTTTTTAAATTAGGGGCGCGCGCGCGCACACACACACACACAGCCACATAGTTTATAACTTTTAACTTTTAATGTATTTTAAAATTTTTCCTATGGAGTAACCATCACCTTATTTATTCTTGATTCCCACTGGTATTTTTGGTTTAAACATGATGATCTTAATATTTAAGTTGTAAAGGTATGATACCAATGTCTCCAACCAATTTAATTCAAAATAACAGAATTATGATAGTAATTGTGTATGATTGATAATTAGTATTTTTTATTACCTTTTTTCTCAGCTAGGTAAACTTATCTTCAGACTATAGAGATAAGATTACAAAGACTATTAGGGACAAAGTTAATTTAGATTTTTAGTAATGACTTAATAACTAAATGCAAATATTTACTAAGAGCTATGTGCAACAAGGGCAGGAATCAATTTTTAGTTATTTATAGTCTCTTTTGTTTATTGTAGCTTTGTAGTTTTGTTAGTTATTTTTTGTTTTCTCATTTCTGTTGTATTATTATTACTATTATAATTATGCTTTTGTAGTTTTATGTATTGTTATGTAGTTTTGTTGTTCATTCTTTTTTCTTTTTTCTTGTTTAATAAAAATGTTTTTAATAAAAATAAAAAATAAAATAAAAATCTGTCTTACTGTTTTGTTCATCTTTTTAAATATATCATGTCATATCTATCTATCTATCTGGACACACACACACACACGAGTACTACAAAATGTAGTCCTGTCACCACTTCTCTTCTCTTGTA